>OX451739.1:768011990-769411512 GCA_948472305.1 Vicia faba | reverse complement strand
ATCAATTTGTACAAAAATAAAAGTATATTGAAAAAAGGGTATTTTTTAGTATAAAATAATAATAAAAATAAAATGTATTATTTTTGTGTTTTTTGTTCTAATTATTTAATAAAATATAGTATATATTTACATTTCATATTAAAAAAATACATTTTTACATACATAAAAGTTTTTTTTGCATAATACATTTTATTTAATATTTATTTATTGTATTTATTTAAATATTGTATATTTGATTATCATGCCTTATATATTCGATTTGGTTGTAATAACTTAGAATTTAATTTCTTGTCTAAATAATTCCCTATTCAAACTTGTAGCCCCCTCCCTATATCATGTTGTAATAGTGTAGAATTTAAATTCTCGCACCTTTAAATGCTTTCAAATATGCCATGATTAGACTTAGGGTTTGTATGCAAAGTCAAATTAAAAAATAGTTTGACCTAATCCAAGATAAAAATGCATGAAAAACAAACACAATGCACACTTGCACCCCTAGGGTTACAATCCACTTGTTGCCTTCAAAAATGGGCCATGATTGCATGTCAAGTACTTTGGCAAAACAAAAACAAAACAAAAGATCATAGTCCCTCGATGACGCTATCTGAGTTGCCTAAACAAAATGATCAAGTCCCTCAAGAAAATTGCCAAAGAAACTTGACACTATTGCTATCATGGTCTATACGATGACCCGCGCCTGTCCCGTTTAACATCCTAACACAAGGTTGCTCACCAAACACAATGGTGAAACCACACTGTTAAAAGGGTTAAAAACATAAGAAAGATCTTTGAGTAAAATAGGGTAGACAACTCTTAGTTACTTGATCAAAGCTTGCAAAACATCCTTGCTATCTTCAAAGAACGCCTCACAACACAATTTTAAAACCCTACTTTCAAACATTGGAAACTTTTCAAAAGACAAAAACACCTTTGTATACATTCAAACAAGAATCATTACAAAGGTTGCCACCACGATGGCCTCTTTTCAAAAACATCTTTCAAAACCACACACACAAAGCACCATTTCAAACAATTGAAGAGCACCATTTCAAACAATTGAAAAGTAAAGCAAGTGATCTAAGCAAGTAACTAAGAGCCCATGGATAGAAAGGGTGCTAATACCTTCCCTTTCTATAATCTACTCCCCGAACCCAAGAAAACATCTCAAAGGTCTTTCCTGTGCTTTTTGACCTTTCCTTAGGATAAAATAAAAAGTCGGTGGCGACTCTTGCTAAACCGAAACATTTGCGAACACAAACGCAAAATCCCAAGTCAGTTCTCCCACCGTATCACACATAGGTTCTTATCAGCGGTGTACGGCTGAATATTCCTCACATATGACCGGAGGTGCAGCTTCGGACAAGAAACTCCGTCATACTTAGCAAAAGCTGGTGCCTTGAATTTATGGGGAATCACCACTCCAGATGATAGACCCAGATCACCAAAGTCCAGACCAGGCACTTTCTAAACTTCCATAGCACTCAACCGTGAAGTAGTGAAAAACACAAGAAGGGGGGGGGGGGGGGGGGGGGTTGAATTGTAAAATTGAAATCTAATGCAATGAACAAGATATTTTTATCCTGGTTCGTTTGATCTCAAACTACTCCAGTCCACCCGTCAAGGTGATTTCGCCTCTCTCCAACGAGGTCTTAATCCACTATATTCAACTGAATATTACAGACTGCTTTAACAACTGCTAAAGCCTTCTTGATCCAAACCACAACCCGGTTTGTCAAGGAAACACTTTCTTACAAAGAGATAAAACTAAGTGTGTGAATGTTTTCTACAAAACTGTATCACAACTGTGATGTATACACAACTTAAAGCTTAGAAACTAGATTGCTAAACAATGATAGAATATCAGAATGTGTAGTGTTTAGCAAAACTGAGAAAAGGAAGATTTTGATCAGCTTTTATGCGTATAGAGATTTGGAGAGCATTAGCCATTTCAATCTTCAAAGTCTTGTTTATATAGCACTGAGATGTTGAACGTTGGATGCAATATTCTTGATTCAATGCTAATAACAAACTTTCCTTATCGAGCAGATCTTGTCTGGAATGAGGCCGTTGGTATTAATTTGCTTTCAATGCACAATACCGTTGCTTACTTAATGCAAGTTCTGGCTTGGCTCATTCTGACTCTGCTTAGCTGCTGATGAACTGTTGTGTTTCTTTATCAGAGTGTTGAGCGCAGTCTTGTTCATCAGGCTTCAGCATGTACGTGAGTTGATCATCTGATTTTGACATTCTGATATGGCAACTTCTGATGCTGATGTCTGAAACCAAATTCTGATGCTGATTAGATGTGATCTTGCTTATATCAATCAGAGTTTCTGCAAGTCAGAACATAATAATTTTAGGCAGCAGATAGTTCATACATAAATCTTATAAATAATATGTCTTTTCACTTTGTTATCATCAAAACTTAAATATAGGGTAGTAGATTCAAACTTTGTTCTAACAATCTCCCCCTTTTTGATGATGACAAAAACTAGATATTTTTAAATGAAAATAACGTGAAAAGGTATCAGAAAGATGCATCAGAGTAAGAGGTAAAAAGATAAGGAGTAGAAAGATATCAGAGTTGAGAGATACTCCCCCTGAGTTTATTACTTCCCTTTGATTACAAGTGTTCTTCAGGATCAGATCTTTTTGCCTTTCTTTGAACATCAGAGTATTAGAGTCTTTGACTATCAGAAGCTTTATGTCAGAGCAGAGCTTCAGAGCTTTTCTTGTCAGAGCTTTGCTTTGGATCAGAGTATCAGAGCGGATCAGAGCTTCATAGTGATCAGAGCTTCTAGTCTTCAGAGTGTCCAGGGGCTTCCTTGTACCTGTTGACTTTAAGCAAAACAGAGAAAACATTTTCAAGTAATAGAGTTAGAATGTTTGAGAATTTTTGTCTAGTTAGTCGTTATTGTTTAAAATATCATTCTTGTTCTCCCCCTTTTTGTCATCAATCAAAAAGTGTAAGTGATGTGCTAAAACAATTAAGATCAGAAAAACTTGTCATATTAAAAGGTTCAGAATCAAAACATGAAAATAGTACAAAACATATTCAAACAATACATCAGAAAATCAAAGAAAACATGAAAAAGACATGAATGAAAAAAGACTAAGGTTGAGGAGGCAAGCGTGTGAACAGGTTCTCTAGCATGGCTTTGATCTGATCAGCAGTCTCATTATGCTTGTTCACCATGCTGACAACAGTGTCAATCTTGTTATCCTGCACATCCATTCTTTCTTTCATCTTCTGGTCGTTTTCATCCATCCTCTACTGCAGACGCATGTCATTCAGCTTTAGTTCTTCCAGAGTCTGCCTGTCCAAGGCAGCTTGAGAAGCATCAGAAGCAGGAAGCTTCTGAGAGCTTTCAGCAACATCTTCTGCTTGACTTTCTTCAGCTTGAATGGTCTTGTCTTCTTCTGGTTGCACCTTTGACGCTTGCTGTTTCTCAGACCAAGGTTCACTATCCAGAGGGAGCACGTATTCTTTCATAAGCTGACTTCCAACTTCATTCAGAAGCTTGCTGAAATTCTGTTGTGCCTGCTCATAGTTGATATCCTGCAACTTGAGGGCTTCAGCACGTACCCAAAGTCTGAATTGTGACCAGAGCTGATCAGAAGCAGCTGGGTCAATTATTCCAGGACAGACTTGCTTCAAAGAAGCAATCCATTGCTGCACACCTGTCTCAAAATTCATAATACCAGAGCCAACATCTGGTTGTTTTGGTTTAGGGATGGCTATTTTATGTTTCATATCAGCAAGACGGTCAAGACTGGTTAAGTCTATGAAAGTCCTGCTAGGGTTTTCAGAGGTTTGCTTGGCAGCAGTTTGTTTTGGAGAGGGAGTTTCAGAATCAGAAATTATGATTGGACTGGGTGGTGTTTTGGGAGTATTTGGTGGTGTAGATTCTGATGAGGATGGTAATTGTGCCAAGGTGATTGTTGTGCCACCTGGCAGTTGGATTGCCAGAGGTGATGGTTGAGGTGAATGAGGTTCAGATGGTTGAGGAGAAGGAGTTTCAGAGTGATGAAACTCTGGTTGAGGTGATGGTGGATTAATTTCTGGTTGAGGAGAGGGAGGCGGAATTGCTGGTTGAGGAGAAGTTGTTGGAATTTCTGATTGTTCAGGGATAAGGGGTTCTTCAGGAATTGGTGAGAGTGGTTGTTGTTGTTGTTCTGGTTCTTCAGCAGATTGCTGTTGTTCTGGTTGTGGAGGAGGGACAATTTGTGGTTCAGAGTTTGGTTGATCAGAAGTGTGTTGATCAATGTCAGACAGCACTTTGTCAATTGCTGATGTTATTGAGATTGTTGGTTTGGGATGTTTGGTTCTGGGTCTTCTGAGTTTTAATGCCTCAGAAGGGTCCTCTTCTGGTACAGTTTCATCTATGGTAGGGATGGGGATTGAGATTCTATGAGAGGTTTGAGGAGGAATAGATGCTGGAATAGTAGAAGAATTTAAAACAGAAGCAGTAGATAAATTACCTCTTTTCTTGGGTGTCTGCTGGGATGATCCTTCTGAAGGTGCCTTCCTCTTCTTCGTCTTCTTCAGAGTCACTTCTTGCTGAGGTTGATGCAGAGCTTTGATAATTAGATTTGGATCTGTACCATCTGCCTTGCACGCATCCAAGTATCTGAGAACCACCTCTGGTTTAGATTCTATTTCAGAAAATAAAGGAAAGTCACTCAGAGGAACTCTTCTTCTGGTGATATCAGCAGTAGGAGTAGCTCTGGGTTCCTTCTGGATATTCTCTATCAGCTTCATTTTCTTCAAGTTCTTTGCATTCAGAGGTTTCCCAACTGTTGGTTCAATAGTGCTTAGCTCTTGAGCTTCTATCAGATGCTCTATCAGCCTATTCTCTATCAGAATATCTGATATCAACCTTCCAAAGGGTATCCAATCCCTCTTGGTTCTTTCTTCTTCCCTGGTTTCCTTCACACTTGTTCTGAGGTGGTTGAACAGAAAATGAGCCAGATTGATTTTTACCTTCTGATCAATAAAGTAGATCAGAAACTGCTGATCCACATTTATGTAATCAGGTGAACTGGTTGGTTTCCTATGGTTGAAGCACCCCAGAATTATCTTAGCCCAAACTCTGTAATGATCCTTCAGATCTTTGATCTTGCTGCTGGGCACCCCATGGGTGAAAATTCTTGCAGCTATCACACCCACATCAGCACATCTTTCAGCCATGTCCACACACCGGACGCCACCGCCACCGCCACTGTAATCGATTAGCCTTGCAATGTGATCCTCAGTGATCACAATCTTCTTCCCCATAACGAAGGAGGTGACTAGATGTGTTGAAGCTTTGGCGTGAATCCAGAATTCCTTGACTAGCATAGGGAATGTTGGTCCAACCAACCTGTCAAAATACCTTTCCCACTTCTGTGCCCTAACTTCTTCAGTTAGGTCAAAACCGTTCTCCTTCAAGCTTCCAAAATCAATGATTAATTCAGAAAGCACTTCAAGATTCTTCACAGGAGTGAGGAGTGTTCTGAATGGCACTTGATATTGCTCAGATGATGCTTTCTTCTGAGGACCTGCAGAAGCACTGCTGGAGGTTGCCATGTTCACACTAAAAAGGTTTTGAGAAGAAACTGAGAAAAGGGTTTTGCAAGAGATGAACACAGAAATATGCAGAGAATGCTTGAGTATTAGTGAGAAAACGTAAAGAATGAGAATGAGAGATTAATGTGTTTAAATAGAGTTTCAAAATATTTTGAAAAGATAAACGTTTTTTTAAGAAAGAGAAAAATCATGATTGCATTTTAAAAGCATGATTACTTTTCATTAAATGCTTGCTGGTTTTGGGGGATTTGAGAAAGATACTTAAAAACGGTTACCAGACATGTGTCTCAATGCACCCAATCAACGCTTTGCCTTCTCAGAAGCGTGCACGCGTTCTGCTTCAGAGATATGCTGATGATTGGATGACACTTGTTTGATGTAGTGATCAGCATGTCTGTCTTTGAGCTTAGACTCTCAGATCTTTAGACTTGCATCTGATACAATCTTCATGTTCTATCTTTCTGAAAGAAGATTGATCAGAAGTTCACAGTAAAACAATTACATTCTGAAGGTAAATATATGGAATTAAAACATTTTCACTCTGGACAAACTTTCATGCTGAGATGTTTCAGAATGAAATTAAACCTATCTTCTGAAAGGGGTTTAGTAAAGATATCAGCCCATTGATGGTCTGTATCTATAAATTTTAAGTTCAAAATACCTTTCTGAATATAGTCCCTAATGAAGTGATGTTTTATTTCTATATGCTTAGCTCTAGAATGTAAAATGGGATTCTTACTTAAGCAAATAGCAGAAGTATTATCACAGAGTATAGGAATGTTACTCTCAAAAATCTGGAAGTCTTCAAGCTGACTTTTCATCCAGAGCATTTGTGTGCTGCATCTTGCTGCTGCTATGTACTCAGCTTCTGTTGTTGATAGCGCAATTGTTGATTGCCTTTTGCTGGACCAAGAGATCAGATTTTCTCCCAGAAACTGGCAGCTTCCAGAAGTACTTTTACGTTCCACTCTGTCTCCAGCAAAATCAGCATCGCAGTAGCCTACTAAGCTGTAATCACTAGATTTTCTATAAAACAAACCCAGATTAGTAGTACCTTTCAGATAATTGAAAATTCGCTTAACAGCTGTTAAGTGAGATTCTCTAGGATCTGATTGGAATCTAGCACAGATACAAACACTGAATAATATGTCAGGTCTTGAAGCAGTCAGATAGAGGAGAGAACCAATCATACCTCTGTAGACTTTCTGTTCTACATTTTTGCTTACCTCTTCTCTTTCCAGAATGCACGTGGGATGCATTGGAATCTTTGATGGATTACATTCTGAGAGGTCAAATTTCTTCAGAAGATCTCTGATGTATTTGCTCTGATGAATGTAAGTTCCCTCTGGAGTTTGATTGATCTGAATTCCTAGAAAGAATTTCAGTTCCCCCATGAGGCTCATCTCAAATTCTGCCTGCATACACTTAGCAAATTTTCTTCCAAGAGAAGGATTAGTAGAACCAAAAATAATATCATCAACATAAATTTGACAGACTAAGATGTCATTCTTAACTGATTTACAGAATAGAGTAGTGTCCACTTTCCCTCTGGTGAATTCATTTTCTAACAGAAAGTTACTTAGCCTTTCATACCAAGCTCTGGGAGCTTGTTTCAGACCATACAGTGACTTCTTTAGTTTGAAAACATGTTCTGGATGTTTTGTATTTTCAAAACCAGGGGGTTGGTGTACATAAACTTCTTCTTCTATATAACCATTTAAGAATGCACTTTTGACATCCATCTGATACAGAGTGATGCCTCTATTAACAGCAAATGAAATTAAAAGTCTGATAGATTCTAACCTGGCGACTGGGGCAAAGGTTTCTGTATAGTCTATCCCCTCTTGCTGACTATAACCTTGTGCAACCAGTCGTGCCTTGTTTCTGATGACTTCACCTTATTCATTTAGCTTGTTTCTGAACACCCATCTTGTTCCAATAACGTTGAATCCTTTTGGTCTGGGAACGAGATCCCATACGTCGTTTCTGGTGAATTGATTCAGCTCTTCTTGCATTTCCAGAATCCAGTCATTATCCAGAAGTGCTTCATCAATAGAAGAAGGTTCAATCAGAGACACAAGTCCCATAAGAGCTTCTTCAGAGTTTCTGAAGCTTGCTCTTGTTCTGATTGGATCTTCCTTTCTTCCTAAGATAGTCTCTTCTGGGTGATCCAAGCTGCTTCTGGGTAATCTCTTATGATGTTGATCAGCAGCTGTTGTAGGATTGCTAGCAGTGCTCCTTTCAGACGTTGAAGGAATGGCTGTGTTGAGAGCTTCTGACGACTTGTCTTCAGAACCTGTAAATTCAATTTCTATACCTGCAAAAACTTCATTCTGCTTTGACTTTTCAGAGTCAAGCTTATCATCAAAACGAACACTGATTGATTCTTCCACAATCTGTGTTTCTGTATTGTATACTCTGTACCCTCTTGAGCGTTCAGAGTATCCTAACATAATACACTTCTGTGCTTTAGAGTCAAACTTGTTCAAATAATTCTTTGTATTTAATATAAAGCAAGTACATCCAAATGGATGAAAATATGAAATGTTGGGCTTTCTGTTCTTCCACAATTCATATGGAGTCTTTTCCAGAATAGGTCTTATTGAGATTCTATTCTGAATGTAGCACGCTGTGTTTATTGCCTCTGCCCAGAAGGTCTTAGCAACGTTTGTCTCATTGATCATGGTTCTGGCCATTTCTTGCAATGTTCTGTTCTTTCGTTCTACAACTCCATTCTGTTGGGGAGTTCTAGGACAAGAGAAATCATGCAGAATGCCTCTGTCATTAAAGAATGACTCAAAATCTTTGTTTTCAAATTCTCCACCATGATCACTTCTGACTTTAACGATTCTAAGATCCTTTTCATTCTGAACTTGGTTACAGAAGGTAACAAACACAGAGTGTGACTCGTCCTTGTGTCTTAAGAACTTTACCCATGTCCATCTGCTATAGTCATCTACGATTACTAACCCATACTTCTTACCACTGACTGAAGCAGTTTTAACTGGTCCAAATAAGTCAATGTGCAGAAGTTCTAATGGCTTAGAGGTAGAAACAACATTTTTGGATTTAAAAGAAGGTTTTGCAAACTTGCCTTTCTGACATGCTTCACACAGAGCATCTGAATTGAACTTCAAATTAGGAAGTCCTCTGACCAGATTGAGTTTGTTAATCTGAGATATTCTTCTCATACTAACATGCCCCAATCTTATGTGCCGGATCCACTGCTCGTTGTTAACAGACAGAAGGCATTTTACATTCTGACTCTTTAGTTCAGAAAGTTTGATTTTGTAAATGTTGTTTTTCCTCTTACCATTAAACAAGATAGTCCCATCTTTCTGACTAACAGCTTTACATGATTTTTGATTAAAGATTATATCATAACCGTTATCACTTAATTGACTTATGGATAACAGATTATGCATCAATCCATCTACTAGCAGAACATTATTAATAGAGGGAAGATTTCCATTACCTACAGTTCCAGAGCCAATTATCTTTCCCCTCTGATTGCCTCCAAAGCCAACGTGGCCTCCAGGTTTAAGTTCCAGGCTTTGGAACATATGCCTTCTTCCCGTCATGTGTCGTGAGCAGCCAGAGTCCAGGTACCATGACTGGTGTTTCTGACTTGCTGCTAAAGATATCTGCAACATGTATTATTTTATCCTTAGGTACCCAGATTTTCTTGGGTCCTGATTTGTTAGTTTTACCAAAACTCTGGTTGAATTTTGGTTTCACAGAGTGCTTACTGCTAGTGTATTTAATATCATGTGTGTGACCATATACAAAATGTGAATTCAGAGGAGTGTGTTTAATGGTTAAGTCCATGACATTCTTTGGTTTAGGAACCTTACCTTGGTATCCTATTCCTTTCCTGCCATTTCTGCTAACTCCATAGATGATTGAAGCCATTTTGCTTCTATCTATGCTTTTAGCTAGGAACTTCTGGAAACTGTGATCATACTCCTTGATGATCTCATCAGCGTTGTTGGGAGTTTCAGAAATTGGTTCCTTCTGAGAGTTTTGTAAAGTGTTTTCTAATTTTGAAATCTTATTTCTCAGCTCAGAATTTTCCAATTTGAGACTCTCAGTCTTATTAGAGTCAGATTCAAGATTCCTTTTCAGGTCTCTGAATTTAGCTCTAATTTGCTGATAACGTTCCAGAATCTCATTAAGGCTTTCAGCAAGTTCAGCCTTTGTAAAGTTAACAGCAAAGTTAGGAAATACCTCTTCAGTATCTGATTCTGAGTCTGATTCAGAAGCTTCACTATCTTCTGAGATGTTAGCCATGAGAGCTACGTTTTCCCTCTCATCATCTGATTCTGAGTCAGCTTCAGACGAGTCAGAGTCATCCCATGTAGCCATGAGACTTTTCTTCTTCTCTCTTCCAAACTTCTTTTTGGGCTTTTCCCTCTGAAGCTTTGGGCAGTCACTCTTATAGTGTCCTTGCTCATTGCACTCATAGCAGATGATGTCCTTGGTGTTTGGCTTTTTGCTACTGGAGGAGCCTTCAGATCTTCTGTATCCAGAGGAAGAATATGTCCTTCTGTATCTGGAAGAAGACTCGTTCTGATCAGATCTTCTGGGATTCCTGAACTTTCTTTGTCTTTGCTTCCACAGTTGATTTACTCTTCTGGAAAGGAGAGAGAGTTCGTCTTCTTCTGATGAGGATCCATCAGATGTTTCTTCAACTGCCTGCAAAACTTTAGATTCAAATTTTTTGTTAGATTTTAATGCTAAAGGCTTACCTTGCTTCTGAGGCTCGTCAGCTTCTAGCTCTATCCCATGACTTCTGAGGGAGCTAATAAGTTCCTCCAGAGTGATTTTGTTGAGATCTTTAGCTAGCTTCAGAGCTGTAACCATAGGTCTCCACTGCTTGGGTAAACTTCTGATGATTTTCTTGACATGGTCAGCAGTAGAGTATCCTTTGTCCAGAACTTTGAGACCAGCTACCAGAATCTGGAATCTAGAGAACATGGTTTCAATGGATTCAGATTCTTCCATTTTGAACGCCTCATACTTCTGAATGAGCGCCAGAGCTTTTGTTTCTTTGACCTGAACGTTGCCCTCATGCGTCATTCTGAGTGAGTCAAAAATATTCTTTGTTGTGTCTCTGTTGGAGATCTTTTCATACTCAGTATAGGAGATGGCGCTGAGGAGGATGGTTCTGGCCTTGTGGTGATTCTTGAAGTCACGCTTTTGTTGATCAGACATTGTTTTTCTATCAATCTTCTGACCGCTTGCATTCACAGGGTGCGTGTATCCATCTGTCACCATATCCCACAGATCAGCATCATGTGCCAGAAAGAAGCTTTCAATTCTGTCTTTCCAGTAATCAAAGTTTTCTCCATCAAAGACTGGAGGTTTGCCGCTGAATCTGTCTCTGTCCTCATTGTTGTCATTGCTGATGTGAGAATTGTTTCCTGCCATTGTGTTTTTCTGACGCTGGATCTTGTACTGACACGGTTAAGTGTTTTAGCTCAGAACCAGGCGCTCTGATGCCAATTGAAGTAGTGAAAAACACAAGAAGGGGGGGGGGGGTTGAATTGTAAAACTGAAATCTAATGCAATGAACAAGATATTTTTATCCTGGTTCGTTTGATCTCAAACTACTCCAGTCCACCCGTCAAGGTGATTTCGCCTCTCTCCAACGAGGTCTTAATCCAATATATTCAACTGAATATTACAGACTGCTTTAACAACTGCTAAAGCCTTCTTGATCCAAACCACAACCCGGTTTGTCAAGGAAACACTTTCTTACAAAGAGATAAAACTAAGTGTGTGAATGTTTTCTACAAAACTGTATCACAACTGTGATGTATACACAACTTAAAGCTTAGAAACTAGATTGCTAAACAATGATAGAATATCAGAATGTGTAGTGTTTAGCAAAACTGAGAGAAGGAAGATTTTGATCAGCTTTTATGCGTGTAGAGATTTGGAGAGCATTAGCCATTTCAATCTTCAAAGTCTTGTTTATATAGCACTGAGATGTTGAACGTTGGATGCAATATTCTTGATTCAATGCTAATAACAAACTTTCCTTATCGAGCAGATCTTGTCTGGAATGAGGCCGTTGGTATTAATTTGCTTTCAATGCATAGTACCGTTGCTTACTTAATGCAAGTTCTGGCTTGGCTCATTCTGACTCTGCTTAGCTGCTGATGAACTGTTGTGTTTCTTTATCAGAGTGTTGAGCGCAGTCTTGTTCATCAGGCTTCAGCATGTACGTGAGTTGATCATCTGATTTTGACATTCTGATATGGCAACTTCTGATGCTGATGTCTGAAACCAAATTCTGATGCTGATTAGATGTGATCTTGCTTATATCAATCAGAGTTTCTGCAAGTCAGAACATAATAATTTTAGGCAGCAGATAGTTCATACATAAATCTTATAAATAATATGTCTTTTCACTTTGTTATCATCAAAACTTAAATATAGGGTAGTAGATTCAAACTTTGTTCTAACAAACCGGTCTTCCAGTTGTTTATATCTATCCTCAGCAGGAGGATACTGGTCTTCATCGAAGTCCGTCTCATTTTCAGAGACCACAGGGCTAGGAGTCCTCCTTTCTTCCTGACTATCTTTCCCTCCAGATGAGGTGGTCAAATCAACTTCCTCCCGTAGCCTGTTTCCAAATCTGTTACCTGTGTTAAACATGACTGTCCTCTTCTTCTTCTTCTTCTTCTCTTTCAGAATCAGGGTCTTCAAATCTTGCTGACCCTTAGCTAGATTCATGAACAATTCTTGGAATTGGGCATTCTGGGCCTGGAGGGCCTTGATTGCTTGTTCAGTTGAAGGTTCAGCAGACATGATGAGTGCTGAAATAAACAGCAAAGAAGATAAGAGACCTGTAATGGGTACCTGTTTATGAAGTGCATGGGATGAAATGCGTATGACATGATTTCAAAGACAATCGGGAAATTAAAATTTGTAAACAAGAAATGAAACACACCTTATTATATAACTTTGAAATTCAAATTGTTCAACAAATTACCCTTAAGGCGTTACAAGAAAGGAAATACTGAAAAATAAAAATTGGAAAGGAAATAAACAAAGGACAATCATGCTCCCATGGTCTCTTCTTATCGGTGCGGACATAGTCATTGAGAATCCGCTCATTCTCCAGCTGCCTAGTCAACCTCTGGATCTTCTGCTCTTGCTCGTTGAACTTTTCTCAGTAAGCATCTCGTTCCTCCCCCAGCTGCATCCAAGACCTTTTCAGTGCCCCAATGTCAGCGGGCATATAAGGATGGAGGATGGTAGGAAGAACCCCCTCTTCATTAGTAACTTCAACAATGATAGGCTGGACGGCTTCATATGGCATACCCAGCTTTTGGGCACGGATACGGATCCATCTGAGATATGGCTCCATTGGAAGTGAAGTCTTTGGGCCCAACTCATGTGGATAAGATCTATGAACTCTATCCCAAGCCCTTATGAATCTGCGATGTTGCTCATCGCTATCCCCTTGAAAATTAAATATGATACTAGGCATTAGCATCTCATGAGGTCCTTCTCTTCTGGCTCTCCCGAACTGACGTAAGGCTAAGCTCGGATTGTAAGAAATTCCTCCATGGGTTCCTATCAATGGAACATTGGGGTATTCCCCACAACGATCAATAACAGCCACCTCATCCATACCCTTGAGAGTCCAAATGATGTCATTATGAGAGAGAGACATAACCCTATAGGCCCAGCCCATGCCTTCTTTGTTCTTCAGCACTGATTTGGGGAGGTGCGAAATAAACCACCTCGCCAATAATGGAGCATAACACATCAAGGTTCCCCGCTTTCAGGCAGTACGAGCGTAAAGCTGATGAAGGATGTCACCCAAGAGAGTGGGTACAGGATTACGAGAGATGAAGATTTTTACTGCATTCACATCAACAAAAGAGTCGGAGTTCGGAAACAATACCAAGCCATATATCAGAAGAGCCAGAATATCCTCAAATGCCTTAAAGTCTAGACTATCCCAGAAATAGTTAGCTTTACCAACCAAAAACTTAGTCATAAAGCCCTTTGCTCCACTTCTAGTCTCCCAATTAGCCATTACCTCCTCTTTGGTCAAATGAAGGGTTGCAGCAATCTCTTCCGGCCTAAGGGTCTTCTCCCAACCAGTAAACAGGGTCTGCTCCAGAATAGAGATACCGAGCAGATCAGAGAACTCTTCTAAGGTGGGAACCAACTGGTAGTCTCGAAAAGTAAAGCAATGGTACAGCGGATCATAAAATTGGACCAGGACACTCATCATCTGCTCGTTCAATTTGGAGGTGACCAAACTGAGAAGATAACCATGTCTCCTGAGGAAGGAAGTAGTATCAGGCATTTTTGCAATCAGATCTTTAAGCACAATGGGAACCTGGACAAAGTTGATCCGGATGGTATTCCTACGCATAGGCATCATGACCTACAAAACAGAACAAAGATGAATCCCTCATGTCTTTGAAATAGGTTAGTCCAATGCAAGATGTATGCAATGTTATGATGTCATGATGTCATGATAGTAAGCACACCACAAGTATCCACAAATAGAAAACATGGTAAAGGCACACAAGTCACACAAAGAGCCCTTAGATTTCAGGCTTGCAAGGAGCTTAGGTACTACCCTCTTTCAGTTCAGTTGGTTTAAACCTGTCCTAAAAATAGTAACCGGGTTCTAGAGGATCTCAATATCGCTGACTACCCTCAATCGGTCATAATTCCAGTTTAGCAACCTTTTCTTGCGGCCGGAATCATCGCGAGAGTTTAGTCTCAATGAGTGTAGCATACTGCTACTGTTCTATGGCCAAGTTGGTCAAGTTAAAGGTTCTAAGGTCAATTGGTGCTTAATGACCCCTTAGATGAACCATATTCTCCTCGTTCCAACACAAGGGATATCGGTACAATCTAAAGTGCCACACCAACGTAGCTACTACTTCAACCGTATCGGTCTACGCCGTACAGTTCCCTCATAATTTATTGCTACTTACCTAAAGGGTATCCCCAGATCCATGTTAGGATCTATAGTAACTCCGATACAACCCCACAAATATAAATCATACAAAGCAAACAATTGAAAACATAATGATCTAATCCTAAGGTACACCCCACTTATTAATATTCCCCAGCAGAGTCGCCAGTTCTGTGATACAGTGGGAGAGAACTGACTATTTTTGGAATGCTGGTTTGCGTTTTGCGTTTGTTTTTGCAAAATGTCGCGGTAAGCAAGAGTCGCCACCGTCTTTTATTTTATCCAACAAGGAAAGGAAAAAAGCACAGAAAAATTCCTTTTTCGAGATGTTTCTCGGGTCCGGGGGGTAGATTATAAAAAGGGAAGGTGTTAGCACCCTTTCTATCTGTGGTTATCCACGGGCTCTTAGGTACTTGCTCAAAGTGTTTTCAAAAATTACTTTTCTTTGTGTTTGTGGGTTTGAAAGAAGTTTTTGTTTGAAAGGTGTAAGTGCGAAAAGTTTTGTTTTGTTTTGAAAGAGCAAGTACTTAAGAACCATCTACCTACTCGAAAAAGGAATCAATCTGTACTAATGTCCTTTAGACAATGCTAGCCCACTATTGATGAGTAGTGTGATCAACCATGCAGGGGGAAGACTTTGGAAAACATGAGAGGGAAAATTTTGGGGTACAACAGTTGCCCCTGTTCAATTTTCTTAAACCTGAGGATTAGATTGGCTTTCGAGCCTTTCGTGATCCGAAGGTGGAAGATAATTGAACACTAGAGTGCCCAGAAATTTTCACTCGCATGGTGTAGTATCAGCATTGTGATGTCGGGAATGGACTTACATATGCCATTTGGAGATTGTTGGTAGGAGGATGGGCTTATAGATGCCATCTGCAGGAGTTTCGATCGCATAAGAGATTCCTTAGCGAGAACTTGCATACCTGTTGTTGTAGAAGATTCCGCTGGGGAAGTCTAACTTTGGAGGTGAACTGCATATCTGGTCAGTGTATAGGCTACATCGCGACCTACTGGGGAAAGGTGAAATCGACCGTGTTTGATCAGGTACAGGTCTTACAGTATTATGGACTGCTGTCTGGAGATAAGAGAGAATAAACCTGGATGGTAAGGTTATGAGAAGGAACCTGGGTAAGGTTGTTTTGTGAGGAGTTTGGATAAAACTACATCTGAACCGAGAAGGAACCTGGGTAAGGTTGCTTTGTGAGGAGTTCGGGTAAAACTACATATGAACCAAGAAGGAACCTGGGTAAGGTTGCTTCAGGATAAGTCTAGGTAAAACTACATCGGGAAAGAGAAGGAACCTAGGTAAGGTTGCTCCAAGATGGGTTTAGGTAAAACTGCATCTGGACCGGGAAGAAAACTAGGTAAGGCTTCTTTGCGAGGAGTTTGGGTAAAACTACATCGGGAAATTGTAAGGAGGAACCTGGGTAAGGTTGCTTCGGGATGAGCTTGTGTGAAACTTCTGGAGGAACCTGGGTAAGGTTACTTTGTGATAAGTTCGTGTGAAACTTCTGGAGGAACCTGGGTAAGGTTACTTTGGGATGAGTTCGTGTAAAACTTCTGGAGGAACCTGGGTAAGGTTACTTCGTGATAAGTTCGTGTGAAACTTCAGAATGAACCGGGGTAAGGTTACTGTGAGATAAGTTTGTGTAAAACTTTAGAATGAACCGGGGTAAGGTTACTGTGAGATAAGTTTGTGTGAAACTTCTGGAGGAACCCGGGTAAGGTTACTTTGTGATAAGTTCGTGTAAAACTTCAGAAGAAACCTGGGTAAGGTTACTATGGGATGAGTTCGTGTAAAACTTCAAGAGGAACCTGGGTAAGGTTACCTTGTAATAAGTTCGTGTAAAACTTCAGAAGGAACCTGGGTAAGGTTACTTTGGGATGAGTTCGTGTAAAACTTCATTCAGAAATATATGAGAAAGGACACGTGTAGGATTTTTCAGGATAAACCCGTGTGAAGTTTGTTTAGTTTCCGGAGTTAATCTTGAACTTGCTGGAAGTTGTTGATGATAACCATCTTTCCTGAAAAGGTACATGATTAATTGTATATGATGCATGACATGCATTGTAGGATGATGTTCTTAAAATAAATGAGATTATGCTGTATGCAATATGTATGTGCACGTCATGATGTATGAACATGAAATGCTATTGTGGTACATCCGAGTTTGGGAAAATAAATCCCTGACTATTGTTGGAGAATAAAGAGTCGCTGGAGATAACGACCGAAGATAATTGGGAGAATAATCCTGCAGGAGAGAATAACTCCGTTGGGGAATGGACTGACGAGGAAATGACTCTGTGGGGAGTATATACTCACTCTGCTAGAAGATTTGCTGATTTGGAGAAATAAAACTCAGCCGGGGATGAATTACTGTTGCTGGTGACAGTGAACCCTGTTGGGGATTGAATTTCTGTCGCTGGTGACAGTGAACCCTGTTGGGGATTGAATTTCTGTTTGTGAAAGGAATGAACTCCGCTGGGGATGATTTTCCAGTTGCGACTTCATTGGGGATAATCTTTTAGACTCTACTGGGGATAATCTTCCAGTGCTGGTGATAGATAAACTCTGCTTGGGGAGAATCTTACCGACCCATTCGTGGTTGCGAGCCTCAGTTGGGGAGAATTAACACCAATGTCCTTTTCTTACTCTGCGGGGATTATAGATGTTACTGGGACGCGGGCTGAGGATATGACAATGACTTTTCATTGAGACTTTTTTGCCCCTGTATCTGCGGGAGCAGGTGCCTGCGGAGGCCTTGTGGATCGAGTATTATTCCAACCTATGAGGTGCTTGGTATCTTTCGATCGAAATGACAAGTCTTCTTCTGGTAGGAAAATGATGAGATGACGGGACATAGTCGTACGCTTTAATCCCTAACTTTTTCCTGGACTGTCTTTTCAGATTTTCAGTCCACCGGGATACCCATTTTTGCCCAAGCCGCCTTTTCAGGTTTTCGACTTGCCGGGTGTACAGATTTTTTCATTTTCATCCCTTATTTTTTCCCGAACCCTTTTGGTTCGTCGGGAAGCCCTTATTTTTGCCTAGGCCAGTCAACCTAGCGGGTCTTTGATTCACGCGCGGTATTTTTTGACTATGTCCATTCCCTCAGGATGTAGAGAGGTGTCACTGTCGGTAGTGTTGTGTTGCCATACTACCAGAAGATCTTCGTTTGATCATGCAAGATTCGTTGCTGGAATTCATGTCCAATGCCCCAAATGATTCAGATGGAGATCTGCCCCTGGCTATTTGGCATTTTGAGAGATTCCTTGAATCTTGACTTGACTGCCACAGATGATGGACAATGATCATACCGTTCCCCTTGATTGGAAGTGATTTTCCACTTGAGGTGATCCTTTTTTATTGAAAAGGTTTTTGTTCACTAGATATTTGTCCTGCAAATTTCTCAGCTATTTGAACAAATAGTCATATGCAAAAAATGTTATTTTAAGAATGCAAAGCTTATGTCTGTCTTGAAGTTTTTGAAAATTCATTTTTCAGTGAAACAGGTAAATTTTGTAAAATGTGATGTCAACTCAGGATTTTACAGCGAGCCCTACAGGAGTCAGGATACCTTTTGTAATAGTATACTTTCGAACTAACCCATGCTTCAGCTAGGAATTTTTAAGGGTTATAACGTGGCCTGGTTCACGGTTTAAGAAACAAAGGATAAAGGCTCAAAGTATATTTGTACCCACACGCTCTTCGTGATATTCTTCAATCCTAAAATCAGTTAATTGTGCGTCGAACTCTATTCGAATTTGAAACGATGTTTTGGTGATGGTTCACACAAGTTGGATTTTGGAAGGCAGTCATTTTTGCAACATTTTTCATGTTGTTGAGGGTTTGTAGCGACCTCGTTCTTTTGATTTGCTATCCCTAACTTTTGCCTGACTGTTTCTGTTTTCGAGATTACAGTCAGCGGGATGCCCCAACTTTCTTAAGCCTCCTTTATAGGTTTTGGCTCAGTGGGCTTTTCTCTTTTGAGAGATTTACTGCCTATGAGATAAGGAACCACCACTGTCTTTTTTTTCAGAAGGACTTCTTTGATGCCATTTATTGTGCACCTGGATCAACTGAGAGAATTACCCTGCCCCAGGTTATAATTACGGGTTTTAATTCATGAAAAGAAAAACTCCAACTTCTTTGGCTCAAAGGGGTTGACTAGGGGTTATCTTCCTTATAACTCCACTGTTTAGGATTTGAAACAATGCTTGTACCTCATCAGCAAGGTCTATTCAAAAGCATACTGTAAAGATCGTGGTATCGTTTCGTCATCCTCCCTCAAAAGTTTAGAATTTTTTAATCGAGAGTTGGACATCACAAAAATGAAAACAATTTGAATATAGTGAAAACAATTAATTCAAAACGGACACGTGTAATGCATTAATGAAATAAAAAACTTTGACATGACAATAATTGTTTGAATAAGCAAAGAAAAATACAACTTCAGAATTCAAATGAACAAAAGTGCTTTCAATCCTAGCCATGTTTTGGCAAGGGAGCAGTGATCACATTGGGAGTCTCAGGAGGGTCGGATTCGATCTCCTTAGCGTCAATCATATTCTGAATCTTGTATTTCAGTGTCCAACAATCATTAGTATCATGCCCCAGGCTACCGGAATGATAAGCACACCTTGCATCTGGGTTGTAGTTAGGAGAAGAAGTCTTAGGGTTCGGATGAGGGTTTATCACCGTAATCAGATTCATCTTCAACATCTGATGCAATGCTTGTGACAATGGCATGTTGATTTGGGTGAACTTCCTTTGAAGTCTTTCCCCCTTTGGTTGATTATTTCGTTGGTGTGGTCGTTGTGTGCGTGCCGAATTAGAGATCAACATTGCCCCCACAGATTGCTGGTAGTCTTCCTGGCTACGCCTCTTCTGGCCGTACACAGCATTGGCTTCCCTCTTGCCACCAAAT
The DNA here is from genome assembly GCA_948472305.1 of Vicia faba. Lineage (NCBI taxonomy): Eukaryota > Viridiplantae > Streptophyta > Magnoliopsida > Fabales > Fabaceae > Vicia > Vicia faba. Next base: position 769,392,056 of record OX451739.1, on the reverse strand, counting down.
GAATTCTTCTCTATACTCGAAGAGGTATCTTTCTGGATCTTACCACTCAGGATCCCAGCTTCTACTCTTTCTCCAATCAGAATCAGTTCGGTGAAACCCACTGACGAGCTGCCGATCAGATGATTGAAATAGGGACCAGACAAAGTCCCAAGAAACATATCCACCAACTCCTTATCAGACAGAGGGGGTTGGACTCTTCCAGCAAGATCTCTCCACTTCTGAGCGTAGTCCTTAAAGCCTTCGCTTGTACCCATAGACATACCCTGAAGCTGAGTACGTGTGGGAGCAAGGTCGGCATTATACTGGTATTTCTTGTAAAAAGCAGCAGCAAGGTCCTCCCAGTTGTGGATGTTAGCTCCTTCTAGTTGACAGAACCATTCAAGTTGAGTCCCTGACAGACTATCTTGAAAGAAATGAACCTCGAGATTTCTATCAGCAGTATAGGGTTGAATCTTCCTCACATATGACCGGAGGTGTAGCTTTGGACAAGAAGCTCCGTCGTACTTGGCAAAGGCAGGTGCCTTGAATTTATGGGGAATCACCACCCCAGAGGATAGACCTAGATCTCTGAAGTCCAGACCGGGCACCTTCTGTATTTCCATAGCGTTCAAACGGTCTTCCAGTTGTTTGTACTTATCCTCAGCAGGAGGATACTGTTCTTCATCATAGTTTGTCTCGTTGTCGGAGACCATAGGGCTAGGAGCCCTCCTTTCTTGTGGACTATCTTTCCCTCCAGATGGGGTGGTCAGATCAACTTCATTCTGCAACCCGCTTCCAAACCTGCATCCAGTGTTGAACAGGATGGTCCTCTTTTTCTTCTTCTTTTTCTCTTTCAGAATCAAAGTCTTCAGGTCCTGCTGACCCTTAGCTAGGCTCATGATCAACTCTTGAAATTGGGCATTCTGGGCCTGGAGGGCCTTGATAGCTTGCTCGGTTGAAGGTTCAGTAGACATGATGATTGCTGAAATAAACAACGAAGAAGATAGGAGACCTGTACTGGGAGACCTGTTATGCAATGATATGTATGATATATGTATGCAATGTTTTCAAGGATCTCGCGGGGTAGACAAGAAACTATTAGAATCTGAATTTGATAGCTTGATTGAAGGAACTTCATGTTGCTGAGAGTCCTTCTTCAAGAGTCAAGCTCACCATATCGAGTGGGTCATAGCCCCTGACTCAAGTTATCGTGTTTTAATCTCTAGATGGCATTGGCTAGAGGAAAATAAATCCCCTTTGCCCCTTGCTGGACATCTGATTTACCATAACCTGCATCACAAACCCTTGAGATCCTTGAAATGGTTAAGGAAATGTTAAGGCATGATGTTATGATGTGTATGCTATGCGTTTAAGCAAAAGTGTGAAGTGCTGTAAGTAAACCCTGCAATAAATCCAAATTATTGGATAAGGACTGTAAACAAAACCTGCAAGGAACTCATGTTGTCAGATAACAAGGATGTGCAAGTAGTTCAAGTTTGAAGGCATACAAGTCACACAAAAGAGCCCTTAGATTTCAGGCTTGCATGAGGTTTCATAGGTAAGTACCCTCTTGAGTTTAGTTGGCTCAAAACCTGTCCTATAAATAGTAACCGGGTTCTAAGGAGCTCAATATCATTGGATTGTTTTCTATGTTCATCGTTTTGGTTTAGCCACTGAACTAGCGACCAAAATATTCCAAGAAAACAATCCTCAATGAGTGTAGTATCGACTATCTACCAACTTTGGACTGCACCAAAGTCGGTCATCTCACTATCCCTAAAAAAGGCCAAGATGGTCAAGTAAGATTCTAGGTCATTAGTGCTTAGTGACATCACTCAACGACCCCGTATTCTCTTTGATTGACTCAAAGGCTACCGGTACTCACAAATATGTCGCACTAATATAGCTATTGCTTCAACCGTGTCGGTATACCCCGCACAGTTTCCACAATGTATTGCTATCTATGAATGTTTCCCAAATCCGGGTTAGGATTTATAGAACTCCGATACAAGCCCATAAAATTAAGAGCATACAAAGCAATACAATTGAAAACACAAGTGATCTAATCCTAAGGTACACCTCACTTATAATGTATCCCCAGCAGAGTCACCAGTTCTGTGATCGGTGGGAATAGAACTGACTGTTTTTGGAATGCTGGTTCGCGTTTGCGTTTGTTTTTGCAAAATGTCGCGGTAAGCAATAGTCGCCACCGTCTTTTATTTTATCCAACAAGGAAAGGACAAAAGCACAGAAAAATTCCTTTTTGAGATGTTTCTCGGGTTCGGGAGGTAGATTATAGAAAGGGAAGGTGTTAGCACCCTTTCTATCCGTGGTTATCCATGGGCTCTTAGGTACTTGCTCACTATGTTTTCAAAAGTTTGTTTTTCTTTGTGTTCGTGGGTTTGAAAAGAGTTTTTGTTTTGAAGAGAGTGTAAGTGCGAAATGTTTTGTTTTTGTTTTAAAAGGAGCAAGTACTTAAGAACCTCTACCTACTCAAAAAGGAATTAAATTGTGCAAATGTCCTTTAGACAATGCTATCCCACTATTGAGGAGTAGGTAGCACCGCCGTTGGAGTTTTCGGGTCAATTCGATTTAAGGGACGTGTGGTCACTAAAGCAATGTTAGGACGCCTTTGCGGTAACCCTAATGTCTTAGATCATTTTTCCGAGGCAACCGTTTCGAGGCAACTTTGATCTTTGGACAGGAGGGCGACCTCTAAAACATCTTATACTCAATGACCACGTTCGAGGCAACCAAGTGAGGCGTACCCTAAGAGTGGCATGTGCGAGTGTGTCAATTTTCAGATTATATTATCTTTGCACATGTTATGGTGAGCTACAGTTGATTTTAAATTAGAGGTTAATCTTGTCATGCATAGCCTATTATTCAAACATCTAGCAGTTAATGGTTGCAGAAAATAAATTGCGGAAAATAAAGCTAAGCTATTACAAGGCGTCGGGTATTTACATCGCCAAAAACAAACCCTTAAAATTAAATGCGAAAAAGTAAATAAAAGCGATAAATAAAGGTCCTAAGTTAAAGCTATTACATCCTCGGAGAAATTACAATTATATGGATCAAAAATAAAATGCGCGCGAGAAAATTGAATCGGAGCGTCCTAGGGTTTTGACCCTTTTTTCATTAAATAAAGCGTATTTTTGGTCTTTTTTGAATTAAGAATTAAGTCTAAATTAATAATGGAATTAATTAATTAAAAGAAAATAAAATCAGAAATATTAAAAAAAAAACTAATTCTAAGTCAATTTTAATTTATTGCAAAATATGTTGGTATTAAACCTAAAAAAAAACTAAATTAATTGGTTAATGGTTTATTTACAAAAAATAAAATAGTGAAGTTAATAAGTATTATTTTTTTGTTTTTTCTGATTTTTTATGAGAAAAATTAAGGGTTGATTAATTAACAATAAAAATAATGAAAACAAATTAAAGAAAGAAAATAGAAAAGAAGTAAACCAAAGGGGGGGTTGGGCCCCAAATCAGGAGGTTTGGTCAGCATTTTCTTGGCCCAAACATATTCCAGCCTGCTTTGACTTTCAGATTGCATGTGCGCTTGTTGACCAGGGTTCATGGTGAACCTCCATCCTGGACTATTGGATCTGAATCTGGAACCACCTGGCCTTTGAGATCTGGAAGTATATGGTGCTCCCTGCCTGAAGCGCTGCATGTGAACGCCTGAAACAAAATGATAACAAAGTTTAGGGGACCTGGGATTCGAATCCAGGTCCCAAGGGGTCTTGCACTAACGCGTTCACCAACCAGCCAGTTTGTTCAATTTGTCATTGGAATAAGAAATAAATAATATGGGAAAACCAATGAATATGCTGGAAAATAAGAAAAAACGCGCTAATATTTCAAACAGGCCAATTCTGGCCATGCCACATTATCGTCCCTGTCATGGGGACTGTGGCTAAAAATCCTTTGGCCTATACCAACAGACGATTCTCCGTAGCTATACATCATGCTGCCTCTAAATCTGCCACAAGCCACTAAAATGCAAACTGAAGGCATGGTTCTGCTCGCCTCTCCGCCCTGGTTCCAACCATGGTCCTTTTGTTGACCAATTTGCCCTGTAATGAAAATCCCTGAAAGAACCCTAAAACAATCTACCATGGCGTTTTGTGATATAGGGCATAATAATGAAATTGAATAATACAAAAACTTTGCAAATGATGTCGGGAGTTCAAATATGCAATTATTTTAAAGAATGAATGCAAGATTGAAGCTTTACGATTCCATGAATATGGCGGTTCAGAGGGATACTTACGGGGCTTTTTGGGGCAGGAAAGCACACGAGAATGATTGGTACTGCTTCAGTGAGGTCCAAGGAAGCGATTGGAACCTTTGTTTGATCCTGAAAAGGTCTCTAAGCGCAACTTCAGATCCAAGGTTCTCAAGATTTTTTCTCAAAGTTGTGTGGCCGTTTCTGCAGAGTTTTGTGCGTTTTTTCGTGTCTGCAGAGTTTTTTCTGTGTTCTCCCGTGCCCTTTTTAGGTTTATATAGACAAGGAATTTAGGTCAATATTTGTGTATCAAATCTTGGTCCATTATGATGAAGAGATTTGATTTGATTTCTTCATAAAGACTTGCTATATTTGATTCAATCACGTTCCAATCTATTTTCATGCGTTACTGCCAGCCTGTCATGAGTTGTTTGGGCCTCCAATATGATGGAAATCGAAAGCTGACCTGCCCCTTCAGATCCACTTCCCTTCAAATTTGCTCTCTTCGATAGCTCTAAGCTCCACTTCGAATTACTCCAGCTTCAATTGCATAGCCCCTTTGATTGAGCCTCCCTCTTCTTCGATTGCTTGATTCGAAAAGGATCACCCTGGTCGAATCAACTCTTGTAGGGTTGGGAGCAAACAAGGCAAGAATCTGGCCTTTAATTCAAATAATTGAGTCTGCAAATAGCATTTAATTATTTCTATATTTGCAAGGGACACATGCCATTGTGAACTTTGGGTGAACCTGGCCAGGTTAGGATATGTGTTTTTGCTTTGTCATGGTAGCCTACTTCATTCCTTCGAATCTGCCTTCTTTGCGAGCTTCAAAGTCCAATTCGAATCTATTTAGAACATTCCCTATTAGACAACTTCGACCAGCCCTTGGCCTTGTGATGAGTCTAAGTTCTGATTCGAAGTGTTCAGAACTTCCTTCATCAGAGCATCTTAGATTAAGAGAAACTCTGCACTGAAATGCCATTCGAAGGTCATTTCGTTCTGATGTTCTAATTGAGGTAAAGTATGAAGTTCCAGTCGAAGGACCCTCTGAAGTACTAGTCGAAGCATTGTGAAATTGACTTGATCGAAGGGGTCCAGCGCTCAATCGAAGACTTGCACACCAAAGCTTGATCGAAGGAGGTCCAACGCTCAATCGAAGACTTGCAGACCAAAGCTTGATCGAAGGAGGTCCAGCGCTCAATCAAAGACTTGCAGACCAAAGCTTGATCGAAGGAGGTCCAGCGCTCAATCGAAGACTTGTAGACCAAAGCTTGATCAAAGGGTTCCAAACACCTAATCGAAGCTTACTAATCAAAGCCTGATCGAAGAGTTCCAAATGCCCAATCGAAGACTGGTGAGTCAAGCCTGTATCGAAGGATTTTGGATACCCAATCGAAGACTTTTCCCAGATGCCAATCGAAGTGCTTGACATAATGTCAATCGAAGTGCTCCTTCAGAATACCAATCGAAGGGTCTTTCAGAATGCCAATCGAAAGATACTTAAAGCACCACTCAAAAATTTTCTTTTTTCTTAGGCAAGGGTTTGTGATCAACCATGCAGGGGGGAGACTTTGGAAAGCATGAGAGGGCAAATTTTGGGGTACAACAAGTAGGTAGCGTCGTTGTTGAAGTTTTAAGGGTCAATTCAATTAAGGGACGTATGGTCACTAAAGCAATGTTAGGATGCCTTAGCGGTAACCTTAATGTCTTAGATCATTTTTCCGAGGCAATCGTTTCGAGGTAAACTATGATCTTTGGACAAGAGGGCGACCTCTAAAACTTCCTATACTCAATGACTACGTTCGAAGGCAACCAAGTGAGGTGTACCCTAAGAGTGCGCATGTGCGAGTGTGTTGTTTCGGTTAATTTTATCTTTGTACGTGTCAATGGTTATCTATGTTGATTTTAGGTTCATAAATTCGATCTTGTCATGCATTCCCTATTACCAAACATCTAACAGTTTATAAGTTGCGGAAATTAAATTGCGGAAATTAAATCTAACTATTATAAGGCGTCGGGTATTTACATCGCCAAAAACAACCCTTGAAATTAAAATGCGGAAAATAAATAAAGCGATAAAATATTTAAAGTCCTAATTAAACTATTACATTCTGGGAAACAGATACAATAATATGATAAAATGGATCGCGTGCGAGAAATTAAATCGGATGCGAAATTTTTAGGGTTTTGACCCTTTTTTGAAAGAAAGTGATTTTTTTTGGATTATTTTTGGATTAAAGGAAGGTTAAATTAAGTTAAACATTAAATAAATTAATTAATTAATTAAAAAATATATATTTTTAGATTTTTGAGTATTTGAAGAAATAAAAATAAATTAATCAAAATTAGTAAAACCTAATTATCTAAATTAATTTTAATTATTGCAAAAATATTAAAGTTATTTCCTAATTAAACTAAATTAATTGAATTAATATTTATTTACAAAAATAGAGTGCTGAATTTAATTTTAATAAATAAAATATATTTTTGATTTTTGATTTTATGAGGAAAAAATTTATTGGTTAATTGAATAATAAAAATAATAATAATAAACAATAAATAAAGAAAGAAATAGAAAAAGAAATAACCAAAGGGGGTTTTGGGCCCAGATCGGGGGGTGAGATTTGCAATTCAAAGCCCATTTGCACGTAGGCCTAGGTTGACTTTCTGATTCCCTATGCATTGGTTGACTTGAGAGCATGATGGTCATCACATCTGGACCACCAGATCTGGCCTGGGGCCATCTGGCATGCATCTGGGTGATGGTGTATGATGGACCATAATTGCTGAAGCGCGTTGGATTTCCTGAAGAAAAATAATAATATGCAAATATGGGGACCTGGGATTCGAACCCAGGTCTTGTTGGATCTCACACTAATGCCTTCGCCACTGAGCCAATGTGTTTCATTCGTTAATGGATTAGGTAACAATTAATATATTAGAAAACAAAACAAATGCTAGAATTAAAACAAAAAAAAACGCGTGCATTATGAATGGTCTAATGGGGAGGGGGCACGTATTCATCTTCTTCGTTGGACCTGGTTTTTTTACCTGCGGATTTGCATCCACAGCTAAATCCGTAGCTTGCTCCTAAAATTAGTTCTAGGCTATAAAAATCAATTCCAAGACCATAGTCATGATCGTCTCTTCCTCCTGAATACGTCTATGTCCATTAATGGCGCTGATTTTACCTGTAGAGAAAACGCCCAAAAAAAAACCATCCAAGAACCCTAGATTCGGCTAGGGGTTACAGGCTATGAAAACGCAATCCAATAATGCAAAAAGCTTCTAAATGGAACGATAAGTATGAATATGCAAAGATTTTGTTCAAAAGATGCAGAAATATGAAGTTACAATTTCAAGTGCAGAGTGATTTTCAGAGGGACTTACAGCGTGATTGAAGGGGGGAGAGAGCTTACTTTTGATTGCTTCTCACTCAGTGGATGTCCAGCAAGTGATTCACGTTTAGTTTTGGCCTTGAAAACACCTTTATGTGCAATTTCAGTTTCAAGCTTTTTTGACAATTTTCCAAGTTTTGTTCTTGTGGTTTTGCAGCCTCTAACCTCTAATTCGTGCCTCTTTGCATTGTATATGTAATGAGCAATGTATTAGGTCAAATCTTGTGGACTCAATCCTTGTGCATCAATGCTTGAAGATATGATTTGATCCTCCATTAAAAGGCTTCCAATTTTGTCCAAAATCCAATATTTTGTTCATGATATGGCTTGATTAGAATTTGATCCTATTGATGATGATTATTAGGTCCTGAAATAGCCAAAAAGAGATCAAATAATTAATACTTGGATTTTATTTGATTTAAATTGATTAAAAACGAAATAATTCATTAAAAAATCAAATTAAATAATAAAATTGATAAATGGTCATGAGGCTGAAGCTAGGACACGTGTGTAGTGTGAAAAGACCAAATCAAGTGAAAAATAATAGGCCCATTTGATAAAATTTGATGTTTTGGGGATAGTTGACTTTTTGCAATTTTGCAAAAATGCCCAACTTCAACAATGCATAACTTCTTCAATTTTGAACTTTTGGAGGTGTTATTGGACTTTTTAGAAATCTTGAGATGTACTATAACCAACCCTTTTGGTATCATCTCATTTTGATATTCCATGCTCAAGTTATAAGCTTTGGAAAAAAAGGTGTTTTTGTTGACTTTCAAAAATGACCTATAATGTCCAAATTTGTAACTTTTTATGAGTGCATTTATTGATCTTGAGGTGTGAAGATGGATTGTAGGAAATTGCATCCTCTTCAAAATGAGCTTTAGATGGGTCATTTCTCATAAAGTATGAGAAAGTTATGCTTGGTCAAAGTTGAGTTGACTTTTCTTGCAAAACCCTAATTTAGCAACTTTTGAGTCTTGATGAATTTTGAGCAATCCTTGATGAATCATGATCAACCCTTGATAAAATAATGAAATATCATTCAAAATGAGAATGTTGACAAAAAATCTTGAAGTTTGACTATTTGTAGGTCACAGTTGACTTTTGCACTCGCATAGTCGATTTTTGGACCTCTTAAGCAATTGACTGACCAAACTTCCTCTGCAAGGCTTGAAATTTGATATGGATGACCTTGAGAACATATTAGGTAATTGGGGAGCACTTGAGGTCATTTGGATTCAAGGAACTTGATGAAACACAAAACCCTAATTTGGGGTTGACTGCCTTAGGATATGATTTGACTGTCCAACTCTTGAGCAATCTTGAGCAACTTAGAGACTATTCTTGCCATGTCTTGGGAAATATGAGAGAGCAAATGTGATACGTTGGGAGAACTGACTTTGGATTTTGCGTTTGTGTTTGCAAATGTTTCAGTTTAGCAAGAGTCGCCACCGACTTTTTATTTTATCCTAAGGAAAGGTCAAAAAGCATAGGAAAGACCTTTGAGATGTTTTCTTGGGTCCGGGGAGTAGATTATAGAAAGGGAAGGTATTAGAACCCTTTCTATCCATGGTTATCCATGGGATCTTAGTTACTTGCTTAGATCACTTGCTTTGCTTTTCAATTGTTTGAAATGGTGCTTTGTGTGTGATTTTGAAAGATGTTTTGAAAAGAGGCCATCGTTGTGGCAATCTTTGTAATGATTCTTGTTTGAATGTATACAAAGGTGTTTTTGTCTTTTAAAAAGTTTTCAATGTTTGAAAGTTGGGTTTTGAAATTGTGTTGTGAAGTGTGTTTTGAAGATAACAAGGATGTTTTTGCAAGCTTTTGATCAAGTAACTAAGAGTTGTCTACCCTATTTTACTCAAAGATCTTTCTTATGTTTTTAACCCTTTTAACAGTGTTACTTCACCATTGTATTTGGTGAACAAACTTGTATTAGGATGTTAAACGGGGCGGGCGCGGGTCATCGTATAGACCATGATAGCAATCATGATAGCAATTGTGTCAAGTATTTTTGGCAATTTTCTTAAGGGACTTGATCATTTTTGTTTAGGCAACTCAGATAGCGTCATTGAGGGACTATGATCTTTTGTTTTGTTTTTGTTTTTCCAAAGTACTTGACATGCATATCATGGCCCATTTTTGAAGGCAGCAAGTGGATTGTAACCCTAGGGGTGCAAGTGTGTATTGTGTTTGTTTTTCATGCATTTTGTCTTTGATTAGGTCAAACTATTTATTGGTTTTGATTTTGCATACAAACCCTAATTCTAATCATGGCATAATTGAAAGCTTAAACGTGCGAGAATTTAAATTCTAAGCTATTACAACATGATATAGGGAGGGGGGTACAAATTTGAATAGGGGATTATTTTGCAAGAAATATAAAACCCTAATTACTATTACATCCAAATTGAATTTGCAAGGAATAATATTTAAATGTACAATATTTAAATGTACAATATTTAAATGTACAATATTTAAATAAATACAATAAATAAATATTAAATAAAATGTATTATGCAAAAAAAAGTTTTTATTTGTTCATGTATGCAAAAAGTATTTATTATGTAAAGAAATGTAAAGAAATAAATAAAAAGTTAATTTTATTTGTTTTTAGGGCAAAAACCCTAATTTCTTAAGAAAATAGATACAATATATTATTTATGTATAAAAATATATTAATATGTATAAAAATAAAAGTATTTTGAAAAAAAGTATTTTTAGTATAAAATATCAATAAAATAAAAATGTATTATTTTTGTGTTTTTTATTCTAGGTTTTTTTAATAAATAATATATATATATATATATATATATATATATATATATATATATATATATATATATATATATATATATATATATATATATATATATATATATATATATATATATATATATATATATATATATATATATATATATATATATATATATATATATATATATATATATATATATATATATATATATATATATATATATATATATATATATATATATATATATATATATATATATATATATATATATATATATATATATATATATATATATATATATATATATATATACAAAAACCTAGAATAAAAAATATATTAAGTGTGTAAAAAATAAAATAAATTATTTACAAAAATAAAATATTTCCAAAAAATGTTTTCAATGTGAATAAAAATAAGAAATGAAATAAAATTATTTTTTTACATTATTTTTAAATTTAAACAAAAATAATATAAGTATTTAAACATGGTTTATATTAGAAAAATTAAAATAAAATAACTAATAAATAAAAAAAATTGTGAAAATATTTTTGGAATATTTTTTATATTTGAAAATAAAATATCAAAGTCAGAAAAGAAATAAAAATGCAAAAATAATAAATATACAAGAAATGGGTCAGGGGGCGTGAAACTGAAAATGCAAGTGTTAGAAGCAAAACAAGCCAGCCCAGCCCAATAACTTCATCTTCTTCCTCTGTTCAAAAACAAAAATGCGCCTTCTGTGTACAAACTGCTATCTCCTAATTCAGTGCTTTTTTGACAAAACTCAAAACATGAAACTTGTAGAGCATCAAACAACGAATCTAACCATATAAAAAACTTAAGCTAACTCTCAAAGACTAGAGATAATTTCTCTGGCCCTAATTTCTAACCTAGTTTTTTCAGAAAGTTCGTGAATGAAATTCTCCTAGCACGATTAATATAAATGAAAACTAAGCACATGTATGGTTTCAGGGCTATGAATACAACATATTTCATTCACAAACCTAAGTCTAACTATTCCTAAATAAAGAGATAGAAGTTCATGAAATACCTGTTTCAGTTGAGTTCGAGCTGGACAATGTAGCAACTTTCAATGGTGCTTGAGGTTCTTTTGAGCTTGTCTGATGTCCACTGAACCTTTCCCAATGCTTAGTTTGTTTTGAAGTGGCCTGAATCGTGCTACAAAACTCAACCTGCAAAGCTTCCAAACAAAAATGGCAATGTGTGTTAATGGAGTTACATCAACTTGTGAATGGTATGGATAGCTCAGGTATGTTGATTGGGATGTGTTTGAAGTAGTTTTGGACAAAACGCACGAGGGAATTTGATGGTGGCTTGTGATTTGCAGAACTGGCCATGTTTTGCAAGAAAAAGTGGTTTTTGAGTATGAGGATGCTTTAGGGGTGAAAGGATCGTGCTTATGACTTTCAAGAGTGTATGAAAACTTGTTTGATAACTTTGCTTGAGTTAGTTTTATCAGATATGTGAGATGCCTTGTGTTTGACAAGTTTCTTGTTTTTGAAGCAAGAAAGTGGAAGTGAGGTTACAGTCCTCTACATGCCATCTTATCACCCTGCATACAATCCTCTTGGCCCCTCTAATTAGTGGATTTGTTTAGCTGCAAGAGATTTGGCTCTATGCTCAAGGATTAGTGGTTTGACATAAAGCAACCTTTTGCAAAAGTGGAAATGTGCCTTTTACCATTTAGGGATTAAACTTGTGTACAATACCCTAATGACCAAGACAATGTATTAGCTCAATGGATTTGCATTAAATTATGGAGTGTGAATTGGTTTAGAGGCCCGCAAACAAGTACAAAACATGCTGGTTTGAAAATGAAACTTGTGTGAACATGTATTGGCCATGGATCAAAGTGAGTTTTTGCCAACTTCAATCATTCGATTCTCCCTAACCACAAAGGTGTTTGAGGAGTTTTTGGAAAATTTGCAAAGCTTTCAACATGTACTATAATCCATCTTTGAAATGCAACTTAATACTCCAAGTGGAACCATGTGAAAAATGGCCAAGAAGATGGGTCAAAATCCTGCCTAAACTAGGGCAAAATTTCTCTAAGTTAAAAGTTTTAGGCACCCTTGTTCCAAAAATCATAACTTGAGATCCAAGCTTCTTTTGAGAAAACTTTGTGAATAAAAGTTGTAGAATTTGTGATGGACCACAACTTTCATGTTGTAAGTTTTGTTTGAATCCATTTGAATCTTGGTGAAAATGTGGGGTAAAGTTAGGAAAAAATAAGAAAATTTCATAACTTAGAAAATTTCTAAGTCATGAAATTTTTCCATTTTAAACCCTAATTTGCATTTTTGGGTTTCTTGATGAACAAGTTTCGTAATTTGACATGTTTTGATGAAAAATGACCCTTGGCACTTGATTTTGACCAAAAAGTCAAAGTTTGACTTTTTAGTGTACAGTCAAATTTTGATCAGTTGACTGAAAAATTCATCTGCCAATCCTATGCATTTGGGATCTTTTGAACTTGTTGAATGGGTCAAGACAATGTCATTGAGTCCTTGTGTCCATGGTTGAGCTTTATTTTCCATTGGCTAGGTCAAACAGTCAAAAATTGTCCTTGTACAGTCAAAACCCTAAAAATGACCATTTTGCCCTTTTGGTGATCTGATCAAATTTCTTGTGGAATTATGATCCAAACTTGATCAAATGGTTCATAGGAGTTCATAATGTTGATGTGGGTCAAAATTCATGAGATTTGACTGTCAATTGGCCACAGTTAACTTTTTCCCCAGTTCAGCTGATTTCCCGGTCAACTGTCCAATTGACTGGGCAAAAATTTGATTCAAGGCTTGAAACTTGGTATGGACAAACTTGTGAGTCCAACATGGAGTATGAAAGTCATTTTAGGCATTGTAGGTCAAAACATCCCTATGCAAACTCAAACCCTAATTTAGGTCAACAGTGCAAGGAGGTGTCTTGAGCAGAGCAAACCCTAGCTTGATCTTGAGTTCCAAGAGCCTTGTGATGAGAAATGTTGATGAAATAAGAGGGAAAATTTTGGGGTACAACAGTTGCCCCTGTTCAATCTTCTTGAACCTGAAGAGTTATATTGGCAAGTTTGCCTTTCGCGACTCGAAGGTAAAAGAGGATTGGACACTAGAGTGCCCGTAAATTTGCACTCGTCAAAATATAGCTAAGGAAATGGGCTTAAAGATGCCATTTGGAGATGGTGGAGTCTTGCTGGAGATGGGCTTAAGTATGCCATCCAATAATGTTTGTTGAATTGCAATGTTGTAGGTCAGAAGAATGAGCATCAAAATGGTATTCGTGTCTAGAATGCATTTGAACTGTATCTGGAGACTGAGTTTATATGAGCAAAAGAATGGCGTCCGTGTCTGGAGCGTATCTGAGATGTAACTGTATTTGAATTTTGAATGAATATCAGAATGACTGTCGTGTCTAGAGTATATCTGTATTGTATCTGAAGTTGAGATCTGTATGAGTAGCAGAATGACTTCCGTGTCTGGAGTGTATCCGTATTGTAACTGGGATCTGAATAAGTGACAGAATGACTTCCATGGCGACTGCACTGGGGAGAATCAAACTGCTGGTGTAAGGGCCATAATGGAATCCGTGTTTTGAGCGTATCTAAACTTGAAGTTGAGAATTGAATCTGAATGAGAGATAGAATGGCCTCCGTGTCTGGAGCGTATCTAGTCTGTATCTGATTGCTGAAGTCTGAATGAGTAGTAGAATGACCTCCGTGTCTGGGGTGTATCCATACTGTATTTTGACTTGAAGTTATGAATGAGTAATAGAATGACCACCGTGTCTGGGGTGTATCCATACTGTATCTGAATAATTGTTAACGATAGCCTTTTAATCTTATCCTGAAAAGGGTAAAATGTTAGCTCAAACACAAAGTTATGTTGCATGATATGTATGATGCAATGAACTGTGTTTCATCAATGTTTATGATATATGAATGTAATAGTTATGCATGTAAGCTGAGTAGCTGTCTTGCTGAGGAAAAATAAATCCTTGACAGTTGGAGATAATGAAATCTTTGACTGCTGCTGGGGAAAGTAAATCCTTGACCGATGCTGAGGATTCCAAAGAATCTTTGATTGTTGAAGATGAGAAATCCTTGTTGACTGCTTGGGGATTAAAAGTCTCTGTTTGTTTGAGAAGGAGAAGTCCTGGGACCAATGCTGGGGATTGAAAATCCATGGTGACTTGTGGGGATTCACAAGGGTTCTGACAACTTCTGCGGGGAATGAGGATCCTTCATGACTTTCCTGGGAACTAAGGAAAATTTTGAAAAACCTCTACTGGGGAGTTAAAACCTGGGAGGCTTCTGCTTTAGAAATGAGACCGAGAATCTTCGATCTGCTGGGAAATAACTCTGTGGGGAGAATGTTTACTCGTCCGGTGAAATCAGGAGCTTGGTTTTCACGCCAATCTACTGGGGAATCATTCTAGCTGGGGATAAGCCAAGAAGTTAACTGTTATCTGCTTGGTTCTCAAAAAAAAATTTAAGATAACCTGCTGGGGAAATTGGGGGAAGTTGAACAGTTGGAAATTTGACTTCGCTGGGGAAGAAGGTTTAGAATATTCTGGCTCCGCTGGGGATAGGTATTTCTGGGTTTTCGGGCTCCGCTAGGGATCTATACTTTAAGACTTTGGCTTTGTTGAGGATCTGAACAATGTATTGCAGGGGATTTCTTCTGAAATAGCGCCAAGATATCTTCCTACACCTTCAACCTACCAGTAATTATCCTTTCTCAATTCGTTTTATTTGTAAGCAATGATTATATTCAAATGCATATGCCTATTTAACAAACCATTGGACATTTTCAAATAAAACATAAGTGTAAAAAAGAAAAGAAAGGCAAGCAAATCTCTGTATTTTGAACTATCTTTGTATTAACTTTTGTGAGTATCTTTGTACAAAGGAGACAGACATCCTAGTAAGAGAATGTTGTCGTCAAAACTGAAAAAATTTATACAAAAGAAAGATGGCTATGTGTAACAATTCGATGGGATTCCCATTCTGCTATAGCCTTCACAACTCTGAGTATCTTGTCCATTCGCTGCTTTGTCCGTCGATGATTGGATTGATCAGTAGCTTGGAACTTGTTGGTGAATAGATTGTTCTTAAAGTGATCCGACGAGACATAGTCATACGCTTTAATTCCCTAACTTTTTCCTGGATCGCCCCTTCGGGTTTTCGATCCACCGGGAAACCCTTTTTTGCCCAAGTCGCCCTTTCGGGTTTTCAACTTGCCGGGTGTACAGATTTTTTTGTTTTATCCCTAATTTTTGCCTGAACTGCCCTTTCGGGTTTTCGATTCACTAGTGTTGTACCCCAAAATTTGCCCTCCCATATTCTCCAAGATTTGCCAAGTCAAGCTTCAAAATCTCCCCAAGGGTTGCACAGTGCAAGAGCCTCCTAAGCAGTCAAAACTAGGGTTTTGCTTCTGATCAAGAGAATGAAGTTTCCAAAGGTCCAATCAAGTCTCACATGCCTACAAATATGGTCAAGCATCCTCATACAAAGTTTCAAGACATTCAGCATAAAATTGCATAGTCAAAAACCCTAATTGCACTACAGTCAACTGTAAGGGCAAAATGGTCATTTGACAGTCAAAAGTTCAAATTTTTGGTCAACATATCATTTTGAAGCCACAAACATCATTTGATCAATGCTTGATCATGATTCTCAAAATTTGGCTCAAAAATCATCAAGATGCAAAGGTTTCCTTATTTGGACAGTTGAAAAAGTCAACTGTAAATTGACCAGGGTATAACTTTCACATGGATTATCAGAAAAATTCCATCCAAAGCTCATTTTGAAGAGAAAGACATTTCCTACAACTCATCTTCATACTTCAAGTCCAAGAAATGCTCTCACAAAAAGTTATCAATTTCAACATTATAGGTCATTTTCAAAAGTCAACAAAAAGGGACTTTAAGTCAAAGGCCATAACTTGAGATTGGTAAATCAAAATGACATGGGACCAAAGGCATTGGTTAGAGGACTCAAAGACCTTTCCTAAATGTCCAAGAACATGAGAAAAGCTTAAAAATTGAGCAAGTTATGCCTTGTGGAAGTTGGGAAATTTTTGGACATTTTGAAAAGTCAACATTGATTCAAATGACCTAAAATTGCTAATGGGCCCATTTTTCTTCCACAATTCATCATCCATGGCATGTGCACGACCACTTCGCCCAAAGGGAAGTATTTCTTCATTTTTTATTTATTTATTTGAATTTTATTTATAATAATTCATTTAAATCAAATTAAATACATGGAAAATATTTAACCTAAGTTTTACAATCCTTTTTTGTATGAAATCCACTCAATAACTCGTGCATGATCCAATATGGAAAGATTTGGAGAGAATTGATATGATTGAGAGCAAAAACACATGGAAAATATTTGAAAAAAGATCTTGAAAATCAAATCTCAAAATCCATGAATGAAAGAGATTTTGATCAGAATTGTTAACCTAATTCACTCAATACATAAGCCTAAACACAAACCTAATGCATTGGACCAAAAAGCTGCGCTAGAAACCATTCATCAAACTTGGAATTTTTTGCAAAAAAAACTCAAAACTGAAAACCACATTCTAGGGCGATTCAAGGCACGATTTTTGTTTCATTAGCTTGCTGAAGGTTCACTGAACGATTCCCAATCAAAAACATTCATCAAAACCTCAAGAATCGGTATACAGAACTTAAAATATTTCATGAAAAATGCATATTCGTGTTTTGATTTACAGGCATCCTCATGACATTTTGTTCATTGATTCATATTCCTTGTGTGATTCTGAAGCTAACCCATGTGTTTGATTGAATTTTTGCAAGCTATATACGATTTCACCATTACCAAATTCTAGGGTTTTCAGAGTTGTGAATTGGGCGTTTTCAAATAGCGTAAAATTAGAGAACCACAGTGCCATGAACGTATCCAGCAAGCTTGGACGAAAAGTTTGAGACCCTCGCGCTCAATTTATGAGCGTCACAGGGCTAATCGCTATTTTTTAATAGCTGGCCTAAGGGAACGCTAACAAAACCGTTGCTAATGTTTTATGTTTTCAGGAAAATAAAATCCAATGGAGAAGATGATTTCGTGGCCAGCCATGATTGGCTCTTTTGAATTTACGCGCTCTAACCCACTAACGATTTGGTTTTGTTTGATATTATTTGTTTATTATGTTACATACAACACGCGCATCTGGCTCCACTGGCAAGCATAGTGACTAGTAAAGTGCATGACCTGGGTTCGAGCCCCAGGTCTTCGTTATTTCCATATTATTTTTCAATAAAGGTTCATATGCAGTTTCAATAACAAAGACCACCATACACTTCCAAGATCCAGTCGTCCACGCGTCCAATGGAATCAAATCAAAGGCTCATATCTAAGGCACATGGTAGTCCCAGTCAACGCGCCAGCATATTCCCTGGAGAAAGTCAAACGGACCTGAAGGTCATTGGGCTCAAATGCTTGGGCTATACCTCCATGTTGGGGACTACAACCCCCCTTGGTTTGCAAATTCTTTTAACTTTTTTTTTATTGTATTTTTATTTTTTATAAATTACTTGTTTAATTAGTTTAATAATTTCATAAAATCACACAATACCAAAAAAATCAGAAAGAAGAAAAAATATAATAAATATTTTATTTTAGCATTTTCATAAATAAATTGTATTAAATCATTTAGTTATTAATTTAGGGTTTAATTTAATATTTTCATAATAAAAATCCAAAAAATGTAGAAATAGGGTTAATTAATAATTTTTCATCCTTTTTATTTTTCTTTCATAAATAATTAAATATTTTATTTATTTTTATAATTAAATTTGTATATAAAAATTAGGGTTAATTTAGGTTAAAATTCAATGTTTTCTTAATAAATTAAAAACCACTAGAATTAGGGTTAGTATTTATTTTAATTAATTCTTTTTTTCATATTAAATCCTAAAATACTAAAAAAAATACCAAAAAAACATCTCCTTTTCTTTTTAATTAATTAATTCCTCATTAGTTTAATTTTGCAAAAAAGGGTCCAACGCCCTCGTTTCGATTTAATTCGCATATTTATTTTATTTCTTTATAATATTTATGTATCTCTCCCAAAGCCATGTAACCTTTTAATTTTCTCGCACTTTTCTTTACTTTCTTTATTTCTCTGTCAAATCGGGTCCTGGTTAATTTTGGCGATGTGGACCCGCGCCTTTTGTAATAGCTTAGAATCTACTTTTCTCGCAAATTTTTAACTGTTAAACAAATGGCATGAAAGAATGTATGGACAAAATAAAAACAAGCGTAGAACACCAATAACATGACAAGATGAATGCAAATGAAAACGACACACAAATCACACACCACCCCTAGGGTACGCCTCACTGTTGCCTTGCCTCGAAAGGTGATCGTCGAGTAGAGGATGTCTTAGTAAGTCCTCATGATCCGGGAACCTGGCATGAGGGTAGCTTCTAAGGTGTCTTCCTATTGCTCCGGTGATCACCATGTCCCGAACCTTCGAATTGACCCGAACACCTCCAACGGTGGTGCTACCTACCTCTCAATGGTGGGATGGCACTACTTTAAAGGACATTTACACAGACGAATTCCTTAGGGTAGGTGGATGACTCGTAGATACTTGCTCTAATTTCAAAACAAATCAAAAACTCTTTTCACACCGACACTTTTCAAAAAGCTTTCGAAAGCAATTTTTCAAACACTCTTGAGGACCGATACAAGAGTCGAACTGGAATTTTCAAAGAAACTTTTTAAACCCACAATTGAAAAGCAAACAAACAATTTTGAAAACACAATGAGCAAGTATCTAAGAGCCCATGGATAACCATGGATAGAAAGGGTGCTAACACCTTCCCTTTCTATAATCTACCTCCCGAATCGAGAGCAATCTCTTTAAGGAATTTTTCTGTGCTTTTGTCCTTTCCCTTTGGAGAAAATAAAAGACGGTGGCGACTCTTGCTTCCGCGACATTTCGCGAACCAGCGTTAAACAGTCAGTTCCAGATCCACCGATCACAGAACTGGCGACTCTGCTGGGGACCAAACTTAAAGTGAGGTGTACCTTAGGGCTAGTTCATAACTGTGTTTTCAATTGTATTGATTTGCTTGCTTTACTATTGTGGGTTGCATCGGAGTTACATAGATCCTAACCCGGATCTGGGGATACCCTGTTTAGGTAGCATAAGCTGTGAGGGACCTGTCCGGCGTAGACCGACACAGGTGAAGCAGTGGCTACGTTGGTGTGGCACCTTGGTCTGTACCGATATCCCTTGTGTCGCAACGAGGAGAATATGGGTCTTCTAAGGAGTCATTAAGCACCAACAACCTTAGAACCTTAATTGACACAACTTGGCCTTTAGAATTGTAGCAGTATGCTACGCCCATTGAGGCTAAACTCTCGTGATGGTTCTGGCCGCAAGACAAGATTGCGATGCTGGAGTTATGATCGATTGAGGGTAGCCAATGATATTGGGATCCTCTAAGAACCCGGTTACTTTTGATTAGGACAGGTATGAACCAACAAACTGAAAGAGGGTAGTACCTAGACCTCATGCTGGCCTAAACTTTAGGGGCTTGCCTTGTGTGACTTATGTGCCTTACCATGTTTGCCTTTGTATCTATATGTGGTGCGCTTTATCATAACATCATAGCATCATGAGCATTGCATGCATCCTGCATAAGGACTGACCATTTCAAAGACAAGAGGGTTTCACCTTTGCTCTGTTTTGTAGGACATCATGATGCCTGTGCGAAAGAATACTATGCGGTTCAACTTTGTTCATTCACCTGAGTTGCTTGATGAGTTGGTTAGCAGAATTCCAAATACCACTTCCTTCATCCAGAGGCATGGTTCTCTTCTCAGTTTGGTCACTGCAAAACGGGATCAACAGTTGATGAGTGTTCTGACCCAGTTCTATGACCCTCTGTACCAGTGCTTCACCTTTCAAGACTTCCAGCTGGTCCCTACCCTGGAAGAGTTCTCTGATTTGCTTAGTATCCCTATCTTGGATCAGACTCCCTTTACTGGTTGGGAAAAGACCCTCAGACTTGAGGATATTGCTGCAGCTCTTCCTTTGACCCATCAAGAGGTAACAGACAACTGGGTGACTAGAAGCGGAGTTAAGGGTTTCTTGGCCAAGTTTCTGATTGGTAAAGCTAACAGTTTCTGGAGTGACCTGGACTTTAGGGCATATGAAGACATCTTGGCTCTCCTAATCTATGGGTTAGTCCTGTTCCCTAATCCTGACAACTTCATCAATGTCACTGCCATAAGGATCTTTATGTCTCAGAATCCTGTGCCCACTCTCTTGGGTGACATCTTGCAACAACTTCATGCCTGTACTACCCGAAGACGAGGAACCCTATGGTGCTGTATCCCTTTGTTGGTGAGGTGGTTTATTTCGCACCTCCCTAAGTTCGTACTGAAGAATCAAGAAGGAAGAGGTTGGGCTCACAGGTTAATGTCTCTCACCGATAAAGACATCATTTGGACTTGCAGAGATTTGGATGAGATAGCTATTATTGATCGATGCGGGGAATACCCTAATGTTCCTCTGATTGGTACCCAAGGAGGGATCTCTTACAACCCATGTCTAGCACTCCGTCAGTTTGGAAGAGCAAGAAGAGCAGGTCCCCATGAGATGTTAGTGCCTCACATCAGTTTTGAATTTCAGGTGGATAGTGACGAGCTGCGCCGTAGGTTCATCAAGGCTTGGGACAAGGTTCATAAAGCTGACCCACAGGAGTTAGGGCCAAAGACTTCTTTACCTATGGAAGCCTACTAAAAATGGGTTCGCATCCGTGCTCAGAAGTTAGGTATGCCGTATGAAGCTGTCAGACCCGTCATTCTTGAGTGTCCTGACAAAGATGGTGTTCCTCCAACTGTCCTTCCTCCTCAGATACCTACTGATTATGAGACATTGAAGAGATCTTGGTCGCAACTGCGAGAAGAGCGGGATTCTTACCGGGAAAAGTTCAACGAGCAAGAATCAAAGATCCAGAAGCTGACAAAGCAGTTGGAGAATGAGAGAGCTCTGAATGCCTACATCCGTACTGAGAAGAGGAGACCATGGGATCAATAAGGAACTCCAGATGTGCTTTTACAGTTTTATTCCCTTTTCAGTATTTCCTTTCATGTAAACGCCTAAGGGCAACCTGTTGAATAATTTCAGTTTCAAAGTTGAATCTAATGAAGTGTGTTCCTTTTTGTTTACAAAGTTGATTCCCGATTGTCTTTGAAAACATAATTCATACGCATTTCATACATCATGTGCATAGCAGGTTTTTCCTCTTTTCAGGCTGCTTACAGTTCTTCGCTGTTTATTTCAGCATCATGAATCCCGACTCGTCATCAACTGAGACATCCATCAAGGCTCTTCAGGCGCAGAATGTGCAGTTTTAGGAATTAATCAAGGGTTTGGCTCAAGGCCAAGAAGAGCTGAAGGCTATGCTCCTGAAGAAGGAGAAGAAGAAGAAGAGAAGAATTGTTCTGTTCAACTCGGGCCGAAGGTTTGGCAATGCTATGCAACAGGAAGAGGCTGGTTCTTCTGTTGGCAAGAGTACTCCTCAGGCAGAAGCAAGGGTTCCTAGTCCGGTAGTCTCCGACAACGAGACTGATTTTGATGAAGAGCAGTACCCTCCTGCAGAAGACAGATACAAGCAACTGGAGGATAGGCTGAATGCTATGGAGATACAACAGGTACCTGGGCTGGATTTCGGAGATCTGGGTTTGTCAACTGGTGTGATCATTCCTCGGAAGTTCAAAGCACCATCTTTTTCTAAGTATGACGGGGCGTCTTGTCCCAAGCTACATCTCAGGTCCTATGTTCGGAAAATTCAACCGTACTCTGCGGATAAGAATTTGTGGATCCACTTCTTCCAGGAGAGTCTTTCAGGGACTCATCTCGAATGGTTCTATCAGCTGGATGGGACTAAAGTTCGTAACTGGGAGGAGTTGGATACTGCTTTCTATAAGCAGTATCAATATAATGCCGACCTTGCCCCTACACGTACCCAACTCCAGGGTATGTCGTTAGGATCAAGTGAAGGTTTTAAGGAGTACGCTCAGAAGTGGAGAGACCTGGCTGGCAGGGTGCAGCCTCCGTTGACTGATCGGGAGTTGGTAGACATGTTCTTGGGGACCCTATCTGGGCCATTTTTCAACCATCTCATTGGGAATTCGTCTGCAGGGTTCACTGATTTGATTCTGACGGGAGAAAGAATTGAGGCTGGGTTAAAGTCTGGAAAAATTCCAAAGGGTGCATCGTCTAGTGCTGAAAAGAAACCCTTCAAGAAGGAGGCTAGTTCCGTGTATGGTTCCAAGAGATCAGAGAGACCTGAGCGCCGCCAATCTGTCAGTGCGGTAATGATTGCTAAGCCTGCTGCCGCTCCTCGGCCAACTAATCCTCAAAGGGCTGAAAGACCCCAGAGAGAGTTTACCCGCTTGAGTATGACCTTGTCGCAGATCTTGCCACAGTTGCTCTCAACCAACTTAGTGACTATCAGAGAGGCGCCGAAGTTCCCAAATACTGCATCTCCTAAGTACAACCCAAATGCTCGTTGTGCTTACCATTCTGATAGCCCGGGGCACTCTACTGATGACTGTTGGGCGTTAAGGATTAAGGTGCAAGACCTTATCGACGCGAAGGAGATACAGTTCGAAGCGCCTGAGAGGCCGAATGTAGTTACAGCTCCTATGCCTCAGCATGGGGTAAATGCTGTTGACAAAGATGCTTATGCTGTTTCTGTGGAGGATCTAGCCACTCCTCTGAAGACTGTCAAGAAGAACCTGCTGCTGGCCGGTTTATTTCCGGGTTGCAGTGAGGGTTGCCTGTTCTGTGCTGTGATCCTATCTGGTTGTCCCTTGCTAAAGTCAGGCATCCAAAGCCTAATGGATAGCAAGGAGATTCTGTTTAAGAAGTCTGTTGTTCAGTTGGTTCCGGTGGAAGAAGTTTCTGTGGTTACCATATTCAATAATCCAATCAAGGCTCCCCCGAAGAAGCCTGTTCAAATCATGACCGTTGCACCTGTGGTTATCACTGTTCCGGGGCCCCTGCCCTATGTATCTGATAAAGCTATCCCCTGGCATTATGGGGCAGATGTGTATGTGAATGGGATTAAATAAGAGTTCAACGCTGGCGCCAGCATCTGTGATATCACTGGCCCAACCAAGGTTACCCGCAGTGGCAGGCTATTCTCGCCTGATATTGCACCACCTGCTGCTCGAAGACCACTCCTTATAACTCCTACAAATGTACCTGTTCCTGCTGCTGATCCAATTGTTTCTCCTGCCGCCGAGTCATCCAATGCTTGGGGCAAAGGAATTGAAGTTGAGCCTGCCCAGATGGAGGCACCTATACCTGTAACTGCTGAAGCCTCCCAACAAGAAATGGAGGAGATTCTAAAGATTATAAAGAAGAGTGACTTTAATGTTGTGGAACAACTGGGGCACACGCCCTCCAAAATCTCCATGCTCTCTTTATTGCTGTGCTTCGAGGCCCATGCTAAGGCCTTAATCTCATTCCTCAAGACGGCCCATGTGCCACATGAGACATCTGCAGTCCAGTTCACTGATTGCGTAGCAAATCTGACAGCAGACAATGGCTTGGGTTTCTCAGATGTTGACCTGACGGCGAAGGGAAGAGACCACAATGATGCCCTGCATGTCTCTATCGAATGCAGGGGCACTACCTTGGCACATGTGTTAGTGGATACTGGTTCTTCTTTGAATGTGCTGCCCAAGAAGGCTTTAGACCGTCTGGATTGTGAAGGCCTGGAATTGAAACCCAGCAATATCATCGTCAGGGCCTTTGACGGTTCAAAGAGGATGGTTCATGGAGAGGTTGACCTTCCGATTCGTGTGGGCTCTCAGGTGTTTGACTCTACATTTTATGTGATGGATATCCGTCCATCTTACTCTTGTCTATTGGGTCGACCTTGGATACATAAGGCTGGGGCAGTGACCTCTACCTTGCACCAGAAGCTGAAGTACCCTGTCAGAGGGAAGATTGTCACTGTGCAAGGAGAGGAGGAGTATATGGTAAGCCACCTGAATTCCTTCAGATACATCGAGATGGACGGGGAGTTTATTGAAACCCCCTTTCAGCATTTTGAGGAGGTGCTTCCAATTGCAGCAGCTACAGAAACAGCAGCAGAAGAAAGTGTTCCTTTGAAGATGGCTTCCCTAAAGGATGCCCGGGCGGTGGTTCAAAAGGGTGAATGTGCTAACTGGGGCAGGCTTCCAGACTTCACACAGAAGACTGACAAATTTGGGTTGGGTTTTACTGCAGAGGGGCAGAAAGCTATGCGGAAAGCGAAGACCGGAAGACCTCCTGTGATCATTACAAATCCAGGAGTGAATGCTGTTGGGGAAGACAACGAAGTGGATGAAGCGGAATTCAATAGCTGGATCTACCCGACAACCGAAGGCGGATTGAACAATTGGATTGCTAAAGACCATACTCCTGTTACCTTTGTGACGCAGTAATAAATTTCTTTGTTTCGCTACTTGTAATAAACAATAAATAAACTCTATGGCCCGGTGTCTTACCCGAGGCACCGCGGCTTCATTTGTGAGGGCATATAAATTGTCATTTCATATATCATGAATGAAAATCTTGGACATTTTCTCGCATTGCAAATCTTATGCTCCTTTTCTGTCTTTCCTTCTTTTACATATATTTCAAAACAACTGTATTTACACACACACACTCACTCATACAGGTTTCAATCCACTCTGGATCTCACTGATAACAACTCTGCTACTGCCAATTATGACTTCGAAAATCCGATCAACTTAGCCGAAGACGAAGGTGAAGATGATTGCGAAGTGCCTGGCGAGCTTGCAAGACTGTTACTTCAGGAAGAGAGGGAAATTCAACCCCATGAAGAGCCAGTGGAAACAATAAACTTGGGTACTGAGGCAGACAGGAAAGAGGTAAAGATTGGTGCCAACCTAGAGCTCAGCGTGAAGCAACGGTTGACTAAGATGTTACATGATTATATGGAGATCTTTGCCTGGTCCTACGAAGACATGCCTGGGTTAGATACCGATATTGTGGTCCATCACTTGCCAACTAAGGAAGACTGCCCTCCAGTTAAGCAAAAAGTCCGTCGTATGTGTCCAGAGATGTCTGAGAAGATTAAGGCCGAGGTTATGAAACAGTTTGATGCCGGGTTTCTTGCAGTGACTTCTTACCCTCAGTGGGTTGCTAATGTGGTGCCGGTACCTAAGAAGGACGGTAAGGTCAGAATGTGTGTCGACTATAGGGATCTGAACAGGGCCAGCCCCAAGGATGACTTCCCTTTACCTTACATTGATGTCCTTGTTGATAATACGACTCAGTATAAGGTGTTCTCTTTCATGGATGGCTTTTCAGGTTACAATCAAATCAAGATGGCACCTGAAGACATGGAAAAGACTACATTTGTTACTCAGTGGGGCACCTTCTGTTACAAGGTCATGCCATTCGGGTTGAAGAACGCTGGGGCAACCTACCAACGTGCCATGGTTGCTCTATTTCATGACATGATCCATCATGAGATAGAAGTGTATGTTGACGACATGATCGCTAGGTCCCAGACTGAGGAAGAACACCTAGATCATCTGCAGAAGTTATTTGACCGGTTGAAACTATACAAGCTGAGATTGAACCCGAACAAGTGCACCTTCGGGGTAAGATCAGGAAAGTTGCTAGGCTTCGTGGTCAGTGATAAAGGCATTCAAGTGGACCCTGCCAAGGTCAAAGCTATTCAAGAGATGCCAGTTCCCAAGACAGAGAAGGAAGTCAGAGGCTTTTTAGGACGCTTGAATTACATTGCTCGGTTCATCTCACACCTGACTGCTACCTGTGAGCCAATCTTCAAGCTGCTGAAGAAAGATCAGGTAGTACGTTGGAATGATGAATGTCAGGCTGCTTTCGACAGAATCAAAGAGTATCTCCAAGAACCACCCATCCTTATGCCACCGGTTGAAGGGAGACCTCTGATACTATACCTGACAGTACTCGACAACTCAATGGGGTGTGTGCTGGGGCAGCATGACGAGTCTGGCCGAAAAGAGCATGCCATTTATTACCTTAGCAAAAAGTTTACCGACTGTGAGACCCGATACTCACTGCTCGAGAAAACTTGCTGCGCTTTGGTATGGGCTGCTCGCCGGCTGAGACAGTATATGCTGACTCACACAACCTTGTTGATCTCAAAGATGGATCCTATAAAGTACATATTCGAAAAGCCCGCTCTGTCTGGGAGAATTGCAAGATGGCAAATGATCTTGACGGAATACGACATTCAGTACACAACCCAGAAATCCATCAAGGGGAGTGTACTGGCAGACCACTTGGCACATCAAGCTGTAGATGACTATCAGTCAATGAACTTCGAGTTTCCGGATGAAAGCATCATGATTGTAACTGATTGTGAAGTACCTGGACCGGATGAAGGACCTGAACCAGGATCCCGATGGTCTATGCACTTTGACAGGGCTTCCAACAATTTGGGTAACGGTATCGACGCCATAATCATATCACCTCAAGGTACTCATACTCCACTAACTGCCCGACTATGTTTTAACTGTACCAACAACATGGCGGAGTATGAGGCGTGCATCATGGGTCTTCAAGCTGCGATTGACCTAAGGATTAAGTTTCTGAGTGTTTTCGGAGATTCCGCTCTTGTGATCAATCAGATCAAAGGAGAGTGGGATACGAAACATCCGAACCTTATTCCTTACAGAGAATGTGTGTTGACCTTGATCCCCCACTTCACAGAGATAACCTTTGAACACTTCCCGAGAGAAGAGAATCAGTTGGCGGACGTGTTAGCTACAATGTCTTCTATGTTCAAGGTCAAATGGGATAATGAGGCTCCCCGGATCATCATCTGGAAACTGGACGAACCGGCATACTGTTGTGATCTCGAGACTGAATTGGTGACTGAGAAGCCTTGGTATCATGAGGTGAAGAGATATTTGGAAACTCAGGAATACCCTGAAGGTGCATCTATCAATGATAAGAAGTTCCTGAGGAGGTTCGCAGCCAAGTTCTTCCTTAGCAACGGCATCTTGTACAAGCGAAACCATGATTCAACCTTACTGCGTTGTGTGGATAAGATTGAAGCAGAAAGGATCATGGAAGAGCTACATGAAGGGACCTTCGGTACACATTCCAGTGGACATACTATGGCTAAGAAGATCCTTCGGGCAGGGTATTACTGGTCCACAATGGAGGCTGACTGCTACCAACACTCTAGGACATGCCATAAGTGCCAGATTTATGCAGACAAGGTGCATGTTCCTCCAGTTCCCCTGAATGTTCTGACTGCGCCTTGGCCGTTTGCAATGTGGGGCATAGACATGATTGGTGAGATTAAACATACGGCATCTAATGGGCATCGCTTCATCCTAGTGGCGATTGATTACTTTACAAAGTGGGTCGAGGCAGCATCCTATGCTACGGTAACCAAGACTGTTGTGGCACGGTTCATTCGGCATAATCTGATCTGTCGGTACGGCGTCCCGGAGAGGATAATTACAGACAACGGTACCAATCTGAACAACAAGATGATCGCTGAGCTCTGCGAGCAGTTCAAGATACAGCACCACAATTCTTCTCCTTACAGACCGAAGATGAATGGGGCTGTAGAAGCAGCAAATAAGAACATCAAGAAGATCGTGCAGAAGATGATGGTGACTTATAAAGATTGGCACGAGATGTTACCGTTCGCTCTGCATGGGTACCGTACCTCAGCTAGGACGTCAACCGGGGCAACTCCTTTCTCTCTGGTTTATGGTATGGAGGCAGTCTGTGATCGGTGGATCTGGAACTGACTGTTTAAAGCTGGTTTCACGAAATGTCGCGGAAGCAAGAGTCGCCACCGTCTTTTATTTTCTCCAAATGGAAAGGACAAAAGCACAGAAAAATTCCTTAAAGAGATTGCTCTCGGTTCGGGAGGTAGGTTATAGAAAGGGAAGGTGTTAGCACCCTTTCTATCCATGGTTATCCATGGGCTCTTAGATACTTGCTCATTGTGTTTTCAAAAATGTTTGCTTGCTTTTCAATGTGGGTTTTAAAAAGTTTCTTTGAAAAATTTCAGTTCGACTCATGCGTCAGAGTGTTTGAAAAATTTGCTTTGAAAGCTTTTAAAAATGTGTTGGTGAAAAGTATTATTTGTTTGAAATTAGAGCAAGTATCCTTGAGAACCTACCTACCCTAAGGAATTCGTCTGTGTAAATGTCCTTTAAAGTAGTGCCATCCCACCATTGAGAGGTAGGTAGCACCACCGTTGGAGGTGTTCGGGTCAATTCGAGTTTGTAGGGACATGGTGATCACCAGAGCAATGGGAAGACACCTTAGAAGCTACCCTCATGCCAGGTTCCCGGATCATGAGGACTTACTAAGACGTCCTCTACTCGACGATCACCTTTCGAGGCAAGGCAACAGTGAGACGTACCCTAGGGGTGGTGTGTGCGATTCGTGTGTCAGATTCAGATATTTGTCTTGTCATGTTCATTGTGATCTACGCTTGATTTTATTTAAGGCCATACATTCTTTCATGTTTTTTGTTAACAGTTAAAAAAATAGTTGCGGGAAAGTAAATTCTAAGCTATTACAAACGGCGCGGGTCCACATCGCCAAAATTAAACCGGACCCGATTTGACGGAAAATAAATAAGCAATTTAAGAAAAGAAATTGAAAAGTGCGAAAAGTAAATGTTACAAAGCTTTGGGAGAGATACATAATTAATTAAGCGAAATAGAATAAATGTGCGAAATTAAACAATTAAGTCGAAAGGAGGGCGTTGGACCCTTTTGCAAAATATGAAAGTTACATGAATTAATTAATTAGAATTAATGAGAAATTAAAATTAAAGAAAAGGAATGTTTTTGGTATTTTTAGTATTTTTAGGAATTAATGGAAAAGAGAGAATTAATCAAAATTAAAATTGAATGTAAACCCTAATTCTAATGGCTTTTAAATTTATTATGAAAAATATTGAATTTTTAACTAATTTAAACCTAAGTTAATTTACATGCATTTTTAATTATGAAAATAAATAAAATAAATATTATTATTGTAAAAAAGGGAAATTAAAAGAAATCAAAATTAGTTAAACCTATTTCTACACATATTTTTTGTATTTTTGTTATTAAAAGAATTTAAAATTGCAACCTAATTAAACTAAATTTATTTACATGAAAACATTAAAATAAAAATTATTTATTAGTTTTTTATCTTTTTCTGATTTTTTAGGCATTTTTTATATATTGTAAAAATAATGAATTAAATTAAAACCATAAGACAAATAAAATAATAATTAAAAATAAAATATAAGAAAAATAAAAGACTTGCAAACCAGGGGGGTGGAGGTCCCCAATATGGAGGTGTAACCCTGGAATTCTGGCCCAATGGCATTTTGATTCGTTGACTTTCCAGATAGCCTATTGACACGTTGACCAGGGTTTAGAGTATTCTTGAGATCCATGCCCTTGATTTGATCTCCCAGGCACGTGGATGGATAGATGATGAGGGAACATGGTATGCATCAATGTTGTGCCTGCATAGGAATTGTTAAAGAAAAATAATATTGAAATTGTACAGACCTGGGACTCGAACCCAGGTCTTATGCCTTGCCAATGCTTCCTCTGACCAGCTGTGCCAACCAAACGCGTTTTACATATATTAAGCAAACAAACATTATAAAAGAAAATGGATCAACGCTTGGAAACGCGCGCGAACTTTTAAACACGCCAATCACTTGATGCCACGACTCCATCTTCTCCACGCGTTCCTGAAACAAAAACATATGGCCACGGTTTTTATGGCGTGGGTTTAGGCAGGCTATTGAAAAATAGCGAATAGCCCATCTCTAAACATAAATTTGGCGCGAGCATTGCATCTTCTTCGTCCAAGCTTTCTGGTTTGAATGGTGGTGGTTTGGAATCCCAATTTTTCCTTGGGTGAAAAACCCCAATTCAAGAACTCTGAAAACCCTAAAAGTCAGTTATGGCATATTTGTATATAATGCATAAAAACGTAATTAAATCACATGGTAAGCATCAGAAAGCATCATTGAATAAGAATGTATAAACCAAATGTCATGGAAATGCCTTAAAATCAAGATGCGAGTATGCAATTTTGTGAGAAAATTTTGAGTTCTGTACAGCGATTCTGGAGGTTTGGATGATTGTTCTTGATTGGAGTATGTTCAGTAGTCTCCAGGGAAGCTATTGGAATCAATTTCGTGCCTTGACTCGCCCTCTACCAATGATTTCAGAATTGAATTTTATGGAGAATTTTTCAAGTTTGTATAGTGGTCTCTAGCGCAGCTTTCCGTCCCCTACAATTAGGTTTAGGTTCCTGGTTATGTAGTGGAGGCATTAGGTCAAAGAAATTCAATCAAATCTCTTCCATTCAATGATTTTGCAAATTGATTTTCTAAGATCTTTTTGAATCTTTTTTCATGTGTATTTGGTGTCAATTAGGCTCAAATCAAACCAATTCTTTCCATGTTGGGATATGCACAAAATATTGAAGCTGAAATGTGTACAAAAAGATTTGTTTGGTTCATTTAGATTTTTTCATGTATTTAAATAATTTAAATGAATTAATATAAATAATAATTCAAATAAATAAATAAAAAATGAGAAAATACTTCCCTTTGGGCCAAGTGGTCGTGCACATGCTTAGAATTATGAATCATGGAAGAAAAATGGGCCCATTAGCAATTTTAGGTCATTTGGATCAAAGTTGACTTTTCAAAATATCCAAAAATTTCCCAACCTCCACAAGGCATAACTTGCTCAATTTTTAAGATTTTCTCATGTTCTTGGACATTTTGGAAAGGTCTTTGAGTCCTCTAACCAATTCCTTTGGTCCCATGTCATTTTGATTTACCAATCTCAAGTTATGGCCTTTGACTTAAAGTCCCTTTTTGTTGACTTTTGAAAATGACCTATAATGTTGAAATTGATAACTTTTTGTGAGAGCATTTCTTGGACTTGAAGTATGAATATGAGTTGTAGGAAATGTCTTTCCCTTCAAAATGAGCTTTGAATGGAATTTTTCTGATAATCCATGTGAAAGTTATGCCCTGGTCAATTTCAGTTGACTTTTTCAGCTGTCCAAATATAGTAACTTTTGCATCTTGATGATTTTCTGAGCCAAATTTTGAGAATCATGATCAAGCATTGATCAAATGATGTTTGTGGCTTCAAAATGATATGTTGACCAAAAATTTGAACTTTTGACTGCCAAATGACCATTTTGCCCCTACAGTTGACTGTAGTGCAATCTAGGGTTTTGACTGTGCAATTTTGAGCTGAATGCCTTGAAACTTGATATGAAGATGCTTGACCATATTTGTGGGCATGTGAGACTTGATTGAGCCTTTGAAAACTTCCTTTCCTTGATCAGAACACAAACCCTAGTTTTGACTGTATAGGGGATCTTTGACTGTGCAACCCTTGGGGGAGATTTGAAGCTTGGCTTGGCAATTTCTTGAAGAATATGGGAGGGCAAATTTTGGGGTACAACACAGTCTTACCGATCGAAGTGCAAATCCCCTCTCTCCGGATAATGAAGGATGCAAATCTGAACGAAGATGATTGGATCCAGACACGACTTGATCAGCTCAACCTCATTGATGAAAAGAGACTTGCTGCTATTTGTCATGGTCAGACGTACCAAAAACGGATGATCAGGGCATTTAACAAAAAGGTCAGACCACTGGAATATCAAGTTGGGGATCTGGTAATCAAGCGAATCATTCTTCCTCAAAGTGATCCCAGGGGCAAATGGACCCCTACGTACGAAGGGCCATTTGTGGTTAAGCATGTGTTCTCAGGAGGAGCCATGATTCTAACCAACATGGATGGCGACGACCTTCCTCACCCCGCCAATGCAGACATAGTAAAAAGATACTACGCATGAAAAAAGACCCGCTAGGCTGACATGCCTAGGCAAAAATTAGGGCTTCCCGTCGAACCAAAAGGGTTCGGGCAAAATGAAGGGATGAAAAGAAAAAATCTGTACACCCGGCAAGTCGAAAACCTGAAAAGGCGGCTTGGGAAAAAATGGGTATCCCGGTGGACTGAAAACCCGAAAGGGCAGTCCAGGCAAAAATTAGGGATAAAAGCGTAATACTATGTCTCATTGGATCACTTTGTATCCAGAATCCGGTATCTACATCAAGTTCAGACGGCATCGATCAGTCAGCTTCACCTTCAACCAAGGTCATCAAGTGATGAGACGCTCAGAGTTATAAAGGCAATAGCAGAGTTGAAACCCAGTGGGATCATGCATTTCACACAGCTGTTTTATTTTCTTTTGTACAAAATTTGTATAAACTCTTTTGTTCGGCGGCGTTCTCTTACTAGGACGTCAGCCTCTTGTACACAAAACGCCTAGTTTCAGGCCATTCAAAAATCAATACAAATATACTTTTCAGTTAAACGTGCCAACTGTTTTTCTTTTTCTGCTTTGTTTTGCGAAGAACGTCCAAGGTTCAATTTGTGATATATGCATTGACAATAATTTGCTAACTCATAAATATTTGCATACGAAACAAAGGATTAATTACAGGTGACACTAGAAACAGGGGCAATAAAGAGTTGTCTGAGCAATCTAATTGTTCTGTCTTCCAAGGTACGAAGGTAGGTTCAGCTAAAGAACATTACCAGTACATCTTAATTCCCCAGAGAGTAAGTCAGCAGTCAATACATTCTTCCCCAAGCAGAGTTATCCAATCTCAAGGAAATTGAGTATCCTCCAGTAGATCTCAATACTTCCCCAGCAGCATACATACTCGTAACAAGCATCCCCGGCAGTCTTGGTCTAAAGATTGTTCCCCGGCGGTATATCCACATTCAAAGGAATCACTTCCCCGCAGTTCAAAACTTCCCCAGGAGAGTCCAATCCATGTCCCCAGGAAAGTTGGAATCCACCTCTCCAAGCAGTAAGCTTATCCCCAGTAGATTCTGGAAGCTCACCCCTCGCAGAGCACGAACGCGTCGCCCGGCTTTATTCAAAGAGTTATTTCCTTAACAGGATATAACTGGGTTATCCTCAGCCAAAAGCCACGGAAAGGTCGTCGTCAATACAGTCTTCTTATCCCCAGCGAAGTCTATCAGCACTTCCAATACAGCAAAGATATCCCCAGCAAATTATTATCAACTCAGCAAAGTATATCTCTCCCCACAGAGTATCACTCCCCAGCATGGTCGCTAGAGTATTTTTCTCCTCGCAGAATCTTCCACTTGCCAAGTTTATTCCTCAACGGAGTCATCTTCTCCTACCGGTATTCTTGCAGTTATCATCCCCAGCGGAAGCAAGAGCTTATTCTTCAACATCAGCCCAGGAGTGACTTCCCGGCATCCGTCAAGGATTTACTTTCCTAGACGAAAAACACATTCATAAAACATCACATACATCATTATAGCATGCATAGACGCATTATATCATACAAATCTCATTTATGTTGAGAACATCATTGCTCGATCCATATCATGCATTGCATATGACTGACTTTTACCTTTCAGGAAAGATTCAGTTAAATTCTCAATCATATTTCAAGACCTAGACCGGTTCAGTTAATCGACTCCAAAGATTTCTTATCCAGTCCAAGGCCTTCTCTAGTCCAGCTAAATCGACTCCCAACATATTTTTCTAATGAAGACTCAGTAGAAGTTATCTCAGGTTTTTCTCAAACGTCCGCTTTTGAGATTATAATTTCCTATGGTTCCCTCCCCGACGGTGCGTGAGGTGATAATTCCTTTTGAGATTATAATTTCCTATGGTTCCCTCCCCGACGGTGCGTGAGGTGATAATTCCTTTTGAGATTATAATTTCCTATGGTTCCCTCCCCGACGGTGCTTGAGGTGATAATTCCATTTCAGATTATAATTTCCTATGGTTCCCTCCCCGACGGTGCGTGAGGTGATAATTCCTTTTGAGATTATAATTTCCTATGGTTCTCTCCCCGACGGTGCGTGAGATGTAATTCCCTTTCAGATTATGATTTCCTATGGTTCTCTCCCCGACGGTGCGTGAGATGTAATTCCCTTTCAGGTTATGATTTCCTATGGTTCTCTCCCCGACGGTGCGTGAGATGTAATTCCCTTTCAGGTTATGATTTCCTATGGTTCTCTCCCCGACGGTGCGTGAGATGTAATTCCATTTCAGGTTATGATTTCCTATGGTTCTCTCCCCGACGGTGCGTGAGATGTAATTCCCTTTCAGGTTATGATTTCCTATGGTTCTCTCCCCGACGGTGCGTGAGATGTAATTCCCTTTCAGGTTATGATTTCCTATGGTTCTCTCCCCGACGGTGCGTGAGATGTAATTCCCTTTCAGGTTATGATTTCCTATGGTTCTCTCCTCGACGGTGCGTGAGATGTAATTCCCTTTCAGGTTATGATTTCCTATGGTTCTCTCCCCGACGGTTATAATTTCCTTTGGTTCTCTTCCCGATACTGCGAAGATGGTAATTCCCGCCAAGATTTTCTCAACGAGCATTGTTGAGGTTAAAGTCACCCAAGGTTCTCTTACCGTTCATGCTAAGGTAGTAACCACCCCTGGTTTATTCATCACCGTGTGAAGCTCCAGACTCAGCTCCTGTAACCAGTTAGGACACATCTACATAAAGCATCTGAAAACCAACTCCTGCAACATGTCAGGTACCCCTTTTTCTTTTGCATGTATGCAGGTTCTCGCTAAGGAATCTCTTACGTGATCAGCATCCAGATGGCATTTATAAGCCCATCATCCTATTCATCAACCTCTAAATGGCATCTATAAGCCCATTCCATCATCACACTGCTACTATGTGAGCGCAAATTTCTGGGCACTCTAGTGTTCAATCATCCTCTACCCTCGGATTACGAAAGGCACGTCAGCCAATCTGCATCCTCAGGTCTAAGAAGATTGAACAGGGGCAACTGTTGTACCCCAAAATTTGCCCTCCCATATTCTCCAAGATTTTCCAAGTCAAGCTTCAAAATCTCCCCAAGGGTTGCACAGTGCAAGAGCCTCCTAAGCAGTCAAAACTAGGGTTTTGCTTCTGATCAAGAGAATGAAGTTTCCAAAGGTCCAATCAAGTCTCACATGCCTACAAATATGGTCAAGCATCCTCATACAAAGTTTCAAGACATTCAGCATAAAATTGCATAGTCAAAAAACCTAATTGCACTACAGTCAACTGTAAGGGCAAAATGGTCATTTGACAGTCAAAAGTTCAAATTTTTGGTCAACATATCATTTTGAAGCCACAAACATCATTTGATCAATGCTTGATCATGATTCTCAAAATTTGGCTCAAAAATCATCAAGATGCAAAGGTTTCCTTATTTGGACAGCTGAAAAAGTCAACTGTAAATTGACCAGGGCATAACTTTCACATGGATTATCAGAAAAATTCCATCCAAAGCTCATTTTGAAGATAAAGACATTTCCTACAACTCATCTTCATACTTCAAGTCCAAGAAATGCTCTCACAAAAAGTTATCAATTTCAACATTATAGGTCATTTTCAAAAGTCAACAAAAAGGGACTTTAAGTCAAAGGCCATAACTTGAGATTGGTAAATCAAAATTACATGGGACCAAAGGAATTCGTTAGAGGACTCAAAGACCTTTCCAAAATGTCCAAGAACATGAGAAAAGCTTAAACATTGAGCAAGTTATGCCTTGTGGAAGTTGGGAAATTTTTGGATATTTTGAAAAGTCAACATTGATTCAAATGACCTAAAATTGCTAATGGGCCCATTTTTCTTCCACAATTCATCATCCATGGCATGTGCACGACCACTTGGCCCAAAGGGAAGTATTTCTTCATTTTTTATTTATTTATTTGAATTTTTATTTATAATAATTCATTTAAATCAAATTAAATACATGGAAAATATTTAACCTAAGTTTTACAATCCTTTTTTGCATGAAATCCACTCAATAACTCGTGCATGATCCAATATGGAAAGATTTGGAGAGAATTGATATGATTGAGAGCAAAAACACATGGAAAATATTTGAAAAAAGATCTTGAAAATCAAATCTCAAAAACCATGAATGAAAGAGATTTTGATCAGAATTGTTAACCTAATTCACTCAATACATAAGCCTAAACACAAACCTAATGCATTGGACCAAAAAGCTGCGCTAGAAACCATTCATCAAACTTGGAATTTTTTGCAAAAAAAACTCAAAACTGAAAACCACATTCTAGGGCGATTCAAGGCACGATTTTTGTTTCATTAGCTTGCTGAAGGTTCACTGAACGATTCCCAATCAAAAACATTCATCAAAACCTCAAGAATCGGTATACAGAACTTAAAATATTTCATGAAAAATGCATATTCGTGTTTTGATTTACAGGCATCCTCATGACATTTTGTTCATTGATTCATATTCCTTGTGTGATTCTGAAGCTAACCCATGTGTTTGATTGAATTTTTGCAAGCTATATACGATTTCACCATTACCAAATTCTAGGGTTTTCAGAGTTGTGAATTGGGCGTTTTCAAATAGCGTAAAATTAGAGAACCACAGTGCCATGAACGTATTCAGCAAGCTTGGACGAAAAGTTTGAGACCCTCGCGCTCAATTTATGAGCGTCACAGGGCTAATCGCTATTTTTTAATAGCTGGCCTAAGAGAACGCTAACAAAACCGTTGCCAATGTTTTATGTTTTCAGGAAAATAAAATCCAATGGAGAAGATGATTTCGTGGCCAGCCATGATTGGCTCTTTTGAATTTACGCGCTCTAACCCACTAACGATTTGGTTTTGTTTGATATTATTTGTTTATTATGTTACATACAACACGCGCATCTGGCTCCACTGGCAAGCATAGTGACTAGTAAAGTGCATGACCTGGGTTCGAGCCCCAGGTCTTCGTTATTTCCATATTATTTTTCAATAAAGGTTCATATGCAGTTTCAATAACAAAGACCACCATACACTTCCAAGATCCAGTCGTCCACGCGTCCAATGGAATCAAATCAAAGGCTCAGATCTAAGGCACATGGTAGTCCCAGTCAACGCGCCAGCATATTCCCTGGAGAAAGTCAAACGGACCTGAAGGTCATTGGGCTCAAATGCTTGGGCTATACCTCCATGTTGGGGACTACAACCCCCATTGGTTTGCAAATTCTTTTAACTTTTTTTTTATTGTATTTTTATTTTTTATAAATTACTTGTTTAATTAGTTTAATAATTTCATAAAATCACACAATACCAAAAAAATCAGAAAGAAGAAAAAATATAATAAATATTTTATTTTAGCATTTTCATAAATAAATTGTATTAAATCATTTAGTTATTAATTTAGGGTTTAATTTAATATTTTCATAATAAAAATCCAAAAAATGTAGAAATAGGGTTAATTAATAATTTTTCATCCTTTTTATTTTTCTTTCATAAATAATTAAATATTTTATTTATTTTTATAATTAAATTTGTATATAAAAATTAGGGTTAATTTAGGTTAAAATTCAATGTTTTCTTAATAAATTAAAAACCACTAGAATTAGGGTTAGTATTTATTTTAATTAATTCTTTTTTTCATATTAAATCCTAAAATACTAAAAAAAATACCAAAAAAACATCTCCTTTTCTTTTTAATTAATTAATTCCTCATTAGTTTAATTTTGCAAAAAAGGGTCCAACGCCCTCGTTTCGACTTAATTCGCATATTTATTTTATTTCTTTATAATATTTATGTATCTCTCCCAAAGCCATGTAACCTTTTAATTTTCTCGCACTTTTCTTTACTTTCTTTATTTCTCTGTCAAATCGGGTCCTGGTTAATTTTGGCGATGTGGACCCGCGCCTTTTGTAATAGCTTAGAATCTACTTTTCTCGCAAATTTTTAACTGTTAAACAAATGGCATGAAAGAATGTATGGACAAAATAAAAACAAGCGTAGAACACCAATAACATGACAAGATGAATGCAAATGAAAACGACACACAAATCACACACCACCCCTAGGGTACGCCTCACTGTTGCCTTGCCTCGAAAGGTGATCGTCGAGTAGAGGATATCTTAGTAAGTCCTCATGATCCGGGAACCTGGCATGAGGGTAGCTTCTAAGGTGTCTTCCTATTGCTCCGGTGATCACCATGTCCCGAACCTTCGAATTGACCCGAACACCTCCAACGGTGGTGCTACCTACCTCTCAATGGTGGGATGGCACTACTTTAAAGGACATTTACACAGACGAATTCCTTAGGGTAGGTGGATGACTCGTAGATACTTGCTCTAATTTCAAAACAAATCAAAAACTCTTTTCACACCGACACTTTTCAAAAAGCTTTCGAAAGCAATTTTTCAAACACTCTTGAGGACCGATACAAGAGTCGAACTGGAATTTTCAAAGAAACTTTTTAAACCCACAATTGAAAAGCAAACAAACAATTTTGAAAATACAATGAGCAAGTATCTAAGAGCCCATGGATAACCATGGATAGAAAGGGTGCTAACACCTTCCCTTTCTATAATCTACCTCCCGAATCGAGAGCAATCTCTTTAAGGAATTTTTCTGTGCTTTTGTCCTTTCCCTTTGGAGAAAATAAAAGACGGTGGCGACTCTTGCTTCCGCGACATTTCGCGAACCAGCGTTCAACAGTCAGTTCCAGATCCACCGATCACAACTGGGATGCCCATTTTTGCTATGTCTGCATTCGCAGGGAGCGGCAAGTCGTCGTTGTCCATGGTGATCAGAATCATTGCCCCACCAGAAAAGATACTCTTGATCACAAATGGTCCTTCGTAAGTAGAAGTCCACTTGCCCCTGGGGTCACTTTGCGGTAAGATTATCCGCTTGATTACAAGATCTCTGACTTGATATACCTGATGCCTAACCTTTTTGTTGAAAGCCTTGATCATCCGTTTTTGATACGTCTGACCATGATAAACAACAGTAAGTCGCTTCTCGTCGATCAAGTTAAGTTGATCAAGCCGGGTCTGAACCTAATCGTCTTCACTCAAACCGGCATCCTTCATAATCCTCAAGGAAGGAATCTGAACTTCCATAGGTAGAACAGCTTCCATGCCATATACCAAAGAAAATGGGGTTGCCCATGTTGAAGTACACGCCGTAGTACGATACCAATGCAGAGCAAATTGTAACATCTCATGCCAGTCCTTGTAGGTGACTGTCATATTTTGAATGATCTTTTTAATATTCTTGTTCGCGGCTTTAACAGTAGCGTTCATCTTTGGCCGGTAGGGAGATGAATTGTGATGATAAATCTTGAACTGTTCGCATAGAGCGGTGATCATAGTGTTGTTCAAATTTGTACCGTTTTCCGTAATGATCCTGTCGGGGATACCATACCGGCATATGAGGTTCTGCTTGATGAAGCGGGCAACCATATTCTTTGTAACAGAGGCATAGGAAGTTGCTTCGACCCATTTGGTGAAGTAGTCAATAGCTACCAGGATGAAGCGATGTCCATTGGATGCCGTAGGCTTGATCTCTCCAATCATGTCAATGCCCCACATTGCGAATGGCCAAGGAGCTGTCAGAATGTTGAGAGGAACAGGAGGAATATGTACCTTGTCGGCGTAGACTTGGCATTTGTGGCAAGTACGGGAATGTTGATGACAATCAGCTTCCATGGTGGACCAGTAGTAGCCTGCCTGTTGTACCCCAAAATTTGTCCTCCCATATTCTTCAAAGTTTTGACAAGCATCACCTCAATTTGCTCAAGTCTACTCAAGGGTTGCACAGTTCAAACACCCTCCTAAGCCAGTCAAATTAGGGTTTTGGTTCCTTCAAGGAAGATGAGGTTTTCAAAGGCTCAATCAAGTCACATATGCCTATACACATTGTCAAGTATCTACATGCCAAGTTTCAAGGCTCACAAGGTCAAGTTGCACAATCAAAAACCCTAATTGCTTCACAGTCAACTGTAGGGGAAAAATGGTCATTTGGCAGTCAAAAGTCAAAATTTTTGGTCAACATCTTATTTTGAAGCCACAATCATCATTTGGTCAAATCTTGACCATGATTTCACAAGAATGGCTCAAAAATCATCAAGGTGTCAAAAGTTTCTATTTTTGGACAGTTGAAAAGTCAACTGTAACTTGACCAAGGCATAACTTTTTCATGGTTCATCAGAAAAATCCCATCCAATGCTCATCTTGAAGGGGAAGACATTTCCTACAACTCATCTTCACATTCCAAGTCCAAGAAATGCTCTCACAAAAAGTTATCAATTTCAACATTATAGGTCATTTTCAAAAGTCAACAAAAAGGCACTTTAAGTCAAAGACCATAACTTGAGATTGGTAAATCAAAATGACATGGGACCAAAGACATTGGTTAGAGGACTTCAAGACCTTTCCAAAATGTCCAAGAACATGTTCATATGATCAAAATTGAGCAAGATATGCATTGGAGAAGTTGGGAAATTTTTGTGAAATGGCCAAAGTCAACTATCCTTGAAACTTCAATTTTTGACAAAAGGCCACTTTTCCCACTTGGTTCAGCTTTGCCATGCCACCCACGTGTCCCATGATTTATTTCAAGACCAAATAATTATTTTTCCATTTTTATTTATTTTTTATTGATTTAATTCATTTTAATTCATAATAATTCAAATAAAAATCAAAAAAAATTAATTAAGGGATATCTTGTGGTTTGAATAACCTTGATGAAGCATATTTCACATACCAAATTCGTGCCAAGCCTATTATGAGCATGAAAATTCAAATTTTTAACAAACATGGCAAGTGCTTTAATGGTGGTTATGGAGAAATCCAAAACTTCATGGCAAGGGTTAAAGGCTCATAATATTGCTTGATTCTCATTCAGAGACATATATGCAAGCCTCTCATACATCATTCACGACCTAGAAACCTCTGAGACAGCAAAACCAAATTCAAAAATTCCAAAGAAAAGTCACAAACTGAAATCCATATTCCAGCATAATTCAAACCTTTCTTTTGATCCAAACACATTCCCAGCATTGCCAGGAACCTATTGCAAGCATAAACAAGTCCTAACACTCAAGAACTCGTGCTACACAGTCATACGGTTCACCTTCTTTTTTCAAAAATCACAATCATCAATTCATGTGTTTTTAACATTTTTCATTGATTGTATTATGTTCACAGGACCCATACGAAGCTTTCTATATAATTTAATTTGATTATGATGCTCTAAAATGAAAGTTTCCATTGTTAAGTTCTAGGGTTTCATAGCTTTCGAATTGGGGCTTTGCACACGCTGTAAAATTAACCCTCCAAACACCCATGGTTGAAATCAGCGTGAGGAGACGAACATGTTGGACACCTCGCGCCCTTTTTATGTTCACTATATAGCTAATCGCTATTTTCCACAGTTTTGCATTGTGGGGGTTAAAAACCCCCGCTATCTTATTTCTATTTTGCAGATAAAACGAAGATGATGATGAGGTGTCCATGCCTGGCTGGTTGATTCAAATAAATGCGTGGATTTTTTGATTTCCAGAATAATGTTTGTTTTTCATATTTAATTTTCTTTGTTTGTTATGTTAACAAAAACACTCAAGTGGCCCAGTGGAAGGTGGCATGGCGTGCAACCTTTGGGACCTGGGTTCGATTCCCAGGTCCCCCAAATGCTTATTTCCATTTTTTCTCACATACTTGTGTGCAGGCAACGTGAAACAACTCACCATAAACCTCATATCCAACGCGCCAAGTGTCCCTCAGAAGCAGATCCAAAGGCCAAGAGAGGGAGCACACCATACTCCTGGTCAGCCAGCGCCCCACTCAATCCAGAAAGTCAACGGACTTTGTGCTTAATGGGCCTGAATTCCAGAATCAAACACCCATTTCTGGCCCACACCTCCCTTTGGTTTTGTTATTTCTCTTTATCTCTTTATTTTTCTTTTCTTTTATAACCTTTTTTTATTATTAATTATTAGTATTATTAACTTAATTAATATTTTCATAAAAAATCAAAAAAAAGAACTAATATCATTATTATTATTAATTTCATTTTATTTTTGTAAATAAATATTAATAAATTGAATTAGCTTTAATTAGGCAACTTTAACTTTTTTAAATAACTAAAATAAATTTAGAATTAGGTTTTTATTAACTTTTAATTTTATTTCCTTTTATTTTATTTCATTAAAAACATAAAAATACAAAAAACATTTTTTTCTTTTAATAAATTAATTAATTAGTTTAATCATTAGTTTTAATCTCATTTAATCATAAAAAAGACAAAAAAATTCATTTCTTTTCTTAAAAGGGTCAAAACCCTTAGGACGTTCCAACTTAATTTCTATTCGCGCGTTATTTTTATATTTTGATTATTATGTAACTGCTTCAAGAATGTAATAGTAATTAAGTTTATTGCTTTCTTTACTTTCCGCACTTTATCAAAACGGGTCTTTGTTTTTCGGCGATGTATAGACCCGCGCCTTGTAATAGCGTAGCTTTACATTCCCGCACTTTAATTTTCCGCACTCCTAACTGCTAATATGCATGAAAGAATGTATGTAAATAAAATCAATCCGTAGCTCACAAATGATATGCAAAGACAAACATTAACTGAATACAACACACAAAGCACATGCCACTCTTAGGGTACGCCTCACTGGTTGCCTCGAACGTGGTCATCAAGTATAGGGTGTCTTAGAGGTCGCCCTTCTGTCTAAAGATCCAGTTGCCTCGAAACGGTTGCCTCGGATAAAAGGATTTAGGACATTAGGGTTACTTCTAAGATGTCCTACCATTGCTTCGGTGACCACACTGTCCCGATAATCGAATTGACCCGAACACCTCCAACGATGGTGTTACCTATCTCTCAATGGTCGGATAGCACTATCTAATGGACTCTTAGACAGCTTAATTCCTTAGAGTAGGTAGATTCTCATGGGTACTTGCTCTTTTCAAAACAAACAAAATACTTTTCACACCTTACACTTTCAAAAAGTTTTCAAACAATACTTCATACACTCTTGAGGACTGATACAAGAGTTACCTAGAAGTTTTCAAACGAACTTTTTTTTCAAAAACCACACACACACTTGAAAAGCAAACAATTTTGAAAACATAAGAGCAAGTACCTAAGAGCCCGTGGATAACCACAGATAGAAAGGGTGCTAACACCTTCCCTTTCTATAATCTACCTCCCGAACCGAGAAACATTCTCGAATAAGGAATTTTGCTGTGCTTTTGTCCTTTCCATGTT
Organism: Vicia faba; assembly: GCA_948472305.1. Classification (NCBI taxonomy): domain Eukaryota; kingdom Viridiplantae; phylum Streptophyta; class Magnoliopsida; order Fabales; family Fabaceae; genus Vicia; species Vicia faba. The sequence goes on along the minus strand of OX451739.1, from coordinate 769,348,473 downwards.
GGAGAACATAAAAGACGGTGGCGACTCTTGCTTACCGCGACATTTTGCGAAACCAGCTTAAAAAACAGTCAGTTCTATTTCCACCGATCACAGAACTGGCGACTCTGCTGGGGATATTGAAAGTGAGGTGCACCTTAGGATTAGATCATACTTATGTTTTCAATTGCTTTGCTTTGATTGCTTTATATTTGTGGGCTTTGCATCGGAGTTTCATAGATCCTAACCCGGATCTGGGGATACCCTTTTAGGTAGCATAAGTTGTGAGGAACCTGTCCGGCGTAGACTGACACGGGTAAAGCAGTGGCTACGTTAGTGTGGCACCTTGGTCTGTACCGATATCCCTTGTGTTGCAACGAGGAGAATATGGGTCTTCTGAGGAGTCATTAAGCACTAACCGACCTTAGAACCCTAATGTGACCCAACTTGGCCATAGAACAGTAGCAGTATGCTACACCCATTGAGGCTAAACTCCCGTGATGGTTCTGGCTGCAAGAAAAGATTGCGACGCTGGAGTTATGACCGATTGAGGGTAGTCAGTGATATTGGGATCCTCTAGAACCCGATTACTTTTGATAGGACAGGTCTTAACCAACGAAACTGAAAGAGGGTAGTACCTGAACTTCATGTTGGCCTAAACTCTAAGGGCTGTCTTGTGTGACTTGTGTGCCTTCAAACTTGAACTACTTGCATGCTTGTTATCTAACACATGAGTTTCTTGCAGGTTTTATTTACAGTCCTTAATCTGGACTCATAACAGGGTTTACCTACATTACTCCATGCATAGCATAACATCATACCATTGCATACATCCTACATAAGGACTAATCCATTTCAAGGATCTCAAGGGTTTGTGATGCAGGTCATGATGAATAAAATGTCTAGCAAGGGGCAAAGGGGATTTATTTTCCTCTAGCCAAGGTTGATAACTTGAGTCAGGGGCTATGACCCACTCGATATGGTGAGCCTTGACTCTTGAAGAAGGACTCTCAGAAACATGAAGTTCCTTCAATCAAGCTACCCAAATTCAAATTCTAACAAGTTTCTCTATTTACCCCGCGAGATCCTTGAAAACATCGCATGCATACATACATATCATTGCATTACAGGTACTCTGTTCTACAGGTTGCTTAATCTTCTTCGCTGTTTATTTCAGCCATCATCATGAATCCTGAATCATCCAATGAACAAGCTATCAAGGCCCTCCAGGCCCAGAACGCCCAGTTCCAAGAGCTGGTCATGAGCTTAGCCCAAGGACAACAGGAATTGAAGGCTCTGCTTTTGAAGAAAAAGAAGAAGAGGACTGTTTTGTTCAATCCTAGACGCAGATCTGGGAATACACTGCAGAATGAAGCTGAGCGGACTACTCCATCTGTTGAGGAAGGCAGTCACCAAGAGGGAAGGGTTCCTAGTCCCGTAGTCTCTAACACCGAGACAGATTTCAATGATGAACAGTACCCTCCTACTGAGGACAGGTACAAACAGCTGGAGGACCGGTTAAATGCTATGGAAATTCAACGTGTGCATGGGTTGGACTTTGGGGACCTAGGTTTATCTTCTGGGGTGGTGATCCCTCACAAGTTCAAGGCACCTACCTTTGTAAAGTACGACGGGGTTTCCTGTCCTAAGCTGCACCTCCGTTCATACGCAAGGAAGATCCAGCCCTACACGGCAGACAAGAATCTATGGATCCATTTCTTCCAGGAAAGTCTTTCAGGGACTCAGCTCGAATGGTTCTATCAGTTGGATGGAACCAGTATTCGTAACTGGGAGGACTTGGCCACTGCTTTTTATAAGCAGTATCAGTATAATGCCGACCTTGCTCCTACACGTACCCAACTCCAGGGTATGTCACTAGGGACGGGTGAAGGATTCAAGGAATATGCACAAAGGTGGAGAGACCTGGCTGGAAGGGTGCAGCCACCTTTGACTGACCGTGAGCTCGTTGACATGTTCTTGGGGACCCTGTCTGGTCCTTTCTTCAACCATCTGATTGGGAATTCTTCTGTTGGGTTCACAGATTTGATCTTGACCGGGGAGAGGATTGAAGCTGGTATCAAGGCTGGAAATATTCAAGAAGCTGCACCTGCTGATGCTCATAAAAAGCCTTACAGTGGGAAGAAGGAGTCCAATGCTGTGCATAGTAAAAAGGGTCGCCATGATCAACATGTAGGGGAAACCCATATCTCTAATCCTAGGCCTGCTCAACAAGGACAGGGGCAGCAACGTAAGGAGGTCGCACCCAAGAGACAGTTCACTAAGATCAACATGTCACTGGATCAAGCGCTACAGTAAATGTTGAAGGCAGGGCTGATTACCTTAAGGGCTCCTCTCCGGAATCCAAACAGTTCTGCTCTTAACTATCATCCCAACGATAGGTGCGCATACCATTCTGATAGCCCGGGGCATACTACAGACAACTGTTGGGCTCTGAAGAACAAGGTTCAAGACATGATTGACGCCAGAGAGATTCATTTTGAAGCACCAGAGACTCCAAACATAATCACTGCTCCTTTGCCCAATCATTGAAGGCTTTTGTTTATTTGAATTTCCGAGTTGTAATTTTTGCTTATACAAATAATTAATGTCATAGCAAACTCTTTTATTTCATTAACGCACTGTATATGTCTGTTTTTGAATCAATCCAATTATTTTCACTATATTCAAATTGCTTTCATTTTTTTGTGTGATGATCAACGCTCGGTTAATAATTCTAAGCCTCTTGAGGGAGGATGACGAAAATGATACCACGACCTTTACAGTATACTTTTGAACAGGCGCCGCTGATGAGGTACGGGCATTGTTTCAATTCCTAAACACTGGAGTTATAAGGATGATAATCCCTCGTCAACCCCTTTGAGCCAAAAAAAGTAGGAGTTTTATTTTCGAAAATTAAAACCCTTAATCATAACCTGGGGCAGGGTAGTTCTCTCAGTTGATCTAGGTGCACAGTGAATGGCACCAAAGAAGTCCTTACAAAACAAAAGACGATGATGGTTCTGAATAATCATAAGGACAGGCAGTCATTATCTTTCAGAAACTAAAGCCCAATAAGTCAAAACCTATGAAGGAGACTTACAAAACTGGGGCATCCCGCTGACTGTAATCACAAAAAGAAACAGTTCAGGCAAAAAACAGGGATAACGAAATCAAAAAAGAAAGAGGTCCTACAAACCCTCAACAAAAAAAAAAGAGAAATGACTGCCTATTCAAAATAAACTGTTAATATCTGAACCATCATTGGAATATCAGGACAAAGACTCAAACAAGGTCTAGCGCACGATCAACTGAGTTTAGGTTTGAAGAACATCACGAAGAGCGGGTGGGTACAAATAAAATTTGAGCCTTTATCCTTTGTTTCTTAAACCGTGAACCAGGCCACGCTACAACCCTTAAAAAGTCCTAGCTGAAGCATGGGTTAGTTCGAAAGCATACTGTTACGAAAGGTATCCTGACTCCTTAAGGCTTGCGGTAAAATAACGAGTTGACATCACAGTTTACAAAAAAAATTCACTTGTTTTTATGAAAAATGCATTTTCAAAAAAACTTCAAGACAGACATAAGCTTTGCATTCTTGATATAACACTGTTTGCATATGACTATTTGTTCGAACAGCAGAGAAATTCGCACGACGAATTTCTAAGTGAACAAAAGTACTTCCAACCAAGGGGTACACATGATCATGGTCTATTATCTGGGGCAGTTAAGTCAAGATTCGGAGAATCTCTCAAAAGGCCAACCAACTTGGGGCAAATCTCCATCTGGATCACTTGGGGCATTGGAAGATCTTCTGGTAGTAGGGCAACGCAACACTACTGACAGGGGCACCTCCCTACATCCTGAGAGCACGGACATAGTCGAAAAAATACTGCGCATAATCAAAGACCCGCTAGGTTGACACACCTAGGAAAAAATAAGGGCTTCCCGGCGAACCAAAAGGGTTCGGGCAAAAATAAGGGATGAAATAAAAAAAATCTGTACACCCGGCAAGTCGAAAACCTGAAAAGGCGGCTTGGGCAAAAATGGGTATCCCGGTGGACTGAAAACCCGAAAAGGCGGTCCAGGCAAAAGTTAGGGATCAAAGCGTACGACTATGTCCATGTATCTTGTCACTTGCCTACCAGAAGAAGGTTCATCAATCAGCAGTTATCAAGCCCCTCCTAGGTCTTTTTTCTCCCGCAGAAACAGGGGCAATAATAAGTTGTCCGAGCGATCTAGTTGCTCTGTCCGCCAAGGTACCAAGGTAGGTTCAGCTGAAGAACGTGACCAAGATACCTTCACTCCCCGCAGAGTAAGATAAGATTCAGCAATACTCTCTCCCGAGCAGAGTTGGTCTCTCATCAGCCCTGAAAAGGCACAGTATCTCCAGCAAGTCAACAACACTCTCCCCAAGCAGAGTTAATCTACTGTCAGCCTTAAGGAAGTTGGGTACCCCCAGAAAATCTCAATATTCCCCATCGGAGTATACAGATGTTCCTAAGCAAGCATCCCCGACAGTCTTAATATAAGATTGTTCCCCGACGGAATACAGACACCCCAGTGGAGCCACTTCCCCAGTACAGTCTCAAAAGTTTCCCCAGGAGAGTTGAATTAATCTCCCCAGTAGATTCTGGAAGCTTATCCCCTGCAGAGTACGAACGCATCTCCCCGGCTCTATTCAAAGGTTATTCCCCACCAGGGTCTAACTGGGTTATCCTCAGCTAATTACCACGGAAAGATCGTCCTCGGCGAAGTTCTTCCTATCCCCAGCGGAATTCATCAAATTCCCCAACAAAATTTATCAACGAGAATCCCCAGCAGAGTTATCATCAAAACCTCAACGAAGTATCTCTTCCCACATAGTAATTCCCCGCAGAGTAATATCTTCATCAAGTTTATTCCCCAACGGAGTCATCCTCTCCTACCGGTTTATTCTTGCAACCATCATCCCCAGCGAAAATTAAGAGCTCTACTCTTCAAACATCGGCCCAGGATTCAACAAATTCTCGGCATTCGTCAAGGATTTATTTTCCTAGACGAAAATACATTCATAAACATCACATCTTCATACATTATAGCATGCATATGCATCATACAACACAAATCTCATTTATTTTTGAGAACATCTTAAAATCATGCAGTTCATGCATCATGACATTGCATACAACTGATGTTTTGCCTTTTCAGGAAAAAGTTCAATCCAAAGACGGATACCATCAACTGTCGCAATTCCAGATTCGATACTTGTATCTAGCCAGGGCATATCTGTGAGCGATTGATTGTGGATTTGATACCTGTATCTAGCTAGGGCGTATCTACATTAAAGAGATTAAAGAGATAGCTGGGAAATGCTCCAGACATGGATGTTATTCTTTTGCTTATTCATATTTTCTCTTCAGATATAGCTGGGAAATGCTCCAGATATGGATGCTATTATTTTGCTTATTCAGATTTTCTCTTCAGAGATAGCTTAGAAATGCTCCAGAGATGGATGTTATTCTTTTGCTTATTCAAGAGTTTCTTTTCAGATATAGCTTGGAAATGCTCCAGAGATGGATGTTGTTCTTTTGCTTATTCAGATTTTCTCTTCAGAGATGGCTTAGAAATGCTCCAGAGATGGACGTTATTCTTTTTGCTTATTCAAGAGTTTCCTTTCAGATATAGCTGGGAAATGCTCCAGAAACGGATGCTATTCTATTGTTTATTCAGAGATTCTTTCTAGAGATGGTTCAGATGCGATCCAGACATGGCGACATTCTGATACTTATTCAGATTTCCTTTGAGATATAGCTTAGAGATGCTCTTGACCCGGACGCTATTCTATTGCTTATTCAGAGTTTCCTTTCGGAGATAGCTTGGAAATGCTCCAGATGTGGATGCTATTTTTTTGCTTATTCAGAGGTTCTTCTCAGAGATAGTTCAGATATGCTCCAAATCGGTTGCTATTCTGTTGCTTATTCAGAGTTGCTTTTCAGAGATAACTTAGAAATGCTCCAGCCACAGATGCTATTCTATTGTTTAACCAGAGATTCCTTCTAGATATAGTTCAGATGCGACCCAGATATGGCTACTTTCTGATACTTATTCCAGATTCCCTTTTAGAGATAGCTTGGAAATGCTCCAGACATGGATGCTACTCTTCAGCTTATTCAAAGTTTCCTTTCAGAGATGGCTTAGAGATACTCCAGATCCGGATGTTGTTCTATTGCTTATTCAGAGATTCCTTCTAGAGATAGTTCAGATGCGATCCAGACATGGCGACATTCTGATACTTATTCAGATTTCCTTTGAGATATAGCTTAGAGATGCTCCTGACTCAGACGCTATTCTATTGCTTATTCAGATTCAAGCTTCTAAAGACAACTTAGGGATGCTCCAGCCCGGATGCTATTCTATTAGTTAGTACAGATTCATTCAAAAGACAGTCCCGATAAGATCCAGATTCGGATGACATTTTGTCACTCATTCAAACACAGCATGGATATACCCCAAACGCGGCAGTCATTCTACTATTTATTCAGACGTCAGCAATTAGACACAGACTAGATATGCTCCAGACACGGAAGCCATTCTATTTCTTATTCGAACACAACTATCCATCACACTTCCAAATGGCATCTATAAGCCCATTCCCGACAAGGTTCTGTCACATCTTCAGATGGCATCTATAAGCCCATCCTCCTATCCACCATCTCTCCAAATGGCATCTGTAAGCCCATTCCCGACATCACATTGCTGATACCTCACTTTGTGAGTGCAAATTTCTGGGCACTCTAGTGTTCAATCATCTTCCACCTTCGGGTCACGAAAGGCACACAAGCCAATCTACATCCTCAGGTCTAAGAAGATTGAACAGGGTAAACTGTTGTACCCCAAAATTTTCTCTCCCATATTCTTCAAAGTTTTGACAAGCATCACCTCAATTTGCTCAAGTCTACTCAAGGGTTGCACAGTTGAAACACCCTCCTAAGCCAGTCAAATTAGGGTTTTGGTTCCTTCAAGGAAGATGAGGTTTTCAAAGGCTCAATCAAGTCACATATGCCTATACACGTTGTCAAGTATCTACATGCCAAGTTTCAAGGCTCACAAGGTCAAGTTGCACAGTCAAAAACCCTAATTGCTTCACAGTCAACTGTAGGGGCAAAATGGTCATTTGGCAGTCAAAAGTCAAAATTTTTGGTCAACATCTTATTTTGAAGCCACAATCATCATTTGGTCAAATCTTGACCATGATTTCACAAGAATGGCTCAAAAATCATCAAGGTGTCAAAAGTTTCTATTTTTGGACAGCTGAAAAGTCAACTGTAACTTGACCAAGGCATAACGTTTTCATGGTTCATCAGAAAAATAACATCCAATGCTCATCTTTAAGGGGAAGACATTTCCTACAACTCATCTTCACATTCCAAGTCCAAGAAATGCTCTCACAAAAAGTTATCAATTTCAACATTATAGGTCATTTTCAAAAGTCAACAAAAAGGCACTTTAAGTCAAAGACCATAACTTGAGATTGGTAAATCAAAATAACATGGGACCAAAGGCATTGGTTAGAGGACTTCAATACCTTTCCAAAATGTCCAAGAACATGTTCATATGATCTAAATTGAGCAAGATATGCATTGGAGAAGTTGGGAAATTTTTGTGAAATGGCCAAAGTCAACTATCCTTGAAACTTCAATTTCTGACAAAAGGGCCCACTTTTCCCACTTGGTTCAGCTTTGCCATGCCACCCACGTGTCCCATGATTTATTTCAAGACCAAATAATTATTTTTCCATTTTTATTTATTTTTTATGGATTTAATTCATTTTAATTCATAATAATTCAAATAAAAATAAATAAAAAATTTAATTAAGGGATATCTTGTGGTTTGAATAACCTTGATGAAGCATATTTCACATACCAAATTCGTGCCAAGCCTATTATGAGCATGAAAATTCAAATTTTTAACAAACATGGCAAGTGCTTTAATGGTGGTTATGGAGAAATCCAAAACTTCATGGCAAGGGTTAAAGGCTCATAATATTGCTTGATTCTCATTCAGAGACATATATGCAAGCCTCTCATACATCATTCACGACCTAGAAACCTCTGAGATAGCAAAACCAAATTCAAAAATTCCAAAGAAAAGTCACAAACTGAAATCCATATTCCAGCATAATTCAAACCTTTCTTTTGATCCAAACACATTCCCAGCATTGCCAGGAACCTATTGCAAGCATAAACAAGTCCTAACACTCAAGAACTCGTGCTACACAGTCATACGGTTCACCTTCTTTTTTCAAAAATCACAATCATCAATTCATGCGTTTTTAACATTTTTCATTGATTGTATTATGTTAATAGGACCCATACGAAGCTTTCTATATAATTTAATTTGATTATGATGCTCTAAAATGAAAGTTTCCATTGTTAAGTTCTAGGGTTTCAGAGCTTTCGAATTGGGGCTTTGCACACGCTGTAAAATTAACCCTCCAAACACCCATGGTTGAAATCAGCGTGAGGAGACGAACATGTTGGACACCTCGCGCCCTTTTTATGTTCACTATATAGCTAATCACTATTTTCCACAGTTTTGCATTGTGGGGGTTAAAAACCCCCGCTATCTTATTTCTATTTTGTAGATAAAACAAAGATGATGATGAGGTGTCCATGCCTGGCTGGTTGATTCAAATAAATGCGTGGATTTTTTGATTTCCAGAATAACGTTTGTTTTTCATATTTAATTTTCTTTGTTTGTTATGTTAACAAAAACACTCAAGTGGCCCAGTGGAAAGTGGCGTGGCGTGCAACCATTGGGACCTGAGTTCGATTCCCAGGTCCCCCAAATGCTTATTTCCATTTTTTCTCACATACTTGTGTGCAGGCAACGCAAATCAACTCACCATAAACCTCATATCCAACGCGCAAAGTGTCCCTCAGAAGCAGATCCAAAGGCCAAGAGAGGGAGCACACCATACTCCTGGTCAGCCAGCGCCCCACTCAATCCAGAAAGTCAACGGGCTTTGTGCTTAATGGGCCTGAATTCCAGAATCAAACACCCATTTCTGGCCCACACCTCCCTTTGGTTTTGTTATTTCTTTTTGTCTCTTTATTTTTCTTTTCTTTTATAACCTTTTTTTATTATTAATTATTAGTATTATTAACTTAATTAATATTTTCATAAAAAATCAAAAAAAAGAACTAATATCATTATTATTATTAATTTCATTTTATTTTTGTAAATAAATATTAATAAATTGAATTAGCTTTAATTAGGCAACTTTAACTTTTTTAAATAACTAAAATAAATTTAGAATTAGGTTTTTATTAACTTTTAATTTTATTTCCTTTTATTTTATTTCATTAAAAACATAAAAATACAAAAAACATTTTTTTTCTTTTAATAAATTAATTAATTAGTTTAATCATTAGTTTTAATCCCATTTAATCACAAAAAAGACAAAAAAAATCATTTCTTTTCTTAAAAGGGTCAAAACCCTTAGGACGTTCCAACTTAATTTCTATTCGCGCGTTATTTTTATATTTTGATTATTATGTAACTGCTTCAAGAATGTAATAGTAATTAAGTTTATTGCTTTCTTTACTTTCCGCACTTTATCAAAACGGGTCTTTGTTTTTCGGCGATGTATAGACCCGCGCCTTGTAATAGCGTAGCTTTACATTCCCGCACTTTAATTTTCCGCACTCCTAACTGCTAATATGCATGAAAAAATGTATGTAAATAAAATCAATCCGTAGCTCACAAATGATATGCAAAGACAAACATTAACTGAATACAACACACAAAGCACATGTGTGATTGGTGGATCTGGAACTGACTGTTTAACGCTGGTTCGCGAAATGTCGCGGAAGCAAGAGTCGCCACCGTCTTTTATTTTCTCCAAATGGAAAGGACAAAAGCACAGAAAAATTCCTTATAGAGATTGCTCTCGGTTCGGGAGGTAGGTTATAGAAAGGGAAGGTGTTAGCACCCTTTCTATCCATGGTTATCCATGGGCTCTTAGATACTTGCTCATACGTGTTTTCAAAAATGGTTTGTTTGCTTTTCAACTGTGGGTTTTAAAAAGTTTCTTTGAAAATTTCAGTTCGACTCTTGTATCAGTCCTCAAGAGTGTTTGAAAAATTGCTTTCGAAAGCTTTTTGAAAAGGTGTCGGTGTGAAAAGTATTTTTGAATTTTGTTTTTGAATTTAGAGCAAGTATCTAGAGTCGTCTACCTACCCGAAGGAATTCGTCTGTGTAAATGTCCTTTAAAGTAGTGCCATCCCACCATTGAGAGGTAGGTAGCACCACCGTTGGAGGTGTTCGGGTCAATTCGAGTTTGTAGGGACATGGTGATCACCAGAGCAATGGGAAGACACCTTAGAAGCTACCCTCATGCCAGGTTCCTGGATCATGAGGACTTACTAAGACATCCTCTACTCGACGATCACCTTTCGAGACAAGGCAACAGTGAGGCGTACCCTAGGGGTGGTGTGTGATTTGTGTGTCATGTTCAGTTATTTTGTCTTATTCATGTCAAGGTGATCTATGCGTTTGTTTTTATTTAGACATTCATTCTTGCATGCAATTATTAACAGTTAAAATATTTGCGGGAAAGGTAAATTCTAAGCTATTACAAAAGGCGCGGGTCCACATCGCCAAAAGCTTCTCGAACCCGATTTGACAGAAAATAAATAAACAAAGTAAATAAAGAAAATAAAAGAATTAAAGAGTGCGAGTAATTAAATACACGGCTTTGGGAGAGGTACATAAATATTTAAACGAAATAAAAACGAACATGCGAATTAATAAGAAATTAAGAACGAGGGCGTTGGACCCTTTTGCAAAAATTAAATTAATGATGGAGTTAATTAAAATTAAAAGAAAAAAAGAATTTGTTTTTTTTGTATTTTATGATTTTTTTAGGATTTTAAGAAAAAAGAATTAATTAAAATTAAAATAAGATGCAAACTCTAATTCTAGTGGCTTTTAATTTATTAAGAAAAATATTGAATTTTAACCTAATTTAAACCTAATTTTTATATGCAATTTAATTTATGAAAATAAATATTTAGTTATTTTAATTATTATAAAAGAAAAATAAAAAGGATGAAAAATTGTTAATTAAACCTAATTCTATGTTTTTTATGTTTTTATCAAAAGAATTAAATTTGAAACCTAATTTTAACTAAGCTTAATTATATACAATTTAATTACAAAAATATTAAAACAAAATATTTATTATATTTTTTCCTTTTTTTCTGATTTTTTATGATATTTTATGATTTTATGAAAATAAATAAATCAAAGAAATAAATGAAGTTAATTAAAATAAAGAAAAGAAAAATATAAGAAAAGAATAGAGAAAGCAAACCCTAGGGGGTTCAGTCCCACATATGGAGGTATAATCTTGAACAATCTGGCCCAATAAGCATGGTCCGTTTGACTTTTTCAGACAACCTGCTGGCATATTGACTAGGGTTTAGGGTGTTCCTCCAATCTATGCCTTTGATCTGATCTTGAGATGGACGTGGCACGTTTGATTTGGCAGTGTATGGTGCGCTTTTGCTATTGAAACTGCATGTGAACATATATTGAAAAATAATATTGAGACAAAGAAGACCTGGGACTCGAACCCAGGTCATGTGCTTCACCAATCACCACGCTTGCCATCTGATCCAACCAACGCATGTTAATATATAATAGTAAACAAATAATATAAAAGAAAACCAAGGCCTTAGTGGATTCTGCGCGCGAATTTCAAAAGGGCCAACCAATGCACGCCACGAGGTCATCTTCTTCGTTGTGTTTCCTGAAACAAATTTAACAAACATTTAACGGGGGTTTTAAACCCCCTCAAAACATGCTAATTTCAATAATAGCGATTAGGCCTGTAACGCTCAGAAATTTGGCGCGATGGTCTCAATCTTTTCGTCCCAACCTGTTGACTTTGTTCATGGCATTGTTGGGTCTTAATTTTATAGGAACAAGAAATCCCCAATTCAGAATCCTGTAAACCCTAAGAAACGATAATGGTATATTTGCACACAATGCATAAAAACGCAATTAATTCACATGGTAAGCATCAGAATGCATCGATTAGTAACAATACCTAAACTAAATGTCATGAAAATGCCTCAAATTTAAGATACGAGTATGCAATTTTATGAGAAAAATTTGGATTCTGTACAATGATTCTTGAGGTTTGGATGACTGTTTGTGATTGGAACACGTTCAGTGATGCTTGAGGAAGCTAATGAGATGAGAATTGTGCCTTGAATCGTCCTAGAAAGTAGTTTTCAGATTTGAGTTTCTTGCCAAATTTTCCAAGTTTGATAATGGCTTTTCTGAGCAGCTGCGCGTGTATGATCATTAGGTTTGTGTTTTGGCTTTTGTATTGAGTCAATTAGGTCAAGAATATTGATCCAAATCTCTTTCATTCATGGATTTGAAGATTTGATTTTCAAGCTTTGTTTTTTCAATCTTTTCCATGCATTTTTGTATCAATTATGATCTAATCAATCCAAATATTTCCTTATTTGGCTAGGCACGAATTATTGAGTATAAAACATGCACAAAAAGATTTAAAACTTTAGGTTAAGTATTTTCTATGCATTTAATTTGATTTAAATGAATTAATATAAATAAAAATTCAAATAAATAAATAAAAAATGAAGAAATACTTCCCTTTGGGCCAAGTGGTCGTGCACATGTCATGGATGATGAATTATGGAAGAAAAATGGGCCCATTAGCAATTTTAGGTCATTTGAATCAATGTTGACTTTTCAAAATATCCAAAAATTTCCCAACTTCTACAAGGCATAACTTGCTCAATTTTTAAGGTTTTCTCATGTTCTTGGACATTTGGGAAAGTTCTTTGAGTCCTCTAACCAATTTCTTTGGTCCCATGTCATTTTGATTTACCAATCTCAAGTTATGGCCTTTGACTTAAAGTCCCTTTTTGTTGACTTTTGAAAATGACCTATAATGTTGAAATTGATAACTTTTTGTGAGAGCATTTCTTGGACTTGAAGTATGAAGATGAGTTGTAGGAAATGTCTTTCTCTTCAAAATGAGCTTTGGATGGAATTTTTCTGATAATCCATGTGAAAGTTATGCCCTGGTCAATTTACAGTTGACTTTTTCAGCTGTCCAAATAAGGAAACTTTTGCATCTTGATGATTTTTGAGCCAAACTTTGAGAATCATGATCAAGCATTGATCAAATGATGTTTGTGGCTTCAAAATGATATGTTGACCAAAAATTTGAACTTTTGACTGCCAAATGACCATTTTGCCCCTACAGTTGACTGTAGTGCAATTAGGGTTTTTGACTGTGCAATTTTGAGTTGAATGTCTTGAAACTTGATATGAGGATGCTTGACCATATTTGTAGGCATGTGAGACTTGATTGGACCTTTGGAAACTTCATTTTCTTGATCAGAACACAAACCCTAATTTTGACTGCTTAGGAGGCCCTTACACTGTGCAACCCTTGGAGAATTTTGAAGCATGACTTGGTAATTTCTTGGAGAATATGGGAGGGCAAATTTTGGGGTACAACAGTTGCCCCTGTTCAATCTTCTTAGACCTGAGGATGCAGATTGGCTGACGTGCCTTTCGTAATCCGAGGGTAGAAGATGATTGAACACTAGAGTGCCCAGAAATTTGCGCTCACATAGTAGCCGTGTGGTGATGGGAATGGGCTTATAGATGCCATTTAGAGATTGTTGGATAGGATGATGGGCTTATAGATGCCATCTGGATGTGCTGGAAGGTGGATGGGCTTATAGATGCCATCTTGGATGTTGATCGCGTAAGAGATTCCTTAGTGAGAACCTGCATACCTGCGAAAGAAAAAATGAGTACCTGACATGTTGCAGGAGCTGTTTTCAGATGCTTAGTATAGATGTGTCCTGACTGGTTACAGGAGCTGAGTCTGGAGCTTCACAAGATGATGAATGAACCAGGGATGGTCACTACCTTAGCGTGAACGGTAAGAGAACCTTGGGTGACTTTAACTTCAACTACGCTCGTTGAGGAAATCTTGGTGGGAATTACCATCTTCGCAGTATCGGGAAGAGAACCAATAGGAAATTATAATCTCAAAGAAGAACCTAAAATGGAAATCTCATGCACCGTCGGAGAGAGAACCATTAGGACATTATAATCTCAAAGGAAAACCTAAAATGGAAATCTCATGCGCCGTTGGAGAGAGAACCAATAGGAAAATATAATCTCAAAGAAAAACCTAAAATGGAAATCTCATGCGCCGTCGGAGAGAGAACCAATAGGACATTATAATCTCAAAGAAAAACCCAAAATGGAAATCTCATGCGCCGTCGGAGAGAGAACCAATAGGACATTATAATCTCAAAGAAAAACCCAAAATGGAAATCTCATGCACCGTCGGAGAGAGAACCAATAGGAAATTATAATCTCAAAGAAAAACCTAAAATGGAAATCTCATGCACCGTCGGAGAGAGAACCAATAGGAAAATATAATCTCAAAGAAAAACCTACAATGGAAATCTCATGCACCGTCGGAGAGAGAACCAATAGGACATTATAATCTCAAAGAAAAACCTAAAATGGAAATCTCATGCACCGTCGGAGAGAGAACCAATAGGAAAATATAATCTCAAAGAAGAACCTAAAATGGAAATCTCATGCACCGTCGGAGAGAGAACCAATAGGAAAATATAATCTCAAAGAAAAACCTAAAATGGAAATCTCATGCACCGTCGGAGAGAGAACCAATAGGACATTATAATCTCAAAGAAAAACCTAAAATGGAAATCTCATGCACCGTCGGAGAGAGAACCAATAGGACCTTATAATCTTAAAGAAAAACCTAAAATGGAAATCTCATGCACCGTCGGAGAGAGAACCAATAGGAAATATAATCTCAAAGAAAAACCTAAAATGGAAATCTCATGCACCGTCGGAGAGAAAACCAATAGGAAATTATAATCTCAAAGAAAAACCTAAAATGGAAATCTCATGCACCGTCGGAGAGAGAACCAATAGGACCTTATAATCTTAAAGAAAAACCTAAAATGGAAATCTCATGCACCGTCGGAGAGAGAACCAATAGGAAATTATAACCTGATAACTTCTACTGAGTCTTCATCAGAAAAATCTATTTGGGGTCGATTTAGCTGGACTAGAGAAGGCCTTGGACTGGATAAGAAATCTTTTGAGTCGATTAACTGAACCGGTCTAGGTCTTGAAATATGGTTGAGAATTTAACTGCCTCTTTCCTGAAAGGTAAAGGTCAATCATATGCGATGCATGATATGGACCATGCAATGATGTTCTCAACATAAATGAGATTTGTATGATATGATGCGTCTATGCATGCTATAATGATGTATGTGATGTTTATGTATGTATGTTTTCGTCTAGGAAAGTAAATCCTTGACGGGTGCCGGGAAGTCACTCCTGGGCTGATATTGAAGAATAAGCTTTTACTTCCGCTGGGGGTGATAACTGCAAGAATACCGGTAGGAGAAGATGACTCCGTTGAGGAATAAACTTGGCAAATGGAAGATTCTGCGGGGAGAAAAATACTCTAGCGACCATGCTGGGGAGAAATACTCTGTGGGGAGAGAGATACTCTGCTGAATTATTGGTAGTAACTTGTTGAGGATATCCTTGTTGTATTGGAAGTGCTGATAGACTTCGCTGGGGGCAAGAAAACTTCGTCGAGGACGCTCTTTCCATGGCTTTTGGCTGAGGATAACCCAGTTATATCCTGTTAAGGAAATAACTCTTTGAATAAAGCCGGACGACGCGTTCGTATTCTGCGAGGATAAGCTTCCAGAATCTACTGGGGATAAGCTTACTGCTTGGGGAGATGGATTCCGACCTTCCTGGGGAACTGGATTGGACTTTCCTGGGGAAGTTTTGAACTGCGGGGAAAGTGATTCTTTTGAATGTTGATATGCCGCCGGGGAACAATCTTTAGACCGAGACTGCCGGGGATGCTTGTTAAGAATATGTATGCTGCTGGGAATGTTGGGATCTGCTGGAGGATACCCTACTTCCTTAAGTTTGATAGCTCTGCTTGGAGGAGAATGCACTGACTGCTGACTTACTCTCTGGGGAATTAAAATGTGCTGGTCATGTTCTTTAGCTGAACCTACCTTGGTACCTTGGAGGACAGAACAATTAGATTGCTTTAGACAACTCTTTATTGCCCCTGTTTCTAATGTTACCTGTAACTAATCCTTTGTTTCGTATGCAGATATTTCATGAGTAAGCAAATTATTGTCAATGCATATATCACAAATTGAACCTTGGACGTTCTTCGCAAAACAAAACAGAAAAAGAAAAACAATTGGCACTTTTTAACTGAAAAATATTTTTGTATTGATTTTGAATGGCCTGAAAATAGGCGTTTTGTATACAAGAGGCTGACATCCTAGTAAGAGAACGCCTCTGAACAAAAGAGTTTATACAAATTTTGTACAAAAAGAAAATAAAACAGCTGTGTGAAATATGAATGATCCCACTGGGTTTCAACTCTGCTATTGCCTTTATAACTCCGAGCGTCTCATCACTTGATGACCTTGGTTGACGGTGAAGCTGACTGATCGATGCCGTCTGAACTTGATGTAGATACCGGATTCTGGATGCAAAGTGATCAATGAGACATAGTATTACGCTTTTATCCCTAATTTTTGCCTGGACCGCCCTTTCGGGTTTTCAGTCCACCGGGATACCCATTTTTGCCCAAGCCGCCTTTTCAGGTTTTCGACTTGCCGGGTGTACAGATTTTTTTCATTTTCATCCCTTCATTTTGCCCGAACCCTTTTGGTTCGACGGGAAGTCCTAATTTTTGCCTAGGCATGTCAGCCTAGCGGGTCTTTTTTCATGCGTAGTATTTTTTTACTATGTCTGCATTGGCGGGGTGAGGAAGGTCGTCACCATCCATGTTGGTCAATATCATTGCTCCTCCTGAGAACACATGCTTAACCACAAATGGCCCTTCGTATGTAGGGGTCCATTTGCCCCTTGGATCACTCTGAGGAAGGATGATTCTCTTGATTACCAGATCCCCAACTTGATATTCTTGTGGTCTGACCTTTTTGTTAAATGCCCTTATCATCCGTTTCTGATACGTCTGACCATGACAGATAGCAGCAAGTCTCTTTTCATCAATGAGGTTGAGCTGATCAAGTCGTGTCTGGATCCAATCATCTTCGTTCAGATTTGCATCCACCTCAGCTTGTCGATGTTTCATCCGTTCATCCTCAGCACTGTTCCTGACCAAAGTCTCCATGAGAAGTGTCCTTAGCTCCTCCTGCCCCTTGGATAGATTTAGGAGGATTTCCCCAAACCGAGTCTCTTGAGTAAGAAGGTCCTGGTTATCTTGTTGGGAAGCCATTGCTGAAATAAACAACGAGAAAGGTAAGTGACCTGCAACAAGGGTACCTGTTATGCAATGATGTGTATGACATGCATGTAATGTTTTCAAGGACCTCGCCGGGTAAACAAAACAAAAAAAAATTGTTAGCATCAGAATTTGTAGCTTGATTGAAGGAAACCCATGTTGTTGAGAATTCTTCTTCAAGGGTCAAAGGCTCACCATATCCAGTGGGTCATAGCCTCTGACTTAAGTCATCAACCTTATTTTGCTTTCCAAACAACCTTGGCTAGGGGAACCTTTTTCAGGAGTCAAAGCTCACCATATCAAGTGGGTCATAGCCCCTGACAACTTTGTCTAGAGGAAAATAAATCCTCTTTGCCCCTTGCTGGGATAGTTGATTCACCATGACCTGCATCACAAGCCCTTGAGATCCTTGAAATGGATTAGGATGTATGCAATTGTATGATGTCATGATGTATGGGGTAATATGAATAAACCCTGTTATGAGTCCCCATCAAGGACTATAAACAAAACCTGCAAGAAACTTAGTACACTCTGTTATGAGTCCCAGTTAAGGACTATAAACAAAACCTGCAAGAAACTTAGTAACCCTGTTATGAGTCCCAATTAAGGACTATAAACAAAACCTGCAAGAAACTCAAGTGTCAGATAACAAGCATGCAAGTAGTCAAGTACGAAGGCACACAAGTCATACAAGAGAAACCCTTAGAGTTTAGGCCAGCATGAGGTCTGGGTATTACCCTCTTGAAGTTGGTGGGCTCAACCTGTCCTATTAGAAGTAACCGGGTTCTAAGGGTCCCAATATCACGGGATTGCTTTCATTGTTCATCGTTTCGATTTAGCCACTGAACTGGCGACCGAAATATTCCAGGAAAGCAACCCTCAATTGAGTGTAGTATCGAGTATCAACCAACCTCGGACTGCACCAAAGTCAGTTATCTCACTACCCTAAAGAGGCCAAGATAGTTCAATTAAGGTTCCTAAGGTCTGTTGATGCTTCATGACACCATGCGGAGGCCCCGTACTCTCCTTGACTGAACTCAAGGGTTACCGGTACACACCAAAGTGCCACATCAACGTAGCAGACTGTTTCAACCATGTCGGTATACCCCGCACAGTTCCCTCACAGCCTTGTTGCTACTTTCTAAGAAGGTATCCCCAGATCCGGGTTAGGATCTATAGAACTCCCAAGACAGTCCCACAATTTAAAGCAAGCAAAGAAAGCAATTGAAAACACAGTTATGAACTATCCCTAAGGTACACCTCACTTTAAGAATATCACTCCCCAGCAGAGTCGCCAGTTCTGTGATCGGTGGATCTGGAACTGACTGTTTAACGCTGGTTCGCGAAATGTCGCGGAAGCAAGAGTCGCCACCGTCTTTTATTTTCTCCAAATGGAAAGGACAAAAGCACAGAAAAATTCCTTATAGAGATTGCTCTCGGTTCGGGAGGTAGGTTATAGAAAGGGAAGGTGTTAGCACCCTTTCTATCCATGGTTATCCATGGGCTCTTAGATACTTGCTCATACGTGTTTTCAAAAATGGTTTGTTTGCTTTTCAACTGTGGGTTTTAAAAAGTTTCTTTGAAAATTTCAGTTCGACTCTTGTATCAGTCCTCAAGAGTGTTTGAAAAATTGCTTTCGAAAGCTTTTTGAAAAGGTGTCGGTGTGAAAAGTATTTTTGAATTTTGTTTTTGAATTTAGAGCAAGTATCTAGAGTCGTCTACCTACCCGAAGGAATTCGTCTGTGTAAATGTCCTTTAAAGTAGTGCCATCCCACCATTGAGAGGTAGGTAGCACCACCGTTGGAGGTGTTCGGGTCAATTCGAGTTTGTAGGGACATGGTGATCACCAGAGCAATGGGAAGACACCTTAGAAGCTACCCTCATGACAGGTTCCCGGATCATGAGGACTTACTAAGACATCCTCTACTCGACGATCACCTTTCGAGGCAAGGCAACAGTGAGGCGTACCCTAGGGGTGGTGTGTGATTTGTGTGTCATGTTCAGTTATTTTGTCTTATTCATGTCAAGGTGATCTATGCGTTTGTTTTTATTTAGACATTCATTCTTGCATGCAATTATTAACAGTTAAAATATTTGCGGGAAAGGTAAATTCTAAGCTATTACAAAAGGCGCGGGTCCACATCGCCAAAAGTTTCTCGAACCCGATTTGACAGAAAATAAATAAACAAAGTAAATAAAGAAAATAAAAGAATTAAAGAGTGCGAGTAATTAAATACACAGCTTTGGGAGAGGTACATAAATATTTAAACGAAATAAAAATGAACATGCGAATTAATAAGAAATTAAGAACGAGGGCGTTGGACCCTTTTACAAAAATTAAATTAATGATGGAGTTAATTAAAATTAAAAGAAAAAAAGAATTTGTTTTTTTTGTATTTTATGATTTTTTTAGGATTTTAAGAAAAAAGAATTAATTAAAATTAAAATAAGATGCAAACCCTAATTCTAGTGGCTTTTAATTTATTAAGAAAAATGTTGAATTTTAACCTAATTTAAACCTAATTTTTATATGCAATTTAATTTATGAAAATAAATATTTAGTTATTTTAATTATTATAAAAGAAAAATAAAAAGGATGAAAAATTGTTAATTAAACCTAATTCTATGTTTTTTATGTTTTTATCAAAAGAATTAAATTTGAAACCTAATTTTAACTAAGCTTAATTATATACAATTTAATTACAAAAATATTAAAACAAAATATTTATTATATTTTTTCCTTTTTTTCTGATTTTTTATGATATTTTATGATTTTATGAAAATAAATAAATCAAAGAAATAAATGAAGTTAATTAAAATAAAGAAAAGAAAAATATAAGAAAAGAATAGAGAAAGCAAACCCTAGGGGGTTCAGTCCCACATATGGAGGTATAATCTTGAACAATCTGGCCCAATAAGCATGGTCCGTTTGACTTTTTCAGACAACCTGCTGGCATATTGACTAGGGTTTAGGGTGTTCCTCCAATCTATGCCTTTGATCTGATCTTGAGATGGACGTGGCACGTTTGATTTGGCAGTGTATGGTGCGCTCTTGCTATTGAAACTGCATGTGAACATATATTGAAAAATAATATTGAGACAAAGAAGACCTGGGACTCGAACCCAGGTCATGTGCTTCACCAATCACCACGCTTTCCATCTGATCCAACCAACGCATGTTAATATATAATAGTAAACAAATAATATAAAAGAAAACCAAGGCCTTAGTGGATTCTGCGGGCGAATTTCAAAAGGGCCAACCAATGCACGCCACGAGGTCATCTTCTTCGTTGTGTTTCCTGAAACAAATTTAACAAACATTTAACGGGGGTTTTAAACCCCCTCAAAACATGCTAATTTCAATAATAGCGATTGGGCCTGTAACGCTCAGAAATTTGGCGCGATGGTCTCAATCTTTTCGTCCCAACCTGTTGACTTTGTTCATGGCATTGTTGGGTCTTAATTTTATAGGAACAAGAAATCCCCAATTCAGAATCCTGTAAACCCTAAGAAACGATAATGGTATATTTGCACACAATGCATAAAAACGCAATTAATTCACATGGTAAGCATCAGAATGCATCGATTAGTAACAATACCTAAACTAAATGTCATGAAAATGCCTCAAATTTAAGATACGAGTATGCAATTTTATGAGAAAAATTTGGATTCTGTACAATGATTCTTGAGGTTTGGATGACTGTTTGTGATTGGAACACGTTCAGTGATGCTTGAGGAAGCTAATGAGATGAGAATTCTGCCTTGAATCGTCCTAGAAAGTAGTTTTCAGATTTGAGTTTCTTGCCAAATTTTCCAAGTTTGATAATGGCTTTTCTGAGCAGCTGCGCGTGTATGATCATTAGGTTTGTGTTTTGGCTTTTGTATTGAGTCAATTAGGTCAAGAATATTGATCCAAATCTCTTTCATTCATGGATTTGAAGATTTGATTTTCAAGCTTTGTTTTTTCAATCTTTTCCATGCATTTTTGTATCAATTATGATCTAATCAATCCAAATCTTTCCTTATTTGGCTAGGCACGAATTATTGAGTATAAAACATGCACAAAAAGATTTAAAACTTTAGGTTAAGTATTTTCTATGCATTTAATTTGATTTAAATGAATTAATATAAATAAAAATTCAAATAAATAAATAAAAAATGAAGAAATACTTCCCTTTGGGCCAAGTGGTCGTGCACATGTCATGGATGATGAATTGTGGAAGAAAAATGGGCCCATTAGCAATTTTAGGTCATTTGAATCAATGTTGACTTTTCAAAATATCCAAAAATTTCCCAACTTCTACAAGGCATAACGTGCTCAATTTTTAAGCTTTTCTCATGTTCTTGGACATTTTGGAAAGTTCTTTGAGTCCTCTAACCAATGTCTTTGGTCCCATGTCATTTTGATTTACCAATCTCAAGTTATGGCCTTTGACTTAAAGTCCCTTTTTGTTGACTTTTGAAAATGACCTATAATGTTGAAATTGATAACGTTTTGTGAGAGCATTTCTTGGACTTGAAGTATGAAGATGAGTTGTAGGAAATGTCTTTCTCTTCAAAATGAGCTTTGGATGGAATTTTTCTGATAATCCATGTGAAAGTTATGCCCTGGTCAATTTACAGTTGACTTTTTCAGCTGTTCAAATAAGGAAACTTTTGCATCTTGATGATTTTTGAGCCAAACTTTGAGAATCATGATCAAGCATTGATCAAATGATGTTTGTGGCTTCAAAATGATATGTTGACCAAAAATTTGAACTTTTGACTACCAAATGACCATTTTGCCCCTACAGTTGACTGTAGTGCAATTAGGGTTTTTGACTGTGCAATTTTGAGCTGAATGTCTTGAAACTTGATATGAGGATGCTTGACCATATTTGTAGGCATGTGAGACTTGATTGGACCTTTGGAAACTTCATTTTCTTGATCAGAACACAAACCCTAATTTTGACTGCTTAGGAGGCCCTTACACTGTGCAACCCTTGGAGAATTTTGAAGCATGACTTGGTAATTTCTTGGAGAATATGGGAGGGCAAATTTTGGGGTACAACAACATGCCACTCTTAGGGTACGCCTCACTGGTTGCCTCGAACGTGGTCATCAAGTATAGGGTGTCTTAGAGGTCGCCCTTCTGTCTAAAGATCCAGTTGCCTCGAAACGGTTGCCTCAGATAAAAGGATATAGGACATTAGGGTTACTTCTAAGATGTCCTACCATTGCTTCGGTGACCACACTGTCCCGATAATCGAATTGACCCGAACACCTCCAACAATGGTGATACCTATCTCTCAATGGTAAGATAGCACTATCTAAAGGACTCTTAGACAGCTTAATTCCTTAGAGTAGGTAGATTCTCATGGGTACTTGCTATTTTCAAAACAAACAAAATACTTTTCACACATTACACTTTCAAAAAGTTTTCAAACAATACTTCATACACTCTTGAGGACTGATACAAGAGTTACCTAGAAGTTTTCAAACGAACTTTTTTTTCAAAAACCACACACACACTTGAAAAGCAAACAATTTTGAAAACATAAGAGCAAGTACCTAAGAGCCCGTGGATAACCACGGATAGAAAGGGTGCTAACACCTTCCCTTTCTATAATCTACCTCCCGAACCGAGAAACATTCTCGAATAAGGAATTTTCCTGTGCTTTTGTCCTTTCCATGTTGGAGAACATAAAAGATGGTGGCGACTCTTGCTTACCACGACATTTTGCGAAACCAGCTTAAAAAACAGTCAGTTCTATTTCCACCGATCACAGAACTGGCGACTCTGCTGGAGATATTGAAAGTGAGGTGCACCTTAGGATTAGATCATACTTATGTTTTCAATTGCTTTGCTTTGATTGCTTTATATTTGTGGGCTTTGCATCAGAGTTTCATAGATCCTAACCCGGATCTGGGGATACCCTTTTAGGTAGCATAAGCTGTGAGGGACCTGTCCGGCGTAGACCGACACGGGTGAAGCAGTGGCTACGTTGGTGTGGCACCTTGGTCTGTACCGATATCCCTTGTGTTGCAACGAGGAGAATATGGGTCTTCTGAGGAGTCATTAAGCACCAACCGACCTTAGAACCCTAATGTGACCCAACTTGGCCATAGAACAGTAGCAGTATGCTACACCCATTGAGGATAAACTCTCGCGATGGTTCTGGCTGCAAGAAAAGATTGCGACGCTGGAGTTATGACCGATTGAGGGTAGTCAGTGATATTGGGATCCTCTAGAACCCGATTACTTTTGATAGGACAGGTCTTAACCAACGAAACTGAAAGAGGGTAGTACATGAACTTCATGTTGGCCTAAACTCTAAGGGTTGTCTTGTGTGACTTGTGTGCCTTCAAACTTGAACTACTTGCATGCTTGTTATCTAACACATGAGTTTCTTGCAGGTTTTGTTTACAGTCCTTAATCTGGACTCATAACAGGGTTTACCTACATTACTCCATGCATAGCATAACATCATACCATTGCATACATCCTACATAAGGACTAATCCATTTCAAGGATCTCAAGGGTTTGTGATGCAGGTCATGATGAATCAAATGTCTAGCAAGGGGCAAAGGGGATTTATTTTCCTCTAGCCAAGGTTGATAACTTGAGTCAGGGGCTATGACCCACTCGATATGGTGAGCCTTGACTCTTGAAGAAGGACTCTCAGAAACATGAAGTTCCTTCAATCAAGCTACCCAAATTCAAATTCTAACAAGTTTCTCTATTTACCCCGCGAGATCCTTGAAAACATCGCATGCATACATACATATCATTGCATTACAGGTACTCTGTTCTACAGGTTGCTTAATCTTCTTCGCTGTTTATTTCAGCCATCATCATGAATCCTGAATCATCCAATGAACAAGCTATCAAGGCCCTCCAGGCCCAGAACGCCCAGTTCCAAGAGCTGGTCATGAGCTTAGCCCAAGGACAACAGGAATTGAAGGCTCTGCTTTTGAAGAAAAAGAAGAAGAGGACTGTTTTGTTCAATCCTAGACGCAGATCTGGGAAAACACTGCAGAATGAAGCTGAGCGGACTACTCCATCTGTTGGGGAAGGCAGTCACCAAGAGGGAAGGGTTCCTAGTCCCGTAGTCTCTAACACCGAGACAGATTTCAATGATGAACAGTACCCTCCTGCTGAGGACAGGTACAAACAACTGGAGGACCGGTTAAATGTTATGGAAATTCAACGTGTGCATGGGTTGGACTTTGGGGACCTAGGTTTATCTTCTGGGGTGGTGATCCCTCACAAGTTCAAGGCACCTACCTTTGTAAAGTACGACGGGGTTTCCTGTCCTAAGTTGCACCTCCGTTCATATGCAAGGAAGATCCAGCCCTACACGGCAGACAAGAATCTATGGATCCATTTCTTCCAGGAAAGTCTTTCAGGGACTCAGCTCGAATGGTTCTATCAGTTGGATGGAACCAGTATTCGTAACTGGGAGGACTTGGCCACTGCTTTTTATAAGCAGTATCAGTATAATGCCGACCTTGCTCCTACACGTATCCAACTCCAGGGTATGTCACTAGGGACGGGTGAAGGATTCAAGGAATATGCACAAAGGTGGAGAGACCTGGCTGGAAGGGTGCAGCCACCTTTGACTGACCGTGAGCTCGTTGACATGTTCTTGGGGACCCTGTCTGGTCCTTTCTTCAACCATCTGATTGGGAATTCTTCTGCTGGGTTCACATATTTGATCTTGACCGGGGAGAGGATTGAAGCTGGTATCAAGGCTGGAAATATTCAAGAAGCTGCACCTGCTGATGCTCATAAAAAGCCTTACAGTGGGAAGAAGGAGTCCAATGTTGTGCATAGTAAAAAGGGTCGCCATGATCAACATGTAGGGGAAACCCAGAACTCTAATCCTAGGCCTGCTCAACAAGGACAGGGGCAGCAACGTAAGGAGGTCGCACCCAAGAGACAGTTCACTAAGATCAACATGTCACTGGATCAAGCGCTACAGTAAATGTTGAAGGCAGGGCTGATTACCTTAAGGGCTCCTCTCCGGAATCCAAACAGTTCTGCTCCTAACTATCATCCCAACGATAGGTGCGCATACCATTCTGATAGCCCGGGGCATACTACAGACAACTGTTGGGCTCTGAAGAACAAGGTCCAAGACATGATTGACGCCAGAGAGATTCAGTTTGAAGCA
Organism: Vicia faba; assembly: GCA_948472305.1. NCBI lineage: Eukaryota > Viridiplantae > Streptophyta > Magnoliopsida > Fabales > Fabaceae > Vicia > Vicia faba. Next base: position 769,322,961 of record OX451739.1, on the reverse strand, counting down.
CCAGAGACTCCTAACATAATCACTGCTCCTTTTCCCAATCATTGAAGGTTTTTGTTTATTTGAATTTCCGAGTTGTAACTTTTGCTTATACAAACAATTAATGTCATAGCAAACTCTTTTATTTCATTAACGCACTGTATATGTCTGTTTTTGAATCAATCCAATTATTTTCACTATATTCAAATTGCTTTCATTTTTGTGTGTGATGATCAACGCTCGGTTAATAATTCTAAGCCTCTTGAGGGAGGATGACGAAAATGATACCACGACCTTTACAGTATACTTTTGAACAGGCCCCGCTGATGAGGTACGGGCATTGTTTCAATTCCTAAACACTGGAGTTATAAGGATGATAATCCCTCGTCAACCCCTTTGAGCCAAAAAAAGTAGGAGTTTTATTTTCGAAAATTAAAACCCTTAATCATAACCTGGGGCAGGGTAGTTCTCTCAGTTGATCCAGGTGCACAGTGAATGGCACCAAAGAAGTCCTTACAAAACAAAAGACGATGATGGTTCTGAATAATCATAAGGACAGGAAGTCATTATCTTTCAGAAACTAAAGCCCAATAAGTCAAAACCTATGAAGGAGACTTACAAAACTGGGGCATCCCGCTGACTGTAATCACAAAAAGAAACAGTTCAGGCAAAAAACAGGGATAACGAAATCAAAAAAGAAAGAGGTCCTACAAACCCTCAAAAAAAAAAGAGAAATGACTGCCTATTCAAAATAAATTGTTAATATCTGAACCATCATTGGAATATCAGGACAAAGACTCAAACAAGGTCTAGCGCGCGATCAACTGAGTTTAGGTTTGAAGAACATCACGAAGAGCGGGTGGGTACAAATAAAATTTGAGCCTTTATCCTTTGTTTCTTAAACCGTGAACCAGGCCACGCTACAACCCTTAAAAAGTCCTAGCTGAAGCATGGGTTAGTTTGAAAGCATACTGTTACGAAAGGTATCCTGACTCCTTAAGGCTTGCGGTAAAATAACGAGTTGACATCACAGTTTACAAAAAAAATTCACTTGTTTTTATGAAAGATGCATTTTCAAAAAAACTTCAAGACAGACATAAGCTTTGCATTCTTGATATAACACTGTTTGCATATGACTATTTGTTCGAACAGCAGAGAAATTCGCACGACGAATATCTAAGTGAACAAAAGTACTTCCAACCAAGGGGTACACATGATCATGGTCTATTATCTGGGGCAGTTAAGTCAAGATTCGGAGAATCTCTCAAAAGGCCAACCAACTTGGGGCAAATCTCCATCTGGATCACTTGGGGCATTGGAAGATCTTCTGGTAGTATGGCAACGCAACACTACTGATAGGGGCACCTCCCTACATCCTGAGAGCACAGACATAGTCGAAAAAATACTGCACATAATCAAAGACCCGCTAGGTTGACACACCTAGGCAAAAATAAGGGCTTCCCGGCGAACCAAAAGGGTTCGGGAAAAAATAAGGGATGAAATAAAAAAAATCTGTACACCCGGCAAGTCGAAAACCTGAAAAGGCGGCTTGGGCAAAAATGGGTATCCCGGTGGACTGAAAACCCGAAAAGGCGGTCCAGGCAAAAGTTAGGGATCAAAGCTTACGACTATGTCCCGGTATCTTGTCACTTGCCTACCAGAAGAAGGTTCATCAATCAGCAGTTATCAAGCACCTCCTAGGTCTTTTTTCTCCCGCAGAAACAGGGGCAATAATGAGTTGTCCGAGCAATCTAGTTGCTCTGTCCGCCAAGGTACCAAGGTAGGTTCAGATGAAGAACGTGACCAAGATACCTTCACTCCCCGCAGAGTAAGATAAGATTCAGCAATACTCTCTCCCGAGCAGAGTTGGTCTCTCATCAGCCCTGAAAAGGCACAGTATCTCCAGCAAGTCAACAACACTCTCCCCAAGCAGAGTTAATCTACTGTCAGCCTTAAGGAAGTTGGGTACCCCCAGAAAATCTCAATATTCCCCATCGGAGTATACAGATGTTCCTAAGCAAGCATCCCCGACAGTCTTAATATAAGATTGTTCCCCGAAGGAATACAGACACCCCAGTGGAGCCACTTCCCCAGTACAGTCTCAAAAGTTTCCCCAGGAGAGTTGAATCAATCTCCCCAGTAGATTCTGGAAGCTTATCCCCTGTAGAGTACGAACGCATCTCCCCGGCTCTATTCAAAGGTTATTCCCCACCAGGGTCTAACTGGGTTATCCTCAGCTAATTACCACGGAAAGATCGTCCTCGGCGAAGTTCTTCCTATCCCCAGCAGAATTCATCAAATTCCCCAACAAAATTTATCAACGGGAATCCCCAGCAGAGTTATCATCAAAACCTCAATGAAGTATCTCTTCCCACAGAGTAATTCCCCGCAGAGTAATATCTTCATCAAGTTTATTCCCCAACGGAGTCATCCTCTCCTACCGGTTTATTCTTGCAACCATCATCCCCAGCGGAAATGAAGAGCTCTACTCTTCAAACATCGGCCCAGGATTCAACAAATTCCCGGCATTCGTCAAGGATTTATTTTCCTAGACGAAAATACATTCATAAACATCACATCTTCATACATTATAGAATGCATATGCATCATACAACACAAATCTCATTTATTTTTGAGAACATCTTAAAATCATGCAGTTCATGCATCATGACATTGCATACAACTGATGTTTTGCCTTTTCAGGAAAAAGTTCAATCCAAAGACGGATACCATCAACTGTTGCAATTCCATATTCGATACCTGTATCTAGCCAGGGCATATCTGTGAGCGATTGATTATGGATTCGATACCTGTATCTAGCTAGGGCGTATCTACATTAAAGAGATTAAAGAGATAGCTGGGAAATGCTCCAGACATGGATGTTATTCTTTTGCTTATTCAGATTTTCTCTTCAGATATAGCTGGGAAATGCTCCAGATATGGATGTTATTATTTTGCTTATTCAGATTTTCTCTTCAGAGATAGCTTAGAAATGCTCCAGAGATGGATGTTATTCTTTTGCTTATTCAAGAGTTTCTTTTCAGATATAGCTTGGAAATGCTCCAGAGATGGATGTTGTTCTTTTGCTTATTCAGATTTTCTCTTCAGAGATGGCTTAGAAATGCTCCAGAGATGGACGTTATTCTTTTGCTTATTCAAGAGTTTCCTTTTAGATATAGCTGGGAAATGCTCCAGAAACGGATGATATTCTATTGTTTATTCAGAGGTTCTTTCTAGAGATGGTTCAGATGCGATCCAGACATGGCGACATTCTGATACTTATTCAGATTTCCTTTGAGATATAGCTTAGAGATGCTCCTGACCCGGACGCTATTCTATTGCTTATTCAGAGTTTCCTTTCGGAGATAGCTTGGAAATGCTCCAGATGTGGATGCTATTTTTTTGCTTATTCAGAGGTTCTTCTCAGAGATAGTTCAGATATGCTCCAAACCGGTTGTTATTCTGTTGCTTATTCAGAGTTGCTTTTCAGAGATAACTTAGAAATGCTCCAGCCACGGATGCTATTCTATTGTTTAACCAGAGATTCCTTCTAGATATAGTTCAGATGCGACCCAGATATGGCTACTTTCTGATACTTATTCCTGATTCCCTTTTAGAGATAGCTTGGAAATGCTCCAGATATGGATGCTACTCTTCAGCTTATTCAAAGTTTCCTTTCAGAGATGGCTTAGAGATACTCCAGATCCGGATGTTGTTCTATTGCTTATTCAGAGATTCCTTCTAGAGATAGTTCAGATGCGACCCAGACATGGCGATATTCTGATACTTATTCAGATTTCCTTTGATATATAGCTTAGAGATGCTCCTGACTCAGACGTTATTCTATTGCTTATTCAGATTCAAGCTTCTAAAGACAACTTATGGATGCTCCAGCCCGGATGCTATTCTATTAGTTAGTACAGATTCATTCAAAAGACAGTCCCGATACGATCCAGATTCGGATGACATTTTGTCACTCATTCAAACACAGCATGGATAAACCCCAAACGCGGCAGTCATTCTACTATTTATTCAGACGTCAGCAATTAGACGCATACTAGATATGCTCCAGACACGGAAGCCATTCTATTTCTTATTCGGACACAACTATCCGTCACACTTCCAAATGGCATCTATAAGCCCATTCCCGACAAGGTTTTGTCACATCTTCAGATGGCATCTATAAGCCCATCCTCATATCCACCATCTCTCCAAATGGCATCTGTAAGCCCATTCCCGACATCACATTGCTGATACCTCACTTTGTGAGTGCAAATTTCTAGGCACTCTAGTGTTCAATCATCTTCCACCTTCGGATCACGAAAGGCACACAAGCCAATCTACATCCTCAGGTCTAAGAAGATTGAACAGGGGAAACTGTTGTACCCCAAAATTTGCTCTCCCATATTCTTCAAAGTTTTGACAAGCATCACCTCAATTTGCTCAAGTCTACTCAAGGGTTGCACAGTTCAAACACCCTCCTAAGCCAGTCAAATTAGGGTTTTGGTTCCTTCAAGGAAGATGAGGTTTTCAAAGGCTCAATCAAGTCACATATGCCTATACACGTTGTCAAGTATCTACATGCCAAGTTTCAAGGCTCACAAGGTCAAGTTGCACAGTCAAAAACCCTAATTGCTTCACAGTCAACTGTAGGGGCAAAATGGTCATTTGGCAGTCAAAAGTCAAAATTTTTGGTCAACATCTTATTTTGAAGCCACAATCATCATTTGGTCAAATCTTGACCATGATTTCACAAGAATGGCTCAAAAATCATCAAGGTGTCAAAAGTTTCTATTTTTGGACAGCTGAAAAGTCAACTGTAACTTGACCAAGGCATAACTTTTTCATGGTTCATCAGAAAAATCCCATCCAATGCTCATCTTGAAGGGGAAGACATTTCCTACAACTCATATTCACATTCCAAGTCCAAGAAATGCTCTCACAAAAAGTTATCAATTTCAACATTATAGGTCATTTTCAAAAGTCAACAAAAAGGCACTTTAAGTCAAAGACCATAACTTGAGATTGGTAAATCAAAATGACATGGGACCAAAGGCATTGGTTAGAGGACTTCAATACCTTTCCAAAATGTCTAAGAACATGTTCATATGATCAACATTGAGCAAGATATGCATTGGAGAAGTTGGGAAATTTTTGTGAAATGGCCAAAGTCAACTATCCTTGAAACTTCAATTTTTGACAAAAAGGGCCCACTTTTCCCACTTGGTTCAGCTTTGCCATGCCACCCACGTGTCCCATGATTTATTTCAAGACCAAATAATTATTTTTCCATTTTTATTTATTTTTTATGGATTTAATTCATTTTAATCCATAATAATTCAAATAAAAATCAAAAAAATTAATTAAGGGATATCTTGTGGTTTGAATAACCTTGATGAAGCATATTTCACATACCAAATTCGTGCCAAGCCTATTATGAGCATGAAAATTCAAATTTTTAACAAACATGGCAAGTGCTTTAATGGTGGTTATGGAGAAATCCAAAACTTCATGGCAAGGGTTAAAGGCTCATAATATTGCTTGATTCTCATTCAGAGACATATATGCAAGCCTCTCATACATCATTCACGACCTAGAAACCTCTGAGACAGCAAAACCAAATTCAAAAATTCCAAAGAAAAGTCACAAACTGAAATCCATATTCCAGCATAATTCAAACCTTTCTTTTGATCCAAACACATTCCCAGCATTGTCAGAAACCTATTGCAAGCATAAACAAGTCCTAACACTCAAGAACTCGTGCTACACAGTCATACGATTCACCTTCTTTTTTCAAAAATCACAATCATCAATTCATGCGTTTTTAACATTTTTCATTGATTGTATTATGTTCACAGGACCCATACGAAGCTTTCTATATAATTTAATTTGATTATGATGCTCTAAAATGAAAGTTGCCATTGTTAAGTTCTAGGGTTTCAGAGCTTTCGAATTGGGGCTTTGCACACGCTGTAAAATTAACCCTCCAAACACCCATGGTTGAAATTAGCGTGAGGAGACGAACATGTTGGACACCTCGCGCCCTTTTTATGTTCACTATATAGCTAATCGCTATTTTCCACAGTTTTGCATTGTGGGGGTTAAAAACCCCCGCTATCTTATTTCTATTTTGCAGATAAAACGAAGATGATGATGAGGTGTCCATGCCTGGCTGGTTGATTCAAATAAACGTGCGGATTTTTTGATTTCTAGAATAACGTTCGTTTTTCATATTTAATTTTCTTTGTTTGTTATGTTAACAAAAACACTCAAGTGGCCCAGTGGAAGGTGGCGTGGCGTGCAACCATTGGGACCTGGGTTCGATTCCCAGGTCCCCCAAATGCTTATTTCCATTTTTTCTCACATACTTGTGTGCAGGCAACGTGAATCAACTCACCATAAACCTCATATCCAACGCGCCAAGTGTCCCTCAGAAGCAGATCCAAAGGCCAAGAGAGGGAGCACACCATACTCCTGGTCAGCCAGCGCCCCACTCAATCCAGAAAGTCAACGGGCTTTGTGCTTAATGGGCCTGAATTCCAGAATCAAACACCCATTTCTGGCCCACACCTCCCTTTGGTTTTGTTATTTCTCTTTATTTTTCTTTTCTTTTATAACCTTTTTTTATTATTAATTATTAGTATTATTAACTTATTAATATTTTCATAAAAAATCAAAAAAAAGAACTAATATCATTATTATTATTAATTTCATTTTATTTTTGTAAATAAATATTAATAAATTGAATTAGCTTTAATTAGGCAACTTTAACTTTTTTAAATAACTAAAATAAATTTAGAATTAGGTTTTTATTAACTTTTAATTTTATTTCCTTTTATTTTATTTCATTAAAGACATAAAAATACAAAAAACATTTTTTTTCTTTTAATAAATTAATTAATTAGTTTAATCATTAGTTTTAATCTCATTTAATCACAAAAAAGACAAAAAAAATTCATTTCTTTTCTTAAAAGGGTCAAAACCCTTAGGACGTTCCAACTTAATTTCTATTCGCGCGTTATTTTTATATTTTGATTATTATGTAACTGCTTCAAGAATGTAATAGTAATTAAGTTTATTGCTTTTTTTACTTTCCGCACTTTATCAAAACGGGTCTTTGTTTTTCGGCGATGTATAGACCCGCGCCTTGTAATAGCGTAGATTTACATTCCCGCACTTTAATTTTCCGCACTCCTAACTCCTAATATGCATGAAAGAATGTATGTAAATAAAATCAATCTGTAGCTCACAAATGATATGCAAAGACAAACATTAACTGAATACAACACACAAAGCACGTGCCACTCTTAGGGTACGCCTCACTGGTTGCCTCGAACGTGGTCATCAAGTATAGGGTGGCTTAGAGGTCGCCCTTCTGTCTAAAGATCCAGTTGCCTCGAAACGGTTGCCTCGGATAAAAGGATCTAGGACATTAGGGTTACTTCTAAGATGTCCTACCATTGCTTCGGTGACCACACTGTCCCGATAATCGAATTGACCCGAACACCTCTAACGATGGTGCTACCTATCTCTCAATAGTGGGATAGCACTATCTAAAGGACTCTTACACAGCTTAATTACTTAGAGTAGGTAGATTCTCATGGGTACTTTCTCTTTTCAAAACAAACAAAATACTTTTCACACCTTACACTTTCAAAAAGTTTTCAAACAATACTTCATACACTCTTGAGGACTGATACAAGAGTTACCTAGAAGTTTCCAAACGAACTTTTTTTTCAAAACCCACACACACACTTGAAAAGCAAACAATTTTGAAAACATAAGAGCAAGTACCTAAGAGCCCGTGGAGAACCACGGATAGAAAGGGTGTTAACACCTTCCCTTTCTATAATCTACCTCCCGAACCGAGAAACATTCTCGAATAAGGAATTTTGTTGTGCTTTTGTCCTTTCCATGTTGGAGAACATAAAATACGGTGGCGACTCTTGCTTACCGCGACATTTCGCGAAACCAGCTTAAAAAACAGTCAGTTCTATTTCCACCGATCACACTGCCCTTAGAATCTTCTTGGCCATTGTATGTCCGCTCAAGTGGGTGCCAAATGTGCCACTATGTATTTCGGTCATGATCAACTCTGCTTCAACCTTGTCCACACAACAAAGTAGAACACAATCATGGCTACGCTTATAAAGGATGTCATTGCTTAGGAAGAACTTGGCAGCAAATTTCCTTAAGAACTTTTTGTCATTGACGGAAGCTCCTTCAGGGTATTCTCTAGTTTGGAGATACCTTTTGATTTCATGAAACCAGGGTTGTTCCACTACTTCTTCGGTATTAATCTCGTGACAGTGCGCAGGTTCGTCCATTCGCTCGATGGTAATTTGGGGAGCCTCGTTATCCCAGTTGAGTTTAAACATGGAAGACATTGTAGCCAGAGCATCTGCTAGCTGATTTTCTTCTCTCGGGAAATGCTCGAAGGTAATCTGCTCGAAATGAGGCAACAATGTCAAGACATGTTCTTTGTATGGGATAAGATTAGGATGTTTGGTGTCCCACTCTCCTTTGACTTGACTGATAACCAAAGCCGAGTCCCCAAATACGACCAAAGATTTGATTCCCAAGTCTATAGCAGCCTTGAGACAAAAGATGCAAGCTTCATATTCAGCCATGTTGTTGGTACAGCTGAAGCAAAGTCGGGCAGTGAAGGGTGTATGGCAACCTTCCAGAGAAATGAGTACTGCACCGATACCGTTGCCAAGTGCATTTGAAGCACCAACAAAGTACAGGTTCCATCGGGATCCTTGTTCAGGTCCGTCATACGGTCCGTAACCTTCAATGTTGTCCAATGTCATGATGTCCTCGTCAGGGAAATCAAATCTCATAGATTGGTAATCTTCGACGGCTTGATGAGTTAGATGGTCAGCTAATACACTCCCCTTTGTAGCTTTTTGGGTGGTATACTGGATATCATACTCAGTCAGAATAATTTTCCATTTGGCGATTCTTCCAGATAAAGCAGGCTTCTCGAAGATATACTTGATCGGATCCATTTTGGAAATTAGCAGAGTGGTATGAGTCAACATATACTGCCTTAGTCGGCGAGTAGCCCATACCAAAGTGCAGCAAGTTTTCTCGAGCAGTGAGTAGCGAGTCTCACAATCGGTAAACTTTTTGCTAAGGTAATAAATGGCATGCTCTTTTCGGCCAGACTCGTCATGTTGGCCCAGTACGCACCCCATTGAGTTATCCAAAACAGTCAGATACATGATTAACGGTCTTCCTTCGACAGGTGGCATCAAAATGGGAGGTTCTAGTAAATACCCCTTGATCTTATCAAAAGCAACTTGACAATCATTGTTCCATTCAACTACCTGATATTTCTTTAATAGCTTGAAGATTGGCTCACAGGTAGATGTCAGGTGAGAGATGAACCTCACAATATAGTTTAAGCGTCCCAAGAATCCTCTAACCTCCTTTTCAGTGCGGGGGGCAGGCATTTCTTGTATAGCCTTTACTTTAGCTGGATCAACCTCAATGCCTTTGTTGCTGACAATAAATCCCAGAAGTTTACCAGACCTAACTCCAAAAGTGCACTTCCTTGGGTTCAGTCTGAGCTTATACTCCTTCAACCTGGCAAACAACTTTTGCAAATGATCAAGGTGTTCCTCTTCCGTCTGTGATCGAGCTATCATGTCGTCTACGTAAACTTCGATCTCATGATGTATCATATCATGAAACAAAGCTACCATGGCGCGTTGATAGGTTGCCCCAGCATTCTTCAGTCCGAATGGCATCACTTTGTAGCAGAAGGTACCCCATTGCGTGACAAAAGTAGTTTTCTCCATGTCCTCGGGGGCCATTTTGATCTGGTTGTATCCCGAGAATCCATCCATGAAGGAAAATACCTTGTGTTGAGTTGTGTTGTCAACCAAGATGTCGATATGTGGCAGTGGAAAATCATCCTTGGGGCTAGCCCTGTTTAAATCCCAATAGTCCACACACATTCTGACTTTGCCGTCCTTCTTAGGTACGGGCACAATGTTAGCAACCCATTGTGGATAGGAAGTAACAGCCAGAAAGCCAGCGTTGAATTGCTTTATTACCTCAGCTTTGATCTTCTCAGACATGTCGGGCCTCATTCGGCAGACCTTTTGCTTGATCGGTGGACAATCTTCTCTTGTAGGGAGACGATGGACCACGATATCTGTGTCTAGTCCCGGCATGTCTTCATAAGACCAGGCAAAGATTTCAATGTATTCGTTCAACAACTGCACTAAGCGCTCTTTGACACTTGGTTCCAGGTTGGCACCCACTTTCACCTCTTTTTTGTCTTCCTCTGTCCCCAAGTTGATGGTCTCTAGCAACTCTTCATGAGGCAGAATAGCCCGCTCTTCTTGTTGCAAAAGTCTGGCTAACTCTCCCGGCACTTCACAATCTTCATCAACTTCGTACTCAGCATGATTGACCAAGTCTTCAGAGTTACCGAAGGCTAAAGTAGAATAGTCACCCATGGAATCCGGAGTGGATGGGTACCTGCATTTTGTGAGTGTGGGTGTGTGTAAGGGATAGCCATCCTTAAGCAAAACAAAATGTGAAAAGAAAGAAAATGAACACAACAGTTTATGGATGAAAACATCTAATGATTCATTAAAACATGGCATATGATAATGAAGAAAATCAAGCCCTTACAAATGGACCTACATGCCCCGGGCAAGGCATGAGGTGAAAATAGTGTACGAATTATTTAGTTATTACAGACCAAAATAAGAAATTGTCAAAGATAAAATTACTGGTTGATGAAGGTGATGGGAATAAAATCCTTTGCTTCCCAGTTGCTTAAACCCCCTTCGACGGTCGGAAAGATCCAATCCTCAAAGTGGCCCTCTTCATCTTCATCTTCTACAGCATTGATTCCATTGTGAGAGATTTTGACGGGTGGTCCTTCAGCCTTGGAGCGATGCATAACCTTCTGTCCTGCAGCAGTAAACCCTAACCCAAACCTGTCCGTCTTATGGGGAAAATCAGGAAGTTTCCCCCACACTGTGCTCTTTCCCTCTTTGATTACCACCTCTGCATCCTTGAGATATGCCATCCTAGATACATGCTTGGGAACGACAGGCACCTCAACCGTTGTCTTCGCAACCGCGACCTCAGGAGATACTTCCTCAAAATGTTGGAAAGGCGTTTCGATGAACTCACCATCCAACTCCATATAGCGGAAGGAATTGAGATGACTTATCATGTACTCTTCCTCGTCGTGCACTGTTATAATCTTACCCTTCACGGGATATTTCAGCATTTGGTGCAAAGAGGAGGTAACTGCCCCAGCATAATGGATCCACGGTCTTCCTAACAAACACGAATATGAAGGACGGATGTCCATCACATAAAAGGTGGAGTTGAAAACTTCTGTGCCTACTTTGATATGAATATCAACCTCCCCATGAACCATTCTTTTGGACCCATCAAAATCCCTAACAACGATGTTACTAGGTTTGAGGGTCAATCCTTTGCAGTCTAAACGGTCCAAGGCTTTCTTCGGCAGCACATTGAAGGAAGAACCAGTATCAACTAAGACATGGGCGAGGGTGGTTCCCCTGCATTCAACTGAGACGTGTAGCGCATCATTGTGTTTCCTTCCCTTGGGAGTCAGATCAACATCTGAAAAGCCCAGACCATTATCAGCAGTAAGACTGGCCACACACTCCTGAAACTGGTCAGTTGAAGTTTCTTGGGGTACGTGTGCCGCCTTCAAAAATTTGATCAGGGCCTTAGCATGGGCCTCAGAGCAGAGTAGAAGAGCTAACATTGAAATTTTAGAAGGGGTCTGCCCTAGCTGTTCCACGATGTCGTAGTCACTCTTTCTGATTATTTTCAAGATTTCATCCACTTCTTTCTGGGTGGTTTCGGGGATAACCACAGCATGAGCCTTCGTCCTGACAGGAACTTCTAGTATCCCCTTACCCTTGTCGGTATTATCAACAGATGGTCTAACTTCAGGATTATCCAATTCTTCAATCATTGGGCCTTGCACAGATGGCTCAACAGGTACAGAAGCTTTCGAGGGTCCGAAAACTACTCGAGGGGGAGCAATCTCCGGAGAAAAAATCTGTCTGTTACGGGTTATCTTGCTTGTACCCGCAATGTTCCCTATATCAGGGGTTGCCTTTACAGAATTCTCTTGGACTGCTTCAATCTGTTTGATACCATGATAGAAGATTTCTCCTCCATAGTTCCATGGTATCGTCTTGCTAGATTGATACGGGACAGGCCTTGGCATGGTGATTTTTAAAGGTACAAATTCAGGATCAGGTGTAATCTTGACAGGCCTTTTGCAAGCCTTGGGAAGATCGTCGGAAATGGTTATAATTGCAATATCGTTGGTTGAAGTAGCAAAAGTAGCAGGAGTAAAGGTATCAACAGGGGTCTTTTGGAATAGTATCTCTTCGGTATCCATCAGGCACTGGACACTTGATTTCAACATTGGGCAGTTAGCTCGTATGTTTAAACAAAAGTAGCAGTCTTTTCCGCAGCCTGGGAATATCCTGGCTCTCATCAAATTCTCTTTAATCACTAGTAATGGAGTCAAAAGGTCAGCAACATCGGTAACATGAAGGTCTTCCATAACGGCATGAACATTATGACCGTGTTTGGGCATCGGAGCAGAAATCACATTGGGCTTCTCAAGAGCATCAAATTCCACTTCCTTGGCGTCAATCTGGTCTTGGATTTTGTTCTTAAGCGCCCAACAATTATCGGTATCATGCCCAATACTGTCAGAGTGGTAGGCACACTTGGCATTGGAGTGGTAGTATGGAGAGGAGGTATTAGGGTTCTTTGGCGCTTCCTTCAAACTGGTAAGATTCAGTTTTAACAAATGAGGGAGTACTTGAGTTGGCGTCATGTTGATTCGGGTGAACTGCTGTTGTGGCCTTTCTACCCGTTGTTGATTAGGTCTTGACTGATTACCGCGAGGTTGATCATTTGAAGAGTTTTGAATCATCACAGCCCCTACAGTTGGCCAGTGCTCGGTTCTTCCTTGACTTTTCTGAGAATAAACAGTAGAGACTTCCTTCTTAGCAGGGAAGGTTTTCTTAACAGCAGTGGACGCGGAGGTATCTTTCTGAATCATACCACTTTTAATACCGGCCTTGACCCTTTTGCCGGTCAGAATTAGTTCAGTAAATCCCGCGGAGGAACTCCCAATTAAATGATTGAAGAAAGGGCCAGACAGGGTCCCCAGAAACATGTCAACTAGCTCTCTATCCGACAATGGTGGCTGCACTCTTCCAGCCAGATCACGCCACTTCTGGGCATACTCTTTAAATCCCTCATTAGAAACCATCCCCATACTTTGTAGCTGAGTACGAGTGGGCGCCAAATCAGCATTGTATTGGTATTGGCAGTAAAAAGCAGCAGCTAAGTCTTCCCAATTGTGAACCTCTGATCTCTCGAGTTGATAGAACCACTCCAATTGTGTGCCTGAAAAACTGTCTTGGAAAAAGTGTACCCAAAGGTCTTTATCCGATGAGTGGGGTTGGATCTTTATGACATACGATCTCAGATGCATCTTTGGGCAGGACAGACCGTCATACTTAGCAAATGTTGGTACTTTGAACTTGGGAGGGATAACGATCCTAGCGACCAACCCTAGTTCTTCAAAATCTAAACCAGGTACCCTCTGCAACTCCATGGCTGCCAATTTATCCTCAAGATTCTTATATTTATCATCCGTCGGGGGATATTGTTGTTCAGAGTAGTCTTCGTCTTCTTCCTCTTCAACTTCAGATTCAGAAGGTACCGCGGCTCCTTTTCCTTTACCAGCCCCTTCATCAGACGTTGAGGGGAACTCGAGAACTTTTCTAGCGTTGCCTTCAAACCTTCTTCCAAAAGTGGCTACTCCAGGCCTCTTCTTCTTTTTCTCTTTATTCTTTTCCAACAATGCTTTAAGGTCCTCTTGACGCTTTGCTAAGGTCATGAGGAGTTGCTGGAATTGGGAATTATGTGCTTGCAGATCCTTAACCGTCTGCTCCAAATCCATCTTGCTGAAATAAACAGTAGAAAGATGAGGAAACCTGGTGTGAAGACCTGTTTATGCATATGATGAATGGTATGTTATTCATGTAATGCATTCAAGGATTTAGAAAATTCAAATTTGTTGCAAAACAAAAAGGAACACACGTCATATTAAGAATAAAGTTGTTAGTACATAAGTGCCCCATGGGCAAAATATTACAAAATTCTTAATGTAAAAAGACATTGTGCATCCTCTTTGGTGCGATGTAAGTGTTGAGATTTTCCTCCTCATGAAGTCGGCAGGTAAGCTCCAAAACCTTCTTCTCACTGGCATAGAAGCTGGCTTCAAAAGTATTCCGTTCTTCCTTGAGTTGGATCCAACTCTTTTGCATTTCTTCCCATGATGTTGGCATGTCAGGATGTAGGAGGGTGTATGGAACCTCTCCTTCCATAACAGGCTCTTTGATCAAGGGGAGAATGTGAGGGTATGGCATCATAAGATTTTGGGCGCGGGTTCGTACCCACTTGAGATAAGGCTCAAGGGGGATAGAATTCTTGTGCCCCAGTGTCTTACTATCCACTTTGTTGGGCATCCTCCAAGCTCTGATGAACCTTTGTCAAAGTCCTTGCGCATCGTTGTCGAAGTCAAAAACTAGGTCAGGAATCAACATGTTATGAGGGCCATCTCTCCGAGCATATCCAAAATGTCTTAGAGCTAAACAGGGGTTGTAGGTGATGCCTCCCCTAGTGCCAAGTAGCGGGACATTAGGGAATTCCCCACAATGATCAATGATGATGACATTTTCTCTGGACCGAGAACACCAATGAACATCAGAATGTGTGAGGGTCATCAACCGTTGTGACCACCTTAAACCCTGCTCATTCTTCAAAACTGATTGTGGAAGGTGAGAAATAAACCACCTTGCTAGGAGAGGAGTACAGCACATGAGAACACCTCTTTTCCTCATTGTTCGTGTGTAAAATGAGTGTAGGATGTCCCCAAGCAATGTAGGTACAGGATTCTGAGATATGAAACTCTTGACAGCATTCACATCTATAAGTTAATCAGGGTTTGGGAACAGGACCAACCCATAGATAAGGAGTGCCACAATCTCTTCAAAGGCTTGTAGATCAAGAGAATTCCAGCAGTCTTGTGCCTTCTTAAACAGAAACTTTGCCAAGAAACCCTTGACACCACTCCTGGTTTCCCAATGTCCCTTGATGTCAGATGGTTGCAAGTGAAATGCTTGAGCAACATCTTCAGGCTTTGGTTCTTTTTCCGTACCATTGTAGGGTAGTTGATGAAGAATAGGAATTCTCAGGAGTTGAGAAAATTCCTCCAAAGTGGGTACTAATTGGTAATCAGGGAATGTGAAACAGTGGTGTAGGGGGTCAAAGAACTGGAAGAGAACTTTCACCATGTCTTCTTCAATGTTGGAGTTGACCAAGTTGAGGAGTCTACCATGTCATTCACTGAAGAGAAAATTCTCTGGAATCCCGGAAGTAAGCTCCTTGAGTTGAGGAGGGATTCTCACAAGGTTGACTTGAATTGTTTTCCTGCGAAGAGATTCCATGACCTACAAAACAAGAACAAAGATGAAGATCCAAACCCTTGAAATGGTTAGTGGATGCATATGATGCTTTATGATGTTCATGATGTGTGCACAAACACATGTAGAAGCAAGTCACACAAAACCCTAGTTTCAGGCTTGCATGAGGTTTCATAGGTAAATACCCTCTTGAGTTTAGTTGGCTCAAACCTGTCCTATAAATAGTAACCGGGTTCTAAGGAGCTCAATATCACTGGATTGTTTTCTATGTTCATTGTTTTGGTTTAGCCACTTAACTAGTGACCAAAATATTCCAAGAAAATAACCCTCAATGAGTGTAGTATCGACTATCTACCAACTTCAGACTGCACCAAAGCCGGTCATCTCACTACCCCTAATAAAAGGCCAAGATGGTCAAGTAAGGTTCTAAGAGTTCATTAGTGCTTTATGACATCACTCAGCGGCCCCGTATTTTCTTTGATTGACTCAAAGGCTACCGGTACTCACAAATATGTCGCACTAATATAGCTATTGCTTCAACCATGTTGGTATACCCCGCACAGTTTCCACAACGTATTGCTATTTACCTATAAATGTTTCCCAAATCTGGGTGGAGGATTTCAAGCCCAAACAAGAGAAGCAAATGTAAAGCAATCAAAGCAAACAATATAATCATGCAAAGGGTGATCTAAGCCCTAAGGTTACTCCACTTTTAAAGTTATTCCCCAGCAGAGTCGCCAGTTCTGTGATACGGTGGGAGAACTTACTTAGGATTTTGCGTTTGTGTTTGCAAATGTTTCGGTTTAGCAAGAGTCGCCACCAACTTTTTATTTTATCCTAAGGAAAGGTCAAAAAGCACAGGAAAGACCTTTGAGATGTTTTCTTGGGTTCAGGGAGTAGATTATAGAAAGGGAAGGTATTAGCACCCTTTCTATCCATGGGCTCTTAGTTACTTGCTTAGATCACTTGCTTTGCTTTTCAATTGTTTGAAATTGTGCTCTTCAATTGTTTGAAATGGTGCTTTGTGTGTGATTTTGAAAGATGTTTTGAAAAGAGGCCATCGTTGTGGCAACCTTTGTAATGATTCTTGTTTGAATGTATACAAAGGTGTTTTTGTCTTTTAAAAAGTTTTCAATGTTTGAAAGTGGGGTTTTGAAATTGTGTTGTGAAGTGTGTTTTGAAGATAGCAAGGATGTTTTTGCAAGCTTTTGATCAAGTAAATAAGAGTTGTCTACCCTATTTTACTCAAAGATCTTTCTTATATTTTTAACCCTTTTAACAGTGTTGCTTCACCATTGTATTTGGTGAACAAACTTGTATTAGGATGTTAAACGGGACGGGCGCGGGTCATCGTATAGACCGTGATAGCAATTGTGTTAAGTATTTTTGGCAATTTTCTTAAGGGGCTTGATCATTTTTGTTTAGGCAACCAAGATAGCGTCATCGAGGGACTATGATCTTTTGTTTTATTTTTGTTTTTCCAAAGTACTTGACATGCATATCATGGCCCATTTTTGAAGGAAACAAGTGGATTGTAACCCTAGGGGTGCAAATGTGCATTGTGTTTGTTTTTCATGCATTTTTGTCTTTGATTAGGTCAAACTATTTGTTGTTTTTGATTTTGCATACAAACCCTAATTCTAATCATGGCATAATTGAAAGCTTAAAAGTGCGAGAATTTAAATTCTAAGCTATTACAACATGATATAGGGAGGGGGTACAAATTTGAATAGGGGATTATTTTGCAAGAAATATAAAACCCTAATTACTATTACATCCAAATTGAATTTGCAAGGCATAATATTTAAATGTACAATATTTAAATAAATACAATAAATAAATATTAAATAAAATGTATTATGTAAAAAAAAGTTTTTATTTGTTCATGTATGCAAAAAGTATTTATTATGTAAAGAAATGTAAAGAAATAAATAAAAAGTTGATTTTATTTGTTTTTAGGGCAAAAACCCTAATTTCTTAAGAAAATAGATACAATATATTATTTATGTATAAAAATATATTAATATGTACAAAAATAAAAGTATTTTGAAAAAAAGTATTTTTAGTATAAAATATCAATAAAATAAAAATGTATTATTTTTGTATTTTTTATTCTAGGTTTATATATATATATATATATATATATATATATATATATATATATATATATATATATATATATATATATATATATATATATATATATATATATATATATATATATATATATATATATATATATATATATATATATATATATATATATATATATATATATATATATATATATATATATATATATATATATATATATATATATATATATATATATATATATATATATATATATATATATATATATATATATATATATATATATATATATATATATATATATATATATATATATATATATATATATATATATATATATATATATATATATATATATATATATATATATTAAGTGTGTAAAAAATAAAATAAATTATTTACAAAAATAAAATATTTCCAAAAAATGTTTTCAATGTGAATAAAAATAAGAAATGAAATAAAAGTATTTTTTTACATTATTTTTAAATTTAAACAAAAATAATATAAGTATTTAAACATGGTTTATATTAGAAAAATTAAAATAAAATAACTAATAAATAAAAAAAATTGTGAAAATATTTTTGGAATATTTTTTATATTTGAAAATAAAATATCAAAGTCAGAAAAGAAATAAAAATGAAAAAATAATAAATATACAAGAAATGGGCCAGGGGGGTGTGAAACTGAAAATGCAAGTGTTAGAAGCAAAACAAGCCAGCCCAGCCCAATAACTTCATCTTCTTCCTCTGTTCAAACACAAAAACGCGCCTTCTGTGTACAAACTGCTATCTCCTAATTCAGTGCTTTTTTGACAAAACTCAAAACATGAAACTTGTAGAGCATCAAACAACGAATCTAACCATATAAAAAACTTAAGCTAACTCTCAAAGACCAGAGAGAATTTCTCTGGCCCTAATTTCTAACCTAGTTTTTTCAGAAAGTTCATGAATGAAATTCTCCTAGCACGATTAATATAAATGAAAACTAAGCACATGTATGGTTTCAGGGCTATGAATACAACATCTTTCACTCACAAACTTAAGTCTAACTATTCCTAAATAGAGAGATAGAAGTTCATGAAATACATGTTTCAGTTGAGTTTGAGCTGGATAATGTAGAAACTTTCAATGGTGCTTGAGGTTCTTTTGAGCTTTCCTGATGTCCACTGAACCTTTCCCAATGCTTAGTTTGTTTTGAAGTGGCCTGAATCATGCTACAGAAGTCAACCTGCAAAGCTTCCAAACAAAAATGGCAATGTGTGTTAATGGAGTTACAGCAACTTGTGAATGGTCTGGATAGCTCAGGTATGTTGATTGGAATGTGTTTGAAGTAGTTTTGGAGAAAACGCACGAGGGAATTTGATGGTGGCTTGTGATTTGCAGCAATGGCCCTGTTTTGCAAGAAAAAGTGGTTTTGGAGTATGAGGATGCTTTAGGGGTGAAAGGCTCGTGCTTCTGACTTTCAAGAGTGTATGAAAACTTGTTTGATAACTTTGCTTGAGTTAGTTTTATCAGATATGTGAGATGCCTTGTGTTTGACAAGTTTCTTGTTTTTGAAGCAAGAAAGTGGAAGTGAGGTTACAGTCCTCTACAGGCCATCTTATCACCCTTCATACAATCCTATTGGCCCCTCTAATTAGTGGATTTGTTTAGCTGCAAGAGATTTGGCTCTATGCTCAAGGATTAGTGGTTTGACATAAAGCAACCTTTTGCAAAAATGGAAATGTGCCTTTTACCATTTAGGGATTAAACTTGTACACAATACCCTAATGACCAAGACAATGTATTAGCTTAATGGATTTGCATTAAATTATGGAGTGTGAATTGGTTTAGAGGCCTGCAAACAAGTACAAAACATGCTGGTTTGGAAATGAAACTTGTGTGAATATGTATTGGCCATGAATCAAAGTGAGTTTTTGCCAACTTCAAGCATTCGATTCTCCCTAACCACAAAGGTGTTTGAGGAGTTCTCTGACAATTTGGAAATCTTGAAACATGTACTATAATCCATCTTTGAAATGAAACTTAAGACTCCAAGTGGAACTATGTGAAAAATGGCCAAGAAGATGGGTCAAAATCCTGCCTAAACTAGGGCAAAATTTCTCTAAGTTAAAAGTTTTAGGCACCCTTGTTCCAAAAATCATAACTTGAGATCCAAGCTTCTTTTGAGAAAACTTTGTGAATAAAAGTTGTATACTTTGTGATGGAACACAACTTTCATGTTGTAAGTTTTGTTTGAATCCATTTGCATCTTGGTGAAAATGTGGGTAATGTTAGGAAAAAATAAGAAAATTTCATAACTTAGAAAATTTCTAAGTCATGAAATTTTTCCATTTTAAACCCTAATTTGTATTTTTGGGTTTCTTGATGAACAAGTTTCATAATTTGACATGTTTTGATGAAAAATGACCCTTGGCACTTGATTTTGACCAAAAAGTCAAAGTTTGACTTTTCAGTGTACAGTCAAATTTTGATCAGTTGACTGAAAAATTTATCTGCCAATCCTATGCATTTGGGATCTTTTGAACTTGTTGAATGGGTCAAGACGATGTCATTGAGTCCTTGTGTCCATGGTTGAGCTTGATTTGCCATTGGCTAGGTCAAACAGTCAAAAATTGTCCTTGTACAGTCAAAACCCTAAAAATGACCATTTTGCCCTTTTGGTGATCTGATCAAATTTCTTGTGGAATTGTGATCCAAACTTGATCAAATGGTTCATATGAGTTCATAATGTTGATGTGAGTCAAAATTCATGAGATTTGACTGTCAATTAGCCATAGTTGACTTTTTCCCCAATACAGCTGATTTCCCGATCAACTGTCCAATTGACTGGGAAAAAATTTGATTCAAGGCTTGAAACTTGGTATGGACAAACTTGTGAGTCCAACATGGAGTATGAAAGTAATTTTTGGAATTGTAGGTCAAAACATCCTTGTGCAAACTCAAACCCTAATTTAGGTCAACCGTGCAAGGAGGTGTCTTGAGCAGAGCAAACCCTAGCTTAATCTTGAGTTCCAAGGGCCTTGTGATGGGAAATGTTGATGAAATGAGAGGGCAAATTTTGGGGTACAACACAAATAAAGGGAGTTAATGGAGAATAATAAAAACGCGCGCCAGAAGTTTGAATGGACCAACAGGATGATGCCACGCCATCATCCCTGTCCTTGTTCCGTTGCTAAAAGTGAAAGGCTTTTACCTACAGACGTATGTCTGTAGCTACAGCCCTGGTTCGTTCTAAAATCCTTCCTGGACATGATAAATGATTTCTAATGCCACAAACCTAACCGTCTTGTCATCCTGAACATCATGGTACCCTTCATGGGGGCTAATTTTGCCTGCACACAAAAACTTTAACAATGACAATTCTTGATTCAGTCCACAAAAATGCAATTGTTTGATATGGATAACTTGCAAATGTGTTAAGGATCAAGAATATATAATTATTTTGTGCTATAAATGACAGAATGATGCAATTCGATTTCAAAAATAAATCAATGTCGTGGATGACTTACAGTGGTATTTGGCAATGGAATCTCCTTGTTCTTGATTGGTTTTTCTTGCTAGTGATCCCAGGAAGCGATTGGGATGGTTAAAGGGTTTTGAAATTTCATGGAACAATGAATTCGACTCAGCGTTTTGTTGTGATTTTTTCAAGTTTTGTTCTTGTTCTCACGCCTCTCCCCAGCCTCGTTTTAGGTCTGCACATGCTCAATATATATCAAGGATTGGATTAGGGTTGGAAAGCTGATCTCAATCTTCCTCCATCATTGCTTTTGATTTGGATTTGATACACTTGAAAATCTTGCTAAAAATAGAGCAAACTCAATCTTTTTGTGCACACAAAGCCCTTGCATGAATTCAATCACTTGCCAACTGGATATAGGACCTGAAATAAGCACAATATCTTGATATTTCAATGTTTTGGATTTTTCCATGATTTGTTTTGATTAAAATTGATTTAATTCAAATAAAAATCAAAATAAATAATAAAAACAAGATAATGACAAGTGGCAAGGGCTAGGGCTCGTGGACCATGTTGCCAACTCAAAACAAGTGCAAAAGATTAGGCCCATTTGGCAAAATTTGCAATTTTAGGTATAGTTGACTTTTGGCAATTTTGCAAAAAAGGTCAACTTCACCAATGCATAAATTCCTAAATTTTGACTCTTTGAAGGTGTTCTTATACTTTTTAGAAATCTTGATATGTACTCTAAGCAACCCTTTTGGTCTCATCTCAATTTGGTACTCCATGTTCATGTATGAAGCTTTGACAAAAAAGGTGTTTTTGTTGACTTTTCAAAATGACCTATAATGTCCAAATTCATAACTTCTTGTGAGTGCATATTTTGAACTTGGGAGATGAAGATGAATTGTACGGAATTGCATCCTCTTAAAAATTAGCTTTGGATGGGTCATTTCTCATAAAGTATGAGAAAGTTATGCTTGGTCAAAGTTGAGTTGACTTTTCCTAAAAAACCCTAATTTAGCAACTTTTGGTTCTTGATGAATTGTGAGCAATCCTTGATGAATCATGATCAACCCTTGATCAAATGATGAATTATACTTCAAAATGAGGATGTTGACCAAGAATCTTGAAGTTTGATTGTATGTAGGCCATAGTTGACTTTTGCCCTAACATAGTCAATTTTCAGGCCTTTGAGCAATTAACTGAGCAAACTTTCCTTGCAAGGCTTGAAATTTGACATGGATGATCTTGAGAACATATTATGACAATGGTGAGCATTTGGGATCCATTGGACTCAAGTATCTTGGTGCAACATAAAACCCTAATTTGAGGTAGACTGCCTTAGGAGAGAGCTTGTTTGGCCAGCCCTTGGACTTCTTTGAGCAACTTGAAAATCTTTCTTGAAATGTCTTGAGAAATATGGGAGGAAAAATTTTAGGGTACAACAGCTGCCCCTGTTCAATCTTCTTAAACTTGAGGATGTAGATTGGCTTTTCTGCCTTTCGTGATCCGAAGGTGGAAGATGATTGAACACTAGAGTGCCCAAAAATTTGCACTCGCATGAAGTGGTACTTGTCTCGTGATGTCGGGAATGGGCTTACAGATGCCATTTGGAAATTGATGACGGGGGATGGGCTTAAAGATGCCATCTGAAGGAGTGTCGATTGCGTAAGAGATTCCTTAGCGAGAGCTGTATACCTGTTGTTGAGGAAGATTCCGCTGGGGAATGATGATCTCTGTCTTGAGAGAAATAGAATTTTAGGAGCTTCGGTCGTCCGTTATTCTACTGGGGCATCGTCTCTTAGTTGAGAAGGTGAAAAATGAACTACTATCTAGTCGTAACCCAAGCTTCATAGTGATAAGACCAACTGTTATCTGGTCGTAATCCAGGCTTTACAGTGACTTATTGAGGAGATGAGATTAAACTTGATATTCGGTCATAATCCAGGCTTCGCAATTTCTCAATTCTTATCTGGTCGTAGTCCAGGCTTTAGAAGGAGTTAAGTTGTTATCCAGTCGCATCCGGGCTTCAACTTGAACTTAGAGCATACTAATATCTGGTCGACTTCGGGCTTCTTAGTAATTGTCCAGGTAAACTACTATTTGGTCGAAATCCAAGCTTCGCAGTGTCTTGTACTGTTATCTGGTCATAATCCAGGCTTTAGTCCTTTTATCGTTATCTGGTCGTAATCCAGGCTTCACGATGCTTTGTACCATTATCTGGTCGAATCTAGGCTTCATGGTGATTTGTACTGCTATCTGGTCGTAATTCAGGCTTTACAATACCTTACTTCTTATCTGGTCATAATCCAGGCTTCAGAAGAGATCAAATGGTTATCCGGTTGTAATCTGGGCTTCCCTTTGGCTTTGGGCCTATTAATATCCGGTCGAATCCGGGCTTCATAGTAATTGGTCGGGTAAACTGCTATTTGGTCGTAATCCAAGCTTCACAATGTCCCTCATTGTTATCTGGTCGTAATCCAGGCTTCACAGTGTCTTTTATCGCTATCTGGTCGTAATCCAGGCTTCACGATGTCTCATACCATTATCTGGTCGAATCCATGCTTCATGGTGTTCGGAGAAATTCAAGATACTATCTGGTCGTAATCCGGGCTTCATAACTTGTATTAAAGATATACCACTATATGGTCGTAATCCAAGCTTCGCGGTGTCTTTGGCTGCTATCTGGTCGTAATCCAGGCTTCACAGTAACTTGTATTGTTATCTGGTCGTAATCCAGGCTTCACAATACCTTACTTCTTATCTGGTCGTAATCCAGGCTTCATAAGAGATCAAATGGTTATCCGGTCGTAATCCAGGCTTTCCTTTGGCTTTGGGCCTACTAATTTCCGGTCGAATCTGGGCTTCATAGTAATTGGCCGGGTAAACTGCTATTTGGTCGTAATCCAAGATTCACAGTGTCCCTCACTGTTATCTGGTCGTAATCCAGGCTTCATGATGTCTCATACCATTATTTGGTCGAATCCAGGCTTCATGGTGTTCGGAGAAATTCAAGATACTATCTGGTCATAATTCGGGCTTCATAACTTGTATTAAAGATATACCACTATCTGGTCGTAATCCAGGCTTCGTGGTGTCTTTGGCTGCTATCTGGTCGTAATCCAAGCTTCACAGTAACTTGTTGAGCTGTTATCCTATCGTAATCCGGGCTTCATGGCTTGTGGGGATTAAACTATTATCTGGTCGAATCCGGGCTTCATAGCTTAGAGATAAACCACTATCTGGTCGAATCCGGGCTTCGCGGTGTTTGATATTGTTATTCGATCGTTCTCCGGGCTTCACAATATGCTGTAGAAATCAAGATACTATTCAGTCGGATCTGGGCTTCATAACTTGAGCTTGGTGAGAATTTGATTGTATATTTCCTGAAAGGTAAAGGTTAGTTGTATGTAATACATGATTTGTATCAAGCAATGATATTCTCAAAATAAATGATATTGTGTTGTGTGATGTGTGTGCATATGTCATGATGTATGGATATGCAAATGTTTTTATGATAATCTCTAACTGGGGAAAATAAATCTCGGGTTGCTGCTGGAGAAAACAAAAGTTGAATTCTTCGTCTCCGCTGGGGATAGTGAATGAAGATGATTGTGAGAATTATCCTGCTGGAGAGTAACCTGACGAGAAAGTGACCCTGTGGGGAAGAGATACTCTGTTAGAGGACCTGTTGATTTGGAGAGATAACCTCGGTTGGGGATGGAATTCCTGCTTGGGGATACGGAGGTCAGACCTTGGTTGTCCTTACTCTGTGGGGAATATAGGTATCACTGGCTTGTATGTGATAGTGACTTTGATTCCAACTGTCTCTGCCCCTTGTACCATGTTGGAAACAGCACATGCGGAGATTTTATGGATGGATCTATGTCGTGATTGTACTTGAACATGTATTTAATGACTGTCAGGATGACATCCGTCTCTGGGTCATATCTGAATTGAACTGTATCTGAAAGCTGGAACTGGATGATTGCCAGCACGGAGTCCGCGTCTGGAGCACATCTGAACTTGTATTGGAAAGTTGGGTTGTTTGATGATGAGTCCGTGTAAAACTTCATCTGAAATTTCCTGAGAAGGAACCTGTGTAGGGTTGCTTCATGATGAGTCTGTGTAAAACTGCATATGGAAAGGAGGAACCTGTGTAGGGTTTCCTGATGATGAGTATGTGTAAAACTTCATCCGAAAAGGAGGAACCTGTATAGGGTTGCCTGATGATGAGTCCGTGTAAAACTTCATCTGAAATTTCCTGAGAAGGAACCTGTGTAGGGTTGCTTCATGATGAGTCCGTGTAAAACTGCATATGGAAAGGAGGAACTTGTGTAGGGTTTCCTGATGATGAGTCCGTGTAAAACTTCATCTGGAAAGGAGGAACCTGTGTAGGTTTGCCTAATGATGAGTCCGTGTAAAACTTCATCCGAAAAGGAGGAACCTGTGTAGGGTTGCCTGATGATGAGTCTGTGTAAAACTTCATCTTGGAAAGAGAAGGAACCAGTGTAGGGTTGCTTTATGATGAGTGTGATTATGTCCATTGAGAGAATGTCTGTTCATTGAATATCCATTGTGCGGATTTCTCTGCTGTCAAACAATTAGTCATATGCAAACAATGTTATTTAAAGAATGCAAAACTCATGTCTGTCTTGAAATTTTTTTTTTTTTTAAAAATGCGTTTTGTGTAGTAAAATGAAATTTGCAAGAATGTGATATCAACTCAGGATTCGTAACAAAGCCTCCAGGAGTCAGGATACCTTTGTAACAGTATGCTCTCAAACTAACCCATACTTCATCTAGGACTATCAAGGGTTATAACGTGGCCTGGTTCACGGTTCAAGAAACAAAGGATAAAGGCTCAAATTTTATGTGTACCCAACCCGCTCTTCGTGATGTTCTTCAGTCCTATGCTCAGTTAATTACGCGATTAGATCCCGATTGAGTTTGGAATCTTTGCTCTAATACTTGGTGATGATTCAGAAATTGAACACTTGTTTTGAAAAGGCAGTCATTTTTGTAATCTTCTTTTTGTCGAGAACTTGTATTAACCTCTTTTTTTTTATTTTCGTTATCCCTTCTTTTGCCTGAACCGTTTCTTTTGTGATTACAGTCAGCAGGATGCCCCAATTTTTCTCTTAAGTCTCCTTCATAGGTTTTGACTTAACGGGCTTTTATTTCGAGAGATAATGACTGCCTGTCTTGACGATTATATAGAACCATCACCGTCTTTTGTTTTGGAAGGACGCCTTCGATGCCATTCATTTTGCACGAAGCGGCAGATTATGACTGAATATGCCTCTGAATTAACTGAGAAAACTACCCTGCCCCAGGTTATGATTAAGGGTTTTAATTTGTGTGAAAAGAAAAAACTCATACTTCTTTGGCTCGAAGGGGTTGACGAGGGATTATCTTCCTTATAACTCCACTGTTTAGGATTTGAAACAATGCTTGTACATCGTCAGTGGGGTCTGTTCAAAAGCATACTGTAGAGATTTTGATATCATTTTCGTCATCCTCCCTCTAAAGGCTCAGAGCTTTTGTTCAAGAGTTGAATATCACAAAAGGAAATAAGAACGCATTTTTGAAATAGTGAATACGAATGAATTGATTCAAGACAAACATGTGCAATGCATTGATGAAACAACGAGGTTTGATATGAATAAATGTTCAAGCAAATCAAAAGAAAATTACACATTGAAAATTCTAATGAACGAAAAGCCTTCTCGTCTGGTCTTGTCACTTCAAAGGACGTGCCTTGGAGGGATGGCAGAAGAACTCAGCCTGACCATCTTGTGTAAACTCCAGCACTCCTTTATCAATCAAGTCCTGAATTTTATTTTTCAATGCCCAACAGTCATCAGTATCATGCCACGGGCTGTTGGAATGGTATGCACACCTTGCATTTGGATTGTACCTTGGGGAGGCTATGTTGGGATTCTGAGGAGGGTCCCTTAACATAACCAACTTGGCCTTCAACATGCATTGCAATGCTTGAGCCAATGACATGTTGATTTCGGTGAAGCGTCTTTCAGATGTATTCTTCTTATGCCGATTTCCCCGTTGTCGTTGGAGAGGTTGTGGTCGGGCTTGTGACGTAGTAGTAATCTGGAAAGGTTTGTTCCCAACCTCTTCTCTCACTGGGGGCTGATTAATGTCTTGATCCACAATTTTAACTGTCTGTTTCATGGATTTGTATCCATCTTGGTGAAGCTTTTTGAGGAAGGCTCTTAGCCCTTCTTGTCCTCGAGCTAAGTTCTGGATAAGATCCATCTGCCCCAGCATCTGGATTCTCATTGCTTCTACCTTAGCTTGCAGTTGTTCCAATTGTTCATCCTTGTTATTGTCAGGACGTTCCTTGGTCAGATTCCCGGCGAAGAGTGTTTTCAGGTCCTCTTGCCCCTTGGATAGATTCAGGAGAAATTCCTTGAACTGGGCATCTTGAGCTTGGAGATCTCTGTTGTCTTGTTAGAGAGCCATCGCTGAAATAAACAACGAGGACATGAGAGACCTGCTTTGAAACCTTCTTATGCAATGATATGTATGATATGTATGGAATGTTTTCAAGGATCTCGAGGGGTAAACAAGAAACTGTTAGAATTTGATTGCAGCTTGATTGAAGAAACTTCGTGTCATTGAGAGTCCTTCTTCTAGAGTCAAGCTCACCATATCGAGTGGGTCATAGCCACTGACTCAAGTTATCGTGTTTTAATCTCTAGACGGTATTGGCTAGAGGGAAATAAATCCCCTTTGCCTCTTGGTAGACGTTTGATTTACCATAACCTGCATCACAAACCCTTGAGATCCTTGAAATGGTTAAGGAAATGTTAAGGCATGATGTTATGATGTGTATGTTATGCGTTTAAGCAAAAGGGCGAGGTGATGTAAGCAAGTAAATTCGGCAAGAAATCTAAGTTATTGGATAAGGACTGTAAACAAAACCTGCAAGGAACTCATGTTATCAGATAATAAAACTACGTAAGTAGTTCAAGCTGAAAGCACACAAGTCACACAAACAGCCTTAGGTTTAGGCTTGCATGAGGTCAAAGGTAATACCCTCTTGAAGTTAAGTTGGTTCAAACCTGCCCTAGCAAAAGTAACCGGGTTCTAGAGGTTCTCAATATCATTGACCATCCTCCATCGGTCATGGTTTCAGCTTACGCAATGTTTTCTGGCGGTCGGAACTATCTCGAGAGTATGGTCTCAATGAGTGTAGCATCGAGTATCAACCAGTTCCCAGCTCTATGCCGAGGCCGGCTATCTCACTACTTCCTATGGCCAAGTTGGTCAATTATAGGTTCTAAGGTCAGTTGATGCTTAACGACCCATATAGCAGCCCCATATTATCCTTGTTTCTCCATAAGGGATATCGGTACCAACTAATGTGCCACGTCAACGTAGCTATTACTTCAACCGTATCGGTCTACGTCGTACAGTTCTCTCACAGTTTATTGCTACTTACCTAAAAGGTATCTCCCAGATCCGGGTTAGGATCTATAGTAACTCCAATACAAAGCCCATAAAGATAAAGCAATCAAAACAAATAATATAAGCAATATGATGAACTAATCCTAAGGTATATCCCACTTATTATTCCCCGGTAGAGTCTCCAAATCTGTGATACGGTGGCCAGAACCGGACTGTTTTAGGAAAGTGCTGGTTTGTGTTTTGCGTTTGTGTTTGCAAAATGTCGCGGTAAGCAAGAGTCGCCACCGACTTTTATTTTATCCAACTGGAAAGGAAAAAAGCACAAAAAAATTCCCTTTTTCGAGATTTTGAGTACGGGGGGTAGATTATAGAAAGGGAAGGTATTAGCACCCTTTCTATCCGTGGTTTTCCACTGGCTCTTAGGTACTTGCTCATCATTTTCAAAATTGCTTCTGTGTTTGTGTGATTTGAAAAGTTTTTGTTTTACTTCAATTTAACTCTTGCTTCTGTCTTCAAGAGTGTTACGAAGTCGTTTTGAAAACTTTGTTTAAAAGGGGTGTATATGTGGAAAAAAATTTGTTTGGATTGAGTAAGTACTTAAGAACTAATCTACCTACTCGAAAAAGAGAATTGTTTTATTCTTGTTTCCTTTAGACAGTGCTATCCCACTATTAGTGAGTAGGTAGCACTGTCGTTGGAGTTTTGAGGGTCAATTCGAAAGGGACGTACGATCACTAAAGCAATGTTAAGACGCTTTAGTAATAACCCTAATGTCTTAGATCAATTATTCGAGGCAACAATTCCGAGGTAACCATTCCGAGGAAACTTTTCCGAACGGGACTTTGATCTTTGTTTAGACAAGAGAGCGACCACTAAAGCATACTATACTTAATGACCGTTTACCGAAGGCAACCGAAGTGGGAGTGTACCCTATGAGTGCGCATGTGCGAGTGATTCAGTTTCAGATTATTATCTTTGCACGTTTAAGGTTAGCTAACCGCTTTAAAGTTAATCATACATTCTTGTCATGCAACCCTAATTATACATACATCTAACAATTAATATTAAGTGGAAATTAAAATGCGGAAAGTAAACTACGTTATTACAAGGCTTCGGGTATTTACATAGCCAAAAACAAACCCATAAAACAAAGCAATAAATGAAAATAAAAAGTCATAACTATTACAACTTGTGAGCAATTACATTAATAGGGTAAAAATAAATGACAAAGCGCGCGCGAGGAAATTAAGATCGGGAGAGAACTAGGGTTTTGACCCCTTCTAACCTAATCGAAAGAAAAATTATTTTTGTTGTTTCTTTTTTATATTTTAAAAAAAAAAGAATTAAGTTTTTAAATTAAATACAAAAATAATTAGCAATTAAAGAAAATAATTAAATGACCTATTTTTTGTGTTTTATTATTTTAAGAAAAAAAAGAAAATATAACTAAGTTAAAATCCTAATTATTCTAATTAATTTTAATTATGTACAAAATAATTAAAGTTATCTAAAATTAAATAACCTAATTAAATTAATTAATTTTTGATAAAAAAATAAACCTAAATCTAATTGGGTGAAAATATTATTTTTGATTTTTTTGATAAAAGAAATAATAAATTTTTATGTTAGTAAAACAAATAAATAAATTAGTTAAGAAAAATATAAAAAAAGAATATAGAAAGAGATATGGGCCTGAAGGTAATTGATGAGGTGTGGATAGCAAGCTCTTTGCCCAAAAGATTTGATCCATTTTGACTTCCTAGATCCAGTGCGTTGCTTTGACTGAGGCATACTGATCGGTCACCATTTCTAGTAAGTTTCGCACCTTTTTCTGACAAGAATTCATAGCCTTGGTAACATTAAGTGGCATTTGCATGCGTTTTAAAGTAAGTTTTCTTATTTTCAATTGTGTTTAGTTGTCGCATAGTTTTAATGAATGAGTGTTATAAAAATGTCCCTTTTATGCTCTGGTTGGTAGTGTTTCTGGTCCAGGTGTGGCAATGGAAAGATATGAACTCGTGGCGCACAATATTGGAGAAAAGAAGCCCGGAAAAAACCAAGTTTAGAGGTCAACACGGGCACCCGTGTGAATCAACACGGCCCGTGTTGAAATGTGGCTGGAAAATCAACTTTTTGCCTAAAACAGGGGATCAACACGGGCACCCGTGTGAATCAACACGGCCCGTGTTGAATTGTGCCCAGAAACGCAGTTTTTTGCCTGAAACAGGGGATCAACACGGGCACCCGTGTGAATCAACACGGCCCGTGTTGATGAGCGCGCAGTGAATTTGTGTTTTTTGATTTTCTCTCTCAAAGGGGCTCATCAAGGGTATTTTTGGCAAACCACTTGGACTGGAATGAAGGGAGAATATAAAGACAATTTTAGGGCAAGAGAAACCGGACTTTTTTGGAGATCGTAAAATAGAATTGCAACGAAAAAGAAGACGGAAGCAAGGTTGTGGAAGAAGAAGAGATTCAACGGTGGACACCATTGAAGATCTGAGTTCTCCCATTATTTTGTAATGTCTAAACTTTTATCTTTGTTTTCCTTGAATATTATGAGAGGCTAAACCCCCCAATGCTAGGGGGTGTCCCTGATTTGATCTGTAACAACTCTAGATTTGGTATTTCATTAATTTAAAAGTTTGTAGTATTTCAATTCAATTGTATGATGTTTATAATGCTTTATTTATCTGATCAATAAGGATTGTTGTGTGGTTAACAATTTGTGGGACTACGATTGTTAAGGTTTTTGTACAATTGAACTCTATGATTATCACCTAGGATTAGGGATATAATATGGTTATTTAGAAATTCTTGATAATTAAATGAATTGGTTTTCTCCTATTTCTCTAAGGACTTAGGTAATAGGATTTTAAACCAAAGGGTTTTCACTAAGGACTTAGGAAAACAATTCTTGAGAATAAATAATTGAATTCTATAAACTTGGTAATGAGATCTTGATCCAGGGGAGTTAGAGATTGAAGCACACACCCTACCTTAGCATTATCTTCATAAAATCAAAAGTTCAGTCTAAATTTCAGCTTATTCCTAGTTATTATTCTATTTCGTTATTTGTTAGAAACAACACCATATGCTCTTTTGTTTAATTGACTTTGTGTAATAACTCGTATTTCCTACGCAATCCTCGTGATCGATATTCGGGGTAAAACCCTTTAAAACTACATTGGTGAAAATAGTACACTTGCTAAAACCACGATCAAGTTTTTGGCGCCGTTGCCGGGGATTGCCAAAATATAAGTTATTATATAGTCAACTAAAATTTTATTGCTCTGCAATTAAAATTATATTCTGCGTATTTTATTTAATTATTTTACTCCCAACTAATCATCGTCTAATCTTGTATGCGAGGTAAGACCTCAGCTGAACTTCTTTTTGACGCAGAACCAGAAAGATTCTTGAAAGCACGACTACAAGAAGTTAAGCGGAAAAGACTGGCTGCAAAAGAAAAATCACCGGTAGTTTCAGAATCAGAAGACGAAGAAATACTTTTGATTTCATCCGAACAATCAGAATCCGAATCTGAAATTATGGCAGCTGATCCACCTCCTCCAGAGAGACTTTTGGGGGATTATGGAAGGGCAAATGCACCTCCTGGAAGAATGACCATAGTGAATCAACCGGTTAACGTGGCACACTTCCAACTGCATCCCTCCACCATCCGACAGTTAGAAAGCAAGCCTTTTGCTGGGAGAATCAATGAAGATGCGAATAAGCATCTATAGAGATTCCTAACCACAACAACATCCTTGAAGATAGAAGGCCATTCCGAAGAAGCAAAGAGACTTGTGATGTTCCCTTTCACGTTATCCGAAGATGCAGAAGAGTGGTTTTACTCACTTCCTGCTGGAAGTATCACAACATGGGAACAAATGGAAACCGCTTTTCTTAATGAGTACTTCCCAGCTTCGGTTTTCATTCGTAAAAGATACGATATCGTTAATTTCAAGCAGAAAGAAGGGGAACTGCTAGGAGATGCATATAAAAGATTCAAGAGGTGTTTGGTTGCTTGTCCTACTCATAACATGGATCCAACCGAACAAATGCAGACTTTTGTTAATGGTCTACGAGTTAAAACAAAACAATTGATCGACACTGCAGCCGGTGGCTCAACTAATTTCTCAACAGCCACTGGTATCAAGAGGATCATAGAAGCTATTGCCGTGAACGAACACATCGAGTTATATGATCGGGCAATAAGCCAACCGGAAGGAAAAATTGATTTGAAGCTGGCAGACCAAGTGGTTAAAATGGAGGAGCAGATTGCAATTGAAGTGGAAAGAAGGTTAAAGAATATGAATATTGGTGAACAGAAAGTGGCACAGGTTGAGCCAAGCACTTCAGTATTGTGTGAAATATGTGGTGGGCCGCATTTTGCTATGCATTGTGTGGCAATGCAAGAACAGGTTGAACAGATTCATATGTTGAGGCAAAATAATCCATACGCCAATACATACAATCCAGGGTGGAAAAATCATCCTAATTTCGCATGGAAGGATCAGCAAGGAAACTTCCAAAAGCAAGGACCAAACCAGTTTCAAGCTCCAGCGCAACCACAACAATATAGACCTCCACAACCACAACAACAATACCAACAGCAATTTCAACACCACCCACAACAGTTCCAACCTCAAGGTCAACAACAAACTCCGAAGAAGGCATACTGGGAAATAGCAATTGAAAAAATGGCTGCTCAAAATTCTCAATTCCAGGAAGAAACCAGAAGCAACATGAGGAATACAGGGGCTTCTATCAAAAATCTGGAAATACAAGTGAGTCAAATTGCACAACAAATGACTAACTCTCAACAACCGGGTTCTCTACCTAGTAGCACGGTTACTAACCCAAGAGACAATAATCATGTGAACGCCGTGACTACCAGAAGCAGTAAATCCAATGATAAACCTGAGAAGAATTCTGATGAAGAAGATATGTTGATTGAGGTGGATGTAGAGATAAAAGAAAATGAGGTTGTTAGTCAAGAGGCCAAGGAGGAAGAAAGGGTGGTAAAAGAGAAAATAGCTACACCTAAACCGGCGGTCAAGCTTCCCTTTCCAACAAGAAATAGGAAGAAAGAACAACATGAGAAGAATTTTGAGAAGTTCTTGGAAATGTTCAAGAAACTTGAGCTGGACATTCCCTTCTTAGAAGCACTTGAGCAAATGCCAACTTATGCAAAGTTCATGAAAGATATTATTTCAAAGAAGCGGATCATCGCCAATGATCCTATTATTCTAACTGAAACATGTAGTGCTATTTTGCAGGGTATGAAGATTCCGGTTAAAAAGACAGATCGAGGTTCTGTAACTATTCCATGCACTATCGGTGATAGGTCATTCAAGAAAGCTCTGATTAATTTAGGAGCAAGTGTGAGTCTTATGCTGTTATCCATCTACAAAAGATTGGGAATAGGTAAAGTACAATATACACGAATGACGCTTCAGTTTGCAGATCAATCGGTGAAAAGACCTTACGGAGTAGTAGAAGATGTACTGGTGAAAATCGACAAGTTTGTGTTCCCTGTAGATTTCGTTATTCTAGAAATGCCCGAAGATGAGGAGATACCAATCATATTAGGGAGACCATTTTTAGAGACCGGGAGATGCTTGATTGACATAGAGGAAGGTACTATGACCTTGAAAGTTTATGATGAAGAACTGAAGATTGATGTGAGAAACACCATGAAGTACAAAGACGACATTGCCACAAGTCATCACATTGAGGTAATCGATCAAATTTGTGATGAAGGAAACTCTTTGGCAATACAAAAATTACCGTTGGAGAGAGTTTTGAGTTTATCAATCTTTAGAAGAGGAAATAGTTGATGCAAAAGATAGTGAAGTTTTAGCCATGATGGAAACAACATCCTTTATCACAAATTCTCGCCACAACCGATGGGAAGAGCTAAGGAAACCATTAGTGGAAGGAAGTGAAGATGAACCAAAGAAAGGGGCTGAACTCAAACAATTACCGGAAAACCTTAAATATGTTTTTTTAGACACAGAGAGTAAGTGCCCGGCTATCATAAGTTCTCACCTTGAATTCCTTCAAGAAGATAAGCTTGTCAAAGTTCTTAAAAAGCACAAGAGTGCTCTCGGATGGTCGATAGAAGACTTGAAAGGAATAAGTCCAACTATTTGCATGCACAAAATCCTAATGGAAGATGCTCACAAACCAGTTGTCCAACCTCAACGACGACTCAATCCAGCAATGAAGGAAGTAGTAAGAAAGGAGGTGGTGAAACTTTTGGACGCATGGATGATTTATCCAATATCTGACAGTTCATGGGTGAGTCCAGTTCATGTGGTTCCGAAGAAAGGTGGGACTACAGTGATTAAGAATGAAAAGAATGAGTTGATTCCTACGAGGACAGTTACAGGGTGAAGAGTTTGTATTGATTACCGTAGACTGAATCTGGCAACAAGAAAAGATCACTTCCCATTGCCTTTTATTGACCAGGTGTTAGAAAGGTTAGCGGGTCATGAGTACTATTGTTTTCTCGATGGTTACTCAGGGTACAATCAGATAGCTGTCGCACCTGAAGATCAAGAAAAGACCGCGTTTACATGCCCGTTCGGTATTTTTGCTTACAGAAGAATGCCATTCGGGTTATGTAACGCCCCTGCCACATTTCAAAGATGCATGCAATCTATTTTTGCGGATATGCTTGAGAAGCATATGGAAGTTTTCATGGATGACTTCTCGGTATTTGGTAAGTCTTTTGATAATTGTTTAACTAACCTTGCTCTTGTGTTAGAAAGGTGCCAACAAACAAACCTAATCCTCAACTGGGAGAAGTGTCACTTCATGGTGCGAGAAGGTATAGTTTTGGGTCACAAAATCTCTCATAAGGGAATAGAAGTTGACCAAGCCAAGATAGAAGTCATAGCAAAATTGCCTCCTCCCATGAATGAAAAAGGTATCCGAAGTTTCTTAGGGCATGCGGGTTTCTACCGCAGGTTCATAAGAGATTTCTCTAAAATAGCAAAACCTTTAACTACACTTTTAGTTAAGGACAAAACTTTCAATTTTGATGACGAATGTGCCGTAGCTTTTGACAAAATAAAGCAAGAATTAATATCGGCACCAATTGTAGTAGCCCCTGATTGGTCTCTACCTTTTGAGATCATGTGTGATGCAAGTGATATTGCCATAGGGGCGGTTCTAGGACAGCGTAGAGAAAAATTATTACATGTCATTTACTACGCTAGTCATGTGTTGAACCCTGCACAGATGAATTATGCAACTACCGAGAAAGAGTTGTTAGCGGTTGTTTATGCCTTTGATAAATTCAGGCAATATCTGTTGGGCTCTCGAGTCATTGTTTATACTGACCATGCTGCCTTGAAGTATCTTTTTGCTAAACAGGATTCTAAACCAAGATTGTTAAGGTGGATCTTGCTCCTTCAGGAGTTTGATGTGGAAATTCGTGACAAGAAAGGGTCTGAAAACACTGTAGCTGATCACTTGTCTCGAATGTCACCTATTGAAGAAACGGAAGACAAGCGCCCAATAAGGGACGAGTTCACAGATGAACACATCCTCGCTGTTATTGGCGTGCCTTGGTTTGCCGACTATGCAAACTATCTGGTAGGTGGTATTATCCCTGATGATTTTGACTATAACAGAAAGAAAAAGTTTTTACATGATTGCAGGTTCTACTTGTGGGATGATCCATTCTTATACAAGAAGGGAATTGATGGCTTGATTAGAAGATGTGTACCAGAGGAGGAACAAAGAGATGTGTTAAAGGCATGCCATGACTCTGAATATGGAGGGCATTTCAGTGGAGACAGAACAGCGGCAAAGGTCTTACAATCTGGATTATACTGGCCTACATTGTTCAAAGACGCTCAAAGCATCGTGAAAGAATGCGATAGGTGTCAGAGGACAGGGAATATTTCAAAAAGAAATCAGATGCCTCAGAAGGGTATCCTTGAAGTGGAATTGTTTGATGTGTGGGGCATTGATTTCATGGGTCCGTTCCCACCATCTTTTGGGAAGAACTACATTCTTGTAGCGGTGGACTACGTCTCTAAGTGGGTTGAAGCTGTGGCTCTTCCTACGAATGATGCTAAGGTGGTAGTGAACTTCCTCAAAAACAACATATTTTCAAGGTTCGGTGTACCAAGAACATTGATAAGTGATGAAGGAACTCATTTTCTGAATAAGTTGATGGAAAATCTGCTGAAGAAGTATAATGTGAAGCATAAGATTGCGACACCTTACCACCCTCAGACTAGTGGTCAGGTCGAAGTATCAAACAGGCAGATAAAACAGATCCTCGAAAAGACGGTAAGTGCCTCAAGAAAAGATTGGGCTCTTAAGCTTGAAGATGCATTATGGGCATATAGAACGGCATTTAAAACACCCATAGGCATGTCACCCTATCAGTTGGTTTATGGTAAAGCTTTCCATCTACCACTCGAGCTGGAACACAAGGCATTTTGGGCTTCTAAATTCCTCAATTATGATATTGTGAAAGCCGGTGAGTCTCGTATTCTTCAACTTCATGAGTTAGAGGAATTTCGAGACCAAGCTTATGAAAATGCAAAGATGTACAAAGAGCAAACAAAGAAGTGGCATGATCAACGTATCATCAAGAAGGATCTGTGGGAAGGACAGTTAGTGCTTCTGTTTAACTCCAGGCTTAAACTTTTTCCTGGAAAGTTGAAATCCCGGTGGTCTGGTCCGTTTGTGGTACAAACGGTATTCCCTCACGGAGCGGTAGAGATTAAGAATCCAAACAATGGGGACGTCTTCAAAGTGAATGGACAAAGGTTGAAGCCTTACTATACTGGAGTAGGAGCAGGAGTGATCGATTATTTGCGTCTCGCCGGATGAGTTGTGGACCGTCGAGCCAGGCGACGTTAAACGAAGCGCTTCGTGGGAGGCAACCCACGCTCATATTTTCTAACGCATTTTCTTTTATTTTGTTTTGTTCAATTTCAGGTGTTTAGGATGTGGATCGGTAGATGAAACGGTGGTCGAAACGCACTAGGAAAATCCAAAATTGGGCATTCAGGACCATCAACACGGGCACCCGTGTGAATCAACACGGCCCGTGTTGTTTGAGAAACAAGAAGAAAAATAATTTTTTTTGAAAAAACGTACAGGGGCATCAACACGGGCGCCCGTGTGAATCAACACGGCCCGTGTTGTTTTTAACAGAACATCAACACGGGCGCCCGTGTGAATCAACATGGCCGTGTTGATCGTCCTGAATCCTCCTCCTCCGCCGCCGTATGAGTGAGCCGGGTACTCTCCGTCACATGTGAGTTCAAACATTGAGGACAATGTTTGGTTCAGATGTGGGGGAGGTTTTATTTTATGTTATTGCTTTGTGTTTTTGAATTTATAGTTTAGTTTGTTTGGATTATTTGGTTTACGTTTGTTTATTTTAAGTGGTTTTGTTTAAAGTAGTATGGTGCAGTGTTGTCATGATGTTACCAGGTGATTGATGGAAATCGGAAGAGGAGCAAACGAATAGCTAGTGGTTGAACAACACACCCCATACTTGATCTTCGCAGGCACCACGGTAGTTGGCACAATCAAGAGGAAAAGGTAGGACGCAAAGCATTAACACGAAACCAAGAGAATACTATGGTAGACTTCAGATAAAAGGAAACCACATGGCACCAAGAGCACCTCGGAGCATGTAAGCTTAACCCACCCGGTGAGACTTCATAGCCAAATTCACAAATCTACATGAGAGTTCAGTCAGGTATGGCACTATTCACTTTGATTTTGCATATGTTCTCATAACACAAACACACTACGACAGCACACACTAAGGCAATTGTTTTTTCTGTAACCCCGAGCCTTTTTAGCCATCCTATATGCATCCTATCCATAGTAGACCCCCTTGAGCCGTAATGTTTGTGATTGTTCATTTTTGTTTTTGTTACCACCCACATTTTCACCATTCATTCTATAGCTCGGCATTAAAGTTAGTCTCGTAAAATGTATGAAAGAATCTAAGTATGGGGTTGTGAATCATTGAGAAAAGGGCAAGAAAAAAAAGAGACAAGAAAAATTGTGAAAAATCCATAAAGAAAGTTTGAAAAACAAACGAAAAATTGTAGAAATTCTTGCCCACTTGTCCGAAAGACCATATAAATGAATCTAAAAGATAAAAACAAGAAGTCGGAGGTCTTAACCCCATTTTTACGATTCAAGCCAATAATAGTAGTTTTGTGAAACAACATGAATGCCGAGCACCTAAACCCTTTGTTATCCCATTCCTTGTTGACCACACTGAACCCAAACCATATTTTATCCTAAAGTCCTCTTGAATGTGTGTGCAATAGTTGTGTGTAGTGATTCGAGAATGTTTTCAAAGTTAAAAGTAATATGCATGCCTTGGTACTGTGAGTGTAAACACATTAACCCGGAGAGATCTTGTGAGATTGTGAAATAAGCTTGCAGGTGAACAAGTGATCGGAAGTGATAATGTGGTGAATAGATTGACGAAGAATACCATAAGCTCGATTGATAAGTGAAGATGTTTTGCGAATAACCTGATTGTGTTGCGGAGAAAAAGAAGCTCGTGGTGACCTTTATTTCGTCCCAATACATCACTTGAGGACAAGCAATGAGATAAGTGTGGGGTTGTGATCGGTCACCATTTCTAGTAAGTTTCGCACCTTTTTCTGACAAGAATTCATAGCCTTGGTAACATTAAGTGGCATTTGCATGCGTTTTAAAGTAAGTTTTCTTATTTTCAATTGTGTTTAGTTGTCGCATAGTTTTAATGAATGAGTGTTATAAAAATGTCCCTTTTATGCTCTGGTTGGTAGTGTTTCTGGTCCAGGTGTGGCAATGGAAAGATATGAACTCGTGGCGCACAATATTGGAGAAAAGAAGCCCGGAAAAAACCAAGTTTAGAGGTCAACACGGGCACCCGTGTGAATCAACACGGCCCGTGTTGAAATGTGGCTGGAAAATCAACTTTTTGCCTAAAACAGGGGATCAACACGGGCACCCGTGTGAATCAACACGGCCCGTGTTGAATTGTGCCCAGAAACGCAGTTTTTTGCCTGAAACAGGGGATCAACACGGGCACCCGTGTGAATCAACACGGCCCGTGTTGATGAGCGCGCAGTGAATTTGTGTTTTTTGATTTTCTCTCTCAAAGGGGCTCATCAAGGGTATTTTTGGCAAACCACTTGGACTGGAATGAAGGGAGAATATAAAGACAATTTTAGGGCAAGAGAAACCGGACTTTTTTGGAGATCGTAAAATAGAATTGCAACGAAAAAGAAGACGGAAGCAAGGTTGTGGAAGAAGAAGAGATTCAACGGTGGACACCATTGAAGATCTGAGTTCTCCCATTATTTTGTAATGTCTAAACTTTTATCTTTGTTTTCCTTGAATATTATGAGAGGCTAAACCCCCCAATGCTAGGGGGTGTCCCTGATTTGATCTGTAACAACTCTAGATTTGGTATTTCATTAATTTAAAAGTTTGTAGTATTTCAATTCAATTGTATGATGTTTATAATGCTTTATTTATCTGATCAATAAGGATTGTTGTGTGGTTAACAATTTGTGGGACTACGATTGTTAAGGTTTTTGTACAATTGAACTCTATGATTATCACCTAGGATTAGGGATATAATATGGTTATTTAGAAATTCTTGATAATTAAATGAATTGGTTTTCTCCTATTTCTCTAAGGACTTAGGTAATAGGATTTTAAACCAAAGGGTTTTCACTAAGGACTTAGGAAAACAATTCTTGAGAATAAATAATTGAATTCTATAAACTTGGTAATGAGATCTTGATCCAGGGGAGTTAGAGATTGAAGCACACACCCTACCTTAGCATTATCTTCATAAAATCAAAAGTTCGGTCTAAATTTCAGCTTATTCCTAGTTATTATTCTATTTCGTTATTTGTTAGAAACAACACCATATGCTCTTTTGTTTAATTGACTTTGTGTAATAACTCGTATTTCCTACGCAATCCTCGTGATCGATATTCGGGGTAAAACCCTTTAAAACTACATTGGTGAAAATAGTACACTTGCTAAAACCACGATCACATACCATGGTCCCTCAAATGATGGCCATCAGATTTGGCCATCTGGAGATCCAAAGGTGAGATCTTCAGGGCATATGGTGATCCCTTGTCCTTATATGCGCGCCTGAACCTGAAAAGAAAAATAATATGCAATAATGGGGGACCTGGGATTCAAACCCAGGCACTTTCCAACGTTTGGCAACCAACTGAGCTAGTTGTTTCATTTGTTCATAGAATAACAATAATAGATAATATGCAAATAAAGGGAGTTAGTGGAGAATAATAAAAACGCGCACCAGAAGTTTGAATGGACCAACAGGATGATGCCACGCCATCATCCCTGTCCTTGTTCCGTTGCTAAAAGTGAAAGGATTTTACCTACAAATGTATGTCTGTAGCTACAGCCCTTGTTCGTTCTAAAATCCTTCCTGGACATGATAAATGATTTCTAATGCCACAAACCGAATCGTCTTGTCATCCTGAACATCATGGTACCCTTCATGGGGGCTAATTTTGCCTGCACACAAAAACCCTAAAACGAAACCAAAAACCCTAACAATGGCAATTCTTGATTCAGTCCACAAAAATGCAATTGGATGATATGGATAGCTTGCAAATGTGTTAAGGATCAAGAATATATAATTATTTTGTGCTATAAATGACAGAATCATGCAATTCAATTTCAAAAATAAATCAATGTCGTGGATGACTTACAGTGGTATTTGGCAATGGAATCTCCTTGTTCTTGATTGGTTTTGCTTGCTGGTGATCCCAGGAAGCGATTGGGATGGTTAAAGGGTTTTGAAATTGCCTGGAACAATGAATTCGACTCAGCACTTTGTTGTGATTTTTTCAAGTTTTGTTCTTGTTCTCACGCCTCTCCCCAGCCTCGTTTTACGTCTGCACATGCTCAATATATATCAAGGATTGGATTAGGGTTGAAAAGCTGATCTCAATCTTCCTCCATCATTGATTTTGATTTGGATTTGATACACTTGAAAATCTTGCTAAAAATAGAGCAAACTCAATCATTTTGTGCACACAAAGTCCTTGCACGAATTCAATCACTTGCCAACTGGACATAGGACCTGAAATAAGCACAATATCTTAAGATTTCAACGTTTTGGATTTTTCCATGATTTGTTTTGATTAAAATTGATTTAATTCAAATAAAAATCAAAATAAATAATAAAAACAAGATAATGACAAGTGGAAAGGGCTAGGGCTCGTGGACCATGTTTCCAGCTCAAAACAAGTGCAAAAGATTAGGCCCATTTGGCAAAAATTGCAATTTTAGGTATAGTTGACTTTTGGCAATTTTGCAAAAAAAGGTCAACTTCACCAATGCATAAATTCCTCAATTTTGACTCTTTGAAGGTGTTCTTGGACTTTTTAGAAATCTTGAGATGTCCTCTAAGCAACCTTTTTGGTATCATCTCAATTTGGTACTCCATATTCATGTATGAAGCTTTTACAAAAAAGGTGTTTTTGTTGACTTTTCAAAATGACCTATAATGTCCAAATTGATAACTTCTTGTGAGTGCATATTTTGAACTTGGGAGATGAATATGGATTGTAGGTCATTGCATCCTCTTCAAAATGAGCTTTGGATGGGTCATTTCTCATAAAGTATGAGAAAGTTATGCTTGGTAAAAGTTGAGTTGACTTTTCCTGCAAAACCCTAATTTAGCAACTTTTGGTTCTTGATGAATTGTGAGCAATCCTTGATGAATCATGATCAAACCTTGATCAAATGATGAAATATACTTCAAAATTAGTATGTTGACCAAGAATATTGATGTTTTACTGTATGTAGGCCACAGTTGACTTTTTCCCTAGCACAGTCGATTTTCAGGCCTTTGAGCAATTGACTGAGCAAACTTTCCCTGCAAGGCTTGAAATTTGACATGGATGATCTTGAGAACATATTAGGACAATGGTGAGCATTTGGGATCCCTTGGACTCAAGTATCTTGGTGCAACATGAAACCCTAATTTGAGGTAGACTGCCTTATGAGAGAGCTTGTCTGGCCAGCCCTTGGACTTCTTTGAGCAACTTAAAAATCTTTCTTGAAATGTCTTGAGAAATATGGGAGGGAAAATTTTAGGGTACAACATATACTAATAGATGAGAATTGAAAATAAACCCTACAACAACAAAAAAAAGCCACGACAAAAAAATCAATACATTTAAATCGAATTTTTTCAAAAAATTCAATATTTCAGAGAATCGTATATTTAAAATTGAATTTTTTGAAAAATCTGGAAACATCACAAACTTCCAGATATTTTTAAAGTTCTAGTATATAGAAATTTTAGACTAGTGCAAAAAATCTGATAGTTCGGAATGCTTCATTTTTATGGTCTAGATCTTGATGGTTGCTCTGTAAAGTTTATGCAGCTTTTAACCATTGGCAGTGTATGTTTACTTGCATATTTTGTTTTTAACTTGTTCAAAAAAAAATTCGGTATCTCTAACATTGATAATTTATTGTTTATCTATTTAAATGACAGTTATTTCTCTCCCGATATGACGTGTTAGCATGACCATATTCCATTATTAAACAACATGGTATTACTGTTGTTACTGTTTGTTTTGATATCGCAAATGAGATCAAAGAGGAGAAAGATAAAATTGATTATGGATTGTGAGAGAGGAGGAAACTAAAAAGAAATAATTCCTATGAAGGCAGTTATAGTATAGCAGTTAAATGTTCATTTATGCTGAGATTTATGCCAAATGGTAGCGGTTAGAAGGTGATGAAAGACATATTATGAATGGCATGAAAAAATACAATATGTCTCACATATGCATAGTTGCTGCTTTGAAAGATAGAGATCCAGAAAGTCTCACGAGTGTTACCCAGGTGTACAAGGTAAGATCTACATACAAGACAAGCAAGAGAAGTCCATTGACTAAAATGCAACATCTGTTGAGTTTTATTCATGAAGAGAAATACATGTACTGGACTATAAACATGGACGACTAAAATATTATTACTAATATCTTTTGGACACATCCATATTCAGTAAAGTTGTTGAACATGTTTCATTCAGTGTTGATTTTTTATTGTACATACAAACAAACAGATACTTCCGTACTGGATTCTCCAAAAATGTAACTGTTGATTTATTTGATTTTGGGAAGATGTTGATTATTGATTGCCCATACAAAACCAACAGATATTGGCATCACTAATTACATTTGTTTATTTGGAACGTGTAAGGGAGTAAAACTTCACATGGTAACTGGAAAAGATGGAAAAGGTGTTTGCTTCTGAGAAGTTTCTAGGTTTTAGTGAAGGATCAAGAATTGGTGTTGATAAATACCATGGAAGTTGTGTTCCCAAACTCAACTCATTTGTTGTATCTGCTCCATATTTCAAAAAATATTAGTAAGAAGCGTATGGATTATGTCAAATTTAATAGGCTAGAGCATGTTATAGAGCTATGGAACAAAATCATGTATTCGAATAGAGAGTTTGAGTTTGTGGAACACTTGAATTTATTTCCAACATTGAGCATAAATATAACACTCCATTTTACTCCAGATTGCATGCTTGTTTCAAGATAGTGTATACAATACATTGGAAAGGGTAAAAATATTGGTTCTAACAAAGATGCATGCAACACCCTATACAATACATATCTAGAATAATAATATATGTAACATTAAACTGGTACTCGAATCATACATAAGTGTGTAGATTATATCATAAGTTCATGTACATGAAAAATATAACAACTGAGTACATGGAAACTACAACTGATATCCAGATAATACTACCAGGATCCAAAATACAACAAAAATAAAACAAATGAATTGTCTCCACATTCGGCTTAAGTCATCTTTCCTTTTCCTTTCTCCTGCCTCGAGATACCTGAAATATACAACATGAGTGAGGTGAGATCTAATCTCAGTGAGTTTTAGACTACATCATTGATTTCGCTCGACTCTATAGGGTTCACTATCCTTATTTTATTCCACTAGCACTACAGGCACATGCTTTGATAAGGAAAAAAAGGAAATGAAGCATATATAGCTTCTTATTGCACGTGATATACAACTTACTAACACACTTCCCTCAAGGTAAGGTCTTCAGGGTTCACCTTCCTTCCTGATTTTATGAAAGACTCCCTTAAGGTAAGGTCTTATGGTTTTACCTGCCTTCCTTTTGTTAGGACTTGCTATTACGCCGCCTTCAAGGTAAGGTCTTCCTAGTTTACATGCCTTCCTATTTTTAGGAACAAAACC
The DNA here is from genome assembly GCA_948472305.1 of Vicia faba. NCBI lineage: Eukaryota > Viridiplantae > Streptophyta > Magnoliopsida > Fabales > Fabaceae > Vicia > Vicia faba. Next base: position 769,278,170 of record OX451739.1, on the reverse strand, counting down.
ATCAAGGTAAGGTCTTCTAGGTTTACATATCTTCCTTCCATCGTGACTTAATATTACACTACCACCAAGTTAAGGTCTTCCAAATTTACCAACCTTCATACTATTGAGAATGAATACCTCAAGGTAAGGTCTTCCGGATTTACCTGCCTTCCTTCTATTAGGACTTACTATTACGCTGACCTCAATTTAAGGTCTTCTCAGTTCACCCGCCTTCCTGCTATTGGGAACGAACCTCTAAAGGTAAGATCTATCGGGTTTACCTGCCTTTCTTCAATCGGGAATTACTATTACACTATCCTCAAGGTAACATATTCCAGATTTACTTGCCTTCGTGCTTTTGAGAAAAAATCCCTCAAGGTAAGATCTTTAGGGTTTGCATGCCTTCCTGCTTTAGGGAGATACATTATGGATCAGTCGCATGTGATCCAAGTGAATGATGTACATTTGAGAGATAACCTAACTATTGAGGCATCGCCTATGCAAATAGAAGATTGAGAGATGAAGCAGTTGCATGGTAAAAAGATTACCTTAGTGAAGGTAGCTTGGGGAGGACCAACTGGTGGAAACATGACTTGGGAGCTTGAGAGCCAGATGAGGGAGTCGTATTCGACTCTGTTTGCTTAAGGTAGTTTTCAAGGGAGAAAATTCTTTAAATGGGGGAGAGTTGTAACACTCCAGTTTGATTTAATTCTTTTATTTGAATTATTGATGAATTTATATATTTTATTTGATTATTATGTGTGGTAATTAAATAATTATGGGTTGTGAGGGTGTGGGACCTTGAGATGGGGGGTGTTGAGAGAGAGTAGAAGTTGATTAGAATAATTTATAATTATTTAGAATTATTTTAATAATTAAATAATAGTATATTATTTGATTTATCTAATTGAGATGAGAAAATAGAGAGTTTGGACTTAATTTGAGAATTAAGAGAATTAGACGGAGGAAGGAGTAAGAATAATTGTGCGAGGGAAGAAGTTTCTTCATAAATGGGAATAATGCATGAGGGGTAGAATTAAGAGTCATTAACCTCCAACAGGATTTTTGGGTTTCGATATAATTATGTAAATTGATGATAAATTGCTATTATGTGATTGTGAATAATTAATGATGACTTTTGATGTTGATTATATGTTCTTAAGGTAGTAAATTCATAGTTTGGTATATGAGATTATGTTGATATTGTTCTTGTGATTCAAAGTGTTAAGTGGTTAAATTGTATGTTAGTCGGTAGAATTAGGACATAATAACAGTGGTATTTGATTTGAAATGTTAGATTTTTAAAATAAGTTGTTTTATATATTAGGGTGTGTTTGTAATAATATTTAAAATTGATTAATTTGCAGTAACATGATTAAAACGGGGATTTTTTTTGGAAAAATGGCAGTAAACAATCGATTAGTCCTAGGGGAACAATTGATTGATCCTTCTTTGAAAACAAAAAAAAATTGGGCAGGGACATTGGATTAATTGATTGGCCACCCATAGCAATCGATTGGTTCCTTAGAAAAATTGGGAAAAAAATGGAGACAGAGAGTTGGGTGTAATTGATTGGTCCTCCAGACCAATGATTGGTCTGTCAACAACAATTGATTGGTTCACTTGTTGTTTTAACCATAACTTGAGCTACGTTATTCCAAATGAGGTACGATTTAAAGTGTTGGAAAGCTAATGTGAATCATTATTTCATGGTGATGCTTTAGGAGTTTAATTATGTATGTATGATTGTTGTACCCCAAAATTTGTCCTCCCATCTTACTCAACAAATGTCAATTGAGGTCCCCAAGTTGCTCAAGGAAGTCCAAGAGTTGACCAGACAAACTCTCTCCTAGGGTAGTATACCTCAAATTAGGGTTTCCCTTTTCACCAAGATGTGTGAACCACAAAGGACTCAAATTCTTCCCAATGTCCTAATATGTTCCCAAGATCATCCATGTCAAGTTTCATGCCTTGCACAAAGAAGTTTGCTCAGTCAACTGCTTAAATGCTTGAGAATCGAATGTATTAGGTCAGAAGTCAACCGTGGCCCACATACAGTCAAACCTCAATATTTTTGATCAACATCAACATTTTGAAGTGATTTCCATCATTTTATCAAGGGTTGATCATGATTCCTCAAGGAATGCTCCAAATTCATCAAAACCCAAAAGTTGCTAAATTAGGGTTTTATAGGAAAAGTCAACCCAACTTTGACCAAGCATAACTTCTTCATAATTTATCAGAAATTTTCCATCCAAGGCTCATTTTGAAGAGGATTCAATTCCCTACAATTCATCTTCAGCCCACAAGTTCAAAATATGCACTCATCAAAAGATATGGATTTCTACATTATAGGTCCTTTTGAAAAGTCAACAAAAACACCTTTTGGGTCAAAGCTTCATACATGAACATGGAAGATCCAATTGAGATGAAACCAAAAGGGGTGTTTATGGGACATTCTAATATTTCTAAAAAGTCCAAGAACACCCTCCTAGGGTCAAAATTGAGAGAGTTGTGCATTGTCAAAGTTGGAAATTTTTGGAAAATTGTCAAAAGTCAACATTGATCAAATTTGCATTTTTTCCAAAGGGGCCCAGGTTTTCTTGCTTGAAACATGTTTCTAATAGGACCCACAAACCCTGAGCTTTTCCACCCATTATTTTATTACTTTTATCATTTATTTTGATTTTTTATTCATTTAAACCAAAATAAATCAAATTAAATGGTAAAATAATGAAAACAAATTAAATCTTGGGATTTTGTGCACATTTGGAGTCCATGTACAACTAGCATGATGATCAATCTGTGCAAGAATCATTAGGGTTGGAAAAGATTGGATTGAAGCTTGTTTTAGAAAGATATCATACATGAAGCAAATCAAATCCAATTTCCATTATTTCTCAAGATTCATACCAATTTTATTAACCTAATTCAGTCTACTATATGTATACAACAATTGCAGATCAAAAGACAAGGTTTTGCAGTCGTAGGAAGCAAGAACAAAAACTTAAAAATTGGACAAAAATTGGGCATTCGATTTATGCCCTAGAGGATAATTCCAGGCCATTAAAAGACTCTAATCACTTCCTGGCCATCCCCTGAAGCCAACAACATCATTTGCAGCCTTCAAAATGTCAAGAATCATTGCCTAGACACATCACAGTTTGCATCCCAAACTCAAATTCGGTTTCTATGTTTTACGCATGATAAATCCATTCTATCCATATATTATTGTTCATAATCGTGTTTGCAAGCTTTCTGTATCACTTAATTGTACTAACAGTGCAAGAATCCATATTCACCATTGTTAGGGTTTAAGATCACGATTTGAAGATTTCTGATATAGGAAAAAATGGGCCATGAATGAGGTACCATGATACTCGTGAGACCAAGACGAGTTGATTGGTACCATCACAATAGATTTATCATGCTTGTACTGAATATTTGAATGACACAGGTTTTTAGCAAAGGACAACGTCTGTAGGTATAGGGTATTTATCAAAAACAACGGGCTGGAGGTAGAAGAAGGTGATTTGTCACCACCCTATTGGTATATTTGAATGCAGTGCGCGCGTTTGGTTTGTTTCAGGGTATAGGAGTTGTTTTTGTATATTATGAATTATTACTATTATATTAACAACTAACAATAATGGCTCAGTTGGCAGCGTAGCATTGGTACAAGGTGTGAGGACCTGGGATCGATCCCAGGTCCCAGCGCTTTATTTATTTTCTTTTCTTGCAAAAGATCCAGTGCTCAACTCCCTCACACGCCTTCCATTCAACCTCAACGCCCAACCACTGGATGCACTGCTAGCCAGATCTAATGCTTCTCCCCTGAATGTCCTTGGTACACCTCAAGTCAACGCTTTCACAGGATCCAGCGTGGTTGACTGGGCTTGGAGCTTAATGGGCTTGGAAATTCATATTCCCACCCCCCAGAATTGCTAACAACACAGGCCCATATTCTCTTTTCTCTATTTATTTCTTATATTTTAATTGTTTTATTTAACTATTTTTTCACTAAATTAATTACTTTTTTTCCTTAAATTAACAAATCAAAAATCACAAAAAGATCTCTTTTTCTTAATAAATATTTTTTGAATTAATTAGTTTAATTAATTTAGGGTAATGTAATCTTCTTTTTATAATTAAAAATAATTAGAATTAGGGTTTTAAATCGTACATAATTAATTTTCTTCAAAAATACATCAAAGATCATTTTTTTCATAAATATCTATTTCTTTAATTAATAAATTTAGTTAGAAAATTAGGTTAGTTTAATTTCTTTCATAATTTAAAAACAATTAGAAATTAGGTTTAATTAATTTGCAATTAAACACTTTCTCAAATAAAAATCTAAAAAAATATTTTTCTCTCAATTAGGGTTTTAGATTATTTCAATCGTCCTCACATTTAATTCGCCGCGCACTTGTTAATTATTTTGCCATTATTTTGTAACTGCTAAGGGTATGTAATAGCTTTAAACTAGGGTTTTTATTTACCACTTTTCCCCCATCTTTGGTCATGTAATTAATCCCCCTCCCCGAAGCCTTGTAATAGCTAGGTTTATTTTCTCGCATTTTTAATTCCCGCAAATAATTAACTGTCTAGATGTATGCTAATAGGATTGTATGAAAAGAATGCTTGAAATTTAAAATGGTAGATCACCTAATGTGCAAAGATTAAATAATTGAAACAAATCATATGCACATGTTTCACTCCTAGGGTTTGCCTCACTCTGGTTGCCTTCGGTAAACAGTCATTAAGCATAGGAAATTTTAGTGGTCGCTCTCCAGTCTGAAAGATCAAAATGCTGCCTCGAAAACATTGTCTCGAAAATGTTGCCTCGAAAATGTTGCCTCGGAAACGTTGCCTCAAAAAGATCTTAAGACTCTAGGGTTACTACTAAGGTTTTCTAACTGTTGCTTTAGTGATTTATTTGTCCCTTTCAAACGTCCCTTACAACTCCAACGACGGTGCTACCTACTCCTTAATAATAGGATAGCATTGTCTAAAGGAAACAGGAACAAACAATCTTTTTTCGAGTAGGTAGAATCTTAAATACTTGCTCAATGAAAACTTTTCACACAAACACTTTTCGAAAACCAATTTTCAAAACAAACTGCGTCACATCCTTGAGGACTGATACAAGGGTTATCACGAAGTAAAACATTTTCAAGACAAACACACACAAGCAATTTGAAAAATGATCAAGTTCCTAAGAGCCCGTAGATAACTACGGATAGAAAGGGTGCTAACACCTTCCCTTTCTATAACCTATCCCACATACTCATAATATCTCGAAAAAAGGTTTTTTCTATTCTTTTTCCTTTTCCATGATTGGATAAAATAAAAGTCGGTGTCGACTCTTGCTTACCGCGACATTTTGTAAACAAAAAATGCAAAACGCAAACCAGTAAAAACAGTCTGTTCTGCCACCGTATCACAGAACTGGCGACTCTGTTGGGGAATTAATAAGTGGGGTATACCTTAGGATCTAGGTCATTAAAAATTGCTTCTCTTGATTGTCTTGATTGCTTTACTTTTGAGGGTTTGTTTTGGGGTTACTATAGATCCTACACCCGGATCTAGGGGCACTCATTAGGTAAACAGCAATAGATCGTGGAGACTGTACGGCATAGACCGATATGGTTTAAGTGATGGTTGTGTTGGTGTGGCACTTTGGTTGGTACCGGTATCCTTCGTGGGGAAACGAGGAGAATACGGGGCCGCCGCATGGTGTCATGAAGCACTATCGGACCTTAGAACCTTAGTTGTACAAACTTGGCCATTAGAAAGTAGTGAGATAGCCGGCCTCGGTGTAGAGCTGAGAACTGGTTAATACTCGATGCTACACTCATTGAGACCAGACTTTCGGGATATTTTGGCTGCAAGAAAAGATTGATTGAGCTGAAACAATGTCGGATAAAGGATGGTCAGTGATATTGAGAATCTCTAGAACCCGGTTACTTTTTAGGACAGGTTTGAACCAACTAAACTTCAAGAGGGTACTACCTTTAACCTCATGCAAGCCTTAAACCTAAGGACTTGGTGTGACTTGACTGTGTTTGATATACCTGTGTTTGCTACACCTGTGGTTTATCATGACATCATGCATCATAACATGGCATCCATGCTTATTTCACTAACCATTTCAAAGACCAAGGGAATTTATCTTTGTTTTGTTTTGCAGATCATGGCTTCTATTTGTAGAAACACTATCTGAATCAACTTTGTGAAGATACCTTCCCAACTCAAAGAGCTAGCATCAAGGGTTTCTGAAACTTCTGCGTTCACTAAGAGACATGGTCAACTTCTCAACCTGGTTACTTCAAACTTTGATGAAAAGATGATGAGTGTACTCTTTCAGTTCTTTGATCCCAAGCACCACTGCTTCACCTTTCCAGACTATCAGTTGGTGCCTACCTTGGAAGAATTCTCTCAGCTATTGGATATACCTATTCTTGAACAGGTACCCTTCACAAGTCTAGAAGAAGTTCCTAAGCCAGAAGTCATTTCCTCAGCTTTGCACCTGAAACGGGCCGATGTGGTATCCAATTGGGAAACAAGAAGCGGAGTCAAGGATTTTCTAGCTAAGTTTCTGATAGACAAGGCCCAGCTATTTTGGGAGGATATGGATTTTCAGGATTTTGAGGAGGTCTTGGCTCTTCTTATCTATGGTTTAGTTCTCTTCCCTAATCCAGACTCATTCGTAGATATGAATGCTATGAAGATCTTTCTCTCTCACAATCATGTGCCTACCTTACTCTGAGATATTTTGCACACTCTCCATACTCGTACCATGAGGAGAAGAGGGATTCTCATGTGCTGCATGCCATTGCTATCGAGGTGGTTTATTTTTTACCTCCCTAAGTCCATACTGAAGAATGAAGAATATCTGGTGTTGTACCCCAAAATTTTCCCTCTCATTTATCAAGATTTTCTCACAAGATCTCTTTGACTCAAGACTGGATTAGGGTTTTGATCAGCTCAAGACCTCTCATCATGCACTGATCACCCAAAATTAGGGTTTGAGTTTTCCCAAGTATTTTTGGACTATCAATGCTTCATATGACTTTAAAACATCATTATGGACCCCTAAGTTTACTCATGACAAGTTTCAAGCCTTGAATCACATTTTTGATCAGTCAATTGGACAGTTGACCTAAAAATCAGCTATATTGAGGGAAAAGTCAACCATGGCCAATCTCCAGTCAAACTTCATAATTTTTTTATCCACATCAACATTCTAGATTCATGTGAATCATTTGATCAAGTTTGGACCACAATTCCTCAAGAAATTTGATCAAATCATCAAAAGGGCAAAATGGTTAAAATTAGGGTTTTGACTGAGGAGGGGCAATTTATGATTTTTGACCTAGCAAATGACCAATTAATTTGAATCATGATTCCAAGGATTCAATTGCATCATCTTTACCTAATTGCATGGTTCAAAACATTTCAATTTCATTGATAGACAGATGAAATTTGCAGTCAACTGATCAAAAGTCAACTGTATACTGAAAAGTCAAACTTTGACTTTTTGGTCAAAATTAAGTACCAAGGGTCACAATTCATCAAAGCATGTCAAATTGTGAAACTTGTCCATCAATAAATCAAGGATTGAAGATTAGGGTTTAAAATTTAAAATTTTCTTAACTTAGAAATTTTTCTAAGTATAGAAAATTTCTTATTTTTTCTCAAATTTAGGCCATTTTTTCACCATGATACAAGATGTTTCAAAGGAAGTTACCAACATGAAAGTTGTAGACCTTCATGAAATCTACAACTTTGCTTCACACACTTTTCCCTAAAGATGCTTGTATCTCAAGATATAGTTTTAAGAATACATGTTCATGAACTAGATAACTTAGTGAATTTTTGCCCTAATTTGGGCAGGTTTTGGACCCAACTTCATGGCAATTTTTCACCTAGTTTCAAGAGGAATCTTGAAATTCATTTCAAAGATGAATTATAGAGCACATTTCAAGCTTTCAAAAATGTCCAAGAACTCCTCAAGATCATTTTTGACTAGGGATAATCGAAGAGATGAAGTTGGCAATTTCTCACTTTTGATTCAAGCCATTTCATGAAGAACAAAGTTCAAATCAGTACCTATGCTGCCTAATCCATGCTTTACAGGTCCCAAACTTGTTTCTTACTCCTTAATTTAATGCTTACTCATTTGACAAAGCTTTGATCCAAGCCTTAGAGCCATTACCCAAGTTGTAATTCCATAAATGGCATAAAGTGGCCATTGCCATTTTGAAAAAGCTCCACTTTTGCAAACTTTACAAATCTTGAGCATTGAACTTGTCTCCTTTGCTCATACAAGTACCACAGACCTAAGGCAACTTGTATAGAATAAATACCAACCCTAAGCAAGCCAGTACAAGCAGGTAAGGCCTTGTCCCTTCACTTTGCTTCAAAAGAAAGAAAGTGTGCCAAAAGCCTATAACTCACAAACTTGTGGAAGAGCTGACTTAAGACCTTCTCCATACTAATATACAAACATAATACAACAGAAGACATGATTGCTAGAAGCCTGAAATACTCCCAAACTTTTTTTCACCAAAAAACTATCAAGACTTGCAGTTTTTGCATAAGCATAGAAATCTCTCATTTGACTCGTGTGTTTCAAGTCTTAACCATCAAAACACCGTACCTACTTGATGTCTAACTGATCCAGACCCTCATCCCTGTACTGTAAATCCTTCTCCATCATCTGCCATTTTTTTTCAAAGCTTGGAGGTTGACTTAAATAGAGAGTTCCAGGCACTTCCAAAGCAAAGCAAGGATTGGAACACAGTCAGGGAGGTTCAAGCAAGCTCAAGCAATCATCAGGCCTTAATAAAACTCAGTCCAATTCCATCCATGATTTCAACTGAAAGAGGTAAAAATCTCAACTTCTATCTCTTTATACAGGCATCCATTGGCCACGATTTATGAATAAACAATGTAGTCCTCATTGCAACGAAGTTGTACATATACATATCTTGCATTTATTTGGCCTGAGTTGAGAGAATTTTGAACTTGAAATTCCTGGAAAAATTAGGTTTAAATTTAGGGCTTTTAAAATTCATTATGATCTTTGATTGTTAGCTTACATGATTTATATGTTTAGAATCATGAGACAAAATGCTACAACATTCATGTTATGAGTTTTCATTTTCATGGAGAAATAGAAAGTTACAGAGCATTTGGCTGGCTAAAGGAAGAAGACGAAGTACAAGGCCATGGAAGCGTTTCATGTTATGTTATTTTTGTTTCACATTAATCAACAGATGTATAGCCACCCCAGTGGCAAGGTAGCACGCTGGTGAGACCCATGTCCTGGGTTCGAACCTTGGCGCTACCTTTTGCTTTTTTCATATTTTTCCATTTTCAGTTTTGGCTTGTTTTTGCAGGAATTGGGCCTCCACGCTGGGCTTAGTTTTTTTTTCTAACATTCACCATCTGATTGATCAGTATACCCCCTGGCCCAACTATTTCCATACATTTTTATTTATTTATTTTTGTTTTCATTTTTGTTTATTAATATTTTCTTTAATCCATAAAAATTCTAAAAAAATATAAATATGATAATATTGCATTTTATTTTATTTTATTTTATTTTTCCCATAAAAAATATATTTTATCTTCAATATATATTAATTATTTTTCTTAATAAACTTGTAAATATAAATAAAGTAGATTTAGATTAATTTGTTTTATTTCATATTTGTAAATATTCACTTTTACATGTAAAAAAACTAAATACTTCCTTACAATATTATTTATTATTTTTAGATACAGAAATTACACAATAATAATATATACAAGAACTCTATTTTCTTTCAAAATAGAAATTAGGGTTAAACCCTTTTTTTAAGAATTAATTTTTTTTCCTTATATTTTTAGGATTAGGTTAAAATTTTCTTTTCACACAAAAAACAAAACAAAATCTTTTCTTGCATGTATATAATATTGCATATTTAAATATTGTATATTGTTTATTCTAATATTTGTACAAATTTGATTTGGTTGTAATAATTTTTTTAGATTTACATACTTGCAAATCCCCATTCAAATTTGTATCCCCCCTCCTACAAAGTTGTTGTAATAGCTTAGTAATCTTTACATTACGCAATTTACCGCTTTACATGCCATGTTAGTAATTAGGGTTTGTATGGTAAGATCAAAACAAAGCAAATAGAAAACCCTAATGCAAGATAAAATCAAAGCATGAAAATAACACACTTACACACAAGCATCCTTAGGGTTTCTCCACTTGGTTGCCTTATATAAAAATAACCATATTACGCATGTGAAGTATCTTGACAAAACAAACAAATACAAGATCATAGTCCCTCGATGACGCTATTCAAGGTTGCCTTACAAAATGGTCTTGGTCCCTCAAAAATGCCAAGATACTTTACAAACATTGCTAATCATGGTTATACAATGACCCCCGCCCATCCCGTTTACATCCAAAGATAAGGTTGCTTACCAAATCAATGGTAAGAAAACAATGTCAAAGTAATAGAAAATGCACAAAAAAGACATTTGAGTAGGTAGATTATTTCTAGTTACTTGCTCTATTTTCAAACAACTATCCTTGCTATCTTCAAAACAAAACACACACACTTCCAAACATTTTACAAACATTGAAAACATTTTCAAAAAGACAAACATTTTTTTATACATTCTTACGAACGAGAATCATTACAAAGATTGCCAAAACGAATGGCCTCTTTTACAAAACACTTTCAAAACCACACAAAGCACAATTTCAAAATAAAAGCAAGTGATCTAGCAAGTAACTAAGAGCCCATGTAAAACCATGGATGAAAAGGGTGTTAATACCTTCCCTTTTCATAATCTACCCCCCGAACTCAAGAAACAATCTCAAAGGTATTTCCTGTGCTTTTTCACCTTTCCTTTTGGATAAAAGAAAAGTCGGTGGCGACTCTTGCTAACCACAACATTTGCAATAAATCGCAAAACCCTCAAGTCAGTTCTCCCACCATATCACAGAACTGGCGACTCTGCTGGGGATAGGATTATAAAAGTGGGTTTACCTTAGGGCTAGATCACATTTATTTGCTTACATTGTTTGACTTGTTTGCTTTACATTATGGCTCTTTGTTTGGGTTTGAATCCTCCACCCGGATTTGGGAAACATTATAGGTAAATAGCAATACATTGTGGAAACTATGTGGGGTATACCGACATGGTCTAAGAAATAGCTATGTTAGTGTGACATATATGTGGGTACCGGTAGCCTTTGAGTCAATCAAAGAGAATACAGGGCCGCTGAGTGATGTCATGAAGGACTAATGAACTTTTAGAACTCTTTACTTGACCAACTTGGCCTTTAGGATTTAATGAGATAATCGGCTTTGGTACAGTTCGAAGTTGGTAGATACTCGATACTACACTCGTTGAGGGTTGGTTTCTTAGGATATTTCGATCGCCATTAAAGAGGCTTGAGCCGAAACAGTGACCAAGGAAACAATCCAGTGATATTGAGCTCCTTAGAACCCGGTTACTATTATTAGGACAGGTTGAGCCAACTAAACTTCAAGAGGGTACTTACCTATAAAACCCCATGAAAGCCTAAACTAATAACTTGTTTGTTTTGCTTGTACATACATACTTGTACATAACATCATGGACATCATGGACATCATGGACATCATGGACATCATATGCATTCACTAACCATTTCAAGGATTTTGGAGATTCATCTTTGTTCTTGTTTTGTAGGATATGGATTCACTCCGCAGAAAAACTATCCAAATCAACCTTGTAAGAGTTCCTCCACAACTCAAGGAGCTAGCTTCAAGGATCCCTGATAACTCTGCATTCACCGAGAGGCATGGTCGTCTACTCAACTTGGTCACCTCTAACACAGAGGAGGATATGATGAAGGTGCTCTTCCAGTTCTTTGATCCTTTGCACCATTGCTTCACATTTCCTGACTATCAGCTTGTGCCTACTTTGGAGGAATTCTCTCAACTCTTGAGGATTCCCATCCTCAATCAACTACCTTTCAACGGTACGGAAAGAGATCCAAAGCCAGAAGATATTGCTCAAGCTCTACACTTGCACTCATCTGATGTCACAACTCATTGGGAAACTAGAAGTGGTGTCAAAGGCTTCTTAGCAAAGTTTCTGATCGAGAAAGCCCAAAGTTGTTGGAATTCCCTAGACTTGCAGGCTTTTGAGGAGATTGTGGCTCTTCTTATCTATGGGATGGTCTTGTTCCCCAATCCTGACCAACTCATAGATGTGAGTACCGTCAAAATCTTCATATCACGTAATTCGGTGCCTACGTTGCTAGGGGATATCCTACACTCTTTTCACACTCGCACAATGAGGAAAAGAGGTGTCCTTGTGTGTTGCACTCCTCTCTTGGCAAGATGGTTTATTTCTCATCTTCCCCAATCAGTTTTAAAAAATGATCAAGGTTCTAGGTGGTCACAAAGGTTAATGATGCTCAAACATTCATATATTCATTGGTGCTCTCAATCCAAAGAGAATGTTATCATTGTTGACCGTTGTGGGGAATTCCTTAATGTCCCTCTACTTGGCATTAGGGGAGGCATCACCTACAACCCATACTTAGCTCTAAGACATTTTGGTTATGCCCGAAGGGATGGCTCGCATGAGATGTTGATTCAAGGCTTGGTATTCGACTATGACAACGACGATCAAGGTCTTCGCCAGATATTCATCCGAGCTTGGAGGATGCTAAACAAGGTGGATAGAAAGACTTTGGGACACAAGAATTCCATCCCCCTTGAGCCTTACCTCAAGTGGGTACGAACTCGCGCTCAAAGTCTTATGATGCCTTATCCTTCCATTCTCCCGGTTATCATTGAGCCTGTTAAGGAAGGAGAAGTTCCATACACTATCCTACATCCTGACATGCCCACATCTCTTGAAGACCTACAAAGGGATTAGATACAGCTCAAAGTAGAGCGAGATACTTTCGAAGCCCAATTCTACGCAAGCGAGAAGAAGGTTTTGGAACTCACTAGGCTACTTCATGAGGAGCAGACTCTAAATGCCTACATTGCACCAAAGAGGATGCGCACTACTTTTTTATCTTAGAGTATTGTATTATTTAGCCCAAGGGGCATTGATGTATTCAAACTCTATCTTATTAATATAACGTGTGTTTCTTTTTGTCTAAAACGAACTTGAATCTTTAAAAATCCTTGAAAACATTACATATGCACATATCATTCATCATGACATAAACAGGTCTTTTGCAACGAGTTTCCTCATCTCTCTACTGTTTATTTCAGTAAGATGGATCTCGAACAGACAGTCAAATATCTTCAAGCTCAAAACACGCAGTTTCAACAGTTACTCATGACCCTAGCCAAGGGGCAGGATGAGTTGAAGACTCTGTTAGCTAAAGAAAGAAAGAAGAAAACAAAGAAGGCCACTGGGGTCTTGAACATGGGGAGAAGGTTTAAGGGACAGACTAGAAGAACCTTGAATTTTGCAACCACTTCCGGGGAAGGAGAAGGGAAAGGAAATGAAATAACGGTTCCGTCAGAATCCTAAGAGGAGGAAGAAGAGGAAGACTACTCTGAGGAACAGTATCCTCCTACAGATGATAAGTACAGACATCTTGAAGAGCGTTTAAGCGCTATGGAAATACAAAAGGTGCCAGGTTTAAATTTTGAAGAATTGGGACTGGTATCAGGAATTGTGATTCCACCAAATTTCAAAGTGTCGTTGTTTGCAAAATATGATGGGGTGTCATGTCCTAAGATGCACCTCCGATCATATGTGAGGAAAATTCAACCGCACTCCGCCGATAAAGACATGTGGGTGCATTTTTTCCAAGATAGCTTATCTAGAACAGAACTCGATTGGTTTTACCATTTGGAAAGGGCCGACGTCCACAACTGGGAAGACCTTGCCGCAGATTTCTATAAGCAATACCAGTATAATGCAGATTTGGAGCCTACCCGTACTCAGCTTCAGAGTATGGCTATGGCTTCAAATGAAGGGTTCAAAGATTATGTGCAGAAATGGAGAGATATAGCTGGGAGAGTGCAACCCCCTCTGTCTGAAAGGGAGTTGGTCGACATGTTCTTAGGCACTCTATCAGGCCCTTTCTTCAACCATTTGATTGGGAGCTCATCTGCTAGATTTACTGAGTTAATTCTAACCGGAGAGAGGGTGGAAGCTGGCATAAAAAGTGGAAAGATTCAGAAGGATTCATCTGCCTCTACAGTTGTGAGAAAACCTTTCACTGGGAAGAAGGAGGTATTTGCTGTTTATCCACAAAGGAACCAAGGGAAAGTTGAACGCCAACCAATGGTAGGGGCCATTATGATCCCAAAGCCTACATCTGATTAACCAAGAAATAATCAACCGAGGGTGGAAAGGCCAGTCCGGCAATTCACCAGAATCAATATGACTCTAGCCCAGGTGTTATCACATATTCTGAAATCCAATTTGGCAAATCTAAAGGAAGCTCCAAAGAACCCCAACACTGCGTCCCCTCATTATCACCCAAATTCCAGATGCGCGTATCATTCTGAAAGTCCGGGTCATGACACTAACAACTGTTGGGCCTTGAAAAACAAAATTCAAGACCTTATAGATGCAAAAGAGATTCAGTTTGATGCACCCGAGAAGCCAAACGTCATTTCTTCTCCTATGCTTAGGCATGGTCACACACCAATGCAATAGAAGAAGATTTCTTTGTTACCACAGTTGATGAACTCTTGACTCCGCTCCCAATAATTAAGATAAACTTGTTGAAAGCTGGTGTATTCTCGGGTTGTAATGAAGACTGCCATCTTTGCTTATCCTCACCAACTGTTTTCCCTTTGTTGAAGACAGGCATTCAACGCTTGATAGACAACCAAGAGATTCTGTTTGAAAGTGCTCCTATTTCACCTATTCCTATTGAAGAAGTTTCAATCATAACCATCTCCGCCAATCCTTCCAGGGTCCCCAAAAAACCCGTTAGGATTACATCGGTTCCAAAAACTACTCCTCTCATAATCATAATGCCCGGGCCAGTCCCGTATGAATTAGACAAAACAGTGTCGTGGAATTACGGTGGAGACATCTATTACCATGGTATCAAACAAGATGGGTTGGCCGCCGATGAGATGAGCTCCGAAGAAGAAGACTCTGACATTAGCAATATTGCCGGAACTAGTAAGATTACCCATAGCGGTAGAATCTTCTCTCTGGAAATTGCCCCTCCAAAGGCAGTTTTTGGACTTGTGGTTGTTCCAAAGGTTACCTCTGTACCAATAATCATATCTGCAAGTTCTCCTGTTAACAAGGACGACACAACCCCTGCTGTTATCCCTACCAACATTCCTACTACTGAAGTTCGAGGAAAGAGTATTCAAGAAGAGTCTGTCCGGGCGAAGGCTCAACCACTGACTATCCCCGAAACCTCCAAGAAGGAAATGGAGGAGATCCTGAGAATAATAAAGAAGAGCGACTACGACGTAGTTGAACAGTTGGGGCAAAATCCCTCCAAAATCTCCATGCTGGCATTGTTACTGCGCTCCGAGGCACATGCGAAAGCTCTGGTGAAGTTTTTGAAGACAGCCCATGTGCCTCAAGAGACGTCTGCTGACCAATTTCAAGATTGTATGGCCAGCCTGACAGCTGATAATGGCCTAGGCTTCTCGGATGATGATCTGACACCAAGGGGAAGAAAGCACAACGAGGCATTGCATGTCTCTGTGGAATGTAGAGGAACTACTCTGGCCCATATCTTGGTGGACACCGGCTCATCTTTGAATGTTTTACTGAAGAAAGCTCTCGATAGATCGGACTGTGAAGGACTGACGTTGAAACCCAGTAACATAGTCGTGAGAGAAATTGATGGCTCAAAGAGGATGGTCCACGGGGAGGTGGACATCCCCATAAAGGTTGGGACTCAGACTTTCAACTCAACCTTCTATGTAATGGATATCCGCCCCTCTTACTCCTGTCTGCTAGGACGGCCATGGATCCATAATGCTGGTGCTGTCACCTCTACACTACACCAGATGCTGAAATATCCGGTCCATGGAAAGATTATCACTGTCCACTGAGAGGAAGAGTATATGATTAGCCACCTCAATTCCTTCCGGTATGTGGAATTGGATGGCGAGTTCATTGAAACTCCTTTTCAACATTTCGAAGAAGTCTCTCAAGAGGTAGCAGTAACCAAGACGGTATCCCAGATCCCCAAGATCACAAGACCTCCACTTCGGATGTCATCTCTGAAGGATGCCAAGGCAGTAGTAGAGGAGGGAGGATGCACCATCTGGGGGCAACTTCCGGACATTCCGTATAAATCTGACAAGTTTGGCTTAGGGTTTACTTCAAGTGCTCATAAGGCTGTGCGCCGTGCCCGTGCTGGAGGGCCACCTTTGAAGATTAGCAACCGAGAGGTCAATGCAGTGGAAAACGGTGAAGAAGATTGCAGCTTGGAGGATTGGATATTTCCTACTATCAACGGAGGACTTCGCAATTGGGAAGCCAGAGACTTTGTCCCAATAACTTTCATCCCTCAGTAATTTATCTTTTTTATTTTTGTTGGACTTGTAATATTCACAAACAATTCGCACATTTAAAACCTTGTGTCTTACCCGAGGCACAATGGTCCATTTGTAAGGGTTTTTATTTCATCTTCATATGACATTCAATGAATCATGGACGTTTTTCACATGCAAACTTTTGTGCTCATTGTCTTTCTTTTACATTTTATTGTTTAAAGATGGCTATACCCTTACACACACCCACACTCACAAATGCAGGTACCCCTCCATTCTGGATCCCATGGGTAACGATACTGCTATGGCCTTTAGTGACTATGAGGATCTAATCTACCAAGCCGAAGACGAAGGTGAGGAAGATTGTGAAGTACCAGGGGAATTGGCTAGACTACTATAACAAGAGGAAAGAGCTATTCAGCCTCATGAGAAACCGGTGGATACAATCAACTTGGGTACCGAGGAGGATAAAAAAGAAATCAAGGTGGGTGCCAATCTGGAGCCTAGTGTTAAAGAGCGTCTGATTCAGCTGTTGCATGATTATGTTGAGATCTTTGCCTGGTCATATGAAGACATGCCAGGACTTGATACAGACATTGTGGTACATCGTCTACCCACAAGAGAAGACTGTCCACTAGTAAAACAAAAATTTTGCCACATGAGACCTGACATGTCAGAAAAGATCAAAACGGAAGTCATGAAACAATTCAATGTCGGATTCTTGGTTGTCACTTCCTATCCCAAATGGGTTGCCAACATTGTTCCCATGCCTAAAAAGGACGGCAAAGTACGAATGTGCGTGGACTATAGAGATTTGAATAGGGCCAGCCCTAAAGATGATTTTCCATTTCCCCACATCGATGTCCTGGTTGACAATACGGCCCAGCACAAAGTGTTTTCCTTCATGGACGGATTCTCAGGTTACAACCAAATCAAAATGGCGCCTGAGGACATGGAGAAAACAACATTTTTCACACAGTGGGGCACATTCTGCTACAAAGTGATGCCATTCAGACTGAAGAATGTTGGGGCAACCTATCAGTGTGCCATGGTAGCTTTGTTTCATGACATGATACATCATGAAATAGAGGTCTACGTAGACGATATGATAGCCCGATCACAAACGGAAGAAGAGCACCTTGATCACTTGCAAAAGTTGTTCGAGAGGTTGAAGAAGTATAAACTAAGGTTGAACCTAAACAAGTGCACATTCGGAGTCCGGTCCGGTAAACTCTTAGGTTTTGTTGTCAGCAACAAAGGCATTGAGGTCGATCCTACCAAGGTTAAAGAGATACAAGAAATGCTTGCTCCTCGTACTGAGAAGGAAGTCAGAGGATTCCTGGGACGCTTGAACTATATTGCTAGATTCATTTCTCACCTAAAAGCTACTTGTGAGCCAATCTTCAAACTATTGAAGAAAGATCAAGTAGTCAAATGGAATGATGAATTCCAGATTGCTTTTGACAAGATCAAAGAGTACTTACAAGAGTCTCCTGTTTTGATGCCACCAGTCGAGGGAAGACCGCTAATCATGTATCTGACTGTTTTAGAAAATTCAATGGGGTGTGTATTGGGGCAGCATGACTAGTCTGGCCGAAAAGAGCATGCTATTTACTACCTGAGCAAAAAGTTTACCGACTGTGAAACCAGATATTCATTGCTCGAGAAAACTTGATGCGCTCTGGCATGGGCTGCTCACCGGCTAAGACAGTATATGCTGACTCATACTACCTTGTTGATATCTAAGATGGATCCGATAAAGTACATCTTCGAAAAACCTGCTCTGTCTGGGAGGATAGCTAGATGGCAGATGATCCTAACAGAATATGACATACAGTATACTCCCCAAAAATCTATAAAGGGCAGTGTATTGGATGATCACCTTGCTCACCAAGCTGTAGAAGATTATCAGTCCATGAAGTTTGAATTTCCGGATGAAGACATCATGACATTAGACAACTGTGAAGGAATCAGGCCATATGACGGACCTGAACAGGGATCTCGATGGACCCTGTTCTTTAATGGGGCATCCAATGCACTTGGTAATGGTATCGGTGTCGTACTCATATCTCCGGAAGGGTGTCATACTCCTTTTACTGCCAGACTTTGCTTCAATTATACGAACAACATGGCGGAATACGAAGCATGCATCTTTGGTCTCAGAGCCGCCATAGACTTGGGAATCAAATATTTAGATGTATTCGGAGATTCAGCTTTGGTCATCAGTCAGATCAAAGGGGAATGGGACACTAAGCACCCAAATCTTATCCCTTACAAAGAAGATGTTTTGACATTGCTACCACATTTTGAGGAGATTACCTTTGAGCATTTCCCGCGAGAAGAAAATTAACTAGCAGATGCTCTAGCCACAATGTCATCTATGTTTAAACTTAATTGGGATAACGAAGCTCCCCAGATCACCATTGAACGAATGGATGAACCAGCACATTGTCACGAGATTAATACTGAAGAGGTATTGGACCAGCCTTGGTTTCATGAAGTCAAGAGGTATCTCGAGGCTCAAGAATATCCAGAAGGAGCTTCAATCAATGATAAAAAGTTCTTAAGGAGATTCTCTGCTAAGTTCTTCCTGAGTAATGGCATCCTGTACAAACGTAATCATGACTCCATTCTGCTTCGGTGTGTGGATAAGATTGAAGCAGAAAAGATCATGGTTGAATTACATGAAGGTACTTTTGGCACTCACTCCAATGGGCATACGATGGCGAAGAAAATCCTACGTGCAGGCTATTATTGGTCTACCATGGAAGAAGATTGCTATCAACACTCCTGGATCTGTCATAAGTGTCAAATTTATGCTGACAAGGTGCACGTACCTCCGGTTCCTCTGAATGTCTTGACGGCTCCTTGGCCCTTTGCTATGTGGGGAATTGATATGATTGGGGAGATCAAGCCTACAGCCTCCAATGGACACCGCTTCATCCTAGTGGCCATTGACTATTTTACAAAGTGGGTCGAAGCAGCTTCCTTCGCATCCGTTACTAAGAATGTTGTTGCCCGCTTCATCAAGCAAAATCTCATTTGCCGGTACAGTATCCCGGAAAGGGTCATCACTAAAAATGGTACAAATCTTAACAACACTATAATCACCGCTTTGTGCGAGCAATTCAAGATTCAGCATCACAATTCGTCCCCCATCGGCCAAAGATGAATGGTGATGTCGAAGCTGCAAATAAAAACATTAAAAAGATCATACAGAAAATGGCAGTCACCTACAAGGACTGGCATGAGATGCTACCATTTTCTCTCCACGGGTATCGTACCACGGCTCACACATCAACTGGGGTAACACCCTATTCTTTGGTTTATGGCATGGAGGTTGTCTTGCCTATTGAGGTTCAGATCCCCTCTCTAAGGATTATGAAGGACGCGAGTTTGAATGAGGACGATTGGATCCAGACTCGACTTTATCAACTGAACTTAATTGATGAAAAGAGACTTACTGCTGTTTGCCATGGTCAGATGTATCAAAAACGGATGATCAAGGCTTTCAACAAGAAAGTCAGACGCCAAGTATATCAAGTTGGAGATCTAGTGATCAAACGTATCATCCTGCCACAAAGTGATCCCAGGGGCAAATGGACTCCTACCTATGAAGGACCATTTGTAATCAAAAGCATATTCTCCGGTGGGACCATGATCTTAACCACCATGGATGGCGATGACCTGCCACACCCTGCGAGCGCGGACATAGTCAAAAGATACTACGCATAAGAGACCCGCTAGGTTGACACACCTAGGCAAAATAAGGGCATCCTGGCGAACCAAAAAGGTTCGGGCAAAAATTAGGGATAAAATATAAAAAATCTGTACACCCGGCAAGTTGAAAACCCGAAAGGGCGACTTGGGCAAAAAAGGGTTTCCCGGTGGACTGAAAACCCGAAAGTGCGGTCCAGGCAAAAGTTAGGGAATTAAAGCATATGATTGTGTCCCGTCGGATCACTTACGGACAACCTTTGACTTCCACTGACAAACTCGGAGTTTCTGATCAGTTCAATCATCTTCGGACAAAGTGACAAGTAGACAAGAGGCTCAAAGATGCGAAGGCTATAGCAGAATGGGAACCCCATGGGATTATTACACATAGCTATTTTTTCTTTATATAAATTTTTCTTGTTTTATGGCACCATTCTCTTACTAGAATGTTTGTCTCCTTTTTACAAAATACTTATTAAAATTCAATACAAAGATACCCCTTTGAAAGTGCAAAAACCATTTGTTTTTTCTTTACTTTCATGTTTTGTTTGCAAAAAAATGTCCAATGATTCAATAATGAACATATGCATTTGAACATAATTACTGTTTACAAATAAACAAGATGAGAAAGATAATTACTGATAGGTTGAAAGGATAGGAAAACGTCTTTGGGCTATTCCATAAGCAATCCCCACAGTACGTCCTTTAAATACCCAGCGGAACTAAGATTTCAAATTATTAATCCCCAGTAGAAATCATCAGATTTCTCTGGATTCCCGAGCAAATCTCAAGCAGTACATGGCATTGCCCTCACAATAGAATTTACTTCTCTCAGCAAGAGTTCATCAATATTTCAACCTCGAGACGTTGGAAATTCAACATACCCTCATCAGCGTTCAAGGATTTATTTTCCTCAATTAAACAAGCAATACAACAAATCAGCTTACATGCGCATACATTACATCCATATATCATAAACATTGATGAAGCAAATATATTGCATCATACATTTCATGCAACATAACTTTGTGTTTCAGCTAACATTTTACCCTTTTCAGGATAAGATTAAACAGCTATCATTAACAATATACTTTCAGATACAGTACAGATACGCTCCAGACACGGATGCCATTTTGTTGCTCATTCAGATTCAACTTTCAGATACAGTACGGATATGCTCCAGACACGGATGCCATTCTGATACTCATTCAGATTCAACATTCAGATACAGTATGGATACGCTCTAGACACGGATGTCATTTTGATACTCATTCAGATTTCAAATTCAGATACAGTACAGATATGCTCCAGAACGGATGCCATTCTGATACTCATTCAGATACAACCTTTCAGATGCAGTTCAGATATGCTCCAGACACGGATGCCATTCTGATACTCATTCTTTCAGCTTACAACTTACAATTCAACAAACATTCTTGGATGGCATCTACAAGCCCATCTCCGACAAGACTCTATCACCTCTCCAAATGGAATCTTTAAGCCCATTCCCTCAACTACACATCGTCGAGTGCAAATTTCTGGGCACTCTAGTGTCCAATCATTCTCTCACCTTCGAATCACGAATGGTAAAACTCGCCAATCTAAGTCTTCAGGTTTAAGAAGATTGAACAGGGGAAACTGTTGTACCCCAAAATTTTCCCTTTCATTTATCAAGATTTTCTCACAAGATCTCTTTGACTCAAGATGGATTAGGGTTTTGATCAGCTCAAGACCTCTCATCATGCACTGATCACCCAAAATTAGGGTTTGAGTTTGCCTAAGGATTTTTGGAATATCAATGCTTCATATGAATTTCAAACATCATTATTGACCCCTAAGTTTACTCATGACAAGTTTCAAGCCTTGAATCACATTTTTTATCAGTCAATTGGACAGTTAACCTAAAAATCAACTGTATTAGGGGGAAAGTCAACCATGGCCAATCTAAAGTCAAACTTCATAATTTTGTATCCACATCAACATTATAGATTCATATGAATCATTTGATCAAGTTTGGACCAAAATTCCTCAAGAAATTTGATCAAATCATCAAAAGGGCAAAATGGTCAAAATTAGGGTTTTGACTGAGGAAGGGCAATTTCTGATTTTTGACTTAGCAAATGACCAATTGATTTGAAGCATGATTCCAAGGATTAAATTGCATCATCTTGACCTAATTGCATGGTTCAAAACATTTCAATTTCATTGATAGACAGATGAAATTTGCAGTCAACTGTACACTGAAAAGTCAAACTTTGACTTTTTGGTCAAAATTAAGTACCAAGGGTCACAATTCATCAAAACATGTCAAATTGTGAAACTTGTTCATCAAGAAATCAAGGATTTAAGATTAGGGTTTAAAATTGAAAATTTTCTTAACTTAGAAAATTTTCTAAGTATAGAAAATTTCTTATTTTTTCTCAACTTTAGGCCATTTTTTCACCATGATACAAGATGTTTCAAAGGAAGTTCCCAACATGAAGGTTGTATACCTCCATGAAATATACAACTTTTCTTCACACACTTTTCCCTAAAGATGCTTGGATCTCAAGATATAATTTTAAGAATACATGTTCATGAACTAAATAACTTAGTGAATTTTTGCCCTAATTTGGGCAGGTTTTGGACCCAACTTCATGGCCATTTTTCACCTAGTTCCAAGAGGAATATTTAAATACATTTCAAAGATGAATTATAAAGCACATTTCAATATTTACAAAATGTCCAAGAACTCATCAAGATCATTTTTGAGTATGGAGAATTGAAGAGATGAAGTTGGCAATTTCTCACTTTTGATTCAAGCCATTTCATGAAGAACAAAGTTCAAATGAGTACCTATGCTGCCTAATCCATGCTTTACAGGTCCCAAACTTGTTTCTTACTCCTTAATTTAATGCTTACTCAGTTGACAAAGCTTTGATCCAAGCCTTGGAGTCATTACCCAAGTTGTAATTCCATAAATGGCATAAAGTGGCCATTGCCATTTTGAAAAAGCTCCACTTTTGCAAACTTTACAAATCTTGAGCATTGAACCTGTCTCCTTTGCTCATACAAGTGCCACAGACCTAAGGCAACTTGTATAGAACAGATACCAACCCTAAGCAAGCCAGTACAAGCAGGTAAGGCCTTGTCCCTTCACTTTGCTTCAAAAGCAAGAAAGTGTGCCAAAAGCCTATAACTCACAAACATGTGGAAGAGCTGACTTAAGACCTTCTCCATACTAATATAAAAACATAATACAACAGAAGACACGATTGCTAGAAGCCTGAAACACTCCAAACTTTTTTCACCAAAAAACTGTCAAGACTTACAGTTTTTGCATAAGCATAACAATCTCTCATTTGACTCGTGCGTTTCAAGTCTTAACCATCAAAACACCTTACCTACTTAATGTCTAACTGATCCAGACCCTCATCCCTGTACTGTAACTCCTTCTCCATCATCTGCCATTTTTGTTTTCAAAGCTTGCAGGTTGACTTAAATAGAGAGTTTTAGGCACTTCCAGAGCAAAGCAAGGATTGGAACACACTCAGGGAGGTTCAAGCAAGCTCAAGCAATCATCCGGCCTTAATAAAACTCACTCCAATTCCATCCATGATTTCAACTGAAAGAGGTAAAAATATCAACTTCTATCTCTTTATACAGGCATCCATTGTCCATGATTTATGAATAAACAATGTAGTCCTCATTGCAACGAAGCTGTACATATACATATCTTACATTTATTTGGCCCGAGTTGAGAGAATTTTGAACTTGAAATTCCTGGAAAAATTTGGTTTAAATTTAGGACTTTTAAAATTCATTCTGATCTTTGGTTGTTAGCTTACATGATTTATATGGTTAGAATCGTGAGACAAAATACTACAACATTCATGTTATGAGTTTTCATTTTCATGGAGAAATGAGAAAGTTACAGAGCATCTGGCTGGTTAGAGGAAGAAGACGAAGTACAAGGCCATGGAAGCGTTTCATGTTATGTTATTTTTGTTTCACATTAATCAACGGATGTATAGTCACCCCAGTGGCAAGGTAGCACACTGGTGAGACCCATGTCCTGGGTTCGAACCTTGGCGCTACCTTTTGCTTTTTTCACATTTTTTCCATTTTCAGTTTTGGCTTGTTTTTGCAGGAATTGGGCCTCCACGCTGGGCTTAGTTTTTTCTTTCTAACATTCACCATCTGATTGATCAGTATACCCACCTGGCCCAACTATTTCCATACATTTTTATTTATTTATTTTTGTTTTCATTTTTGTTTATTAATATTTTATTTAATCCATAAAAATCCTAAAAAATATAAATATGATAATATTACATTTTATTTTATTTTATTTTATTTTTCCCATAAAAAATATATTTTATCTTCAATATATATTAATTATTTTTCTTAGTAAACTTGTAAATATAAATAAAGTAGATTTAGATTAATTTGTTTTATTTCATATTTGTAAATATTCACTTTTACATGTAAAAAAAATTAAATACTTCCTTACAATATTATTATTATTTTTAGATACAGAAATTACACAATAATAATATATACAAGAACTCTATTTTCTTTCAAAATATAAATTAGGGTTAAACCCTTTTTTTAAGAATTAATTTCTTTTCCTTATATTTTTAGGATTTGGTTAAAATTTTCTTTTCACATAAAAAACAATACAAAATCTTTTCTTGCATGTATATAATATTGCATATTTAAATATTGTATATTGTTTATTCTAATATTCGTACAAATTCTATTTGGTTGTAATAATTTATTTAGATTTACATACTTGCAAATCCCCATTCAAATTTGTATCCCCCCTCCTACAAAGTTGGTGTAATAGCTTAGTAATCTTTACATTACGCAAATTACCGCTTTACATGCCATGTTAGTAATTAGGGTTTGTATGGTAAGATCAAAACAAAGCAAATAGAAAACCCTAATGCAAGATAAAATCAAAGCATGAAAACAACACACTTGCACACAAGCATCCTTAGGGTTTCTCCACTTGGTTGCCTTATACAAAAATAGCCATATTACGCATGCGAAGTATCTTGATAAAACAAATAAATACAAGATCATAGTCCCTCGATTACGCTATTCAAGGTTGCCTTACAAAATGGTTTTGGTCCCTCAAAAATGCCAAGATACTTTACAAACATTGCTAATCATGGTTATACGATGACCCCCGCCCGTCCCGTTTACATCCAAAGATAAGGTTGCTTACCAAATCAATGGTAAGAAAACAATGTCAAAGGAATAGAAAATGCACAAAAAAGACATTTGAGTAGGTAGATTATTTCTAGTTACTTGCTCTATTTTCAAACAACTATCCTTGCTATCTTCAAAACAAAACACACACACTTCCAAACATTTTACAAACATTGAAAACATTTTCAAAAAGACAAACATCTTTGTATACATTCTTACGAATGAGAATCATTACAAAGATTGCCCAAACGAATGGCCTCTTTTACAAAACACTTTCAAAACCACACAAAGCATAATTTCGAAACAAAAGCAAGTGATCTAGCAAGTAACTAAGAGGCCATGGAAAACCATGGATGAAAAGGGTGTTAATACCTTCCCTTTTCATAATCTACCCCCCGAACTCAAGAAACAATCTCAAAGGTCTTTCCTGTGCTTTTTCACCTTTCCTTTTGGATAATAGAAAATTCGGTGGCGACTCTTGCTAACCACAACATTTGCGATAAAACGCAACACCCTCAAGTTAGTTCTCTCACCGTATCACATCTGGGTTGGTCACAAAGGATGATGTCACTTGCTCATACGGATATTCTTTGGTGTACTCGATCTATGGAAAACATTGCTATCATTGACCGCTGCAGGGAGTACCCTAATGTCCCACTGCTTGGTATCAGAGGGGGTATAACCTACAATCCTTGTTTAGCTCTGCGACAATTTGGTCATGTTCGAAGGGATGGTCCCCATAAATTACTTATTGAGGGTATCGTATTCAACTATGAGGATGATGTTAAAGAATATCGTCGGAGGTTAATACGAGCTTGGGGCATGGTAAACAGATCTGGCGTCAAGACTTTGGGGCCAAAGACTTCCATTCCTATGGAACCTTACCTCCAATGGGTACGAGCTCGTGCCCAGAAGCTTATGATGCCCTATGTGGTCGTTTTACCAGTAACTATGGAGCCCACTACTGAAGAAGGCATTCCTTACACGGTTCTCTATCCTTATATGCCCACTGATCTTGGAGAATTACAGAGTTCTTTGATTCAGATGATGAAGGAGATGGATACTTATAGGGATCAATTCCATGCTCAGGAGAGGAAGGTCTTAGAGCTCACAAAGCAACTGCATGAAGAAAGAGGACTGAATGACTACCTTGGCACAAAGAGAAAGCATCCATGGGAATTTTGATGTCTTTTATAGTTTTGGATTTGTTTATTTTTAATTGTAACGCCTAAAAGGCATTTGAACTTCAAATTCAGCTAATAAAGTTTTTGTTTATTTTGGTTTGCAAATTTAAATTGCCCGAAGTCTTCGAAATCATTGCATACGCATCCCATTATCATACACATAATTACAGGTACCATTACAGGTTTCTCATCTCCTTCGTTGTTTATTTCAGCAGAAATGTCTTCTGAACAAAGCATTAAGGACCTGTAAGCATAGAACGCCCAGTTTCAACAAATGTTTTTAAGTCTGGAAAAGGGGCAGGAGGATTTGAAAGCCCTTGTCCTGAAAGAGAATAAGAAAAAGAAAAAGGTTTCCGGTATTCTGAATATGGGCAGAAGGTTTGGAGAGCGGTTGAAGCGACAAGTCGACCTGACCTCTTTATCTAAGGAAGGGGAGAATCAGGAAGAAGAGAAAGACCTCAGTCCTGTAGTGTCTGACAATGATACCAATTACAATGATGAGCAATACCCTCCTGCTGAGGATAGATACAAACAGTTAGAAGACCGTTTGAGTGCCATAGAAGTTCAGAGGATACCTGGACTAGATTTCGAAGAACTGGGATTGGTGTCGGGAGTAGTCATCCCGCAGAAGTTCAAAGCTCCAGTTTTTGCCAAGTATGATGGGGTGTCCTACCCAAAACTCCATCTTTATTCGTATGTCAGGAAGATCCAGCCCCACACAATTGATAAAAATCTGTGGGTTCACTTCTTTCAAGATAGTCTGTTAGGGACTCAACTTGAATGGTTCTACCAGCTAGAGGGAGCAAATATCCGAAACTGGGAAGATCTGGTTGTTGCTTTCTACAAGCAGTATCAGTATAATGTCGACCTTGCTCCCACTCGTACTCAACTCCAGAGTATGTCCATGGGTGCAAGTGAAGGTTTTAAAGATTATGCACAAAAATGGAGAGACTTGGTTGGGAGAGTTCAACCCCTGTTGTCTGATATGGAGTTGGTTGATATGTTTTGGGGGACACTATCTGGTCCATTTTTCAATCATTTGATCGGTAGCTCGTCAGCTGGTTTCACCAAGCTAATTTTAACTAGAGAGAGAGTAGAAGCTGGGATTCGAAGCGGAAAAATACAGAAGGATGCCTCTTCAAGTTCAGTAAAGAAGCCTTTTGCTGGTAAAAAGGAATCCAGTGCCATCTACAGCCTGAGGGGTCAGAACAGGCTGAACAACGTTAGACAGTAAGTGTCGTGATGATACCTAGACCTGCAATTGCTCCACAATGCAACAATCAACAAAGGGTGGAAAGACCACAACGGCAGTTTACCCGCATCAACATGACATTGGCTGAAGTTCTACCTCACCTGCTGAGATCCAACTTGGCAACCTTGAGAGAGGCCCCCAAGAATCCAAACACTACATCTCCTCGATATAATCCGAATGCCCGGTGTGCATATCATTTTGAGAGTCCTGGCCACGATACAAATGATTGCTGGGCTCTGAGGAACAAAATATAAGACTTGATTGAAGCTAAGGAAATATATTTTGATGCTCCGGAGAATCCAAATGTCATAACTACTCCCATGCCTAAACACGGTCGTAGAGTTAATGTTGTTGACACTGATTTATTTGTTACTTCTATTGATGAAGTTTCCACTCCTCTCATGACTGTCAAGAAGAATTTGTTGTTGGCCGGTTAATTTTCGGTTTATGGTGAAGGTTACCACATGTGTTCGTTTCTACCGTCTGGTTGCCGTTTGCTGAAGTCAGGTATTCAACCCCTGATAGATAGCAAAGAAATTTTGTTTGAGAAGACTTTGGTTCCCTCTATTCCATCTGAAGACATTGCTATTATAACCATTTTCGCCAATCCTTTCAAGGTTTCCTCGAGAAGACCTGTTAGGATTACATCTGCTCCAAGAATTGCTCTGCTGATAATCACTATTCCTGGTCCTGTCCCGTATGTCTCGGACAAAGATGTCCCATGGCATTATGGTGCCTATGTATACTATCATGGCATCAAACAAGACTTGAAAGACGAAGAAGTTGATCCTAATGTTGGTAACATTGTCGGAACCAACAAAGTTACCCGAAGTGGAAGGGTCTTTTCTCCCGAGATTTCCCCTAAGACGGTCAAAAAACCTATTGTCATTCCACCCGGTGTTCCTCTTACTACATATGCTAATGTTCCTATTCTTACTCCGATTATTACCCCTGTCGGAGAATCATCTGATACCTGCGACAAGGAAATTCTAGGTGAGCCTTCCCGGACGGAGGCGCCTAAGAAAATTGTTGTGGAAGCCTCTAAGCAAGAAATAGAGGAAATACTGAAAATCATTAAGAAGAGCGACTACAACGTGGTCGAGCAGCTAGGGCAGACCCCATCGAAGATATCCATGTTGTCTTTGCTACTGTGTTCTGAAGCCCATGCAAAGGCTTTGATCGCATTCCTAAAAACTGCACATGTGCCGCAAGAGACTTCAGCTCATCAGTTCAAAGATTGTGTTGCTAGCCTGACTGCTGATAATGGGCTGGGTTTCTCAGATGCCGATTTGACACCGAAAGGAAGGAAGCTTAATGATGCTCTGCATGTCTCGATTGAGTGAAGGGGCACCACTATGGCTCATGTGCTGGTAGATACTGGGTGTTCACTGAATGTTCAGCCGAAGAAGGCGTTGGACCGGTTGGATTGCGAGGGTTTAACTCTAAAGCCTAGTAACATTGTGGTAGGGGCTTTTCACAGATCAAAGTGAACGGTGCACGGGGAGGTGGACATCCCTGTCAAAGTAGGTTCTCAGACCTTTAGGTCCACTTTCTATGTGATGGATATCAGGCCATCATATTCTTGTCTGTTGGGTCGTCCTTGGATCCACGAGGCTGGGGCAGTCACCTCCACACTCCACCAAATGCTGAAGTATCCGGTGAAAGGAAAGATTGTCACGGTGCGGGGTGAAGAAGAATATATGGTGAGTCACCTCAACTCTTTCCGCTACATAGAGATGGACGGGGAATTCATAGAAACTCCTTGTCAGAATTTTGAAGAGGTCCCTCAGATCTTGGCATCAACTGAAACTACTAGCAACAAACCTCCTTTGAAGATGGCTTCTCTCAAAGACGCCAGGGCCGTGGTTGAAGAAGGTGGGTGTGCCAATTGGGGTCAGCTCCCTGATTTCACTCATAAAACTGACAAATTTGGTTTGGGCTTTACTAGAGGGGCTCAAAGGGCTGTTAGACACGCTCGGGCTGGAGGACCTCCCCTATGCATCAGCAATCGTGGGATTAACGCCATTGAAGACAGTGAAGAGGAATCAGACATTGACAGCTGGATCTACCCAACTACCAATGGTGGACCGAGTAACTAGACGACTAGGGACTTCATACCTGTTTCTTTTATTCCGCAGTAATTGACTTATTTGCTTTAAGATTTGTAATAAACAATTTGAAACTTTATGGCCCGGTGCCTTGCCCGAGGCACCTTGGCTTTGCTTGTAAGGGCTATTATTTTTCATTTCATAATCATTAATAAAGCATTAGACGTTTCTTGCATACAAATTTTTTGCTCTCTGTTTTTCCTTTCTGTTTTTCACTTTATCAAAACAGCTATTCTCTTACACACACTCACGTATCATAATGCAAATCCATATCCACTCAGGATCCCATTGATAACAGCTCTGCTATTTCCAGTTATGACTTCAAAAATCCGATCAACCAAGCCGAGGACGAAGGTGGGGATGATTGTGACGTTCCTGGAGAACTTGCTAGATTACTACAGCAGGAAGAAAGGGCCATACAGCCTCATGAAGAGCCAGTTGAGACCGTGAATTTGGGTACTGAGGAAGACAGAAAAGAGGTTAAAATAGGTGCAAGTCTAGAGCTTAGCATCAAACAGAGGTTGATACAGATGTTGCACGACTACATCGAGATCTTCACCTGGTCCTATGAAGACATGCCTGGTTTAGACACTAATATTGTGGTACATCTCCTGCCGACTAAAGAAGACTATCCTCTGGTTAAACAGAAGGTCTGTCGTATGCGCCCTAAAATGTCAGAGAAGATCAAGGCAGAGGCCATAAAACAGTTCGACATAGGATTCTTAGTTGTCATTTCCTATCCACAGTGGGTTGCTAACGTCGTTCCGGTACCTAAGAAGGATAGTAAGGTACAGATGTGTGTAGATTACAGAGATCTGAACAGGGCAAGCTCCAAGGATGACTTCCCACTTCCTCACATTGATGTTTTGGTCGATAACACTGCGCATCACAAAGTCTTCTCCTTCATGGATGGTTTCTCTGGCTACAACCAGATCAAGATGGCTCCTGAAGACATGGAGGAGACAACCTTCGTCACACAGAGGGGCACCTTCTGCTACAAGGTGATGCCTTTTGGGTTGAAAAACGCTGGGGCAACTTATCAGCACGCTATGGTCGCTTTGTTCCATGATATGATTCATCATGAGATCGAAGTTTATGTTAATGACATGATAGCCAGGTCTCAGACTGGGGAAGAGCACCTTGATCATCTCCAAAAATTGTTCGACAGATTAAAGACATACAAACTGAGGTTGAATTCGAACAAGTGTACCTTCGGAGTAAGATCTGGTAAGCTTCTGGGTTATGTCGTCAGTGACAAGGGTATTTAGGTAGACCCTGCAAAGGTAAAGACCATACAAGAGATGCCAGCTCCCTGTAGAGAGAAAGAGGTTAGGGGTTTCTTGGGACGTCTTAATTATATCGCCAGGTTCATTTCACATATGACTGCTACTTGTGAGCCAATCTTCAAGCTTCTGAAGAAAGATCAAGTGGTAAAGTGGAATGATGAATGCCATACCGCTTTCGAAAGAATCAAAGAATACCTTCAAGAACCGCCAATTCTGATGCCTCCAATTAAAGGAAGACCTCTGATATTATACTTGACAGTGCTAGACAATTCAATGGGGTGTGTGTTGGGGCAGCATGACGAGTCTGGTCGAAAAGAGCACGCAATTTACTACCTTAGCAAAAAGTTTACCAACTGTAAGACCCGATACTCATTGCTCGAGAAAACTTGCTGCGATTTGGCATGGGATGCTCGCCGACTGAGACAGTATATGCTGACTCACACTACCTTGTTGATATCAAAGATGGATCCGATCAAGTATATTTTTGAGAAGCCCGCTCTCTCCGAAAGGATAGCAAGGTGGAAAATGATCTTAACTGAGTATGACATACAATATACAACCCAAAAAGCTATAAAGGGGAGTGTATTGGCTGATCATTTAGCTCACCAGGCCGTGGATGACTACCAGCCCATGAATTTCGAGTTCCCGGATGAGAATATCATGTTAGTGATTGACTACGATGAACCTGTACCGGATGAAGGACCCGAGGAGGGATCCCGATGGTCTATGTATTTTGATGGAGCCTCGAACGCACTAGGTAACGGCATTGGTGTTGTAATTATATCTCCCGAGGGCTGTCATACTCTGTTCACCGCCCGATTATGTTTCAACTGCACCAACAACATGGCGGAGTATGAAGCATGTATCATGGGTCTTCGAGTTGCTATTGACCTGAGAATTAAGTTCTTGAGTGTATTCGGGGATTCCGCTCTGGTGATAAGTCAGATCAAAGGTGAGTGGGATACGAAGCACCCAAATCTCATTCCTTACAAATAGTATGTACTGACATTGCTCCCACACTTTGAGGAGATAACCTTTGAACATTTCCCACGAGAAGAGAACCAGTTAGCGGAAGCGCTAGTTACCATGTCTTCTATGTTCAAGGTTAGGTGGAACAATGAAGCTCCCCAGATTACCATTGAGAGGTTGGATGAACCAGCACACTGCTGTGAGATCAATACTAAAGAAGTGGTAGACAAGCCCTGGTTTCACGAAGTTAAAAGGTATCTCGAGGCTCAAGAGTATCCCGAAGGGGCATCTGTCAATGATAAGAAGTTTCTGAGAAGTTTCGCTGCAAAGTTCTTCCTCGGTAATGGGATCCTCTATAAACGCAACCATGACTCCACACTACTACGGTGTGTAGACAAGAGCGAAGCAGAGAGGATCATGACAGATTTACATGAAGGCACCTTCGGAACCCATTCTAGTGGACACACCATGGCCAAGAAGATCCTACGGGCAGGATATTACTGGTCCACTATGGAAGCCGATTGTTATCAGTACTCTCAAACTTGTCATAAATGCCAAATCTATGTTGATAAGGTGCATGTACCTCTAGTCCCCTTGAACATCCTGACAGTTCCGTGGCCCTTTGCAATGTGGGGAATTGACATGATCCGCGAGATCATACCTACTGCGTCTAACGGGCATCGTTTCATTCTGGTGGCTATTGATTATTTCACGAAGTGGGTTGAGGCAGCTTCCTTTGCTATGGTAACCAAGAACGTCGTAATGCGATTTATCTGACACAATCTGATCTGTCGATTAGGTGTGCCAGAGAGGATTATTACTGACAATGGTACGAATCTCAACAACACAATGATCACCGAGCTCTGAAAACAGTTCAAGATACAACACCATAATTCGTCTCCTTACCGGCCGAAGATGAACGGGGTTGTTGAGGCAGCTAACAAGAATATCAAGAAGATTGTGCAGAAGATGACGGTGACATATAAAGACTGGCACGAGATGTTACCATTCGCTCTTCATGGGTATTGTACCTCAACACGGACGTCGACAGGGGTAACACCCTACTCTCTGGTATATGGCATGGAGGCGGTCTTACTCATCAAAGTCCAGATACCCTCTCTCAGGATTATGAAGGATGCGGGTTTGAACAAAGACGACTGGATCCAAACCCGGCTTGATCAGTTAAACCTAATCGATGAAAAGAGACTTACTTCTATTTGCCATGGTCAGACGTATCAAAAGCAAATGATCGAGGCTTTTAACAAGAAAGTCAGGCTTCAAGAATATCAAGTTGGGGATCTGGTGATCAAACGCATCATACTGCCGCAAGGTGATCCCAGGGGCAAATGGACTCCCACGTATGAAGGTCCATTTGTGGTTAATAACATTTTCTTGGGAGGAGCTATGATTCTAACCACCATGGATGGTGACGACCTTCCTCACCCTGTCAATGCAGACATAGTGAGAAGATACTACGCATAATCAAAGACCCACTAGGTCGACTGTCCTAGGCAAAAATAAGGGCTTCCCAGCGAACCAAAAGGGTTCGGGAAAAAGTAAGGGATGAAAATGAAAAAAATCTGTACACCCAGAAAGTCGAAAACCTGAAAGGGAGGCTTGGGCAAAAAAGGGTATCCCGATGGATTGAAAACCCGAAAGGGCAATCCAGGAAAAAGTTAGGGATTGAAACGTATCACTATGTCTCATTGGATCATCTTGCGACCAGACTTCGGTATCGACTATCAAGCTCGAACGGCGCCAACCAATCTAATCAACCTTCGGCCAAGTAGCAAAGTGATGAGACGCTTGAAGATAAAGGCAATAGCAGAGTTGGAACCCAATGGGATTGTTTCACATTGCTGTTTTTCTTTCTTTTACACAAATTGTATAATTTCTATCTTTCGGAGGCGTTCTCTTACTAGGGCGTCAGCCTCTTTGTACAAAACACCTATTACAGGCCAATTTCAAAATCAATACAAGTCATTTTCACAAGAAACTTCAATTTGTTTTTTCTTTTTTCTGTTTTGTTTTGCAAGAACGTCCAATGATTTATTTTTTATATATGCATTTGAAAATGATTGTTGCTCATAAATATTTGCATAAGAAACAAAAGACAATTACTTGTAATTCCAAAAACAGGAAAAAACAAGAAGTACCAAACCCGACGATTCCTCTGTCCAGCAAGTATCAGGATAGAGCCAGGTTTAGAACATGATTATTGGTACATACACTCCCCACAGAGTAAAAGTATCCAAAGGCTGATGCCAGCTTCCCTGAAATAGGACATAACTATCCCCAGCCGAGGTTCGTAATCGCAGGCGAGCCAATAAATCTTATCCCCCAAGCGGAGTTTATTTCTACAGATATAGAAGCTCAATCTCCAACATAGCTCATCGCTTCCAGCCACGGAATTTCATCTGCAGCTAAGTTTGTTCCTTCAGAACAGCAGGTCTACCAACAAAGTATCTCTTCCCCCAAAGTTTGGTCCCCGCATAGTTATTCTCCAGCATCTCCGCCCGATAGAATATTTGCAAATTTCTAGCAGCATTCGGGGATTTATCTTCCCAGACACAAGCATACCCCGATAGCATTTCATGAACATACATCATGACATATGCATACATATCATATACAGCATAATCTCATTTATTTTGAGAACATCATCTCACCCTGCATTTCACGCATCGCATATAACTAACCCATATATCTTTTCAGGAAAAAGACGATTAGCTTCAACGAATCTAACAATTATACAGGTCACATCTACAGACAACTAATGGAAACTCAGTTCCCGAAATCAAACGGGTCAACTAATCTACATTATCATAACAAAGTAACCTTACCCTGGTTCCTCCTGAAGTTTTACACGAACTTGTTACAAAGTAACCTTACCCCGGTTCCTCCCGAAGTTTTACACAAACTTATAACCTTACCCCGGTTCATCCTGAAGTTTTACATAAACTTATAACCTTACCCCGGTTCATTATGAAGTTTTACACGAACTTATCATGAAGTAACCTTACCTCGGTTCATCCTGAAGTTTTACACAAACTCATAACCTTACCCAGGTTCCTTCTCACAGCCATACTATCCAGGCTTTCATATCAAAGTAACTCTGCTATCCAGGTTCCTTCTCACAGCCATACTATCCAGGCTTTCATATCGAAGTAACCTTGCTATCCAGGTTCCTTCTCACAGCCATACTATCCAGGCTTTCATATCGAAGTAACCCTACTATCCAGGTTCCTTCTCACAGCCCTACTATCCAGGCTTTCATATCAAAGTAACCCTACTATCCAGGTTCCTTCTCACAACCCTACTATCCAGGCTTTCATATCAAAGTAACCCTACTATCCAGGTTCCTTCTCACAATCCT
The DNA here is from genome assembly GCA_948472305.1 of Vicia faba. NCBI lineage: Eukaryota > Viridiplantae > Streptophyta > Magnoliopsida > Fabales > Fabaceae > Vicia > Vicia faba. Next base: position 769,242,586 of record OX451739.1, on the reverse strand, counting down.
ATTATCCAGGCTTTCATATCGAAGTAACCCTACTATCCAGGTTCCTTCTCACAGCCCTACTATCCAGGCTTTCATTTCGAAGCAGCCCTACTATCCGGGCTTTCATATCGAAGTAACCCTACTATCCAGGTTCCTTCTCATAGCCCTACTATCCAGGCTTTCATATCGAAGTAACCCTACTATTCAGGTTCCTTCTCATAGCCCTACTATCCAGGCTTTCATATCGAAGTAACCCTATTATCCAGGTTCCTTCTTACAGCCCTACTATCCAGGCTTTCATTTCAAAGCAACCCTACTATCCAGGTTCCTTCTCATAACCTTACTATCCAGGTTCCTTCTCTCTTATCTCTAGACGGCAGTCCACAACACTGTAAAACCTGGACCTAATCAAACATGATTGGTTTCGCATTCCCCAGTAGAGTAACTGACAACTGAAGCTCCTAAAACTCTATTTCTCCCAATACAGATACCAACGTTCCTCAGTAGATTCCTCATCAACAACAGCAACAAGGACTCTTGTCAAAGGAACATCTCAGGAAATCAATATCCTTTAGATGGCATCTTTAAGCCCATCTCTGACGATTCTCTGTCATATCTTCCGGATGGAATCTTTAAGCCCATCTCTGATGATTCTCCATCATATCCTCCAAATGGCATCTGTAAGCCCATTCTCGATGCTACCTACACAGTCCAGCACCATCTTAGACGAGTGCAAATTTTTGGGCACTCTAGTGTTCAATCATCTTCCACCTTCAGATTACGAAAGGCAGACAACCAATCTACATCCTCAGGTTTAAGAAGATTGAACAGGGGCAGCTTTTGTACCCCAAAATTTTCCCTCCCATCTTACTCAACAAATGTCAATTGAGGTCCCTAAGTTGCTCAAGGAAGTCCAAGAGTTGACCAGACAAACTCTCTCCTAGGAAAATATACCTCAAATTAGGGTTTCCCTTTTCACAAAGATGTTGAACCACAAAGGAATAAAATGCTTCCCAAGGTCCTAATATGTTCCCAAGATCATCCATGTCAAGTTTCATGCCTTGCAGAAAGAAGTTTGCTCAGTCAACTACTTAAATGCTTGAGAATCGGCTGTATTAGGTCAGAAGTCAATTGTGGTCCACGTACAGTCAAACCTCAAGATTTTTGGTCAACATCAACATTTTGAAGGGATTTCCATCATTTGATCAAGGGTTGATCATGATTCCTCAAGGAATGCTCCAAATTCATCAAAACCCAAAAGTTGCTAAATTAGGGTTTTGTAGGAAAAGTCAACCCAACTTTGACCAAGCATAACTTCTTCATACTTTATCAAAAAATTTCCATCCAAGGCTCATTTTGAAGAGGATTTAATTCCCTACAATTCATCTTCAGCCCACAAGTTCAAAATATGCACTCATCAAAAGATATGGATTTATACATTATAGGTCCTTTTGAAAAGTCAACAAAAATACCTTTTGGGTCAAAGCTTCATATATGAACATGGAAGATCCAATTTAGATGAGACCAAAAGGGTTGTTTAGGGAACATCCTAAGCTTTCTAAAAAGTCCAAGAACACCCTCCTAGGGTCAAAATTGAGATAGTTGTGCATTGTCAAATTTGGAAATTTTTGGGAAATTGTCAAAAGTCAACATTGATCAAATTTGCATTTTTTCCAAAGGGGCCCATGTTTTCTTGCTTGAAACATGTTTCTAATAGGACCCAAGACCCCTGAGCTTTTCCACCCATTATTTTATTACTTTTATCATTTATTTTGATTTTTTATTCATTTAAACCAAAATAAATCAAATTAAATGGTAAAATAATGAAAACAAATCAAATCTTGGGATTTTTGTGCACATTTGAAGTCCATGTACAGCTAGCATGATGATCAATTCGTGCAAGACTCATTAGGGTTGGAAAATATTGGATTGAAGCTTGTTTTAGAAAGATATCATACATGAAGCAAATCAAATCCAATTTCCATTATTTCTCAAGATTCATACCAATTTTATTAACCTAATTCAGTCTACTATATGTATACAACAATTGCAGATCAAAAGACAAGGTTTTGCAGTCGTAGGAAGCAAGAACAAAAACTCAAAAATTGGACAAAAAATGGGCATTCGATTTATGCCCTAGAGGACAATTCCAAGCCATTAAAAGACTCTAATCACTTCCTGGCCATCCCCTGAAGCCAACAACATCATTTGCAGCCTTCAAAACGTCAAGAATCATCTCCTAGACATATCACAGTTTGCATCCCAAACTCAAATTTGATTTCTATGTTTTACGAATGATAAATCCATTCTATCCATATATTCTTGTTCATAATCGTGTTTGCAACCTTTCTGTATCACTTAATTGTACTAACAGTGCAGGAATCCATATTCACCATTGTTAGGGTTTAAGATCACAATTTGGGGATTTTTGATACAGGAAAAATTGGTCCATGAATGAGGTTCCATGATACTCGTGAGACCAAGACGAGTTGATTGGTACCATCACAATAGATTTATCATGCTTGTACTGAATATTTGAATGACACGGGTTTTTAGCAACGGACAACGTCTGTAGGTATAGGGTATTTATCTAAAACGATGGGCTGGAGGTAGAAGAAGGTGATTTGTCACCACCCTATTGGTATATTTGAATGCAGTGCGCGCGTTTGGTTTTTTTCAGGGCATAGGAGTTGTTTTTGTATATTATGAATTATTACTATTGTATTAACAACTAACAATAATGGCTCAGTTGGCAGCGTAGCATTGGTACAAGACGTGAGGACCTGGGTTCGATCCCAGGTCCCAGCGCTTTATTTATTTTCTTTTCTTACAACAGATCCAGTGCTCCACTCCCTCACACGCCTTCCATGCAACCTCAACGCCCAACCACTGGATGCACTGCTAGCCAGATCTAACGCTTCTTCTCTGAATGTCCTTGGTACACCTCAAGTCAACGCTTGCACAGGATCCAACATGGTTGACTGGGCTTGGAGCTTAATGGGCTTGGAAATTCAGATTCCCACCTCCCAGAATTGCTAACAACACAGGCCCATATTTTCTTTTGTCTATTTATTTCTTATATTTTAATTGTTTTGTTTAACTATTTTTTCACTAAATTAATTACTTTTTTTTCTTAAATTAACAAATCAAAAATCACAAAAAGATCTCTTTTTCTTAATAAATATTTTTTGAATTAATTAGTTTAATTAATTTAGGGTAGTGTAATCTTCTTTTTATAATTAAAAATAATTAGAATTAGGGTTTTAAATCGTACATAATTAATTTTCTTCAAAAATACATCAAAGATCATTTTTTTCATAAATATCTATTTCTTTAATTAATAAATTTAGTTAGAAAATTAGGTTAGTTTAATTTCTTTCATAATTTAAAAACAATTAGAAATTAGGTTTAATTAATTTGCAATTAAACACTTTCTCAAATAAAAATCCAAAAAAATCTTTTTCTCTCAATTAGGGTTTTAGATTATTTCAATCGTCCTCGCATTTAATTCACCGCGCACTTGTTAATTATTTTGCCATTATTTTGTAACTGCTAAGGGTATGTAATAGCTTTAAACTAGGGTTTTTATTTACCGCTTTTCCCTCATCTTTGGTCATGTGATTAATCCCCTCCCCGAAGCCTTGTAATAGCTAGGTTTATTTTCTCGCATTTTTAATTCCCGCAAATACTTAACTGTCTAGATGTATGCTAATAGGATTGTATGAAAAGAATGCTTGAAATTTAAAATGGTAGATCACCTAATGTACAAAGATTAAATAATTGAAACAAATCATATGCACATGTTTCACTCCTAGGGTTTGCCTTACTCTGGTTGCCTTCGGTAAACAATCATTAAGCATAAAAAATTTTAGTGGTCGCTCTCCAGTCTAAAAGATCAAAATGTTGCCTCGAAAATGTTGCCTCGAAAATGTTGCCTCGAAAATGTTGCCTCGGAAACGTTGCCTCGAAAAGATCTTAAGACTCTGGAGTTACTACTAATGTTTTCTAACTATTTCTTTAGTGATTGTATTTGTCCCTTTCCAACGTCCCTTACAACTCCAACGACGGTGCTACCTACTCCTTAATAGTAGGATAGCGCTGTCTAAAGGAAACAGGAACAAACAATCTTTTTTCGAGTAGGTAGAATCTTAAATACTTGCTCAATGAAAACTTTTCACACAAACACTTTTCAAAAACCAATTTTCAAAACAAACTTCGTCACATCCTTGAGGACTAATACAAGGGTTATTACGAAGTAAAACATTTTCAAGACAAACACACACAAGCAATTACCTAAGAGCCCGTAGATAACTACAGATAGAAAGGGTTCTAACACCTTCCTTTTCTATAACCTACCCCCCGTGCTCAGAATATCTCGAAAAAAGGTTTTTTCTGTTCTTTTTCCTTTTCCATGATTGGATAAAATAAAAGTCGGTGGCGACTCTTGCTTACCGCGACATTTTGCAAACAAAAAACGCAAAATGCAAACCAGTAAAAACAGTCTGTTCTGCCACCGTATCACAGAACTGGCGTCTCTGTTGGGGAATTAATAAGTGGGGTATACCTTAGGATCTAGGTCATTAAAAATTGCTTCTCTTGATTGTCTTGATTGCTTTACTTTTGAGGGTTTGTTTTGGGGTTACTATAGATCCTACACCCGGATCTAGGGGGCACTCATTAGGTAAACAACAATAGATCGTGGAGACTGTACGGCATAGACCGATATGGTTTAAGCGATGGTTGTGTTGGTGTGGCACTTTGGTTGGTACCGATATCCTTCATGGGGAAACGAGGAGAATACGGGGCCGCTGTGTGGTGTCATGAAGCACTAACGGACCTTAGAACCTTAGTTGTACAAACTTGGCCATTAGAAAGTAGTGAGATAGCCGGCCTCGGTGTAGAGCTGAGAACTGGTTGATAATCGATGCTACACTCATTGAGACCAGACTTTCAGGATATTTTGGCCGCAAGAAAAGATTGATTGAGCTGAAACAATGCCCGATAAAGGATGGTCAGTGATATTGAGAATCTCTAGAACCCGATTACTTTTTAGGACAGGTTTGAACCAACTAAACTTCAAGAGGGTACTACCTTTAACCTCATGCAAGCCTTAAACCTAAGGACTTGGTGTGACTTGAATGTGTTTGCTATACCTGTGTTTGCTATACCCGTGGTTTATCATGACATCGTGTATCATAACATGGCATCCATGCTTATTGCACTAACCATTTCAAAGACCAAGGGAATTTATCTTTGTTCTGTTTTGCAGATCATGGCTTCCGTTCGTAGAAACACTATCCGAATCAGCTTTGTGAAGATACCTTCCCAACTCAAAGAGCTAGCATCAAGGGTTTCTAAAACTTCTGCGTTCACTAAGAGACATGGTCAACTTCTCAACCTGGTTACTTCAAACTTTGATGAAAAGATGATGAGTGTACTCTTTCAGTTCTTTGATCCCAAGCACCACTGCTTCACCTTTCCAGACTATCAGTTGGTGCCTACCTTGGAAGAATTCTCTCAGTTATTGGATATACCTATTCTTGAACAGGTACCCTTCACAAGTCTAGAAGAAGTTCCTAAGCTAGAAGTCATTTCCTCAGCTTTGCACCTGAAACGGACCGACGTGGTATTCTACTGAGTATGCTACTGTGTAGTTGCATTTGGTGTTGTCGTTTAATCTAAATATGATTGTTGAATTGTTTATCAATTGTATGGATGCATATGTTGAAGGGGGGACTACGTTATTGTATGATGTTTATGTTTCTAAGGAAGAACATAAACATGTTGGGTGTTGTTGTTGCATAAATTATATGCCATACATCATTTGGGTTATTATTGTGAAAGAGGCGAGTAACGAATCTAGAAAGGTGGATGAGTAACTTGTCCCCGACCTAGAAGAGTGGGTTTGAGGTCTAGAAGGGTGGAACTGGTTCATATGAAAAACTTTTTGATGAGATGGTACCACATGTATATGATTCAAGTTGATATCGTAAGTCTCATTGCATATATTTAAGGGTTAAATATGTTTGTGGTTCTTACAAATATCTCAACATTTGTTTTTAGTCCCTCTAAAATTTTCCTTCAAACAATGATACTCATAAAGTTTTCTATCCATAATATTGGTATCTGCCGTCAACTTTCATTAACAGAAGGTGAAGTGGCGTGCCATGTGGGAAGACAACTTGACAAAAATCTGAAAACACTTGAAACTGCGGGGGTTTTAAACCTCCTCTAAACAAACCCAGAAGAAAAAAAAAGAAATATTTTGGTTCTGAACCTTTGTCAAACACTTTGCGAGTACGTTTTGCAACAATGATCATAACACACAAGTTCATCAATGGTAACCAACGACAACCATTAGCAACAATGTTGAATGCATTATGCACATAAACAAATTGCATTTTCGAGTTGTTCATTTGCCATGTATAATTCATCTCATATAGATTTTGACCTCTTTTACATTTTTCCAGATTCCACTTTATCTACAATAATTATTTTTCACCTTATCAATCTCACTCTTCTCTTTCATCTGTTTTCGCTATAATCTAACAATAATAATGCAAAAATTTGTTATGTTACAACTTACAAGTAATAATGAAGGAACTTGTATACCCCTATATTATAACAATTGAATATGTTCTTAGATCTCTTACTCACACAAAACTATGAATCATTTTTAGATTATTGTGTAGAGGTTAAACCAAACCATCTTTAGAATCATCCACTTTGTGGCCGAGAATTGGATCAGTGTTCTGAAACTTGAATTATAATGCTGACATAGGTAAGGCCTTATGGTATATAAATACCTAATCCACATAGATAACACTTATCTTCTTCGATACTTATAAATAAATATGAAGAAGAAAAGATGATACAAAAGAACATGTGAAAGATACCTCATTTGTCTCAGAATCGGTAGCAATATAACCATTTGATACCGATAATCCCACGAAGCTCTGCAATAAAATAAACATCCATCATCAAGATTATATACAGACACTGACGCGGCACTAAGAAGTAGAAACCACATGAGTTGGTATCAAATTTCAAGTTATTATTTGTGTACCTTAACATTTGTGTGACCAGTGAAAGATTGAATCAACGAGTCTATAACCCGAGATGTACACGTACACAAATCCTAAAGCTTCAAAGTGTTGTTTGTGGATGCAGAGACAAGGTTGACATTGTCTACAAACTTCATGTATCTCACTGTCTTATTATGACCGACTAAAGTACAAAGCGGTGCTCTCATGTTGTGTAGATCGTAGTAATATATCTAGTGATCCACTGAACCAAATGCGAGGTAACGAGCATAATCGAGAGGAAATTGAACTCATCATACATTTGCCTTTATTTTGAAAGAAAAATTCCTGAAGTTTTCTGATCACTCCTCGTGTTATCATCACTTTCATCAACATGCACCCCTAGTCTGACTCGTTTTCTAGTTCCTAAACACGAAGAATCTTCAATGTCGATAAATGTCATGGATGGTGTTGTACCCCAAAATTTTCCATCTCATTCATCAAATAAGTTTTCACAAAGATCTCTCTTGGTTCAAGACTACACAAGGGTTAATCAACTCAAGACACCTCCTTAAGCACTAATGACCAAATTAGAGTTTGAGATTGCACAAGTATAATTGAGCTTTCAATGCCTCATATGACTTTCATGGATCATTATGGACCCCCAAGATTACTCATGTCAAGTTTCAAGCCTTGGATCACACTTTTGCTCAGTCAATTGAGCAGTTGACCTAAAAATCAGTTGTATTGGGGAAAAAGTCAACTTTGGCCAATTTACAGTCAAACTTTATAATTTTTTATCCACATCAACATTATAAACTCATATGTATCATTTGATCAAGTTTGGACCATAATTCCTCAAGAATTTTGATCAAATCATCAAAAGGGCAAAATGGTCAAAATTAGGGTTTTGACTGAGGAAAGGCAATTTCTTATTTTTGACCTAGCAAATGGTCAATTTGTTTGAAGCATGATTTCAAGAGTTAAATTGCATCATTTTTAACCTAATGGCATGACCCAAAACATTGCTCAAGATCAATTGGATTGATAGTGAATTTTTAGTCAACTGATCAAAAGTCAATTGTACACTGAAAAGTCAAACTTTGACTTTTTGGTCAAAATCCAATGTCAAAGATCACAATTCATCAAAATATGTCAAAATATGAAACTTATTCATCAAAAAATCAAAAAGTCAAGATTTCATTTTGAAAAGTCAAAGTTTTCTAACTTAGAAATTTTTCTAAGTGTTTAAAACTTCATGTTTTTTCACAACTTTGAGCAAATTTTTCACCATGATGCAAGATGATTCATAAAGTCATGGTCTTGAAATTGAACACTTAGTGAAATTTTGCCCTAGTTTTGGTCAGGATTTTGACCTAACTTCTGACCCAAGTTTCACCTAGTTCCAAGGGGAATTTTCAAAAGTGATTCAAAGAGGGGTTGTAGAGCACATTACAAGCTTTCCAAAATGTCCAAGAACTCCTTAAGATCATTTGTGAGCAAGGAGAATCGAAGGTCAGAAGTTGGGGTTTCAAGTTGTTTGGCAAGGCAAAATTTGTGATGCACAATGAACCAAATCCATGTTAGGCTGCATAATCTTTGCTTTGAAGGCCTCAAACTTGTTTTTCACTCCATAATTAATGTTTTGTACAGCTGCTAGAAGCTTTAATCCAAATATCAAATGCATTGCCCATGCTTAATACCATTTTAGGAAGAAAGGCAACATTGCCATTTTGGAAAAGTGGCTTTATGCACAAAGTCCACTATTCTTGAGCCTCTAACTTGTTTGTTCAGCATACACTCAACATACAAAGTCCGATAAACATGTTTAAAGTTTGCAACTACTCTAGACAGCCTTGTACTATGCATTTGGACAATGTGTGTCAAGCTTGCTTCAAAAACAAGAAAAAGAGCCATAACATGTGATTTTTTAATTCAGATCAAGGACAAGTCTCCAAACTTGTTGCTTATAAATAGAGTAACTATTTGTGAGCTAGGACACGAATGCTAAGACCCTGAAACTCTCTCAAACACTCACAAACCATAAATTGCTCAAAAAACACCATTGATACACAGTTTTGCCCTTGAACTTGTATCTTTCATTTCCCTCATGCGTTTTCCCTCAAATTCATTTCTAAAGCTTCCTTACATCAAATATATTCCATCCTTGTCCTTAGTTTGAAATTGTAACTCCATCTTCATCATCCTCCATAACCAAAAACAGAGGTCTGCAACTTGACTTCTCCAGACCATTCTAGCCATCCATTGCTCAAGCTAATCATTGCATTAGCTTCCTGGGGACTTGAGGAAGCTAGCTGGACCATCATCATTGCCTGAAATAAGCTCATATTCGTTTTACGACTTCCAGTTTTGAGGTATTTTTCTTGAACTTCTATCTTCATATTTAGGCATTGTTGGGCTTGCATTTGTGAAGATAAAATGTAGACATCATTGCCATGAAACTATACATGTCCATAGATTTCATTTATTTTAATTGAGCTAGGAGAACTTTGAGTTTGAACTTTCTGAAATGTTTAGGTCAGAATTTGGTACTTTTAGAAATTCTCATTCATCTTTGATTTATAGCTTATGATATTTATATGGTTGGATTCGTGTGGGAAAATGGAGCAATTTCCGTGTTTACATTTTTGCAAATGGTTGAGAAATGAGCAAGTTACAGATCCTTTGGATGGAGGTTAAAAATGAAGTACAGTCAGGGCGCATTTTATGTTATGTATTTATCATATCATACAAGTTAACGGATGTATCACCACCCTAGTGGTTAAAGCGCGCGCCTGTCACCCTTAGGTCCTGGGTTCAAGCCCCAGCGTGACCTTTTGCAATTTTTTTTGACATTTTTTGTGTTTTGCAGCGCTTGGGCTTCCAATAATTGGGCTTTGTTTTTTTGCTTTTGCTAACCCATGTTATTACTTCCATACACCTGGCACAATTTCTTTTATTATTTTTTTTTCTTATTTTTTATTTCTTTTCTTCTTTAATATTTTTATTATTATTATTATTATTATTATTATTAATGAAGAAATCCAAAAATGTTTTATTTATTATTTATACTTATTTATTTTATTTTCTTATAAAAAAAAGCACTAAAAACATTTTCTTTAATAAATTAATTTTTTTTTAATTAAATATTTAGACTTAGTTTTAATAATTATTTTATTAATTAAAATTAACTTAGAATTTAGGTTTCTTTTAATTATTTAATTTTCATTTTTATTATTATTTAACTTAAAACCCTTTTTCTTCATAAAAACCCTAAAAAAATCTTTTTAATTTAATTTCTTTTCTCAATTAGTTTAAGTTAATTTTATTTTAATTTTAACTAATCATTTTTCATAATTTGGTTTAGGTTAAACCCTTTTTTTTATGAAAACCAAACAAAAATCATCTTTTTTCATATATTCTTGTATTTATAAATTACTATTTATTCAATTATTTTTACATGTTCAATATGGTTGTAATAGATTATTTAGGTTTAATTTTCTTGCAAAATCCCCATTTGTAATTTGTAGACCCCCTCCCATAAGTATTGTAATAGCGTAATAATTTTAAATTCCGCAATTTATCGCTTTATATACAAATACTAGTAATTAGGGTTTTGTATGGAAAGACTAAAACCAATCAATTAGTAAACCCTAATCAAAGATAAATCAAGCATGAAAATCAACACACTTGCACACAAGCACTCCTAGGATAAATCCACTTGGTTGCCTTACAAAAATGGTCATATTACGCATGTGAGGTATCTTAGCAAAGACAAGCAAAATACAAGATCATAGTCCCTCGATGACACTATCAAAAGTTGTCTTCCCAAAATGATCTTAGTCCCTAAAGAAAAATGCTAAGATACCTTGCAACATTACTAATCATGGTTATACGATGACCCACGCCCATCCCTTCTACATCCAAAGATAGGGTTACTTGCCAAATCAATGGTAAGATAACAATGTCAAAAGAAAAAGGAAATGAACATGAAAGACTTTTTGAGTAGGTAGAATGCTCCTAGTTACTTGCTTCATTTCAAAATAAAGACATCATTTCTATTTTCAAAACAAACAGCAACACTTTCAAAACATCTTTCAAAACTTGAAAACATTTTCAAAAGATCAAACACTTTGTATACATTCTTACGAACGAGAATCATTACAAAGTTTGCCTAAACAATGGCCTCTTTTCAAAAATACTTTCAAAACCATACAAAGCACAATTTCAGACAAAAGCAAGTGATCTAGCAAGTAACTAAGAGCACATGGAAAACCATGGATGAAAAGGGTGCTAATACCTTCCCTTTTCATAATCTACCCCCCGAACTCAAGAAATAATATCAAAGGTCTTTCCTGTGCTTTTTCACCTTTCCTTTAGGATAAAAGAAAAGTCGATGGCGACTCTTGCTAACGGCAACATTTGTGATAAAACGTAAAACACCCAAGTCAGTTCTCTCACGTATCACAGAACTGGCGACTCTGCTGGGGAATATTCTAAAAGTGGGGTTACCTTAGGGTTAGATCACATTTACTTGCTTTCTTTGTTTGACTTATTTGTTTTACATTATGGTTCTTTGTTTGTGTTTGAATCCTCTACCCGGATTATGGATACCTTATAGGTAAGTAGCAATACATTATGGAAATTGTGCGAGGTATACCGACATGGTCTAAACAATAGCTATGTTAGTGTGACATATTTGTGGGTACCGGTAGCCCTTGAGTAGTCAAGGAAAATACGGGGCCGCTGAGTGATGTCATGAAGCACTAATGAACTTTTAGAACCTTTACTTGACCAACTTGACCATTAGGACATAGTGAGATGATCGGCTTTGGTGCAGTCCGAAGTTGGTAGATACTCGATACTACACTAATTGAGGTTTGGTTTTTTGGGATATTTCAGTCGCCATTAAAGATTCTTGGCTGAAATAATGCCCAAAGAAAAAAAATCAGTGATATTGAGCTCCTTAGAACCTGGTTACTATTACTAGGACAGGTTTGAGCCAACTAAACATCAAGAGGGTACTTACCTATGAGACTCCATGCAAGCCTAAACCTAAGGACTTATTTGCTTTGTTTGTGTATATTTACTTGTACATAACATCATAAACATCATAACATCATACTCATATTCACTAACCATTTCAAGGATCTTGGGATTTATCTTTGTTCTGTTTTGTAGGACATGGATTTTATTCGCAGGAAAACTATTCAAGTCAATCTTGTAAGGATCCCTCCTCGACTTAAAGAGCTATCATCAAGGATTCCCGAAAATTCTCCATTCACCAAAATACATAGTCACCTACTAAACTTAGTCACCTCCAACACTGATGAAGACATGATGAAGGTTCTCTTTCAGTTCTTTGATCCTTTACACCATTGCTTCACATTTCCTAATTATTAACTTGTGCCAACTTTGGAACAATTCTCCCAACTCTTGAGGATTCCCATTCTCAATCAACTACCTTTCAACGGTACAGAAAGAGATCCAAAGCCAGAAGAGATTGCTCAGGCTCTACACTTGCAATCATCTGATATCACAACTAATTGGGAAACAAGGAGTGGTGTCAAGGGTTTCCTAGCAAAGTTCTTGTTTGAGAAAGCCCAAAACTGTTGGAACTCTTTGGATTTGCAAGCTTTTGAGAAAATCATGGCTCTCCTCATCTATGTGATGGTTTTGTTTCCAAATCTTGACCAACTCATAGATGTGAACACCGTCAAAATCTTCATGTCTCGTAACCCGGTGCCTACTTTTCTAGGAGACATCCTACATTCCTTTCACACTCGCACTATGAGGAAAAGAGGTATCCTTATGTGTTGTACTCCTCTCTTGGAAAGATGGTTTATTTGGCATCTTCCCCAATCTGTTTTGAAGAACGAGCAAGGTTCAAGGTGGTCACATAGGTTGATGACGCTCAAAAATTTAGACATTCATTGGTGTTCCCGATCTATAGAGAATGTTACTATTGTCGGCCGTTGTGGAGAATTCCCTAATGTCCCTATACTTGGCATTAGAGGAGGTATCACCTACAACCCCTGCTTAGCCTTAAGACATTTTGGTTACGCCCGAAGGGATGGCCCACATGAGATGCTCATCCAAGGTTTGGTATTTGACTATGAGAACAACGACCAAGGTCACCTCCATAGATTTATCCGATCTTGGAGGATGTTGAACAAGGTAGATAGCAAGACGTTGGGGCATAAGAATTCCATCCCTCTTGAGCCTTAGCTCAAATGGGTATGAGCTCGCGCTCAAAGTCTTATAATGCCTTACCCCTCCATTCTCTCGGTAATCATAGAGCCTGTTATGGAAGGAGATGTTCCGTACAATATCCTGCATCCTGACATGCCCACCTCTCTTGAAGACTTACAAAGGGATTGGATACAGATTAAGGGGGAGAGAGACACTTTCGAAGCCCAATTCTATGCCAGCGAGAAGAAGGTTTTGGACCTCACTAAGCAACTTCATGAGGAGCGGAGCCTGAATGCCTACATTGCACCAAAGAGGATGCGTACAACTTTTTTATCTTAGAGTTTTTGTACTTCTTTGTAAGCCCAAAAGAGGCATGATTTACTCAAGCTTTAATTTATTAATATAACGTGTATTCCTTTTTGGTCTAAAGCAATTTTAAATCTCTAATTTCTTTGAAATCATTGCATATGCATTTACCATTCATCATAACATAAGCAGGTTTCTTATGACAAGTCTCCTCATCTTTCTACTGTTTATTTCAGTAAGATGGATCTCGAGCAAACGGTAAAAGACCTCCAAGCACATAATGCTCAGTTTCAACAGTTGTTCCTGACTCTAGCCAAAGGACAAGAAGATCTGAGAACCTTGCTGATTGAAGAGGAGAAGAAGAAAAAGAAAGTAACCAGAGTTCTGAATTTGGGAAGAAGATTCCAAGGGCAAACCAGACGGACCCTGGATTTTGCAACGTCATATGGTGAAAAGGATAACCAAGATGGGAAAGGCAAGGAAGCAGTTGTCCAGCAAGAGTCTGAAGAGGAACAAGAAGAGGATTACTCTAAAGAGCAGTATCCCCCGGCCGACGACAAATACAAGCATTTGGAAGAACGACTAAGCGCAATGGAAATCCAGAAAGTGCCTGGGCTAGACTTTGAGGAGCTAGGCTTGGTGTCTGGGATTGTCATTCCCCCAAAATTCAAGGCACCAATATTTTCTAAATACGACGGAGTTTCGTGCCCCAAAATGCATCTCCGATCCTATGTGAGGAAGATACAGCCTCACACTGTGGACAAAGATTTATGGGTCCACTTTTTCCAAGACAGTCTATCCGGAACTCAACTTGATTGGTTTTATCAACTAGAAAGGGCCAACATCTACAATTAGAAAGACCCTGTCGTTGCTTTCTATAAACAATATCAGTACAATGCAGATCTTGCTCCTACTCGTACTCAACTCCAGAGTATGACTATGGCTTCAAGTGAAGGTTTCAAAGACTAAGCTCAGAAATGGAGGGAGTTAGCAGGAAGAGTCCAGCCTCCCATTTCTGAAAGAGAACTAGTAGACATGTTCATGGGTAACCTGCCTGGTCCTTTCTTCAATCATCTAATTAGAAGCTCCTCGGCATGCTTTACTGAATTAATCTTGACCGGAGAAAGAGTGGAATATGGGATTAAGAGTGGGAAAGTCCAAAAAGACACATCCTCTGCCGCTATAAGAAAACCATTCATTGGGAAGAAAGAAGTTGGTGTTGTGTATCCTCAAAGAAATCAAAATAGAACTGAACGTCGACCAATGGTAGGGCTGTCATGATCCCTAAGCCTGCACCTACTCAACAAAGGAATGATCATCCTAGAACAGAAAGACCAGTAAGACAACTTACCCAGATTAATATGACACTATCTCAAGTCCTGCCACATTTGTTGAGATTTAATCTAGTAACTTTGAAAGAAGCTCCGAAGAATCCTAACACAACCTCTCCTTATTATCATCCTAATGCTCACTGTGCATACCATTCAGAAAGTCCAGGCCATGATACTAACAACTGTTGGGCTTTGAAAAACATGGTATAAGACCTTCTTGAAGCAAAATAAATTGAGTTTGATGCTCCTGAAATCCCGAATGTTATCACCGCTCTTATGCCCAAGCATGGTCGCGGTGTTAACGCTATTGAAGATGATATGTCTGTTTCTATTATTGATGAACTTGTTACTCCTCTCATGACCGTCAAGAAGAATCTATTGAAGGCTGGTTTGTTTCCAGGCTGTGACGAAAGCTGCCACTTCTGTCTATCCCTACCAACTAGTTGTCATTTATTGAAAGCAGGTGTTCAGCGCCTAATGGATGAAAAAGAGATTTTGTTTGAAAAGACTCTTGTTCCACCCATTTCCTACAGTGATGTTTCAATAGTAACCATTTCCTCTAATCCTTCCAGGGTCTCCACCAAAAGACCCATTAGGATTACATCAGTTCCTAAAGTAGATCCACTAATAATTACTATGCCAGGTTCAATCCCGTACTCATCAGATAAAACTGTCCCATGGAATTATGGGGGCGACGTTTACTATCACGGTGTCAAACAAGATTGGCTGGCTGATGAAGACTCAATTCTTGAGAAGGTTGACCTCGACATCAATAAAATTGCGGGAACCAGCAAGATAACCTGAAGTGGAAGAATTTTCTCGCCAGAGATTGCTCCTCCGAAGACTCTTACCGGCCCTATAATCATCCCTGTTTCTGTTCCTGCTAACACTACTACTACTACTACAATTCCTATAGTTACACCTGTTACACTCATGCCGCCAAGACAACGGAGACTCGGGGCAAAGGCATTCTGGTTGAGTCTGTCCGGATGAAGGCGCAAACAATATCTATTCCTGAGGCCTCCCAAAAAGAGATGGAATAAATTCTGAAAATTATAAAGAGAAGCGACTACAACGTAGTCGAACAGCTAGGGCAGACTTCGTCAAAGATTTCCATTCTGGCTTTATTTTTATGCTCCGAGGCTCGTGCGAAGGCCTTGGTGAAATTCCTCAAAACTTCCCATGTACCACAAGAAACCTCTGCTGATCAGTTCCAAGACTGTGTAGCCAGCCTAACTGCGGATAATGGTTTAGGGTTTTCTGATGCTGACTTGACACCTAGAGGAAGGAAGCACAACGAGGCATTACATGTCTCTGTCGAATGTCGGGGCACAACTTTGGCCCATGTCTTGGTTGATACTGGTTCGTCTTTGAGTGTGCTTCCTAAGAAGGCTCTTGTTAGACTTGACTATGAAGGTTTGACCTTAAAACCCAGCAATATAGTGGTAAGGGCCTTCGACGGTTCAAAGAGAATGGTGCATAGGGAGGTGGACATCCCCATAAAAGTTGGAACACAAACCTTTGATTCAACTTTTTACGTGATGGAAATTCGCCCTCCCTATTCCTGTTTGTTGGGCCGACCATGGATTCACAATGCTGGTGCTGTCACCTCTACGTTACATCAAATGCTGAAATACCCAACCAAGGGGGAGATCATTATTGTCCATGGAGAAGAGGAATATATGGACAGTCATCTAAACTCCTTCAGATACATGGAATTGGATGGTGAATTCATTGAAACTCCGTTTGAGCATTTGGAGGAAGTCCCACCAACCGTGGCAGTAACCAAAGTTGTTTCCCAAATCCCTAAGATTACAAGACCTCCACTAAAGATGTCTTCTCTGAAAGATGCCAAGGCAGTGATAGAAGAAGGTGGGTGCACTATTTTGGGCCAACTCCCAGATATCCCATACAAGTCTGACAAATTTGGTCTGGGTTTCACTTCAGGAGCCCAGAAAGTTGTACGACGTGCTCGTGCCGAGGGACCACCCTTGAAGATCAGCAACCACAGAGTCAATGCAGTGGAGGATGATTAGGATATCTATGATCTAGAGGATTAGATTTTCCCAACTGTTAATGGAAGACTCAGTAACTGGGAAGCTAAAGATTTTGTCCCAATTACTTTTATCCAACAGTAATTGTCTTTAAATGTTGTCGGATCTGTAATAATTAAACAATTCAAACTTTTAAAGCCTTGTGTCTTACCCGAGGCACTATGGTCCATTTGTAAGGGTTGTTATCTCATTTTCATATGTCATCAATGAATCATGGATGTTTTTGCGTACAAACTTTGTGTTCTTTGTCTTTCTTTTTTTACACTTTTAGTTCTTTCAAAGATGGCTATACTCTTACACACACTCACATTCAAAATGTAGATCTACATCCATTCGGGATCCCATGGGTAACAATTCTGCTATGGCCTTTTGTGACTCTGAAAATATAATCTACCAAGCCGAAGGCGAAGGTGAGGAAGATTGTGAAGTGCCAGGGGAACTAGCCAGGTTATTACAACAAGAAGAGAGGACCATTCAGCCCCACGGAGAACCAGTGGGCACAGTTAATCTAGGTACCAAAAAGGACAAGAAAGAAGTCAGGGTGGGTGCCAATCTGGAACCCAATGTCAAGAAGCGCCCGATTCAGTTGCTACATGATTATGTTGAGGTCTTTGCCTGATCGTATGAAGACATTCCAGGACTTGATGCAGATATCGTGGTACATCGCCTACCAACAAAAGAAGACTGCCTACCGGTAAAACAAAAGGTCTGTCGCATGCGACCATACATGTTAGAGAAGATTAAAGTCGAAGTCATGAAACAATTCAACATCAGATTCTTGGCCGTCACCTTCTATCCACAATTGGTCGCCAATGTTGTTCCCGTGCCTAAAAAAGACGACAAAGTGCGAATGTGCGTGGACTACAAAGAATTGAATAGGGCAAGCCCTAAGGATGATTTCCCAGTTCCCCACATTGATATTCTGGTTAACAATACATCACAACATAAGGTGTTTTCCTTCGTGGACAATTTCTCAGGCTACAATCAAATCAAAATGGCGCCTGGGGACATGGTTGAAACAACCTTTGTCACATAATGGGGGACATTCTGTTACAAGGTTATGTCATTCGGGTTTAAGAACGCTGGGGAAACCTATCAGCGTGCCATGGTAGCTCTATTTCACGACATGATACATCATGAAATAGAGGTCTATATAGACGACATGATAGCCAGATCTCAAACCAAGGAGGAACATCTTGACCATTTGCAGAAGCTGTTTGAGAGACTAAAGAAATACAAGCTGAGGTTAAACCCGAATAAATGCACATTTGGGGTAAGGTCCGGTAAACTCCTAGGCTTTATTGTCAGCGGTAAAGGTATTGAAGTGGATCATGCCAAAGTGAAAGCAATACAAGAAATGCTTGCTCCTCATACCGAGAAGGAAGTCAGAGGATTCTTGGGACGGTTAAACTACATTGCCAGATTCATTTCTCACCTAACAGCTACTTGTGAACCAATCTTCAAATTACTGAAGAAAGATCAAGTAGTCAAATGGAATGATGAATGCCAAACTTCTTTCGACAAGATCAAAGAGTACCTACAAGCGCCTCATGTTTTGATGCCACCAGTCGAGGGAAGACCCTTGATTATGTATCTAACCGTTTTGGAAAATTTGATGGGGTGTGTGCTGGGGCAGCATGACGAGTCTGGCCAAAAAGAGCATGCTATTTACTACCTGAGCAAAAAGTTTACCGACTGTGAAATGAGATATTCACTGCTCGAGAAACCTTGCTACGCTCTAGCATGGGCTGATCGCCGTCTAAGACAATATATGTTGACCTATACTACCTTATTAATATCCAAGATGGATCCAATAAAATACATATTCGAGAAGCCCACCCTCTCTGGGAGAATAGCAAGATGGCAGATGATCCTGATGGAATATGACATTCAATATACTACCCAAAAGGCAATAAAAGGCAGTGTATTAGCCGATCACCTTGCTCATCAAGCTGTGGATGACTATTAGTCCATGAAGTTCGATTTCCCATATGAAGACATCATGATAGTAAACAACTGTGAAGAATTCAGACCATATGACGGACCTGGACAAGGATCCCGATGGACCCTGGTTTTTAATGGAGCATCCAACGCACTCGGCAATGGTATAGGTGATGTACTCATATCTCCGGAAGGATGTCACACTCCCTTTAAGGAAAGACTCTGCTTCAACTGTACAAATAACATGGCAGAATACGAAGCATGCATTTTTGGTCTCAAAGCTGCCATAGATTTGGGGATCAAGTCCTTAAGTGTATTCGGAGATTCAACTTTGGTCATCAGCCATATCAAAGGGGAATGAGACACCAAACACCATAACCTTATCCCCTACAAAGAACATGTGTTGACTTTTGTTGTACCCCAAAATTTTCCCTCCCATATTTCTCAAGACATGTCAAGAATAATCTTCAAGTTGCTCAAGTTGGCTCAAGGGTTGGACAGTCAAATCACCTCCTAAGGCAGTCAAGTCAAAATTAGGGTTTTGTGTTGCATTAAGGTCCTCATATCCAAATGACCTCAAGTGCTCCCAAATGTCATAATATGTTCTTAAGTTCATCCATGACAAATTTCAAGCCTTGCAGAGGAAGTTTGGTCAGTCAATTGCTCAAGAAGTCCAAAAATCGACTGTGCTAGGGCAAAAGTCAATTGTGACCCAAATACAGTCAAACCTCAAGATTTTTTGTCAACATTCTCATTTTGAAGGATAATTAATCATTTTATCAAGGGTTGATCATGATTCATCAAGGATTGTTCAAGATTCATCAAGATTCAAAAGTTGCTAAATTAGGGTTTTATAGAAAAAGTCAACTAAACTTTGACCAAGCATAACTTTCTCATACTTTATGAGAAATGACCCATCCAAAGCTCATTTTGAAGAGGATGCAATTTCCTACAATCCATCTTCACACCCCAAGATCAAGAAATGCTCTCACAAAAAGTTACAAATTTGGACATTATAGGTCTTGAAATTCTGGCTGCAGATACTCAATGTCACGTTCAATGTTA
This sequence comes from Vicia faba, assembly GCA_948472305.1. Classification (NCBI taxonomy): domain Eukaryota; kingdom Viridiplantae; phylum Streptophyta; class Magnoliopsida; order Fabales; family Fabaceae; genus Vicia; species Vicia faba. The sequence continues at coordinate 769,222,696 of OX451739.1, read as the reverse complement.
TGACACCGTATCTGACTTACTATATGACAGTAAATACAAAAGCAATAAAGAACACAGTCAATTGTTTACCCAGTTCAGTGTGCAACAACACCTACTCTGGGGGCTACCAAGCCAGGGAGAGAATCCACTATAAGAGATGTTAATTCAGGAATAAACCAACCAGTTTATCTCCTTCACTTAAGACCTACCCAATGCAATTCTAATCTAAGTACAACTTAAACCTGAGTTCCTACTCACTCCCCCTCAATCACAGCAGTGATACATAAACCAATTTGACTTAAGAATTGATGAAGACACTCTTCAAAAACACACACTTGATTAAGCTTCACAGCTTTTTAATCAAGCAACACAATCACTCGTGCTTCACAGCTTTGAGTGATGTACACAACTAACTTGACTCTGCTTCACAGCTTTAGTCAAGGAACATTCAAACACTCTTGCTTCAAAGCTTTGAGTGTTACACAACCCTTACAATTGAAACCTATTCCAAGGCACTTATCACAATGATAATTGCTTGGAGTACAATAAACAAATCTATACAGATTACAAAATGATCTTCTAATCAATCAGCAGAGATGTCTTGAAAAACAGCAGCTCTGTTGAATATATAGCAGCTGCAACTTCAGTTAGGGTTTCCAAAAACCTAGGGTTAATTCCGTTTGACCTAAAGACCAGGTCACAGGACTTTATTAACCAGGTTAGGGTTGAGCTAGGTTACCCCTCAGAAAACGCAGGATTCTGTTCAGAAAGGACTGAGTTATTTCCTGAAAAAACTCAGACTTATCCAATCCTGCAAACCTGTTAGTTCAGAACAGGATGTCATAACATCTGTTATGACATCTGAGAAAACCTGTCTACTGATTTAGCAAAATGTGATCATTTTGCAAAAATGCTCAGATACACACTTATAAACATCAGTATTTGAATTACAATATTTTTCTGCAAATGTACCTAATGAGTTAGTACAACCTGAACTAGAATGTTATGACATCAGTCATGACATTCACACATACACTTGGGATTTACCAAAAATGCAAGCCAATACCTAAACACCTACAAACTCCCCCTTTGGCAGATTTTTGGCTAAAGACCCTAAACAATCAGAGATAGATAGCAGCAGAAATAAGTGACAGCAGCAGAAAAATAGAACACAGAATGTCAAGTACTAATTGAGCAAGTACCAAAATATTCTCCCCCTCTTTAGCCACAAATGGGCCAAAGATACATGATCATAAAATTATACAGTTATCCAAAACAAAATAATAAGAGCAGCAGCAGAAAACACCAGAATACACTTCCAAACTCCACCAGCAACCCCACCAAGCAGCAATCAACCTTCAAGCACTGTCATCAGACTCAGAGGAGCTAGTTTCTTCAATGTTGAGCTGTCCTTCAGCTTCTACACCTTCTTCCCTTCTGCTTTCTTCAGCTTCCTCCTTTTCTAGCCTGGCAATTAGAACTTCTAGGGTCCTTTTTCTAGCATCCAGATCTTTTCAAGTTTCTTTTAAAACAGCTATGACATCTGATGTCTTGGACTGGGTCTTTACAGACGATGTCTCGGCTGATGTTATAACAATGTCTGGAGCATGAGATCCCTGAAACAGTTTGTAGTGCAGGCCAAGGGCAGGAGCTCTTTTGCAGACTGTATCTCTTGCTACAAGGATGTCGGGGTATTGTGCAAGGATGATTCCACAAAGGAGGGAGGGAAAGGCAATTGGTCCTTTGACAGCATAACTGCCAGCATGCTTTAAAGTTTGTTCAAAGATGTACCTTCCATAGTCAAAGACAGTCTTGGTTCCTACAACATAGATAAATCTCCCCAATCCTGTGGAGATAGTTGATTTGTGATTTGTAGGCACCCAGTTTGCTGCACCTATTTTATGCAAGATGGCAAATTTCATGCTGAGTTTACTAGCATTCAGCTTCCCTTTCAATGGCCAGCACTTTACTTGCCTGGCTGTGATGGTTAGACACACTTCATTGTCAGTTGCCTCTAGATCAGGACAGTCCTTATTTGTTCTTCCAAGAAACTTGTTGATTTCTGATGGAGAGAACTTGACCCTTCTTCCTCTAACAAGCACACTCTCAAAGTCAGCTGACCTTCCATCAGCACAATCATTTGACAAGTTCACTACAAACTCCTTAACCAGATTTTCATAACATTTGTTAAACTTTATCACTGTCTTCATTAGCCCAGCATTCTTGATCAGATCAATGATGTCTTTGCACTCCAAGGTATCATTGTTGAGTTCTCTCTCCAAGGCTATTCTCTTTAAGCAAACATACTTCCATCTGTTTGCATTGTCAGGATGATGAAAGGAGATGTTGTCTGTTGGCACTTCAGGCACTCTAGCAATCTTGCTGGAGGGGAGCTTCCTTCTGATGGGAGTTTCTTCAATATCAATCTCAAATTCTGATTCATCATCAGAATCAGAAGTTTCAGGTTCTTTACTTTTCTTAGAGATTGGTTGTCTAGCAGTCTGCACATGTGCCTTCTTCCCTTTTGTCTGAATACTTTTCTCAGCCATCCCTTCAGCCTTGGATTTCTTAGCATCAGGTTTAACATTCTGACTACTCTTTCTTTTCATCAATCTCCTAGCAATGCTAGGGTTCACATTAGCAATCAGTTCATTATCTGAGTAATCTTCATCCACATCAATGATAGGTGGATCAGCAGCCTTTTCAGAGGGGTTCTGAATGTTGTCTTTTGGTGTCACAACATCCTCAGTGACATCTACATTTTCAGAACCTTCCACATTTGGACTTTCTGATTGATTTAAAGGGATAGAAATCCCCGGTACAGATTGGTTGCCACTCAGAATGCTAGTAACCAGCCTAGCAATAGCTTGGTGTACTTGAACTGATCCTTCTCTATTAGGTACAGAAGATGAAGGATGAGAAGAATTACCAGAGGCTGTAGCTTGAGCTCTTCCTGCATGTCTGGTTCTGAGCTTTTTGACTCTGGCTGGGTCAGTTGCCATCTCCCTGAGAGGAGTGACCTCAAGAACTTCAGATTCTATGCATGTAGTGATTGCCCTAGAATCTTGATCAGATGATGCCGATGATGAGGAAGGCGAAGCCGCCATGGTGGAAGATGATGTCTGAGACATTTTGATTGACTTTGAGTAATAGTAGCAGTTTGAGAAAAATCTTTGATTGGGAGGAGGAAACAGGTTGCAAGGATGAGAGAGGTAGGGGGTAAAAGGGAGTCTCTTTAACTTCTTAAAGCTTTTGAAGGAATTGTGAACGAATATGATTAACCCACTAAAAATAGACTTAATAAAATTAATCCCCTCAACCCTTGTTTTAAGCAAAACTAATTGCTATAATTTCTCATGTTGGTGAATACCCAACCTGCCCCTCAAATTTTCAAGTTTATTTCCAACAAGAGCCTTGGTAGAAGAATCAGTCAGCTGAAGCTTAGAGAAACTGTGTTCCAGTTTAAATGACTTCTTCTCTTCAAAGTCAATAGGGTTCAAGGAAATGTTGAATGTTTTCAGATTGTCACAACACAATGTCACAACATCTTGTGTAACATTGTACTCAGGGAGCATCTGTTTTGACCAGAATTTGTTAGACTTGTTATCTCCAACATCCTTATCAAGATGACTTAAGGTTCTGACAACACATTTTTCTTCAAGTTTATTTGCCACATCACATATATTATCAGCCTGTAGTTTTGGAGTTCTTCTGACAGCTTCCATAGCTTGCTTATGCTGCCACAGTTTCATCTCTTTTACTTCTTTGATGATTTGACACATAGTGGAGATATCAGTGTTCTCATGCTGCCACACGTAACAGTTATCTTTGGATTTGATTCCTCTCATTACAACATCTAGTTTTTCATTAAATACTAGACATTCAGATCTTGAGAAGTTGACCATAAATCCTAGATCACATAATTGACTGATACTAATGAGATTAGTAGTCAATCCTTTTACCAGCAGTACTTTATTCAGACTTGGAACTCCAGGGCAGTCCAAATTACCAACTCCTTTGACTTCACCTTTAGCACCATCTCCAAAGGTCACAAAACTGGTGGTGTGAGGCATAACATTATTGAGGAGATTTTTGAATCCAGTCATGTGTCTGGAACATCCACTGTCAAAGTACCAATCTTCCTTTGCAGAGACCCTCAGGGAAGTGTGAGCTATCAGTGCAACAGCCTTTTTCTTCCATTTAGGAACATGAAGTACCTTTTTAGACTTAGGTTTGACACCTGAGTTCTGATTAGGATATCCATGTAGTCTGAAGCAGAAGGGCTTTATGTGACCATATCTCCCACAATGATGACATTTCCATCTTTGGTACCTCTTCTTCATATGTTTCTGTCCCTGATGTTGAGAGTTGTGTTGAGACATCCGTTTTGACATTTGCTTACCAGTACCAGATTTCTTTGCTTCCACAAATCCTAGTCCAGATTTATTTCCCACATTTTGTCCAACCTGAAGGATCTCTTCCAATTTGTCTGTTCCATTGGTCAACATCTTGACAGATTTGGTCATTTGATTCAGTTGTGAGTTCAGCAGTTGAACTTCTCCTTCTAAATGACTTATAGTTTCAAGATTTGCCCTTTTTTCAGCCTCCAACTTTATAATGAGTTTTGATTGTTTCTCATTCTGCACACAAACTTCAGCACTTCTGATACACAATTTCTTGTAGGTATCAGCCAGTTCTTCAAATGTCACTTCTTCATCACTAGTGTCACTTTCAGAAGTACAAACACTAGTTAGGGCAGTAAATAGTTTGGCAGATTCTTCTTCAGAATTACTTTCTGAATCATAGTCAGACCAAGTAACAGTCATTCCTTTCTTTTGCTTCTTAAGAAAGGTAGGACATTCAGCTCGAATATGTCCATATCCTTCACATCCATGGCATTGAATACCTCTGCCTTGGTTTCCCTTATCTTCTGACCTTGGTCTTCTGCTGGAACTGTCAATGTCAGAGGGAATGTTATGAACATTAGACCTTGACTTTGGGTCCATTCTTTTGATGAGCCTGTTGAACTGTCTTCCAAGCATGGCAATAGCTTCTGATATGTTTTCTTCTTCATCCTCCTTGTATTCAACATAAGTGTTGGATACAAGTGCTATGCTTTTGTTCTTCTTGTCACCATTATCAGTGATCCCCATCTCAAAAGTCTGAAGAGACCCAATAAGTTCATCCACTTTCAACTTGCTAATATCCTGGGCTTCCTCTATGGCAGTTACCTTCATTGCAAATCTTTTAGGCAAGGATCTGAGAATCTTCCTCACCAGTTTTTCTTCTGACATTTTTTCTCCCAGTGCTCCTGAGGTGTTGGCAATCTCCAAGATGTTCATGTGAAACTCATGAATGGTTTCATCTTCCATCATTTTTAGATTCTCAAATTTAGTGGTCAACATCTGAAGCCTTGACATTTTTACTTTGGAAGTTCCCTCATGAGTAGTTTTGAGAGTGTCCCAGACTTCCTTGGCCAGTTCATATTGATGAACTAATCTGAAAATGTTTCTATAAATTCCATTGAACAAGGCATTTAGAGCTTTGGAATTTCCCAGGGCTAACTCATCTTCTTCTTTACTCCAATCTTCCTCAGGCTTCAGACTGACTGTCCCATCTCTCTCAGTTATGGTGGGATGAATCCATCCTTTGTCAGCAGCTCTCCAAGCCTTTTTGTCCAGAGATTTTAGGAAGGCAATCATACGAGGTTTCCAGTAGTCATAATTGGTTCCGTCCAGAATGGGTGGTCTATTTCCAAAAACTCCTTCTTTGTCCATAGTGCCAGAAAGTGATATCCCTAGATCTCACCCAGTAATACAGGCAGGGTGCCTGCTCTGATGCCAATTGAAATTCTGGCTGCAGATACTCAATGTCACGTTCAATGTTATGACACCGTATCTGACTTACTATATGACAGTAAATACAAAAGCAATAAAGAACACAGTCAATTGTTTACCCAGTTCAGTGTGCAACAACACCTACTCTGGGGGCTACCAAGCCAGGGAGAGAATCCACTATAAGAGATGTTAATTCAGGAATAAACCAACCAGTTTATCTCCTTCACTTAAGACCTACCCAATGCAATTCTAATCTAAGTACAACTTAAACCTGAGTTCCTACTCACTCCCCCTCAATCACAGCAGTGATACATAAACCAATTTGACTTAAGAATTGATGAAGACACTCTTCAAAAACACACACTTGATTAAGCTTCACAGCTTTTTAATCAAGCAACACAATCACTCGTGCTTCACAGCTTTGAGTGATGTACACAACTAACTTGACTCTGCTTCACAGCTTTAGTCAAGGAACATTCAAACACTCTTGCTTCAAAGCTTTGAGTGTTACACAACCCTTACAATTGAAACCTATTCCAAGGCACTTATCACAATGATAATTGCTTGGAGTACAATAAACAAATCTATACAGATTACAAAATGATCTTCTAATCAATCAGCAGAGATGTCTTGAAAAACAGCAGCTCTGTTGAATATATAGCAGCTGCAACTTCAGTTAGGGTTTCCAAAAACCTAGGGTTAATTCCGTTTGACCTAAAGACCAGGTCACAGGACTTTATTAACCAGGTTAGGGTTGAGCTAGGTTACCCCTCAGAAAACGCAGGATTCTGTTCAGAAAGGACTGAGTTATTTCCTGAAAAAACTCAGACTTATCCAATCCTGCAAACCTGTTAGTTCAGAACAAGATGTCATAACATCTGTTATGACATCTGAGAAAACCTGTCTACTGATTTAGCAAAATGTGATCATTTTGCAAAAATGCTCAGATACACACTTATAAACATCAGTATTTCAATTACAATATTTTTCTGCAAATGTACCTAATGAGTTAGTACAACCTGAACTAGAATGTTATGACATCAGTCATGACATTCACACATACACTTGGGATTTACCAAAAATGCAAGCCAATACCTAAACACCTACAGGTCTTTTTGAAAGTCAACAAAAACACCTTTTTTGCCAAAGCTTATAACTTGAGCATGGAACATCAAAATGATATGAGACCAAAAGGGTTGATTAGAGGACATCTCAAGGTTTCTAAAAAGTCCAATAACACCTCCAAAAGTTCAAACTTGAAGAAGTTATGCATTGTTGAAGTTGGGCATTTTTCCAAATTTGCCAAAAGTCAACTATCCCCAAAACTCCAATTTTTGACAAAAGGGCCCACTTTTTTCCACTTGATATGGTCTTGTCATGCCACACACGTGTCCCATATTTGATTTCATGGCCATTCATTTATTTTTCTATTTTATTTAATTTTTATTGATTTAATTCATTTTTAATCAATATTAAATCAAATAAAATCTAAAAATTGATGAAATCATATCTTTGTGATTGGTACAACTTTCATTTGGCATGATTCACCAAATCAATTCGTATCAAGGCTCATTCATGCACAAAAAATCAGATTTGAATTATTTTTGGAAGTTTGATAATGGTGATCAAAATCAAATCATGAATCTTCAATGCACTTGGATTCAGGCCAAAAGATTAAACCTAATTCATTCTATAACACTCACACAAGCCACACAAAGCAAGAACACGCACAAGGCACGACTGAAACGGCCAGAAGAAGTTTGTGAGAAACCTTGAAAATTTGGAGATCAAAAACAACATTGGAGCTCGATTCAAACGAAAAGCTTGACATAGCTCTCTTCCCTGACATCCCCTGAAGCGATACCAATCAAAACCAAGCCTTCTCATTGCCTAAAACTCACTGTAAGTCTCCACAAACCTTGCTCTGAACATGACATCATGAAACCATTTTCTTGCATCCTCTTGCCAATGTTTTTGTATAATCATGCTTGCCCTTAAATTTCCAGTAGTTCTGCATCATTCAATTGGGTTTTTGTAGCCTATATCTCCCTACCCGAACCTAGGGTTTTGGAGGTTTCCATTTGGAGTTTCGTTTTGCATGGACAATTAGGACGAATCTTGGCCATGGTTGAGCTCAAGAGGAAAGGGCGATCACGTCCATGTGCTTGGATGGGGTTGTTATGGCCTAGAACGAGTTTTTGAATCACTCCACGAATCTTCCTGCAGATAAAAATCCGCAGGTAAATAACCAGAGTTATTTTGGAGAAGACGACCAGACGTCGCTCTCCCATTGGTTCATTTAAAAATACGCGCTTTTATTTTTTTTATCCAGGCATAGTTGATTATTGTCCATATAATATTTGTTGTGTGTATCAATAACAAAGAAACAGGCCAGCTCAGTTGGTGGAAGCGCTATTGGAAGACCCCTTGGGACCTGGGTTCGAATCCCAGGTCCCCCCAAACTTTAATAAATTTTGTTTTCAGGCAATCTTGTGCAATGTCAAGGATGCAGTCCACCATGCGCTTGCAGAGATCAACGTGCCAAGTGGCTTCAGGCCAAGATCCAGAGGCTAGAATTGAGTATCCACCATACTCTCCAGTCAACGCACATGCATGGAATGGCTAAGGTCAAAACAGGCTGGACGTTTTGGGCCTGGAAATTGCCAATTTCCCCATCAAATTCAAGCCCACACCCCCCTGAGTATTTCTTTTACATTTTATTTCTTTTCCCTTATTTATTTATTTTATTAACTATTATTATTATTATTAATTAACCAATTAACCTTTTTTCATAAAAAAATCAGAAAAAACAAAAATAATATTTTTATAAAATCAATTAATTTCATTATTTATTTTTGTAAATAAACACTAATTAATTCATTTAGTTTAAATAGGTTTAACAATAACATATTTTGCAATAAATTAAAATTAATTTAGAATTAGGTTTTTAATATTTTTAACCATTCTTATTTTATTTCCTTAATTAAAATAAAAACCCAAAAATATTTTCATTTAATTAATTAATTCAATTATTAACTTAGACCTAATTTTTAATTTAAAAAAATAACAAAAAATATACTTTCTTTAAAAAAGGGGTCAAAACCCTAGGATACTCCGATTTAATTTTCTCGCGCGCGTATTATTTTTTGATCCATATCTCAATATTATAACTGCTTCGGGAATGTAATAGTTTAACTTAGGATTTTATTTTATCGTTTTATTTACTTTCCGCAATTTAATTTTAAAGGGTTTGTTTTTGGCGATGTAAATACCCGAAGCCTTGTAATAGCTTAGAATTATTTTCCGCAATTTAATTTCCGCACAATATTAACTGCTAGATGTTTGATAAATAGGCAATGCATGACAAGATTAATCTTTAACCTAAAATCAATAGTAGCTCACCATTAATATGTACAAAGATAATATAACTGAAAAATAACACACTCGCACATGCGCACTCTTAGGGTACACCTCACTTGGTTGCCTCGAACGTGGTCATTGAGTATAGGAAGTTTTAGAGGTCGCCCTCTTGTCCAAAGATCATAAGTTGCCTCGAAACGGTTGCCTCAGATAAAATGATCTAAGACATTAGGGTTACCGCTAAGGCGTCCTAACATTGCTTTAGTGACCACACGTCCCTTAATCAAATTGACCCGAAAACTCCAACGACGATGCTACCTACTCCTTAATAGTGGGATAGAATTTTCTAAAAGACACTTGTACAGATTAATTCCTTTTTGAGTAGGTAGATGGTTCTTAAGTACTTGCTCCTTTCAAAACAAAACAAAACTGTTCGCACTTACACTCTCTTCAAAACAAAAAACTCTTTTCAAACCCACCAAACACAAAGAAAAGCAAACTTTTGAAAACACAATGAGCAAGTACCTAAGAGCCCGTGGATAACCTTGGATAGAAAGGGTGCTAACACCTTCCCTTTCTATAATCTACCTCCCGAACCCGAAAAATATCTCAAAAAAGGAATTTTTTTGTGCTTTTGTCCTTTCCTTGTTGGATAAAATAAAAGACGGTGGCGACTCTTGCTTACCGCGACATTTTGCAAAAACAAACGCAAAACGCGAACCAGCATTCCAAAAAACAGTCAGTTCTATTTCCACCGATCACAGAACTGGCGACTCTGCTGGGGATTCTTATAAGTGAGGTGTACCTTAGGATTAAATCACTATGTTTTCAATTGTATGCTTTGTATGCTTTAACTTTGTGGGCTTGTATCAGAGTTTTATAGATCCTAACCCGGATCTGGGGATATCCTTTAGGTAAGTAGCAATAAACTGTGAGGGATCTGTCCGGCGTAGACCGACACAGATGAAGCAGTAGCTACATTGGTGTGGCACCTTGGTTTGTACCGATATCCCTTATGTTGGAACGAGGAGAATATGGGTCTTCTAAGGAGTCATTAAGCACCAACTGACCTTAGAACCTTAAATTGACCAACTTGGCCATAGAACAGTAGCAGTATGCTACACTCATTAAGACTAGTCTCTCGCGATGATTCCGTCCGCAAGAAAAGGTTGCTAAAATGGAATTATGACCGATCGAGGGTAGTCAATGATATTGAGATCCTCTAGAACCCGGTTACTATTTTTAGGACAGGTTTAAACCAACTGAACTGAAAGAGGGTAGTACCTAAACTCCATGCCAACCTGAAATCTAAGGGCTCTCAGTGTGACTTGTGTGCCTTTACCATGTTTGCTTTTTGTGGATATTTGTGGTGTGCCTTTATCATGACATCATGACATCATAACATTGCATACATCTTGAATAAGGACTAACCTATTTCAAAGACAAGAGGGTTTCATCTTTGCTCTGTTTTGTAGGTCATCATGATGCCCATGCGTAAGAATAATATACAGATCAACTTTGTCCAAGTACCTACCCTGCTTAAAGAGTTGGTTGTCAGGATTCCAGACACTACTTCCTTCATCAGAAGGCATGGTTCTCTTTTCAGTTTGATCACCTCAAAATTGGACGAACAAATGATGAGTGTCCTGGTCCAATTCTATGATCCGCTGTACCATTGTTTTACTTTCCAGGACTTCCAGCTGGTTCCTACCCTAGAAGAGTTCTCTGAGCTGCTCGGTATCTCTGTCCTGGAGCAGGCCCCGTTCACTGGGTGGGAAAAGACTCTTAAGCCCGAAGAAATTGTTGTAGCCCTTCACTTGACCAAGGAGGAGGTAATGGCTAACTGGGAGACTAGAAGTGGAGCTAAGGGTTTTCTGACTAAGTTTTTGGTTGACAAAGCTAATTACTTCTGGGATAGCCTAGACTTCAAGGCGTTTGAGGATATTCTGGCTCTCTTGATTTATGGTTTGGTATTGTTTCCGAATCCTGATACTTTTGTTGATATTAATGCCATAAAGATCTTCATCTCTCAGAACCTTGTACCCACTCTCTTGGGTGACATCCTTCATCAGCTCTATGCTCATACTGCCCGAAAGCGGGGAACTTTGATGTGTTGTGCTCCTTTATTGTCGAGGTGGTTCATTTCGCACCTCCCTAAGTCCGTACTGAAGAACAAAGAAGGAATGGGCTGGGCTTATAGGGTGATGTCTCTTTCTAATAATGACATTATCTGGACCCTCAAAGGTATGGATGAGGTGGCTATCATTGATCACTGTGGAGAGTATCCTAATGTTCCATTGATCGGAACCCATGGAGGGATTTCTTACAACCCATGCTTAGCTCTCCGTCAGTTTGGAAGAGCCAGAAGAGAAGGGCCTCATGAGATGTTAATGCCTCATATCATCTTTGATTTTCAGGGAGATAGCGACGAGCTGCGTCGTAGATTCATAAGGGCTTGGGACAGAGTTCACCAATCTGATCCACATGAGTTGGGTCCAAAGACTTCTCTGCCAGTGGAGCCATATCTCATATGGGTCCGCATCCGTGCCCAGAAGCTAGGGATGCCATATGAAGCTGTCAGGCCTGTTACTCTTGAAGTTGCTAATGAGGAGGGGGTTCTTCCAACTATTCTCCACCCTTATATGCCCACTAATATTGGGACACTGAAGAGGTCTTGGATGCAGTTGAGGGATGAACGGGATTAGTACCGTGAGAAGTTCAATGAACAAGAGCAGAAGATCCAGAAGCTGACTAGGCAACTAGAGAACGAGCGGATCCTGAATGATTATGTCCGCACTGAGAAGAAGAGACCATGGGAGCATTGATGGACCTTTGATGAGTTCTTTTACAGTTTTTATTTACTTTTCGATATTTCCATTCTTGTAATGCCTAAGGGCAGTTTGTTGAACAATTTAAATTTTGAAGTTTAAATCTAATAAAGCATGTTTCCTTTCTTGTTTACAAATTTGAATCCCAATTGTCTTTGAAATCATAAAACATACGCATTTCATCCCATGCACTTCATAAACAGGTACCCCATTACAGGTCTCTTATCTTCTTCATTGTTTATTTCAGCAATCATCATATCTGCTGAACCTTCAACTGAGCAAGCTATCAAGGCCCTCCAGGCCCAGAATGCCCAATTTCAAGAGTTGTTCATGAATCTAGCTAAGGGTCAGCAGGACCTGAAGACTTTGATTCTGAAAGAGAAGAAGAAGAAGAAGAAGAAGAAGAAGAAGAAGAAGAAGAGGACCATCCTGTTCAATACTGGACGCAAGTTTGGAAACGGGCTGCAGAATGAAGTTGATCTGACCACCTCATCTGGAGGGAAGGATAGTCCACAAGAAAGGAGGGCTCCTAGCCCTATGGTCTCCGACAACGAGACGGACTATGATGAAGAACAGTATCTTCCTGCTGAGGATAAGTAAAAACAGCTGGAAGACCGTTCGAGCGCTATGGAAATCCAGAAGGTGCCCGGTCTAGACTTCGGAGATCTAGGTCTATCATCTGGGGTGGTGATTCCCCATAAGTTCAAGGCACCAGCCTTTGCTAAGTATGATGGAGTTTCTTGTCTGAAGCTGCACCTCCGGTCATATGTGAGGAAGATCCAGCCTTACACTGCTGATAAGAACCTATGGATCCATTTCTTTCAAGACAGTCTCTCAGGGACTCAGCTTGAGTGGTTCTATCAGTTAGACGGAGCCAGTATTCGCAACTGGGAAGATTTGGCTACTGCATTCTATAGGCAGTATCAGTACAACTCCGACCTTGCTCCTACGCGCACCCAACTCCAGGGTATGTCAATAGGAACGGGTGAAGGATTCAAAGAGTATGCTCAAAAATGGAGAGACCTTGCTGGAAGGGTGCAACCACCTTTGGATGATCGTGAACTTGTTGACATGTTTCTGGGGACCCTGTCTGGTCCGTTCTTTAATCATCTGATTGGAAGCTCTTTAGCTGGGTTTACGGATCTTATTTTGACCGGTGAAAGGATTGAAGCTGGTATTAAGGCTGGGAAGATACAGAAGGGTGCCTCATCGAGCACCGAGAAGAAGCCGTTTAAGAAAGAGTACAGCGCTATCTACAGTGTAAGAAGACAGGATAGACCTGAATACCGCCAAGCTGTCAATGCGGTTGTTATTTCAAAACCTGCTGGTGCTCCTCAGCATCACAATCAACAAAAGGACGAGAGACCTTGAAGGCAATTCACTCGTCTCAGCATGACTTTGTCTCAGATTCTGCCACAGTTGCTGAAGACCAATCTGGTGATTCTAAAAGAAGCTCTGAAGAATCCAAGTACCACATCATCAAGGTATAACCCTAATGCCCGTTGCGCTTTTCACTCTGATAGCCCAGGGCATAATACAGATGATTGTTGGGTTTTGAGGAATAGGTTGCAAGACCTAATTGATGCGAAGGAGATTGAGTTTGAGGCGCCCGAGAGGCCCAATGTTGTAACTGCTCCCATGCCCAAGCATGGAGTGAATGCTCTAGAAGAGGACTTGTTTGTAGTTTCTATGGATGACATTGTTACCCCTCTGATGACTGTCAAGAAGAACCTGTTGCTAGCCGGTTTATTTCCGGGTTGTGGTGAAGGTTGCCATATGTGTTCCGTTTTACCTACTGGTTGCCCATTCCTGAAGTCAGGTATCCAAAACCTGATGGATAGTAAAGAGATCTTGTTTGAGAAGATTGTTGTTCCTACTAAATAAGTCTCCATCATTACCATTTTCGACAATTCTTCCAAGGCTCCCTCGAGGAAGCTTGTTAGAATTACATCTGTTACGAAGATCGCACCTGTAATCATCACTGTTTCGGGGCCCATCCCCTACACCTCTGACAAAGTTGTCCCTTAGCACTATGGGGCAGATGTTTATGTTCTAGGAGTTAAGCAAGAGTTGGATGCTGATACCGGCGTCAGCAACATTACTGGACCTGCTAAAGTCACCCGCAGCGGTAGACTTTTCTCACCTGATATTGCTCCACCAACTGTCCGAAGACCTGTTGTCATTACACCTACAAGTGTACCTATCATTATTCCTGATCAAGTTCCTATCCTTACCCCTGTCGCCGAGTCATCTGACGCTCGGGGCAAAGGGATCACCACTGATGTGCCTGCTCAGACGGAGGCACCGAAGACAATTACTGTTGAAGCTTCCAAACAGGAGATGGAAGAGATTCTGAAGATTATTAAGAAGAGTGATTACAACATAGTTGAGCAGCTGGGGCAAACCCCATCCAAGATTTCTATATTGTCACTATTGTTGTGCTCAGAGGCCCATGCTAAGGCTCTGATTACCTTCCTGAAGACGGCCCACGTGCCACAAGAGACGTCAACTGATCAGTTTACCAATTATGTGGCCAATTTAACTACTGATAATGGTTTGGGTTTCTCCGACGCCGATTTGACTGCCAAGAGGAAAAATCATAACGACGCCCTGCATGTCTCCATTGAATGCAGGGGCACTACTCTTGCACATGTACTGGTTGATACTAGTTCCTCATTGAACGTCTTGCCCAAGAAAGCTCTAGACCGGTTGGATTGCGAAGGGTTGGAGCTAAAGCCAAGTAACATCTTCGTCAGGGCCTTTGATGGGTCTAAAAGGATGGTGCACGGTGAAGTTGACATTCCAATTAAAGTTGGTTCTCAGGTCTTCAACTCTACTTTCTACGTGATGGACATTCGTCCATCCTATTCTTGTTTACTGGGTCGTCCATGGATCCACAAAGCTGGAGATGTAACCTCAACGCTTCACCAGAAGCTGAAATACCCGGTCAGAGGGAAGATTGTGACAGTTCAAGGGGAGGAAGAGTACATGGTCAGCCACCTCAACTCGTTCAGATACGTAGAGATGGATGGGGAGTTCATTGAGACCCTATTTCAGCACTTTGAAGAGGTTCCTCAGACACTGGCATCAGCTGAGACTGTGGTTGAAGATTCTCCTATGAAGATGGCTTCCTTAAAGGATGCCTGGGCTGTTATTGAGAAGGGTGAGTGTGAAAATTGGGGCCGACTTCCTGATTTTACTCAGAAGACTAACAAGTTTGGTTTGGGTTTCACTGTAGAAGCTCAAAGGGTTGTTCGTAATGCAAGGATCGAAAGACCTCCCGTGTTCATCAGCAACTCGGGAGTAAATGCCATTGAAGATGATATGGAGGAGTCTGAATTCGACAGCTGGATCTATCCTATGACCAATGGTGGACCAAGCAACTGGACAGCAAAGGACTTCATCCCTATTACTTTTGTTACCCAATAATGAACTCTTTGTTTTGAATTTGTAGCAGACAATGTTTTGAAACTTTATGGCCCGGTGTCTTACCCGGGGCACCGTGGCTTCATTTGTGAGGGCTTTTGTGTGCCATTTTCATATATCATTAATAAAAGCATTGGACATTTCTTGCATTTCAAATTTTGCGCTCCTTGTTTTTCTTTATTATATATTGCAAAACAGCTATTTTACACACACTCACATATACAGGTCCACATCCACTCTAGATCTCACTGGTAACGGCTCTGCTACTGCCAATTATGACTTTGAAAATCCGATCAACTTAGCCGAAGACGAAGGTGAAGATGATTGCGAAGTGCCTGGTGAACTTGCAAGACTGCTACTCCAGGAAGAGAGGGTCATTCAGCCACATGAAGAGCCAGTGGAAACAGTGAATCTGGGTACTGAGACAGACAAAAAGGAAGTCAAGATCGATGCAAACTTGGAGCTTAGTATGAAACATCGGTTGATTCAGATGCTGCGTAACTACATTGAGATCTTTTCCTGGTCTTACAAAGATATGCCTGGTTTGGATACTGACATTGTGGTTCATCGCCTGCCTACCAAGGAAGACTGCCCTCCGGTAAAACAGAAGGTTCGCCGTATGCGCCCAGAGATGTCTGAGAAAATCAAGGCCGAAGTTATGAAACAGTTTGACGCCGGGTTTCTAGCAGTTACTTCTTACCCTCAGTGGGTCGCCAATGTGGTTCCCGTGCTGAAGAAAGATGGTAAGGTCCGAATGTGTGTTGATTACAGGGATCTGAACAAGGTCAGTCCCAAGGATGACTTCCCTCTACCTCATATTGACGTTCTGGTTGACAATACTACTCAGCACAAGGTCTTCTCCTTTATGGACAGTTTCTCCGGTTATAATCAGATAAATATGGCTCCCAAAGACATGGAGAAGACGACCTTTGTTACTCAGTGGGGCACCTTTTGTTACAAGGTCATGCCTTTTGGACTAAAGAATGTTGGGGCAACATATCAGCGTGCCATGGTTGCTTTGTTTCATGACATGATCCATTATGAGATTGAAGTATACGTTGACGACATGATTGCAAGGTCCCAAAATGAGGAGGAACACCTTGACCATCTGCAAAAGCTGTTTGACAGGCTGAAGTTGTACAAGCTGAGATTGAACCCGAACAAGTGCACCTTCGGGGTAAGGTCTGGTAAGCTGCTGGGTTTCGTTGTAAGCGACAAAGGTATTCAAGTAGACCCTGCCAAGGTGAAAGCCATACAAGAGATGCCAGCTCCCAAGACAGAGAAAGAGGTCAGAGGCTTTCTAGGACGACTGAATTACATTGCCCGATTCATCTCACACCTAACTGCTACTTGTGAGCCAATCTTCAAGTTACTGAAGAAAAATCAAGTGGTACATTGGAACGATGAATGTCAGTCCGCTTTCGAAAGAATCAAAGAATATCTCCAGGAGCCACCCATCCTAATGCCACCAGTTGAAGGGAGACCTCTGATCTTATACTTGACAGTACTTGACAACTTAATGGGGTGTGTGCTGGGGCAGCATGACGATTCTGGACGAAAAGAGCATGCTATTTATTACCTTAGCAAAAAGTTTACCGACTGTGAGACCCGATACTCACTGCTTGAGAAAACTTGTTGCGCTTTGGCATGGGCTGCTCGCCGGCTGAGACAGTATATGCTGACTCACACTACTCTATTGATTTCAAAGATGGATCCAATCAAGTATATCTTCGAAAAGCCTGCCTTGTCAGAAAGAATAGCAAGATGGCAGATGATCTTGACTGAGTATGGCATCAAGTACACAACTCAAAAAGCAATCAAGGGAAGTGTATTGGCAGACCATTTGGAACATCAGGCAGTGGATGATTACCAGTCTATGAACTTTGAATTCCCTGACGAGAATATCATGTTGATAACTGATTGTGAGACACCTGGACCGGATGAAGGACCCGAGGAGGGGTCCCGATGGTCTATGTACTTTGATGGAGCTTCAAATGCTTTGGGTAATGGCATTGGCGCCATGGTCATATCTCCTAAAGGCTCTCATACTCCGTTCACCGCCCGACTATGTTTCAACTGCACCAACAACATGGCGGAGTATAAAGCGTGCATCATGGGTCTTCGAGCAGCAATTGACCTAAGGATTAAGTTTCTGAGTGTCTTCGGGGATTCCGCTCTCGTGATCGGTCAGATCAAAGGCGAGTGGGATACGAAACACCCAAATCTTATTCCTTACAAGGAGTATGTATTGACATTGCTTCCCCATTTTGAGAAGATAACCTTTGAACACTTCCCTAGAGAGGAGAATCAGTTGGCGGACGCGCTAGCTACGATGTCTTCTATGTTCAAATTCAATTGGGACAACGAGGCTCCCCGGATCATTATTGAAAGATTGGACGAACTCGCACATTGTTGTGATCTTGAGGCTGAAGAAGTAACAGAAAAACCCTAGTATCATGAGGTGAAGAGGTATCTTGAAGCTCAGGAATACCCCGAAGGTGCATCTGTTAATGACAAGAAGTTTCTGAGGAGGTTTGCAGCAAAGTTCTTCATCAGCAATGGCATTCTTTACAAGCGTAACCATGATTCAACCTTACTGCGTTGTGTGGATAATCATGAAGCAGAAAGGATCATGGCGGAGTTACATGAAGGTACTTTCGGAACTCATTCCAGTGGACATACCATGGCAAAGAAAATCCTCCGGGAAGGATATTACTGGTCCACAATGGAAGCCGACTGTTATCAGCATTCTCGGACATGTCATAAGTGCCAGATCTATGCTGATAAAGTACACGTACCTCTGGTCCCTCTGAACGTCTTGACAACACCTTGGCCTTTTGCAATGTGGGGCATTGATATGATTGGCGAGATCAAACCTACGGCATCCAACGGGCATCGTTTCATCCTGGTAGCGATTGATTACTTTACGAAGTGGGTTGAAGCAGCTTCCTTTGCTACCGTAACCAAGAACATCGTGGCACGGTTCATTCGGCACAACCTGATTTGTCGATACGGTGTACCAGAAAGGATCATTACGGACAATGGTACCAATCTTAACAACAAGATGATCACTGAGCTCTGCGAGCAATTCAAGATACATCATCACAACTCTTATCCCTACCGGCCGAAGATGAATGGGGTTGTCGAAACGGCAAATAAAAACATTAAGAACATTGTGCAGAAGATGACAGTGACATACAAAGACTGGCACGAGATGTTACCATTTCCTCTTCATGGGTACCGTACCTCAGCACGAACGTCAACAGGAGCAACACCCTATTCCTTGGTTTATGGCATGGAGGTAGTCTTGCCCATTGAAGTTCAGATACCCTCTCTTAGGATCATGAAAGATGCAGGTTTGAGCGAAGATGACTGGATTCAGACCCGGCTTGATCAACTGAAGTTAATCGACGAAAAGAGACTTACTGCTATTTGTCATGGTCAGACGTACCAAAAACGGATGATCAAGGCATTTAACAAGAAAGTTAGACGACAAGAGTATCAAGTCGGGGACCTAGTAATCAAGCGTATTATCTTACCTCAAGGTGATCCCAGGGGCAAATGGACCCCTACTTACGAAGGGCCATTTGTGGTTAAGAACATCTTCTCAGGAGGAGCTATGATTCTAACCACCATGGACAGTGACGACCTTCCTCACCCCGTCAATGCAGACATAGTGAAAAGATACTACGCATAATCAAAGACCCGCTAGGTTGACTGGCCTAGGCAAAAATAAGGGCTTCCCAGCGAACCAAAAGGGTTCGGGCAAAAATAAGGGATGAAAATTAAAAAAATCTGTACACCCGGCAAGTCGAAAACCTGAAAAGGCGGCTTGGGCAAAAAAGGGTATCCCGATGGACTAAAAACCCGAAAGGGCGGTCCAGGCAAAAATTAGGGATTAAAGCGTAACACTATGTCTCATTGGATCATCTCGTATCCAGACTTCGGTATCAACTATCAAGCTCGAACGACATTAATCAATCAGATTGATCTTCAACTAAGCAGCAAAGTGATGAGACGCTTGAAGATATAAAGGCAATAGCAGAGTTGGAACCCAGTGGGATTATTCACATAGCTGTTTTGTTTTCCTTTCACAAATTGTATAAATTCTACTTGTTCGGCGGCGTTCTCTTACTAGGACGTCAGCCTCTTGTACAAAAACGCCTATTTTCAGGCCCAACTTCAAAATCAATACAAATTCATTTTCATAAATTTCAATATGTTTTTCCTTTATCTGTTTTGTTTTGCAAAGAACATCCGATGTTCATTTTTGATATATGCATTTGACATTAATTGCTGCTCATAAATATTTACATGCGAAACAAAGGACGAATTACGGGTGATATCAGAAGTAGGGGCAATAAGTATTGTCTGAGCAGTCTAGTTGCTCTGTCCACCAAGGTACCAAGGTAGGTTCAGCTGAAGAATATGACCAAGATACCGTCACTCCCCGCAGAGTAAAACAGTAAGGGTAGATTTCCCAGTTGAGACTTGCAGCTATGTACAAATCAGTAATACTCTCCCCAAGAAGAGTTAATCTACCATTAGCCCTGAAAAGGCTTGATATCCCCAGAAGATCTTAATCTTCCCCAGTGGAGTATAAAGATATTCCCCAGCAAGTATAAGAGCATCCCTGGTAGTCTTAATATTCTTCAATAGGGTATAAGAATGTTCCCCGGTGGAATACAAGATACCCCTAGTGGAGCCGTTTCCCTAGCGCAGTCTAAGAAAGCTTCCCCGCCAGAGTTGAATCATCTCACCCAGTAAACTCTGGAAGCTTATCCCCTGCAGAGCGCAAATAAATCTCCCCAGCCAAATTCAGAAGGTTATCCTCACAAGAGTCTAACTGGGTTATCCTCAGCAAGTTGCAACTGAAAGATCATCCCAGCGAAGTTCTTTATTTCCCCCCAGTAGGACTTCTATCCTCAACAGATCCAATATCACCAGCAACGGTAATCCATCCCCAATGGAGTTCATCATTAAAATCCCCAACAGAGCTTATCAACGGAATCCCCAGTTGAGTTTATCGTTAAAATCCTCAGCAACGCATCAATTCCCCACAGAGTAATTCCCCTCGGAGTAATCTCTTCATCGGTTTATTCCCCAACGGAGTTTTTCTCTCCTACAGGTTTATCATCTTCGTTCATCATCCCCAGCGGGAACGAAGAACTCAACTCTATTCTCCAGCAGCTCCGGGATTTTTGTTCCCCAGCTAAAGCATCACATTTTCATACATCATGATACATGCATATACACATCATACCATACAATCTCATTTATGTTGAGAACATCATTGTTTGATCCATCTCATGCATTACATATGACTGACATTTACCTTTCAGGAAAGATACAGTTAAAGTTCTCAGTTACGTCGAAGACCTGACCGTTTCTTAAATCTCAATTGAATTATCCTCGGTTGGATTTCGGATAAGGTTCTCAATCTCGACGGCTTCCCTACATCATAAGTATGGACAAGTACTATAACCTCGACGGTATACTATGTTGAGCACGAGTCAGTTCCTAGATCTTGATGTTTTCCTCCGTCATAGTGTGGACAAGTTCTATAACCTCGATGGTATACTACGTTGAGCACGAGACAATTCCTAGATCTTGATGAAGATGTTTCCCTATGTCATAGTGTGGACAAGTTCTATAACCTCAACGGTATACTACGTTGAGCACGAGACAGTTCTTAGATCTTGATGAAGATGTTTCCCTATGTCATAGTGTGGACGAGTGCTATAACCTCAACGGTATACTATGTTGAGCACGAGTTGGTTCCTAGATCTTGATGTTTTTCCTCCGTCATAGTGTGGACAAGTTCTATAACCTCAACGGTATACTACGTTGAGCACGAGACAGTTCCTAGATCTTGATGAAGATGTTTCCCTACGTCATAGTGTGGACGAGTACTATAACCTTGACGATATACTACGTTGAGCACGAGTCGGTTCCTAGATCTTGATATTTTTCCTCCGTCATAGTCTGGACAAGTTCTATAACCTCGACGGTATACTACGTTGAGCACGAGACAGTTCCTAGATCTTGATGAAGATGTTTCCCTACGTCATAGTGTGGACAAGTTCTATAACCTCGACGGTATACTACGTTGAGTACGAGACAGTTCCTAGATCTTGATGAAGATGTTTCCCTACGTCATAGTGTGGACAAGTTCTATAACCTCGACGGTATACTACGTTGAGCACGAGACAGTTCCTAGATCTTGATGAAGATGTTTCCCTACTGTTGCACCCCAAAATTTTCCCTCTCATGTTTTCCAAAGTCTTCCCCCTGCATGGTTGATCACAAACTCTTGCCTAAGGAAAAAGAAAATTTTTGAGTGGTACTTTAAGTACCTTTCGATTTACATCCTGAAAGACACTTCGACTGGTGTTCTGAAGGAGCATTTCGATTGGCATTCTGTACGAGCATTTCAATTGGCATCCTGAAAGACACTTCGATTGGTGTTCTGAAGGAGCATTTTGATTGGCATTCTGGACGAGAATTTCAATTGGCATTCTGGATAAGCATTTCGATTGGCATCCTGAAAGACACTTCGGTTGGTACTCTGAAGGAGCATTTTGATTGGCGTTCTGGACAAGCATTTCGATTGGCATGGACAAGCATTTCGATTGGCGTTATGTCAAGGTCTTCGACTGGCATGCCAAGGGAACCTTCGATTCAGTGTTGTGTCCAGGCAGCTTCGACAGGGCCATTCAAAGAACTCCTTCTCGGCCGTTCGAAAGAGGCCATCAAGAGGGCACTCAAACATGTCCAGGTACACTGAACATGAGGAAATGGCATGTTCCCCTTGCAAATATAGAAATAATTAAATGTTGGTTGTGGATTTAATTCCTGAGTTAAAGGCCAGATTCTTGCCTTTTCTGTTCCTAAAGAGCTAATTTGACCAGAGTGATTAAGTGCAACTCAAGACCATTCGAAGAAGCATTCAGAAGGCCCATACGAAGGGTACATAGGAAGTCCATTCGAAGGAGGCAAATCAGGGCCAATCGAAGAGCATGGCCTGAAAGCATTCGAAATCCAAAAGCGTCCAGGTTCATTCAAGGGACACGAATGTTTCAAAAAAGGAAATAATTTAATGTGTTTGATTTTTGTCCAGGGCGTTAAAGGCCTGTTTTAATGACTGTCCCTTGCCATTACTGCACCCTCACACCCCTATAAATACAGAGGCCAGCATACATATCCAGGACACACGAAAATTACACAAAAATACGCAGAAAAATTGCCTCAAAGTGCCACACGCATACACTTCCTCAGTAAACCACCCCAAAGCTATCGAAATCCTCATAAGTGGTCCCAATCGAAGGAGTCTTCAGCAACACTCTTTTCACTCCTTGAAGTCTGCAGAAAGTGTTCCCAAGCACTATCCAAAAGTCACGCATCAAGCCCACTAGTCTTTGGTAAAATTCTGGGTCACAGCCTTTCGATTTGAATTGTTTTTTTTATATGCATCTTTGTATTCTTACTGATCATTCATACAAATATAAGTGTGGAGGTACAGGGTGCCATTTTAAGGTTTCAAAGCAGCCATACTTCAAACTAGGTGGTATAAAGATCTTGTGCTAGTTTTAAACCCCATATTTGAGTTTATGAAGTGATCATACATAGGGTGGGGTCTTGGGATCTATTTCGATCCAGCATTTGATCAAACTTGCAGGTGTATATGCAGGAGAAGAACCTGGGTACAACACCCAGGTTTGTATTTGTTTCTTTTTTCTAACGCTTGTACTGCAGATCAAGCCTGAGAAGACCAGTGCATACAATAGCGAAGGACCTGGGTTCGACACCCAGGCCCTGCATCTTTATTGTTCTAATGCTTGTCTTGCAGATATGGATCGAAAAGCAGTTTGCCCTCCTGGATCGAAGAAGACAACCTCTTCTCTGGATCGAAGGAGGCATTTCCTTCTCTGGATCGAAGCTCTCATTTTCCTGGATCGAAAGTCACCTCCTCTGGATCGAAGTTTTCCTATTTTTATCTCTGGATCGAAGGATGCCCCTTTGTATTTTTATTTTTTGTTTTCGTTATTTCTTTATTAACCTTATCATTTAAATTAACTTTAAACCAAAAAAATAAAAATAAAACAGTAGGTTAGTTCTTTTTATTATTCAAATTAATTTTGTAAACAGATTAATTAATTATTTTAACTTCATTTTATCAATTTAAAATAAACTAGACCTAGGATTATTTAATTCAAATATTTTCTTAACCAAAAACAAAACATAAAAAAGATTTTCTTATTTATTTAGAAATTTCTTAGACGCCTCTTTTCCTTGTTCTACGCGTGTTTATTTTATTGTAACTGCTTACTGGTTTGTAATAGTTTAGCTTAAATTTTTTACTTTATTGCTTTTTATTCCCCAATTTTGGACATGTAAATAATCCCCCTCCCCGAAATCCTTGTAATAGCGTAGGGTTTACAATTCCCGCACTTTAAATTCCTTTACATATATTAAACTGCTTAGATGTATGCTAACTAGGATTGCATGACAAGATTAACTCTTAAACTTAAAAATCAACAATAGCTCACCATGACATGCAAGAGTAAAATAACTGAAAATTGACACACTTGCACATGCCACTCTTAGGGTACACCTCACTTGGTTGCCTCGAACGTGGTCATTAAGTATAGGATGTTTTAGAGGTCGTCCTTTGTCCCAAGATCATAAGTTGCCTCGAAATGGTCGCCTCGGTAAAAATGATCTAAGACATTAGGATTACCACTAAAACGTCCTAACGTTGCTTTAGTGACCACACGTCCCTAAAATCGAATTGACCCGAAAACTCCAACGACGGTGCTACCTACTCCTCAATAGCAAGATAGTACTGTCTAAAGGACATTTTCACAATTAAATTCCTTTTTGAGTAGGTAGAGGTTCTTAAGTACTTGCTCTCTTTTAAAACAAAACAAAAACTTTTTGCACTTACACTTTCTTCAAAAACAAAACTCTTTTCAAAACCCACAAACACAAAGAAAAGCAAACCTTTTGAAAACATAGTGAGCAAGTACCTAAGAGCCCGTGGATAACCACAGATAGAAAGGATGCTAACACCTTCCCTTTCTATAATCTACCTCCCGAACCCGAGAAACAATCTCGAAAAGGAATTTTTTCTGTGCTTTTGTCCTTTCCCTTGTTGGATAAAATAAAAGACGGTGGCGACTCTTGCTTACCGCGACACTTTGCAAAAACAAATGCAAACGCGAACCAGCATTAAAAAACAGTCAATTCTCGTTCCCACCGATCACAGAACTGGCGACTCTGCTGGGGAATTTTAAATAAGTGAGGTGTACCTTAGGATTAGATCACTTGTGTTTTCAATTGTATTTCTTTGTATGTTTTTAATTTTGTGGGCTTGTATCGGAGTTCTATAGATCCTAACCCAGATCTGGGGTACCCTTTTTAGGTAAGTAGCAATAAACTGTGAGGGATCTGTCCGGCGTAGACCGACACGGATGAAGCAGTAGCTACGTTGGTGTGGCACCTTAGTCTGTACCGATATCCCTTGTGTTGAAACAAGGAGAATATGGGTCTTCTGAGGAGTCATTAAGCACCAACTGACCTTAGAACCTTAAATTGACCAACTTGGCCATAGAACAGTAGCAGTATGCTACACTCATTGAGACTAAACTCTCGTGATGGTTTCGGCCGCAAGAAAAGGTTACTAAGCTGGAATTATAACCGATTTAGGGTAGTCAGTGATATTGAGATCCTCTAGAACCCGGTTACTATTTTTTAGGATAGGTCTTAACCAACTGAAACTGAAAGAGGGTAGTACCTGAGCTTCATGCCAGCCTGAAATCTAAGGGCTCTTTTGTGTGACTTGTGTGCCTTTACCATGTCTGCCTTTTGTGAATATTTGTGGTATGCCTTTACCATGACATCATAACATCATTGCATACATCTTGCATAAGGACTAACCTATTTCAAAGACAAGAGGGTTTCATCTTTGCTCTGTTTTGTAGGACATCATGATGCCCACGCGTAGGAATACTATCTGGATCCACTTTGTTCAAGTACCTACTCTGCTTAAAGAGTTGGTTGTCAGGATTCCAAACACTACCTCCTTCATCAAGAGGCATGGTTCTCTTCTCAGTTTAGTCACCTCAAAGTTGGACGAACAAATGATGAGCATCTTAGTCCAGTTTTATGATCCACTATATCATTGCTTCACCTTTCAAGACTTCCAGCTGGTCCCTACCCTGGAAGAGTTCTCTGAGTTGCTTGGCATCTCTATTTTGGAGCAGACTCCATTTACTGGTTGGGAAAAGACTCTCAAGCCTGAAGAGATTGTTGCAGCCCTTCACTTGACCAAAGAGGAGGTAATGGCCAACTGGGAGACTAGAAGTGGAGCTAAGGGTTTTTTGGCTAAGTTTCTGGTTGACAAAGCTAATTACTTCTGGGATGGCTTAGACTTCAAAGCGTACGAGGACATTCTGGCTCTCTTAATCTATGGTCTGGTATTGTTTCCAAATCCTGACACTTTTGTTAATGTTAATGCCATAAAGATCTTCATCTCTCGGAACCTTGTACCCACTCTCTTGGGTGATATCCTCCATCAGCTCTATACTCGTACTGCCCGAAAGCGGGGAACTTTGATGTGCTGTGCTCCTTTATTGTCGAGGTGGTTTATTTCGCACCTCCATAAATCCGTGCTGAAGAACGAAGAAGGAATGGGCTGGGCTCATAGGGTAATGTCTCTTACTAATAATGACATTATCTGGACTCTCAAAGGCTTGGATGAGGTGACTGTCATTAATCGTTGTGGAGAGTATCCTAATGTTCCATTGATCGGAACCCATGGAGGAATTTCTTATAATCCATGTTTAGCTCTCCGTCAGTTTGGAAGAGCCAGAAGAGAAGGGCCTCATGAGATGCTGATGCCTCATATCATCTTTGATTTCCAAGGAGATAGCGACGAGCTGCGTCGTAGATTCATCAGGGCTTGGGATAGAGTTCACCAATCTGACCCACATGAGTTGGGACCAAAGACTTCTCTGCCAATGGAGCCATACCTCAGATGGGTATGCATCCGTGCCCAGAAGTTAGGCATGCCATACGAAGCTGTCAGGCCTATTACTCTTGAAGTTGCTGATAAAGACGGGGTTGTTCCAACTATTTTCCATCCTCATATGCCCACCGATATTGGCACACTGAAGAGGTCTTGGACGCAACTGCGGGAAGAACGGGATTCTTATCGGGAGAAGTTCAATGAACAAGAACAGAAGATCCAGAAGCTGACTAAGCAACTGGAGAACGAGCGGATCCTGAATGATTATATCCGCACGGAGAAGAAGAGGCCATGAGAGCAGTGATGGACCTTGGATGTTTTCTTTTACAGTTTTTATTTACTTTTCAGTATTTCCATTCTTGTAACGCCTAAGGGCAATTTGTTGGAACAATTTTCTGAAGTTAAATCTAATAAAGTGTGTTTCCTTTCTTGTTTACAAATTTGAATCCCGATTGTCTTTGAAATCATAAATCATACGCATTTCATCTCATGCACTTCATAAACAGGTACCCTTTTACATGTCTCTTATCTTCTTCGCTGTTTATTTCAGCAATCATCATGTCTGCTGAACCTTCCACTGAGCAAGCTATCAAGGCCCTCCAGGCCCAGAATGCCCAATTTCAAGAGTTGGTCATGAGCCTAGCCAAGGGTCAGCAGGACTTGAAGACCCTGATTCTGAAAGAGAAGAAGAAGAAGAAGAAGAAGAGGATTGTCCTGTTCAACACCGGACACAGGTTTGGAAACGGGCTGCAGAATGAAATTGATCTGGCCACCCCGTCTGGAGAGAAAGACAGTCCACAAGAAAGGAGGGCTCCTAGCCCTGAAGTCTCCGACAACGAGACGGACTATGATGAAGAACAGTATCCTCCTGCTGAGGATAAGTACAAACAGCTGGAAGACCGTTTGAACGCTATGGAAGTACAGAAGGTGCCCGGTTTGGACTTCAGAGATTTAGGTTTATCATCTGGGGTGGTGATTCCCCACAAGTTCAAGGCACCTGCCTTTGCCAAATATGACGGAGCTTCCTGTCCAAAGCTGCACCTCCGGTCATATGTAAGGAAGATTCAGCCTTACACCGCTGATAAGAACTTGTGGATCCATTTCTTTCAAGACAGTCTCTCAGGGACTAAGCTTGAATGGTTCTATCAGCTGGATGGAGCCAGTATCCGTAGCTGGGAAGATTTGGCTATTGCATTCTATAGGCAGTACCAATATAACTCTGACCTCGCTCATACGCGTACCCAACTCTAGGGTATGTCAATAGGGACGGGTGAAGGATTTAAAGAGTATGCTCAAAAATGGAGAGACCTGGCCGGAAGGGTGCAACCACCTTTGGCTGATCGTGAACTGGTTGATATGTTTTTGGGGACCCTGTCCGGTCCATTCTTTAACCATTTGATTGGAAGCTCCTCATCCGGGTTTACAGACCTTATCTTGACTGGTGAGAGGATAGAAGCGGGTATTAAGGCTGGGAAGATACAGAAGGGTGCCTCCTCGAGCACCGAGAAGAGACCGTTTAAGAAAGAGTCCAGTGTTGTCTACAGTTCAAGAAGACAAAGCAGACCTGAACACCGCCAAGCTGTAAATGCGGTTGTTATCTCAAAACCCGCCGGTGCTCCTCAGCATCACAACCAACAAAGGGACAAGAGACCTCGAAGGCAATTTACTCGTCTCAGCTTGACTTTGTCTCAGATGTTGCCACAGTTGCTGAAGACTAATCTGGTGACTCTAAGAGAAGCTCCAAAGAATCAAAATACTGCATCACCGAAGTATAACCCTAACGCCTGTTGTGCCTTTCACTCTGATAGCCCAGGGCATAATACAGATGATTGTTGGAGTCTGAAAAACAAGGTTCAGGACCTAATTGATGCAAAGGAGATTGAGTTTTAGGCGCCCGAGAGGCCTAATGTTGTGAATGCTCCCATGCCCAAACATGGAGTAAATGCTGTAGAGGAAGACTTGTTCGTAGTTTCTGTGGATGATGTTGTTACCCCTCTGATGACTATCAAGAAGAACCTGTTGCTAGCCGGTTTATTTCCAGGCTGTGGTGAAGGTTTCCCTATGTGTTCTGCTTTACCTACTGGTTGCACATCTCTGAAGTCAGGTGTCCAGAACCTGATGGATAGTAAAGAGATCCTTTTTGAGAAGATTGTTGTTCCACCCGTTCATTCTGAAGAAGTTTCCATCATTACCATTTTTGACAATTCTTCCAAGGCTCCCTCGAGGATGCCTGTTAGAATTACATCTGTTCCGAAGACCGCACCTATAATCATCACTGTTCTGGGACCAATCCCTTATACATCTGACAAAGTTGTCCCTTGGCACTATGGGGCAGATGTTTATGTTCTTGGAATTAAGCAAGAGTTTGAGTTTGATACCGGCATCAGCAACATTACTGGGCCTGCTAAAGTCACCCGCAGTGGTAGACTTTTCTCACCTGATATTGCTCCACCAATTGTCCGAAGACCTGTTGTCATTAAGCCTGCAAGTATACCTGCTGCCATTTCTGATCAAGTCCCTGTTCCTACCGCTGTCGCCGAGTCATCTAGCGCTCGGGGCAAAGGGATCGCTACTGATATGCCTGCCCAGACGGAGGCGCCAAAGACAATCAACGTTGAAGCTTCCAAACAGGAGATGGAAGAGATTCTGAAGATCATCAAGAAGAGTGATTATAATGTGGTTGAGCAACTGGGGCAAACCCCATCCAAGATTTTTATGTTATCACTACTGTTGTGTTCAAAGGCCCATACCAAGGCTCTGATTACCTTCCTAAAGACGGTCCACGTACCACAGGAGACATCAGCTGATCAATTTACCGATTGTGTGGCCAATTTAACTGCTGATAATGGTTTGGGTTTCTCCGACGCTGACCTGACTGCTAAAGGTAAGAACCATAATGATGCCCTGCATGTCTCCATTGAATGCAGGGGCACTACTCTTGCACATGTGTTGGTTGACACTGGTTCCTCGTTGAACGTCTTGCCCAAGAAAGCTCTAGACAGACTGGATTGCGAAGGTTTGGAGCTAAAGCCGAGTAACATTGTTGTCCGGGCCTTTGACGGGTCTAAGAGGATGGTGCATGGTGAGGTCGATATTCCAATCAAGGTCGGTTCTCAGGTCTTCAACTCTACATTTTATGTGATGGACATTCGGCCGTCCTATTCTTGTTTGTTGGGTCGTCCATGGATCCACAAAGTTGGAGCCGTAACCTCAACGCTCCACCAAAAGTTGAAGTATCCGGTCAGAGGAAAGATCGTAATAGTTCAAGGGGAGAAGGAGTACATGGTCAGCCACCTCAACTCGTTCCGGTATGTAGAGATGGATGGGGAGTTCATTGAGACCCCATTTCAACACTTTGAAGAGGTTCCTCAGACACTGGCATCGGCAGAGACTGTAATGGAAGATTCTCCTATGAAGATGGCTTCCTTAAAGGATGCCCAGGCTGTTATTGAGAAGGAAGCTCAGAGGGCTGTTCGAAGTGCAAGGATTGGAAGACCTCCTGTGTTCATCAACAACTCGGGAGTAAATGCTATCGAAGATGACGTGGAGGAGTCTGAATTCGACAGCTAGATCTATCCTACGACCAACGGTGGACCAAACAACTGGACAGCAAAGGATTTCATCCCTATTACTTTTATTACTCAGTAATGAGCTCTTTGTTTCGAATTTGTAATAGACAATGTTTTGAAACTTTATGGCCCGGTGTCTTACCCGAGGCACCGTGGCTTCATTTGTGAGGGCTTTTGTATGCCAATTTCATATACCATTAATAAAAGCATTGGACGTTTTTGCATTTCAAATTTTGTGCTCCTTGTCTTTATTTATTACATATTGCAAAAACAGCTATTTTACACACACTCACATATACAGGTCTCAATCCACTCTGGATCTCACTGGTAACGACTTTGCTACTGCCAGTTATAACTTCGAAAATCCGATCAACTTAGCCGAAGACGAAGGTGAAGATGATTGCGAAGTGCCTGGTGAGCTTGCAAGACTACTAATCCAGGAAGAGAGGGCCATTCAGCCACATGAAGAGCCAGTGGAAACAGTAAATCTGGGTACCGAGAAAGAAAAGAAGGAAGTCAAGATCGGTGCAAATCTGGAGCTTAGTGTGAAACAGCGGTTGATTCAGATGCTGCATAACTACGTGGAAATCTTTGCCTGGTCTTACGAAGATATGCCTGGGTTGGATACCGACATTGTGGTTCATCGCCTTCCTACCAAAGAAGACTGCCCTCCGGTAAAACAGAAGGTTCGCCGTATGCGTCCAGAGATGTCTGAGAAAATCAAGGCCGAAGTTATGAAACAATTTGACGCCGGTTTTCTAGCAGTAACTTCTTACCCTCAGTGGGTTGCCAATGTGGTTCCGGTACCGAAGAAGGATGGTAAGTTCCTAATGTGTGTTGATTACAGAGATTTGAACAGGGCAAGCCCTAAGGATGACTTCCCTCTACCTCATATCGACATTCTGGTTGACAATACTGCTCAGCACAAGGTATTCTCCTTTATAGACGGTTTCTCCGGTTACAATCAGATAAAAATGGCTCCTGAAGACATGGAGAAGACCACTTTTGTTACTCAGTGGGGCACCTTTTGTTACAAGGTCATGCCTTTTGGGTTGAAAAATGCTGGGGTAACATATCAGCGTGCCATGGTTGCTTTGTTTCATGATATGATCCATCACGAAATTGAAGTATACGTTGATGATATGATTGCGAGGTCCCAAACTGAGGAGGAACACCTTGATCATCTACAGAAGCTGTTTGACCGGTTGAAGTTGTACAAATTGAGGTTGAACCCGAACAAGTCCACCTTCGGGGTGAGGTCTGGCAAACTGCTAGGCTTCTTCGTGAGTGACAAAGGTATTCAAGTGGACCCTGCCAAGGTGAAAGCCATACAAGAGATGCCAGCTCCCAAGACAGAGAAAGAGGTCAGAGGCTTTCTAGGACGTCTGAACTACATTGCCCGATTCATCTCGCACCTAACTGCTACTTATGAGCCAATCTTCAAAATGTTAAAAAAGGATCAAGTGGTACGTTGGAACGATGAATGTCAGGCTGCTTTCGAAAGAATCAAAGAGTATCTCCAGGAACCACCCATTCTGATGCCACCAGTGGAAGCGAGACCTCTAATCTTATACTTGACAGTACTTGACAACTCAATGGGGTGTGTGCTGGGACAGCATGACGAGTCTGGCCGAAAAGAGCATGCTATTTATTACCTTAGCAAAAAGTTTACCGACTGTGAGACCTGATACTCACTGCTCGAGAAAACTTGTTGCGCTTTGGCATGGGCTGCTCGCCGGTTGAGACAGTATATGTTGACTCACACTACTCTGTTGATTTCAAAAATGGATCCAATCAAGTATATCTTCGAAAAGCCTGCCTTATCCGGAAGAATAGCAAGATGGCAGATGATCTTGAATGAATATGACATCCAATACACGACTCAAAAAGCAATCAAGGGAAGTGTATTGGCATACCATTTGGCACACCAGGCAGTGGATGATTACCAGTCTATGAACTTTGAATTTCCATACGAGAATATCATGTTCATAACTGATTGTGAAACACCTGGACCGGATGAAGGACCCGAGGAAGGATCTCGATGGTCTATGCACTTTGATGGAGCTTCAAACGCTTTGGGTAACGGCATTGGCGCTGTGATTATATCTCCTAAAGGCTCTCATACTCCGTTTATCGCCCGACTGTGTTTCAACTGCACCAACAACATGGCAGAGTATGAAGCATGCATTATGGGTCTTCGAGCTGCAATTGACCTAAGGATTAAGTTTCTAAGTGTCTTCGGAGATTCCGCTCTCGTGATCAGTCAGATCAAAGGCGAGTGGGATATGAAACACCCGAATCTTATTCCTTACAAGGAGTATGTGTTGACGCTGCTTCCCCACTTCGAGGAGATAACTTCTGAACACTTCCCAAGAGAGGAGAATCAGTTGGCGGACGCGTTGGCTACGATGTATTCTATGTTCAAAGTCAAGTGGGATAACGAGGCTCCCTGGATCATTATTTGGAAATTGGATGAACCTGCACATTGCTGTGATCTTGAGACCGAAGAGGCAACAGAAAAGCCTTGGTATCATGAAGTGAAGAGGTACCTTGAAACTCAAGAATACCCTGAGGGTGCATCTGTTAATGACAAGAAGTTTCTGAGAAGGTTCGCGGCAAAGTTCTTCATTAGCAATGGCATTCTTTATAAACGTAACCATGATTCAACCTTACTGCGTTGTATGGATAAGATTGAAGCAGAAAGGATCATGGCGGAGCTGCATGAAGGTACCTTCGGAACTCATTCCAGTGGACATACCATGGCAAAGAAAATCCTTCGGGCAAGATATTACTGGTCCACAATGGAAGCCGACTGTTATCAGCATTCTCGGACATGTCACAAGTGCCAGGTCTATGCTGATAAGGTGCATATTCCTCCAGTTCCTCTGAATGTTTTGACAACACCTTGGCCTTTTGCAATGTGGGGCATCGATATGATCGGCGAAATCATACCTACGGCATCCAACGGGCATCATTTCATCCTGGTAGCGATTGATTACTTTACGAAGTGGGTTGAAGCAGCTTCCTTTGCTACGGTCACCAAGAACGTCGTGGCACGGTTCATTCGGCACAACTTGATCTGTCGATACGGTGTACCCGAGAGGATTATTATGGATAATGGTACCAATCTTAACAACAAGATGATCACCGAGCTCTGCGAGCAATTCAAGATACAACACCACAACTCTTCTCCCTACTGGCCGAAGATGAATGAGGCTGTCAAAGCAGCAAATAAGAATATTAAGAAGATTGTGCAGAAGATGACAGTGACATACAAAGACTGGCACGAGATGTTACCATTTGCTCTTCATGGGTACCGTACCTCGGCACGGACGTCAACAGGGGCAACACCCTATTCCTTGGTTTATGGCATGGAGGCAGTCTTGCCCATTGAAGTTCAGATACCCTCTCTTCAGATCATGAAGGATGCAGGTTTGAGCAAAGACGACTGGATCCAGACCCGACTTGATCAATTGAATCTAATCGACGAAAAGAGACTCACAGTTATTTGTCATGGTCAGACGTACCAAAAACGGATGATCAAGGCATTTAACAAGAAAGTCAAACGACAAGAGTATCAAGTTGGGAACCTGGTAATCAAGCGCATCATTCTACCACAAGGTGATCCCAGGGGAAAATGGACCCCTACTTATGAAGGACCATTTATGGTTAAGAACATCTTCTCGGGAGGAGCGATGATTCTAACCACCATGGATGGTGACGACCTTCCTCATCCTGTCAATGCAGACATAGTAAAAAGATACTACGCATAATCAAAGACCCGCTAGGTCGACTAGCCTAGGCAAAAATAAGGGCTTCCCGGGGAACCAAAAGGGTTCGGGCAAAAATAAGGGATGAAAATTAAAAAAAAATCTGTACACCCGGCAAGTCGAAAACCTGAAAAGGCGGCTTGGGCAAAAATGGGTATCCCGGTGGACTGAAAACCCGAAAGGGCGGTCCAGGCAAAAGTTAGGGATTAAAGCGTAACACTATGTCTCATGGGATCACCTCGCATCCGGACTTCAGTATCAACTATCAGGCTCGGACGACACCAGTCAATCTGATTCATGTTCAACTAAGCGGCAAAGTGATGAGATGT
This sequence comes from Vicia faba, assembly GCA_948472305.1. NCBI lineage: Eukaryota > Viridiplantae > Streptophyta > Magnoliopsida > Fabales > Fabaceae > Vicia > Vicia faba. The sequence continues at coordinate 769,188,569 of OX451739.1, read as the reverse complement.
TTGAAGATATAAAGGAGATAACAGAGTTGGAACCCAGTGGGGTTATTCACATAGCTGTTTTGTTTTCTTTTTACAAAGTGTATAAGTTCTATTTGTTCGGCGGCGTTCTCTTACTAGGACGTCAGCCTCTTTTACAAAACGCCTATTTACAGGCCAAACTTCAAAAATCAATACAAATTCATTTTCAGACAAATTTCAAACTGTTTTCCCTTTATCTGTTTTGTTTTGCAAAGAACGTCCAATGTTCATTTTTGATATATGCATTTGACATTTATTGCTGCTCATAAATATTTACATGCGAAACAAAGGACTAATTACGGGTGATATCAGAAACAGGGGCAATAAGATTTGTCCGAGCTGTCTAGTTGCTCTGTCCACCAAGGCACCAAGGTATATTCAGCTGAAGAATATGGCTAAGATACCTTCACTCCCTGCAGAATAAAAACGGTAATGGTAGTTCTCCCCACTGGGACTTGCAACCATGAACAAATCAGCAAGATTCTTCCCAAGCAGAGTTGATCTACCATCAACCCGAAAAGGCTTGGTATCCCTAGAAGGTCTTAATATTCCTCAGCGGAGTATAAGAATGTTCCCCATTGGAATACAAGATACCCCCCATTGGAGCCATTTCCCCAGCACAGTCTAAAAAAGCTTTCCCGCTAGGATTAAGTCATCTTACCCAGTAGATTCTGGAAACTCATCCCCTGCATAGTACAAAATAAAGCTCCCCAGCCAAATTCATAAGGTTATCCTCACAAGAGTCTAACTGGGTTATCCTCAGCGAGTTGCAACTGAAAGATCATCCCTAGCGAAGTGCTTTCTTTCCCCAAGCAGGACCTCTATCCTCAACAGATTCAATATCGCCAGCAACGGTAATCCATCCCCAATGGATTTCATCATTGAAACCCCCCAACAGAGCTTATCAACGGAATCCCCAGTGGAGCTCATCGTTAAAATCTCAGCAACGTATCTCTTCCCCACAGAGTAATTCCCCTCGGAGTAATCTCCTCATCAATTTTCCCCAACGGAGTCATCCTCACCCGCAGGTTTATTCTTGCAATCATCTTCGTTCATCATCCCCAGCGGAAACGAAGAATTCAACTCTATTCTCCAGTAAGCTATCCGGGATTAATTTTCCCCAGCTAAAACATCACACTTCCATACATCATGATACATGCATATACACATCATACCATACAATCTCATTTATGTTGAGAACATCATTTCCTGATCCATATCATGCATTGCATATGACTGACCTTTACCTTTCAGGAAAGATCCGATTAAGTTCTCAGCCATTTCCAAGACTTCCTCTGGTCCAGTTGAATCGATTCCTAAAGATTTTTCGATGCCGATCCAGTTGAAGACATTTCCAAGACTTCCTCTGGTCCAGTTAAATCGATTCCTAAAGATTTTTCTGATGCCGATCCAGTTGAAGATATTTCCAAGACTTCCTCTGGTCCAGTTAAATCGATTCCTAAAGATTTTTCTGATGCCGATCCAGTTGAAGATATTTCCAAGACTTTCTCTGGTCCAGTTAAATCGACTCCTAAAGATTTTTCTGATGCCAATCCAGTCAAAGACCTTCTCTGGTCCAGTTAAATCGATTCCTAAAGATTTTTCTGATGCCGATCCAGTTGAAGATAGTCAAAGACCTTCTCTGGTCCAGTTAAATCGATTCCTAAAGATTTTTCTGATGCCGATCCAGTTGAAGATATCCCAAGACCTTCTCTAGTCCAGTTAAATTGATTCCTAAAGATTTTTCTGAGGCGAAGCCAGTCAATAGAGACAAAATCAGTTAAATCAATTCCTAAAGATTTTGTTGAGGTGAAGCCAGTCAATGGAGACAAAATCAGCTAAATCGATTCCTAAAGATTTTTCTGAGGCAAAACATGTCAATGGAGACAACTCGTCAAAGGAGACACCCCTGTCAATATAGACAACCTGTCAATGAAGACAACTCGTCAAAGGAGACACCCCGTCAAAAGAGACAACCCGTCAATGAAGACAAAACTACCTACCAACAATCTCCAAATAGCATCTGTAAGCCCATTCCCGACATCACAATGTTGATACTACACCATGCGAGTGCAAATTTCTGGGCACTCTAGTGTTCAATCATCTTCCACCTTCGGATCACGAAAGGCTCGAAAGCTAATATATATCCTCAGGTTTAAGAAAATTGAACAGGGGCAACTGTTGCACCCCAAAATTTGCTCTATCATGTTTTCCAAAGTCTTCCCCTGCATGGTTGATCATAAACTCTTGCCTAAGGAAAAAGAAAATTTTTGAGTGGTACTTTAAGTACCTTTCGATTTACATCCTGAAAGACACTTCGATTGGTGTTCTGAAGGAGCATTTCGATTGGCATTATGGACGAGCATTTCGATTGGCATCCTGAAAGACACTTCGATTGGTGTTCTGAAGGAGCATTTCGATTGGCATTCTGGACGAGCATTTCGATTGGCATTCTGGACAAGCATTTCGATTGGCATCCTGAAAGACACTTCGGTTGGTACTCTGAAGGAGCATTTCGATTGGCGTTCTGGACAAGCATTTCGATTGGCGTTATGTCAAGGTCTTCGACTGGCATGCCAAGGGAACCTTCGATTCAGTGTTGTGTCTAGGCAGCTTCGACAGGGCCATTCGAAGAACTCCTTCCGGGCCGTTCGAAAGAGGCCATCAAGAGGGCACTCAAACATGTCCAGGTACACTGAACATGAGGAAATGGCATGTTCCCCTTGCAAATATAGAAATAATTAAATGCTGGTTGTGGATTTAATTCCTGAGTTAAAGGCCAGATTCTTTCCTTTTCTGTTCCTAAAGAGCTGATTCGACCAGAGTGATTCGGTGCAACTCAAGACCATTCGAAGAAGCATTCAGAAGGCCCATACGAAGGGTACATAGGAAGTCCATTCGAAGGAGGCAAATCGGGGCCAATCGAAGAGCATGGCCTGAAAGCATTCGAAATCCAAAAGCGTCCAGGTTCATTCAAGGGACACAAATGTTTCAAAAAAGGAAATAATTTAATGTGTTTGATTTTTGTCCAGGGCGTTAAAGGCCTGTTTTAATGACTGTTCCTTGCCATTACTGCACCCTCACACCCCTATAAATACAGAGGCCAACATACATATCCAGGACACACGAAAATTACACAAAAATACGCAGAAAAATTGCCTCAAAGAGCCACACGCATACACTTCCTCAGTAAACCACCCCAAAGCTATCGAAATCCTCATAAGTGGTCCCAATCAAAGGAGTCTTTAGCAACACTCTTTTCACTCCTTAAAGTCTGCAGAAAGTGTTCCCAAGCACGATCCAAAAGTCACGCATCAAGCCCACTAGTCTTTGGTAAAATTCTGGGTCACAGCCTTTCGATTTGAATTGTTTTTTTATATGCATATTTGTATTCTTACTGATCATTCATACAAATATAAGTGTGGAGGTGCAGGGTGCCATTTTAAGGTTTCAAAGCAGCCATGCTTCAAACTAGGTGGTATAAAGATCTTGTGCTAGTTTTAAACCCCATATTTGAGTTTAGGAAGTGATCATACATAGGGTGGGGTCTTGGGATCTATTTCGATCCAGCATTTGATCAAACTTGTAGGTGTATATGCAGGAGAAGAACCTGGGCACAACACCTAGGTTTGTATTTGTTTCTTTTTTCTAACGCTTGTACTGCAGATCAAGCCTGAGAAGACCAGTGTGCACAATAGCGAAGGACCTGGGTTCGACACCCAGGCCCTACATCTTTATTGTTCTAATGCTTGTCTTGCAGATATGGATCGAAAAGTAGTTTGCCCTCCTAGATCGAAGAATACAACCTCTTCTCTGGATCGAAGGAGGCATTTCCTTCTCTGGATCGAAGCTCTCATTTTCCTGGATCGAAAGTCACCTCCTCTGGATCAAAGTTTTCCTATTTTTATCTCTGGATCGAAGGATGCCCCTTTGTATTTTTATTTTTTGTTTTCGTTATTTCTTTATTAACCTTATCATTTAAATTAACTTTAAACCAAAAAAAAAACAAAAAAAAAAACAGTAGGTTAGTTCTTTTTATTATTCAAATTAATTTTGTAAACAGATTAATTAATTATTTTAATTTCATTTTATCAATTTAAAATAAACTAGACCTAGGATTATTTAATTCAAATATTTTCTTAACCAAAAACAAAACATAAAAAAGATTTTCTTATTTATTTAGAAATTTCTTAGACACCTATTTTCCTTGTTCTACGCGTGTTTATTTTATTGTAACTGCTTACTGGTTTATAATAGTTTAGCTTAAATTTTTATTTTATTGCTTTTTATTCCCCAATTTAGGACATGTAAATAATCCCCCTCCCCGAAAGCCTTGTAATAGCATAGGGTTTACAATTCCCGCACTTTAAATTCCTGTACATATATTAATCTGCTTAGATGTATGCTAACTAGGATTGCATGACAAGATTAACTCTTAAACTTAAAAATCAACAATAGCTCACCATGACATGCAAGAGTAAAATAACTGAAAATTGACACACTTGCACATGCCACTCTTAGGGTGCACCTCACTTGGTTGCCTCGAACGTGGTCATTAAATATAGGATATTTTAGAGGTCGTCCTTTGTCCCAAGATCATAAGTTTCCTCGAAATGGTCGCCTCGATAAAAATGATCTAAGACATTAGGATTACCATTAAAACGTCCTAACGTTGCTTTAGTGACCACACGTCCCTAAAATCGAATTGACCCGAAAACTCCAACGACGGTGCTACCTACTCCTCAATAGCAGGATAGTACTGTCTAAAGGACATTTGCACAATTAAATTCCTTTTTGAGTAGGTAGAGGTTCTTAAGTACTTGCTCTCTTTCAAAACAAAACTTTTCGCACTTACACTCTCTTCAAAACAAAAAACTCTTTTCAAAACCCACAAACACAAAGAAAAGCAAACCTTTTGAAAACATAGTGAGCAAGTACCTAAGAGCCCGTGGATAACCACGGATAGAAAGGGTGCTAACACCTTCCCTTTCTATAATCTACCTCCCTAACCCGAGAAACAATCTCGAAAAGGAATTTTTTCTGTGCTTTTGTCCTTTCCCTTGTTGGATAAAATAAAAGACGGTGGCGACTCTTGCTTACCGCAACACTTTGCGAAAACAAACACAAATGCGAACCAGCATTAAAAATAGTCAATTCTTGTTCCCACCGATCACACCTACGTCATAGTGTGGACGAGTACTATAACCTCGACGATATACTACGTTGAGCACGAGTTGGTTCCTAGATCTTGATATTTTTCCTCCGTCATAGTGTGGACAAGTTCTATAACCTCGACAGTATACTACGTTGAGCACGAGACAGTTCCTAGATCTTGATGAAGATGTTTCCCTACGTCATAGTGTGGACAAGTTCTATAACCTCAACGGTATACTACGTTGAGCACGAGACAATTCCTAGATCTTGATGAAGATGTTTCCCTACGTCATAGTATGGACGAGTACTATAACCTCGACAGTATACTATGTTGAGCACGAGTCAGTTCCTAGATCTTGATGTTTTCCTCCGTCATAGTATGGACAAGTTCTATAACCTCGACGGTATACTACGTTGAGCACGAGACAGTTCCTAGATCTTAACAAAGGTCAGACTCCCCCAGCGGAATCTTTTACAACAACAGGTATGCAAGTTCTCGCTAAGGAATCTCTTATGAGATCGACACTCCTGAAGATGGCATCTGTAAGCCCATCCTCCTACCAGCAATCTCCAAATGGCATTTGTCAGCCCATTCCCGACATCACAATGCTGATACTACACCATGCGAGTGCAAATTTCTAGGCACTCTAGTGTTCAATTATCTTCCACCTTCGGATCACGAAAGGCTCAAAAGCCAATCTATATCCTCGGGTTTAAGAAAATTGAACAGGGGCAACAGTTGTACCCAAAAATTTGCCCTCCCATATTTCTCAAGACATGTCAAGAATAATCTTCAAGTTGCTCAAGTTGGCTCAAGGGTTGGACAATCAAATCACCTCCTAAGGCAGTCAAGTCAAAATTAGGGTTTTATGTTGCATTAAGGTCCTCATATACAAATGACCTAATGTTCTCCCCAATGTCCTAATATGTTATTAAGTTCATCCATGACAAATTTCAAGCCTTGCAGAGGAAGTTTGGTCAGTCAATTCCTCAAGAAGTCCAAAAATCGATTGTGCTAGGGCAAAAGTCAACTGTGACCCAAATACAGTCAAAACTCAAGATTTTTTGTCAATATTATCATTTTGAAGTATAATTCATCATTTGATCAAGGGTTGATCATGATTCATCAAGGATTGTTCAAGATTCATCAAGATTCAAAAGTTGCTAAATTAGGGTTTTGTAGAAAAAGTCAACTCAACTTTGACCAAGCATAACTTTCTCATACTTTATGAGAAATGACCCATCCAAAGCTCATTTTGAAGAGGATGCAATTTCCTACAATACATCTTCACACCCCAAGATCAAGAAATGCTCTCACAAAAAGTTACAAATTTGGACATTATAGGTCTTTTTGAAAGTCAACAAAAACACCTTTTTTCCAAAGCTTATAACTTGAGCATGGAACATCAAAATGAGAGGATACCAAAAGGATTGATTAGAGCACATCTTAATGTTTCTAAAAAGTCCAAGAACACCTCCAAAAGTTCAAAATTGAAGAAGTTATGCATTTTTGAAGTTGGGCATTTTTCCAAATTTGCCAAAAGTCAACTATCCCCAAAACTCCAATTTTTGACAAAAGGGCCCACTTTTTTCCACTTGATATGGTCTTGTCATGCCACACACGTGTCCCATATTTGATTTCATGGCCATTCATTTATTTTTCTATTTTATTTAATTTTTATTGATTTAATTCATTTTTAATCAATATTAAATCAAATCAAATCTAAAAATTGATGAAATCATATCTTTGTGATTGGTACAACTTTCAATTGGCATGATTCACCAAATCAATTCGTATCAAGGCTTATTCATGCACAAAAAATCAGATTTGAATTATTTTTGGAAGTTTGATAATGGTGATCAAAATCAAATCATGAATCTTCAATGCACTTGGATTCAGGCCAAAAGATTAAACCTAATTCATTCTATAACACTCATACAAGCCACACAAAGCAAGAACATGCATAAGGCACGACTGAAACGGCCAGAAGAGGTTTGTGAGAAAGCTTGAAAATTTGGAGATAAAAAACAACATTGGAGCTCGATTCAAACGAAAAGCTTGACATAGCTCTCTTCCCTGACATCCCCTGAAGCGATACCAATCAAAACCAAGCCTTCTCATTGCCTAAAACCCACTGTAAGTCTCCACGAACCTTGATCTGAACATGACATCGTGAAACCATTTTCTTGCATCCTTTTGCCAATGTTTTTGTATAATCATGCTTGCCCTTAAATTTCCAGTCGTTCTGCACCATTCAATTGGGTTTTTGTAGCCTATATCTCCCTACTCGAACCTAGGGTTTTGGAGGTTTCCATTTGGGGTTTCGTTTTGCAGGGACAATTACGACGAATCTTGGCCATGGTTGAGCTCAAGAGGAAGGGGCGATCACGTCCATGTGCTTGGATGGGGTTATTATGGCCTAGAACGAGTTTTTGAATCACTCCACGAATCTTCCCGCGGATAAAAATCCGCATGTAAATAACCCGAGTTATTTTGGAGAAGACGACCAGACGTCGCCCTCCCATTGGTTCATTTAAAAATACGCGCTTTTATTTTTTTTATCCAGGCATAGTTGATTATTGTCCATATAATATTTGTTGTGTGTATCAATAACAAAGAAATAGGCCAGCTCAGTTGGTGGAAGCGCTATTGGAAGACCCCTTGGGACCTGGGTTCGAATCCCAGGTCCCCCCAAACTTTAATAAATTTTGTTTTCAGGCAATCTTGTGCAATGTCAAGGATGCAGTCCACCATGCACTTGCAGAGATCAACGTGCCAAGTGGCTTCAGGCCAAGATCTAGAGGCCAGAATTAAGTATCCACCATACTCTCCAGTCAACGCACATGCATGGAATGGCTAAGGTCAAAACAGGTTGGACGTTTTGGGCTTGGAAATTGCCAATTTCCCCATCAAATTCAGCCCCCCCCCTGAGTATTTCTTTTACATTTTATTTCTTTTCCCTTATTTATTTATTTATTTTATTAACTATTATTATTATTATTATTAATTAACCAATTAACCTTTTTTCATAAAAAAAAATCAGAAACAACAAAAAAATATTTTTATAAAATCCATTAATTTCATTATTTATTTTTGTAAATAAACACTAATTAATTCATTTAGTTTAAATAGGTTTAACAATAACATATTTTGCAATAAATTAAAATTAATTTAGAATTAGGTTTTTAATATTTTTAACCATTCTTATTTTATTTCCTTAATTAAAATAAAAACCCAAAAATATTTTCATTTAATTAATTAATTCAATTATTAACTTAGACCTAATTTTTAATTCAAAAAAATAACAAAAAAAATATACTTTCTTTAAAAAAGGGGTCAAAACCCTAGGATACTCCGATTTAATTTTCTCGCGCGCGTATTATTTTTTGATCCATATCTCAATATTGTAACTGCTTCGGGAATGTAATAGTTTAACTTAGGATTTTATTTTATCGTTTTATTTACTTTCCGCAATTTAATTTTAAAGGGTTTGTTTTTGGCGATGTAAATACCTGACGCCTTGTAATAGCTTAGAATTATTTTCCGCAATTTAATTTCCGCACAATATTAACTGCTAGATGTTTGATAAATAGGCAATGCATGACAAGATTAATCTTTAACCTAAAATCAACAGTAGCTCACCATTAATATGTACAAAGATAATATAATTGAAAAATAACACACTCGCACATGTGCACTCTTAGGGTACACCTCACTTGGTTGCCTCAAACGTGGTCATTGAGTATAGGAAGTTTTAGAGGTCGCCCTCTTGTCCAAAGATCATAAGTTGCCTCGAAACGGTTGCCTCGGATAAAATGATATAAGATATTAGGGTTACCGCTAAGGCGTCCTAACATTGCTTTAGTGACCACACGTCCCTTAATCGAATTGACCCGAAAACTCCAATGATGATGCTACCTACTCCTTAATAGTGGGATAGCATTGTCTAAAGGACACTTGTACAAATTAATTCCTTTTTGAGTAGGTAGATGGTTCTTAAGCACTTGCTCCTTTCAAAACAAAACAAAACTTTTCGCACTTACACTCTCTTCAAAATAAAAAACTCTTTTCAAACCCACCAAACACAAAGAAAAGCAAACTTTTGAAAACACAATGAGAAAGTACCTAAGAGCCCGTGGATAACCACAGATAGAAAGGGTGCTAACACCTTCCCTTTCTATAATCTACCTCCCGAACCCGAGAAATATCTCAAAAAAGGAATTTTTCTGTGCTTTTGTCCTTTCCTTGTTGGATAAAATAAAAGACGGTGGCGACTCTTGCTTACCGCGACATTTTGCGAAAACAAACGCAAAAAGCGAACCAGCATTCCAAAAAACAGTCAGTTTTATTCCCACCGATCACAACTTTGATCCCATATTTTGAGAAGATTACCTTCGAGCATTTCTCGCGAGAAGAAAATCAGCTAGCAGACGCGCTAGCCACAATGTCATCCATGTTTAAACTTAAATGGGATAACGAGGCTCTCCAGATCACCATTAAACAAATGGATGAACCAGCTCACTGTCACGAGATCAATATTGAAGAAGTAGTGGACCAACCTTGGTTCCACGAAGTCAAGAGGTATCTCGAGGTTCAAGAATATCCGGAAGAAGCTTCAGTCAATGATAAGAAGTTCTTAAGGAGATTCTCTGCTAAGTTCTTCCTTAGTAATGGCATTCTCTACAAATGCAATGATGACTCTATTTTACTTTGTTGCGTAGACAAGGTTGAGGCAGAGAAGATCATGGATGATCTACATGAAGGCACTTTTGGCACCGATTCCAGTGGGAATACGATGGCAAAGAAAATCCTACGGGCAGGTTATTACTGGTCTACCATGGAAGCAGATTGCTATCAATACTCTTGAACCTGCCACAAGTGTCAGATATATGTTGACAAGGTGCACGTACCTCCGGTTCCTTTGAATGTATTGACAGATCCTTGGCCCTTTGCTATGTGAGGCATCGATATGATTGGGGAAATCAAGCCAACAACCTTTAATGGACACCACTTTATCTTGGTGGCCATTGACTATTTTACGAAGTGGGTTAAGGCGGCTTCTTTCGCTTCTGTTACCAAGAATGTTGTCGCCTGGTTCATCAAACAGAATCTCATTTGTCGGTACGGTATCCCAGAGAGGATCATCACAGACAATGGTATGAATCTCAACAACACTATGATCACCATATTGTATGCGCAATTCAAGATCCAGCACCACAATTCTTCCCCTTACCGACCAAAGATGAATGGTGCTGTCAAAGCCGCAAATAAGAACATCAAAAAGATCATATAGAAAATGACAGTCACGTACAAAGACTGGCATGAGATGCTACAATCCGCTCTCCATGGTTATCGTACCACGACACGCACATCAACCGGGGAAACACCTTACTCTCTGGTATATGGTATGGAAGTTGTCTTGCCCATTGAGGTCCAGATCCATTCTTTGAGAATCATGAAGGATGCAGGGTTGAATGAAGACGATTGGATCCAAACTCGACTTGATCAACTGAACTTGATTGATGAGAAAAGGCTTACTGATGTCTGTCATGGTCAAATGTATCAAAAACGAATGATCAAGGCTTTCAACAAAAAGGTCAGACGCCAAGTATATCGAGTCGGGGATTTGGTGATCAAGCACATCATACTGCCGCAAGGTGATCCCAGGGGTAAATGGACTCCTACATACGAAGGACCGTTTGTGATCAAAAGCATATTCTCTGGTGGAACAATGATCTTGACCACTATGGATGGCAACAACCTGCCGCACCCTGTGAACGCGAACATGGTCAAAAAATAATACGCAAAAAAGACCCGCTAGGTTGACACACCAAGGCAAAACAAGGGCATCACGGCGAACCAAAAAGGTTCGGGAAAAAATTAGGGATAAAAACAAAAAAATATGTACACCCGGCAAGTTGAAAACCCGAAAAGGGCGACTTGGGCAAAAAAGGGTATCCCGATGGACTGAAAACCCGAAAGGGTGGTCCAGGAAAAAGTTAGGGAATTAAAGCGTATGAATATGTCCCGTTGGATCACCTTTACTGACAACCTTTGGCTTCAACTGACAAACTCAACGGTTCTGATCAATCCAATCAACTTCAGACAAGGAAGCAAGTGGACAAGACGCTCAGAGACATGAAGGCTATAGCAGAATGGGAACCCCATGGGATTATTGCACATAATTATCTTTTCTCTGTATCAAATTTTCATTTTTTATGACGACATTCTCTTACTAGGATGTTCGTCTCATTGTATAAAATACTTATTCAAGTTAATACAAAGATACTCCTTTGAAATTGCAAAACTATTTGTTTTTCTTTAATTTATGTGTTTTGTTTACAAAAACGTCCAATGATTTATTTTTGAGCATATGCATTTGAACGTAACTATTGTTTACAAATCAGCAAAAATAGAAGACAATCACTAACAGCTTTAAGAAATAGGATAATATCTTTAGACTATTCCATAAAATTCCCCACAGCGTGCATCTCAATCCCCAGTGGAACAAAACTTCCAGTTATCAATCCCCAATAGAAGTCGTCCAATTTCTCAGGATTCCCCAACAAATTTCACAAGCCATACACGGCGTTTCCCTTACAACAGAGTTTATTTCTCTAACAAATAGGAGCTCATCAACTCATCAGCACTTCAAAACATGAAGACTTACACTCCACATCCCCAACAACAGTCAGACATTTATTTTCCCTAATCCAACAACGTTACAACCACATAACTTATATGCCTATACATCGCATCCATACATCATGACATTGACAACACGAACGCATATAACATAATATCATTCAATTTATTGAGAATATCATTATGCAATGCATTTCATACATCATGACATTGCATACAACTAATCTTTTATCTCTTCAGGAAAGATCAAGTCAGCAGATGGCTATCATCAACAATTTTCAAAAAAGTCAAAGATTGATACCTGAAATAAACCAGGACAATTATCTACACGACCAGCGGAAGCAATCCAGCACGGGTTCTTCTCATTCAGCTTTTAGATACAGTTCAGATACGCTATAAATACGGATGCCATTCTGATACTCATTCAGATTTAGCTTTCAGATACAGTTCAGATACGCTCTAGATATGGATGCCATTCTGATACTCATTCAGATTCATCTTTCAGATACAGTTCAGATACGCTCCAAATACGGACGTCATTCTGATACTCATTCAGATTCAGCTTTCAGATACAGTTCAGATACGCTCTAGATATGGACGCAATTCTGATACTCATTCAGATTCAGCTTTCAGATACAGTTCAGATACGCTCCAGATACGGACGCCATTCTGATACTCATTCAGATTTAGCTTTCAGATACAATTCACATACGCTCCATATACAGACGCCATTCTGATACTCATTCAGATTCAGCTTTCAGATACAATTCAGATACGCTCCAGATACGGACTCCATTTTGATACTCATTCAGATTCAACTTTCAGATACAGTTCAGATACGCTCCATACACAGATGCCATTCTGATACTCATTCAGATTCTCTTTTAGATACACTCCAACAATCATTTTGGATGGAATCTGCAAGCCCATCTCCAATAACTTTCCATCACCTCTCCAAATGGAATCTTTAAACCCATTCCTTATACCATCAACCATCGCATCCTCGAGTGCAAATTTCTGGGCACTCTAGTGTCCAATCATCTTCCACCTTCAAGTCACGAATGGAAAATCTTCCAATCTAACTCTTCAGGTTTAAGAAGATTGAATAGGGGAAGATTTTGTACCCTAAAATTTGCTCTCTCATTTATCAAATATTTTCTCATAAAGATCTCTCTTGGTTCAAGACTACACAAGGGTTGATCAACTCAAGACACCTCCTTAAGCACTAATGACCAAATTAGGGTTTGAGATTGCACATGGATAATTGAGCTTTCAATACCTCATATGACTTTCATGTATCATTATGGACCCCCAAGATTACTCATGTCAAGTTTCAAGCCTTGGATCACACCTTTGCTCAGTCAATTGAGCAGTTGACCTAAAAATCAATTGTATTGTGAAAAAAGTCAACTTTGGCCAATTTACAGTCAAACTTCATAATTTTTTATCCAAATTAACATTATAAACTCATATGTATCATTTGATCAAGTTTGGACCATAATTCCTCAAGAAATTTGATCAAATCATCAAAAGGGCAAAATGGTCAAAATTAGGGTTTTGACTGAGGAAATGCAATTTTTGACCTAGAAAATGGTCAATTGGTTTGAAGCATGATTTCAAGAGTTCAATTGCATCATTTTGACCTAATGGCATGACCCAAAACATTGCTCAAGATCAATTGGATTGATATTGAATTTTCAGTCAACTGATCAAAAGTCAATTGTCCACTGAAAAGTCAAACTTTCACTTTTTGGTCAAAATCCAATGTCAAAGATCACAATTCATCAAAATATGTCAAAATATGAAACTTATTTATCAAGAAATCAAAAAGTCAAGATTTCATTTTGAAAAGTCAAAGTTTTCTAACTTCGAAATTTTTTTAAGTGTTTAAAACTTCATGTTTTTTCATAACTTTGAGCAAATTTTTCACCATGATACAAGATGATTCAGAAGAAACTTTCAACATGAAAGTTTTAGATCTCCATGATATCTATAACATTTATTTACATAAATTCTTCTAAAAGTGCTTATATCTCAAATTATTAATTCATAAAGTCATGGTCTTGAAATTGAACACTTAGTGAAATTTTGCTCTAGTTTTGGTCAGGATTTTGACCTAACTTCTGACCCAAGTTTCACCTAGTTACAAAGGAAATTTTCAAAAGTGATTCAAAGAGGGGTTGTAGAGCATATTACAAGCTTTCCAAAATGTCCAAGAACTCCTTAAGATCATATGTGAGCAAGGAGAATCGAAGGTCAGAAGTTGGGGTTTCAAGTTGTTTGGCAAGACAAAATTTGTGATGCACAATGAACCAAATCCATGTTAGGCTGCATAATCTTTGCTTTGCAGACCTCAAACTTGTTTTTCACGCCATAATTAATATTTTTGCGGCTGCTAGAAGCTTTAATCCAAGCATTCAATGCGTTGCCCATGCTTAATACCATTTTAGGAAGAAAGACAACATTGCCATTTTGGAAAAGTGGCTTTATGCACAAAGTCCACTCTTCTTGAGTCTCTAACTTGTCTGTTCAGCACACACTCAATATACAAAGTCAGATAAACATGTTTAAAGTTTGCAACCACTCTAGACAACCTTGTACTATGCATTGGGACAATGTGTGTCAAGCTTGCTTCAAAAACAAGAAAAAGAGCCATAACATGTGATTTTTGAATTCTGATCAAGGACAAGTCTCCAAACTTGTTGCTTATAAATAAAGTCACTATTTGTAAGCTAGGACACGAATGTTAAGACTCTGAAACTCCCTTAAACACTCACAAACCAGAAATTGCTCAAAAAACACCATTGATACACAATTCTGCCCTTGAACTTGTATCTTTCATTTCCCTTGTGCGTTTTCCCTCAAATTCATTTCTAAACTTCCTTACATCAAATATAGTCCATCCATGTCCTTGGTTTGAAACTATAACTCCATCTTCATCATCTTCCATAACCAAAAATAGAGGTCTGCAACTTGACTTCTCCAGACCATTCTAGCCATCCATTGCTCAAGCTAATCATTTCATTAGCTTCCTGGGGACTTGGGGAAGCTAGCCTGATCATCACCATTGCCTGAAACAAGCTCAAATCCATTTCATAATTTCCAGTTTTGAGGTATTTTTCTTGAACTTCTATCTTCATATTTAGGCATTGTTAGGCTTGCATTTATGAAGATAAAATGTAGACATCATTGCCCTGAAATTATACATGTCCATAGATTTCATTTATTTTGATTGAGCTAGGAGAATTTTGAGTTTGAACTTTCTGAAATATTTAGGTCAGAATTTGGTACTTTTAGAAATTCTCATTCATCTTTGATTTATAGCTTATGATATTTATATGGTTGGATTCGTGTGGAAAAATGGAGCAATTTTCATGTTTACATTTTTACAAATGGTTGAGAAATGAGCAAGTTACAGATCCTTTGGCTGGAGGTTGAAGATGAAGTACAGTCAGGACGCGTTTTATGTTATGTATTTATCATTTCATACAAGTTAACATATGTATCACCACCCCAGTGGTTAAAGCGCGCGCCTGTCACCCTTAGGTACTGGGTTCAAGTCCCAGTGTGACCTTTTGCAATTTCCCCCCACTTTTTTTGACATTTTTTTGTGTTTTGCAGTGCTTGGGCTTCCAATAATTGGGCTTTGTTTTTTTGCTTTTGCTAACCCCTGTTATTACTTCCACACACCTGGCCCAATTTCTTTTATTATTTTATTTTTCTTATTTTTTATTTTTTTTCTTCTTTAATATTTTTATTATTATTATTATTATTATTATTATTATTATTATTATTATTATTATTATTTTTATTAATGAAAAAATCCAAAAATATTTTATTTATTATTAATACTTATTTATTTTATTTTCTTATAAAAAAACCAAAAGGACTAAAAGCATTTTCTTTAATAAATTAATTTCTTTTTTAATTAAATATTTAGACTTAGTTTTAATAATTATTTTATTAATTAAAATAACTTAGAATTTAGGTTTCTTTTAATTATTTAATTTTCATTTTTATTATTGTTTAACTTAAAACCCTTTTTCTTCATAAAAACCCTAAAACTCTTTTTAATTTAATTTCTTTTCTCAATTAGTTTAAGTTAATTTTATTTTAATTTTAACTAATCATTTTTCTTAATTAAGTTTAGGTTAAACCCTTTTTTATGAAAAACAAACAAAAATCACATTTTTTTCATATATTCTTGTATTTATATATTACTATTTATTCAATTATTTGTACATGTTCAATATGGTTGTAATAGATTATTTAGGTTTAATTTTCTTGCAAAATCCCCATTTGTAATTTGTACACCCCCCTCCCATAAGTATTGTAATAGCGTAGTAATTTTAAATTCCGCAATTTATCGCTTTATATACAAATGCTAGTAATTAGGGTTTTGTATGGAAAGACTAAAACCAATCAATTAGCAAACCCTAATCAAAGATAAATCAAGCATGAAAATCAACACACTTGCACACAAGCACCCCTAGGGTAAATCCACTTGGTTGCCTTACAAAAATGACCATATTACGCATGTGAAGTATCTTAGCAAAGACAAGTAAAATACAAGATCATAGTCCCTCGATGACGCTATCAAAAGTTGCCTTCCCAAAATGATCTTAGTCCCTAAAGAAAAATGCTAAGATACCTTGCAACATTGCTAATCATGGTTATACGATGACCCACGCCCGTCCCTTATACATCCAAAGATAGGGTTACTTACCAAATCAATGGTAAGATAACAATGTCAAAAGAAAAAGGAAATGAACATGAAAGACTTTTTGAGTAGGTAGAATGCTCTAGTTACTTGCTTCATTTTAAAATAAAAACATCCTTGCTATTTTCAAAACAAACACCAACACTTTCAAAACATGAAAATATTTTCAAAAGATCAAACACTTTGTATACATTCTTACGAACGAGAATCATTACAAAGTTTGCCTAAACAATAGCCTCTTTTCAAAAATACTTTCAAAACCACACAAAACACAATTTTAGACAAAAGAAAGTGATCTAGCAAGTAACTAAGAGCCCATGTAAAACTATGGATGAAAAGGGTGCTAATACCTTCCCTTTTCATAATCTACCCCCCGAACTCAACAAATAATCTCAAAGGTCTTTCCTGTGCTTTTTTATCTTTCCTTTTGGATAAAAGAAAAGTCGATGGCGACTCTTACTAACCGTAACATTTGCGATAAAATGCAAAACACCCAAGTTAGTTCTCTCACCGTATCACAAATGTTAAAGTTGATGCTAAGCGATCATCGCTCCCTAGTTCAACACCAAAAGTTTCTTTAAACCTAGTTTGCTTCTTGGCCCCTTCTTTGACATCCGAACACAAAAAAAAGATAGTGTCTTGCAGTTTTTCAACAACTTCGTGTTTTTTTGCTTGCTTAATTAACGAAAGGAATTCGTGTAACAACTCATGATCTTCTATCTTTTATATAATTTCTATTTCCGCTTCACCTTCTTTCACATTGTCATGATGTCCAACAACTTGTCTTTTGATTTGTTGAAATGAGTTATCTCGAAATAACCAAGTAGCAATACACCATCATTAGAAGCAAATTCCTCATAAATTCACCAATCTTCAATATCTTAGTTAGAAGCAAATTCCAGTAAACTAGAAAAACAATCCTTGTTATTAACAATTAATATTTTCATATCTTTCGTTAGATGAAAATTGAAACTTATACAAATGATAAAACTGTAGCAAGTTAAGCGTAGCAATCACTAACTTTTCAATTTCATTCTTTTACTGATTGTTGTTGTTGGTTGCCTTTGATGAATTTATGCGTTATAATTGTTGTTGCAAAGCTTGCTCACAAGGTTTTTGATAAAAGTTTAGAACCAAAATATTTCTTCTTTTTCCTGGGTTTGTTTAGAGGAGGTTTAAAACCTTCGCAGTTTCTAGTGTTTTCAAATTTTCGCCAAGCTGTCTTCCCACATGGCATGCCACGTCACCTTCTGTTAATGAAAACTGACGGGAAGGACCAATATTGTGGATGAAAAACTTTATGAGGACCTTTGTTTGAAAGAAGATTTTAGAGGGACTAGAAACGAATATTGGGATATTTATAAGGACCACAAACATATTTAACCATATATTTAATGATCATCTCAACAACCTTAAACCAAATTTTTTACAGACTTAACTTGCAACCTTCAAATCTATTACAAAAAGATCACAAAAGAACTACACTCTTGAATAAACAATTACAACACAACACCAACGCAACTCTTAGATGAAAATTTTCACTCTCTCGACAATAAAGAAACTCTAGTGAAAAAGAACTTTATAAAAGAATGAGTAGTAGAAAGATATGAGAGGAGTTATATTCAGAAAACAAGTATGTTGAGAAGTAAGAAAAAACCTTTTTTACATAGAAAAAAATATGGCTGAAAAAGGCAACACTCTATGAGATTTTAACCTTTTAACCGATTAAATATATGTCTTAATTGACTAGCTTAAGCCAATTTGCTTTTGAATTTAGACGTCACTCAACCGGTTAAAAGTCTCATTGATTAAGCGGGAGACATTATACATTGTTTTAATTGATTATAAGAAAGACTTACTCGATTAATCGATGTATTTTACCTTCCTAATTAATCAACAAGTTTCTTAGTCATTTAAGCACTTGTCCAGATTAGTTTTAAGAAGTTTTATAAGAAAAAGAGGTTTGAAATACTTTTTTTTGTGTGTATTGCTTTAGTACCTTAAGACATACTCTTGCTTCATTTATAATTAACTGACTGTAAACAAGATAAAATTCTAGCGAGCTTCCACAACTTAATAACTTCAAGTTCTTTTAGTTTATTAAATTTTGTCTAGTACTTAATTTAAATGTTGTTTAACACATTCAACTGAAATTTCATATACATTATCTTGTGCTTGCTTCTTTACTGATGAGACTTTAGATATATTATTTCTTCTTCAATTGTCATTATTAAAATTATTAGAAGACATTACATGCACAACACATAGAACCATACCATAAACGACGTCGTTATTTTGGTATGGAACAAAATATTGGTAGTGTGTTGACAAAAGTTGCCGTAGAAGTTCTCTAATACAATGGTGTAAGTCTTTGCTACAGAAGAGTGAGAGTTTACATATATGGTTAACACTTTAACGCTCAAGTCAACAAGATTTGAGAGGTGTAACTTAGAGGAGTGAATGAAATTTCTACATTTTTGACACATAACCAAATTTATATATGGTGGACTATTGAAACGACTTCCAAATGTTATCCGTAGAAAAAGTTGGATTAATTTTGAAGGTTTAACATAAGCAAGTGACTTAACTCTGATGTGTGTCATTCTCACGAGAGTTTCCTTGTTATATGTCTTGAATGATAATGAAATAAATTGAATCTCTATTAAAAATAAATGCCACGTCAAATATAATAAACACCCATTTTTCTGAGGCTTTGAATTTTAACTACTAACACCAAAATAATAATTTAAAATACCACTTAAAATTAAAAAATAAAAATAAAAAATAAAAATAAATGTCAACAAACCATCCACATTATTAAAATGGAATTAAAAAAATAAAAAATAAAAATAAATATCAACAAATCATCTATACCATTAAAAATAATTTAAAAAAAATTATCAAGATTCTTGTGACAGTGGTCAAAACGATGAAATATTAGAGGGAAAATTTACACTTTTTTTTTATAGGGTTTTTGCAAAACTCGTCTGGGAGGAATAAAATAATTATTGACCCAAATTTAATTTCAAAGTAGCTTCTTCTTAACTTAAGCGCTTTCTTCCAAACCAAAAGCATTTGTTCCATCTTCCTTGTGTTTTACCTTAACCCAAATCTCGTTCGCTCGTGTTCTCGCCATCAAAGATGGAATCCTCAACTTCAAACTTCGACTCTGATATCACTCAGAATATGCAGATAATCGATTTTGGCACTGATTCTCTATCGGAGGGTTTATTCCAATTCATCACGTCCAAATCGCAACAAACTTCTCAAAATCAACGTCTTTATTCTCCACTTCTCTTCCATTCACATACATTCTTTAGCGTTTATACTTCACCTTTCACTTCACTATTTTCGTTTTAGGGTTTTCATTTTCACTCTCTCGTTTTGTCTCTCAGGTCAACTACAAGATGTTAAATGCAAACTGAAGGAAGTGGAGGATGAATTGGTTCAAGTACTCGCAGGTTACTTCAACTTTACTGTTTTCGTTTTAGGGTTTTTGTTTTTAGCTTTAATGTGTTTTAAATGATGGAAAATTGGTGTGCTTTTGTTTTTTATGTGTAGAAAAGACACGCAAGGAGGCCAAGAAAATGGCTTTGATGAATGCTATTGCGACTGCGAAGGCCGGAGTTGGAATCCTCAACACAAGTATTCAGGAGGTTCGTGCCAGGAAACAAGAGTATACCGCAATTCTATCTCAACAGTCTTTTGGTAATTACTCGAATGTTCTTCATTAATTGCTTCTTACAGAACATGAATTGGAACTATGTTTTTTTTTTTTTTTTGTCTCTTTGATTTGTCCTACTTACTAAACTTTAAGTTGCTGCATTAGGAAAAATGTTATGTACTATTATAAGCTATCCTCTCACCTTCCATCTCTTCTCTTTTCATTTATATGAAGCTTTGGAAGCTTTTGAGGGGAAGTTAAATGAGAGCATTGAGCATACAAATGAAACACGGGAAGCCATCTCTTGGTATAACAGAGTACTTGGTTTTCATGTCAAAGGAGGACGTGGTAATTGACAAATAAATTTTTTATTAAGGTTTCTTTTTGTTCTTTTTCATAATTGTTATCCTTATTAGTTCTTTTCTCCAGGGGTAAAGTTCACATTCAAGAATATAAATTTGAAGAATCCAAACGAAGAGTATACTTTTGTCGTCTTACATGATAAGAATACTTACTCATGTAAGCATCAAACATATGTGATTTTGTATGCAATTTTCAGAGTATGCTGATACACCTCTTGAAACCTAACTATGTCTTTTATCTTTCAGTGTTAAGTTGCGAACCTCCCCTTGAAAGTATTGAAGAGTTGGTCGATGAATTAAACAAGACAGATGGTCTGTTTAAGTTTGTAAAAGCAATGCGGAAAAAATTTCAAGAAACATCGGTGCAAGGTATGAATCATTCATTCATGGTACTAGAATGGATAACCTGGTTTGCTTTTGGAAAATGGATAAATATGATGTTTATAATGAATGTTACTTTCTTTAATTTTTATTAAACAGGGAGCTTGGTTCTAACAACAGTTGAACCTGGTGAATCTGCCTTTATCACTTCATCTGCTCCCGGTACATCCATTAGAGGTGATTCTACAACCACAGAAAATGATCAACAAGTGGAACTCTCTGATGGTAGTGCACAATTAAAGAAAAAAAACAATCGCAGAAGGAAAAGTTTAGCACTTTTATCTCCTGATTCTGCTTCTTCTGTTCGCAAGTCTCCACGTTTGAAGGTATGGATTATCTTATGTTGTATTTGCTAAATTTTATTCTCTGTTTTGATACCGAGGTAAAAGGTTAAAATCACTGCCATGGGATGTAGATATTTTTCATTTGCAGTGCTGTCTATTGTACTTCAATAAGCATTCTGTTGTGAAGAGGGCATATTTTAGGAAGAGTGGAGAGTAAATCGGCAAACGGGTCCGGGAAGTTAATAGCTAACTCAATAGGAGTTATCAGCTGTAGTCTGTAGGTAGCTGAAGCAATAGAATGTGAATGTATATGAGAGGATAAAGAAGGAAACGGAGCTTTTTAAAAGTACTAATGGGGAGAGACAAGGGCTATGGAATTCCTTTGCCGTGTTTTTTATGGCAGCAACTAATTACCAAACCGCTTACTGAAATGCTGGAGGAGATAACTTCTAATGGTCTAAACAAACCAAACCCGTTTTCCAAGCATCAAAGCTATAACTTCACTATCTGTCTTAGGAGTCCTAGGTTTGATCATGACTTTTATTGTTTGAAACTGATGTTTCAAGAAGCCCCTGGGAGCTATGCTACTGCAATAGGGACCTCCTCTCGCTTTCATTAACTAACCAATGTTAGGGAGAGCACAACTAAAAACACTGAAAAATGGCAAATGGCTGTAGTGCAGTGCCAGTAGTCTGATAGTGGTGTGTAAAGGGAGGTATTATCTAATGGGGAGGCACTTTATCATCTAAAATTATGCCCTTCTGAATTCTGCATTTATAGATGATGGATTAGAAGGATTTTGAGTGGCGAAAACTAGAAATGCTATAAGAACGGTAACAATCCTCCAACCTAATCAACTGCTCCTGCTTGAATTCTTTTGGAGGTTTTATATTGACTTGTTATTGTGTCCCTATTATGCGGTGCTTTAGGTGCGCAGGCTTATTATGTGTGCATTCATCATTTAATTGTAATTGTAGATTCTGATGTCTCGTATGTGTTGCAGGTTAGGAAATAAAATGCAAAGGATGTGTCTCCTCAATTGATGTTATGTGCTGAGCTCCCAGTAAATATTTCAGTTGTTAAGTACATGTTTGGATTGACTTCTTTAAGCTCCAAAATAGAATTGATTCTGTCTCCAGAATTGATTCTACTTGAAGATAGAATGTGTAGCTTCGGCATCCAGAATAGATTCTGGGTGATTTTTACACTGAAATTTATTGTTCAATTCACTTTTACATAAATGTATCAAAACATAAATCAATTCTGATAAACTCAATTATATTAAAATCAATTATACTAAACTCAATCTTGCAAGAATCAATTTTGTCCAGTGTCAATCCAAATATACCTTAAGTGTTTGCTAACAAATTGACTCATCCCTGACTTATATGCGGTTTTAGTAGGTCTTATTTTGGGTTTTTTCCTCCTCCCATGTCTAAAAATTTAACTTTTCCTAAGGTTAATCATGTGTGATATAGAGATGGTTATGTTGTTAAGTGTTTATTGATGCAGCTTCTTAAGTATATATCGCATATTTTCCAGCTTTTCTTGTTTTTTTTCCAAGAAAATGGAGTAATTCTTCCGTTTTAAAATATTTGTCATACTTACACTTTAGCACATATTAAGAAAATGTGATAAATGAAACACATAATAACAATTTTATCAAACTATCCTGATTAGTTATTGATGTATTCAAATTATCATTAATGTAAGGTGAGAGAAATAGTAAATTAAGAAGAATAATTAGAGAATGTAATTAGATGATAAAAATTAAAATTGTATTGGAAACTAAAAGCGATATTTTTTTATAACAATTTTTTTTATAAATGCGACACTTATTTTAGGACGGAGGAAGTATATGATAAAAAAGATAAGTGGAGAGCAAGGGCAAAATTCAAAGATAGATAACAACAGTGAAAATAAAATTTATATTTAGCTAGGTCTACTTTAAAATTCAAGAATAGATAACAATGGTGAAATAAAATTTATATTTAGTAATTTAGCTAGCTCTAATTTATTTTTAAGTAAAAGTATAAATAATATTATGGAGAATTGCATACCATCAATGATAGAATGTTGAAGATAACTAATTATTGTTGTTAACTCAAGTAATTGTTTTACTAGAATATCTATATAATTATGATTTTTGGCACGAAGGATGTGATTATTGGCACGATGAGGCAATTTTCGACACGACGACTTCTAGTCTCTTGACCAAATTTGATGATAATCTCATCAGCTTTTAACGATGGTTACTTCCGATGAGATGGTTTAAACTCCTTATCTTAGGATAATGGACTAATCACCAGCTTTTAACGGTGGTTATTTTCAATGAGATGGTTTAAACTCCTTATCTTAGGATAATGGACAAATCAGTTTGGTCACTGTTGTTTAAAGATCCTATAAGGATTGCATGTTTCCCTCCACTTTAGGGTTTGTGCCTGCAAACCAAGAACAAATGAAAGATAACGGAGATTTGCGTGAGCAAAGCTCCAAGAAAGTTAAGAATAGAGTGGATGATGATGATGGAGTCATACCCTTGTTCGAAGCCACACACTCAACTCTGTCGCAACTGGATAAGCCTTTCTACTCCAATGCATTATCCTTCAAGAAGGTTATCACTAGAAGAATTACCAGAATCGGATTGTGAAGATCAAGAAGGCATAAAGATTGAAGAACGAAAATATGGGGAGTATGAATGCCCTGAGTTTTTTTATCTAAAATGGAAGAGAAGCGAATTACGAAACCTTTGAGTAAAGGTGTGATCGTTAAATTACTTGGTCGCAGATTTGGATCTAAAGCATTGGAATATAGATTGAACACCTGGTAGGCCAAACATGGAATTCTTAACATTGTTGGCTTAGGGCAAGAGTATTACTTGGTCATATTCAACAACGAAGAAGATCAAAAGATTGCTATATCGGATGGACTGTGGTTCATTTTTTACCATTATTTACCGGTGAGGCTTTAGTGCACGAATTTATTCCCTAACAACTCCATTGTTAATCTTATAGTATAGGTAAGTATTTCCATATTACCTATTGAATAATACGATAATAGAGTGTTAACCTCCATCGGTGATCGTATCGGGCAAACATGTAAAGTGGGTAAAAATACGTTTAGCATGGAACATGGAAAATATGCACGGTTGTGTGTCCAGGTTGATTTGTCCAAACCTTTGCTTGCCATGTTTTCCATCAGAGGCAAGCACTACAAAGTTGAGTACGAAGGATTGCATCAGTTGTGCCTTTCTTGTGATAAGTTTGGTCATAATATTGTCAGTTATAAGGAAAACATTCAAGTGGGTATAAAGCATATAACCAGGGATGGTGGCAACATGGGAGAGCATGATACTTCCAACAAGCTTGTTCAAGTTGATGTCAATGGACCATGGACTGTTGTTAAAAAACCCAAAGGAACAAGGAAGCTTAAATTAGGGTATATAGACATTAAACATCAGACTGGAAAAAATAGCGTGAATCATAATTCTACAGTTGGAAAAGGCAAAGCAAAAAAGATCACTAGTAGATCTCAGTTCACCATGTTATTGGAGGAGATGAACCAAGAAATTATTGTTGAGGATTATAAGTATGACAACATTGAAGTTGACATGGGACACATTGTAAGTGAAGAAGATTAGAGCAAAGATATCGCTGTCAAAGGAAAGAGATAAAGGATTGTCAGGAATATAGCGAATGAGAAAGAAAGGAAACAAAGAAATAAGTTGGCTATCAAGCAAACTAGGTTGGATAATTAAAAGTTAGAATTAAAAGTTCTCACCCGAGTGTCAAAGGAAGGAAAATATGGAAGAACTTTCTTAAAGAGCGTGACATTGTTGATCTTTTCAAAGAGCTTTCCACTCTAACCAAGCATCTAAATGAAGAAACATCGGTTAAGACTGTCAACCTTGGGACCAAAATATTTTCGTGCCCAAGGAGCTATTGATAGGGATGAAGAATCTACCTTTATTACTTCATGTAACATGGGTGAACATGGCTTTGACATTCCAAAGGTTCCAACTCAAGACCCTTTGATTAATGGGGGTGAATCTGGTGAGATTATTGTCCTTGAAACCCCGAGAGAGTTGCAAGGAGAACCAGAAAAACCTCAAGCAGTCTTATAAACTGTGATCATTTCAACATGATTATCCTAAACCCTAAATTGAGTTGGGCATTGGAGTGCTAACTATGCAGGTACCCTCTATAGTCCACTGTACCAAAGATTATCAATGTCAATTCAAGATTAACATCTTTGATTCAAGAGACATCACAATTGCAACCTCTGACCCAAGATGTCGAATCACTCAATTGCATATGAAACTTCAATATGTCATAGTTTCCACAATCTTCTCTATTTCAAATTCCACAACACAACAATAATTATGTATTAAAAATATTTATTTAAATTACAATAATTATAAATAATAATTTTATAAAACTTATTCGTCCATCACACAAGTGTACGTCTAATTCTTAAAAAATAAACAACATGAAAACAAAAAATAAAAATAAAAGACCGAAAGGAGACGAGATGAAAAAAAAAATAGGGGTCGTGAAACTAAAAAAAAAATGTATAGATTTGATTACAAACAATAGCCTGAATACATGTCCTAAGCACGACCTCTAGAGCTGTCAAATGGGTAGGCCTAGCCCACTTCGGTCCGGTGGCCAAAATGTTTAAATGGGCTGGCCCAACTCAATTTCTTAATGGGCTACAAAAAATGAGTCTGCCCCGTTTTTCAAAGGCCCGTGTTATCCGACGGGCCAACCCGACCTGGATTTCAATATTATAATTTTAATTTTATAAAAATGGATGTAATGGATAAAAGCTACATAACATAAGTAGAGAGTCATCATAAACTTAGTTAAGTGGTGTTTAAAATATTCATTAAATCAACACACACACACACACACACATATATATATATATATATATATATATATATATATATATATATATATATATATAGTTCTGGACTGGGCCGACATTTGCCCCACCGTTGGGGAGGCCCAAAAGCATGAAACCCAAAAACTGAGGACGGTTGGGAATTTCCCTACATGTCCACCAGAAGATTAGGACCCACGTGTCCAGCACGTCATCATCATGCCCTTCGAGAATAACGGGTCCAACTTCCCTACATTCTCGAGGTAGTTGACCAGGGAGGAGGCCACGTGTTGGACTTCATACACCCGTAAATCCTGGCAGTCTTCATTATAGGGAATCATCATGGCTCATCACTAAATACCTTGGCTCATTGTTGAGGGCTATATAAACCCTCTCACTCAAGAGGGTCATGTATCCATTCATTCATTCTACCTCACTTACTTTACTTGCTTTCGCTCTTAATAGCATTTTACTCAAAACTAACCACCGAACAGATATAAAAACTATTAAGTCCCACAAGTTCTTAAGATGATATCAAAGTCTAGTTTAAAATTCATTGGGCCACTTGCTATCAAGTTTTCCCTATCAGGTCATCCACCGTTTATATTCACGCTATAGGCGTGAGAGGGTGTGTTAAGAATCTCACATCAGACAATATATGGCCTGAGCATTTGTTTATAAGTAGAAAGCAATCCTCATCTTACAAGCCGGTTTTGAAAGGTTGAGTTAGGTTCAACCACGATTTTTAAGAGAAACATTATCAAATGTTAAAGACAATCAGTAGGCATCACCAATGCCATTTACTACAAATTCATAAATTATAGTCTGGTCTGAAAGTTTTTTATATGGCAATATACTTTTATATGTATTCTAACATCCCCTTTTAAAAAATAGACTTAGGTGGTTTAAGTACGTAGAGAGAAGACCTACAAATATTATGGTAAGGAGAGTAGATCAAATTGAGAGATGTCAAACAGCTAGAGGTAGATGAAAGCCTAGAAAAACTAGAAGAGAAATTATTAAGAAAGATCTCGCGATTAGCGATTTGAATAGAAGCATGGTCCTGGATAGAACATTATGGAAGAAGTTGATCCATGTAGCCAACCCCACTTAATAGGATAAGGTTTGGTTGTTGTTGTCGTCTAACATTTCCCCTTAAAGCTAAAGCTTATTAAATTTAAAACTTATTACAAATAAATCCATGAAAATGAATAAATAATTTGGGCTCCAAACATGGCTAGAAAAGGCAACGGACATTGGAGACCCTTGAGAGATGAGCATTACAAGAAAAAAAGCAACTTAGCAAGATGATACACACGACAAGGATTAAAACATCCCAAATCCACCAAGAGCAACATTTAGAAGCCTTACAACATAAGAAAATTTAGTATACTGATAATAATAACAAAAATTGAGACCATGGCTCATCTGTATTGTCACAGCCATTGATAATTCATCAGGGCGTGTCTTATCAATAAGAGAGGAGAAACCACCACGGGTATAACTCACAATGGGACATTGATATGAACTATATCCAAGGTCACACTACAATTAAAATAGTTCAGGCCAGACTGAATATGGACTTCAGATCAAACTTCATTTGGGATAGTCAGGGCCGGATTGCATTTGGGACAGTCAGATTCAAATTTTATCCAATATAGTGGGAGGCTGCCGAAAGAGCATGGCAGTGAGATGTATTATCTAAAGGTTTCGAGACATGCAGAAGCAGAGAGCAAAAGAATAAGTTAACAAAAAGAGAACTTGTGACAAAAATTGATTTTGAATGAACTGATTCTGACTAAAAGTGAGTTGATGTGAAAATATACAACCAACCACTAATAAGTAACCAAATCTACTGCTTTTAGGAGGTAAAGTGAAAATAAAAAGTTTCATCAACTTTGTTCCTTTATTTGGCCGTCTCCGCCGAGGCCATAAGTGCAGCTCTCATCCACGAAACACCAGACGGGAAAAAACTAGTGTACTTTACTAGCAAAGCATTGCAAGGCCCCAAGATCAGGTATCAACAAATTGAAAAGATAGTATTGGCACACATCAACACAATGAGGAGAATCAGATATTACTTCCTATCCCACACGACTGTCGTGCGAACAGATCAACCCGTAAGATAACTCCTAGGGTGACCGGACATGGTCGGCCAAATGCTAAAATGGTCCCTAGAGTTTTTGGAGTTCTACGTTCAGTATGAAAGTAGGAAAGCCCTTAAAGTCCATGTGTTGGCCGACTTCATCACAAAGATGACCACCCTTAAACCCCCTGCAGGCGGAAACACAAGTGGACCATCTTCGTGGACGGAGCATCCAGCTCGACGGGAAGCGGAGCATGAGTCCTACTCAAAAACGAGAATGGCATTGTGATCGAACATTCGCTCACCCTATCGTTTCCCATGTTGAACAACCAGGCTGAGTACGAGGCCCTGTTCACAGGATTCAGGTTGGCCGAAGACCTAGGCGCCCGAGAAGTACAAATATTCGCACACTCCCAGCTCGTTACATACCAAGTTTGAGGAGAATATCAGACCAAGAACGATAGCCTCATCGAACACCTGAACCTAGTCAAAGAGAGGATGAATAAGTTCAATCGGGCATAAATCAAACATGTACCCCACAAACAGAACACGCGGGCCGACATACTCTTAAAACTTGCGAGCACAAAGAAAAAAGGTGGGGACAAATCTGTTATCCAAGAATCCCTTTCTCGTCCGATTATTTAAAAACCCATTGTGTCGCCCGAGGTTAACACCATCGGGGACAGTTCGTGTTGGATGACCCCATTATTTAGTCATCTCACAAAGGAGAGTTACCCGCCGACCAAAAAGAGACTAATGCGACCAAACAACGAGCCTGCTCTTACGTAGTAGTCGAGTAGAAGCTCTATCGACGGGGATTCTCCATCCCACTCCTGAAATGCATCGAGGAGTCCAAAATCTACAAGATATTACAAGAAAGTCATGAGGGAATCAATGCCCAACACTTTAGTGAAAGATCTTTGGCACGAAAGGCGTTACGATCAGGGTATTACTGGCCCACCATGCAGCAAGACGTGAAGGAGCACGTCCAAAAATGCGACAAATATCAAAGACATACGGACATGCACCTCGCACCCCCACACAAACTCAAAACATTGTTGTCCCCATGGTCGTTCGCCTGGTGGGGTATGGACATCCTCGAAACATTTGTACAAGGACCATATCAAAATAAACTCCTAATTATGGTCGTCAACTATTTTACAAAATGGATAGAGGCTGAAGCCCTGACCACAATCACATCACACAACATCCTTCTTTTCTATAAATGAAACGTGTTTTCCCGGTTCGGCACACCACGAGCGTACGTCACCGAAAACGGGACGCAGTTCACTAACCAAGGCTTCTAAGAGTTTGTCACCAAGCTCTACACCAAACAAAACTCCACATCCGTCGAACACCCTCAAACCAACGGGCAAGCTGAGGTCGCGAATAGAGTCATCTTACGAGGACTCAAGTACAGGTTGGGGGAAGCCAGAAAGGGGAGAGTCAAAGAGCTGCACAGAGTCCTATGGTCTTACCGAACGACACCATACTCGACAACTGACAAAACCCTGTTTCGACTAACCTATGGCACCGAAGCTGTCATCCCCGTGGAAATCATGGAGCCATCTAGACGAACTGAAGTCCTTTTAGACGAGGAACTAAATGAAGAGGCCCTAAGGGAAGAGCTAGACCTGGTAAAAGAAATTCGATCAGGAGAAGCTCTTTGCAAAGCCACACTGAAACAATAGATAACCCCGCGTTATGACACCAAAGTCATAAAACATGAATTCCAGGCCGACAGCCTAGTCTTGCAGAGAAATCAGAAAGATTCATGTGAAGGAAAGCTGGTCGCCAACTGGGAAGGACTTTACCGCTTCCGCGAGGTAACAGACACTGGAGCCTACCACCTCGAATGCCTAAGTGGAGAACCACTACCTCGACCACGGAATACTACAAAGTTGAAACATATTACAGCTAGGTTCATGATAAACGTCGGGGCCCGACAGTCAATGTACCCTCTCCGACAGATAACATGGCTCACTTAACCATAAAAGCGTGTTGAGTACGAACATAGCCTCCAACCAATAACGAAAGGCGGGTTTTTTCTCATTGGTCGAGCGGAACCTTAGCCCGACGGGGACACATCGACCGAGCCCCACCGTCAAAGTACTCAATAGGCCGAACACCCAACTCACGATGGGAAGTTCACGCCACGAAGTCAAGATCCCGACCACGATCTTGACCTCGTCCATACGGACTTATACTCCACTTCCTCAACAAATCCTAACATGTGTCAACCACAACTAATGTCGAGCACAAACCTCCACTTATCAAAATTCCATATTTCCCGAAATAAATAAATTGAACATGCAAAACATAAGCACAACAAAAGCATTAGAAAGCCGACGGCCAGTGTTGTCTATATAATATTAAAAGGGGGAACGCAAGCCCAAACTAAACAAACACAAAAAATGGGCAAAGCCCCTTGTCCAAAACAGTTAAACAAAAGGTGGTACGCATGCCAAATAAAAAAAACAGGCACACATGCCCGAAAACTTAATCTTGGCCCCCATCATCCTCGCCAGCTTCCTCCTTGGGATTATCCTCGGGAAGATAAAATATCTTCCCATCGACCACCTAGTTAAAGGCCCCAACACCTTCGACCACAAGCTCGACCCCTCTGTTGATGATCTTGAGCTTCTCCACGACAATGTTGAAGCCATAACTGAGGGTGTCCATGACATCCTGCTCGAGCACACAATTTCGAGCAATCAAGTCTCACCTGGTCATAATGATCTTCTCCGTGTTGTTCTCTTCCTCAATAGGTGCCAAAATTTCCTCCAGCTCCTTCACCTGAGTAACCAGTCGCTCGTTTTCCTTGGTCGCATCCTCTAGTTGAGGCTTGATCTTATTCAAATCCTTGAGTAGCTGGACCTAAGCTTCATACTTAGTCTCATGATTGAGAATATAAGCCTTCAGCTTCTCATTAATCCCTTTCAACTTTTGGGTTCGGGCATAAGCTTTATCCATGGCGGCTTAGGAGCCCTCATCTTCATCATTCAGTGTCAAAGCGGTTTCGAGAACCCTCATCATGAAGACCACATCTTCTGACAGATTCTTTCGCCGGGTTTCTTTGTGCTCAGGTATAATTGCCTCCCTTTCATCTTCATGGAGACTTAAGGAACTCTCCCCACTGAAGATACCTCAGTTGAGATAGTGGGGGGGCAACAAGAAAACCACCCCGACACCTTTATCCTTGTTGACATCCGCCACATGCTCGGGGTCTTCCACATGCTTCCTTTTCGCCGATTGTTTGGGAGGGGGAGCCTGGGCCCCTGGAGGGGAAGATGAACCACTTGGACGGCCAGAAGTTTTGGCTTGTTCCTGAAGTTGGGCAACTCGAGTATTGGGCGCCAAGTGTGGTAGATTATTGGACCTTAACTTCAGCAAACGTTCGAAGTGAGTCTCCATCTGGCCTGCAGTCAAAAGAAGTTGTTAGTCCACGAGACAAAAGTAAGAACATGAAACTACAGGAAAACTGCCCCGACACCCTTGTCCTTGTTGACATCTGCCACATGCTCGAGGTCTTCCACACGCTTCCTTTTCGCCAGTTGTTTGGGAGGGGGAGCCTGGGCCCCCGGAGGGGAAGATGAACCGCTTGAATGGGCAGAAGTTTTGGCTTGTTCCTGAAGTTGGGAAACCCGAGTTTTGAGCGCCAAGTGTGATAGATTATTGGACCTTAACTTCAGCAAACGTTCGAAGTGAGTCGCCATCCAGCCTACAATCAAAAGAAGTTGTTAGTCCACGAGATAAAAGTAAGAACATGAAATTACAAGCACGTCCCCTACCTAGAAGTCTCAAAGCCTCCTCATCGGAGTAGCACTCAAGGAGCGCTTTCGTGTTAATCACTCGGGGAATAAAGAGATGTTCCTCTTTATCGTTAAAGAGGAAGTTATTATCTATATCCACACACTTTACTGGGGAGAAGCTATTAACATAAGCCGCTAGCTTGTTGTAAGAGAGCTTATCCTGAGCATCTAAGTCCTCGAGCTTCACCGCATAATACTCGGGCTTCCGCTCAAAATGTTTCTATTGTCACTCAAGAGGAAACTTCACCATCAGTCAAACCATTATCCGACCATCCTCTATATCTTGCAAGCAGTTGTACAAAGAATCCACGACTATATTAGTAAGAGGCTTCACGATGAAATACCTCTCTTTGAAGTTGCGCACAGATTTAAGGTATGACCGGAAGAGTTTTTCGAACTGTTTGAACGACACCCAGGCTTATCACCCTCCAATGGCATGCCGTTGTAGGTGAAAGATACGAAATAAGGGGTCAAAGTGGCACCAATCTTGAGATATTGGCATACTAGCTCGAACGCCCGCATAAACGCGAGCGCATTTGGATGAAGCTGGGAGGGTGCCAGTTGTAACCATTGGAAGACCCCCACTTGGAAATAATTGAAGGGAAAACGCATCCCCACTTCTTTAAAGGCGAACTCATACATAGGGAAGCGTTTTCCCGGGAATGACGAGCATATCCTTCGAATTCGATGAGGGATTTGAAGCACCCAGTTGGCAGGGGCACCCTCTGCTCAGTCCTTAGGGACATTGAATGCATCAGAAGCGTCCTTCGAAAAACATGACCTTTTACTCAGGGGCTCGGGCGCGACCCAAGCCAATAGATCATCTGTGACCATGGCGTCACCCTCGTTGGTATCGGGCACGATGTCTTCTTCGATTGGTTGTGCCATCGTACCTGAAAAACAGGGGGAAATAGTGAATTCCATATCATCAAATTCACCCTTCCACCGTGAATCAAGTGAAATGGCGATGAATGTGTCGAGGAATGGTCCTCGACCCAAGCCCTCGACAGTGAATGCCAAAGAGCTCGACACCCTACACAGGGAAATTTCATTGAACGGGCAAGTTTCACAAATCCTCCCCACTATATGGGGGGACGACCCTGACGCAAGTCAGAATGAAATTCTGGAGCCATGAACCTTCATCCATATTCATGAACCCAGATGAACATTCATGAAAGTTCATCCCAAAACCTATGAATCTTCATCCACATCTATGAACCTAGATGAACATCCATGGAGGTTTGTTCCAGAATCCATGAATCTTCATCCAGAGGTTCATCCGTTCATGGCAAAACTCAAGTGTTTAATCTAAAAAATCTAAGAAAAATACGATCAAGATGAAATCACTCACTTGGATGAGATGAACGTGAATGTGTCTACGATGGTGTTGAAGGAGACGAACGCAAGGGAAATGGGAGGATAGAGAGTTTGAAAATATCAAGGTAAATTTTGGATTCCCCTTTTAGAGATAGCCCCTACCTCACGAGGTAGCAGGCGAAAAATCATCATTACTTGGGCTCTTAGACAGCCCTATGTAAGGATGACACCCAAACAGCTGCCAAGTGGGGCTCACAAGAGGACACATTGCCTATAGTAGTCTCATGCAAAACCACGCGCCTGCTCCATTCCACTCTCATTGGCGGAAAAACGCTCGACATCATTACAACGCCTTAATACGGGCACATCGAAGACGCGCGTCCGAGGAAACGCCTCACCTCCCTGCAAATGTAGATTCCTAACGGGCACCACATTAATACGAGCGGAGGACGAAGTCGACCAATGAGATTCTCCAAGATATGGTCGACCACACCACACACAAATCTATGGGTCCTCCTCGACATGAATCATGTAGTTGTCCCCGATGGGAGTTGATAGTTTCCCCTTTTGGGCAACACTTCCCCGACACTCGAATTGATATCAAGTCATCACCCTTTCACCTAAGGACAATAACTTAGGGGTCTCATGTTCTGGATTGGGGAGGCACTTGCCCCACCATTCGGGAGGTCGAAAAGCATGCACCACAAATTGAGGACCATTGGACATTTCCACATGTGTCTACTAGAAGAGCATGACCCACATGTCCACAACGTCATCATCCTGTCCTCCGAGAATAACGGGTCCAACTTTCCTACTTTCTTGGGGCAGTTGACCAGAGAAGAGGTCACGTGCTGGACTCCATACACCCGTAAACTCGGGCAGTCTTCATTATTGGACCTCATCGTGGCCCAACACTAAAGACCTTGGCCCAACGCTGAGGGCTATATAAACCCTCTCACTCGAGAGGGTCAGATATCCATCATTCATTCATTCATTCATCTATTCATTCATTCATCCATTCATTCATTCATTCTACCTCACCTACTTTACTTGCTTTCGCTTTGAACCTCACTTTAACATCACAGTGTCTTGCAAGTACCCCCCCACTTCACATTCAACCGCTGCTCAACTAGAAATTCATGGGCCTTGATGATCCCTTCTGATCAGATACGATCATATAATATATATATATATATATATATATATATATATATATATATATATATATATATATATATATATATATATATATATATATATATATATATATATATATATATATATATATATATATATATATATATATATATATATATATATATATATATATATATATATATATATATATATATATATATATATATATCCATGTAAAAGTACCGAATAACTTAATATTATCACCAATACTTATCGAATTTGCTTTCATCTCACAATCATTTCCTTGATCACACCATCTTGAAAATATATCTTCACCCTTTTAAACTTTTCTTTATCACTTGAAAACACACTTGTGTAGTCATGTCTTATCTCAATCTTTTTCCCTAAAAAACATAGGTCTGATGGGCTGGACGAAAAAAACATGGTTGATTTTTAAAAATATTTTACGGCCCAATCTATATTAAATTATTGAATTTATAGACCAGATTTATTTTGAGAGCTCTAACTATCTCTATCGAATTAACATTGGTTGTCTTTCTTGGTTGCTTCACTTTCTTGTTTGAGTTTCTTCATCCCCTGGATTTTTAAGTTCTCTCCTTACTTTTTTACCTAATCTCTTTATTCATTTTTTTCTAGTTATAAATTTTAATTAATAAATTTAAAAAATTAAGAAAATTTGACTTTTTAATTTTTTGGTTATTTAAATTTTAATTAATAAAATTATATAAAATCATTTTTATTATTAAACATATTAATTTAATTTGTAATATTATTTTTAAATTTTTTTAATCAAATAATCTAGTAAGTTAAATTCAGCACTTAAAAATAAATTATATTTTAAATTTTTTTGGTCAAATTACTAGGTGTAGATTACTCACTCCGTCCCAAAATATAAGAGAAAAAGCAAAAAACACACTTATTAAGAAAAGTAAAAACATAATCATTTGACTCGTGGAGTTAATGAAATAAAGTGCATAAGAACATATAAAAATAATTTTAATTAGTTGTTGGTTATAGAAAAGATGAGAGAGAGTGTAAATTAAATGTAATTTATTTTTAATTTTACCTGATGAAAAATGATTTTTTTCTCTTATATTTTATAACATGAAAAATGTTTTTTTTTCTCTTATGTTTTGGGACGAGGGAGTATTTTATTTTAATTAGACGTAACCTAATGAAGTCACGTGCTCCTTCTTTCCGCTCTATTCCCACAGATACTCCCCAAAAGGGGGGCCATTTTCTCTTTTTCCACTGATCATCTCTTTCCTCAACCATACTGATGAATGACCAAGACTCGTTCATTTGACGTCTCAAACCCGTTCTCTCAAAAACCCTAAACTCGTTCCTTCGCTCTCGCTCCATACCAATTTCAGTTCGTTCAATCCCAAACTCCTCTCAATCTTGCTCGTCGCATCTCTCCGATCGCCGCCGTGCCTCTCTCTCTCTCTGTGATCGGCGCTGTAACATTTCTGTTCGGTAACACATTTCCCAACCCTAATTGCACGCATCTCTTTTATTGTATATTGATTTTTCATATCACACATTATTACAGTTAGATTAGAAGATGATTAATTGAAAGAGGATTTCAAAAGTACTTCTGGTTCATAATCTTCCTGGTACTTTTGGTATCCAGAAACTCTATTATTTTTTTGATATCTTATCTGTGTTGATTCTTTATGAGCTCCCGTACGTTGAAATATAAGACTAGATGTTATTCTTTGTAATCTGGTGGAATTTATCATAGGGTGATAGTTTTTAGTGATCTTCAGCTTTAATTTCACAGGATTTATTTGCTTTTCATAGCTATCTAAGTAGCAAAAAATATACATATTGAAAATCTGTTCAGTTCCGTGTCTGAAACGTATAATTACATTTAATTATTAACATTTTTTCAATTTATTACCGGCGTCAAAGAGTATCTATGGGGTGTTTTAATGTCTTTGTTTATGCTTCATAGGTATCTATCTACCTTACAAGAATCTTAACGCTCAATGGACAATATGGTTGATTCTCTAAGTAATGCCTATGAAGATTTTGTTGCTGCAGCAGCAACTTTTCTTGAAGCCAAAGAAACTTCCAGTGCCCCTAAAAACCCAGCAACAGAAACAGCCCTTCAGAGCTTTAAGCAAAAGTGGGAATTGTTTAAAGTAGCGTGTGATCAAGCCGAGGAGTATGTGTTTTCTGTGAAAAAAAGGAGAAGATCAGAGTGCTTTGTGCATAGTCAGACGAGGGTAAATTGAGGTTAGTCGGGCTATGGAAATTTTCGAACTGATTTTGTATGTTTACAATGTAGGTAATATGTGAGAATCATCTTGATGAGTGATGGATAGGTATACTTCTTTTTAATGTGCTAAGGTCTATTGGTGTAGCTGCTTTTCTGAACTATTGATGCTCAACACTCTTAACTCATATACACATTCCTTTTAATCCACCAAAAATTCATATCTGTCTCTCTATTTTAAATCTTTTATCAATTTTTCCAATTTATTTCTGAACTTAATACAATGCACCACACGACGAATGTTATCTTTAGATTTGTTCTGATTTCACTAATTTCTGGTTTTTGTGAAAGAAACCAGGAGAAATCTATACTGATATTTGAACATTCAGACTCCAATTATAGTTGCACATTACACAGAAAAAGATCCATTGTGGCTGTATCGCTTGTTTGAAACTCTCAATAATAGAATATGGCAACGGCTTACTCTTTCAATAATCTCATAGTCCATGGCTGATTCTCTGTCTCTATTTTAAACAAAATTATTTAGTACATTGTCATTTGTCAATTGCAGATAAGGTGATAACTTCAAAATTATATAATATTTAAAATATTATAAATATATTATTATAAAATTACATTGTCTCTTTCTAATCACTGTTAAATATTATATATATATATATATATATATATATATATATATATATATATATATATATATATATATATATATATATATATATATATATATATATATATATATATATATATATATATATATATATATTGGAATTCCGTTCATTCAACTTCAAGTAGCTTTGCCTATTTTCTAAATACATTCAACTTCAATCCATTTATCCATTTCTTAGATTCAATCCGTTTTTATTTTAAGGAGGATTATAAGTGTCTGAGACAAAAAAATCCAATTTCAAGTGAAGACCGAAAGTTATAAAACCAGATTCGTAATTTTTCTCCTCCATTTTTTAGGTTGAGTTTGAATATTTAACTCATAAGTTTGATAAATTTGAAGAACTTAGCTTAATTAATAAATTGAGTTTTTAAAATTAAAATTATAAATTGTTCATATTCATAAAATAGCAACGAATCCAACTATATTATTTCAAACAAATACATCATTTTTTTATATATCAAAGATTATGGACTTGAATAATTTTATTGGGCATAGAAAGAAGCGGAGGCTTGTAGAGAAACAACCAAAGGGCCAAGAAAGAATTGGGTGGACGTGACTTTGGGTCATCCGATTATAAGTTTAAGAATTTATATATTTATCACCTTAAGATTTTTGGTAAGTATATAATGTCTCTCTCACTTGTTTGGATGAGTCTTTGATCTTTAAGTGTGTTAGACGATGACAATGTATCTAAAGGGGGTGAATAAATACTAAAAATTTATATAAAAATCTAATTTTGAAAAAGTTTAAATTAATATGGATCGAGAACAACAAATTGAATTAATGTACTTGAATCACTTAATAGCTTATTTAACGTTTATCACAAGTTACTAGTAAAGCTATTTTCAATAGCAATATTTAAAAAAATTAGTTGAATCAATTTATAAAACACTTGGTGTGCAAGTGAATTTTCAAAAAATTTCCTTTGATTGTGTTGATACACAAAATCACTTATAATCAAAAGTGATTATAAGCTATATCAACACTTGATTTACAAACACAAATAGTTCAGAAAATTCTTACAATTCAATTGATAACGCAACACTATTTGACAAATTGATCTATGAAAATCAAAGCAAGTAAAAGCAAAAATAAAAGAGCCACAAAGAATTTGTCTTTACAATTCCCCACTGTCGTCCTCGCGTGTGGGTACGTCTGCGCCTAATTCCAATGAAATTAGAATAATTCTTACTATGCAAAATTGTTGATACAAGAAAAGTGTTTATGAGCAACTCCACAAACTCTAAACTTGTTGTTGATTGAACCCTAGACACAATAGATGTAAATTGACTATCTGGATCTTGCTACTCCTTTGTGTTCCTTACATCCAAAACTTCTGCGCACCATCAATTTCAACTATTGCAACACAAGACTTCAATTGTAATCCGCTGCTCTCGCGCTACTTCCTTTGTGTTCTTTATCTCCAAAGATCCCCTGCGTTCTTTATCTCAAAGGACTTCAGTTGGCCGCAATTACCTCTCGAACGTCTTGCACGAAAACCCCCAAATCAATCAATGATCTTGGAGGACAGACCCGTGGTTTTTTCTGGATGAAAACCCCTACAAAGTCCAACCCAATACACAATTTGACACTAACAATCCTCCTCTAGACGACACCTCAACGAAACATTGTTACAATATAATATCAATGTGTATGCATAGGTTGGAGGTTGAAGATGAAGAAAGAAGTGGGCTAATTTTATGGTTTCACCAATTTATGAATGATGCGTGAAAGAGTATTTATAGTTTTGAAATTATTATGGCAAAAAGGATATGTTTGGAAATTAAAATAATAAAAAAATTGATCAAACTGTCAGTATGAGCCAACCTATGTATCGTATGTGTCGACACATACTTTATTTTTAAGTTGTATATGTCGACCCGTGCATGACTATGTGTCGACCTAACCAAGACAGAGGCTACAGGATTTAAAATGATAGCAAATGTGTCGACCTAAAAGAAGGATGTGTCGACACATAAAATAAGAATTTCTGCAATTTCAGAAATGCTTCAATATGTGTTGACCTATGTAATGTATGTGTCGACCTGAGACTTACATAAGCTACAGGCTTTAAAAATGAGTTGCATGTGTTAACCTGAAAAGCGGATGTGTCTACACATGCAAACAAAATTTGAGCAAATACAAATTTTTAATGACTTGACTCAATTTTAAAGTGACTTTTAATGATTCTCAAACAATCTATGACTTCTAAATGATCAGGGTACCACACTAAGCTCAGAGATAATGTCCAACCAAAGAAATGCTAGACTCTCGTATTTTTGACATCAATCAAACACTTAAGGGACCAAGTTTCACTCACAAACTCTCCCTTTTTTAGGATGGCAAAAATGCGACAATGCGCTTCAATGATGCTCCCTCTGAATGTGTGCTTTCATTCTTTATTATCGCATGTATCTTATCCCCCTTTGACAACATCAAAAAGAGACAAAGAACATAATTAGAAGTATTTTACCCTTCAGTTCCCAACAAATCAATACATTATTTCATATGCACTTTTGCATAGTGAGAGTGTAAACATACATACATCGTGATATATGTTATAACACTACTTATATAATAAAATACATAGAAACAAATTCATAACATAGAGCAAGCAAAGCTGCACACATTGTTCAAACACACAAGAAACAGAGGTGAAAGTACATGAAACCAAACAACAAATTATTCCTAAAATGTAATGCATGGAAAAGAAAAATAATAACAACTAAATGAAATGCAGCACGTCAACTTCCATCATTTCCATCATGATTCCTTTGATATGTTCTTCCACTTCTACGCATATCCTCATAGAATGCAACTGCCTCATCACTTTGTTGGACACCAATTGTCTGGAGATGGTTGATTTTTCCTTGGAAAAATCCATTTGAGGTGTGAATCCCTTCATTGAGAGATAGAAGTTGTGCAGTAGCGGTCGAGGCAAATGCCTCAAAGTTTGTATCTTGAGCATCCAATCGTGCATTAACTTGCCTAAATTGCTCATTTTGAGCGTTCTAAAAATTAGTGCGCCATTGCAATCCTGCTTCACGCCATTTTGTTGAAGCTGCATGTTCTGAAGCAAAGATAAAATCTCATAGTTGTTTCCTGTAACATATCCATACCCATCTTGATATGAATCATCAGCATAATCATAAGAGCTTCCAACATAGCCTCCATAGTTTCCTCCTTGGGCTGTCCAAGAATTTTGTTACTAATTATCAGTCCAAGGTTGCTCAAAGTCATGTTAGTGAGCAACAATTGCACTCATCCAAATTTCATCTTCCTCATGATTTACATCGGCCATGGGAATGTCTCCATGTGGATCGCCACTAATATCCCCATGACCACCATTATTTCCTTCATCATCAGCAACATCATAATATTCATCAAGATCATCATAATTGTAAATTTTCTGCTTTGTCTTAACCACCTCAAAATAGTATTGCTCTCTTTCAGGATCCCAATGGTATCTCATATTATGCATGGTTCTCTTAGAGAATTACAATCCAGCACTTGGGTAGATCAAAGGAAGGTTTGGAAAGCCAATGTTAAAGAAATTAATAATTTTAGCTATCATAGATGGGTAGCTAAAAGAAGCCCCTTTGTTACACTTATTAATGGTGAACATGTGAACAAAAAAGTAATACGACCAATTTATCTTTATCTTATTGAGAAAAAGATACAAAAGATGCATCTCAACATTATCAACCCTTGAAAAACCTCCACCTTTGGGACGCAAAATGTGAGTGATAATCAAGTGTAGTATTCAGGGTAATCTCTTAAGGCAGCCCGTAGTGATTGCCTCATTGTTGTTGTCGTCATGTAGAGTTCTCAACTCTTCATTAGAATGCATTTTCCACTTGAATTGAGAATGAACACTTGAATCCCTAACTTTTGGTTCGTTTCCTAGTGTGAAACCAAAAAGAGATCCTCACATATCATTTGTGAAGGTGTAACGCTTACCACCAATATCAAAGTCAAATTCAACATTGTTATTCTTCTGTAACCCTATACAAACCAAATCTTTACTATATGGTTACGTTAACTGGAGAAAGTACGTTAGTCCTTGATGTTCTAGCTTGCTCATAACTTCAGGAATATGGATTTCTTCAGCCGTACTTGTTTTATAGTAATGTTGCTTGGTGTTGTACCCCAAAATTTTCCCTCCCACTATTCAAGAATATTCTCCTAGGGTTTTCATTTGCTCAATGTTGCCCCCAAGAATTGATTAGACAAAATCTCCTCCTAAGCAATGGACCCACAACTAGGGTTTCATCTTTCACAAGGAAATTTGAGTTTCTAAAATTTCAAATGGAATTCATGGTCTCTTATAGGTCTCCAAGAATGCTCATACCAAGTTTCATGCCTTGCATCACAAGTTTGCTCAGTCAATAGCTCAGATGACTGAAAATCAATTGTATTGGACAAAAGGTCAATTATGGTCAACATACATTCAAACTTCAAGATTTTTTTTCAACATTAAAATTTTGAACTCACATTCATCAATTGATCAAGTATTGATCATGATTCATCAAGGAAAACTCTCAAATCATAAAAAGTCAAAAGTTGTTAAATTAGGGTTTCCCTTAGGAGAAGTCAACTAAACTTTGACCAAGCATAACTTTCACATACTTCATCAGTTTTCCCCCAACCAAATCTCATTTTGAAGAAAATTAAATTATCTACAACTTTGTCTCTCTAAGCTCAAGTCCAAAATATGCTTCATTTGAGAGATATGGACCAATACATTATAGGTCATTTCAAAAGTCAACAAAAAGATACTTTTTGTCAAGGCAACTTACATTAAGATAAAGTCTTCAAATGCAAAAATGATAAACATAGAGATTGAAGAAGACATCTTGAGTTTTCCAAAAAGTCTAATATCACCTTCAAAAGATGAAAATTGAGAGAATTATATACAATACAAGTGGGAACTTTTGAGCAAGTGCATGAAAATCAAATTGAGCAAACTTAATATTTTGGACTATTGAGCCATTGTTTAAGAATCCAAGCATGTATTACACTACTTATACACCTCAAATCTTGTTCATGTACACCTTTGGTCTATTTTATTTTAATTATTTTTTATTTATTCATTATTAATTAAAAAATAAATAAGATAAAATACAAGGCTTCTTACATAAAGTCCAAGCCCATTTTATCTTTGACCTAATTCATGCTATATAATCTCCGTTCTTCATACAAGCAAGACACAAACCCTTATATCAAGAAACTTGTCCAAAATTTTCAAGAACCCTAAAACAACTTGAAACCCTATTCATAATCCCTTTCACTCCAAGCTAGCCAGTCCATTCACTTCCTGGGATGTAAGAAGGTAAGGATGGATCAATTTCCATGGTCAAAAGGGGATAAAATCAAATGAACATGCCTCGCCGATTTCATCATTGCATGTTTTTCATATTTATCATTTCATGATGTTTTACGCATACTAATGTTATTAACATGTTCATGAGGTTTGATAGTGCAGGATAGAACCATCATGGAGGTCCCATGCTGGCCAAATCGTGATATGTCATATTTGCAATGATCTACTTCGTTTTCGTTATACCTTCCAAACTATTGATTTTCAGTCCGAAATAACCATCCTATTGAACTCGCAGCCCTCAACTTAGGTGGGTAGAGTGCTTTTGGTATGCTAACATCTCTTATTTTTGCAGGTTGAATAAAAAGGGCCACCGGAGAAGACGACCGGAGCTAGGGCTCCGGCGCCTCTCCGGTCAATGCATTGAGTTT
This sequence comes from Vicia faba, assembly GCA_948472305.1. Lineage (NCBI taxonomy): Eukaryota > Viridiplantae > Streptophyta > Magnoliopsida > Fabales > Fabaceae > Vicia > Vicia faba. Next base: position 769,145,423 of record OX451739.1, on the reverse strand, counting down.
AATATTTCTTTTAATTGTTTCACATAAGTTAACTGATGTATTACCTCCCCATCGGTTGAAACGCGTGTGCTAAGGAATTACCTTTTCAAGGTGTGGGTTCGATCTCTGCCTTTTCCTATTTTTTTCATAATTTCTCATATTTTGCAAGATTGAATACAAAGAACATTGGCTTCTGTCCTTTGACACAGGCGCACGTCTGGCCTGGTGGTGAAGTTGCCGATTGAAAGGGTAGAGGATGTGGGTTTAACACCCAGCCCTGGTAATTTTTTAAAACCCTTATTTTCTTACTTCCAACCCTAAATTCACCAAACCAAAATCTTTTTTTACCAATCAAGTTTTCTATAAAAAAAACTTTTCACAAATCCTAATCAAAATTAGGGTTTAGTTTTGTTTAATTAAAAAATTTCTTATTTTTTTAAATTAAATATTAACTAGTTTTTTATGTTTTAATTAATCAATTTATTTTTGTTTAATTAATTAAAATCAAATTAGATTATTAGGTTAATCATCAAGTCTTTTTATCAAGAAAATCACCAAAGCAGTTTCCTTTCTCTTTTCTTTATTTCACATTTTTGCTAGTTTACTCTTTTCGTATTGTTTATAATTATGTAACTGCTCATGGTTTGTAATATAAAATTAGGGTTTTGCTTTTCCCGCATTTTTATTACTTGTACCCCTCATTCCTGAAGCTCCGTAATAACGTAGAATTTTACTTTTCTGCATTTATATTTTATGCTTTGTATACATTATTGTTGGATAATAGGATTATATGACAAGATTAAAAGCAAATGGTAGCAAAACCCTAATGCAAGATAAATAAACTGAATTGAACACACTTTTCACACCTGCACCTATAGGGTAACCTCCCTTGTTGCCTTCGGAACGAAAACAACCATGTCCCTTGAACGCGGGGATGCTTTAGCATTTTCCTTTGAAATTAAAGATCGTAGTCCCTCGATGACCCTTTCGATGTTGCCTTTGATAAACGATCTAGTCCTTTACGAAAATTTCTAAAGCGTCCCTACAAGTTTCCTTCTATGATTGTACGATGACCCGCGCCTGTCTCTTCACATTCAACGATAGGGATTCCTACTAAATAATGATAGGATAGCACTATCTAAAGGAGAAGGAAAAATACAATAAAGACCTTGAGTAGGTAGAACGTTCGTAGTCGCTTGCTCACAAACAAAAACATCTTTCACAATCACTTTCTTTCTAAAATATTTTCAAACAAAACACTTTGTACGCATTCTCGAGGACATATGCGAGAATCATTACAAAGTTCTCCTTACAATTGGCATTTTCAAAATATTTTCAAACATGCAAACCACAAAGAAATTTTCAAAATAAAGTGAACTAAGCGACTAAGAGTCCGCAGATAACCACGTATGAAAAGGGTGCTAACACCTTCCCTTTTCATAACCTATCCCCCGAACTCAAGAAAATATTGAAGGTCTTTCCTTTTATTTTCACCCTTTCCTTATTGGATAAAAGAAAAGTCAGTGGCGAATCTAGCTATCTGTAACATTTGCAATAAAACAAAAAACCAAGTCAGTTCTCCCACCGTATTACAGAACTGGCGACTATGTTGGGGAAATACTAAAAAGAGGGGTTGCCTTTAGAGTTAGATTACTTTTAAATGCCTTCCTTGTTTGCTTTACATTTGAGGGATTGTTTGGGTTTATTTTCTTGCAAAGATCATGCACCCGGATCTGGGGGCATTTTAGATAAGTAACAATAGATCATGGAAACTATATGGAGTATACCGATATGGTTGAAGTGATGGGTACTGTTGTACCCCAAAATTTGCCCTTTCATTCTTCAAGGCCTTTCTCACAAGGATTCTCAAGGTTCAAGCTTGCACATGTACTTTGGAATTTTTCAGTACCAAAATTAAAAGGAAACTGTCAAAAATTGAGAAAACAGATAAAAATAACATTTTGACAAATTTGGAGGAAAACATGTCTCCTTCGATTCAGCACCCTTCGATTGACTTTTGGCCTCCTTCGATTTCTCAAAGTGGCTGCTAGCGTGCCTCTTTCGCCTGGGCATGTGACTTCTTGTTGCAGGTTTCGTTTGTGTCTTTTGCTGCCTGCATGCTTGCAATCGAAGGCCATGACCTACTAGTCACATGTACCCCCTGCAAGGCAAGTCTTCGTTTGGGCACTCACCTTCTGTGTACCTGTATGAAAATTTCAGTTGAGCAAGAGCCTCCTTCGATTGGATTTAAAGCCTCCTTCGAATGCAAGTTTGGGTACATCCTTCGTTTGGATTTGAAACCTCCTTCGAATCCACTTGCACCAAGGGTCTCTTGCAGACTTTGCCTCTCACAAGTTTCGTTTGAGCCAAGAGATATCTTCATACAAGATTCGACTAAGTTCTTGCTTCCCTTGAAGGAACACCCTTCGATTCAGAAGCCAGGAACTTCCCTCACGCTAAAAGGCAATGACTCTCTTTATGTTTGTTTCAACTCAAGCTTCGATTGTGCAATATGCTTCCTTCGAGCATGAGCTTTCGATTTGGCAATATGCTTCCTTTGAGCATGAGCTTTCGATTTGGCAATATGCTTCCTTCGAGCATGAGCTTTCGATTTGGCAATATGTTTTCTTCGATACAAGCTTCGACTGGGCATTAGCTTGTTTCGACCACAAGCTTCGACTGAGGCAAAGGCTTCCTTCAAACAGGTGTGCTTCGATCTCACTCTTGCATTCGACACAAGACCAAATCTCGTTTGACAGGCTATGTTGCGTCCAAATCTTTACATAATCAGAAGTTTGTACAAGGGTTTTAAACTTTGTCTTTTAGATACTACTATTCTTGGTTAAAGGCTACATACTCTTTCTTTTCATAGAGAGTACTTTTATCACAAAAAGCAGCCTTCAACCTGAATTTGGTCTGAGCACAAGCAACGTCAGAAGCATAAGTCACATCTTCTGCACCCCAACTGCCAAAAGGCTCCCACATGTACTTTCATGTTACCTGTTATTTTATTGTTTTGCAAGGCTGGATACTTCAAACATGTCCATTATTTTTCTCTATAAATAGAGGAATTTTTGCCAAGGCAAAGGAGGATCTTAGGACCAGAGGAACGAATCTCCCAAATTTTCTCAAACACAACAAATCTCTCAAGTCCCTTCAACACTTGTGAGAACAAACCCAGAATCACATACTCACTTCCTTTGATTATAAAGAATAAGTACTCTTCAGTATCCTTTGAATCCAGTTTGGAAAGAAACATAAGACTTGTTTCTTTCCTTCCTTCGAATCCAGCATTCCAAGCACAACTGTTGACCCCCTCTTTCAAATCCAGAACCCTGAGCCTCCACTCAAGGTCCCACACCCATTCAAAGCCTCCATCAAGGTAAGTCACTCTTACACTTGAACCTTTCATTTCATGGCATAACATGTAAATAATACTTTTGTTCGTTTCAAGCATGTATATACCATTGTTCCTTTCGTTTCCACCCTGTTAACATGTTTTTAAAAGTTAACCCTTTCGTTCTGCTTTCTGTTTACCTGAACTAGCTTTAATTATTAAACTGTTTGAAAGATAAATACTAGCATGGCCTCAGGCCATGTTGCCATTTAATGCTTGAAATGAAAGAAACAGGAAACAGGAAATAGGAAACGAAGCTTCTGTTTTCTACCCCCTTTCTCCAGGCCCAATCGAAGGAGGCAGAAAGGCAGATTGCATCTTATACTGGTTCCAGGCCCAGTCGAAAGGCACTACATGTTGTCCTGCTGGTCCCAATCGAAAGGCACAACATGCTGACCGTGAGGCCTCAGTCGAAAGTCATGCCTTCACCCTTTTCAGGCCAAATCGAAGAGAGCCAGAAAGTGCAGAATCGAAGAGTTCTTCTGCCTGAATCGAAAGACCCTCATTTTTCTTGCTTTTATTTTATTTTTACCTTTACATTTCTATGCACTTCAATATGGTTGTAATAGTGTAGGATTTATTTTTTTTGCACTTTTTGTTACTTTTGTACAAGCTAGTAACTAGGTATGTATGGCAAGATAAAACCAACAAGTAGACAACCTAAAAATCAAAGACAAATGCATGCAATAAAACACACTTTGCACACATGCACCCTTAGGGTATCTCCACTTGGTTGCCTAAACAAATGGCCATGGTATGCATGTTGGGTACTTTGGCAAAACAAAAATAAAACAAAAGATCATAGTCCCTCGATGACGCTATCTTGGTTGCCTATACAAAATGATCTAGTCCCTCGGAAAATTGCCAAAGATACTTGACACAATTGCTATCATGGTCTATACGATGACCCGCGCCTGTCCCGTAAACATCCTAACACAAGGTTGTTCACCAAATACAATGGTGAAACAACACTGTTAAAAGGGTTAAAAATATAAGAAAGATCTTTTGAGTAAAATAGGGTAGACAACTCTTAGTTACTTGATCAAACTTGCAAAACATCCTTGCCATTTTTCAAACACACATCACAACACAATTTCCAAACAACTTTCAAAACATTGAATCATCTTTTCAAAAAGACAAACACCTTTGTAAAACATTCAAACAAGAATTGTTACAAAGGTTGCCTAGACAAGGCATCTTTTTCAAAACATTTTCAAAACCACACACACAAAGCACCATTTCAAACAATTGAAAAGTAAAGGCAAGTGATCTAAAACAAGTAACTAAGAGCCCATGGATAACCATGGATAGAAAGGGTGCTAATACCTTCCCTTTCTATAATCTACCCCCCGAACCCACGAAAACATCTCAAAGGTCTTTCCTGTGCTTTTTGACCTTTCCTTAGGATAAAATAAAAAGTCGGTGTCGACTCTTGCTAAACCGCAACATTTGCGAACACAAACGCAAATCCCAAGTCAGTTCTCCCACCGTATCACAGGTACGTTAGTGCAACACATTGGTTTGTAGTGGTGTCCCTCAAGTCAGTCAGGGAGAATACTAGGTTGCTGCATGGTGTCATAAGCACTAACTGACCTTTAGAACCTTAATTGACCCAACTTAGCCATTAGAAGATAGTGAGATAGCCAACTTTAGTTCAGTCTGAAGTTGGTTGATACTCGATACTATGCTCATTGAGATTCGACTCTCAGGTTTTTGTTTGGTGGAAAGTCAGTTGGCGTGCTAAACAAAACTTGTTATTTATGACAGGTTGAGCCAGCTAAACTTCAAGAGGGTACTTACCTACGAACCCCATGCAAGCCTTAAACCTAAGGCTTTTGTGTGATTTGTTTGTGTTTGTTTTCTGTTTAAATATGACATCATTTCATCATAACATCATATCATGACTAACCATTTCAAGGATCTAGGGGATTTATCTTTGTTCTGTGTTGCAGGGTCATGGCTTCCAGTCGCAGGAATACTATCTGAATAAACTTTGTAAAGGTACCTTCCAAGCTTGAGTAATTAGTCTCAAAAGTCCCTGAAAATCCTCAATTCACCAAGAGACGTGGTCATCTACTCAGTTTGGTTACTACCGGTTTCAAAGAAGACATTATGAGTGTTCTGTTCCAATTCTTTGATCCTAAGCATCACTGTTTTACTTTCCCAAATTATCAATTGGTTCCCATAATGTAAGATTCTCTAAGTTACTCGAAGTGCCTATTCTTGATCAGATACCTTTCACCGATCTAGAGCAAGTTCCAAAACCTGAAGACATTGTAGTAGCCTTACATCTGAAACGACTGAACATTGTATCTAATTGAGAAACAAGGAATGAAGTCAAGGTTTTTTCTCCTAAATTTATGATAGAGAAGGCTCAGTGGTTTTTGGATGCCACAAGTTTTCATACTTTTGAGGATATTTTGGCTTTGCTGATCTATGGTTTGGTACTACTCCCTAATTCAGACCAATTTGTAGATGTGAATGTCATTAAAATACTTCTCACTCATAATTCGGTGCCTACTTTGCTTGGAGACATCCTGCATTCCTTTCATACTCGTACTATGAAGAAGTGAGGAACTCGTATGTGTTGTATACCTCTACTATTCAGGTGGTTTATTTCGCACCTGCCCCGATCAGTGATGAAGAATGAACAAGGTTTGAGGTGGTCTCAAAGGTTAATGTCACTCGCTCATTCAGATATCCATTGGTGTTCTCGATCTCAGGCAAATATCATTATTGTTGACCGTTATGGGGAATTCTCTAATGTTACTCCGAAGCCTGAACCCGACCAGATAATAGTTGAATCCATTCCTCTAAAGCAAGTTACTGTGAAGCCTGGACCTGACCAGATACAGTTCAACTTCATATATTCAAGAAAATTACTAGAAGATTGGACCCGACCAGATAACAGTTAATCTCATTTGCAAGTTACTAAAGCCTGGACCCGACCAGATAATAGTTTAACTTCTCAAATTGCTTAAGCTTGGACTCGACCAGTCAACAGTTCAAGCCTGGACCCGACCAGATACCAATTAACCTCAAGTATAAATTGCTGAAGCCTGGACCCGACCAGTTAACAGTTTAAAATTCTGAAGCATGGACCCGACCAGATAACAGTTCCAATTTCTGAAGCCTGGACCTGACCAGATAACAGTAAACCTCAAATTTAGTTGCTAAAGCCTGGACCCAACCAGATATTAGTTTAACTTCTTCAACTGAAGAGCCTGGACCTGACCATTTAACAATCCGAGTTACTGAAACCTGGACCCGACTAGATAACAGTTGATCTCAAGTTCAAATTGATAAAGACTGTACCCGACCAGATAACAGTAAATTTCAATTTCAAGTGGCTAAAGCCTAGACCCAACTAGATAGTAACTTAATTTCTCCATCTACTGTAAAGCCTGGACCCGACCAATTAACAGTTCGAGTTACTGAAACCTGGACCCGACCAGATAACAGTTTAATTCTTATAAATCACTAATAAAACTCCTCTTCCCTAGTAGAGTTTGCCACCATCCCAATGAGTTGCTACAAAGCCTGGAATACGACTAGATAACAATAATCTTCATTATCCCCAACAAGTTACTGTGAAGCCTGTAATCCGACCAGATAACAATTAATTTCATCTTCCCCAGTTAATTTCATCTTCCCCAGTAAGTTGTTGTGAAGCCTGGATCCTACCAGATAACAGTTAACTTCCATTCTCTCCAATCAAGAGATAACTCCCCACCAGAGCAATGGACAACTAAAACTCCTGAACTTTTTCCCCCAAACAGAAATCAACACTCTCCATAGAGTTTCCCTCAGGCAAAGTCAATGCTCCCCAGCGGAATTTTCCTCAAACAACAAAAGAGGAATCCCTAGTGGAAACATTCTAAACAAGGCCGGAAGATGTGCATCCTCTTCATCTCCAACAATAGTTCGGGATTTACCTTCCCAAAGGCCCCCCATCATTTGTCAAGGATTTATTTTCCAAGACAAAAATACATTTCAATAACATTTCACATTCATACATCGTGTTACATACATGCATACAACATAATCTCATTTATTTTGAGAACATCATTGTAACATGCACACATCTGCATGAAACCAACCCTTTTCCTTGCAGGAAAAGTAGATCGACAAGACAAAGACATCTTCTGATTAGAATGGTATCCCTAGTGAAGTCGCCAAACAACATACCTCTTTTGTCACTCTGGATGGCATCAGTAAGCCCATCTCTGACAAACTCTCCATCACCTCCTCATATGACATCTTTAATCCCATTCTTGACACAATTAACCAACACATCATCGAGTGTAAATTTCTGGGCACTCTAGTGTTCAATCATCTTCCACCTTTAAGTCACGAATGACGAACCCGCCAATCTAACTCTTTAGGTTTAAGAAGATTGAACAGGGGAAGCTATTGTACCCCAAAATTTTCCCTCTCATTTCTCAAGATATTTCCTACAAATATCTTCAATTATTCAAGTTTGCGCAAATATCGATCAGGTCAAATCATCTCCTCGATACTAATGTCTCAAATTAGGGTTTGAGTTGGCACAAGGACAATTGGGATCCTAATACTTCAAATTACTTTCATGGACCATTATGGACCCTCAAGATTGCTCCTGTCAAGTTTCAAAGTCTTAGATCACAAAATCGCTTAGTCAACTGATCAAATGACCTAAAATCAGCTGTATTTGGAAAAAAAGTTGATTGTGGCCAACCTACAGTCAAACTTCAAAATTTTGGACCAATAATCAACATTTTGAATTCATATGTATCATTCGATCAAGATGGGATCACAATTTTTCAAGAAAGTCGTTTAAATTGTCAAAGGGGCAAAATGGTCGAAATTAGGGTTTTGACCGAGAATGACCAATTTTCGATTTTGACCTAGTACATGACTTATTGGTTTGAAACTTTGATTTCAAGAATCCAAATACGCCATTTTAACCTAACCTTACATTTCAATTCATCTATCGAGATCAGTGGATTGATAGACAAAATTCGGCCAATTGGTGGAAAAAGTCAATTGTACACTAAAAAGTCAAACTTTGACTTTTTGACCAAAATTGAGTCCCAAAAATCACATTTCATCAAGACATCCAAAATATGAAATTTGATCATCAAAAATCAAGAATGTCAAAAATCAAACTTTGCAAGATTTAGAAAAAATTTCTAAGTATTTTCTATACATGATTAATTTCATTTCTTCATGATATCTTTTCACTACAATTCAAGACAATTCAAATTACTACAAGCATTCAAGTTATTACAAGACTGCATTTTTTTAAGTTAGAATTTGTTAAGTTACAAATCCTAAAGCCTTGTCTTGTTTAAACTTTTATCTTGACTAAATCCACAAAAACAACCCTGCTATGCTGTAACAGTCTGCTCTAAAACCTGCAATGCTGCCCTGAAAATTTGCATCATATCAGTCCCATGGTTGCACCAAGTTAGCATATAAAGAGTTGTACCCAAAAAGGCAATGATACAACATATCCAAACTGTTCAAAAACTTATTTGTTTCCCCCCAAATCTCATCCAACTTCATCTAAAATAAATTGTTTTCACAACATACAAAGGGTGGCTTTTAGAGAGAGAATATAGAGTTTTTAACAAAAATCTAACAGAACTTTTCTTGTAATTTCTGCTCATTTTTAGTCCTATCTTCATTCACAAAACAAAAAAAACCATCAAACCATTGTTCACCTTACAAACTCTCCTATAAACCAGCCATCCAAACGCTTCATACCATATAGAGATTGTTCAAGCACAAGAATAGTTTATGTAGTGCCCTTATCTTCACCTTCTAAACAAAAGACAATATCGTACAACTTGACAGTTTAGAGTTTGGTTCAACAACTTTTAATACAGAAGGAGGTTCAACAACTTTTTGGAGGTTCATTGAAGTCCACACAACATCTTGAAAAGTGTTCAGACTCCAAACATAAAGTGCAGTTTCAAGGTAAGTCTTCTTGACTTCGCATTTTCCATACATCATATTTGGTTCATTTGTGAAGATAAAATGTAGTAATCACTGCCCTTTGAGGTTAACCATTTACTCGCTATTCATTTTTATCAAACATATGTTGAAAATTGACTGATACATGCAAAAGAATGATGATAGAGGCAAAAAACTGCAGCATGAGTCGACACATACCCACATGGGTCGACTCATTCTAGTGACAAAACAGGATATGAGTCGACATATGGCCTTATGCATAGACTCATACTGTTATCCATGCCCCAAAACAGAAGGATGAAAGGTGCATGAGTCGATACAAAACGCATATATATCGACACAAACAGGTGCACGAGTCGATACATCCCATTATGCATTGACTCATACTAAGTTGGTTTGGGATTTTTCAGAAACAGGAAGTGGAATGAGTCGACACATCCCATTATGTGTCGACTCATACTGAGTTGATTTTGTTTTACAGGAGTAAGAAGAGTTATGTGTCGATGCATAGCAGCATGTGTTGACACATAATAGTTAAAAATACAAATTTTCTTTCTTTTTACACGATTTTTACATTTTCTTCATTGTTATTCGATATAGTTGTAATATTTAAGTTTCTACTTCATCCCCATTTGTAAATTGTAGCCCCATTCCCCTAATTATGTAATAGCATAGGATTTTAATTTCCGCAAATTTATCATTTTCATATAATTATTAGTAATTAGGGTGTGTATGGTAAGATAAAATCGACCGTTAGAAAACCCTAATCGCAAAAGACAAAAATGCATGCAATCAAAACACAATTCACACAAGCACCTCTAGGGTAACCTTGCTTGTTGCCTCGAAAAATAGTCATGTCCCTCGAATATGGGCATTTTAGCAAAGACCCTCGATAAAAAAAGATCACAGTCCCTCGATAACCCTTCGATGTTGCCTTCGGTAAAACGATCTTAGTCCCTACGAAAATTGCTAAAATGTCTCATAAGCTGCCTTCAATGACTATACGATTGACCTTCACTTGTGCCTTCACATCCAACAATAGATCTTCTTACTAATCAATGGTAAGATAGCAACATCTAAAGGAGGAGGAAACGAATAAAGACCTTTTGAGTAGGTAGGACGCTCGCAGTTGCTTGCTCACAAACTAAAATCATGTTCGCACTCACACTCTCAATACACCTTAAAAAACAAACATCTCTTTGAACTATTTTCAAAACCAACATTTTGTATGCATTCTTATAGAGACGAGAATCATTACAAAGTTTTCCGAAACAAAGGCGTTTTAAAAATATTTTCAAACTTACACAAACATATTTCAAACACAGCAATTTCACAAAGTGATCTAGCAAGCAACTAAGAGCCCGTAGATAACTACGGATGAAAAGGGTGCTAACACCTTCCCTTTTCATAACCTACCCCCCGAACTCAAGAAAATATCTCGAAAGGTATTTCATGTTCTTTTCACCCTTTCCTTTATTGGATAAAAGAAAATTCGGTGGTGACTCTTGCTATCCGCAACAATTGCAATCAAACGCAAAACACCCAAGTCATTTCTCCCACCGTATTACACCCGCGCTATTGGGCTAGATGTAAAACTTGAAAGTTTAGTGCCTATGTTACCCCGCTCTCTTGACATTGATTGTGCCAAACATATGCATTTTTGTAAAAGTCGCACAAAGGGTGAGTATTATCTGATGATCAATAATGATGTTGTTAACATCATCGTTATGCCTTGGCCTACACGTACTGATGTGCGATTACATATAAATTGGACATACGATATTGATGGTCCACTGTGATCGGTGGATCTGGAACTGACTGTTTTAAAGCTGGTTCGCGAAATGTCGCGGTAAGCAAGAGTCGCCACCGTCTTTTATTTTCTCCAATAGGAAAGGACAAAAGCACAGAAAAATTCCTTTAAAGAGATTGCTCTCGGTTCGGGAGGTAGGTTATAGAAAGGGAAGGTATTAGCACCCTTTCTATCCATGGTTATCCATGGGCTCTTAGGTACTTGCTCAATGTGTTTTCAAAATGTGTGCTTGCTTTTCAATTGTGGGTTTCAAAAATATTCTTTGAAAAGTTTCAGTTTAACTCGTACGTCAGAGTGTTTTGAAAAGTTTGTTTTGAAAGTTTTTGAAAGTGTGTCGGTGTGAAAAGAGTTTGAATTTTGTTTTGAAGAGAGCAAGTACCTACGAGAACCTACCTACCCTAAGGAATTCGTCTGTGTAAGAGTCCTTTAAAGTAATGCCATCCCACCATTGAGAGGTAGGTAGCACCACCGTAGGGGGTGTTCGGGTCAATTCGAGTTTTAGGGACAGGGTGGTCACCGGAGCAATGGGAAGACACCTTAGAAGCTACCCTCATGCCAGGTTCCCGGACCATGAGGACTTACTAAGACGTTTTCTACTCGATGACCGCCTTTCGAAAGGCAACAGTGAGGCGTACCCTAGGGGTGGTGTGTGCGGATTGTGTGTCATTTTCAGTTCATTGTTTGTCTTGTCATGCATTGGTGATCTAACGATTCAATTTTATTTTCGGGCATTCATTCTTTCATGCATATTTATTAACAGTTATATTTGCGGGAATTTAAATCTAGACTATTACAACCGGCGCGGGTCCACATCGCCAAAAAAACCGAACCCGATTTGACTGAAAATAAATAAAGCGAATAAAATAAAAAGTGCGAGAAATAAATCTAAACTTATTACAAGGCTTTGGGGCATATACAGAGGTATTTACACAATATAAAACAAATGCGCGAAATAAAGAGTTTTAACAAAATTAGGGTTTTGGACCCTTTCACAAATAATTAAAATTAATCAAGGAAATTAAATGTTAAATGAAAAATAATGTTTTGGTGTTTTTTTAGGTTTAAAAGAAAAAAGAAAAAAAATTAATTGAAATTAAAGTCCTAGTTCTATCATTTTTTAAGTTTATTATGAAAAAAGATTTAATTTCTAACCTAATTAAATTCTAAACTAATTTATGTACAATTTTTGATTTATAGAAAATAAATAATAAATGATAATATTGTAAGGAAAAAATTAAAAAGGATATGAAAAATTAATAATTACCCTAATTCTACATTTTTTTGGATTTTTATTGTGAAAAAAGAATTAAAATTAATATTAAAACCTAATTAAACTAAATGAATTACATTTTAATTTATTTAAAAAAAGAATCAAAATTAATTATATTTTTTTTGTCCTTTCTGTATTTTTTAATGTTTTTGCATTTTTGTAAGAATTAATTAAATAAGAAAATAAAACACAAGTAAATTAAAAAAATAATAAAATATAAAGAAAATTAGAAAAGAAAGAAAAAAAAGATATAACCAGGGAGGGGTGGATTTGAATTTTGGAGGTGCAAATTTGAAAGCCTGGCCCAATTATTTGTGAGCATTTGTTGACCTTTTTTGATCCAGTGTGATGCCTTGACTGGTCTCCACCATATGCTTTCATTCTGATCCCTGGATTAGATCTCCAAGACGCGTGGCCAATTGATGAGGAGTGTGCATGGTAGGTACTAATGTCAGCGCTGCATGGAATTTTGAAATGAAAAATAATATTAGAAATTGCAAGACCTGGGACTTGAACCCAGGTCATTGTGGTCACCACGCTTATCCCTTGCCACTGAGCCAGTTACATTTCAATTAATATATAATAGTTAACAAATAATAAAAAGAATAATCAATGCATAGTGGTCAAACGCGCGCGAACTTTGAATGGACAAGTCACTGGTTGACACGTCTTCTTCTTCCTCGTGTCCCCTGTAATACAAACACATACAGCAACGGTTTTGAAACGTGGGGTTAGGGAAGCTACAAAAAAATAGCGAATAGCTCGTTTCCTAATATAAATTAGGCGCGAGCATTTCATTCTCTTCGTCCAGATGCCAGGAATGCAATGGTCATGGTCTTGAGGGCCAATTTTGCAGTATGGTGAAAACCCCAAAATCAAAACTTGAAAACCCTAGAATGTGGGCATGGCAGATTCGCGTAGGATGGACAAAAATGCAATTAAATGTAATCAACAGCTTGGAAACTTCATCATGAGTATGAATATGTACTTAAAAATGCAAAAAGATGCTTAGAATGTAAATCACGATTGCCACATTTTTGTTGTACAGTTTGAGTTGTGTGTACCAATTCAAGGGGTTTTGGAAGATGTTATGAATTGAGATACGTTCAAAATCGTCTCAGGAAGCTATTGGTACAAAAATTATGGCTTGAGAAGATCCCTAGCACTGATTTCAGTTTTGCATTTTATGGCCAAAATTTCAAATTGTCCAATGGCTTTTGAACGAGTTTTTTGCTATGTTCCAGTTAGGGTTGGACTCAGTGATCATCATGGAATGGAATAGGCTTGCTATTTGACCTTAATCCATGCTTGGGAAAGAATTGGTCTTAGGGTTTCTTCCATTAACCATTTTTCCTATTTTCTAGCCAAAACCTAGACCTAGTGTGCAAATGAACCTTGGCCTGATTTTTGAGTTGGTTCATGATACATAGGAATTGTCCAAGTTCACATGACACTATTCTATTGGCTTTTAAATTTTATTTGAATTTTCAAAGAATTAAAATGAATTAAATCATCAAAAATTAAATAAAATAAAAAAGTCAATATTTGGTCTTGAAATTAACCATGGGACACGTGTGTGGCATGACAAGGATGAACAAAGTGAGAAAAATGGGGCCCTTTTGTCAAAATTGGATTTTCAAGGATAGTTGACTTTTGCCATTTCACAAAATTTTCCCAACTTCTACAAGGCATAACTTGCTCAATTTTTAAGCTTTTCACATGTTCTTGGACATTTTGGAAAGGTCTTTGAGTCCTTTAACCAATGTCTTTGGTCCCATGTCATTTTGATCTACCAATCTCAAATTATGGTCTTTGACTTAAAGTCCCTTTTTGTTGACTTTTGAAAATGACCTGTAATGTTGAAATTGATAACTTTTTGTGAGAGCACTTCTTGGACTTGAAGTATGAAGATGAGTTGTAGGAAATGTCTTTCTCTTCAAAATGAGCTTTGGATGGAATTTTTCTGATAATCCATGTGAAAGTTATGCCCTGGTCAATTTCAGTTGACTTTTTCAGCTGTCCAAATATAGCAACTTTTGCATCTTTGATGGTTTCTGAGCCAAATTTTGAGAATCATGATCAAGCATTGATCAAATGATGTTTGTGGCTTCAAAGTGATATGTTGACCAAAAATTTGAACTTTTGACTGTCAAATGACCATTTTGCCCCTACAGTTGACTGTAGTGCAATCTAGGGTTTTGACTGTGCAATTTTGAGCTGAATGCCTTGAAACTTGATATGAGGATGCTTGACCATGTTTGTAAGCATATGAGACTTGATTGGACCTTTGAACACTTCCTTTTCTTGATCAGAACACAAACCCTAGTTTTGACTGTATAGGAGACAGTTGAGCTGCACAACCCTTGGGGAATTTTGTGACTTGGCTTGGCAATTTCTTGAGGAATATGGGAGGGCAAATTTTGGGGTATAACAGTTGCCCCTGTTCAATCTTCTTAGACCTGAGGATGCAGATTGGCTGACGTGCCTTTCGTAATCCGAGGGTAAAAGATGATTGGACACTAGAGTGCCCGGAAATTTGCGCTCACATATTGGCGATGAGGGAATGGGCTTATAGATGCCATTTGGAGATTGCTGGATTGGATGATGGGCTTATAGATGCCATCTGGATGTTGATCGCGTAGGAGATTCCTTGGCGAGATCCTGCATACCTGCAAAACAAAATATGAGTACCTGACACGTTGCAGGAGCTGATGTTTAGATGCTTGGTATAGATGTGTCCTGACTGGTTACAGGAGCTGAGTCTGGAGCTTCAAACAGCAATGAAAGAACCAGGGATGATTACTTCCTTAGCATGAACGGTAAGAGAGCCTTGGGCGACTTTAACTTCAACAACGCTCGTTGAGAAAAATCTGGGGTGTCTTCTACTGGGATGAGAATCAGGGAGATCTTAAGGTCGATCTGACTGAACCAGGGAGGCCTTTGACTGGGTAAGCAATCAGGAAAATCTTGGGACGATTTAACTGAACCGGTCTAGGTTTTGAAATGTCTTCAAAGGGATAAGCATCAGGAAAATCTTGGGACGATTTAACTGAACCAGAGAAGGCCTTTGACTGAACCAGTCTAGGTCTTGAAATGTCTTCAAAGGGATAAGCATCAGGAAAATCTTGGGACGATTTAACTGAACCAGAGAAGGCCTTGGACTGAACAAGTCTAGGTCTTGAAATGTCTTCAAAGGGATAAGCATCAGGAAAATCTTGGGACGATTTAACTGAACCAGAGAAGGCCTTTGACTGAGCCAGTCTAGGTCTTGAAATGTCTTCAAAGGGATAAGCATCAGGAAAATCTTGGGACGATTTAACTGAACCAGAGAAGGCCTTTGACTGAACAAGTCTAGGTCTTGAAATGTCTTCAAAGGGATAAGCATCAGGAAAATCTTGGGACGATTTAACTGAACCAGAGAAGGCCTTTGACTGAACCAGTCTAGGTCTTGAAATGTCTTCAAAGGGATAAGCATCAGGAAAATCTTGGGACGATTTAACTGAACCAGAGAAGGCCTTTGACTGGATAAGCAATCAGGAAAATCTTGGGACGATTTAACTGAACCGGACTAGGTCTTGAAATGTCTTCCACTGGATAAGCAATCAGGAAAATCTTGGGACGATTTAACTGAACCAGAGGAGGCCTTTGACTGGATAAGCAATCAGGAAAATCTTGGGACGATTTAACTGAACCGGTCTAGGTCTTGAAATGTCTTCCACTGGATAAGCAATCAGGAAAATCTTGGGACGATTTAACTGAACCAGAGGAGGCCTTTGACTGGATAAGCAATCAGGAAAATCTTGGGACGATTTAACTGAACCGGTCTAGGTCTTGAAATGTCTTCCACTGGATAAGCAATCTTGGGACGATTTAACTGAACCAGAGGAGGCCTTTGACTGGATAAGCAATCAGGAAAATCTTGGGACGATTTAACTGAACCGGTCTAGGTCTTGAAATGTCTTCCACTGGATAAGCAATCAGGAAAATCTTGGGACGATTTAACTGAACCAGAGGAGGCCTTTGACTGAACCAGTCTAGGTCTTGAAATGTCTTCAAAGGGATAAGCATCAGGAAAATCTTGGGACGATTTAACTGAACCAGAGAAGGCCTTTGACTGAACCAGTCTAGGTCTTGAAATGTCTTCAAAGGGATAAGCATCAGGAAAATCTTGGGACGATTTAACTGAACCAGAGAAGGCCTTTGACTGAACCAGTCTAGGTCTTGAAATGTAGCTTGAGAACTTAACTGTATCTTCCCTGAAAGGTAAAAGTCAGTCATATGCAATGCATGATATGGATCAAGCAATGATGTTCTCAACATAGATGAGATTTGTATGATGCAGTGTGTTATGCATGCTATAATGATGTATGTGATGTTTTATGTATGTTTTCGTCTAGGAAAGTAAATCCTTGACGGGTGCCGGGAAGTCGTATCCTGGGCTGATGTCGAAGAATAGATTTTGCTTCCGCTGGGGATGATAATTGCAAGGATACCCGGTAGGAGAAGATGACTCCGTTGCGGAATAAACTTGGCGAATGGAAGATTCTGCGGGGAGAAAAGATACTCTAGTGATCATGCTGGAAAGCAATACTCTGTGGGAAGAGTAATGCCTTGCTGAATATTGATAGTAACTCTATTGGGGATACCGTTGTTGTATTGGAAGTGTGAATAGACTTCACTGGGGATAGGAAAGAACTACGTTGACGACGACTTTCCCTTGGTTTTTGGCTGAGGATAACCCAATTATATCCTGTTGAGGAAATAACTCTTTAAATCAAGCCAGACGACGCGTTCGTGTCCTGTGAAGGATAAGCTTCCAGAATTTACTGGGGATAAGCTTACTGCTTGGGGGAGATGAATTCCACCTTTCCTGGGGAACTTGGATGGGACTCTCCTGGGGAGACCTTGAACTGTAATTTCTGTAAGTTGGAAGAGGGAACCTATGTAGGGTTGACTGATGACAAGCTCGTGTAAAACTGCATCTTGGAGGAAGGAAACCTGTGTAGGGTTTCTTCGGGATAAGTTCGTGTAAAACTTTTGGCGGAACCGGGGTAAGGTTACTGCTTGGGGAGATGAATTCCATCTTTCCTGGGGAACTTGGATGGGACTCTCCTGGGGAAGTTTTGATATGCTGGGGAAGTGATTTCTTTGTATGCCGCCGGGGAACATTCTTTAGACCAAGACTGCCGGGGATGCTTGTTAAGAATATATGCTGCTGGGGGAATATTGGGATCTACTGGAGGATACCCAATTTCCTTGAGACTTGTTAACTTTGTTTGAGGAATAATGCACTGACTTGCTGTCTCACTCTTTGGGGAATTTAAGATGCCTGCTATGTTCTTCAGCCTAACCTGTTTTGATACCTTGTAGGACAGAACAATTAGATTGCTTGCCCCTGTTTCTGAGGTGGGAGAGGAAGACCTGAGAGGTGCTGATAGCTTGCTGATGGACAAACCTTCTTCTGGTAGGCAGGTGACGAGATGACAGGACATAGTCGTACGCTTTGATTCCTAATTTTTGCCTGGACCGCCCTTTCAGGTTTTCAGTCCACCGGGGTACCCATTTTTGCCCAAGCCGCCTTTTCAGGTTTTCGACTTGCCGGGTGTACAGTTTTTTTTTATATTCATCCCTTGTTTTTGCCCGAACCCTTTTGGTTCGCCGGGAAGCCCTTATTTTTGCCTAGGTGTGTCAACCTAGCGGGTCTTCGATTGTGCGTAGTATTTTTTCGACTATGTCCACGCTCTCAGAATGTAGGGAGTTGCCCCTGTTGGAAGTATTTTTCGTCATGCCACCAGAAAATCTTCGTTTGATTGTCCAATGCCCCAGGCGACTTAGACGGAGATTTGCCCCAGGCTGGTGATGTCGCCATATTGTCAGAAGGTGTCTGATCGTGCAAGATTCGTTGCAGGATTGCCCCAAGTGACTCAGGCAGAGATTTGCCCCAGGCTTTTTGGCCTTTTGAGAGATTCTCTGAATCTTGACTGGATTGCCCCAGATGAAGGACCATGGTCATGTCTGCCCCTTGATTGGAGGTACTTCTACTCATTAGGCATTCGTCATGCAAATTTCCCTGCTGTTCAAACAAAAAGTCATGTGCAAACAAGGTTATATTAAAAGTGCAAAGCTTATGTCTGTCTTGCAGATTTTGAAAATGCGTTTTTTCATAAAACAAATTAATGTTTGTAAAACATGATGTCCACTCTGTATTTACCGTAGGCCTTCAGGAGTCAGGATACCTTTCGTAACAGTATGCTTTCGAACTATCCCCCGCTTCAGCTGGGACTTTTGAGGGTTATAACGTGGCCTGGTTCATGGTTTTAAGAAACAAAGGATAAAGGCTCAAATTATTTGTACCCACCCACTCTTCGTAATATTCTCTAAACCTAAACTCAGTTGATCCTACGTTAGACTTTGTTTGAGTCTTTGCCCTGATTTTCCGGTGATGGTTCCGATATTGATGATTTATTTTGAATGGGCAGTCATCTTTTTTTGCTGATGGTTTATAGGACCTCTTCTTTTTTGTTATCCCTTTCTTTTTGCCTGGACTGTTTCCTTTTTGGAATTACAGTCAGCGGGATGCCCCAGTTTCATAAGTCCCCTTTGTAGGTTTAGACTTTTTGGGCTTTTCGTTTATGAATTTTGATGATGACTGCCTGTCCTTTTGATTGTTCTGAACCATCACTGTCTTTGTTTGTTTTGTAAAGATCTCTTCGGTGCTATTCGTCATGCACTTGGATCAACTGAGAGAACTACCCTGCCCCAGGTTATGATAAAGGGTTTTGATAAAAACTCCTATTTCTTTGGCTCTGATGGGTTGACGAGGGATTATCATCCTTATAACTCCAGTGTTTAGGAATTGAAACAATGCCTGTACCTCATCAGCGGGGTCTGTTCAAAAGCATACTGTAGATTATGGTATCGTTTTCGTCATCCTCCCTCAAGAGGCTTAGAATTATTGATTGAAAGAGTTGACATCAGAACAAATATGAAAATAATTTGCGTATAGTGAATACGAATATATTGATTCAAAATAGACATAAGCGATGCATTAATGAAATAACAATGTTTTAACAATGAGTAAATGTTTGAACAAAAGAAAATTGCAACTTGAACATTCGAATGAACAAAAATTCCTAGTCTCAGGGCTTGTCACTTCAAATGGTGAATCCCGCAGGGATAGTAGAAGAACTCAGCCTGGCCATCTTGGGTGAATTTCACAGCTCCTTCATCAATCAGATCTTGGATCTGGTTCTTCAAAGTCCAACAATCCTCCGTAACATGCCCTGGGCTGTCAGAGTGATAATCGCAGTGGGCGTCGGGGTTATACCTTGAAGGTGTCCTGTTGGGATTCTTAGGAGGGTCCCTTAGAGTTACCAAATTCAACCTCAACAGTTGTTGTAAAGCTTGAGGCAGTGATACGTTAAGCTTGGTGAATTGCCTTTTGGGCTTGCCTGGCTGAAGAGGTTGTTTGGGCTTGCCTGGCTGAAGAGGTTGATGCTGAATTTGTGTCCCTGAAGCCAAATGAGGAGCTTTTCCTTTGTCTCCTTGTCTCAAAGGTGGTTGAACAACGACTGGCTCTTTTCCCTTAGATGTTTGCCCCAGTTGGTTACTCTGAAGCAGTTGGTTGACAAGAAACCGGAGCTCATCTTGTCTTTGCGCTAGACCTTGAATGGCATTCCTCTGCCCCAGCATTTGAGCTTTCATAGCATCCATCTCAGATTGTAGGTGTTTCAGCCTTTCATCCTCAGCACTGTTCCTGGCAAAAGTCTCCATGAGAAGTGTCCTTAACTCCTCCTGCCCCTTGGATAGATTTAGGAGAATATCCCCGAACCGAATCTCTTGAGCAAGAAGATCCTGGTTGTCTTGTTGTGAAGCCATTGCTGAAATAAACAGCGAGGAGGGTAAGTGACCTGCAACAAAGATACCTGTTATGCAATGATATGTATGACATGCATGCAATGTTTTCAAGGATCTCACGGGATAAACAAGAAAATTTGTTAGAATTTGGGTCCGGTAACTTGATTGAAGGAACTGCATATTATGGAGAGTCCCTCTTCAAAGGGTCAAAGGCTCACCATATCAAGTGGGTCATAGCCCCTGACAACCTGGTCTAGAGGAAAATAAATCCTCTTTGCCCCTTGCTGGGACAGTTGATTCGTCCTGACCTGCATCACAAGCCCTTGAGATCCTTGAAATGGGTTAGGATGTATGAAATGGTATGATGTCATGGTATGCATGGGGTGATGTCAGTAACCCTATTATGAGTCCTAATTAAGGACTGAAACAAACCTGCAAGAAACAAGTGTTAGATCACAAGCATGCAGATAGTCAAGTACTAAGGCACACAAGTCACACAAGAGAGAGCCCTTAGGTTTAGGCCAGCATGGGGTCTGGGTAGTACCCTCTTGAAGTTGGTGGGTTCAACCTGTCCTAATCAAAGTAACCGGGTTCTAAGGTTCCCAATATCACGGGATTGCTTTCATTGTTCATCGTTTCGATTTAGCCACTGAACTGGCGACCGAAATATTCCAGGAAAGCAACCCTCAATTGAGTGTAGTATCGAGTATCAACCAACCTCGGACTGCACCAAAGTCAGTTATCTCACTACCCTAAAGAGGCCAAGATGGTTCAATTAAGGTTCCTAAGGTCTGTTGATGCTTCATGACACCACATGGAGGCCCCGTACTCTCCTTGACTGACTCAAGGGTTACCGGTACACACCAAAGTGCCACATCAACGTAGCAGACTGTTTCAACCATGTCGGTATACCCCGCACAGTTCCCTCACAGCCTTGTTGCTACTTTCTAAAAAGGTATCCCCCAGATCCGGGTTAGGATCTATAGAACTCCCAAGCAACCCACAATTTTAAAGCATACAAGGAAACAATTGAAAACACAGTTGTAACTAGCCCTAAGGTACACCTCACTTTAAATATTCCCCAGCAGAGTCGCCAGTTCTGTGATCGGTGGATCTGGAACTGACTGTTTTAAAGCTGGTTCGCGAAATGTCGCGGTAAGCAAGAGTCGCCACCGTCTTTTATTTTCTCCAATAGGAAAGGACAAAAGCACAGAAAAATTCCTTTAAAGAGATTGCTCTCGGTTCGGGAGGTAGGTTATAGAAAGGGAAGGTATTAGCACCCTTTCTATCCATGGTTATCCATGGGCTCTTAGGTACTTGCTCAATGTGTTTTCAAAATGTGTGCTTGCTTTTCAATTGTGGGTTTCAAAAATATTCTTTGAAAAGTTTCAGTTTAACTCGTACGTCAGAGTGTTTTGAAAAGTTTGTTTTGAAAGTTTTTGAAAGTGTGTCGGTGTGAAAAGAGTTTGAATTTTGTTTTAAAGAGAGCAAGTACCTACGAGAACCTACCTACCCTAAGGAATTCGTCTGTGTAAGAGTCCTTTAAAGTAATGCCATCCCACCATTGAGAGGTAGGTAGCACCACCGTAGGGGGTGTTCGGGTCAATTCGAGTTTTAGGGACAGGGTGGTCACCGGAGCAATGGGAAGACACCTTAGAAGCTACCCTCATGCCAGGTTCCCGGACCATGAGGACTTACTAAGACGTTTTCTACTCGATGACCGCCTTTCGAAAGGCAACAGTGAGGCGTACCCTAGGGGTGGTGTGTGCGGATTGTGTGTCATTTTCAGTTCATTGTTTGTCTTGTCATGCATTGGTGATCTAACGATTCAATTTTATTTTCGGGCATTCATTCTTTCATGCATATTTATTAACAGTTATATTTGCGGGAATTTAAATCTAGACTATTACAACCGGCGCGGGTCCACATCGCCAAAAAAACCGAACCCGATTTGACTGAAAATAAATAAAGCGAATAAAATAAAAAGTGCGAGAAATAAATCTAAACTTATTACAAGGCTTTGGGGCATATACAGAGGTATTTACACAATATAAAACAAATGCGCGAAATAAAGAGTTTTAACAAAATTAGGGTTTTGGACCCTTTCACAAATAATTAAAATTAATCAAGGAAATTAAATGTTAAATGAAAAATAATGTTTTGGTGTTTTTTTAGGTTTAAAAGAAAAAAGAAAAAAAATTAATTGAAATTAAAGTCCTAGTTCTATCATTTTTTAAGTTTATTATGAAAAAAGATTTAATTTCTAACCTAATTAAATTCTAAACTAATTTATGTACAATTTTTGATTTATAGAAAATAAATAATAAATGATAATATTGTAAGGAAAAAATTAAAAAGGATATGAAAAATTAATAATTACCCTAATTCTACATTTTTTTGGATTTTTATTGTGAAAAAAGAATTAAAATTAATATTAAAACCTAATTAAACTAAATGAATTACATTTTAATTTATTTAAAAAAAGAATCAAAATTAATTATATTTTTTTTGTCCTTTCTGTATTTTTTAATGTTTTTGCATTTTTGTAAGAATTAATTAAATAAGAAAATAAAACACAAGTAAATTAAAAAAATAATAAAATATAAAGAAAATTAGAAAAGAAAGAAAAAAAAGATATAACCAGGGAGGGGTGGATTTGAATTTTGGAGGTGCAAATTTGAAAGCCTGGCCCAATTATTTGTGAGCATTTGTTGACCTTTTTTGATCCAGTGTGATGCCTTGACTGGTCTCCACCATATGCTTTCATTCTGATCCCTGGATTAGATCTCCAAGACGCGTGGCCAATTGATGAGGAGTGTGCATGGTAGGTACTAATGTCAGCGCTGCATGGAATTTTGAAATGAAAAATAATATTAGAAATTGCAAGACCTGGGACTTGAACCCAGGTCATTGTGGTCACCACGCTTATCCCTTGCCACTGAGCCAGTTACATTTCAATTAATATATAATAGTTAACAAATAATAAAAAGAATAATCAATGCATAGTGGTCAAACGCGCGCGAACTTTGAATGGACAAGTCACTGGTTGACACGTCTTCTTCTTCCTCGTGTCCCCTGTAATACAAACACATACAGCAACGGTTTTGAAACGTGGGGTTAGGGAAGCTACAAAAAAATAGCGAATAGCTCGTTTCCTAATATAAATTAGGCGCGAGCATTTCATTCTCTTCGTCCAGATGCCAGGAATGCAATGGTCATGGTCTTGAGGGCCAATTTTGCAGTATGGTGAAAACCCCAAAATCAAAACTTGAAAACCCTAGAATGTGGGCATGGCAGATTCGCGTAGGATGGACAAAAATGCAATTAAATGTAATCAACAGCTTGGAAACTTCATCATGAGTATGAATATGTACTTAAAAATGCAAAAAGATGCTTAGAATGTAAATCACGATTGCCACATTTTTGTTGTACAGTTTGAGTTGTGTGTACCAATTCAAGGGGTTTTGGAAGATGTTATGAATTGAGATACGTTCAAAATCGTCTCAGGAAGCTATTGGTACAAAAATTATGGCTTGAGAAGATCCCTAGCACTGATTTCAGTTTTGCATTTTATGGCCAAAATTTCAAATTGTCCAATGGCTTTTGAACGAGTTTTTTGCTATGTTCCAGTTAGGGTTGGACTCAGTGATCATCATGGAATGGAATAGGCTTGCTATTTGACCTTAATCCATGCTTGGGAAAGAATTGGTCTTAGGGTTTCTTCCATTAACCATTTTTCCTATTTTCTAGCCAAAACCTAGACCTAGTGTGCAAATGAACCTTGGCCTGATTTTTGAGTTGGTTCATGATACATAGGAATTGTCCAAGTTCACATGACACTATTCTATTGGCTTTTAAATTTTATTTGAATTTTCAAAGAATTAAAATGAATTAAATCATCAAAAATTAAATAAAATAAAAAAGTCAATATTTGGTCTTGAAATTAACCATGGGACACGTGTGTGGCATGACAAGGATGAACAAAGTGAGAAAAATGGGGCCCTTTTGTCAAAATTGGATTTTCAAGGATAGTTGACTTTTGCCATTTCACAAAATTTTCCCAACTTCTACAAGGCATAACTTGCTCAATTTTTAAGCTTTTCACATGTTCTTGGACATTTTGGAAAGGTCTTTGAGTCCTTTAACCAATGTCTTTGGTCCCATGTCATTTTGATCTACCAATCTCAAATTATGGTCTTTGACTTAAAGTCCCTTTTTGTTGACTTTTGAAAATGACCTGTAATGTTGAAATTGATAACTTTTTGTGAGAGCACTTCTTGGACTTGAAGTATGAAGATGAGTTGTAGGAAATGTCTTTCTCTTCAAAATGAGATTTGGATGGAATTTTTCTGATAATCCATGTGAAAGTTATGCCCTGGTCAATTTCAGTTGACTTTTTCAGCTGTCCAAATATAGCAACTTTTGCATCTTTGATGGTTTCTGAGCCAAATTTTGAGAATCATGATCAAGCATTGATCAAATGATGTTTGTGGCTTCAAAGTGATATGTTGACCAAAAATTTGAACTTTTGACTGTCAAATGACCATTTTGCCCCTACAGTTGACTGTAGTGCAATCTAGGGTTTTGACTGTGCAATTTTGAGCTGAATGCCTTGAAACTTGATATGAGGATGCTTGACCATGTTTGTAAGCATATGAGACTTGATTGGACCTTTGAACACTTCCTTTTCTTGATCAGAACACAAACCCTAGTTTTGACTGTATAGGAGACAGTTGAGCTGCACAACCCTTGGGGAATTTTGTGACTTGGCTTGGCAATTTCTTGAGGAATATGGGAGGGCAAATTTTGGGGTATAACATCCACCATTCAATGGTCCACCACTTGGTGTAGTTCCTCCTAATTTAGCAAATGATAACATTGATGACTTTGATATGCAGGATAATGTTTCACCTACATACAACACCACACTTTTCTAACCCTTTTACTTCTTCAGGATAGGCAGCTCAGCCTGATCCCCAGGATGGAGGTGCCCCACAAGGTGTGCACCATGAGACTTTATACAGACATCATCAAGAGACGATGGCTTTCATGAGAGAATCTCATGCTAAAACACATAAAAGAAAACTACAAATAATTGATACTCAGATAGCACAAGCTACTCAACAACAAACCCAATTCACTATGCTGGAAAATATGGCTAGGAACATTGGTATTCTGTGAGGTTAACAAGGATACATCTTAGATCATATCCGCATTCTCTGATAATAAAATGAAATAATGACAACACAAATGGACCAGTTGACCTTTGGACAGACTTCCAAGAGTAGGAGCAAATCACAGAGAAGGATAAGAGACCACCCAAGGGGCCCACACTAGCTCACACCAGGTTTTGTCATTCTTTTGTCACCTTAGATTAAAACATTGAGGACAATGTTTGGTTTAAGTGTGGAGGTGGGAAACTTTACTTGCTTTCTAGTTTATTTTTCTTTTTAGTTTGTTATCAAGTCCTTGCATGTTCTATTGAGTCATTTATGTGTACCAGAAAATTTTAAATTTTTTAGAAAAGCAAAAGAAAGAACGGTGCAAAAATTCTTTGAAATTTTAGGCTATTGGACAAATAGATGATAGGTTGCAAAGGCTTGGGAAAATTACTAAAAGATCAATATCTTTTTAATACCATAAGTCTCTAAAATATGGGAATCGATTTGCATAATTATTAAACCATGGACATGAATTCTCATCTCTGAATTAGTCTTTTTAGTAGTTTATCTTAGCAGTCAGCACCATCCTAGGCATATTTTACGCAAGGAAGCCAATGAATATAAGTGAATAATCCTAATGCTAAAAAATAAAAATAAGGAATGCACCCTTTTAAGATAAGTAACCCTCACCCATTTGCTTATTCTAAGGAGGTTGTAGAACTTACAAAAATTTATTAATCAGGTTTTAGTCGGTTCAGGGGTTTCTTGTACTGAACTTGGTAGAGTGGATTACAGTCCGATCCCTCGCAACTGAAATCAAGAAAAATAATGGGGTATACCGCTTAAAAAGGCACCAAAACCTCAAGAAAAAAATGGGGATTAGAGTCACTAACCAGTCTCCCTGCTATAAGTATGTACGAATAACGCGCTTAATATGTTTGCACCTGAATGAAAATAGATGAAAGATGAGATAAGTAAGTTTGGTCTAAATATAATGATATGATACGAATTGGTTTGTATAGTAGAGAGACTTATGGCCGCAAAAATGAGGAGTGTGTTACTACAATATCCTTAGTTTTTTGAGCTAGTGCCTATCGATGTAACCATGTCTGAAGCAAAAATCCATAGCTTGGAATAATTACTATTGGCACCACTGTTTTTGTAAACACAGGTTTTCCTTGAGGACAAACAAAGGTTCAAGTGTGGGAGAGTTTGATGACATAAGAAAATATCATGTATTTGACTTCAATTGTGCATAATTTTAGTTTGTTTTACTTTGCATTTTTCTATTTTTTGTGTGCTTTGTTTTCATTTCAGGTATTAGGTTCGAAACAAGCCAGGAGCGACGAAATGAAGCAAAATGAACAAGAAACAACAAAAGGAGTGACGTTATAAGTGTGGGCACCTCCATGGAGACCATCCTAGGATAGCCATGGGTGGTCCACCCACGTTCTCACAGCTGACAAAGTCATGCCCACTTAGTGAGCATGGTGGTCGCCATGAGAGGTGTGGAGGTCGCCACCCTTTGTTTTTCCAAACAGTTACAAGCATGCCTTGCTTGCTCCCAAAGTGGAGGAAAAACCTCCCAGAATTTTGCCCACGCTTCTGGACGGTTTCAGGAATTTAGTTTCTTTTGATTTCCTATAAATAGGACCCTAGTTGCACCATTTAGAGCATCCAAGCTTCGTACATTTACAAAAGCCATATATTGTTCTTCTTTGTAAGTAATAACTCTTCACATTAGAGAGTTATTACACGGCCTATTGAGTTTGTATTTCGCTTGGAGCAATTGTACAAGTTTTTTTCTACCTTGTTATTTGCTTTGAAGAATTACTAAAAGGTTACTCAAAGTTTTCCCTTCTTGTATCAGACAAAAGTCTCTTTGGAGAAGATTTAAATTTATGCATTATTTTATTTACTTGATTTATTTTCTTCTTTTACTATTTCACACCCTTTAATTATGCTTGCCATGCTTTACCTATTTACCACATTTATCGCTTTCTTTATTACCATGTCAAGTTAATTTAATTATGTGTTGGAATGAGAGGACTTTAATTAAACAAGCTTTTATCACTCTTGTATAATCATCTTTAGGGATGTTTTGGTTTTTAAACAATTTTACCAAACTTTACTTTAATCTACCTTTACGTAAGTAAGGCAGTGAAAATACCAGGTAAGATCGAAAGTTGTTCGATATAAATGATTAAATTGTTATTTGGTTAATTGAATAGGTCCCGCGAAAGCCTTTTATTAATTAATTAGGAAAGTTTAAGATTTCTAGAATGTTGGTTTTAAAACTACTGACGAACATGCACATTATTAGGTTTAGAATCCGGTTCTTAAGCGAAAGCTTAAGAACCCTTTTTAAATTGAACTTTTCGACCAAAATCATCTTTCAATTAAGTTAAGAATTTTATTTCTTAAAAATTGATTTACTACTTTAACGCAGTGCACACTCATTGTTCATATGTGACAAATGAATGGTTAGATTTAAAGGGTAAATTCGATTTTGATAGGTGAAAACGTCAGTTCCCATTAAATTAGTTATTTTCATGGTAGAAAATATTGTCCTATTTGAAATTCTATGAGGAACAAATAAATACATGGTTAATTAACGATGTCTCAACTCCAACACTGTTCGCTCTAATTTATTTATTCTTTTTTTGCCACAAATCTGCTATTTACTTTAATTTATCTTTCTTGCATTCAACTTTCTTATATTTAGCCTTAGGTTTAGTTAAACACCGTAGCAATTAGTAACGATAAGTTTTGACATTGCTCTTTGTGGTTCAATAATCTTTTAAAACTACAATGATAGGCTGTGCACTTGCAATTAGAAAATATATACTAAGTAGCCCATGATCATTATATTTGTTAGTAACAAACAAGGCGATGGACTCTGTATTGGCCCAAGAAAAGAGAAGACTGGACTAGTAGTCTACTTTGTGGACAAAGTGTTCAAGGGTATTAAGGTGAGATACCAAAAGATAGAGAGACTAGTATTGGCGGCCGTGTTAACAACAAGGAAGTTGATACCCTACTTTAAGGGGGAACCACGTGATAGTAAATAAAAGTTATCTTATTCGTGAAATTCTAAAGAAGCTCGATCTGGCAGACAAGATGGTGTATTGGCCAATAGAGATGTCAGAATATGATATTAATTTCATATTAAGAGGTACCATCAAAACTCAGTTTCTGGCGAAATTCCTGGTAGACTTCAACTCCCTTGTAGATGAGGATGTCCCACACGCCTGGATCTTATCAATAGACGAAACCTACAAACTTATGGGCAGTGACGCCGGGGTATACTCAAAGGCTCGAGTAATAACCTTATAGAGAAATTCTCGAGGTTCGAGTTCAAATCCACTAATAACCAGCCCTCATTGTCGGAATAAACCCCGCCGTAGAAATGAGTACTTTGAATCTTATAGCACAAAGAGACTCTCAGATGATTGTCAACCAGGTAGATGACGAGTATCAGCCAAGGAAGCATAACTCGTCAAATACCTCCAGAGAGTGCAGGACTTAGCTAAAAAATTCAATTATTTTAAATAATTTATGTACCTAGAAATCAGAATGCCCTAAAGGACCTCTTATCAAAGCTCGCTAGGACAAATGAGTCAGGTTATAATAGAACAATGATATAAGAAACCATATGCACACGCAACACAAAAAAGGTGGAAGTCAATGTCATAAACGTCATTGAAACCCAAAATTTGATGGTCCATATAGTGTGCTACTTGACACTGAAGAGTCTCTTTCAAAGGAAGCTGGAGAAAAAAAATATAAAAAGGTTATCCGTGAGTATATCATTGTATGAGGGAAGTTGTACAAGATGGAAATGGCCTCCCTCGTGCTGAGGTGCTTGTACGAGGATAAGTTCGTCCGGGTCCTCACAGAGGTCCATGAAGAGGTCTACAAAAGTCACTGGTGGGTGATCTCTCACTTATAAATTATTAAGGGCTGATTAATATTGGCTAACCCTGATGAAGGACAACACAGAGTTACTCAAAAAATGCAAAAAATGCCAAATATATTCCAATATTCTCTATGTCCCGACCGAGACTCTCCAATCTGTCACGCCTCTCTATCCCTTTTATCAGTGGGGGAGTGGACAACCCGAGTCCCTCCCTCATAATGTCAAGTCAGTTAAAGTTCTTGATTATGGGAGTTGACTACTTCGCGAAGTGGATAAAGGGTGAAGTCATGTCCAAAATTAAAACAGAAAGAGTGTGAAATTTCTTTTGAAAACAACTCATTTACATGATTGGTTTTCTGAAGAGTATTGTCTCATATAATCGAACTCAGTTCAACCGCCAACTCAACTGTGGTGAGATTCTATCATCAATTGAAAATTTAAACAATGTTTGTTTCAGTTGTCCAGCCACTCAGGTGAATAAATATGGAGAATTAAGCAACAAGATGAGCCGAACAACTGCATAAAGTATATATTTTTTTATCATTAAGTCCATTTAATCTAACAATTTTTTTTTTGCCTAAGACATACATTCACATTTAATATATTATTTACAAAGGTTTTGTGCTCATATAATATAACACAATAATAAAATATTTATAATTATTTATTTTTAAAAAATTTTAAATTGACAAAAATATTTTAAAATTAAATAAGTATATATTTTATTTAAAAAATTTATATCTATACTAATTATTAAAAAACACGAGTAAATAAATTTTTTAAAAGTTAAATAAAAATATGTTATATATTTTATATAAATGTTAAAACAAGTCTTGCAAAATTTAATATTAATAATAATATTTTAAATACTCTAATTTCTATCAAATGATTATTAATAATTATATTTTAAATTTTAATATTAATTTATTATTATTATTATTATTATTATTATTATTATTATTATTATTATTATTATTATTATTATTATTATTATTATTATTTATTTATATCTATATTTTAATAGATCAGACATTGATTGGCTTTTCTAATTAAAAAAAAAAGATTCTTCTCTCTGACATGGAGAATATAGTGATTTGTTGAGTACTAGATTTCCAATAAAATAAAATAAAAACCAACACGTAGCAACTACCACGTGAGGGCCCACGGTGTCATCTTCGGCTTCAGTTGATACTCCGGCGAGTGCAACAGTGGCAATGACCGTACTGTCCACCTAACATCGCACCAAAATGAATCGAATTAATTACTTATTATTAATAAAGGTTTCATTTAATCTCTTCACTTTCCATCCAACGAAATTTCTATGGCACGCCACAACACCACCACTCTTCGCGTTTTCTGCGTCGGAACGCTAGACACCAAGCTCCACGAGCTCCGTTATCTCTCCGATTCGCTTCGCTCCAATCTCCATCGCTTCTCCGATCACACTTCCCCCAAGGTACTACTACTACTACTAGTACTAACACTCACAATCATTCGTTTTCCTTCATTCACATTTCAATCGATGTTATATAAATTCGTATTTTCCAGATTGATGTTGTGGTGGTTGATGTTTCTACCGGTCCGAACCAGCCAGAATCATTACCAGATTTCACATTCGTTTCCAGAAACGATGTTATCTCTTGCATCGACACCGCCAATCTTCTTCCACAAGACAGAGGAGAAGCAGTTTCCGTTATGAGTAAAGCGCTCCAACAATTCTTACAGAAATCTAACTCGGATCGATGTGTGGCAGGCGTTATCGGCGTTGGCGGTAGTGGAGGCACATCGCTTTTGTCATCTTCGTTCAGGTCTCTTCCGCTCGGGATCCCTAAGCTCATTGTATCAACGGTTGCTAGTGGCCAAACGGAACCTTACGTTGGAACTTCTGATTTGGTTTTATTTCCGTCCATTGTTGATGTTGCCGGTATTAATAGTGTTAGTAGGGTGGTTTTTTCCAATGCTGCTGCTGCTTTCGCTGGGATGGTTGTTGGAAGGGTTCGGAGTTTGAGTGATTCTTCTCGAGTTGATGATAAGGCTACTGTTGGTATAACTATGTTTGGGGTTACTACTCCTTGTGTGGATGCTGTTAGAGATAGGTTGCATGGAGAGGGTTATGAGAGCTTGGTTTTTCATGCAACAGGAGTTGGTGGCAGAGCCATGGAGAATTTGATTAGAGAGGGATTTATACAGGTATTTTAGAGTATAGCTAACTTTATATGCATCTAACAATGTAATTTTAGTTAGCTCTCAGGTTTTAAGAAACAGTTCGTTACTGCAATAACAGCCACAACAAAACGGTATCGGAAGGTGCCGATACTGATACCGTTATTTACCGTTTTTATGATGAAAAAGAATCGTGGTTAATTCACACCGTGATGACCGCAATCAGTATCGCAACACTTATACTAATCGAATTCGTGAAAGCCTTTATGCGACTGTTATTTAAAACCTTGGTAGCGATATGTTTTTTGTTTTGTTTTAAAGCATTGGAGCTTTGCAGATACTTTGGCATGCTTATTACGATATTAACTGTATGGAAATTGCAAATTTCATTTTTACTCTCATGGTTGCCAACACTTATTCAGTTTATTTTAGATTTGTGTGTATAAATAGTCTGTTTTGGAAAAGCTGACACAACTTTCATTGACATGATTGTATGGGACACAAAATGAACTGTAACGAGCTCTGTGGAATCGCTTCTGTTCTGTTTTGTCTTGTTTCAGATTCTTCTTTGTGTATTCCTTCCTCTAGTTGAATATTTTATGTATTTTGCTTAGGGTGTTTTGGACATCACAACGACAGAGGTAGCAGACTACATAGTTGGAGGCGTAATGGCTTGCGATAGTTCTCGCTTTGATGTCATAATAGAACAGAAAATCCCACTGGTCTTGAGTGTGGGAGCATTAGACATGGTAAATTTTGGAGCAAAAGATACCATACCACAGACTTTTCAGCAGAGAAATATATATGAACACAATAAGCAGGTGATGACTAGGATGTTCCATTTTGTTTTTGCTTGAAAACTACTCATATACGTACCATGATTGCTACTTCATTTCGTTATGCATATAGTATATTAGTGTTCCCTTTTATTTTTGCTAGAAAACTACTCATACGTGCCAAGGTTACTGCTTCACTTTCAATATGCAAATAGTAATATGGGTCACATATCTCCCACTATCTTGAGACATTGACCAAAGCAAGATATATCAATGATCTTCTATTGGACTTCTCAAAATGCATTTTATAAATCACTGGAATTAAATAAGTTTGACGTGCTGAAATGGTTAATTTTGTCTCGTGCTAATATAATAAATTCATTGATTCTCTTTCCAGGTTTCACTCATGCGAACAACAGTGGATGAGAACAGGAAATTTGCTGACTTCATAGCAAATAAGCTGAACAGTTCATCATCTAAGATCTGTGTTTGCCTCCCGGAAAAAGGTATATCTGCTTTAGATGCACCAGGTAAGCCTTTTTATGATCCAGAGGCAACAGGTACACTTCTTCTTGAATTACAAAGACTTATTCAGACTGATGATATTCGACAGGTACTATAATTTCTTAACAGTATTGTTGAACATCATTGTGAGCTGTAAAGTTTCAATTTTGATAGGATTTTCTTTTACTTGTTGCTAGGAAGACTTCTTAAGGTCCAAGCTTGTGTGTTGTGCAGGTGAAGGTGTATCCCCATCATATTAATGACCTTGAATTTGCAAATGTATTAGTGGATGCATTTTTAGAAGTTAATGAAAAGAAAGGTTCTACTCATCCACAAGTAGCCATTCCTGAATCTGTTGAACACTTCCATGAAGATTCTGTTTCAAATAAATCAAGTTTTGGGACTATTGTCTATGCACCTAATGAATTCCCAGATGCAAAACCAGGTTCTCATTTCATTTAAATTTGCAGTTTGTTTTTCTTGTTCACAATTATTTTGTTAACATCAGTTCTAGATGTAAATAAATTATGACTTTCTAGTGGTTCCGCCTTTCAAATAACATGCATATTCTTTTGCCAGGTTTCCAACAATTGCTACCATTTTGCAATAAAGAATTTGATAGGAAGTGATAAATTAATAAGTCTAATTATTCTAATTCGAGAAAGAGTATGTCTCCACAGAAAGAGAGAAATATTAGAATTTTTTTATGAATAATTTTCTTCATCCCTAAATACATGTACAATACTAATATATATAGATAAATATTGGTTTAGACTGTTTGTGCACTATCTTTAAAGGTAGTGCACAGATAGTGTAAACCAATGTTACACATACAACCAATCAAAATTCTTATACTTGTCATGTCATATCAGTACTTTAAAAATAAAAGTGTGTTTTAATTGGATACACACCTCTCATTGGTTGACAGTGTAAAACAATTTTACACTATTAGTGCATATTCTTTTTTTCTCATTTAATAATTTATTTATAAACGTACTCCCTTCGGTCACTATTATAAGAAAAAAAAAGACCTTAAATTTTAGTCATTATTATAAGCAAAAGTCATTAACTTTCAAACTAATTAATGCTTGGGTTATTAGTTTACCCTTGATTTAATTCAAAAGCATTTAATGTTGGTAGTTGATTCATCAAATATAACTAGGGATATTATAGTAAAGTTTACTTTGATTGTACATGAAATCAAGAAAATTAATTACACTTAACTAATTTTCTTAATCAATGTGAAAGTAGTTATTTTGGCTTATAATAGTGACCGGAGGGAGTATCATTACTCCATCCGTCCACAACAACCTTGTCCTCAAGGTTGTAATTAGAACAAATAAAACATCCACCGGGGTCATATACATATAACGTTGTATCCCATAAATTGGGTGTCATAGATTGCTGAAACCCTTGATCGATTTGGCCAATTAATAATAATCCAACGACACAATTAATGGTAATTCCATATACTTTTTGTTGTTGAATCGTGCCCTCCACTGTGGAGCATGGTTGTGTTTTCAACCGCATTTGATTTTCCTCTGCCGTCACCAGTATTTGAGTTTCCTCCATGATCGGATTGATTCCGATTGATTTTGGTAGAACAATCAATTTTTCATTGAGATCACTTGTTTGCATCACCACTTCTAAGGTTTGTGGAGTCTCTGTAGCATGTGACACATGACAATCATGTTTGCCTCTGGTTATGGACGATTTTGATGCAACGATCGGCGATTCGGAAGCAACAATTTCCATTTGCACTATGTCATTCATTCTTCTAAGCGCCTCCATGACTTTATTGTATGATTCATCGATACGTGAATTAATTTCTCGAAATGATTCGTGTATGAGAGAAAGAGGGTTCATGAATGAAATGGTTTTCAAAGATGAAAGCACCAATGATAGGAAGTGATAAATTAATAGGTCTAATTATTCCAATTCGAGAAGGAATATGTCTCCATAGAAAGGGAGAAAGACTAGAATTCTTTTATGAATAATTTTCTTCATTCCTGAATACATGTACAATACTAATATGAATTTAATTGATATACACCCACGGTATAAAGCAGTTTTACACCGTCAGTTAATCGTAACCGTCCAATTTTTAAAATTGTTTGACTTTTATTTTAATTGGCTTCAAAGTATTACATATGAGTGGTTGTGATGCACTGCATGTGTACAAAAATTTACACTGACAGTGCATGCCAATTAACCTCTACTAATATATATAGATAAATATACAGACACAACTACTTCCTAATAATTAAGAGATAGACTAGTTTCTTAACCCATTCTTAACTCTATAAAACTACTAATAACTACCTATATATATATATATATATATATATATATATATATATATATATATATATATATATATATATATATATATATATATATATATATATATATATATATATATATATATATATATATATATATATATATATATATATATATATATATATATATATATATATATATATATATATATATATATATATATATATATATATATATATATATATATATATATATATATATATATATATATATATATATATATATATATATATATATATATATATATATATATATATATATATATATATATATATATATATATATATATATATATATATATATATATATATATATATATACTTAATAATAATTTATATCATATATTGCATATAGAATACATATTTAATAATTTATTTATACATGTATCAGAATTCCTTTTGCTGCTTTTTTTTTTCTCCATATTATTTGTGTTGATTGTTCCATGAAATTTAATTAGTGCTAGGGTGTTGGCCTGAAAATATTTGCTCCATTCTTTTTGTGTTAAGCTTCTGTTGAATTTGGAATAAATAATTGACTTTATGTCCAACTACTATTTTCATTTCTATTGGCAGAAACTTTGAAGAAAACACAGCTAATATTGCAGCAATTTAGATATCAAATAGATAAAGGAATTCCTATTATAGGAGCCGGTGCTGGGACTGGAATATCTGCCAAGTTTGAAGAATATGGAGGAGTTGACTTAATTATATTGTACAACTCAGGGCGCTTCCGAATGGCTGGGAGAGGTTCATTAGCAGGGTTATTACCATTTGCCGATGCTAATGCTGTTGTGCTTGACATGGCCAATGAAGTTCTGCCAGTACATCTTATTTCTATACTTTTATTTTTAGATACTAAAAATATTGTCCTGTTGCTAACTTCTGTTCAAGTATTTTTCACTCCAAGTGGCTGATTTTTCAGATGCTTCTTAATTTGAATTTTGAACATACACAGGGTTTAAGATTATTGTTAGATATAGGTGGTAAGATTGATATGCTAAAAAATTTAATGTCGCCAAATATGAATGTAATTGTGGAAAAACAATTGCACAAAAAAAGCGATACATCACTATGCGAGAGGCTGTTGAAGAATGATTTCAGAGGGGATAATGGGGTTTTGAGGATAAATATTGGTAAAGCAGAAAATACTGTGTCTGTCATCACAAAATATACCGGTGGCAATATTAAGTTCTGAGCATCTCTAATGATAGAACCCAGTTTGGGTTTCTACATACTTTTAGTGGGTCCTACAATTGCAAATAGAATTTAAGAACAACAGATTTCACTCTAATGGTAGAATCCTTAAGAAATTTTAATGTGTCCCACAATTGAACCCTTAAGTTTTAAGAGCTGGCTCTTATAGAAGAACCATTCTTATACGTGGTGTCCATGACAAGGGTCACCAATGGTGCATGGGTAATATCTGATTCTTACATATAACAACCCACATAAGTACCTGCATCAGAGATTCTGTTTGATTTATATGGTTCTCATATGAACTTTTAAACATTTAGTGCTAACAATTTCATTAATTGACCTGAAAGGTAAGGTTAGAGATCTGCTGTAAAAGGCTATTCATGCAACTTCATCTAGTAGCCTATGCTTTTGGTAGAATTACTTTACAATTAAGGAACTATTACATTCTAATTCTTGAGATGAGGTGCATCCAGCTATAATAATTATTAACCATCGATAGTTATCTTGAGTAATAAATTGGAAATTTTATGTGATAGTAAAATCCCTTGTCATGGTAGCAATGAATCTCTTTATTTCTCATTCTGTAAGATTACTGATCTTTGGTTTTCAGGTGGTAAAGAAGGTACCAGTTCTTGCTGGTGTATGTGCAACTGATCCCTTCCGACGAATGGATCACTTCCTTAAACAGGTGGAGTCTACTGGATTCTCTGGGGTACAAAACTTTCCAACTGTTGGGTTGTTTGATGGTAATTTTAGGCAAAATCTCGAAGAAACTGGCATGGGATACAGGTAGGTGTTATGTGAGGATTTCTCAATACAGTGCACGAGTTGGACTGTTACAGCTCTTACAAAATGATTTGTTTTCATATTAAATAAACAGCTTGGAAGTTGAGATGATCCAAAAAGCTCATAAATTGGGGCTCTTGACAACTCCGTATGCATTCAATCAATATGAAGCTATTGAAATGGCCAAAGTTGGCGCCGATATTATTGTTGCCCATATGGGTCTAACCACAGCAGGCTCCATAGGTGCAAAAACGGCTGTTTCACTTGATGAAAGTGTAGTTCTTGTACAAGCTATTGCAGATGCAGCACATAGGATCAATCCTAATACTATTGTGCTATGCCACGGGGGTATGCTTATTTCCTGAAATCCTTTTTGTTTGTAGTGTAGGATAATGTTATGTAAACACATAACACTACATCAACACCGTATTTCTATATAGTATTGTGGGTTGTTTCTTATTATTTTTCTGTCACTTTGCAAAAAGTGCCAAGCATAGTTTCATCCTGTAGCAGACATAATTTATACGGTGTTGGTGGGAGGTGTTTGATTTTGTTTTAGCATAGCTATGCTCATTAATGTATTTTGATATGTAAACTTAGTGTTCTCCTGTCAGCTGTTAAATTCTAGGTCTAGTGACAGTTATAATGTTTTTCATCAAATTACTGAAGTTTTAAAAGAAACATCTTCTTACCCTAGGCCTTATGTTTGAGCCGTGAGCATAGCATACATTAAGATTTCGGTGAAAAATGTCAAACCCAGTGGGGAAAATTTATGGAATTGTCTTGAATGATTTTTCAGTGAGAATTATTACTCGAGTGTATTTTGGTTGAGAGATCCATTGAGAATGGCAATAGTTATTGTTAAATGGAAAATTATTTTGTTGCCATAGTTGTGACCAAAATTGTCTGAACCTCGATAAGTTATTGTTTGTTCTTACTTGGTGTGCTAAATTTCTATTTTCTAATTTGTTGGGGACTTTTTCCTAATTACTTTTGGCTACTAGAAAGGCCGAGTCATGATGTAGCTATTAAACCTTACTGCTCATTGTTATTGTTCTTAATGTCTAAAAGTAGCGGTCTCTGTCTGTCATCTTTTAGTCCCAGTTGCGAATAATGTACTGGAATTTGCAGGCCCAATTTCTGGTCCAGAAGAGGCAGAATTTATATTGAAGAGAACCAAAGGAGTCCATGGTTTTTATGGGGCTTCAAGCATGGAAAGACTACCAGTGGAACAGGCTATCACAAATACAGTCAAACAATACAAGTCAATCTATATTCATTGAGGTTCAATATGTATGTGTGCACTTTAATCATGTCAGTGTTCTGTACGCCACATTGCTAATAATGTCTGCTTGTCACTGTTTGATATCTAGGATTAATTGATACAAATTTTGGAAATAATGAAGCAAATGTAAGAGTATAGTTTAAAGAATAAAGTGCAAGTGATGGGTCTTGTAAGATATCATAGTTTGTCATCTATGCCCAACCCAGTTATTAACACTGCTTTTTACTGCTGATAGGATATCATAAACTTCTAAGCATCCTGATCCCTAATACATATAGCTATGAAGGAGTGTGGATCAACCATGTTTTATGAAGCACCGACACAGACCCCGAACACGGTAATGACACTGAAACATGTAAAAATTTGAAACAGTGAATTAATTGAATGTAATCACGTGCGCCACGGGTGCCGTGTTGGTGTCGGACACCAGACATACCTTCCATCAAAAGTGTAGGGGATATAGCAATATCCCTTTGATAGATATTGTGTTTACACAGTTCCGTAGTTTAAAATGATTAACATGTATTTTACAACGAGGTTGTGCCAATTTATATACAAGAGAGAATCTCTCAAGAAAGGAAAAATAAAATATAACGAAATTATATCAATGCTGATATAATCAACATTTCAAACAGAACAAAACACCCGAAATGTGGTTCTCTTCTCACATGAACTGTTCTAACAAGCTGCTGTTTATTCTTTGTGTTGATTTACCCCCAAGTTATAACAGGTCTCATGATCCTCCACCACCAGATTAAGTTGCAACTTAAGTTATTTTCTAATTTATATTTATATATAGAATACAAACTAAATAGATTAAGAATATCAATTCTTGAAAGTGGTGGAGAAATTTGTTATGCATTAATAATTATTGAGCAGATTTATCTCCTGTTATGCTGTTTGCCTCAAATCTCACAAGTCTGCAGACATTCATATACCCAGTTGTCTACTGCATTCTTGGGATTTCACGTGTGAACTAGCTATCTGGTAAATCTCCATGACCCCGTCTATGCCTCTGGCATGCTATTGCTTATGGACTTCAATGTTATTGGACAGCCACTCCTTAGTCTAGGTATGTGTGCCTTCTTTTCTAAGCAAGTATCTAAATCATCAAGGGTCCACCTACACAGCAGTATCTTTTAATTCCCGTTCATTTGTTCATGAAAAAAGGATCAGATAATTTTTGGCACGGCAGAAAAAACTCACGTGTAACAACTAGTTAGTCTGTGTAAAAAGACCAACATTGTCACTTTTGCCATATTCATCCCAAGGCAAGTCCTAGGCCCTGATCCAAAAGGTATAAAACTGTAGGGCTTTTGCATTTCCTGCAGATATAATTAGTGAAAAATAATTTTCTGTGGCAGAAAGCAGTCGTAAAAAATAAAAAATAAAAAGAGGGAGAGAGAGAGCTAGCTACATCAAATCTTTGTGGGTTAAATTTCAATGGATCCTTGAATAGATCTGAGTCATAATGTATACAAGTTGCATCAATGTTAACATGCCAGCCTTTCTTTATTTCATACCCTGTTGTTGACATTTGTATAGTTAATAACACTACCATGAACAAAAAAGAGACAGATGATAGAAACCCTCCAATAGTTGCAGCTAAATCTAATGAGAAACTTTATTTTATTAATATCTTTAAAGGAGTTGAGTAGTTTACCTTCAATTGTACAGTCATTAAGTGCAACACGAGGAAACCATAATAGGACATTAGACATTCTTAGTGTTTCCTTAACTACCTGGATAGAACACCGAGAGATTCTAGACATTTTAGTAATTCTGTCGTACCATTTTGGAGACAAGTAATCGTTTTTACTGGTTATGTAATGTTTCTTTAATTTTAAATACCAACCTTCAAACCGTAACGCATGTTGTTGATATCTTCATGATTAAGTGAAGCTCCTTCTGGCTTCATTTTGGTTAAAGACAACTGTTCGTCCTGCAAGTCAAGATTAACATTATAATAATAAATTTAGATCTATCGGGTCTATGATTTTACTATAATAATTATAATAGAACCATGCATCATCATCTTACCCTGAGTATGTCCTGTGCATCTCTGTTGTCATGTAGAAATTTTACACTCCACGTCATTGCCGCTGCTGTTGTAGTCTGTCCCGCAATTATCAATGTCAAAAGATTATCCATAATTTCCGAGTCATCAAGCTTTTCACTGTCTGGAAATGAGTCTCTCTTCAACATGGACTGCAGGAAGTCCCCTGGAGACTCTTCTCCCGTCCTACGTCTAGTAATGATCTCTCTGAAGGTTTCCATAAGCCTTTTACGACCCTGCTTAAGCTATAGTAATTAGTTCAACCGCATAAAACTTTAGGGAAGAAAAGTAAAAACTAGATGTTTGTTTTTCCCCTTAAATTACTCAGTACTCATAAGAAGCGAATAACTGACTCAATCACTCAAATTTAATCCTAGTAGGCCATTCTATAATTTACCAGAACTAATAAATCACAAATCTGTGCAAATATCACTAACCATGATGCCTTTATAGTATCTTGTGCCTGGAATCATGACTGGAAAGGACAACATGGCATCAGAGACAGCAGTGCAGTCTTTCTCAATCTGTCGTAGTAATGAATCCTCCGTGATGCTCATCAGCATATCGCACATTGCATCAAATGTCATCTTTATATGTCAAACATTTCATAGGAGTTAGAAGTCACACTCACACCATATCTCAGTATAACTTCAACTTGAAATTCATATTTAAACAGTCGTAGTTGAAGCCACGGTCCTCGGATATTGCAAAAAACTGCCGTCAATTACGGCTCATGTAACGAGAGTTGGGGTTGCTATTTGAATATGAAGACATAAAAACCTAATTACTATTATGTTGTCGGAATTTTATTTTTATAAATATAGAGTGATTTACCATCTATAAATGTTGCTACAGTTGTAGATTAATTGAGTTACCATCTAAATACTATTACAGTTTGAGTGCTTTCAGAAAATATCAATATATTATTTGTGTATAAAAGGAAAGTAAAAAAAAAAAAAGATTTTACCTTCATGGAGAAATCCAACACCTTAAAACTTTCCCCCTTTTCTTCTAGCTTTTGCAGCCTTCCACACAACATTTTGTCAAACTTTGTGATAAATGCAGATAAGGAAGTCATAGAGAATGGTTCGGATAGAAGTCGCCTTATTCTTTTGTGGCTCTCAACTGGTATACACAATAAGCTTTTCTTTCCTACGGCATCTGCCATTGATTTTACATAGCCCTTGTTGAATAGATCAAAGTCATTAGCAAATATTGTCCTTGCACCTTCAGGATTAGGAATAAATATGTGAATCTTGCCAAATAGCCTTGTCTTGAACCATCTCCCGTGCCTAATTACATCAAACCAACAAAATAACGTGTCTTCCATCAGCTCGTATTTCAAATTATTTATCAAAATTTGGACAACTTTATAATAAATATGATTTTCTTCTGAAAAACACTTTGGTCTAATATTCAACTTAGGATATTCAAGGTTAGAACTCAATAATCAAGGTTATTGTTTAGTTGCATAATTAAACCAAAACACTGAATCACCTTTTGGTCCAAACACTCGGTACCTATGTTCGGTGTCAAACGGGGGCATATGGCGAAGGGAGGTGGCCCAAATTGTAAAGGAGTTCACTCCCTTAACGGAGGCGTGATCTAGACTTTTGTTTTTAGACGACAACACACATGTTAATGATTATTTTGTAATTGATTCCATTATGTGCTAGTATAAAAATCTCCACAGTTAACTTGGACATGTGTAGTATATACTATTTTGTTAAAAATTGAAGTGAATAGAACCATGAAAAACATAGTTTAGCCTTAGACAATAAAACAATAATCAGCCACTATATGCTTGAGAGGATTCTTGAATTTGTACATATCAAGATTGAAATAAAACACTTACCACAATCGTCTAAGTCTGACAAAATCATAGCATCCTCTTGTACTATTAGCGGCTGAAAGAAAAGAAAAAGTTTCCCCAATAAGAGGTAATCCAAGCCGGCCAGGGATGTCTTCTCTCTTGCTTGTAGCTCTTTTCCAAGCTCTTGAAGCTAAATATGTTAATCCTATAGAGAGAAATAAGACCATGACCATGTCATAATAGTTTTGCACTACCATTACTAGTTCTTCCTTTGATATATTCCACATCTCTTATTTTATTAGTACCCTTTCTCTTAACAATGGCTATGCAGAAAAGCCAAGTAACAAGGTATTGAGTATGGTTCAGCTAGATAGCACTTATAATAATGCTATATATAGAAATAGAGATGCTTTGTTTTATACGTACAATATTAGAATGAAGAGCATCTTTGGAAAGATTGCTAGTATAAAAAGATTAAAGATTCCTATAACTAAAAGACACACTCCTAATGGAAGAAAGCGATTTTTTTATTATTCAAATGAACTTCACATCGATATTGATCATTAAAGCGGGTAAATATTTGGATTCAATAACTCTTCATTAAAAAATAGTGGACTAAACTTGGGTTGTTTTATATAAGAGACTTGGATGTTGATTGAAATGCACCCCACTATTCCACCACAGTTGTTTGAAAGCTACATTACTTGAAATAATACAAGTTGAGCTTGCCATTATAGTTAATGGTTGTGATTTGAACATTAAAATACAAACAAAGTTGTTAAAAATCAAGTTTTAATTTGCACAAGTTGCTCAATTTTACGTTTTTAGGTAAGAATTTTGAGTTAAATCGTCAATAAAATGGAAGTGAACTTTCAAATTTGGATATTATCAAGTTCACATCTCTAAAATATCCATTTATGAGTCCTATCTAATGTGCCACTATTAATCAAACAGTTTGTAGTGATACTTAAATGGCACACGATTGGTGAGTCAGGGTGGAATAGTGTTTTACCTTAGATTCTAAGTTCTAAAATAGGCAACAATATTATGATGTGACCTAGAGCTTGTTTCACAATTTTCTTGAAATTTTACACAAAAATGGAAATTTGATTTTTCTCCCTTAAAGGAGAGTAGATTGAATTGAAATATGATGGAATGTCACTTAATTCTGAAGAATAGTAGCATAAAATGGTTGGATATTATATACGAGTGGAAATGACAATTATAGGGTGGTGAGGGTCACAACATAATCCATTAATATGCGCTTGCAATGCTCCAAAATCACCATTAAAGCACGAGCTCTCTTTTTGTTGTTGAATCATTGTCAACTTTAATATTTTAGAAATTTTTACTGTCCTACAATAATTTTGAAAAAAAAATATCAAACTAACACTCAATTCACCAATATATATATATATATATATATATATATATAAAATTATTATTGATAAAGAGACTCCGCCTATTCAATGAGTGGAAGAGTAAAAAATGAAAAGGTTCCACTCATTTATTTGGTAGATGTGTAACTTCTATTTTTTAATTATTTGTTTATTATCTGCGTATTTTTCTGCGGATTTTACCTGCAGAATTTCTTGTGAAATAACATTCTTACGAAATTACCTTTGAATTTTTCAAATATATAATTTTTTATATACGAATTGACTAAAATCTGTAAATAAATTTGCAGGAGATTTCGTAGAAAAGAAACTCTGTATTAAAATCTATAGAAAATTTTAAAGAACTCAATTTTCTTAAAAAATCTGCAAGAAAATAAAATACAATAAAAATATATATAAAGTAAGAGGGTTTGTCCAATCAATTGACAAATATATTTTAAAATATTATTTTTTGTTTAAAAAAATGGTATTTTGATATTTATGAAGAAAAATATGATAATTTAATATTTAAATCGAAAAAAAAAAATGTTTCATTTATGAAAATTCAATATTTTGTATCTTTGTGGTGTGCTCCGAGTTTGTAGGATATGGAAGAGTTTTCACCAGTTCCACAAACGTCGTACCATTGTCCCAATCCACCTTTTTATTCAAAAGTGGTAATGACAACGATAAAGATGTTTGCATGATTAACTATATTGATTTTAATAATAAGACAAATTTTATTTATTAAAATATCTTATTAATTGCAGTTAATAAATGATTAAATTGAATGAGATACCTACAACAAATAAGAGCATATTATTAAAGAATAGTAGTTAATACTTTATTAGTATCATAATGCAATAGTTAATTTGAGATAGAGCAATATCAAAGGAGAGAGATATTTATAATGAGATGAATGGAATACTTTATAGGTTTTTGATCTGACCTGATCAGAAATGGACCGTCACGGCTGGCTCCGAGCAGAAAGCTTTTTTGAACGAGGTGGGGGGTACCTGCAAGGCACTCCGATGCTGAAGTAAGTAGGAGTACGAGCAGATAATAGTAAGTTGAGGTTAGAATGATGAATACCTGACCATTTGGAAGCAGAGGGTATTTATAGCCCCCAGCGCTGGGTCAAGGTTCCTTCATTGGGCCGGGCGGATTTGGCCCAATGGAGGAACTGTCAGGTTCTACGTGGGTAGT
Source organism: Vicia faba (assembly GCA_948472305.1). NCBI lineage: Eukaryota > Viridiplantae > Streptophyta > Magnoliopsida > Fabales > Fabaceae > Vicia > Vicia faba. The sequence goes on along the minus strand of OX451739.1, from coordinate 769,100,567 downwards.
GGGGACCCGCACGTGGTCCCCTTCCTGGATGTTCTGCGTGAATTGCGGGCGGACGAAGATGCGGTCTTTCCGGAGTATCGTTGGGGGAACGGTGGACTGAGTCTGCCCTAGTTGGGATGCTCGAGGCAACGTCGAGCTGGACAGCAGGGTGTCGAGCTGGACGTCAAGACGTGGAGCTGGTCGGCAGGGTGTCGAGCTGGACGTCACGAGGTGGAGCTGGACATCACCACGTGGAGTTGGACAGCGGGATGTTGAGCTGGACATCAGGATGTCGGGCACGGATGTGACCCCTTTGCTCGGCGTGGTCCTCAGTAAGTCCCTTTGGACTGGGCCTTAGCAGTGCTTTTGGGCCTGTCGGGCCCAGTCCAGAACAGGAGCCCCCCAAGTCGTGGTTCCTTTGCGAGGAGCCATGACTTGAACCCAAGTTATTCCCTCGTTGAGGTCTCGTGCCCGGGATAGAGGTGTGGGCCCTCGAGGGCCTCCTCGTGTCGTGCTCGGGGACATCTTCGGCGGTGGATGCGCGGAGGATCCTTACCGGGCGCGTCGGTCGAGCACACGAGGTATCTTTCGGGAACTGTGCCGCCACCCTATGGGGGTAGGGTCATCATTGCGTTGGGAGCAGCGCGTCGAGGAGAAGGAGTCCGTGGGTGCCCGAGGTGACGTTTGGTATTCCACGTCATCACTATAAATAGGAACCTTGGGCCCCATAATACGTTTCTACTCTCTGTGCTCTCTCTGCTGCTGCTTTCCGGACTTTCTCCAGTTGCGACTTTCCGTCACAGATTCTTCTATTTCGTAGCCAAATCCCACTCTTTGATCCAAGTAAGTGATCTATCTTCTTCATTTTTCTGTTTAGAATGCATGATTTCTGGCGTTTGTAGATGTTTTAGGACCGTGCGCATGGGATTAACCCGGTAAACTCATGTTTAGCCCGACACATTCATGCCTAGGACCGGCAAACGCATGTTTAGCCCGACACATTCATGCCTAGGATCGGCTAACGCATGTTTGTGGCCGGCGCATTCATAGTTTTAGGTGATAAACTCCAGAGCTGCTCGGGGTCTTCATGATCCAGGGCGCCTGATTCATGATCGCGCCCGGTATGTTCATGGTCTTGGCCGTGGGCTTCATGATGTGGCCCGCCATGTTCATACCTTGGGTCGACATGCTCGAAGAGTAACCGCTTAGTTGGTTTGAGGAAGAACACCGGGTTCAGGATGTCGGGGAGGCAACCATTCGTGGGAACGGACTTATGTAGTCGTGCGTGGGACGACGTGATTTGTCGATCATATGGCTTCGTGCTCAACTGACTGGTTTCCCGTGCTCTGCAGGTAACCATGGAGGACGAGCCGAGCTCCTCCGGACGCCGCGACCGCGAAGAACAGAGTGCCGACGAGTCGGTTACCCTGATTGATACCGTGACCGACCCTTTGCTGGAATGGGTGGGCGTCGAGCCACGGGGAATAGCGTCGGTCTACAGCCGGGATGACCGACATCCATACGCCGTCATCGAAGAGGGTCAAGACCAGCCCAACTTCCAAAGGAACTTCGCGGTCATGCGCTCGTCATTCCGTGCAAGGATTTGCTCGGTTTATCCGAATTACAGCTTCGCGATGTATGAGATCGCGTTCAAAGACCTAGGGTTGCGGATGCCCTTCACTGATTTCCAGGCCGGGGTCTTTACGCACTTGGAGCTGGCCCCGTCCCAGCTACATCCAAACTCTCTCGCCTTCATTCGGGCGTTTGAGTTGACGTGTCGCTACCTGAGGATCGGGGCGACCATCCCGCTTTTCTTCCGGATATTTCACTTGCAGCGTCAGTCCCGAGGAGGGAAACATAGCTGGGTCTCCCTGAAGCAGTCGAGGAGACTCTTTAAGATGTATATGGACTCCGTGAGGGGGTTTAAAGACAAGTGGTACGTGGTACGGCCAGTTACCGACGCTGCTTTAAATTCCCTTTTCGAGGAGGAGGAGCCGGTGAGCGACGAGGATGGGGAGGCGATGTTGGGCGACGATGGGAACCCTGTGTTAGGCCGTACGGCTAAAGTCCCTGTGCACTGGATGTCCCGGCATTACGAGCATGGAACCAGCTATTATCATACTGCAGCCGGGGACATGTGCTCGGAAGACGAGCAGGCGTACGGCGCTCTTTGCCGGTTCGTCGATAGTTTCCATCCCGCCCGGTGGGTTACGCGGGAAGGGGATGATATCCTGGACAAAGATGGTTACCCAACGTTCGAGTCCCGTCCGATTGACACCAAGGCGCTGGTGGAGTGCCCGACTTACAGGCAGGCTGCCCGCCTGTTAGGTTGTTTGTTGCTTGAAATTCTTTATTCGTCATTTATTTATGAAGTTTGCTCGATACTGACCTAACCTTTATTTTGTGCAGGTACGATGGCTAGTCGACATGAAAGACTTTTGAAATTATCCTGCGACCAGAGGCGAGGCAGGAGGGTCGTGAAGGCCCCACAGGCGACGAGGATGGGCTCCCCACACAGTCCAAATGCTCCTCAGCCGGTGAGGGTGGACTCGCCGTCGAGCTCGGGGCCCGCGTCGGATCCAGAAGTCGAGGAGATCGACCCCAGTGCCGTTTTGCTGCAGAGGAAGAGGACCCGCGTGGAAGGTAGCCCGACTGTCGGCGAGGATGTCGGTGCTGTTAAATCTTTCGCCTTCCCCCCCTGCTTCGAAGAGGCGGGTTTTTTCGAGCGATTCCCTCCGACAGTGGTTGCCCATGAAGCTGCGGCCATAAAAAAGATGAGTAAAGAGGAACGGAAGGCGTATCTGGCCGCCAGCATGGATGGGCTGGTAAAAATGGCCGAGATGGCTTTGGTGCTATCCGAGGATGGAGGGGATTCTGCCCGTGTTGAAGAACTCGAGCAGGAGAAGGCGGCCCTGACCGCGAGCTCGCGGAAGTTGAAGGTCGCTCTGGAACGCTCAGAGGGGATGTTCCGAGAGCAGACCGCGATGCTCGATGCTGAGAGGGAGATATTGACCCTGGAGAAGGAGAAGTCGGGGAAGTTGACCGCGGGATGTCGAGCTGGACATCAGGATGTCGGGCACGGATGTGACCCCTTTGCTCGGCGTGGTCCTCAGTAAGTCCCTTTGGACTGGGCCTTAACAGTGCTTTTGAGCCTGTCGGGCCCAGTCCAGAACAGTTTTTATTCAACAACACTTTTTCTTTGCGTGGAGGATTTTTCACTTCATTGGTCAATAATTTTGGAAGGTCGACATGGCTCAATTTTATTTATTTTTGGTTATTATTATTTTAAAAGGATAAAATTTAGATATAACTCTTTAGAGGTATTTCTTATTATTTTTTAAAGAAAATATGATAATGATATAATTTTCTATATATATATATATATATATATATATATATATATATATATATATATATATATATATATATATATATATATATATATATATATATATATATATATTAAAATGATTAATTTTAATTGAAAGAAAGTGTACAATAACTTTACACATATTCTAATTAATCTCTTAGCGTATTGAATTTGTAAAAAAAAACTTATTTTTCAATCAATCATTAAGTAACTCTTTTTAAGAAGGCTAATAACACATACTCTGTTTTAATAAAATATCAATAATTCTTTATGAAAATACTATAATTAATATTATATGTATTAGATAATGAGAATCATCAATAGTTAATTTGTAAAAAAAAAGTCATTTTTTTATAATTTTATTTTAATTTAAGTAAAATTATTTATCACCATTTATGTAGGACGAAATATTGCATATTTAAACCAATGCTTTAAAAATTAGGTTAAATATCGAACCGATAAAATTTTCAATTTAAAGTTTATGTGATTCAACTAATTAAATATCGGGTCGAACCGTTTATTAAATAAACTAATAATATAAAATTAAATTTATAGAAATGTCGCACATAAATATATACTCACAACTTAATAAAATAAATATTTTAAAAATTTATTACAGACTTAATTCAGCAATAATGATAGTACCTTTAATAACACAATATATTTATACACTTCATTTCAATCTTCATTTATGAATAATTTGATTAAATTAAAGAATTATTACTAATTCAAACTAAAATGAAAATAATAGAACATAAAACTAAAATAAAGTTCAAATTATTAAGAATACTTCAATAAAATAAGATAGAATACTAAAAATAAATAATATAATATACTTAATTAAAGAACAAAAAACAAGTTGAAATACAACAAACAATTCATAATTGACAACAACAACAATATTGATTTGAACGACAATCAATATTGAACGGACATCGTGACTGATCTTACCGGTTGATCAGAATTCGAAGTGGGCCGAGAAGATGACGTCTGTTTGACTGTAAATTTGAGAAGATGAGGGGGTATACATGCAAGACACTCCGATGATCAAGTAAGAATGGATGCAAAGAGATACAAGAAAGATAGTAGGGTTATAGAATGAATATTGGATACTTGGCCCTTACAAGTGTGAGGGTTTATATAATTCTCGCGACGCTTGGTCATTGGTTCCTATTTTTGGGCCAAGATATTAGGTTTCTCAAAAATAGGCAACTGCCAGGACTTGGTCAAAATGCATAGTCGTGCTTGTAACTAGTCGTTGCACCAAGCACATAAGAGATTACAGGCAAAAGCGTTTATGAGCGTTTCCTGGTTGTCTGCTCTACATTCGTCGAGCAGACTTGGAGGTAGTTGCCTGTGTGGGCAGGAGTGTGTCTTGAGGATTGTTGACCTTGCTGCTCAAGGGGTGTGGTCGACCATGGATGCCCGACATGACTTCTAGAGCTAATGGGCCAGCGTTGTTAGGCCATGCAAAAGGTAGAAGCGGATTGGATCAATTCTAGTCATTGGGCTAGTCCAGAACATGAGCCCTCCAAGTCATTGCTCCTCGACGTAGGAGTGATGACTTTAGAGTCAGCCAGTGTGTCGAGGAGTCGAGGACGCTCCAGGATGCATTTGGGGGAGCTGCACCGAGGAGCTCGAACATGAGTTTTGGAGAATAACACGCGGGGAACCAAATGGTTGATTGGACCTTGAGAGGTAGCGTGTCACACTTGCATTGAGCCACATGCTGTCACGAAGGCACAATGATGGCAAGTCTAGGGACTATGGCATAATGATGATGACCCTTAGGCTATCATAGGCGCGTGCCCGCTCACGTGCTGGCGAAGATGTCTATAAATAGGAGAGAGGAAGCTTCATTTGCACTTTTCGCTTACTCTCTTCTGCTCGTTTCTACTAGTCCTGTAAAGCGCCGCCATACACCACCGTGATTTCTGTTCGTTCCTCCGTCAATCCTCCTCGACCAAGTAAGTTTCTTGTTTTTTCTTAATTTCTGGGACTTTTATCTTTGATTTGGGTTAGATTCCATGATTTTGTCCTTAAAAATGCATGTGGTTAGGATTAGAATAGCTTTGTGCGGAAATTTCCGTTGGTTTGTTGGCATCTGACGATGGTTCTGCCATATGAGGACGCTGATTCCATTGTGCATCTGTTTAGAGACATCTGGACTTAGGGCTGGTGATGGTAATTCACGATGAAATTTCTGGCGACATTGGGCTGTTTCCGGGCCTCTGTTATGATTCTCATGTGTTTTTGATGAGTTCCCGCGTGAGGTTCAAAACCCAACAATTGGAGAGACCACTCCTTGCGCAGGTTAGGGTTTACCCTGGCCGGAAGGCGCCCAATGCGTTAGAGGGAATTGCCCCTGTGCTTTTTTTTCCCGTTGTTTTTGAGTGAGGGCTCTGGTCGGGGACAGGGTCCTCGTTCCTTTGTGCGCCCTTTCGCTTGATTAGCGGTGGAATAATGAATTTAATTTGATGTCGAATTCACTTTTGTCCTCTGCTTTTCAGGTAAAATGGCTAGCAACACTGAATATGAAGTCATGAGCGAGCAAGGCGATTCTGAACTGGATCTGTCCGAGCGTACATCGACTGAGGAGAGTACGCCGGGGCAACATAACTCTGAGCCGATCGTGCCTGGGCAAAGTGCAGCTGAGCATAATATGCCCTAGTTTTCTGTGACTCATAAGGAGTGGATCGCGCCGAGTCCTCGAAAGATCGCCTGCTACTTCAACAATCATTAGGAAGAGGTGTTCATAATTATGGCTCTAGGGATGAAGCAAAAGGGTGCCGAGGAGGAGTGGGCTGTCTACATCCCCGAGAGGCGCCATCACATATGCTCAAAGTATGATGTAAATCATCTCCCTATGTACGAGATCCTATTCAGGGACATGGGTCTTCGGCTTCCCTTCATCGACCTACAGGTGGCCGTTTTCAACCATCTTCGTCTTGCTCCCTCCTAACTTCACCCCAAATCAATATCCTTCCTACGGGCTTTCGAGATCATGTGCGACTATTTGAAGGTCGGGGCCACTATCCTTTTGTTCTTCTACTGCATTCATCTTCAGAGGGGCGCAGTTGGCGACCAGTTCGGATGGGTCTCCTTGAAGCTGGCTAATGAGAAGTTGTTCAAGGCCTACTTCGAATCCGTTCGTAATTTTAAGAGTAGGTACATCCTGGTTCAAGCGGTGTCGGAGAGGGCGATTTAAAATGTGTTCAACAATGTTCCTAAGATTAGTCTTAACAGGAAGCCAGTGTCGACCGTGGAGAGCGAAACGATGATGGAGTTGGAGCAGAGGTTCAACTTTCATTGGACCAGGGAGCATTTTGATCAGGGAACCAACCATTATATTGTGAAGGCGGGGCAGCCGGGCCCTGAGGACCAGGCAAGCTATGACCGATTGTTAGCTTTCGTTGCGGGGATACCCCTTGTCTAACATACGGGAAAAGGGTGAAAACCTGTTGTAAACGAGGATTGAAAACCTGTGTTTAAACCAGGACTCATAAATGTTAAGGAGCTCCTCGAATGCGAGGACCCTAAAGAGTATTTAGGTAGCTGTTTTGTTTTTTTGATTTGACATTATCTTTATATCCATATTTTGCTAATCCGTTTTTGTTCTGTTGCAGAGAAGATGACTACTCCTCAGGAACGAATGCTCAGGATCACCGTGAACAAGGCCAAGAAAGCATACAAATTAATTTCTAAGAGTATTTTGCATGGTGAATGAGCAGGCGTGCCTCAGGATGGATCAAGGACCTCTTCGTTGGGTCCAACTGTTGGGCAGTCTTCTCCTCTGCAAGTGAGCTCGCGGTTTAAACAAACTCATTCCAGTGACTTAGTTGATCTAACTGGGGAGAAAGGTAAAGAGAAATTTATGTTGTCCCCCTACTTTCATGACACGAGCTTCTTTGAAGGCTCCTCTTTGGGTGTCCATAAGGCAGAGTCCCTGGCGTACGGGGCGATGGATCTTCCGAGCAAGAGGACCTTGTTGGCTCAGGATGCTGCGACCTTGATGAGGTCTTGGGTGCAGTGGTTATTCATGCTGAGGAGAGGAGTCCCGAGGAGTTGGAATTGAGGAAAGTCCGGGCAACTCTTACCACTCTTGAGGGGAAGTACAAAAAATTGAAGGTCGATAACGAGGCGTTGGTCAAGTCGAAGAAGGAGTCGGATGAGGAGAAGGACAAGCTCAAAGAGGATCTTATGGTGGAGATTAAAAAGCTCGAGTCCGTCATGGCCCCTGGGAAGGACGAGCCTAAAAATGTTAGGGAGTTGTCGACCAGGGCCCAACTGGTTTCTCATATTTAGCAAGCCGACGACGATGCTCTCGTGGCTGACGAGCATGGCGTAATATGGTGGGAGAATTGACTTGGGTGTTTTGTGTTTTATCGCAAATGTTGCGGATAGTAAGAGTCGCCACCGACTTTTCTTTTATCTAATAAAGGAAAGGGTGAAAATAACATGAAAGACCTTTTGAGAATTTTCTTGAGTTCGGGGGGTAGGTTATGAAAAGGAAAGGTGTTAGCACCCTTTTCATCCATAGTTATCTACAGGATCTTAATTGCTAGCTCACTTTGAAATGCTTTGTGTTTTTCTATAAGTTGGAAAATGTTTTGAAGATGTTTTGAAAATGTTAATTTTGTAATGATTCTCGTATCGTTGAGAATGTATACAAAATGTTTGTTTTGGAAATATTTTGAAAACGCCTTAGTGCGGCAATTTTGCAATGATTCTCGTATCATTAAGAATGTATACAAAATGTTTGTTTTGAAAATATTTATTGAAAGGGAGTGTTTGGAAAGATGTTTTTAAAATGCCAATGTAAGACAATTTTGTAATGATTCTCGTATCGTTGAGAATGTATACAAAATGTTTGTTTTGAAAAGTGTTTTGGAAATAGTTTGTTTTGAAAGTGTGAAATGTAAAGATTTGTTTTGGTTTATGAGCAAGCAATTATGAGCAATCTACCTACTCAAAAAGTCTATATTCTTTTTCTCCTCCTTTAGATAATGCTACTCTACAATTGGTTGGTAGAGAGCCATATCATTGAATGTGAGGGACAGGCGCAAGTCATCGTACAATCATAGAAGGTAACTTGTAAGATACTTTAGCAATTTTTCATAAGGGACTAAGATCATTTATCAAAGGCAACATCGAAGGGTCATCGAGGGACTACGATCTTTTAATCGAGGGTCTTTTCTAAAACATCCCACATTCGAGGGACATGACTATTTTAATCCAAGGCAACAAGTGTGGTTTACCCTAGAGGTGCATGTGTGTAAGGTGTTTTGTTTTCATGTTTAATTTGTCTTGATTAGGTTTTTTCTATGTTTGTTTTTAAATTTTGCCATACAAACCCTAATTACTATTAATAATAAGAAAAACGATAAATTGCAGAATTTAAATGTCCTACACTATTACAATGCTTTGAGAATGGGGGGTACAAGTTTCTGAATGGGGGAAGAAAGCAATAAAGCCTAATTATCTATTACAAACCATTGAATATGAATAATAATAAAATGCACAAGATGTAAAGATGAAGAAGAAAAAAGAAATTATTTTTGTGATTTTTGATGGAAAAAGTTTTATAATTAATCTAATTAAACAAATTAATTTATCAAAACAAAAACCTAAAAAATCTATGTTAATTAACTTAATAAATTTAAAGGGAAATTAAATAACAAAACCTAAGTCTAATTTAATTGTTTAGAAAATAATTTGGATGTTAATGTTAATTTGTAAAAAGTATTTTATAATGTGAAAAATAATAAAACCTAGTTCTAAATATTTTAATTAACAAAAATAAAATAAAGTGTTTAAATTAATTAAATAAAACCTAAAACTATTTTTTGTGATTTTATGATTTAAATATAATTTTATATTTAAAATAAAAGTGAAACAAAAAAGAAAATATAAAGAAAATAAAGTAAAAAAGATTGGGTATGTGGGGTTGTGAAAGAAATTTAGAGGGCATGAAAAGAATACTAGGTTCAAAAGACAGTCTTTTGTTTGAAATATAAAAATAAAAGTGGGCCTGTGTTGAAAAGTAAAAGGGGTGTATAAAAAAGTAAAAGCAAAAAAAAGAGGCCCAAGCCAGGGAGTCTCAGACGCCTGTTTTGAGATTCCATATTGCTGGCTCATGATGGTGTATTATGGGCTTACTCATCTGGTGCATTGGATTTAATCATGTAATGATCAGATGGTGATGAAAAGGGGAGCAATGTACGCTTAGTGGACTTGCTTGCATTGAATCTGAAATAAAAAAATATGAAACAAATAAAAAGATATCACTGGGGCTCGAACCCAGGTCCTTATAGTCACAGGCGCACGCTTTAACCACTGGGATGGTGATACATCCGCTAGTTAAAGCAATAACTATTAAATATATTTTAAAATTTTTTCTGAATGTTTGAAAGGAAACTTCATCTTCTTCGTGCGGCCAACAACAACAACAAGATATTTGAAAATGATAACTCCTTTATTTCTCAATCATTTCAAAAATTGTAAACACCAAACTTATTCTAAATTTCAACACGAATTCAGCCATGTAAATAACTTACGCTAACACTCAAAGATGAACATGAATTTCTGTTGGTACCAAATTAAGACCTAATTTTTCTGAAACTTTAAACTCAAAATTCTCCACGTGAAGTTAACATAAATGAAAACTAAAGGCATGATTAGCTTCAAGGCAATGATGTCTACATTTTTTATTCACAAAGTAACCATTAATGATGCTTTTATAAGAAGTTCAAAGTTGAGAAAACTTACCTAAAAACTGATAATCGTGTTTGGAGTTTGAGTACTCTTGAAGGTGTTGTGATGATCTGGATAGCTTCACTGAACTCCTAGGAAGCTATTACAATGCTTACTTTGGATTGAGAGTGACTGGATTCTTCTGGAGAAGTCAAGTTGTAGGTGGTTAATTTTGGAAATGGAGGATGATGAATATGGTGTTATAGTGGTGTAGCAAGTGTTTGGATAGCTTCTATATGAGTTATAGAAACTTTGTGAATGATTTAGAGTGAAAACGCACAGGTGGATTAAGTGTTTGGAGTTTAAGGTTAGAACTTGCAACAATGGAGGATTTGAATGTCAATTCTGATTTCAGGGAGTTTAAGAGGGTTAAGAGGCTTGTAAAATTGTCCTTTGGATTGTAAATGCTTCCTCTATTTATAGAGGGAAGGTTTTAGAGGTTGAGTTGACTTGGTTTACAAAGTCACATGTTATGGCTAAGTTGGATTGTACATGAAGCAAACTTTGAAATTCATGGTTTCAATGTGAAGTACAAGCATGGTCTGAGTGGTTAGAGGCTCTAGAAAAATTTATTATGGTTGTGACATTGTGTATGTTAAGAAGAAACAATTTCAAGGCTCAAGGAGAGTGGACTTTGTGATTAAAGTCACTTTTCCAAAATGGAAGTGTGAACTTTGTTCCATTAATGGAAAAATGGTTTGGACAATGGCTCAATCACTTTGATAATAGATCAATCAATTGGGTAAACATTTAATTATGGAGGTATATGTTGATGATATGATTTCTAAATCCCAGACTGAAGAAGGGCATGTAGAAGATTTGTTGAAGTTGTTTTAGCGTTTGAAGAAGTATCATCTTCGCTTGAATCTAAATAAATGTACCTTCGGTATTCGGTCAGGGAAATTGTTGGGTTTCATTGTTATCCAGAAAGGGATTGAAGTTGACCCTGATAAAGTCAAAGCAATTCAAGAGATGCCAGCACCGAGAATTGAAAAGCAAGTCAGAGGGTTCCTCGGGCGTTTGAATTATATTTCCATATTCATTTCCCACATGACTGCAACGTGTGAACCAATCTTTAAGTTGTTAAAGAAAGATCAAGGTTGTGTGTGGACAGATGACTGCCAAAGGGAATTTGAAAGTATTAAAGAATATCTGCTTGAACCTCATATCCCGCTCCCTCCCGTTGAAGGAAGACCATTGATTATGTATCTGACAATGTTAGATAATTCCATGGGTTGTATTCTGGGATAACAAGATGAAACAGGAAAGAAAGAGTATGTCATTTATTATCTCAGTAAAAAGTTTACTGATTATGAGTCATGGTATTCCATGCTGGAAAAGACATGTTGTGCTCTGGTCAGGGCGACAAAACGTTTGCGGCAGTATATGTTGAATCACACTACTTGGTTGATCTCCAAAATGGATTCAATCAAGTACATTTTTGAAAAGCCTGCTCTTACTGGGAGAATTTCCCGCAGGAAGATGTTGTTATCTGAATATGACATCAAATACCGCACCCAAAAAGCTATTAAAAGCAACATGTTGGTAGATTATCTTGCTCACCAACCAGTTGATGATTATCAGTTTGTGAAGTATGATTTCCCCGATGAGGATGTGATGTTTCTGAAAGTGAAAGACTGTGATGAACCTTTTCCTGAGGAAGGTCCTGATCCTGAATCTCGCTGGAGTGTGATATTTGATGGAGCTGTGAATGCTTATGGTAAAGGAATTGGTGCTGTGATTATCACTCCACATGGATCATACATTCCTTTTACTGCAAGGTTGACATTTGATTATACTAATAATATGGCAGAATATGAGGCTTGCATCATGGGTCTCGAGGAAGCTATTGATCTCAGAATTAAAATTCTAGATGTGTATGGCGATTCAGCTTTGGTAATAAATCAGATTAAAGGAGAGTGGGATACTCGTCACCCCGACTTGATCCCTTACAAATATTATGCTAGAAGATTGTTACCCTTCTTTAATAAAGTTTAATTCCATCACATCCCCAGAGACGAAAATCAAATGGCGGATGCTCTGACAACTCTGGCTTCTATGTATCAAGTGAATACTTGGAACGATATACCTCGAATTGTAGTTCGGAGACTGGATAGGCCCACTCATGTGTTTACAACAGAAGAGGTAGCAGATGAGAAACCTTGGTATTATGACATCAATCATTTTCTTCAGACTCAGGAATATCCGATTGGTGCTTCGAATAAAGATAGAAAGACATTAAGAAGATTGGCTGGCAGCTTCTTCCTCAGTGAAAATGTGTTGTACATGAGAAATTATGACATGGTCTTGCTCAGATGCATGGATAGACACGAAGCAGACATGTTTATGCATGAGATTCATGAAGGTTCATTTGGCACTCATGCCAATGGACATTCGATGGATACAAAGATGCTAAGGGTAGGTTATTATTGGCTTACAATGGAATCTGACTATTAAAAATTTGCGAAGAAGTGCCATAAATGCCATATTTATGCGGACAAGATTCATGTGCCTCCGACACTTCTCATTGTTATTTCTTCCCCGTGGCTTTTCTCTATGTGGGGTATTGACATGATTGGGATGATAGAACCCAAAGCTTCTAATGGACACCGTTTTATCTTGGTAGCAATTGATTACTTCACCAAATGGGTGGAAGCTACTTCATATTATAATGTTACTAAACAGGTGGTTGTGCGCTTCATTAAAAATAATCTTATATGTCAGTATGGTGTGCCAAGCAGAATCATCACCGACAATGGCTCGAACCTGAACAACAAGATGATGACAGAATTTTGTGAAGAATTCAAGATCGTCTATCACAATTCATCTCCGTACAGGCCGAAGATGAATGGGGCTGTTAAAGCTGCTAATAAGAATATCAAGAAGATCGTCCAGAAGATGGTTGTTACTTATAAAGATTGGCATGAAGTTCTCCCTTTTGCTTTACATGGATATCAGACATCTGTCCGCACTTCAACATGAGCAACCCCATTCTCCCTTGTGTATGGAATGGAAGTAGTGCTCCCAATCAAGGTTGAGATTCTCTCTTTGCGTGTGATCATGGAAACCAAGTTGTCAGAGGTTGAATGGGTCCAGAACAGGTTTGACCAATTGAATTTGATCGAAGAAAAGAGAATGACAACTTTGTGTCATGGGCAGTTATATCAGAAGAGGATGAAGAGAGATTTTGATAAGAAGGTCAAACCTCGTGAATTCAGAGAAGGCGACCTCGTGCTCAGGAAGATCATGTCTTTTAACACTGATTCTAGGGGCAAGTGGACTCCCAATTTTAAAGTCCCATATGTTGTCAAGAAAGCCTTCTCTGGCGGTGAATTAATTCTTCAAACTATGGATGGCGAGGAGTTCCCACGTCCCATGAATGCTGATGTAGTCAAGAAATACTTCGCCTAAAGAAATAAAAGAACAACTCGCTAAGTTGAAAACCTGAAAGGGAGGCTTAGGCAAAAAAGAGCGTCTCGGTAGGCCGAAAACCCGAAAGGGAGGTCTAGGCAAAAACTAGAGACAAAAACAGAACAAAATTTCCCGCTAAGTTAAAAACCCGCAAGGGCAGCTTAGGAAAAAGTTAGGGACTTTCTTGGCAAGTAACTACATCATACAAGACTTGATCATGGAAGCAACAATCTTCTTGGATCCTCACCATACTTCAACAGAAGCTGCTGCTTAGAATTTAAAATTTGTTAGAGAGAATAGCGGTCATTGTATTTCAATGTATCTTTTCCATTATATATTACCATTTTCCAAACTTTGTAAATATCCATGAAGTCTCGCCATTCGCAGACTACCATTCTATCAATAAAATTTGTGCTTTTACCCAATTCTTTATAGTTCCTATTTTTATTCAGCTTACAAAGACTCCATTTATTATTGATAATAATTTTCAAAGCAAAAAGGATTAAATAACAAAATTGTTTTTTCAAAAAAGAATCCACAACTTACTTTTACTTTAGATTTTGTGATTCAAGAGGAAAACAAAAGCGGTGATCCCAGGAATGGACGAACTCCAGTAATTTTGGGAAGTTTTTTTTCTCCCGGGAAGGTTTTCCCAGTTTGTTTTTCGTTGGTATGTATATGATTTTTGTATATTGAAGACGATATTAATTGACGTAAGGTGCAGTATTGGGTTTGTAACTCCAGTGTCCCCAGTCAAGTCTTGGTTCTTTTTTCATTTTTTGAGTTTGCATGATATGAAGACTCAATCCAAGATTCTCCAGTGAAGGTCTCGCTTATTTGATGGAAATCCTTTCTCCCCAGAGAAGTTGTTGCAATAATTACTCTCGAAGAAGAACGTATCTCTGGTTTCCCCAGTGAAGAACGTATCTTGGTTTCACCTCGATGATGTGGTGTTGACCTCCCCAAGGAAGTCAGCACGAAGTCCCTAGTTGATGTCGCGATGATGAAGCATTATATCCCTTAGTGAAGCTTGTATGATATTTCTCTATTGAAGTCAGCTTGAATTCCTCAGTGGATGTTTTGGCAATTTGGTTTCCATCTGCCTTATTTTAAATCAGTTTTGCAATCCCCAGTAGAAGTGCTACACATGAAAACATTTTTCCCCCTGTTGAAGTATGAGTTCTATTCCCTGGAAGCCTAGAGAAGGATGTTATATCCATGTATCTGTACTGTTTTGTCGCTCCCCAGTAAAGTTAAGCCATGCAGTAGGACTTTGTTTCTTCAGTTGGCGCTTATTTTCTTATGGATGTGATTTAGCCGAGTGTTGTGTGCGCCTGGGTTGGTTTTGTTTGTTTATCCCTAGTTTTATATGTCTGTTTTGTCAGCATATGTACGATAACACTCATACATTCATACATACATCGTGCATAGCTAAACTTAGCAAATCATTGCTCATTCCTATCCATTAATATCTTGTTGGCATATTACCCTGTTTTACATAGTTGTGTTATCCTCTCCCCCAATAGAGTGTCATCCATAAGCAGAAAGTGTATATTCTTTCAATTTCCCCACTGAGTTATCCCTCATGGAAGATTTTTGCTTCAGCCTTCTTACACAGCTCTTTGTCTGGGTGATTTGGGTGTCCCTCTTGAGTTTATTTCTTAAAGAATTTATTTTGGAAGACCATTTCATTCCAGTTTATTTCTGGTTTGAATCCTTGATCCTCAACAATATTACTACTTTGGATTTCAGCAAGCTTCGAGTTTCAGTTTGGGAAATGTTCATTTATTTTGCACGAGAAGACTTTATCTCCTCGGCAGGAATATATTGGCATGTCCCCAGGAAGTCATGATTCTTTCCTCAGGAAGTCATATTGCTTTCCCCAGGAAGTCATTTTTACAGTCCTTCCTATAACAGTAAGTAACAAGTCTCCTTATTTGAGCAACTCATACTTCCCTATAAAGTCGACATTACCCTTTTGGCTATCTTCTCTATGAGTGGATAATTCGCAGTTTGTTGTCAAATTACTCCCGTGGATGGAAAATATTTCAATATCGCAGAAACAGTTCATTGTGAAATCTTTACAAGTGATAGTCTCTTTATTTGAGACAACTTATTACCCTTTCCAGGAAGAATTCCTTGTTTAAAAAAGAAGTTGAGACCCGTTCTAGGTGAAACGCCGGAATGTTGAAAAAACTTTTTATCTTTTGCTACCTTCAGTGAACATTGGTAGTTCATCGTCAGTGAACGACAGTGCTATGATATATTTTCTCTCTACCTTCAGTGGAAGTTGGTAGGTCACCATCAGTGAAAGTTGGTGATTGTTATCTTTTTGCTACTTTCAGTGAACGTTGGTAGTTCATCGTTAGTGAACGACGATGCTATGATATATTTTCTCTCTACCTTCAGTGAAAGTTGGTAGGTCACCATCAGTGAAAGTTGGCGATTGTTATCTTTTTTCTACTTTCAGTGAATGCTGGTAGTTCGTGAACAGTGATGCTATGATATATTTTCTCTCTATCTTCAGTGAAAGTTGGTAGGTCACCATCAGTGAAAGTTGGCGATTATTATCTTTTTGTTACCTTCAAGGAACGTTGGTAGTTCATCGTCAGTGAATGGAGGTGCTATGATATATTTTCTCTCTACCTTCAGTGAAAGTTGGTAGGTCACCATCAGTGGAAGTTGGCGATTGCTATCTTTTTTCTACCTTCAGTGAACGTTGGTAGTTCATCGTCAATTAACGGTGGTGCTATGATATATTTTCTCTCTACCTTCAGTGAAAGTTTGTAGGTCACTATGATACGGTGGGAGAACTGACTATGGTTTTGCGTTTGTATTCGCAAATGTTTCGGTTGAGCAAGAGTCGCCACCGACTTTTTATTTTATCCTAAGGAAAGGTTTAAAAAGCACAGCAAAAACCTTTGAGATTTTTCTTGGGTTCGGGGAGTAGATTATAGAAAGGGAAGGTATTAGCACCCTTTCTATCCATGGTTATCCATGGGCTCTTAGGTACTTGCTTAGATCAACTTGCCTTGGTTTTCAATTGTTTGAAATGGTGCTTGGTGTGTGGTTTTGAAAATGCTTTGAAAAAGATGCCTTGTATAGGCTACCCTTGTAACAATTCTTTACTCGAATGTTTTACAAAAGGTGTTTTGTCTTTTGAAAAGATGTTCCAAGGTTTTTGAAAGTTTGTTTTGAAAGTGTTTGTGAAGTGTGGTTTGAAAAAATAAGCAAGTGTTTTGTTTTGCAAGTTGACAAGTACTTAAGAGTTATCTACCCTAAAGTTCTCAAAGATTTTTGTTATGTTTTAGACCTTTTGACAATTTTGTTCCACCATTGCATTTGGTGGACAATCTTGTATTAGGAGGTGAAAGGGACGGGCGCGGGTCATCGTTTAGACCATAATTGCAATAGTGCTAAGTATCTTTGGGCAATTTCTCTTTGAAAGGGACTTGATCATTTTAGGCAACTTTTCGAAAGCGTCATCGAGGGACTATGATCATTTGATTGTTTGTTTTACCCAAAGAACCTTAACATGCAATATGGCCCATTTATTTGAAGGCAACAAAGTGGAATACCCTAGGGGTGCAAGTGTGATATGTGTTGTCCATATTTCATGCTTGTTTATCTTGAAATTAGGTCAAACTGTTTTGTTCTTTTTATTTGCATACAAACCCTAACTCTAGCATGGTATATTTAGAAAGCGATAAAGTGCGAAAATTAAAATTCCTACACTATTACAACACAATATGGGAAGGGGGGTACAAATGTTCAAATGGGGGATATTTAGACAAGAAATTAAAACCTAGCTATTACATCAATTTTGAATATTACAAGGTAATTGATTGCATAATTTAAATGGGAAATAAAATAAAGATGCAAAATGCAAAAAGGGTTTTCATATGTATGAAAAAAGTGTTATTTATGTCAAATAAATAAAAATAAAAAAAGGTATTATTTTGGAGTTTTTGTATTTTAAGGGTAAAACCCTAATTTTCCTTAAGTAATATATATATTTTTTAATTTATACAAGTATTTGTTTATTATGTACAAAAATAAAATAAAATGAAGTATATTTATAAAAAGTATTTTTTGAGGTCAAATATTAATAAAATAAAAAAATGTAGGTATTATTGTATTTTAACCTAAATATACTAATAAATATATATATATATATATATATATGTATTAATTTCCAAATATGTATTTATATATAAAAAATAATAATATTTAATATTTATAAAAAAAGTATATTTTCAAAAGAAAAATGTAATAAAAAATCAGAAAATAAAGTATATTGGTATTATTTTTCCTATCTATTCTAAATAATATATATATATATATATATATATATATATATATATATATATATATATATATATATATATATATATATATATATATATATATATATATATATATATATATATATATATATATATATATATATATATATATGTGTGTGTGTGTACAAATGTCCATATAAACAAATAAATGCCTAAAAATAGAAAAATGGTGTAAAAAATGTTTTTTCATGTTTTTAATATTATTAGAAAAAATAAATAAACCAAAATAAAAAAAGAAAAATCAAAAAATCAACAAAACACACAAATTGGGCTCAGGGGGTGTGAAATCAGAAATATGGTGTGAAAAGAAAATCAGAAGCAAGCCCAGCCCATGAAGCTTCTTCTTCAACCTCTAAACAAAAAATGTTCAAAAAACGCGCGCCTGTACTTCTAATTCAAACACCTGGATTCTTTGATTTTTTGCACAAACTTCCAACATAAGAAATGTTAAGCATTGAATCAAGATTCTAAATATATAAAAAACTCATCCTAACTCTCAGAAATGAGAGAGAATTTTGACATTCCCAAATCCTGACCTAAGTTTTCTTCCATATTCAGACCTTAAATTCTCACAGCTCAAGCAAAATAAATGAAAAGTAAAAGCATGTACAGATTCAGGGGCATGAGTAGAACACTTCTTATTCACAAACTTAGAGCTAATGATGCCTAGAATAAGAGTTAGAAGTTCAAGAAAATACCTGTTCAGTTGAAGTTCTATCTGGAAATGGGGGAGCTTTCAGAGCAAGATGATGATCTGTACAGCTTGCCTGAAGTGTGGTGATGCTATTCCAATGCTTACTTTGCTTTGAGACACCTTGAATCGAGCTATGGACTTCCAACTGTAAAACAAGAAAGTGAAAATGGTGGAACTGGTTAGAGGAATTACAGGTCGTGTTTTAGGTTTTGGTTAGCTTGCATTGATGCTAGGGAATGTGTTTGATGAGCTTTGGGCAAGAAATTATGCAAGGGATGAGAGTTGGCACTCAAACTGTAGTGAGAACTCTGTTTGAGCAGTTTGATGGTGGTTCTGAGTTTGTGGAGGTATTGGAGGTATTGGAGTCGTGTGCTAGCTTAGTTAGGATGATTAGAAGGTGTACACAATGTTTGCTTAAGTGTTCTAATGCTGAGATCAAAGTTGTGTTATGTTATGCCACTTTTCTTCACACTTAAGCAATCAAAGCCAAGTTGATGTTCTAGGCAAGTAGAGGCCCCCTAAACATGCTGCTAACCTTGTCTTGATAAAAGTGTTTTGCTCATAATCTTGTGCCAATTGGATTTGATCTGTACCTCTTGGATTTGCATTATGACATAAAGCTTGCTTTTGCAAAAATGGCCATTTTACTTTTTCCATTTATGGCTTAATTCAACATGTAATGCACAAACTCATGAAACAAAGCCTTAGCACAATGAACATGCATTAAATTATTGAGTGTTGGATGGTTTAAGGGCCTGAAATGTTGCACAAACCAAGCTGACTTGAAAATGGCATAAGTTATGAACATGTACATGACCAATTCAAAAGTGAGTTTTTGCCATATTGCAAAATTCGAATCTCTCAAGTTATGAGGTTGTTTGATGAGTTCTTGGACATTTTGGAAAGCTTGGAATGTGTACTACAATCCATCTTTGAAATGAAAATTGAAATTCCAAGTGGAAGTGTATGGAAAATGGCCTTGAAGTTAGGTAGAAAATCTTGCCAAAATAGGTTAAAATTTCACTAAGTTAAGAATGGTTTAGTACCCTTATTCCAAAAATTGTAACTTGAGATACAAGCCTCATTTGGGAAAACTTTGTGAATAAAAGTTGTAGATTATGCAACAAGCTACAACTTTCATGTTTTGACTTTTGTTTGAATCCAAATGAATCTTGGTGAGAAAGTGGGGCAAAGTTGGGAAAAATTAGGGTTTTTCATAACTTAGAAAAATTCTAAGTTATGAAAAATTCTCATTTCTAACCCTAATTTGCATTTTTTGATTTCTTGGTGAACAAGTTTCATGATTTGGCATGTTTTGATAAAAAATGAATCTTGACCCTTGATTTTGACCAAAAAGTCAAAGTTTGATTTTTCAGTATACAGTCAAAATTGATCAATTGAGTGGGAAATTCAACTGTCAATTTTGTGCATTTGGGATCTTTTGAGTTTGTTGAGCATGTCAAGAT
Organism: Vicia faba; assembly: GCA_948472305.1. NCBI lineage: Eukaryota > Viridiplantae > Streptophyta > Magnoliopsida > Fabales > Fabaceae > Vicia > Vicia faba. Next base: position 769,080,548 of record OX451739.1, on the reverse strand, counting down.
AATTCCATGGGGTCCTTGAGTCCATATGTGAGCTTGGTTTGCCATTGGTTGGGTCAAACGGTCAAAAATTGCCTTTGTGCAGTCAAAACCCTAAAAATGACCATTTTGCCCTTTTGGTGATCTGATCAAATTTCTTGTGGAATTGTGATCCAAACTTGATCAAATGGTCCATGTGAGTTCATGATGTTGACGTGGGTCAATTTTCATGAGGTTTGACTGTCAATTGGCCACAGTTGACTTTTTCCCCAATACAGTTGATTTCTAGGTCAACTGTCCAATTGACTGGGCAAAACTTGGAATCAAGACTTGAAACTTGATATGGATAAACTTGGGAGTCCAATATGAAGCAAAAAAGTCATCTTAGGCATTTTAGGTCAAAACATCTTTGTGCAAACTCAAACCCTAATTTGGGTCAACAGTGCAAGGAGAAGTCTTGAGCAGATGAAACCCTAACTGGATCTTGATCTTCAAGGGCTTGGTGATGAGAAATCAATGAGAAAAGGGAGGGAAAATTTTGGGGTACAACAGTTGCCCCTGTTCAATCTTCTTGAATCTGAAGAGTTAGATTGGTAAGTTTTCCTTTCGTGACTCGAGGGTAAAAGGAGATTGGACACTAGAGTGCCCTTAAATTTGCACTTGCCCAAGCAAGGGATGCGGGAATGGGCTTAGAGATGCCATTTGGAGATGGGCTTAACGATGCCATCTGGAAGAGTGACGGACACTTGTCGGGGATGGGCTTAAAGATGCCATCTGGAATGAGTATCAGGAAGGTGTCCATGCTTCGGACCAACTTCGAACTGGGGGTCTGAATAAGCAATAGATTGACATCCGTTGTTGGGAGGAATCCGTAAACTGTTTTCAAAAAATGCAGCTGAACAAGTTGATAGGTTAACATCCGTTGTTGGGAAGAATCCATAAACTGTTTTCAGAAGTCTGGAGAAGAATCTGAACAAGCGATAGGTTAACATCCGTTACTTGGAGAACCCGTGAACTGTTTTCAGAAATCTTGCAGTTGAATAAGCAATAGAGCAGCATCCGTTGTTGGGAAGAATCCATAAACTGTTTTCAGAAGTCTGGAGAAGAATATGAACAAGCGATAGGTTAACATCCGTTACTTGGAGAACCCGTGAACTGTTTTCAGAAATCTTGCAATTGAATAAGCAATAGAGTAGCATCCGTTGTTGGGAAGCGTCCGTAAACTGTTTTCAGAGGTTACATCTGAACAAGCGATAGATTAACATCCGTTGTTGGGAAGAATCCATAAACTGTTTTCAGAAGTCTTGAGAAGAAAACTGAACAAGTGATAGGTTAACATCCGTTACTTGGAGAACCCGTGAACTGTTTTCAGAAATCTTGCAGTTGAATAAGCAATAGAGCAGCATCCGTTGTTGGGAAGCGTCCGTAAACTATTTTCAGAGGTTACATCTGAACAAGCGATAGATTAACATCCGTTGTTGGGAAGAATCCATAAACTGTTTTCAGAAGTCTTGAGAAGAAAACTGAACAAGTGATAGGTTAACATCCGTTACTTGGAGAACCCGTAAACTATTTTCAGAAATCTTGGAGGTGGAGGAAGAACCGGTGTAGGGTTTCCTGATGATGAGCTCGTATAAAACTGCGTCTGGATGAATCTGGAATAAGCATTAGAATGTTGCCATGTCTGGGTCACATCTGAACTATCCATGGAAAGACTCTCGGAAGATAATGATTTTGTCTGTCGACTGATCTTACCTGAAAAGGTAAAGAGTTAGTTATATGCAATGTCATGATGCATGACGCAATGTATGTTATATGATATGAATGTAAATGAATGCGCATGTAAGCTGGAGAGCTGTCTTGCAAAGGATGGATGAATCCGAGATAGCTGAAGATGACAATATCTTGATTGCTGCCGGGAAGAATAATTCCTGGTCGTTGCTGGAGAAAAAAGGAGCTTGGGTTGTATACCGATCTTCTGGGGAATTCTTGATGACTTCTACTGGGGAGTACCAATCTAGTAGACTCATGCTGGAGATGCAAGACCGAGAATCTTCAGCTTGGCGGGAAGTATCTCTGGCGACTTCACTGGGGAACTCAAGATTTGCTCTCTTAAAACTCTGTGGGGAGAAGGTTCATTAGTCTGGCTTCGCTGGGGAGTGATAACTTGAAACCTTAGCTCGGCTGGGGATACTGAAACTTAAACTCCGAGGGGAATTGAATTACGGAGGATCCTCTGGCTAGGGGATTGTAAAGATAAGTTACGCTGGGGAACTCTGATGAACTCCGCTGGAGGTAGGAAGAATTTTGGCGAGTGCGATCTTCCGTGGCAATAAGCTGAGGATAACCCAGTTATAAGCCCTTGTGAGAAATAACTTTGAATAAAACTCGGGAGAGACGTCCGTACTCTGTAGGGGATAAACCTCGAGAATCTGCTGGAGATAAGCTTCAGGGTTTGCTGGGATATGGATTCCAAATCTACCGGGGGTTTCCTTTGAGGGGTATCGAGATATCCAACTGTACTTTCGACCTATCAGCAATCCTCCTTCTGGATTCATAAGGAAATGATTATGTTCAAATGCATATGCCTATTTAACAAAACATTGGACGTTTCTCAAAATAAAACAAATAGTGCAAGAGAAAAAGTGAAAGGAAATGACACAAATTTCTGGGAAAAGTATTTGTATTGACTTTTTATGAGTATATTTGTACAAAGGAGACGATCATCCTAGTAAGAGGATTCTGTCGTAAATATTGAAAGATTTATACAAAATAAAGGATGGCTATGTGAAATAATTCCATGGGATTCCATTCCGCTATAGCTTTCACAACTCTGAATATCTGTCCATTCAATGCTTCGTTTGCCGATGACTGGATTGATCAGAAGCCTGGAACTGGTTGATGAAGAGATTGCCTTTGAAGTGATCCGACGAGACATAGTCATACGCTTTAATTCCCTAACTTTTGCCTGAATCGCCCTTTCGGGTTTTCGATCCACCGGGAAACCCCTTTTTGCCCAAGCCGCCCTTTCGGGTTTTCGACTTGCCGGGTGTACAGATTTTTTTTGTTTTTATCCCTAACTTTTGCCTGAACCGCCCTTTCGGGTTTTCGGTCCACCGGGATGCCCATTTTTTCCCAAGCCTCCCTTTCGGGTTTTCGACTTGTCGGGTTATTTTATGCGTAGTCTTTTTTGACTATGTCTGCGTTCGCAGGGTGTGGCAAGTCGTCGCCGTCCATGGTGGTCAGAATCATTGCACCACCAGAAAATATGCTCTTGATCACAAATGGTCCTTCATATGTAGGAGTCCATTTGCCCCTGGGATCACTTTGCGGCAAAATAATCCGCTTGATTACGAGATCTCTGACTTGATACACTTGACGTCTGACTTTCTTATTGAAGGCCTTGATCATTCGCTTTTGATACGCCTGACCATGGCATATAGCAGCGAGTCGCTTTTCGTCGATCAGACTGAGTTGATCAAGTCGGGTCTGCATCCAATCATCTTCATTCAAACATGCATCCTTCATAATCCTTAGAGAAGGAATCTAGACTTCCATAGGCAAAACAGCTTCCATGCCATAAACCAAAGAAAATGGGGTTGCCCCAGTTGAAGTACGTGTCATCGTACGGTATCCATGCAGAGCAAATGGTAACATCTCATGCCAGTCTTTGTAAGTGACCGTCATTTTCTGAATGATCTTCTTAATGTTTTTGTTCGCAGCTTCAACAACACCATTCATCTTCGGCCGATAGGGAGATGAATTGTGATGATAAATCTTGACCTGTTCGCACAATGCGGTGATCATCGTGTTATTCAGATTTGTACCGTTGTCTGTGATGATCCTGTCCGGAACACCATACCGACATATGAGATTTTGCTTGATAAAGCGGGCAACCACATTTTTAGTAACAGAGGCGAAGGAAGCTGCTTCGACCCATTTGGTGAAATAGTCAATGGCAACCAGGATAAAGCGATGCCCGTTGGAAGCCGTGGGCTTGATCTCTCCAATCATATCAATGCCCCACATTGCAAAGGGCCACGGAGCAGTCAGAACGTTAAGGGGAACCGGAGGGATATGAACTTTATCAGCATAAACTTGGCATTTGTGGCAAGTACGGGAATGTTGATGGCAATCAGCTTCCATGGTAGACCAGTAATAGCCTGCCCTTAGGATCTTCTTAGCCATTGTATGCCCGCTCAAGTGAGTGCCAAATGTGCCGCTGTGTATATCAGTTATGATCAACTCTGCTTCAGCTTTGTCTACGCATCGGAGTAATACACAATCATGGCTTCGTTTGTAAAGGATACCGTTGCTCAGGAAGAATTTAGCAGCGAATTTCCTTAAGAACTTCTTGTCATTTACGGAAGCTCCTTCGGGATAATCTCTAGTCTCGAGATACCTTTTGATTTCATGGAACCAAGGTTGTTCCACTACTTCTTCGGTATTAATCTCGTGACAATGCGCAGGTTCATCCATTCGCTCGATGGTGATTTGGGGAGCCTCGTTATCCCAGTTGAGTTTAAACATGGAGGACATTGTAGCTAGAGCATCTGCTAGTTGATTCTCTTCTCGCGGGAAATGCTCGAAGGTAATTTGCTCGAAATGAGGCAACAACGTCAAGACATGTTCTTTGTATGGGATAAGATTAGGATGCTTGGTATCCCACTCTCCTTTGATTTGACTGATAACCAAAGCCGAGTCCCCAAATACGATCAAAGATTTGATCCCCAAGTCTATAGCAGCCTTGAGACCAAAGATGCAAGCTTCATACTCAGCCATGTTGTTTGTGCAGCTGAAGCAAAGTCGGGCCGTGAAAGTTGTGTGACAACCTTCTGGAGAAATGAGTACTGCGCCAATACCATTTCCAAGTGCATTTGAAGCACCATCAAAGTACAGGGTCCATCGGGATCCCTTTTAGGATCCGTCATACGGTCCGTCACCTTCAATGTTGTCCAAATTCATGATGTCCTCGTCTGGGAAGTCAAATCTCATGGGTTGATAATCTTCGATAGCCTGATGAGCCAGATGGTCAGCTAGTACACTCCCTTTTATAGCTTTCTGGGTGGTGTACTGGATGTCATACTCAGTTAGAATCATTTGCCATCTAGCTATCCTTCCAGATAAGGCGGGCTTTTCGAAGATATATTTGATAGGATCCATTTTGGAAATCAACAAGGTAGTATGAGTCAACATATACTGCCTTAGTCGGCGAGCAGCCCATACCAAAGCGCAACAAGTTTTCTCGGGCAGTGAGTAGCGAGTCTCACAGTCGGTAAACTTTTTGCTAAGGTAATAAATAACATGCTCTTTTCGACCAGACTCGTCATGCTGGCCCAAAACACACCCCATTGAGTTATCCAAGACGGTCAAATACATGATCAATGGTCTTCCTTCGACGGGTGGCATCAGAATAGGAGGTTCTAGCAAATACTCCTTGATTCTATCAAAAGCAGCTTGACAATCGTCGTTCCATTCAACTACTTGATCTTTCTTCAAGAGCTTGAAAATTGGCTCACAGGTAGAAGTCAGATGAGAGATGAATCTGGCAATATAGTTCAAGCGCCCCAAGAATCCTCTAACCTCCTTTTCAGTACGGGGAGCAGGCATCTCTTGTATTGCTTTTACTTTTGCGGGATCGACTTCAATGCCTTTGTTGCTTACAATGAATCCCATGAGTTTACCAGACCTAACTCCAAAAGTGCATTTACTTGGATTCAGCCTGAGCTTGTATTCTTTCAATCTGGCAAACAACTTCTCTAGATGTTCAAGGTGCTCTTCCTCTGTTTGTGACCGAGCTATCATATTGTCTACGTAAACTTCGATTTCATGATGTATCATATCATGAAACAAAGCTACCATGGCGCGTTGATAAGTTGCCCCTGCGTTCTTCAGCCCGAATGGCATCACTTTGTAACAGAAAGTGCCCCATTGTGTGACAAAAGTTGTTTTCTCCATATCCTCGGGGGCCATTTTGATTTGATTGTAACCCGAGAATCCATCCATGAAGGAAAACACTTTGTGCTGAGCTGTATTGTCTATCAAAATGTCAATGTGTGGAAGTGGGAAATCATCTTTGGGGCTGGCCCTGTTCAAATCCCGATAGTCCACACACATCCTGACTTTGCCATCCTTCTTAGGTACTGGCACGATGTTAGCGACCCATTGAGAATAGGACGTAACAGCCAGAAAGCCAGCGTCGAATTGCTTCATTACTTCTGCCTTGATCTTTTCAGACATGTCAGGCCTCATTCGGCGAACTTTTTGCTTGATCGGTGGACAATCCTCTCTTGTGGGGAGACGGTGAACCACAATGTCTGTGTCTAAACCCGACATTTCTTCATAAGACCAAACGAAGATTTCAACATACTCATTCAACAACTATATCAGGCGCTCCTTGACTCTTGATTCCAGATTGGCACCCACTTGCACCTCCTTCCGGTCTTCCTCGGTTCCCAAGTTGACAGTTTCCAATGACTCTTCATGAGGTAAGATGGCTCTTTCCTCTTGCTGCAGAAGTCTGGCTAGTTCCCCTGGTACTTCACAACCTTCGTCATCTTCATACTCGGCTTGATTGACCAGATCTTCAGAGTTATTGAAGGATATAGCGGAATAGTCACCCATGGAATCCGAAGTGGATGGGTACCTGCATTGGTGAATGTGGGTGTGTGTAAGGGATAGCCATCCTTAAACAAAAAATGCAAAAGGAAAGAAAATGAACACAAGCAGTTTATCAAATGAAAAACGTCCAATGAATCATTAAACATGGCATATGGATATGAAAAATAATCAAAACCCTTACAAATGGACCTACATGCCCCGGGCAAGGCATGAGGTGAAAAGATAGTGTACGGATTGTTTGAAAATAAATATTACAGACCAAATAGAAAATGTTTAACAGATAAATTACTGATGAATAAAAGTGATGGGGACAAAATCTTTTGCCTCCCAGTTGCTCAGTCCTCCTTTGACAGTTGGGTAAATCCACTCTTCGATGTTGCTCTCTTTGTCCTCATCCTCCAAGGCGTTGATTCCGTAGGGAGAAATTTTGACTGGCGCTCTTTCAATCTTCGAACGACGCATAGCTTTCTGGCCAGCGGCTGTGAACCCTAATCCAAATTTGTCTGTCTTATGCGGAATATCAGGCAACTTCCCCCATGCTGAATTCTTCCCTTCCTTTATCGCGGCCCTCGCGTCCTCCAGAGATGCCATCCTGGCCATCCGCCTCGGTGTCTCAGCTGCCAACTTTGCTACTGTTAACTCAGGAAGGACTTCTTCGAAATGCTGAAAAGGCGTCTCAATGAATTCCCCTTCAACCTCCACATATCGGAAAGAGTTCAAGTGGCTAATCATGTACTCTTCTTCACCATGGACAGTAATGATCTTTCCCTTGACAGGATACTTCAACATCTGATGTAAGGAGGAGGTGACTGCCCCAGCATGATGTATCCAAGGCCTACCCAGCAAGCAAGAGTATGACGGACGGATGTCTATCATATAGAAAGTAGACTTAAACACCTCAGTGCCTATCTTGATGGGAATTTCAACCTCTCCATGGACCATTCTCTTCGAACCATCGAAAGCTCTGACGACAATATCACTCGGCTTCAATTCCAACCCTTCACAATCTAGTCGGTCCAAGGCCTTCTTAGGCAATACATTCAGCGACGAACCAGTATCGACCAAGACATGTGCGAGAGTAGTTCCTCGACACTCGACTGAAATGTGCAAAGCATCATTGTGGTTTCTACCTTTAGGAGTTAGGTCGGAATCAGAGAACCCTAATCCATTGTCCGCAGTCAGGCTAGCCACGCAATTCTGAAATTGATCTGCAGAGGTTTCCTGGGGCATATGGGCTGCCTTCAGGAATTTTATCAGGGCCTTAGCGTGCGCTTCTGAGCAAAGTAGTAGTGCCAGCATGGAGATCTTTGAGGGGGTTTGCCCCAACTGTTCTACCACATCGTAATCACTTCTTTTGATTATCCTCAAAATCTCATCCATTTCCTTCTTGGAGGTTTCCGGGATGACCAAGGGTTGAGCCCTCGTCCTGACGAGCTCATCTTGGATTCCTACCTTTGTCAGCAGCGGTAGGAGAGACATCACTAGGAACAACAACGTCTTCAATCAAAGGAGTTCTAGCAGAAAGTTTTATTGGTGCCGGGATGACCTTGTCAGCTGACGAGGGTCCAAAGATTGCTCTTGGAGGGGCAATCTCTGGAGAAAATATTCTCCCGCTCCTGGTGATTTTGCTAGTGCCCGCAATGTTACTAATGCTGGCTTCTTCATCATCCGAACTTTCTTCAATTATTTCGATTTGTTTGATACCATGGTAGTAGACGTTGCCGCCGTAGTTCCATGGTATCGACTTCTCAGAAACATAGGGAACGGGCCCTGGCATTGTTATCTTCAAAGGAACAGATTTCGTAGCTGGTGTAATCTTAACAGGCTTTTTGACGGCCTCAGAAAGATTGGCGTGAATGGTTATGATTGAGACATCTTCAATATGAGTTGGGACAGCAGAAACTTTTTCAAACAAAATTTGTCGACTATCCATAAGGCCTTGGATGCCTTTCTTCAGTAACGGACAATCAAACGGCAGAGAGTAACAACAATAGCAGTCTTCCTTACATCCCGGGAAGATCCCGGCCCTTAACAGATTCAACTTAATGGTTAGCAATGGAGTAGTCAGATCATTGACATCATCAACATACAAATCTTCTTCAATGGCGTTGACATTTCGGCCGTGCTTCGGCATGGGTGCAGATATCACATTAGGCTTTTCCGGAGCGTCAAACTCCACCTCCTTCGCCTCTATCAGGTCTTGGATTTTATGCTTGAGTGCCCAACAATCATTGGTGTCGTGCCCAACACTGTCTGAATGGTAGGCGCATTTAGCATTAGGATGATAGTGCGGAGAGGACGTATTCACATTTTTTGGTGCCTCCTTGATGGTGGCGAGATTCAACTTTAACAGATGGGGAAGCACTTGCGCTGGAGTCATATTAATGCGGGTGAACTGCCGTTGTGGCTGTTCCACCCGTTGTTGATTTGGTCTGGACTGGTTATAGCGAGGCTGCTCACTTGGAGTATTTTGAATCATTACGGCCCCCACAGTTGGCCGACGCTCCGTCTTCCATGCTCTTCTCTGAGAATATACCGCAGCCGTTTCCTTCTTAAAAGGCTTCTTCTCAACACTTGCAGCAACACCCTTCTGAATCTTTCCTGACTTGATGCCAGCTTCTATTCTTTCGCCTGTTAAGATCAAATCGGTAAACCCCGCGGAAGAGTTACCAATTAGATGATTGAAAAATGGCCCAGATAGGGTCCCTAGAAACATATCAACGAGTTCACGGTCGGTTAAAGGAGGCTGCACCCTGCCAGCCAAATCCCTCCATTTTTGTGCATATTCTTTGAATCCTTCGCCTGTTCCTAACGGCATACCCTGAAGTTGGGTACGAGTAGGAGCAAGGTCAGAATTATACTGGTATTGTTTGTAGAAAGCGGTGGCCAAGTCTTCCCAATTTCGGACGCTGGTTCCCTCTAGCTGATAAAACCACTCCAACTGAGCTCCAGAAAGGCTGTCTTGAAAAAAAATGAATCCAAAGGTTTTTATCTGCCGTATAGGGTTGGATCTTTCTCACGTAGGACCTGAGATGCATTTTTGGATAAGACAGCCCATCATACCTCACAAACACTAGCACCTTGAACTTTGGGGGAATCACAATCCCGACAACCAACCCCAAGTCTTCAAAGTCCAAACCCGGCACTCTTTGTAGCTCCATGGCGGCCAATCTGTCTTCTAGCCCTTTGTATTTGTCATCAGCTGGAGGGTATTGCTGATCAGAATAATCTTCATCCTCTTCGACCTCTTCTTCTTCCGCATCAGACTCGGAAGGTACTGCAGCTCCACCTCCTTTGCTGGTTCCTTCATCAGAGATAGGAGGAAATTCAAGCACTCTCCGAGCTTCTCCGTCAAATCTTCTCCCTAAAGTAGCCACCCCGAGTCTCTTTTTCTTCTTTTTCACTGGGTCTTTGTTCCCCAATTGAGTCTTGATATCCTCCTGACCCTTAGCCAAGGTCATCAGGAGTTGCTGGAACTGTGCATTTTGAGCTTGCAGGTCTTTGACTGTTTGCTCGAGATCCATCCTACTGAAATAAACAGTAGACAGATAAGGAAACCTGGAGTGAGACCTGCTTATGCACATGATGAATGGTATGCTTATGTATGCAATGCATTCAAGGATTTAGGACATTCAAAATTGTTTCAGACAAAGAAGAACGCACGTCATATTAATAAGAAGAAATTTGTTAGTACATAAATGCCCCATGGGCCAAATATTACAAAATAACTTCTCAAGGAAAAAAGACATTGCGCATCCTCTTTGGTGCGATGTAGGTGTTGAGGGCCTCTTGCTCATGGAGTTGGCGGGTAAGCTCTAGAACCTTCTTCTCACTGGCGTAGAAGCTAGCTTCAAAAGTATTCCGTTCTTCCTTGAGCTGAATCCAACTTTTCTGCATTTCCTCCCACGATGTAGGCATGTCTGGATGTAGGATGGTGTAGGGAACCTCTCCTTCCTTGACGGGCTCTTTAATCACTGGGAGAACATGAGGGTAAGGCATCATCAGACTTTGGGCTCGGGCTCGTACCCACTTGAGATAAGGCTCAAGAGGGATGGAGTTCTTGTGTCCCAGAGTCTTGCTATCAACCTTGTTGGGTCTTCCCCAAGCTCTGATGAATCTTTGGCGAAGTCCTTGCGCATCATTGTCGAAGTCAAAAACTAGGTCAGGAATCAACATATCATGAGGGCCATCCCTCAGTGCATATCCAAATTGCCTCAAAGCTAGGCAAGGGTTATAGGTGATACCTCCTCTAATTCCAAGTAAAGGAACATTAGGAAATTCTCCGCAACGATCGACGATGATGACATTTTCTCTGGACCGAGAACACCAATGTACATCAGAGTGAGTAAGAGTCATCAACCGTTGGGACCACCTTGAGCCTTGGTCATTCTTCAAGACAGATTGTGGAAGGTGCGAAATAAACCACCTTGCAAGGAGAGGAGTACAACACATGAGAACACCCCTCTTTCTCATTGTTCGTGTGTAAAATGAGTGAAGAATGTCCCCAAGCAATGTTGGTATTGGATTTCTGGACAAGAAGATTTTGACGGCGTTGACATCTACAAATTGGTCAGGATTTGGGAACAAAACCAACCCATAGATAAGGAGTGCCACAATTTCTTCAAAGGCTTGTAGGTCCAATGAGTTCCAACATTCTTGTGCCTTCTCAACCAAGAATTTTGCTAAGAATCCTTTGACTCCGCTTCTGGTTTCCCAATTCCCCTTGATGTCTGATGGTTGTAGATGTAATGCTCGAGCAACATCTTCCGGCTTTGGTTCCTTTTCCGTACCGTTGAAGGGTAGTTGATTAAGGATAGGAATTCTCAGGAGTTGAGAAAACTCCTCCAAAGTGGGCACCAACTGGTAATCAGGGAAAGTGAAACAGTGGTGAAGAGGGTCAAAGAACTGGAATAGCACTTTCATCATGTCTTCCTCAATGTTGGTGTTGACTAGGCTGAGCAATCTACCGTGTCTTTCACTGAAGGATGAATTTTCCGGAATTCTTGAGGTGAGCTCCTTGAGTTGAGGAGAGATTCTCACAAGGTTGACTTGGATGGTGTTTCTGCGAGGAATTTCCATGACCTACAAAATAGGAACAAAGATGAAGATCCAAACCCTTGAAATGGTTAGTGAATGCATATGATGCTTTATGATGTTTATGATGTATGCACAAACATATGTACAAGCAAATCACACCAAACCCTAGTTTCAGGCTTGCATGGGGTTTCATAGGTAAGTACCCTCTTGAGTGTAGTTGGCTTAAAAACCTGTCCTATAAATAGTAACCGGGTTCTAAGGAGCTCAATATCATTGGATTGTTTTCAATGTTCATTGTTTTGGTTTAGCCACTTAACTAGCGACCAAAATATTCCAAGAAAACAACCCTCAATGAGTGTAGTATCGAGTATCTACCAACTTCGGACTGCACCAAAGCTGGTCATCTCACTACCCCTAATAAAAGGCCAAGATGGTCAAGTAAGGTTCTAGGTCATTAGTGCTTAGTGACATCACTCAGCGGCCCCGTACTCTCCTTGATTGAACTCAAGGGTTACCGGTACTCACAAATATGTCGCACTAATATAGCTATTGCTTCGACCGTGTCGGTATACCCCGCACAGTTTCCACAACGTATTGCTATCTATGAATGTTTCCCAAAATCCGGGTGTAGGATTGCAAACCCAAACAATAGAGCCAAGATATAAAGCAAATAATTCAAACAATTAGTCATGCAAGAGGGTGATCTAAGCCCTAAGGTTACTCCACTTTTAAAATCTTCCCCAGCAGAGTCGCCAGTTCTGTAATACGGTGGGAGAACTGACTATGGTTTTGCGTTTGTATTCGAAAATGTTTCGGTTGAGCAAGAGTCGCCACCGACTTTTTATTTTATCCTAAGGAAAGGTTTAAAAAGCACAGCAAAAACCTTTGAGATTTTTCTTGGGTTCGGGGAGTAGATTATAGAAAGGGAAGGTATTAGCACCCTTTCTATCCATGGTTATCCATGGGCTCTTAGGTACTTGCTTAGATCAACTTGCCTTGGTTTTCAATTGTTTGAAATGGTGCTTGGTGTGTGGTTTTGAAAATGCTTTGAAAAAGATGCCTTGTATAGGCTACCCTTGTAACAATTCTTTACTCGAATGTTTTACAAAAGGTGTTTTGTCTTTTGAAAAGATGTTCCAAGGTTTTTGAAAGTTTGTTTTGAAAGTGTTTGTGAAGTGTGGTTTGAAAAAATAAGCAAGTGTTTTGTTTTGCAAGTTGACAAGTACTTAAGAGTTATCTACCCTAAAGTTCTCAAAGATTTTTGTTATGTTTTAGACCTTTTGACAATTTTGTTCCACCATTGCATTTGGTGGACAATCTTGTATTAGGAGGTGAAAGGGACGGGCGCGGGTCATCGTTTAGACCATAATTGCAATAGTGCTAAGTATCTTTGGGCAATTTCTCTTTGAAAGGGACTTGATCATTTTAGGCAACTTTTCGAAAGCGTCATCGAGGGACTATGATCATTTGATTGTTTGTTTTACCCAAAGAACCTTAACATGCAATATGGCCCATTTATTTGAAGGCAACAAAGTGGAATACCCTAGGGGTGCAAGTGTGATATGTGTTGTCCATATTTCATGCTTGTTTATCTTGAAATTAGGTCAAACTGTTTTGTTCTTTTTATTTGCATACAAACCCTAACTCTAGCATGGTATATTTAGAAAGCGATAAAGTGCGAAAATTAAAATTCCTACACTATTACAACACAATATGGGAAGGGGGGTACAAATGTTCAAATGGGGGATATTTAGACAAGAAATTAAAACCTAGCTATTACATCAATTTTGAATATTACAAGGTAATTGATTGCATAATTTAAATGGGAAATAAAATAAAGATGCAAAATGCAAAAAGGGTTTTCATATGTATGAAAAAAGTGTTATTTATGTCAAATAAATAAAAATAAAAAAATGTATTATTTTGGAGTTTTTGTATTTTAAGGGTAAAACCCTAATTTTCCTTAAGTAATATATATATTTTTTAATTTATACAAGTATTTGTTTATTATGTACAAAAATAAAATAAAATGAAGTATATTTATAAAAAGTATTTTTTGAGGTCAAATATTAATAAAATAAAAAAATGTAGGTATTATTGTATTTTAACCTAAATATACTAATAAATATATATATATGTATTAATTTCCAAATATGTATTTATATATAAAAAATAATAATATTTAATATTTATAAAAAAAGTATATTTTGCATAAAATATTTTCAAAAGAAAAATGTAATAAAAAATCAGAAAATAAAGTATATTGGTATTATTTTTCCTATCTATTCTAAATAATATATATATATATATATATATATATATATATATATATATATATATATATATATATATATATATATATATATATATATATATATATATATATATATATATATATATATATATATATATATATATATATATATATATATATATATATATATATATATATATATATATATATATATATATATATATATATATATATATATATATATATATATATATATATATATATATATATATATATATATATTTATGTACAAATGTCCATATAAACAAATAAGTGCCTAAAAATAGAAAAATGGTGTAAAAAATGTTTTTTCATGTTTTTAATATTATTAGAAAAAATAAATAAACCAAAATAAAAAAAGAAAAATCAAAAAATCAACAAAACACACAAATTGGGCTCAGGGGGTGTGAAATCAGAAATATGGTGTGAAAAGAAAATCAGAAGCAAGCCCAGCCCATGGAGCTTCTTCTTCAACCTCTGAACAAAAAATGTTCAAAAAACGCGCGCCTGTACTTCCAATTCAAACACCTGGATTCTTTGATTTTTTGCACAAACTTCCAACATAAGAAATGTTAAGCATTGAATCACGATTCTAAATATATAAAAAAATCATCCTAACTCTCAGAAATGAGAGAGAATTTTGACATTCCCAAATCCTGACCTAAGTTTTCTTCCATATTCAGACCTTAAATTCTCACAGCTCAAGAAAAATAAATGAAAAGTAAAAGCATGTACAGATTCAGGGGCATGAGTAGAACACTTCTTATTCACAAACTTAGAGCTAATGATGCCTAGACTAAGAGTTAGAAGTTCAAGAAAATACCTGTTCAGTTGAAGTTCTATCTGGCAATGGGGGAGCTTTCAGAGCAAGATGATGATCTGTACAGCTTGCCTGAAGTGTGGTGATGCTATTCCAATGCTTACTTTGCTTTGAGACACCTTGAATCGAGCTATGGACTTCCAACTGTAAAACAAGAAAGTGAAAATGGTGGAACTGGTTAGAGGAATTACAGGTCGTGTTTTAGGTTTTGGTTAGCTTGCATTGATGCTAGGGAATGTGTTTGATGAGCTTTGGGCAAGAAATTATGCAAGGGATGAGAGTTGGCACTCAAACTACAGTGAGAACTCTGTTTGAGCAGTTTGATGGTGGTTCTGAGTTTGTGGAGGTATTGGAGGTATTGGAGTCGTGTGCTAGCTTAGTTAGGATGATTAGAAGGTGTACACAATGTTTGCTTAAGTGTTCTAATGCTGAGATCAAAGTTGTGTTATGTTATGCCACTTTTCTTCACACTTAAGCAAGCAAAGCCAAGTTGATGTTATAGGCAAGTAGAGGCCCCCTAAACATGCTGCTAACCTTGTCTTGATAAGAGTGTTTTGCTCATAATCTTGTGCCAATTGGATTTGATCTGTACCTCTTGGATTTGCATTATGACATAAAGCTTGCTTTTGCAAAAATGGCCATTTTACTTTTTCCATTTATGGCTTAATTCAACATGTAATGCACAAACTCATGAAACAAAGCCTTAGCACAATGAACATGCATTAAATTATTGAGTGTTGGATGGTTTAAGGGCCTGTAATGTTGCACAAACCAAGCTGACTTGAAAATGGCATAAGTTATGAACATGTACATGACCAATTCAAAAGTGAGTTTTTGCCATATTGCAAAATTCGAATCTCTCAAGTTATGAGGTTGTTTGATGAGTTCTTAGACATTTTGGAAAGCTTGGAATGTGTACTACAATCCATCTTTGAAATGCAAATTGAAATTCCAAGTGGAAGTGTATGGAAAATGGCCTTGAAGTTAGGTAGAAAATCTTGCCAAAATAGGTTAAAATTTCACTAAGTTAAGAATGGTTTAGTACCCTTATTCTAAAAATTGTAACTTGAGATACAAGCCTCATTTGGGAAAACTTTGTGAATCAAAGTTGTAGATTATGCAACAAGCTACAACTTTCATGTTTTGACTTTTGTTTGAATCCAAATGAATCTTGGTGAGAAAGTGGGGTAAAGTTGGGAAAAATTAGGGTTTTTCATAACTTAGAAAAATTCTAAGTTATGAAAAATTCTCATTTCTAACCCTAATTTGCATTTTTTGATTTCTTGGTGAACAAGTTTCATGATTTGGCATGTTTTGATAAAAAATGAATCTTGACCCTTGATTTTGACCAAAAAGTCAAAGTTTGACTTTTCAGTATACAGTCAAAATTAATCAATTGAGTGGGAAATTCAATTGTCAATTTTGTGCATTTGGGATCTTTTGAGTTTGTTGAGCATGTCAAGATAATTCCATGGGGTCCTTGAGTCCATATGTGAGCTTGGTTTGCAATTGGTTGGGTCAAACAGTCAAAAATTGCCTTTGTGCAGTCAAAACCCTAAAAATGACCATTTTGCCCTTTTGGTGATCTGATCAAATTTCTTGTGGAATTGTGATCCAAACTTGATCAAATGGTCCATGTGAGTTCATGATGTTGATGTGGGTCAATTTTCATGAGGTTTGACTGTCAATTGGCCACAGTTGACTTTTTCCCCAATATAGCTGATTTCTAGGTCAACTGTCCAATTGACTGGGCAAAACTTGGAATCAAGACTTGAAACTTGATATGGATAAACTTGGGAGTCCAATATGAAGCAAAAAAGTCATCTTAGGCATTTTAGGTCAAAACATCTTTGTGCAAACTCAAACCCTAATTTGGGTCAACAGTGCAAGGAGAAGTCTTGAGCAGATGAAACCCTAACTGGATCTTGATCTTCAAGGGCTTGGTGATGAGAAATCAATGAGAAAAGGGAGGGAAAATTTTGGGGCTTGGTAGTTCATCGTCAATGAACAGCGATGCTATGATATTTCTTTTCCTTCTACCTTTAGTGAACATTGGTAGCTCATCGTCAGTAAACGTCGGTGTTGTTATTTCTTTCCTCTTTCTACCTTCAGTAGATGTTGGTAGTTCCGCATCCAGTAAAAGTTGGTGTATCCATTGATCTTTTACCATCCTCTATGATTCAGGTATTTTGATCCACCAATGATTTATTTTCCTGGTTGGGTTTCCCTTTTGATCTTTATTTCCTTTTTTACATCCCCAATGGCGTTCTGCGTCTCTTTGGTTATGTTAATATGCGTTCATATTCATAAGAATTGCATGGCATCTTAGGGCCAAAAATAGGGTTTGTTTTATATTTAAGTATCTTCGATCGCGTCGACACGAAGATTTTTAACCTTCATATCTCCGGATAGAAGAAACTTAAATAAGGGCAGCTGCTGTACCCCAATTTTGGCCCCTAAGATCCCTTCATCATACCATGTTGATTCAATCACAACAAGATCACATTAGGACTTTTGGTTTTCTTCCCTATCTTTATCCTTGCTCTTTGAGGAATCACCAAGCACCTTGACTTGTTTTCTTTTGTGATCATGAATATTTTGTCTTGATTTTCTTCTTAATTAATAAAATTCAATGTTGGTTTGTCTTACTTGTTAATAATGTAGGTAAAGGCAATGAAATTTAGAAAGTTGCTCCATTGGGTTCATGAGTTTATTTCCATGCCCTAATCAATAAAGTTTGAGAAGTCCAAACCTCACCATTGAATTTGTTTTGGAAGAAATGGCATGTCAAGGTTTATCTTGGTTAATCACATTTAAAAGTTATCACAGTTGATTCAAAAGTATAAGGGGTTGATTGAAGAAGTATTCATGTTTGGACAAGACTTTGTTCCCCTTGGTCACAAGTGCATATTTATCTCAATTCTCAATATATATAAGTGGTTTTGGTGGCTATGAGTTCTCATTATCATCCTAAACAACTTCTATTTACAAAGCAAAAGTGTTGGTACAAGAAGGTTGTTCAAAATTGTCAAAGTTCCTCAAAGCATTTTCTTGATCTAGGAGCTAGGGTTTTGGATTTCAAATAAGTATATCTTGCTCATCTTTTGGTATTTTTGAGTGATTCAAAAATATCCTTACCTTAAAATGGTTATTAACAAATAACTTAAAAAGTTTCAAGGAGTTTTCATGTGGAAGAAACTTGATGATGAAGAAAGATTACAAGTCCTCCAGATGAACCCCCAATTTCCCATGTGTGATTTCAAATGATCATAACTTGGTCAATTTTTATCACCTTGAGCCCACTATTTTTCCATAATGATCTTGAGGATGTGAACTTTATGCCTTATTTTATGTGCAAAGTGAGAAAATATATGAAAGATGCCCTAAGGATGCAAGATTATAGGTTATTTCATGATTTTTTGCCAACTTCAACAGTTCATAACTCTCAATTTTTGGAGATTTTGAATGGTTCAAGTTTCAAAATGTAATTTAAGATGTCTATTTCATGCCATATTTTTTGGTCAAGAGAAAATTCCAAGTGGAAGGCCATGTTTGGATGCAAAACATTATAGGTCACTTTTGAAGAAAAACTTGAAATATTTCTAAGTATGGAAAGTCAACCTTTTCCCCCAACTTTGACTCAATACAACTTTCAGATCAAACATCCATTTGATTCCATTCTTTTCTCATTGCAAAGCTTGTAACCCCATCTTTCTAAAGCTTCAAGAATCATGCCCTAAGACCCCTTGAGTTGAGAATGCCATTGATTTGAACTTGGTAACTTGAAACTGAAGTTTCTTCAAAAGTCAGAATTTGAAATCATTGATTTAGCTTCTAAACACTTTGTTTCTGCGGGTTTTTTCTTCTAAACATGTTTAGTGAACTTCCAGAAGTGATTAGCATAGTAAAACGCACGTTCTGGATGAGTTTTGATCAAATTAGAAGTCACAATTTTCTTGTTTGCAACTTCACACGATTTCCCTCTAAACTTCATCATTTCACACGCTTGAACATTCCATTTGATTCTCTATAAATAGAGGGTCATCCCCCATTAATTTCCTCAAGCTTGGATAGCCAGAACCACCCTGCCAAACTTGCTCCATAACTCAATTTTATGTAACTTCGAAATCAGTGTTCAAGACTTTTTCAATCCAATTTTTCTATCAATTCACCTTCCTTGATCTTCCCTAAAGCTAACTATACAATTAGCTTCAATAATTGTGCCTTATATTGCTCCATAGAAGCCCAGTTTCAGAGCTCTGTAACTCAACTTCAATAGGTAGATTTCTCCATCAATTCTTCAAAACTTTGATATCATTGTGAAGCCCTCAATGCCCTGGTTCTAGTCGCAACACTTGCTTTTATCTGGAAACATGTTTTGACCATGAAATTTCAAATCCCTTTTCAAAACTTTCTTTCTAAATTGCTTGAGCTACAACTTATATAAATTTGTCGCGAAGGTGTGGTTGTCTTTGTCTTGAAGAGACAAAGCGATTGACATAGGTCTCGTGCTCTAATTTTACAATTTGAGCATCCTGGTTTTGGGACAGGCTGGAGGTTGAAGATGACCAACGTGTCATCTTCCAACCAATGAGGGCGCGCCACTTGTTTTTTTTGAAATCTGATTTAATTAATGATTCAGTGCTTTATTCACTAAAGTCCATAACACACACAACGCGCCAGGTCCACTTGATATGTTTACTAACGCGTTTTGACATTGATCAGATGGCCCATATTTTTTTGGTTTGATATTTTATTTTCTGATTTTTATTTTAATTGTTTTAAATTTCAAAAAAATCATAGAAAATTCATTTTTAGTCCAACAAATCTGAAAAAATTATGAAAAATATTTTTGATTTTTCTCTTTCTGATTTATATTTTTTCAAAAATTTATTTTGTGTTTTGATATTTTTTATAAATTTTCACTTTATTTGAATCATTTTAAATGTTTAAAAATACTTTTATGCATTTTTAAATTCTGAAAAAATTATGGAATGATCCAATGATATTGTGACAAATATTGATGAACTCATTTATTTTTTATTTCTGACTTTGTTATTTTTTATCATTTTTGGTTTATTTTACTCATTTCTCTTAATTTTAAAAATAGTTTATGACTTTAAAAAATTACCAAAAATTTTATAAAAATATTTGAGTCCTTTTCTGATTTTTCTATGATCTTTTTATTTCTTGATTAATTTGAACATAGTTGATATTTTTCTCTTTCAATTCTATTTTAAAACATTTTTAAAAAAACATTTTTTAATGTATATATTAAATGCAGTATTATTTTGTGATTATTTTCTGGCTGATCTTGGGCTGGATTTTTGATCATGAACTTTATTAACATAATTGGATCCATGGTGTTGAGTTTAACTCCACAAAAATGGATGAATGATTTTAATAATAGTTTGATTAAATTTTAATTCAAATGTGGTTTGTACATTCTTTCCCACCCTCTTCATCTTATCCCTTTCTTATTGCACTAAGTGTATTGGAGCATGATTTCTATATCATGTCTCAAAACAAATGGTGCATAGATTGCTATTGACTGACCTCAAAATAGGTGCGACTTCTATATAAGTCCACTTACGATTGCTTAACATAGCGCTAAATTTTGTCCTGATTCGAATAAATGATCATTCGTGGCCCAAACTTATGTTTGCAAGCCCAAGTATATTAATTTGATCTCTTTGATCCAATAACCTTGAGATTCATTATATGGAGGCTTTGGTTCTACCAATCCTCTAATGGATCTACAACACTTTTGATCAACGTGGATCACTTAAACATCATTGATCATTAAATGGTACTTTTTGAGAATTCCAAATGGATGATATACTTGACAAAAAGCAAATGCAACTTGTTGTGTGGAGGCTTTGGTTCTACCAATCCTCTAATGAGTTCCAAATGTATGTTTCAATATGGTCATCCAACTAACCACTGATTATTAAATTGTTTTTACTTTATGCTTTTATTTGTATGCTTTATGTACTATTTACTTAAAGCATTACATTTCATGTCATTTTTATTTTTGCTCACTTGAACATTTATATTCTTGTCATTTTATTTTGCTCACTTGAGCTTCACTTTTCTTTTTTAAGACACCTAATAATCAACATAAACCATAAAAATTTTTAATGATACTTGGACTATTTGGTTACTATCCTTGGCATTGTGGAGTTTTGGACTTCTTGGACTTAGGATTAGAAACCTTGATCTATGTTGGAGACCTTATGACCTTAATTGATATTTTGTCTGGAGTTCTTGAGGTTTACCTCAAAACATTGGGTTGTTTGTTTATTTTGTGTGTAGGTTATTGTGATTACATTCTTTGTTTGTAATCTAGAATTCACCCGTATACAACCGTTACTCTGCCCAATTTTTGTGAAGACTTAATACACTTTAAGTTTGGTTTTCTCAAGAGATCTAGTATCTTTGCTTGCTTGGTTTCAATCCAAATAATGAGAATTCTATCTTGACTCATAATGTCAAGTATTGTCTTCTTGTTGGTTAGATGGTTCTTATCCTTATCTTTTACCTTATGCTTTAGGATAGTCCCTTCTTCTCCTCTCATCTTCTTTAATTTCAAAAATATTCTTCCTCCTTTTGAAAACTCTTCTTGTTTTGAAACTTGAACCACTTTCATAATAAACTTGGACTTATGTCCATGCATTTTCAAAACCTTTTTCATAAATAAACTTCAACAAACTTAATAATGCCTTGACATTTTTTTTTGGTGAGAAGACTAAAAGTCAATCAATCTCATTTCAAACCATTTTGTCACTTTGGCTTTTATTTTAAAAACCTTTCTCTAAAGATTGGGCTCTTGTCAATCCTTGTAGTGATGCAAACAACTATACTTCTACAATATGTAGTAAAGTGAGATATTTTCCACTTGGGTGTTGAGTGAGGCATTGTTGATTTTAAAATCCAAGCCATATCCTTCACTTTAAGATGATGCAAATTCTCCTTTCTCATGATTGTGGGTAGTAAGTATGTTTTCCACACGGACAATGACGATGATTTCTTATCTCATAAGATTAACCAACACACTTGTTTTAAAATTTTTAAAGGTGACCTACGTGTACCCTGATCCCCTATTTCATCAAAGGTGGTACGTAGGCACTAAAGGTTTGCAACCGCGGCAGGTGCAAAAATCATAAAATATGTTTCTCTTCTCACCTCCACCATCTATTTTTCATACAACATTTTATAGTCAAAATATACAGATTTTTACAAAGAGGTTCCTGCGGAGTACCATAGATATTTAGGGTTCTAATACCTTCCCTTTGCATAACCAACCCCCTTACCTTGAATCTTTCCCCCCTCTTTTGGGTTATTCGCTCTTTTTCCATTCCTTTGGAAACAATAAAGCGCAGTGGCGATTTTTATTTTGATTTATATAAGTCTAGTCAATCCAATGGCTTAGTCTTAAACATTTCTACCGCTACACAAAGAATCACTGATGATTCATTTTTAGGATAAATGTAGTAATCATTGTCTTTTGGAGCTAACCATTTACTTGCTTTTGTCAATACTATGTTGAAAAATGACTTGTACAATGTTTAGGGCAAAAGACTGCAGTATACTCATTTTAGTGACAGAACATGGTATGAGTCGACACAAAGCCTTATGTGTTGATACATACTGTTATCCAGGTCCCAAAATAGAAGGATGAAAGGTGCATGAGTCGACACAAAACGCGTAGGTGTCGACACAAACAGGTGCATGAGTCGACACATCCCATTATGCGTCGACTCATATTGAGTTAGTTTTGTGTTACAAGAGAAATAAGAGTTATGTGTCGATGCATAGAAGTTTTGTGTCGACACATAACAGTTCAAAATGTAACTTTTCTTTCTTTTTACACTGTCTTGACAGTTTTCACAGATTTTCTTCATTACTGACCAACTATTCAACATGGGCAGATGTTTGGATTTGTTTTAAGGCCCAAGAATTCATGAAAATACATGGCATATGTCCAGGTTCATTGTAGGTTAAGAATGGAAAGAGAATAATTCAAAAAGGCATGTTTTCAATTGGTTTGATTTTGGTTTAAACATGGTTTAATGGTTTGATTCTTGCCATATTAGTGGAGACATCCTATTCCTCTATAAATACAGAGCCAAAGTGCAAGCAAAAGACACACACTGCCTCAAAACCATATCAAAATTCACAAAAATTGGAAAATCTTCACAAGAGCTGTCAAACTCAAAAAGCAATTTGCAAGCTCCCTAAGTCCAAACAAACACCAAATTCGTGTTCCTGAGATTCCCAGGATATAGCCAGACCTCCTCAACACGCAAAAGCCCTAGAATCCATAGATCACGTTACTCCGGTCAGTAAGCTAAGTGGCCCAGTGGTGAAGCGCATAGGCTGAGGAGTCCAAGAGCCTGGGTTCGATCCCAGGTTTCGCATGTTATGTTCTATTTTCTAACAATTTCTTGCAGAATCCAGTGTGCTGCATTCCAGGGTGCCTACCGTGCACATTAGATCTACAACCATAAGATACCAACGCAAATAAATCCAACTTCTCAAGCTTGCATCCCCATCATAGACCTGCCAAGGTTACTCACACCAAATCATGCACAAGCTTTTGGGTCCAGTCATTATTGGGCCCTGTGATACGGTGGGAAGAACTGATTATTTTTTTGGAATGCTGGTTTGCGTTTTGCGTTTTGCGTTTGTGCTCGCAAAATGTCGCGGTAAGCAAGAGTCGCCACCGAATTTTATTTTATCCAACAAGGAAAGGAAAAAAGCACAGAAAAATTCCTTTTTCGAGATATTTCTCGGGCTCGGGGGGTAGATTATAGAAAGGGAAGGTATTAACACCCTTTCTATCCATGGTTATCCACGGGCTCTTAGGTACTTGCTCAATTGTTTTCTTTGTGCTTGTGGGTTTGAAAAAGTTTTTATTTTAAAACTTCGATTTAACTCTTGCTTCTGTCCTTAAGAGTGTAATGAAGTGTTTTTGAAAACTTTGTTCGAAAAGGAGTGTAAGTGTGAAAAGTTTTGTTTTTGAAAGAGCAAGTATCTAAGAACTATCTACCTACTCGAAAAAGGAATCGTTCTATGCTAATTTCCTTTAGACAATGCTATCCCACTATGAGTGAGTGGGTAGCACCGCCGTTGGAGTTTAAGGGTCAATTCGAATGAGGGACATACGATCACTAAAGCAATGTTAGGATGCCTTAGCGGTAATCCTAATGTCTTAGATCATTTGTTTGAGGCAACAATATCTGAGGCAACTGTTTCGAGGCAACTATGATCTTTTAGACAAGAGGAAGACCTCTAAAACGACCTATACTCAATGACTGTGTATGAAAGCAACCAAGTGGGGTGTACCCTAAGAGTGCGCATGTGCGAGTGTGTCGTTTTCAGTTAGTTTTTATCTTTGTACATGTTAAGGGTGATCTAATTTGATTTTAGGTTAAAACATTTAGTCTTGTCACTCAACCCTATTATCAAACATCTAACAGTTATAATTTGCGGAAATAAAATGCGAAATTTAAATTATAAGGCGTCGGGTATTTACATCGCCAAAGACAAACCCTTTGAAAAAATAAAATAAAGCAATAAAAATAATTAAAAGTCCTATTAACTATTACAATCCGGGAGCAAGTACATTATTGGATAAAAAAAAGTAAATCACGGTGCAAAATTAAATCGGATGCATGATTAGGGTTTTGACCCCTTTTGGTTAAAGAAAATATCTTTTTTTTTTTATTTTAAGAAAGAAATTACCTAAATTAATTACTAAATTAAAATAAAATTAATTAAATGAAAAATAAAATTATTACATATTTTTTTGATTTTGTTATTTTAAGAAAGAAAATGAAATTAATTAAATTAATGGTCAGTACCTAATTAAATCTAATTAATTATTTACTTAAAAAAATAGGTTAAAGTTATTCTAGAATTAAAACCCTAAATTAATTAATTAATTAGTGTTTATTAAGAAAAATAAAAGTTTAAAGTTTAATTAAATATAATAAATATTTTTGTGATTTTTATTTTATGAGAAAAAGAATTTTGATTGGTTAGAAATTAAATAAAACAATTACACAATTAATAAAAACAAAATAAATAAAATAGAAAAGAGAAGGGTATTGGGCTGAAATGAGGGTGCTGGTAGCAATTGGAAGGCCCATTAGTGCTGGCCTCTTTGACTTTTTGAATCCGGTGCTTATGCATTGACTGACGCCTTGGTGGACCATCAGCTTTGAACCACCAGATCTGGCCTTTGGCCATCTGGCGTTTGAGTGGATGAAGGACCATGGTGGGCTGTACACTTGAGTATGCATATGATCATCTGAAAAACAAAATTATTAAGGAAGTGGGGGACCTGGGATTCGAACCCAGGTCCTGAAGGATAATTCTTTGCACGCTTGCCACTACACCATGTTGTTCTGTTTGTTAGTATAATATGAATAAACAATAATATAATAAAACAAAGTTAATGGCCAGAACAAAAATAAAAACGCACGCGTGGTTTGAAAGGGCCAATGGGCAGGGGACACCTCATCGTCCCTGTCCTGGAATCTGCACAAAAATACCTGCGGATTTGAATCCGCAGCTAAAAACGCAGACCTATTCAAAAATCTTTTCTAGGTCATATAAATCCATTCCAAGAACATGGTTTGACTCGTCCTGGCTTCCTGATCAAAACCATGCCCTTCTTGTGGATCAATTGTTCCTGAAATAGAAAACCCCAAAAACACTTCCAAGAACCTTAGATATGGCGTTTTGCATTACAGGTTAGATAAACGAAATTAAGTGATGCCAAAAGTTTACAAATGATGTGAGGATTACAAATATGCAGTTATTTCATTCAATGGATGCAAGAATGGTGAGTTTCGATTTCAAGAACAGGGGTATGTTTCGTGACACTTACAACGCGTTTGGATGTCTGAACAAGCTTGCTTTGGATCCAGATAGCTTGAGTGGACGCCCAGGAATCAGTTGAGATATGTCTCAGCTCTTGAAAACACCTCTAACTATGATTTCGATCTCAAGCTTTTTAGTGATTTTTTCCAATCTTGTTCTGCCTCTCTCTGCACTTTTCAACCCTGATCTCGTATCCCTTAGCTTGCTTATGTAATGTGCTTTGTATTAGGTCAACAAAATTGATCCAAATCTTCTCCTATCAATGCTTGCATATTTGATTTTATCTCCCTTTACAAACTTGCCAATTTTGCCTAATCTCAATCTTTTTGCACATGATTTGGTTTGATTCGATTTTGATGATGTTAATGATGGTAATATAAGCCTGAAATAGCCAAAAGATCTTTTTTATCAAAGTATTGGATTTTGTATGATTTTATTTGATTTAAAATGAATAAGTTCAATTAAAAATCAAATTAAATAATAAAAATAAAATATGGGCTCATGGATGAAGCTAGGACACGTGGGCAATTATGAAAACTCAAATCAAGTGGAAAAGAATGGGTCCATTTGACAAAATTTGATGTTTTGGGGATAGTTGACTTTTGGCAATTTTGCAAAAAAGTCCAACTTCAACAATGCATAACTTCTTCAATTTTGAACTTTTGGAAGTGTTATTGGACTTTTTAGAAAGCTTGGGATGTCCTATAATCAACCCTTTTGGTATCATCTCATTTTGATATTCCATGCTCAAGTTATAAACTTTGGCAAAAAAGGTGTTTTTGTTGACTTTCAAAAATGACCTATAATGTCCAAATTTATAACTTCTTGTGAGTGCATTTTTTGATCTTGGGGTATGAATATGGATTGTAGGAAATTGCATCCTGTTCAAAATGAGCTTTGGATGGGTCATTTCTAATAAAGTATGAGAAAGTTATGCTTGGTCAAAGTTGGGTTGACTTTTCCTACAAAACCCTAATTTAGCAACTTTTGAGTCTTGATGAATTTTGAGCAATCCTTGATGAATCATGATCAACCCTTGATAAAATGATGAAATATACTTCAAAATGATAATGTTGACAAAAAATCTTGAAGTTTGACTGTATATAGGTAACAGTTGACTTTTGCCCTAACACAATCGATTTTTGGACCCTTGAGCAATTAACTGAGCAAACTTCCTCTGTAAGGCTTGAAATTTGACATGGATGATCTTGAGAACATATTAGGACATTGGGGGAGAACTTGAGGTCATCTGGATTCAAAGATCTTGATGCAACACAAAACCCTAATTTGGGGTTGACTGCCTTAGGAGATAGCTTGTCTGTCCAACTCTTGAGCAACCTTGAGCAACTTGGAGATTTTTCTTGCCATGTTTTGAGAAATATGAGAGGGAAAATTTTGGGGTACAACAGATTCCCCTATTCAATCTTCTTAAAACTGAGGATGTAGATTGGCTTTCGTGATCCGAAGGTGGAAGATGATTGAACACTAGAGTGCCCAGAAATTTGCACTCGCATGAAGTAGTATCAGCCTTGTGATGTCAGGAATGGGCTTACAGATGCCATTTGGAGATTTTTGGCGGGAGGATGGGCTTGAAGATGCCATCTGCAGGAGTTCCGATCGCATAAGAGATTCCTTAGCGAGAATTTGCGTACCTGTTGTTGTTCGAAGATTCTGCTGGGGAAGTCTGATCTTTGTTGAGATTTAGGGACTTGCCTATACTTCAACTGAGAGAATATCTCTGTTGAGTTTTAAGAACTTGTCTGTAATTCAACTGGGGGAACTCTGTCGAGATTTAAAACCTTATATGTAATTCAACCGAGGATAATTCAGTTGAGATTTAAGAACTCGTCCACACTTCGACATAGGAAAATTGTCGAGATTTAGAACCTTATCTGTAATTCAACCGAGAATAATTCAGTTGAGATTTAAGAACCGGTCAGTACTTCGACTGAGGGAAACATCTTCATCGATATTTAAGACTTGTCTGTAATTCAACGGAGGATAATTCTGTTGAGATTTAAGAACTCGTCCATACTTCGACGGTGGAACTTTGCTGAGATTTAGAACCTTATATGTAATTCAACCGAGGATAATTCAGTTGAGATTTAAGAACCGGTCAGTACTTCGAATGAGGGAAACATCTTCATCGAGATTTAGGACTTGCCTGTAATTCAACGGAGGATTTTGTTGAGATTTAAGAACTCGTCCACACTTCGACGGAGGAAAATTGTCAAGATTTAGAACCTTATCTGTAATTCAACCGAGACTAATTCAGTTGAGATTTAAGAATCGGTCAGTACTTCGACTGAGGGAAACATCTTCATCAAGATATAGGACTGTCTGTATTTCAACGGAGGATAATTCTGTTGAGATTTAAGAACTCGTCCACACTTCGACAGAGGAAAATTGTCGAGATTTAGAACCTTATCTGTAATTCAACCGAGACTAATTCAGTTGAGATTTAAGAACCGGTCAGTACTTCGACTAAGGGAAACATCTTCATCGAGATCTAGGACTTGTCTGTAATTCAACCGAGGATAATTCTGTTGAGATTTAAGAACTCGTCCACACTTCGACGGAGGAAAATTGCCAAGATTTAGAACCTTATCTGTAATTTAACCAAGAATAATTCAGTTGAGATTTAAGAACCGGTCAGTACTTCGACTGAGGGAAACATCTTCATCAAGATCTAGGACTGTTTGTACTTCAACGAAGGATAATTCTGTTGAGATTTAAGAACTTGTCCACACTTCGACGAAGGAAAATCATATAGATTTAGAACCTTATCTGTAATTCAACTGAGGATAATTCTGTTGAGATTTAAGAACCGGTCAGTACTTCGACATAGCTGAGAACTTAACTGCATCCTTCCTGAAAGGTAAAGGTCAGTCGTATGCAATGCATGATATATATCAAGCAATGATGTTCTAAAAATAAATGAAATTGTGTTGTATGATGCATATATGCATGTGTCATGATGTAGGGCAATGTAATGTTTTAGCTGGGGGAAATAAATCTCGGGTAGCTGCTGGAGAAAAAAGTTGAATTCTTCGTTTCCGCTGGGGATGGCGAACGAAGATGATTGCAAGAACAAACCTGCAGGAGAGGATAACTCCGTTGGGGAATAAACTGATGAGGAGATTACTCTGTGGGGAAGATATGCTCTACTGAGGGTTCCACCGATAAATTTCGTTGGGGATGAATTACTGTTGCTGGTGATACTGAATCCTGTTGGGGATTGACTTCTTGTTTGTGAAAGGAAAGAACTCCGCTGGGGATGACCCTTCAGTTGCGACTTCACTGGGGATAACCTTTTAGACTCTAATGGGGATAATCCTTTGAGATATGCTGGGGATAATCTTCCAAAGTCTATTGGGGATGATTCTCCAAACTCCACCGGGGAAGCTTTTTCAGACTGCGCTGGGAAAATTTTAAAACTCCACTGGGGATATTTTGTATTCTATCGGGGAATATTCTTATACTCTGCTGGGGAATATTAAGACTGCCAGGGATATTAAGCCTTTTCAGTGTTGATGGTAGATAAACTATGCTCGGGGAGAATATTACCAGTTCATTCACAGTTGCAAGTCTCAGTTGGGAAGAGCTATCACTACTGTCTTTTCTTACTCTGCAGGGAGTGAAAGCACCTTAGCCATATTCTTCATCTAAATCTACCTTTGTACCTTGGTGGATAGAGCAACTGTAAAGCTTGGACAATTCTTATTGCCCCTGTTTCTGATTTTATCAGTAATTGTCTCTTGTTTCGCATGTAAATATTTATGAGCAGCAATTAATGTCAAATGCATATATAAAAAATGAACATTAGACGTTCTTTGCAAAACAAAACAGAAAAAGGAAAAACAGTTTGAAATTTCTCTGAAAATGAATTGTATTGATTTTGAAGTTTGGCCTGTAAATAGGCGTTTTTGTACAAGAGGCTGACGTCCTAGTAAGAGAACACCGCCGAATAATAGAATTTACACAATTTGTGAAAAAGCAAAACAAAACATCTATATGAATAATCCCACTAGGTTCCAACTCTGTTATTGCCTTTATGTCCTCGAGCATCTCATCACTTGCTACTGGTTGAAGGTAGATCAGATTGATTAGTGTCGTCCGAGCTTGATAGTCGATACCGAAGTCTGGTTGCAAGGTGATCCGATGAGACATAGTGTTACGCTTTGATCCCTAATTTTTGCCTGGACTGCCCTTTCGGGTTTTCAGTCCACCGGGATACCCCTTTTTGCCCAAGCCACCTTTTCAGGTTTTCGACTTGCCGGGTGTACATATTTTTTTATTTTCATCCCTTATTTTTTCCCGAACCCTTTTGGTTCGTCGAGAAGCCCTTATTTTTGCCTAGGCCAGTCAACCTAGCGGGTCTTTGATTATGCGTAGTATTTTTTCACTATGTCTGCATTGACGGGGCGAGGAAGGTCATCACCATCCATGGTGGTTAGAATCATAGCTCCTCCTGAGAAAACGTTCTTAACCACAAATGGACCTTCGTAAGTAGGGGTCCATTTTCCCCTGGGATCACCTTGAGGAAGTATGATGCGCTTGATCACCAGATCCCCAACTTGATACTCTTGTCATCTAACTTTCTTGTTAAATGCCTTGATCATCCGGTTTTGGTACATCTGACCATGACAAATAGCAGTAAGTCTCTTTTCGTCGATTAAGTTCAACTGATCAAGCCGGGTCTGAATCCAGTTATCTTTGCTCAAACCTGCATCCTTCATAATTCGAAGAGAGGGTATCTGAACTTCAATGGGCAAGACCGCCTCCATGCCATATACCAAGGAATAGGGGGTTTCCCCTGTTGACGTCCGTGCTGAGGTACGGTACCCATGAAGAGCAAATGGTAACATCTCGTGCCAGTCTTTGTATGTCACCGTCATCTTCTGCACAATCTTCTTAATGTTCTTATTAGCCGCTTCTATAGCCCCATTCATCTTTTGCCGGTAAGGAGAAGAGTTGTGATGTTGTATCTTGAACTGCTTGCAGAGCTCGATGATCATCTTATTGTTGAGATTTGTACCATTGTCCGTAATGATCCTCTCTGGTACATCATATCGACAGATCAGATTATGCTGAATGAACCGTGCCACGACGTTCCTGGTTACAGTAGCAAAGGAAGCCGCTTCAACCCACTTTGTAAAGTAATCAATTGCTACCAAGATGAAACGATGCCCATTGGATGCCGTAGGTCTAATCTCGACGATCATATTAATGCCCCACATTGCGAAAGGCCACGGAGCTGTCAAGACGTTCAGAGGGACTGAAGGTATGTGCACCTTATCAGCATAGACTTGGCACTTGTGACAGTTCCGAGAATGCTGATAATAGTCGGCTTCCATGGTGGACCAAAAATATCCTGCCCGAAGGATTTTCTTTGCCATGGTATGTCCACTGGAATTAGTCCCGAAAGTACCTTCATGTAACTCTACCATAATCCTTTCTGCTTCGTTCTTATCCACACATCGCAGTAAGGTCGAATCATGGTTACGCTTGTAAAGAATACCATTGCTGATGAAGAACTTCGTCGCGAACCTCCTCAGAAACTTCTTGTCATTAACAGATGCACCCTCGGGGTACTCATGAGTTTCAAGATACCTCTTCACCTCATGAAACCAGGTTTTATCCTCTACCTCTTCAGTCTCAATGTCATAGCAATGCGCAGGTTTGTCCAACCTTTCAATGATAATCCGATGAGCTTCGTTGTCCCAATTGACTTTGAACATAGAAGACATTGTAGCTAGCGCGTCCGCCAACTGATTCTCCTCTCTAGGGAAGTGTTCAAAGGTTATCTCTTAGAAATGTGGAAGAAATGTCAATACAGGCTTGTTGTAGCCCAAAATTTGCCCTCCCATATTTCTCAAGACATTGCAAGATTAGTCTCCAAGTTGCTCAAGATTGCTCAAGAGTTGGACAGTCAAATCATCTCCTAAGGCAGTCAACCTCAAACTAGGGTTTTGTGTTGCATCAAGTTCCTTGCATCCAAATAACCTCAAGTTCTTACCAATGTCTTAATATGTTCTCAAGTTCATCCATGTCAAATTTCAAGCCTTGCAGAGGAAGTTTGGTCAGTCAATTGCTCAAGAGGCCCAAAAATCGACTGTGCTAGGGCAAAAGTCAACTATGACCTACAAATAGTCAAACTTCAAGATTTTTTGTCAACATTCTCATTTTTAAGGATATTTCATCATTTGATCAAGGTTTGATTATGATTCATCAAGGATTGCTCAAAATTCATCAAGATTCAAAAGTTGCTAAATTAGGGTTTTGCAGGAAAAGTCAACTCAACTTTGACCAAGCATAACTTTCTCATACTTTATGATAAATGGCCCATCCAAAACTAATTTTTAATAGGATGAAATTTCCTACAATCCATATTCATACCCCAAGATTAAGAAATGCACTCACAAGAAGTTACAAATTTGGACATTATAGGCCATTTTTGAAAGTCAACAAAAACACCTTTTTTGCCAAAGCTTATAACTTGAGCATGGAATATAAAAATGAGATGAGAACAAAAGGGTTGGTTAGAGGACATCCCAAGGTTTCTAAAAAGTCCAAGAAAACCTCCAAAAGTTAAAAATTTAAGAAGTTATGCATTGTTGAAGTTGGGAATTTTTCAAAAATTGCCAAAAGTCAACTATCCCCAAAACTTCAAATTTTGTCAAATGGGCCCATTCTTTTTCATTTGATTTGATCTTGTAACACTACGCATGTGTCCTATCTTCAGTCTTGTGTCCATTTATTAATTTTTCTATTTTATTTGATTTTTATTGAATTAATTCATTTTAAATCAATTTAAATCCAAATAAAATCCAAATATTGATCACTTAGGATCTTTTTGATTGTTACAGGCCTTAATTGTCATCATGGACATGATCCAACTCGTATCTCACCATATCACGAACAAAAAGATGGAATTTGGACAATTTTGAAAGGTTTTTCATGGAGGATCAAATCAAATCCTAAAACATCAATGCATAAGGATTCAACCCAAAAAACTTGACCTAATTCCCTCCATGTTACATATACAACACAAAAGGCACGAGCTTGAAAGGTTAGAAGCTGCAAAATCAGAAGAACCAAACTTGAGAAAATTGCAAAAAAGCTTGAAACTGAAATCACTCCTAGAAGCAGTTTCAACACCAAATCTCAATGATATTCCATTGCTGGACATCCACTGAGTCAGTAGCAATCAAAATCAAGCTCTCTCCTCCCCTCAATCATGCTGTAAGTCTCTCTGAAAATCACTCTGCACTTGAAATCGTAACTCCATATTTCTGCATCTTTTGAACAAATCGTTGGTATAATCATGCTTATCGTTCAATTTCTAAGATTTCTACATCATTTGATTGCATTTTCATGAGCCATAGACCTGTAACCGAATCTAGGGTTTTGGAAGTTTGTTTTTGGGCATTTTCTCTATAGGTAAAATCAACGCCATTAATGGATATAGGCGTGCTCAAGATGTCCAGACGAACATGTCCATGGTCTTGGTTGGTATTTTTATAGCCTAGAACTAATTCTATGATGCAGCTATGGATTTAGCTGCGGATGTAAATCTGCAGGAAAAAGAACCAAGTCCAGCGAAGAAGACAAAGACGTGGCCTGTTCCAATTGGGTCATTCATATTTCGCGCTTATTTTTTAATTTTCTGGCATATTGTTTGTTTTCCCAATATAATGATTACTGCCCATTCCACTAACAATTAAGACGCGCTGGCTGAGTGGTAGGGGTGTTGATCAATGACTCACATGACCTGGGTTCGAATCCCAGGTCCCCATATTTGCATATTATTATTTTTCTTCAGGAAATTCAACGCGTTTCAGCAATTATGGTCCATCATACACCATCACCCAGATGCCTGCCAGATGGCCCCAGGCCAGATCTGGTGGTCAAGAACGAATGTACATCATGCTCTCAAGTCAACCAGCGCGTGGAGAATCAGAAAGTCAACCCAGGCCTGCGTGTAATTGGGCCAAAAAATTGCAATTCTCACCTCCAGTCAGGCCCAAAACCCCCCTTTGGTTATTTCTTTTTCTATTTCTTTATTTATTTATTTTATTGTTATTATTTTTATTATTTAAATCATTAACCAATTAAAACTTTTCCTCATAAAACCAAAAAAAATATATTTTATTTATTAAAATTAATTTCAGTATTTTTTTTTGTAAATAAATATTAATTCAATTAATTTAGTTTTAATTAGGAAATAACTTTAATATTTTTGCAATGATTAAAATTAATTTAGATGATTAGGTTTTTACTAACTTTAAATCAATTTTATTTTATTTCTTTAAATATCCAAAAATCCAAAAATATCTTTTTTTATATTAATTAATTAATTAATTTAATTAACTTAATTTAATTTCCTTTTAATTCAAAATAACAAAAAATCTTTCTTTAATAAACCAAAGGGTCAAAACCCTAAAAAATGCGCCCGATTTAATTTTCTCGCACGCGATCCATATTTTATTCAATATTGTATCTGTCTCCCGGAATGTAATAGTTTAAATAGGACTATTTAATTACTTTATCGCTTTATTTATTTTCCGCATTTTAATTTCAAGGGTTGTTTTTGGTGATGTAAATACCCGACGCCTTGTAATAGTTAGATTTAATTTCCGCAATTTAATTTCCACAATCTATAAACTGTTAGATGTTTGGTAATAGGGAATGCATGACAAGATCGAATGTATGAACCTAAAATCAACATAGCTCACCCATGACATGTACAAAGATAAAATTAACCGAAATAACACACTCGCACATGCGCACTCTTAGGATACACCCCACTTGGTTGCCTTCGAACGTGGTCATTGAGTGTAGGAAGTTTTAGAGGTCGTCCTCTTGTCCAAATATCATATTTGCCTCGAAACAGTTGCCTCAGAAAAATGATCTAAGACATTAGGGTTACCGCTAAGGCGTCCTAACATTGCTTTAGTGACCACATGTCCCTTAATCGAATTGACCCTTAAAACTCCAACGACGATGCTACCTACTCATCAATAGTGGGCTAGCATTGCCTAAAGGACATTAGCACAGATTGATTCCTTTTTCGAGTAGGTAGATGGTTCTTAAGTACTTGCTCCTTTCAAAACAAAATAAAACTTTTTGCACTTACACCTTTCAAACAAAAACTTCTTTCAAACCCACAAACACAAAGAAAAGCAAAGTTTGAAAACACTTTGAGCAAGTACCTAAGAGCCCGTGGATAACCACAGATAGAAAGGGTGCTAACACCTTCCCTTTCTATAATCTACCCCCCAGACCCGAGAAACATCTCGAAAAAGGAATTTTTCTGTGCTTTTTTCCTTTCCTTGTTGGATAAAATAAAAGATGGTGGCGACTCTTGCTTACCGCGACATTTTGCAAAAACAAACGCAAAACGCGAACCAGCATTCCAAAAACAGTCAGTTCTCTCACCGTATCACAGAACTGGCGACTCTGCTGGGGAAGCTTATAAGTGGGGTGTACCTTAGGATTAGATCATTGTGTTTTCAATTGTTTGCTTTGTATGCTTTATATTTGTGGGCTTGTATCAGAGTTACTATAGATCCTAACCCGGATCTGGGGATACCCTTTAGGTAAGTAGTAATAAACTCTGAGGGAACTGTACGACGTAGACCGATACGGTTGAAGCAATAGCTACGTTAGTGTGGCACTTTAGATTGTACCGATATCCCTTGTGTTAGAACGAGGAGAATATGGGTCATCTAAGGGGTCATTAAGCACCAACTGACCTTAGAACCTTTAAATTGACTAACTTGGCCATAGAACAGTAGCAGTATGCTACACTCATTGAGACTAAAATCTCGCGATGATTCCGACTGCAAGAAAAGGTTGCTAAACTGGAATTATGACCGATCGAGGATAGTCAGTGATATTGAGATCCTCTAGAACCCGGTTACTATTTTTAGGACAGGTTTAAACCAACTGAACTGAAAGAGGGTAGTACCTAAGCTCCTTGCCAGCCTGAAATCTAAGGGCTCTCTGTGTGACTTGTGTGCCTTTACCGTGTTTGCTATTTGTGGATACTTGTGGTGTGCTTACTATCATGACATCATGACATCATAACGTTGCATACATCTTGCATTGGACTAACCTATTTCAAAGACATGAGGGATTCATCTTTGTTCTGTTTTGTAGGTCATTATGATGCCCATGCATAGGAATACCATCCAGATCAACTTTGTCCAAATTCCCACCATGCTTAAGGAACTGATTGCAAAGATGCCTGATACTACTTCCTTCCTCATAAGACATGGTTATCTTCTCAGTTTGGTCACCTCTAAATTGGACGAGCAGATGATGAGTATCCTGGTCCAATTCTATGATCCGTTGTACCGTTGCTTTACTTTCCAGGACTACCATCTGGTTCCCACCTTAGAAGAATTCTCTGAGTTGCTCGGTATCTCTATTCTGGAGCAGACCATGTTTACTGGTTGGGAGAAAATTCTGAGACCCGAAGAGATTGCTGCAGCCCTTCATTTGACAAAAGAGGAGGTAATGGCTAATTGGGATACTAGAAGTGGAGCAAAGGGCTTTCCGACTAAGTTCTTGGTTGGTAAGGCTAACTATTTCTGGGATAGTCTAGACTTCAAGGCGTTCGAAGATATTCTGGCTCTTTTGATATATGGCTTGGTATTGTTTCCGAACTCTGACTCCTTTGTTGATGTGAATGCGATAAAAATCTTCATCTCTCGTAATCTTATACCCACTCTCTTGGGTGACATTCTTCACCAGCTCTATGCTCGTACTGCCCGAAATCGGGGAACCTTGATGTGCTGTGCTCCGTTATTAGCGAGGTGGTTTATTTCGCACCTCCCCAAATCAGTGCTGAAGAATAAAGAAGGCATGGGCTGGGCCTATAGGGCTATGTCTCTCTCGCATAATGATATCATCTGGACTCTCAAGGGTATGGACGAGGTGGCTATTATTGATCGATGTGGGGAATACCCCAATGTTCCACTGATAGGAACCCATGGAGGAATTTCTTACAATCCGTTCTTGGCTTTACGTCAGTTTAGGAGAGTCAGAAGAGAAGGACCTCATGAGATGTTAATGCCTAGTATCATCTTTGATTTTCAAGGGGATAGCAACGAGCAACGCCGCAGATTCATAAGGGCTTGGGATAGAGTTCACATATCTGATCCACACGAGCTGGGCCCAAAGACTTCACTTCTGATGGAGCCATATCTCAGATGGGTCTGTATCCGTGCCCAAAAGTTGGGTATGCCATATGAAGCCATCCGGCCTATCATTGTTGAAGTTGCTAATGAAGAGGGGGTTCTTCCTACCATCCTCCATCCTTACATGCCTACTGATATTGGGGCACTGAAGAGATCTTGGATGCAGCTGAGGGAAGAACGGGATTCTTACCGAGAAAAGTTCAACGAGCAAGAGCAGAAGATCCAGAAGTTGACTAGGAAGTTGGAGAACGAGCGGATTCTCAATGACTATGTCCGCACCGACAAGAAGAGACCATGGGAGCACTGATTGTCCTTTGATTATTTCCTTTCCAGTTTTATTTACTTTTCAGTATTTCCATTCTTGTAATTCCTTAAGGGCAATTTGTTGAACAATTTGAATTCCAAAGTTTATCTAATAAAGTGTGTTTCCTTTCTGGTTTACAAATTTGAATCTCTTGACTGTCTTTGAAATCATAATCATACGCATTTCATCCCATGCACTTCATAAACAGGTACCCATTACAGGTCTCTTATCTTCTTCGCTGTTTATTTCAGCACTCATCATGTATGCTGAACCTTCAACTGAGCAAGCCATCAAGGCCCTCCAGGCCCAGAATGCCCAATTCCAAGAGCTGTTCATGAATCTAGCTAAGGGTCAGCAAGATCTGAAGACCCTGATTCTGAAAGAGAAGAAGAAGAAGAAGAAGAGGACAATCCTGTTCAACACTGGTTCCAAGTTTGGAAACAGGCTTCGGGATGAAGTTGATTTGACCACATCGTCTGGAGGGAAAGATAGTCAGGAAGAAAGAAGGGCTCCTAGTCCTGTAGTCTCCGACAACGAGACGGACTTCGACGAAGACCAGTATCCTCAAGCTAAGGATAGATACAAGCAACTGGAAGACCGATTGAGTGCTATGGAAGTTCATAAGGTGCCTGGTCCGGACTTCGGTGATCTACGTCTATCATCTGGGGTGGTGATTCCCCACAAATTCAAGGCACCAGCCTTTGCTAAGTATGGCGGAGTTTCTTGTCCGAAGCTGCACCTCCGGTCATATGTAAGGAAGATTCAGCCGTACACCGCTGATAAGAACCTATGGATCCACTTCTTTCAGGACAGTCTCTCAGGGACTCAGCTTGAATGGTTTTATCAGTTGGACGGAGCCAGCATCCGTAGTTGGGAAGATTGAGCTACTGCTTTCTACAGGTAGTATCAATACAACTCCGACCTCGCTCCCACGCGTACCCAACTCCAGGGTATGTCAATGGGAACGGATGAAGGATTCAAAGATTATGCTCAGAAGTGGAGGGACCTCGCCGGAAGAGTACAACCACCCTTGGCTGATCGGGAGCTTGTGGATATGTTTCTGGGGACCCTGTCTGGTCCATTTTTCAACCATCTGATTGGAAGCTCTTCATCTGGGTTTACAGAGCTAATTTTGACCGGTGAAAGGATTGAGGCTGGTATTAAGGCTGGTAAGATACAGAAGGGTGCTTCATCAAGCACCAAGAAGAAGCCCTTTAAGAAAGAGTCCAGTGTTGTCTACAGTTCGAGAAGCCAGAGTAGACCTGAACGCCGCCAAGCTGTTAATGCGGTTGTTATTTCAAAACCTGCTGGTGCTCCTCAGCACAACAATCAACAAAAGGACGAGAGACCTTGAAGGCAATTCACCCGTCTCAACATGACCTTATCTCAGATTCTGCCACAGTTGCTGAAGACCAACCTGGTAATTCCAAGGGAAGCCCCGAAGAATCCAAATACCACATCACCGAAGTATAACCCTAATGCCCGCTGTGCTTATCACTCTGATAGCCCGCGGCATAATACAGATGATTATTGGACTTTGAAGAATAAGATACAGGACTTAATTAATGCGGAGGAGATTGAGTTCGAGGCACCCGAAAGGCCTAATGTTGTGACTGCTCCTATGCCCAAGCATGGAGTGAATGCTATAGATGAAGACTCGTTTGTGGTTTCCGTGAACGAAATTGTTACCCCTTTGATGACTATGAAGAAGAACCTTCTGCTAGCTGGTTTATTTTCGGGCTGTGACGAAGATTGCCGTATGTGTTCTGTTCTACCTACTGGTTGCCCACTTTTGAAATCAGGTGTCCAACGCCTGATGGATAGTAAAGAAATTCTGTTTGAAAAGACTGTTGTTCCTTTAGTTCATACTGAAGAAGTTTCCATTATCACCATTTTCGACAATTCTTCCAAGGCTCCCTCGAGGAAGCCTATTAGAATTACATCTGTTCCAAGAATTACACCTGTGATCA
This sequence comes from Vicia faba, assembly GCA_948472305.1. Taxonomy (NCBI): domain Eukaryota; kingdom Viridiplantae; phylum Streptophyta; class Magnoliopsida; order Fabales; family Fabaceae; genus Vicia; species Vicia faba. The sequence goes on along the minus strand of OX451739.1, from coordinate 769,041,430 downwards.
TCACTGTTCCGGGGCCCATCCCCTATACCTCTAATAAAGCTGTCCCTTGGCATTACGGGGCCGATGTTTATTTTCATGGAGTTAAGCAAGAGTTGGATGCTGATACTGACGTCAGCAATATTGTTGGACCTGCTAAAGTCACCCGCAGCGGAAGACTTTTCTCACCTGATATCTCTCCACCATCTGCCCGAAGACCTGTTGTTATTACACCTGCCAGTGTACCTGCTACTATTCCTGTTCAAGTTCCTATTCTTACCCCTGTCGCTGAGTCATCTGACACTCGGGGCAAAGGGATCACCAGTGAGCCTGCCCAGACGGAGGCACCGAAGACAATTACTGTTGAAGCTTCTAAACAAGAGATGGAAGAGATTCTGAAAATTATCAAAAAGAGTGACTACAATGTAGTTGAACAGCTGGGGCAAACCCCGTCCAAGATTTCTATGTTGTCACTGTTGCTGTGCTCAGAGGCCCATGCCAAGGCTCTGATTACCTTCTTGAAGACTGCCCTTGTGCCACAAGAGACATCAGCTGACCAGTTTACAGATTGCATGGCCAATTTGACTACTGATAATGGGTTAGGTTTCTCTGACGCTGACTTAACTACTAAGGGGAAGAATCACAACGATGCCCTGCATGTCTCCATTGAATGCAGGGGAAATACTCTTGCACACGTATTAGTGGATACTGGTTCCTCGTTGAACGTATTGCCTAAGAAAGCTCTAGACCGGTTGGACTGTGAAGGGTTAGAATTGAAACCAAGCAACATTGTCGTCAGGGCCTTTGATGGGTCTAAGAGGATGGTGCACAGAGAAGTTGATATCCCGATCAAGGTTGGTTCTCAGGTTTTCAATTCTACATTCTATGTGATGGACATTCGACCATCTTATTCTTGTTTGCTGGGTCGCCCATGGATCCACAAAGCTGGGGCCGTAACCTCAACGCTCCACCAGAAGCTGAAGTACCCAGTAAAAGGGAAGATTGTGACAGTGCAAGGAGAGGAAGAGTACATGGTTATCCACCTCAACTCTTTCCGATATGTAAAGATGGTTTAGGAGTTCATTGAGACCCCATTTCAGCATTTTGAAGAGGTTCCCCAGACATTGGCGTCAACTGAGACTGTAGTTGAAGATTCTCCTATGAAGATGGCTTCCTTCAAGGATGTCTGGGCTGTTGTTGAGAAAGGTGGGTGTGCACAGTGGGGCCAACTTCCTGATTTTACACAGAAGACTAACAAGTCTGGTTTGGGTTTCTCTGCAGAAGCTCAAAGGGATGTTCGGAACACACGGATCGGAAGACCTCCCGTGTTCATCAGCAACTCGGGAGTAAATGCCATTGAAGACGATATGGAAGAGCCTGAGTTCGACAGCTGGATCTATCCTACGACCAACGGTGGACCAAGCAACTGGACAGCAAAGGACTTCATCCCTATATCTTTTGTTACCCAATAATGAAAATTTTTGTTTTGAATATGTAACAGACAATGTTTTAAACTTTACGGCCCGATGTCTTACCCGGGGCACTGTGGCTTCATTTGTGAGGGCTTTATGTGTGTCATTTTCATATATCATTAATAAAAGCATTGGACGTTCTTGCATTTCAAATTTTGTGCTCCTTGTTTTTCTTTATTATATATTGCAAAACAGCTATTTTACACACACTCACATATACAGGTCTACATCCACTCTGGATCTCACTGGTAATGACTCTGCTACTGCCAGTTATGACTTCGAAAATCCAATCAACTTAGCTGAAGACGAAGGTGAAGATGATTGCGAAGTGCCTGGTGAACTTGCAAGACTGTTACTTCAAGAAGAGAGGGCTATTCAGCCGCATGAAGAGCCGGTAGAATCAGTGAATCTAGGTACAGAGAAAGACAAGAAGGAAGTTAAGATCGGTGCAAATCTGGAGCTTAGTGTGAAGTAACGGTTGATTCAGATGCTGCATGACTATGTTGAGATCTTTTCCTGGTCTTACAAATATATGCCTGGTTTGGATACTGATATTGTGGTTCATCGCCGGCCTACCAAGGATGAATGTCCTCCAGTGAAACAGAAGGTCCGCCGAATGCGCCCAGAGATGTCTGAGAAAATCAAGGTTGAAGTTATGAAACAGTTTGACGCCGGTTTTCTAGAAGTTATTTCTTACCCTCAGTGGGTGGCCAACGTGGTTCCGGTGCCAAAGAAGGATGGTAAGGTCCGCATGTGTGTTGACTATAGGGATCTGAACAGGGCGAGCCCTAAGGATGACTTCCCTCTGCCTCATATCGACGTTCTGGTTGACAACACCGCTCAGCATAAGGTATTCTCCTTTATGGATGGTTTCTCCGGTTATAATCAGATTAAAATGGCTCCCGAAGACATGGAGAAGATAACCTTTGTTACTCAGTGGGGTACCTTTTGCTATAAGGTCATGCCTTTTGGGTTAAAGAATGCTGGGGCAACGTATCAGTGTGCCATGTTTGCTTTGTTTCATGACATGATCCCTCATGAAATTTAAGTATACGTCGACGATATGATTGCAAGGTCCCAGACTGAGGAAGAACACCTTGACCATCTGCAGAAGCTGTTTGACAGGCTGAAGTTGTACAAGCTGAGGTTGAACCTGAACAAGTGCACCTTCGGGGTGAGATCTGGTAAACTGCTGGGTTTCGTCGTAAGCGACAAAGGTATTCAAGTGGACCCTGTAAAAGTGAAAGCTATACAGGAGATGCCAGCTCCCAGAACAGAGAAAGAAGTCAGAGGCTTTCTGGGATGTCTGAACTACATTTCCCGATTCATCTCGCACCTGACTGCTACTTGTGAGCCAATCTTCAAGTTACTGAAAAAAGATCAAGTAGTACGTTGGAATGATGAATGTCAGGCCGCTTTCGAAAGGATCAAAGAGTATCTCCAAGAGCCACCTATTTTGATGCCTCCAGTTGAAGGGAGACCTCTGATCTTATACTTGACAGTACTCGACAACTCAATGGGGTGCGTACTGGGTCAGCATGACGAGTCTGGCCGAAAAGAGCATGTTATTTATTACCTTAGAAAAAAGTTTACCGACTGTGAGACCTGATACTCACTGCTTAAGAAAACTTGCTGCGCTTTGGCATGGGCTGCTCGTCGGCTGAGACAGTATATGCTGACTCACACTACTCTATTGATATCAAAGATGGATCTTGTTGTACCCCAAAATTTTCCCTCTCATGTTTTCAAAAGTCTTCCCTTACATGGTTGGTCACAAACATTTGCCTAACGAAAATAAGGTTTTTTGAAGATGAACAAAGTATCTTTCGATTGGCATCTAGGAAAAGTCTTCGATTGGGTATCCAAAATACTTCGATACAGGCTTGACTCACCAGTCTTCGATTGGGCATTTGGCACTCTTCGATCGGACTTTGATTAGTAAGCTTCAATTAGGTGTTTGGAACCCTTCGATCAAGCTTTGGTTCACAAGTCTTCGATTGGCATTTTAATAAGCACCTTTCGATTGGCATTATAAAAGTGTCCTTCGATTGGCACTGTAACAGTGTCCTTCGATTGGCAGGATAACAAGTATCTTTCGATTGGTATTATAGCAGTGTCTTTCGATTGGAATTTTAACAAGTACCCTTTGATTGGTATATGGACAAATACCCTTCAATTGGCATTTCAAAAGGTCCTTGGACTGGAACTTCAGAGTGTCCTTCGACTGGAACTTCAGAGTTTCCCTTAATAAGAACATCAGAACGAAATGACTTTCGAATGACATTTCAGTGCAGAGTTTCTCTTAATCTAAGATGCTCTGATGAAGGAAGTTCTGAACACTTTGAATCAGAACTTAGACTCATCACAAGGCTAAGGGCTGGTCAAAGTTGTCTAATAGGGAATGTTCTAAATAGATTCGAATTGGACTTTGAAGCTGGCAAAGAAGGCAGATTCGAAGGAATAAAGTAGGCTGGCATGACTAAGCAAAAACACATATCCTAACCTGTCCAGGTTCACCCAAAGTTCACAATGGCATGTGTCCCTTGCAAATATAGAAATAATTAAATGCTGATTGTGGACTCAATTATTTGAATTAAAGGCCAGATTCTTGCCTTGTTTGCTCCCAACCCTACAAGAGCTGATTCGACCAGGGTGATCCTTTTCGAATCAAGCAATCGAAGCAGAGGGAGGCTCAATCGAAGGGGCTATGCAATTGAAGCTGGAGTAATTCGATTTGGGACTTTGAAGCTATCAAAGAGAGCAAATTTGAAGGGAAGTGGATCTGAAGGGGCAGGCCAGCTTTTGATTTCCATCATATTGGAGGCCCAAACAACTCATGATAGGCTGGCAGTAACGCATGAAAATAGATTGGCACGTGATTGAATCAAATATAGCAAGTCTTTATGAAGAAATCAAATCAAATCTCTTCATCATAATGGACCAAGATTTGATACATAAATGTTGACCTAAATTCCTTTGTCTATATAAACCTCATGCTCACAAAGAAAAAAGGATGAAAAAAACGCACAAAAACTCTGTGGAAACGGCCAGAACAGTTTTGCAAAAAAACCTTGAAAAAGTGGTGATCGGATTTTGGTTTAGAGGTGAATTCAGACCAAAAGAAAAACACAGCTCTCTTCCTTGACATCCAGTGGAGCTATACCCATCAAAAGGAAGCCTTTTCATTGCCCATAATGCATTGTAAGTCTCCATGAACATTGCTCTGCACATAGAATCGTAACTCAGTTTTTTCTGCATCCTTGTGCCAAATCTCTTGCATATTCATACCGACCATTAAATTTCTAAGCAAACTGCATTATTTATTTTGATTTTTGTGGCCTTAACCCCCCTATCCAGAACCTAGGGTTCTTGTGTAAGTTTCTAGTCGTTTCGTGTGCAGGTTAAATTAAGGCCAATAATGGCCATGGATGAGTTCAGGGGAGTGAGACGAGTACATTGGTACTCTTGGATTCCATTTTTGTGACCTAGGGAGGATTTTGGAAAGATCCTAGGAACCTTCCTGCGGATAAAAATCCGCAGGTAATCGAACCAGAGTTTCGGCGAAGAAGATAATACCGTGTCCTAATGTGATTGGCTCATTTGAATATTAGCGCGTTATTCAGGGAATAATTGCTAGTTTGTTTTATAATATTTAATTGATATCCCACTAACAGGTTAACATCATGGCTCAGTTGGTAGCGCATCGGTTGAATTGTCCAATGGGACCTGGGTTCGTATCCCAGGTCCCCCAAAACTTTGTTATCATTTTATTTTAGGCGTTCACATGCAGCACTTCAGGCAGGGAGCACCATATACCTCCAGATCTCAAAGGCTACGTGGTTACCAAGGCAGATCCAATGGCTAAGGATGGAGGTTCACCATGAACCTTGGTCAACAAACGCCCAGGCAATCTGAAAGTCAAACAAGGCTGATTGAATCTGGGCCTGGAATTGCTGAATCAACCTCCCTTCTAGGCCTAAACCCCCCTTCGGTTTATTCTTTCTCTTTTCTATATTTCTTTAGTTTAATTTGCGTTATTTTTACTTTTTAACCAATTAACAAATTAACCCTTTTTTTATATAAAAAACCAGAAATAAAAAAAAATATTATTTTCATCATTAATTTTATTATTTATTTTTGTAAATAAACCATTAACCAATTAATTTAATTTTTAATTAGGTTTAATCTTAACATTTTTTGCAATAAATAAAAATTGATTTAGAATTAGGATTTTGATATATTTTTACCTTTCTAATTTTATTTCCTTAATTCAAATAAAACTCAAAAAATATTTTCTTTTTTAATTAATTAATCATTAGTTAGACTTAATTCTTAAATCAAAAATGACAAAAAAAATATACTTTATTTAATGAAAAAAGGGTCAAAACCCTAAGGGACAATCCGATTCAATTTTCTCGCACGTATTATTGTTGATCCATATATTGTAATTGCTCCGAGGATGTAATAGTTTTAACTTAGGACCTTTATTTACCGCTTTTATTTACTTTTTCGCATTTAATTTTAAGGGTTTGTTTTTGGCGATGTAAATACTCGACGCCTTGTAATAGCTTAGTTTTATTTTCTGCAACCATTAACTGCTAGATGTTTGAATAATAGGCTATGCATGACAAGATTAACCTTTAATTTAAAATCAACCGTAGCTCACCATAACATGTACAAAGATAATATAAACTGAAAATTGACACACTCGCACATGCCACTCTTAGGGTACGCCTCACTTGGTTGCCTCGAACGTGGCCATTGAGTATAGGGAGTCTTAGAGGTCACCCTCTTGTCCAAAGATCATAGTTGCCTCGAAATGGTTGCCTCGGATAAAATGATCTAAGACATTACGGTTACCACTAAGGCGTCCTAACATTGATTTAGTGGCCACACGTCCCTTAAATCGAATTGACCCGAAAACTCCAACGACGATGCTACCTACTCCTCAATAGTGGGATAGCATTGTCTAAAGGACATTAGCACAGTTTAATTCCTTTTTGAGTAGGTAGATGTTCTTAAGTACTTGCTCCTTTTAAAACAAAACAAAACTTTTCGCACTTACACTCTCTTCAAAAACAAAACTCTTTTCAAAACCCATAAACACAAATAAAAGCAAACTTTTGAAAACATAGTGAGCAAGTACCTAAGAGCCCATGGATAACCACGGATAGAAAGGATGCTAACACCTTCCCTTTCTATAATCTACCTCCCGAACCCGAGAAACATCTCGAAAATGAATTTTTCTGTGCTTTTGTCCTTTCCTTGTTGGATAAAATAAAAGACGGTGGCGACTCTTGCTTACCGCGACATTTTGCGAAAACAAATGCAAACGCGAACCAGCATTCCAAAACAGTCAGTTCTCACCGATCACAGAACTGGAGACTCTGCTGGGGATTCTTATAAGTGAGGTGTACCTTAGGATTAGATCACTTGTGTTTTCAATTGTATGCTTTGTATGCTTTAAATTTTGTGGGCTTGTATCAGAGTTCTATAGATCCTAACCCGGATCTGGGGATACCCTTTAGGTAAGTAGCAATAAACTGTGAGGGATCTGTCCGGCGTAGACCGACACGGATGAAGCAGTAGCTACGTTAGTGTGGCACCTTAGTCTGTACCGATATCCCTTGTGTTAGAACGAGGAGAATATGGGTCTTCTAAGGAGTCATTAAGCACCAACTGACCTTAGAACCTTAAATTCACCAACTTGGCCATAGAACAGTAGCAGTATGCTACACTCATTGAGACTAAACTCTCGCGATGATTCCGGCCGCAAGAAAAGGTTGCTAAACTGGAATTATGACCGATTGAGGGTAGTCAGTGATATTGAGATTCTCTAGAACCCGATTACTATTTTTTAGGACAGGTCTTAACCAACTAAAACTGAAAGAGGGTAATACCTAAATTCCGTGCCAGCCTAAACTTAAGGCTGTTTGTGTGACTTGTGTGCCTTCAAACTTGAACTACTTGCACATTCTTGTTATCTGACAACATGAGTTCCTTGCAGGTTTTGTTTACAGTCCTTATCCGATAATTTGGATGTATTGCAGGGTTTACTTACATCACTTCACACTTTTGCTTAAACGCATAGCATACATCATAACATCATGCCTTAACATTTACTTAACCATTTCAAGGATCTCAAGGGTTTGTGATGCAGGTTATGGTAAATGAAATGTCTAGCAAGGGGAAAGGGGATTTATTTTCCTCTAGCCAATGCCGTCTAGAGATCAAAACATGATAACTTGAGTCAGGGGCTATGACCCACTCGATATGGTGAGCTTGACTCTTGAAGAAGGACTCTTAACGACACGAAGTTTCTTCTATCAAATTCTAACAAGTTTCTTGTTTACCCCGCGAGATCCTTGAAAACATTACATACATATATCATACATATCATTTCATAACATGTCATCCGATACATGTCTCTCATGTTCTCGCTGTTTATTTTAGCAATGGCTTTCCAACCAGACAAACAAGACCTCCGGGCTCAAAACGCCCAACTTCAAGAAATGTTCTTGAACCTATCCCAGGGGCAAGAAGAAATAAAAGCTCTCCTCACAAGGGGCTTGGTCCTAGGGAATCTAGGAGGCATCAGGAATGATCAGTTGGAAGGGTTACAAATTGAGTTGGCAACAATGAAGATCCAGATGATGGGACAGCTGGTGGGCCAGATGGCTCTCGTTCAAGACTTAGCTCAAAGACAAGAAGAGCTCAGGGTCCTCGTCAACAAACTGCTTCAAAATAACCAAGTGGGGAAAACAACTAGGGTTGAAGATCAAGTCATCATTCAACCACCTTTGGGGCAAGAAGACAAGGGAAAAGCTCCTCAGCTTGCTTCAGGATCACAAGCCCAACATCAACCTCGCCAGCATCAACGGGGTAATCGGCGTAAGCAAAATAGGTCTGGAAGACATTTCTCTGAGACTGATATACCACCATCTCTAATACTGAAACGATTATTGGAGGTTAATCTGATTCCTTTAAGGGATCCTCCCCGGAATCCCAATACCTCTGCTCCTAGCTATCATCCCGACGCAGTTTATGCATACCACTCCTATAGTCCTGGACATGACACCGACGACTGTTGGGCTTTGAAAAACAAGATCCAAGACTTGATTGACGGAAGAGTGCTGGAATTCATGCCAGATGGAGAAATGAAAATCTTACGTTGAGGGTTCTCCACCTGAAATGACTAAGTTCAAATTAAGAGACTTTTGTTCATTTAAATTCTGGAGTTGTATCTTTCTTTGCTTATTCAAACAATTATTATCATGTTAAACTTTATTACTTTATCAATGCATTGCATATGTCTGTTCTGAATCAATCCATTCGTATTCACTATATTCAAATTGCTTTCATTTTTTGTGATGTTCAACTCTTGATTAAAACATTCTAAGCCTTTTGAGGGAGGATGACGAAAATGATATCAAAATATCTACAATATGCTTTTAAACAGACCCCGCTGACGATGTACAGGCGTTGTTTCAAATCCTAAACAACGGAGTTATAAGGAAGATAATCCCTAGTCAACCCCTTTGAGCCAAAGAAGTTGGAGTTTTTCTTTTCACAAATTAAAACCCGTAATCACAACCTGGGGCAGGGTAGTTTGCTCAGTTGATCCAGGTGCACAATGAATGGCATCAAAGAAGTCCTTCTGAAACAAAAGACGGTGATGGTTCCGTATAATCGTAAGGACAGACAGTCATTATCTTTCGAAATAAAAGGCCACTTAGTCAAAACCTATAAAGGAGACTTACAAAAAAAAACTGGGGCATCCCGCTGACTGTAATCACAAAAAGAAACAGTTCATGCAAAAAAAAAACAGGGATAATAAAATCAGAAAGGAAGAGATCCTACAAACTCTCAACAAAATGACTGCCTGTTCAAAATAAATTGTCAGTATCCGAACCATCACTGGTATATCAGTGCAAAGACTCAAACAAGATCTAATGCACGATTAGCTGAGTTTAGGATCGAAGAACATCACGAAGAACGGGTGGGTACAAATAAAATTTGAGCCTTTATCCTTTGTTTCTTAAACCGTGAACCAGGCCACGTTATAACCCTTAAAAAATCCTAGCTGAAGCATGGGTTAGTCCGAAAGCATACTGTTACAAAAGGTATCCTGACTCCTGTAGGGCTTGCTGTAAATCCTGAGTTGACGACACATTTTACAAAATTTTCCTATCTTACTGAAAAAATGCATTTTCAAAAACTTCAAGACAGACATAAGCTTTGCATTCTTAAAATAACATTGTTTGCATATGACTATTTGTTCAAATAGCAGAGAAATTCGCACGACGAATATCTAGTGAACAAAAACCTTTTCAATAAAAAAGGATCACCTCAAGTGGAAAAACACTTCCAATCAAGGGGCACGGCATGATCATTGTCCATCATCTGGGGCAGTCAAGTCAAGATTCAAGGAATCTCTTAAAATGCCAAATAGCCAGGGGCAAATCTCCATCAGAATCAATTGGGGCATTGGACATGAATTCCAGCAACGAATCTTGCATGATTAAACGAAGATCTTCTGGTAGTATGGCAACACAACACTACCGACAATGGCACCTCTCTACATCCTGAGGGAATGGACAATGTCAAAAAATACCGCGCGTGAATCAAAGACCCGCTAGGTTGACTGACCTAGGCAAAAATAAGGGTATTCCGGTGAACTGAAAACCCAAAAGGGCAGTCCAGGCAAAAATTAGGGATCAAAGCGTACGACTATGTCTCGTCCTCTCGTCACTGGCCTACCAGAAGAAGACTTGTCATTTTGACCGAAAGATACCAAGCACCTCATAGGTGGGGATGATACTCGATCCATAGGGCCTCCGCAGGCACCTTCTCCCGCAAAAAACAGGGGCAAATAAGAATTGTCCGAACTATACAAGTTGCTCTGTCCACCAGGTACCAAGGTATATATTCAGCTGAAGAATATGGCTAAGATACTTTCACTCCCCGCAGAGTAAGACATTAATGATAGCTCTCTCAGCTGAGACTTGCAACTATGAATGAATCAACAATACTCTCCCAAAGCAGAGTTGGTCTACCATCAGCCCTAAAAAGGTTGGGTATCCCCAGAAGGTCTTAATATTCCCCAACGGAGTATAAGGATATTCCCCAGCAAGCATAAGAGTATCCCTGGAAGTCTTAATATTCCTCAACGGAATATAAGAATGTTCCCCGACAGAATGCAAGATACCCCTAGTGGAGCCATTTCCCCAGTGCAGTCTAAAAAAGTTTCCCCAATGGAGTTGAATCATCTTCCCCAGTAGATTCTGGAAGCTTATCCCCTACGAAGCACAAATAAGTCTCCCCAGCCAAATTCAGAGGTTATCCTCACAAGAGTTTAACCAGGTTATCCTCAGCAAGTTGCAACTGAAAGATCATCCCCAGCGAAGTTCTTTCTATCCCCAGCGGAGTTCATCATCAAAATCCCCAACAGAGCTTATCAACGGAATCCCCAGCGGAGTTTATCATTAAAATCTCAGCAAAGTATTTCTTACCCACAGAGTAATTCCCCACAGAGTAATCTCTTCACCATGTTTATTCCCCAACAGAGTTATTTTCTCCTACAGGTTTATTCTCACAACCATCTTCATTCGTCATCCCCATCATAAACATTCTAAACAAAGTTTGAAGACACACATACTCTTCAACAGCAGTCCAGGATTTAACAAACTCCCCGACATTTGTCAAGGATTTATTTTCCCAGACGAAAATACATTCATAAACATTTCACATTTCATACCTCCTATTTACATACATGATAAAGTGCATACGACACGATCTCATTTATTTTTGAGAACATCATGACATCATGCATTTCATACATCATGACATTGCATACATCTAACATTTTACCTTTTTCAGGAAAAGGTCAATCAAAAGATGGCTACCATCAACCTTTTCAAGTCCCAGTTTAATACCTGTAGCAAGCCAGGAAAACTATCTGTGGACGACTGATTATAGATTAATACCTGTAACAAGCTAGGAAAACTATCTACATGAAGAGATTGAAGATTAATACCTGTAACAAGCCAGGAAAACTATCTTTCTTTCTCAGGTAAGAGATTAATACCTGAAACCAGCCAGGACAGCTATCTCCTCGACCAACCTTTTCAAGTCCCAGTTTAATACCTGTAGCAAGCCAGGAAAACTATCTGTGGACGACTGATTGTAGATTAATACCCGTAACAAGCCAGGAAAATTATCTACATGAAGATATTGAAGATTAATACCTGTAACAAGCCAGGAAAACTATCTTTCTTTCTCAGGTCAGAGATTAATACCTGAAACCAGCCAGGACAACTATCTCCTCGACCAACCTTTTCAAGTCCCAGTTTAATACTTGTAGCAAGCCAGGAAAACTATATGTGGATGACTGATTGTAGATTAATACCTGAAACCAGCCAGGAAAACTATCTACACGAAGAGATTGAAGATTAATACCTGTAACAAGCCAGGAAAATTATCTACATGAAGAGATTGAAGATTAATACCTGTAACAAGCCAGGAAGACCATCTTTCTTTCTCAGGTCGGAGATTAATACCTGAAACCAGCCAGGACAACTATCTCATCGGCCAACCTTTTTAAGTTCCAGATTGATACCTGTAACAAGCCAGGAAAACTATCTGTGGACGATTGATTGTAGATTAATACCTGTAACAAGCGAGGAAAATTATCTACATGAAGATATTGAAGATTAAATACCTATAACAAGCCAGGAAAACTATCTTTCTTTCTCAGGTCAAAGATTAATACCTGAAACCAGCCAGGACAACTATCTCCTCGACCAACCTTTTCAAGTTCCAGATTAATACCTGTAACAAGCCAGGAAAACTATCTGTGAACGACTGATTGTAGATTAATACCTGAAACCAGCCAGGAAAACTATCTACACGAAGAGATTGAAGATTAATACCTGTAACAAGCCAGGAAGGCCATCTTTCTTTCTCAGGTCAGAGATTAATACCTGAAACCATCCAGGACAACTATCTCATCGGCCAACCTTTTTAAGCTCCAGATTAATACCTGTAACAAGCCAGGAAAACTATCTGGGGACGACTGATTGTAGATTAATACCTGAAACCAGCGAGGAAAACTATCTAAACGAAGAGATTGAAGATTAATACCTGTAACAAGCCAGGAAGGCTATCTTTCTTTCTCAGGTCAGAGATTAATACCTGAAACCAGCCAGGACAGCTATCTCCTCGACCAACCTTTTCAAGTTCCAGATTAATACCTGTAACAAGCCAGGAAAACTATCTGTGAACGACTGATTGTAGATTAATACCTGTAACAAGCCAGGAAAACCATCTACACAAAGAGATTGAAGATTAATACTTGAAAGCAGACAAGACAAGTTCTATAACCTCAACGGTATACTCCCGGTGAGCACGAGTCAGTTCCTAAATCTCAACAAAAGTTAGACTTCCCCAGCGGAATCTTCTACAAACAACAGGTATGCAAGTTCTCACTAAGGAATCTCTTATGTGATCGACACTCCTGCAGATGGCATCTATAAGCCCATCCTCCTACCAACAATCTCCAAATGGCATCTGTAAGCCCATTCCCGACGTCACAATCCTGATACTACACCATGTGAGTGCAAATTTCTGGGCACTCTAGTGTTCAATTATCTTCCACCTTCGGATCACGAAAGTCTCGAAAGCCAATCTATATCCTCAGGTTTAAGAAAATTGAACAGGGGCAACTGTTGTACCCCAAAATTTGCCCTCTCATGTTTTCAAAAGTCTTCCCTTACATGGTTGGTCACAAACATTTGCCTAACTAAAATAAGGTTTTTTGAAGATGAACAAAGTGTCTTTCGATTGGCATCTGGGAAAAGTCTTCGATTGGGTATCTGGGAAAAGTCTTCAGAGTTTCCCTTAATAAGAACATCAGAACGAAATGACTTTCGAATGACATTTCAGTGCAGAGTTTCTCTTAATCTAAGATGCTCTGATGAAGTAAGTTCTGAACACTTCAAATCAGAACTTAGACTCATCACGAGGCCAAAGGCTGGTCAAAGTTGTCTAATAGGGAATGTTCTAAATAGATTCGAATTAGACTTTGAAGCTGGCAAAGAAGGCAGATTCAAAGGAATAAAGTAGGCTGGCACGACTAAGCAAAAACACATATCCTAACCTGTCCAGGTTCACCCAAAGTTCACAATGGCATGTGTCCCTTGCAAATATAGAAATAATTAAATGCTGATTGTGGACTCAATTATTTGAATTAAAGGCCAGATTCTTGCCTTGTTTGCTCCCAACCCTACAAGAGCTGATTCGACCAGGGTGATCCTTTTCGAATCAAGCAATCGAAGCAGAGGGAGGCTCAATCGAAGGGGCTATGCAATTGAAGTTGGAGTAATTCGATTTGGGACTTTGAAGCTATCAAAGAGAGCAAATTTGAAGGGAAGTGGATCTGAAGGGGCAGGTCAGCTTTTGATTTCCATCATATTGGAGGCCCAAACAACTCATGACAGGCTGGCAGTAATGCATGAAAATAGATTAGCACGTGATTGAATCAAATATAGCAAGTCTTTATGAAGAAATCAAATCAAATCTCTTCATCATAATGGACCAAGATTTGATACATAAATGTTGAACTAAATTCCTTTGTCTATATAAACCTCATGCTCACAAAGAAAAAAGGACGAAAAAAACGCACAAAAACTCTGTGGAAACGGCCAGAACGGTTTTGCAAAAAAACCTTGAAAAAGTGGTGATCGGATTTTGGTTTAGAGGTGAATTCAGACCAAAAGAAAAACACAGCTCTCTTCCTTGACATCCAGTGGAGCTATACCCATCAAAAGGAAGCCTTTTCATTGCCCACAACGCATTGTAAGTCTCCATTAACATTGCTCTGCACATAGAATCGTAACTCAATTTTTTCTGCATCCTTGTGCCAAATCTCTTGCATATTCATACCGACCATTAAATTTCTAAGCTAACTGCATTATTTATTTTGATTTTTGTGGCCTCTAACCCCCCTATCCAGAACCTAGGGTTCTTGTGTATGTTTCTAGGCGTTTCGTGTGCAGGTTAAATTAAGGCCAATAATGGCCATGGATGAGTTCAGGGGAGTGAGACGAGTACATTGGTACTCTTGGATTCCATTTTTGTGACCTAGGGAGGATTTTGGAAAGATCCTAGGAACCTTCCTGCGGATAAAAATCCGCAGGTAATCGAACCAGAGTTTCGGCGAAGAAGATGATATTGTGTCCTAATGTGATTGGCTCATTTGAATATTAGCGCGTTTTTCAGGGAATAATTGCTAGTTTGTTTTATAATATTTAATTGATATCCCACTAACAGGTTAACATCATGGCTCAGTTGGTAGCGCATCGGTTGAATTGTCCAATGGGACCTGGGTTCGTATCCCAGGTCCCCGAAAACTTTGTTATCATTTTATTTCAGGCGTTCACATGCAGCACTTCAGGCAGGGAGCACCATATACCTCCAGATCTCAAAGGCTACGTGGTTACCAAGGCAGATCCAATGGCTAAGGATGGAGGTTCACCATGAACCTTGGTCAACAAACGCCCAGGAAATCTGAAAGTCAAACAAGGCTGATTGAATCTGGGCCTGGAATTGCTGAATCAACCTCCCTTCTAGGCCCAAACCTCCCTTCGATTTATTCTTTCTCTTTTCTATATTTCTTTGGTTTAATTTGCGTTATTTTTACTTTTTAACCAATTAACAAATTAACCCTTTTTTTATATAAAAAACCAGAAATAAAAAAAAAATTATTTTCATCATTAATTTTATTATTTATTTTTGTAAATAAACCATTAACCAATTAATTTAGTTTTTAATTAGGTTTAATCTTAACATTTTTTGCAATAAATAAAAATTGATTTAGAATTAGGGTTTTGATATATTTTTACCTTTCTAATTTTATTTCCTTAATTAAAATAAAACTCAAAAAATATTTTCTTTTTTAATTAATTAATCATTAGTTAGACTTAATTCTTAAATCAAAAATGACAAAAAAATATACTTTATTTAATGAAAAAAGGGTCAAAACCCTAAGGGACAATCCGATTCAATTTTCTCGCGCGTATTATTGTTGATCCATATATTGTAATTGCTCCGAGGATGTAATAGTTTTAACTTAGGACCCTTATTTACCGCTTTTATTTACTTTTTCGCATTTAATTTTAAGGGTTTGTTTTTGGCGATGTAAATACCCGACGCCTTGTAATAGCTTAGTTTTATTTTCCGCAATTTATTTTCTGCGACCATTAACTGCTAGATGTTTGAATAATAGGCTATGCATGACAAGATTAACCTTTAATTTAAAATCAACCGTAGCTCACCATAACATGTACAAAGATAATATAAACTGAAAATTGACACACTAGCACATGCCACTCTTAGGGTACGCCTCACTTGGTTGCCTCGAACGTGGTCATTGAGTATAGGGAGTCTTAGAGGTCGCCCTCTTGTCCAAAGATCATAGTTGCCTCGAAACGGTTACCTCGGATAAAATGATCTAAGACATTAGGGTTACCACTAAGGCGTCCTAACATTGCTTTAGTGGCCACACGTCCCTTAAATCGAATTGACCCGAAAACTCCAACGAAGATGCTACCTACTCCTCAATAGTAGGATAGCATTGTCTAAAGGACATTAGCACAATTTAATTCCTTTTTGAGTAGGTAGATGTTCTTAAGTACTTGCTCCTTTTAAAACAAAACAAAACTTTTCGCACTTACACTCTCTTCAAAAACAAAACTCTTTTCAAAACCCACAAACACAAAGAAAAGCAAACTTTTGAAAACATAGTGAGCAAGTACCTAAGAGCCCGTGGATAAGCACGGATAGAAAAGGTGCTAACACCTTCCCTTTCTATAATCTACCTCCCGAACCCGAGAAACATCTCGAAAAGGAATTTTTCTGTGCTTTTGTCTTTTCCTTGTTGGATAAAATAAAAGACGGTGGCGACTCTTGCTTACCGCGACATTTTTTGAAAACAAACGTAAACGCGACAGCATTCCAAAACAGTCAGTTCTCACTGATCACAAATCCCATCAAGTATATCTTCGAAAAGCCTGCTTTGTCCGGAAGAATAGCAAGTTGGGAGATGATCTTGACTGAGTATGACATCCAATATACGACCCAAAAGGCAATCAAGGGAAGTGTATTGGCAGACCATTTGGCACATCAGGCAGTGGTCTATGTACTTTGATGGAGCTTCAAACTCTTTGGGTAACAGCATTAGCGCTATGATCATATCTCCTAAAGGCTCTCATACTCCGTTTACCACCCGACTATGTTTCAACTGCACCAACAATATGGCGGAGTATGAAGCATGCATCATGGGTCTTCGAGCAGCAATTGACCTAAGGATTAAGTTTCTGAATGTCTTCGGAGATTCCGCTCTCGTGATCAGTCAGATCAAAGGCGAGTGGGATACGAAACACCCAAATCTTATTCCTTACAAGGAGTATGTATTGACGTTGCTTCCATATTTCGAGGAGATAACCTTTGAACACTTCCCTAGAGAAGAGAAATAGTTGGCGGACGCGCTGGCTATGATGTCTTCTATGTTCAAAGTCAATTGGGACAACGAAGCTCCCCGGATGATCATTGAAAGACTGGACGAACCTGCGCATTGCTGTGATATTGAGACTGAAGAGGTAACAGAAAAGCCCTGGTTTCATGAGGTGAAAATGTATCTGGAAGCTCAGGAGTACCCTGAGGGTGCATCTGTTAATGACAAGAAGTTTCTAAGAAGGTTCGCGGCAAAATTCTGCATCAGCAATGGCAACCTTTACAAGCGTAACCATGATTCGACCTTACTACGTTGTGTGGATAAGAATGAAGCAAAAAGGATCATGGCGGAGTTACATGAAGGTACTTTCGGAACTCATTTCAGTGGACATACCATGGAAAAGAAAATCCTTCGGGCAGGATATTATTGGTCCACAATGGAAGCCGACTGTTATCAGCATTCTCGGACATGCCACAAGTGCCAAGTCTATGCTGATAAGGTGCACATACCTCCAGTTCCTCTGAACGTCTTGATAGCTCCTTGGCCTTTTTCAATGTGGGGCATTGATATGATCGAAGAGATCAGACCTACAGCGTCCAACGGGCATCGTTTCATCTTGGTAACAATTGATTACTTTACGAAGTGGGTTGAAGCAACTTCCTTTGCTACTGTAACCAAGAACGTCGTGGCACGGTTTATTCGGCACAATCTGATCTATCGATACGGTGTACCAGAGAGAATCATTACGGACAATGGTACCGATCTCAATAACAAGATGATCACTAAGCTCTGCGAGCAATTCAAGATACAACATCATAACTCTTCTCCTTACCGGCCAAAGACGAATGGGGTTGTCGAAGCGGCTAATAAGAACATTAAGAAGATTGTGCAGAAGATGACAATGACATACAAAGACTGGCACGAGATGTTACCATTTGCTCTTCATGGGTACCGTACCTCAGCACGGACGTCAACAGGGGCAACACCCCACTTCTTGGTATATGGCATTGAGGCAGTCTTGCCCATTGAAGTTTAGATACCCTCTCTTCGAATAATGAAGGATGCAGGTTTGAGTGAAGATGACTAGATTCAAACCCGACTTGATCAGCTGAACTTAATCGACGAAAAAAGAGTTACTGCTATTTGTCATGGTCAGACGTATCAAAAACGGATGATCAAGGCATTTAACAAGAAAGTTAGACGACAAGAGTATCAAGTTGGAGATTTGGTAATCAAGCACATTATTCTACCTCAAGGTGATCCCAGGGGCAAATGGACCCCTACTTACGAAGGGCCATTTGTGGTTAAGAACATTTTTTCAGGAGGAGCTATGATTCTAACCACCACGGATGGTGACGACCTTCCTCACCCCGTCAATGCATACATAGTGAAAAGATACTACGCATAATCAAAGACCCGCTAGGTTGACTGGCCTAGGAAAAAATAAGGGCTTCCCGGCGAACCAAAAGGGTTCGGGCAAAAATAAGGGATGAAAATGAAAAAATCTGTACACCCGGCAAGTCGAAAACCCGAAAGGGCGACTTGGGCAAAAATGGGTATCCCGGTGGACTGAAAACCCGAAAGGCTGGTCCAGGCAAAATTAGGGATCAAAGTGTAACACTATGTCCCATTGGATCACCTTGCATCCAGACTTCGGTATCAACTGTCAAGCTCAGACGACACTAATAAATCTAATCTACCTTCAACCAATAGCAAAGTGATGAGATGCTCGAGGATATACATGCGATAGCAGAGTTGGAACCCAGCGGGATCATTCACATAGCTGTTTTGTTTAGTTTTTCACAAATTGTGTAAATTCTATTTATTCGGCGGCGTTCTCTTACTAGGACGTCAGCCTCTTGTACAAAGCGCCTATTTACAGGCCAAACTTCAAAATCAATACAAATTCATCTTCAAAGAAATTTCAAACTGTTTTTTCCTTTATCTGTTTTGTTTTGCAAAGAACGTCCAAGGTTCATTTTTGATATATGCATTTGACATTAATTGCTGCTCATAAATATTTACATGCGAAATAAAAGATGAATTACTAGTAATATTAGAAACAGGGGCAATAAGAATTGTCTGAGCTGTATAGTTGCCATATCCACCAGGTACAAGGTAAGATTCAGCTGAAGAATATGGCTAAGATACCTTCACTCCCCGCAGAATAAGACAGTAATGGTAGCTCTCCCATCTGAGACTTATAACTATGAATAAATCAGGAATGCTTTCCCCAAGCAGAGTTTATCTACCATCAAAACTAAAAAGCTTGATATCCCCGACAGTCTTAATTCCCCAGCGGAGTATAAGAATATTCCCCAGCAGAGTATAAGAATATTCCCCAGTGGAGTATAAGAATATTCCCCGGTAGAATACAAGATACCCCCAGTGGAGTTAAAATCTTCCCAGCACAGTCTGAAAAAAACTTCCCCATCGGAGTTGAAGCATCATCCCCAGTAGACTCTGGAAGTTTATTCCCAGCGGAGTACAAAAATAAATCTCCCCAGCCGAGTTCCAAGGATCACTCCCAGCAAAATTCAGAGGAGTATCCCCACAAAAGTCTAACCGGGTTATCCCCAGCAAATCACAGCTGAAAGATCATCCCCAGCGAAGTTCTTTCCCTTCACAAACAGGAATTCAATCCTCAAACAGATTCAGTATCACCAGCAACGGTAATCCATCCCCAACAGAGTTTATCAGTGGAATCCTCAACAGAGCATCTCTTCCCCACAGAGTAATCTCCTCATCAGTTTATTCCCCAACGGAGTTATCCTCTCCTGCAGGTTTATTCTTGCAATTACCTTTGTTCACCATCCCCAGCGGAAACGAAGAATTCAATTCTACTCTCCAACAGCTATCCGAGATTTATTTTCCCTAGCTAAAACATTACATTTCCATACATCATGATACATGCATATACACATTATACCATACAATCTCATTTATGTTGAGAACATCATTGCTTGATCCATATCATGCATTGCATATGACTAACCTTTACCTTTCAGGAAAGATGCAGTTAAATTCTCAATTATGTGGAAGATCTTGTCTGGTCCAGTTAAATCGATTCCTAAAGATTTTTCTGATGCCGATCCAGTCAAAGTTCATCCAAGGCCTTCTCTGGTCCAGTAAAATCGATTCCTAAAGATTTTTATGATGCCGATACAGTTGAAGTAATCTCAAGACCTTGTCTAGTCCAGTTAAATCGATTCCTAAAGATTTTTCTGATGCCGATCCAGCCAAAGGCGTCAAGACCTCCTATGGTCCAGTTAAATCGATTCCTAAATATTTTTCTGATGCCGATCCAGTTGAAGTAATCTCAAGACCTTGTCTGGTCCAGTTAAATTGATTCCTAAAGATTTTTCTAATGCCGATCCAGTCAAAGGCCTTCTCTGGTTCAGTCAAATCGATTCCTAAAGGTTTTTCTGATGCCGATCCAGTTGAAGTTATCCCAAGACCTTGTCTGGTCCAGTTAAATTGATTCCTAAAGATTTTTCTGATGCCGGTCCAGTCAAAGGCCTTCTCTGGTCCAGTCAAATCGATTCCTAAAGATTTTTCTGATGCCGATCCAGTTGAAGTAATCTCAAGACCTTGTCTGGTCCAGTTAAATCGATTCCTAAAGATTTTTCTGATGTCGATCCAGCCAAAGGCGTCAAGACCTTCTCTAGTCCAGTTAAATCGATTCCTAAAGATTTTTCTGATGCCAATTCAGTTGAAGTAATCTCAAGACCTTGTCTGGTCCAGTTAAATCGATTCCTAAAGATTTTTCTGATGCCGATCCAGTCAAAGGCCTTCTCTGGTCCATTCAAATCGATTCCTAAAGATTTTTCTGATGCCGATCCAGTTGAAGTTATCCCAAGACCTTGTCTGGTCCAGTTAAATCGATTCCTAAAGATTTTTATGATGCCGATCCAGTCAAAGGCCTTCTCTGGTCCAGTCAAATCGATTCCTAAAGATTTTTCTGATGCTGATCCAGTTGAAGTTATCCCAAGACCTTGTCTGGTCCATTTAAATTGATTCCTAAAGATTTTTCTGATGCCGATCCAGTCAATGGCCTTCTCTGGTCCAGTCAAATCGATTCCTAAAGATTTTTCTGATGCCGATCCAATTGAAGTTATCCCAAGACCTTGTTTGGTCCAGTTAAATCGATTCCTAAAGATTTTTCTGATGCCGATCCAGTCAAAGGCCTTCTCTGGCCCAGTCAAATCGATTCCTAAATATTTTTCTGATTCCGATCCAGTTGAAGTTATCCCAAGACCTTGTCTGGTCTAGTTAAATTGGTTCCTAAAGATTTTTCTGATGCCGATCCAGTCAAAGGCCTTCTCTGGTCCAGTCAAATCGATTCCTAAAGATTTTTCTGATGTCGATCAAGTTGAAGTTATCCCAAGACCTTGTCTGGTCCAGTTAGATCGATTCCTAAAGATTTTCCTGAGGCCGATCCAGTCAAAGTTAATCCAAGACCTCCTCTGGTTCAGTCAGATCGACGATAAGATCTCCCTGATTCGTATCCCAATCGAAATTCAAACCACCCATCAACAGTCTCCAAATGGCATCTGTAAGCCCATTCCCGACATCACAATGCTGATACCACTTCATGCGAGTGCAAATTTCTGGGCACTCTAGTGTTCAATCATCTTCCACCTTTGGATCACGAAAGGCCCGAAAGCCAATCTATATCCTCAGGTTTAAGAAAATTGAACATGGGCAGCTGTTGTACCCCAAAATTTGCCCTCCCATATTTCTCAATACATTGCAAGATTAGTCTCCAAGTTGCTCAAGATTGCTCAAGAGTTGGACAGTCAAATCATCTCCTAAGGCAATCAACCTCAAACTAGGGTTTTGTGTTTCATCAAGGTCCTTGCATCCAAATGACCTCAAGTGCTCCAAAATGTCTTAATATGTTCTCAAGTTCATCCATGTCAAATTTCAAGCCTTGCAGAGGAAGTTTGGTCAGTCAATTGCTCAAGAGGCCCAAAAGTCGAATGTGCTAGGGCAAAAGTCAACTATGACCTACAAATAGTCAAACTTAAAGATCTTTTGTCAAAATTCTCATTTTTAAGTATATGTCATCATTTGTTCAAGGGTTGATCATGATTCATCAAGGATTGCTTAAAATTCATCAAGATTCAAAAGTTGCTAAATTAGGGTTTTGCAGGAAAAGGCAACTCAACTTTGACCAAGCATAACTTTCTCATACTTTATGAGAAATGGCCCATACAAAGATCATTTTTAATAGGATTCAATTTACTACAATCCATCTTCATACCCCAAGATCAAGAAATGCACTCACAAGAAGTTACAAATTTGGACATTATAGGCCATTTTTGGTAGTCAACAAAAACACCTTTTTTGCCAAAGCTTATAACTTGAGAATGGAATATAAAAATTAGATGAGAAGAAATGTGTTGGTTATAGGACATCCCAAGGTTTCTAAAAAGTCCAAGAACACCTCCAAAAGTTCAAAATTGAAGAAGTTATGCATTGTTGAAGTTGGGCATTTTTCCAAAATTGCCAAAAGTCAACTATCCCCAAAACATCAAATTTTGTCAAATGGGCCCATTCTTTTTCATTTGATTTGATCTTGCCACACTACACACGTGTCCTATCTTAAGTCTTGTGTCCATTTATTAGTTTTTCTATTTTATTTGATTTTTATTGAATTAATTCATTTTAAATCAATTTAAATCCAAATAAAATCCAAATATTGATCAGTTAGGATCTTTTTTATTGTTATAGGCCTTAATTGTCATCATGGACATGATCAAACTCGTATCTCACCATATCATGAACAAAAAGATGGAATTTGAACAATTTTGGAAGGTTTTTCATGGAGGATCAAATCAAATCCTAAAACATCAATGCATAAGGATTCAACCCAAAAAACTTGACCTAATTCACTCCATGTTACATATACAACACAAAAGGCACAAGCTTGAAAGGTTGGAAGCTGCAAAATCAGAAGAACCAAAGTTGAGAAAATTGCAAAAAAGCTTGAAACTGAAATCACTCCTAGAAGCAGTTTCAACACCAAATCTCAACGCTATTCCATTGCTGGACATCCACTGAGTCAGTAGCAATCAAAATCAAGCTCTCTCCTCCCCTCAATCGCGCTGTAAGTCTCTCTGAAAATCACTCTGCACTTAAAATCGTAACTCCATATTTCTGCATCTTTTGAACAAATTGTTGGTATAATCATGCTTATCATTCAATTTCTAAGACTTCTGCATCATTTGATTGCATTTTCATGAGCCATAGCCCTGTAACCGAATCTAGGGTTTTGGAAGTTTGTTTTTGGGCGTTTTCACTACAGGTAAAATCAACGCCATTAATGGATATAGGCGTGCTCAGGATGTCCAGACGAACATGTCCATGGTCTTGGTTGGTATTTTTATAGCCTAGAACTAATTCTATGATGCAGCTATGGATTTAGCTGCGGATGTAAATCCACATGAAAAAGAACCAGGTCCAGCGAAGAAGACAAAGACGTGGCCTGTTCCAATTGGGTCATTCATATTTCGCGCTTATTTTTTAATTTTCTGGCATATTGTTTGTTTTCCCAATATAATGATTACTGCCTATTCCACTAACAATTAAGACGCGCTGGCTGAGTGGTAGGGGTGTTGATCAATGACTCACAGGACCTGGGTTCGAATCCCAGGTCCCCATATTTGCATATTATTATTTTTCTTCAGGAAATCCAACGCATTTCAGCAATTATGGTCCATCATACACCATCACCCAGATGCCTGCCAGATGGCCCTAGGCCAGATCTGGTGGTCAAGAACGAATGTCTATCATGCTCTCAAGTCAACCAACGCGTGGAGAATCAGAAAGTCAACCCAGGCCTGTGTGTAATTGGGCCAAAAAATTGCAATTCTCACCTCCAATCAGGCCCAAAACCCCCCTTTGGTTATTTCTTTTTCTATTTCTTTCTTTCTTTATTTTATTGTTATTATTTTTATTATTTAAATCATTAACCAATTAAAACTTTTCCTCATAAAACCAAAAAAAAAAATTTATTTATTAAAATTAATTTCAGTATTTTATTTTTTTTTGTAAATAAATATTAATTCAATTAATTTAGTTTTAATTAGGAAATAACTTTAATATTTTTGCAATGACTAAAATTAATTTAGATGATTAGGTTTTTACTAACTTTAAATCAATTTTATTTTATTTCTTTAAATATCCAAAAATCCAAAAATATCTTTTTTTTATTAATTAATTTATTTATTTAATTAACTTAATTTAATTTCCTTTTAATTCAAAATAACTAAAAATCTTTCTTTAATAAACCAAATGGTCAAAACCTTAAAAAATGCGCCTGATTTAATTTTCTCGCACGCGATCCATATTTTATTCAATATTGTATTTGTTTCCTGGAATGTAATAGTTTAAATAGGACTATTTAATTACTTTATCGCTTTATTTATTTTCCGCATTTTAATTTCAAGGGTTGTTTTTGGCAATGTAAATACCCGACGCCTTGTAATAGTTAGATTTAATTTCCGCAATTTAATTTCCGCAATCTATAAACTGTTAGATGTTTGGTAATAGGGAATGGATGACAAGATCGAATGTATGAACCTAAAATCAACATAGCTCACCCATGACATGTACAAAGATAAAATTAACCGTAATAACACACTCGCACATGCGCACTCTTAGGGTACACCCCACTTGGTTGCCTTCGAACGTGGTCATTGAGTATAGGAAGTTTTAGAGGTCGCCCTCTTGTCCAAAGATCATAGTTGCCTCGAAACGGTTGCCTCGGAAAAATGATCTAAGACATTAGGGTTACCTCTAAGGCGTCCTAACATTACTTTAGTGACCACATGTCCCTTAATCGAATTGACCCTTAAAACTCCAACGACGATGCTACCTACTCATCAATAGTGGGCTAGCATTGTCTAAAGGACATTAGCACAAATTGATTCCTTTTTCGAGTAGGTAGATGGTTCTTAAGTACTTGCTCTTTTCAAAACAAAATAAAACTTTTCACACTTACACCTTTCAAACAAAAACTTCTTTTAAACCCACAAACACAAAGAAAAGTAAATTTTGAAAACACTTTGAGCAAGTATCTAAGAGCCCGTGGATAACCACGGATAGAAAGGGTGTTAACACCTTCCCTTTCTATAATCTACCCCCCAGACCCGAGAAACATCTCGAAAAAGGAATTTTTCTGTGCTTTTTTCCTTTCCTTGTTGGATAAAATAAAAGACGGTGGCGACTCTTGCTTTCCGCGACATTTTGCGAAAACAAACGCAAAACGCGAACCAACATTCCAAAAATAGTCAGTTCTCTCCCACCGTATCACAATACTCCTTGTAAGGAATAAGATTTGGGTGTTCCGTATCCCACTCGCCTTTGATCTGACTGATCACGAGAGCGGAATCTCCGAAAACACTTAGAAACTTAATCCTTAGGTCAATTGCTGCTCGAAGACCCATGATGCATGCTTCATACTCCGCCATATTGTTGGTGCAGTTGAAACATAGTCGGGCGGTGAATGGAGTATGAGAGCCTTTAGGAGATATGATCACGGCACCAATGCCATTGCCCAAAGCGTTTGAAGTTCCATCAAAGTACATAGACCATCGGGATCCCTCCTCAGGTTCTTCATCCGATCGAGGTTCTTCACAGTCAGTTACTATCATGATACTCTCATTCGGGAATTCAAAGTTCATAGACTGGTAATCATCCACTGCTTGATGTGCCAAATGATCTGTCAACACACTTCCCTTGATTGCCTTTTGGGTCGTGTACTGGATGTCATACTCAGTCAAAATCATCTGCCATCTTGCTATTCTTCCGGATAAGGCAGGCTTCTCGAAGATATACTTGATTGGATCCATCTTTGATATCAATAGAGTAGTGTGAGTCAGCATATACTGTCTCAGCCGGCGAGCAACCCATGCCAAAGCGCAGCAAGTTTTCTCAAGCAACGAGTATCGGGTCTCGCAGTCGGTAAACTTTTTGCTAAGGTAATAAATAGCATGCTCTTTTCGACCAGACTCGTCATGTTGACCCAGCACACACCCCATTGAATTTTCGAGTACTGTCAAGTATAAGATCAAAGGTCTCCCTTCAACTGGAGGCATCAGAATAGGTGGCTCTTGGAGATACTCTTTGATCCTTTCGAAGGCGGTCTGACATTCATCATTCCATCTTACCACTTGATCTTTCTTCAGTAACTTGAAGATTGGCTCACAAGTAGCAGTCATGTGTAAGATGAATCGGGCATTGTAGTTCAAACGTCCCAGAAAGCCTGACTTCTTTTTCTGTTCGGGGAGCTAGCATTTCCTGTATAGCCTTCACCTTTGCAGGATCCACCTGAATACCTTCACCGCTTACGACTAAACCCAGCAGCTTACCAGATCTCACCTCGAAGGTGCACTTGTTCGAGTTTAACCTCAGTTTGGGACCTTGTAATCATGTCGTCGACGTATACCTCAATCTCATGATGGATCATGTCATGGAACAAAGCGACCATGGCGCACTAATATGTTGCCCCGACATTCTTTAATCCGAAAGGCATGACCTTGTAGCAAAAGGTACCCCATTGAGTAACAAAGGTTGTCTTCTCCATGTCTTCGGGAGCCATCTTAATCTGATTATAACCGGAGAAACCATCCATAAAGGAGAAGACCTTATGCTGTGCGGTGTTGTCAACCGGAACGTCAATATGAGGTAGAGGGAAATCATCCTTGGGGCTTGCCCTGTTCAGATCCTTATAATCAACACACATCCGAATCTTACCATCCTTCTTCGGCACCGGAACCACGTTGGCCACCCACTACGGGTAAGAAGTAACAGCTAGAAAACCGGCGTCAAATTGTTTCATAACTTCAGCCTTGATTTTCTCAGACATATTCGGGCGCATTCGGTGGACCTTCTGTTTTACTGGAGGATAATCTTCCTTGGTAGGCAGGCGGTGAACCACAATATCGGTATCCAACCCAGGCATGTCTTCATAAGACCAGGCAAAGATCTCAACATAGTCACGCAACATCTGAATCAACCATTGCTTCACACTAAGCTCCATATTTGCACCGATCTTGACCTCTTTCTTGTCTATCCCTATACCCAGATTTAACGTTTCCACAGGCTCTTCATGCGGCTAAATAGCCCTCTCTTCCTAGAGTAGCAGTCTAGCAAGTTCACCAGGCACTTCGCAATCATCTTCATCTTCGTCTTCGGCTAAGTTGATCGGACTTTCGAAGTCATAACTGGCAGTAGCAGAGTTGTTACCAGTGAGACCCAGAGTGGATGTAGACCTGTATATGTGAGTGTGTGTAAAATAGTTGTTTTTGTAATATATACTAAAAGAAAAACAAGGAGCGAAAAATTTGAAATGCAAAAACGTCCAATGCTTTTATTAATGATATATGTAGATGACACACATAAAGCCCTCACAAATAAAGCCACAGTTCCCCGGGTAAGACACCGGGCCATAAAGTTTAAAACATTGTCAGTTACAAATTCAAAACAAAAGTCTCATTACTGGGTGATAACTGAAACGGGCATAGAATCCTTCGTTGTCCAGTTGCTTAACCCACTGTCGGTGGTTGGGTAGATCCAACTGTCAATATCAAACTCTTCATCATCGTCATCCCCGATAGCATTCACTCTTGCGTCATGTTTGGGCATAGGCGTCGTTATGACATTAGGCTTTTCCGATGCTTCAAACTGAATTTCCTTAGCATCAATTAGGTCCTGTACTTTGTTCTTCAAGACCGAGCAGTTATCCGTATCATGCCCTGGGCTATCAGAGTGAAAAGCACAGCGGGCGTTAGGATTGTACATGGGGGATGTTGTATTGGGAGTCTTCGGGGCCTCCTTCGGAATCACCAAGTTGGTCTTTAATAACTGCGGCAGAATTTGGGATAAAGTCATGTTAAGCTAAGTGAATTGTCTTTGCAGCCTCTCGGCCCTTGGCTGATTGTTATGCTGAGGAGCAACAACAAGTCTTGATATAACAACCGCATTAACAACTTGGCGGCGTTCTGGTCTATTATGGCTCTTCGCACTGTAAACAGCACTGGACTCCTTCTTAAAAGGTTTCTTCTCGATGCTTGATGAAGCACCCTTCTGTATCTTGCCAGATTTGATACCGGCCTCGATTCTTTCCCAGTCATGATCATCTCTGTAAACCCGGACGAAGAACTTCCAATCAGATGGTTGAAATACGGACCAGACAAGGTCCCCAGAAACATATCCACTAGCTCCCTATCAGCCAAGGGTGGTTTCACTCTTCCAGCAAAGTCCCTCCACTTCTGAGCATAATCTTTGAAACCTTCACCCGCACCCATAGACATACCCTGGAGTTGGGTACGCGTGGGAGCAAGGTCAGCATTGTATTGGTACTGCTTGTAGAAGGCAGCAGCCAAGTCTTCCCAATTGCAGATACTAGCTCCTTCCAGCTGATAAAACCATTCAAGCTGAGTCCCTGAGAGACTGTCTTGAAAGAAGTGGATCCAGATGTTCTTGTCAGCGGTGTACGGCTGAATCTTCCTAACATACAAACAGAGGTGCAACTTCGAGCAAGAAACCCTGTCGTATTTATCAAAGGCTGGTACTTTAAACTTGTGGGGAATCACCACCCCAGATGACAGACCCAGATCACCAAAGTCCAGACCAGGCACTTTCTGAACTTCCATCGCGCTCAACCGGTCTTCCAGTTGTTTATACCTATCCTCCGCCGAAGGATACTGGTCTTCGTCGAAGTCAGTCTCGTTGTCGGAAACCACAGGGCTAGGAGCCCTTCTTTCTTCCTGATTATCTCCCCCTCCAGATGAGTGGGTCAAATCAACCTCTTCTCGCAAATCGTTTCCGAATCTGTGGCCCATATTAAATAGGATCGCCTTCTTCTTCTTCTTCTTCTTCTCTTTCAAGATAATGGCCTTCAGATCTTGCTGACCCTTAGCGAGGTTCATGAACAATTCTTGGAACTGGGCGTTTTGGGCTTGCAGAGCCTTGATTGCTTGTTCAGTTGATGGTTCAAAAGACATGATGCTGAAATAAACAGCGAAGAAGATGAGAAAACCTGTAAGGGTACCTGTTATGAGGTGCATGGGAATGAAATGTGCATGATATGATTTCAAAGACTTTAGGGATTCAAATTCGTAAACCACAATGAAACACACTTTTATTAGATAAACTTGAAATTTAATTGTTCAACAGATGCCTTTAAGGCGTTACAAAAAAGAAAAACTGAAAAGTAAATCAAAACTAGAAATAATTAAAAGACAATCAGTGCTCCCATGGTCGTTTCTTATCGGTGTGGACATAGTCATTAAGGATTCGTTTGTTCTCCAGCTGCCTTGTCAACTTCTGAATCTTCTACTCTTGCTCGTGATACTTTTCTCCGTAAGTATCCCGCTCTTCTCTCAGCTGGATCCATGATCTCTTTAATGCCCCAATGTCAGTAGGCATGTATGGATGGAGGATGGTAGGAGGAACCCCTTCTTCATCAGCAACCTCAACAATTATAGGCAAAACGGCTTCGTACGGCATTCCCATCTTTTGGGCACGTATGCGAACCCAACGGAGATATGGCTCCATCAGAAGAGAAGTCTTCGCACCCAAATCATGTGGATCAGACCTGTGTACTCTAT
Organism: Vicia faba; assembly: GCA_948472305.1. Classification (NCBI taxonomy): domain Eukaryota; kingdom Viridiplantae; phylum Streptophyta; class Magnoliopsida; order Fabales; family Fabaceae; genus Vicia; species Vicia faba. The sequence goes on along the minus strand of OX451739.1, from coordinate 769,011,851 downwards.
CCAAAGCTCTTATGAATCTGCGGCGTTGCTCGTCACTATCCCCTTGGAAGTCAAAGACAATACTCGGCATCAGCAACTCATGAGGTCCTTCTCTTCTAGCTCGCCCAAACTGACGTAAGGCCAAGCATGGATTATAAGTGATTCCTCCATTGGTTCCTATCAGTGGAACATTGGGGTATTCCCCACAGCGATCAATAATAGCCACGTCTTCCATACCCTTAATAGTCCAAATGATGTCATTATGAGAGAGAGACATAATCCTATAGGCCCAGCCCATGCCTTCCTTGGTCTTCAAAACTGATTTGGGGAGGTGAGAAATAAACCACCTCGCCAGCAATGGCGCACAACACATAAGGGTTCCCCATTTCCGAGAAGGTCGGGCATATAGAGAGTGCAGAATGTCACCCAAGAGAGTGGGCACAGGATTACCGGATATGAAAATCTTCACTGCATTCACGTTGACGAAGGAATCCGAGTTAGGAAACAACACCAAACCATATATGAGAAGAGCCAAAATGTCTTCAAATGCCTGGAAGTCTAGAATGTCCCAGAAATGATTAGCCTTACCAACCAAGAACTTAGTCAAAAAGCCTTTTGTCCCACTTCTAGTCTCCCAATTAGACATTACTTCAGCCTTTGTCAGATGGAGGGCTGAAGCAATCTCTTTTGGCCTAAGGATTTTCTCCCAACCTGTGAACGGGGTCTGCTCCAGAATAGAGATACCAAGCAGATCAGAGAACTCCTCCAGAGTGGGGACCAACTGGTAGTTCGGAAAGGTAAAGCAACAGTACAGTGGATCAAAGAACTGGACTAAGACACTCATCATCTGTTCATCCATCTTGGAGGTGACCAAACCAAGAAGGTGCCCATGTCTTCTGATGAAGGAGGTAGTATATGAAATCTTTGCAACCAATTCCTTAAGCTGAGTGGGAATCTGGACAAAGTTGATCCGAATGGTGTTTCTACGCATGGGTGCCATGACCTACAAAATAGAACAAAGATGAATCCCTCCTGTCTTTGAAATTGGTTAGTCCAATGCAAGATGCATGCAATGTCATGATGTCATGATGTCATGATAGAAAACACACCACAAGTATCCACAAATAGCAAACATGGTAAAGGCACACAAGTCACACAGATAGCCCTTAGATTTCAGGCTAGCAAGGAGCTTAGGTACTACCCTCTTTCAGTTCAGTTGGTTTAAACCTGTCCTAAAAATAGTAACCGGGTTCTAGAGGATCTCAATATCACTGACTACCCTCGATCGGTCATAATTCCAGTTTAGCAACCTTTTCTTACGGCCGGAATCATCACGAGAGTTTAGTCTCAATGAGTGTAGCATACTGCTACTGTTCTATGGCCAAGTTGGTCAATTTAAAGGTTCTAAGGTCAGTTGGTGTTTAATGACCCCTTAGCAGACCCATATTATCCTCGTTGCGCCACAAGGGATATCGGTACAAACTAAAGTGCCACACCAACGTAGCTACTGCTTCAACCGTATCGGTTTACACCGTACAGTTCCCTCACAGTTTATTGCTATTTACCTAAAGGGTATCCCCAGATCCGGGTTAGGATCTATAGTAACTCCGATACAAGCCCACAAATATAAAGCATACACGTCAAGCAATTGAAAACAATATGAACTATTCCTAAGGTACACCCCACTTATAATAATCCCCAGCAGAGTTGCCAGTTCTGTGATACAGTGGGAAGAACTGATTATTTTTTTGGAATGCTGGTTTGCGTTTTGCGTTTGTGCTTGCAAAATGTCGCGGTAAGCAAGAGTCGCCACCGACTTTTATTTTATCCAACAAGGAAAGGAAAAAAGCACAGAAAAATTCCTTTTTCGAGATATTTCTCGGGCTCGGGGGGTAGATTATAGAAAGGGAAGGTATTAGCACCCTTTCTATCCGTGGTTATCCACGGGCTCTTAGGTACTTGCTCAATTGTTTTCTTTGTGCTTGTGGGTTTGAAAAAGTTTTTGTTTTAAAACTTCGATTTAACTCTTGCTTCTGTCCTCAAGAGTGTAATGAAGTGTTTTTGAAAACTTTGTTCGAAAATGAGTGTAAGTGTGAAAAGTTTTGTTTTTGAAAGAGCAAGTATCTAAGAACTATATACCTACTCGAAAAAGGAATCGTTCTATGCTAATTTCCTTTAGACAATGCTATCCCACTATGAGTGAGTGGGTAGCACCGTCGTTGGAGTTTAAGGGTCAATTCGAATTAGGGACATACGGTCACTAAAGCAATGTTAGGACGCCTTAGCGGTAACCCTAATGTCTTAGATCATTTGTTTGAGGCAACAATATCTGAGGCAACCGTTTCGAGGAAACTATGATCTTTTAGACAAGAGGAAGACCTCTTAAACGACCTATACTCAATGACCATGTACGAAAGCAACCAAGTGGGGTGTACCCTAAGAGTGCGCATGTGCGAGTGTGTCGTTTTCAGTTATTTTTTATCTTTGTACATGTTAAGGGTGATCTAATTTGATTTTAGGTTAAAACATTTAGTCTTGTCATGCAACCCTATTATCAAACATCTAACAGTTATAATTTGCGGAAATAAAATGCGAAATTTAAATTATAAGGCGTCGGGTATTTACATCGCCAAAGACAAACTCTTTGAAAAAATAAAATAAAGCAATAAAAATAATTAAAAGTCCTATTAACTATTACAATCCGGGAGCAAGTACATTATTGGATAAAAAAAGTAAATCGTGGTGCAAAATTAAATTGGACGCATGATTAGGGTTTTGACCCCTTTTGGTTAAAGAAAATATCTTTTGTTGTTTTTTTTATTTTAAGAAAGAAATTACCTAAATTAATTACTAAATTAAAATAAAATTAATTAAATGAAAAATTAAATTATTACATATTTTTTTGATTTTGTTATTTTAAGAAAGAAAATGAAATTAATTAAATTAATGGTTAGTACCTAATTAAATCTAATTAATTATTTACTTAAAAAAATAGGTTAAAGTTATTCTAGAATTAAAACCCTAAATTAATTAATTAATTAGTGTTTATTAAGAAAAATAAAAGTTTAAAGTTTAATTAAATATAAGAAATATTTTTGTGATTTTTATTTTATGAGAAAAAGAATTTTGATTGGTTAGAAATTAAATAAAACAATTACACAATTAATAAAAACAAAATAAATAAAATAGAAAAGAGAAGGGTATTGGGCCTGAAATGAGGGTGCTGGTAGCAATTGGAAGGCCCATTAGTGCTGGCCTCTTTGACTTTTTGAATCTGGTGCTTATGCATTGACTGGCGCCTTGGTGGACCATCAGCTTTGAACCACCAGATCTGGCCTTTGGCCATCTGGCCTTTGAGTGGATGAAGGACCATGGTGGGCTGTACACTTGAGTATGCATATGATCATCTGAAAAACAAAATTATTAAGGAAGTGGGGGACCTAGGATTCGAACCCAGGTCCTGAAGGATAATTCTTTGCACGCTTGCCACTACACCATGTTGTTCTGTTTGTTAGTATAATATGAATAAACAATAATATAATAAAACAAAGTTAATGGCTAGAACAAAAATAAAAACGCGCACGTGGTTTGACTCATCCTGGCTTCCTGATCAAAACCATGCCCTTCTCGTGGATCAATTGTTCCTGAAATAGAAAACCCCAAAAACACTTCCAAGAACCTTAGCTATGGCGTTTTGCATTACAGGTTAGATAAACGAAATTAAGTGATGCCAAAAGTTTACAAATGATGTGAGGATTACAAATATGCAGTTATTTCATTCAATGGATGCAAGAATGGTGAGTTTCGATTTCAAGAACAAGGGTATGTTTCGTGACACTTACAACGCGTTCGGATGTCTGAACAAGCTTGCTTTGGATCCAGATATCTTGAGTGGACGCCCAGGAATCAGTTGAGATATGTCTCAGCTCTTGAAAACACCTTTAACTATGATTTCGATCTCAAGCTTTTTAGTGATTTTTTCCAATCTTGTTCTACCTCTCTCTGCACTTTTCAACCCTGATCTCGTATCCCTTGGCTTGCTTATGTAATGTGCTTTGTATTAGGTCAACAAAATTGATCCAAATCTTCTCCTATCAATGCTTGCATATTTGATTTTATCTCCCTTTACAAACTTGCCAATTTTGCCTAATCTCAATCTTTTTGCACATGATTTGGTTTGATTCGATTTTGATGATGTTAATGATGGTAATCAAAGCCTGAAATAGCCAAAAGATCTTGTGTTATCAAAGTATTGGATTTTGTATGATTTTATTTGATTTAAAATGAATAAATTCAATTAAAAATCAAATTAAATAATAAAAATAAAATATGGGCTCATGGATGAAGCTAGGACACGTGGGCAATGATGCAAACTCAAATCAAGTGGAAAAGAATGGGCCCATTTAACAAAATTTGAAGTTTTGGGGATAGTTGACTTTTGGCAATTTTGCAAAAAAGTCCAACTTCAACAATGCATAACTTCTTCAATTTTGAACTTTTGGAAGTGTTCTTGGACTTTTTAGAAAGCTTGGTATGTCCTCTAACCAACCCTTTTGGTATCATCTCGTTTTTATATTCCATGCTCAAGTTATAAGCTTTGGAAAAAAAGTTTTTTTGTTGACTTTCAAAAATGACCTATAATGTCCAAATTTATAACTTCTTGTGAGTGAATTTTTTGATCTTTGGGTATGAATATGGATTGTAGTAAATTGCATCCTCTTAAAAATGAGATTTGGATGGGTCATTTCTCATAAAGTATGAGAAAGTTATGCTTGGTCAAAGTTGGGTTGACTTTTCCTACAAAACCCTAATTTAGCAACTTTTGAGTCTTGATGAATTTTGAGCAATCCTTGATGAATCATGATCAACCCTTGATAAAATGATGAAATATTCTTCAAAATGAGAATGTTGACAAAAAATCTTGAAGTTTGACTATATATAGGTCACAGTTGACTTTTGCCCTATCACAGTCGATTTTTGGACCCTTGAGCAATTGACTGAGCAAACTTCCTCTGTAAGGCTTGAAATTTGACATGGATGATCTTGAGAACATATTAGGACATTGGGGAGAACTTGAGGTCATATGGATTCAAAGATCTTGATGCAACACAAAACCCTAATTTGGGGTTGACTGCCTTAGGAGATAGCTTGTTTGTCCAACTCTTGAGCAACCTTGAGCCACTTGGAGATTTTTCTTGCAATGTTTTGAGAAATATGAGAGAGAAAATTTTAGGTTACAACAGGCCCATCGAATTTCAATTCTCACCCCCCCTATTTACTTTTGCTGCCTGGCCCATTTATACTTGTTTATTTTTCAGATAAAAATCATAAAAATATTAGGTTTGCATTTTTCTCAATTAAATTAATTTTTTAAATTAATTAATAACTATTTAAGCCATTTTCTTTAATTTAAAACTAAATAGACTTAGGATTTTAATTTATTTTTCTTTTCATATTAAAAATACCAACAACAAAAAACTTAGAAAATATTTTCTTTACTTTCATTTTTCTTTTATAATTAACTTTTTTCTTTAAATATAGATCTAGATTAATTTAATTTAACATTTTCCAAATAAAACAAAATGACAAAAAAAAAGATTTCCTTTCACTTAGGATTTAGACGTTCTTTTCCATTTCGCGCGCGTTTAATATTTCCTTTCTATTTTCATATTATTGTACTTGCTTATGGGATGTAATAGATTTAAAATAGGATATTTACTACTTTATTTCCCCCAAGTTTTGGACATGTAATTAATCCCCCTCCCGAAGCCTTGTAATTGTTTAGGATTTATCTTTCCGCACTTTTAATTACTGCAAACTATTAACTGTCTAGATGCATGACTAATAGGATTATATGGCAAGAGATAATAATCAAAGCTAGAAAAACTAACACAAGACAAAATTATTGAAAACAACACACTCTCACATATACACCTCTAGGGTATCCCTACTTTGGTTACCTTCGGAAAATAGTCACAACTCTTGAAACGTGAGAGACTTTAGTGGCTACCCTCCAGTTTAAAGATAAAAAAATGACCATCTCGATGTTACCTCGGTATGATCTTAAAACCATAGGGTAGTTACTAAGGTTTCTTTCCCAGTTGCCTTTGTGGTTGTAATAACGTCCCTTCGATTGTCCTTCAAACATCCAACGATTAGGGCTACCTACTCACTAATAGTAGGATAGCATTGTCTAAAGGAAAAGAGGAAAAGAACAACCTTTCGAGTAAAGTAGATAGTTCATAGATGCTAGCTCAAAACAAAACCATTTTATTCTCACATACACAAAACTCTTTCCAAAAACATTTTCAAAACAATTTGTATACGTTCTCTACCAATCCGAGAAACATTACAAAGTTCACCGTACTGAGGCACTTTCTTTCAAAATACTTTTCAAACACACAAAGCATAAGGTATTTTTCAAATGAGCTAGCATCTAAGAGCCCGTAGATAACTACGGATGGAAAGGGTGCTAACACCTTCCCTTTCCATAATCTACCCCCTTACTCAGAAAACTCTCGAAAGGTCTTCTTCTATTCTTTTCACCCTTTCCTTTGTTGGATAAAAGAAAAGTCAGTGGCGACTCTTGCTTACCGCAACATTTGCGAATACAAATGCAAAACCAGTATAATAGTCGGTTCTGCCACCGTATTACAGCATGCAAAGTTTAATGATCATGGTGTTGTTGAGGTTGGTACCATTGTCAGTGATGATTCTCTTAGGGATGCCATATTGATAAATAAGTTTATGCTTGATGAATCGGGACACAACGTTCTTGGTAGTTTAGGCAAATGAAGCTGCTTCGACCCATTTTGTGAAGTAATCAATGACGACAAGAATTAAACGATGTCCATTAGAAGCAGTAGGCTTGATTTCTCTGATCATATCAATGCCCCACATTGCGAAGGGCCAAGGAGCAGTCATGACGTTTAAAGGTATTAGAGGCATATGAATTTTATCAGCATAGATCTGACACTTATGGCAAGTCCTCGAGTAGTGGTGACAATAAGTTTCCATAGTCGACCAATAGTAACCAGCTCTCAGAATCTTCTTGGCCATAGTATGTCCTCTAGAATGAGTACCAAAGATGCCTTCATGCATATCTTCCATAAATTTCTCTGCTTCCTTCTTGCCCATACAATGAAGCAGAGTTGAATCGTGGTTGCATTTGTACAAAGTCCCATTGCTCATAAGAACTTGGCAGAGAACCTCCGTAGGAATTTCTTGTTGTTGATTGACTCCCCTTCAGGATATTCTTGAGCTTCAAGATACCTTTTCACTTTGTGAAACGAAGGCTTCTCCTCTACTCCATCAGTGTCAATCTCACAGCAGTGTGCTGGTTCGTCAAATATTTCGACAGTAATTTTGGGAGCTTCATTGTCCCATATAACCTTGAACATGGATGACATGGTAGCTAAAGAATATACCAACTAATTTTCTTCCCTCGGGATATGTTCAAAGGTAATCTCTTCAAAGTACGGGATCAAGGTTAGCACAAGTTCTTTGTAAGGGATAAGATTTGGATGTTTTGTATCCTACTCTCCTTTAACTTGATTGATTTCCAAAGCTGAGTCTACATATACACTTAAGAATTTGATTCTTAGGTCAATAGCAGCTTTAAGACCCAAGATGCATACTTCGTACTCATCCATATTATTGGTACAGTCAAAACAAAGTCTGGCAGTAAAGGGTGTGTACAACCTTCAGGGGAAATGATCACAACACCAATTCCGTTACCAAGTGCGTTGGAAGCTCCATAAAAAACCATAGTTCATAGGGATCTTGGTCAGGTCCTTCATATGGTCCAGGTTCTTCACCGTCTGCTATTAGCATGATATTCTCATCCAGGAGTTCGAAGTTCAAGGATTGGTAGTCATTTACAGCTTGATGCGCCAAATGATCTGCCAGTACACTTACTTTGATTGCTTTTTGAGTGGTGTACTGGATGTCATATTCAGTTAAGATCATTTGCCATCGGGCTATTCTTCCAGAGAGAGCTGGTTTCTCGAAGATGTACTTGATGGGATTCATTTTAGAAATCAATAGAGTAGTATGGGTCAGCATATACTGTCTTAGTCGGCGAGCATTCCATGCCAAAGCGCAACAAGTTTTCTCGAGCAGTGAATATCTTATTTCACATTTGGTAAACTTTTTGCTAAGGTAGTATATTGCATGCTCTTTTCGACCGGACTCGTTATTCTACCCCAACATACACCCAATTGAATTCTCTAACACGATTAAGTACATGATCAGAGGTCTTCCTTCAACTGGTGGAATTAGGATCAGAGGTTCTTGTAAGTACTCCTTGATTTTATCAAAATCCATTTGACAGTCGTCATTCCATCTTACCACTTGATCTTTCTTCAGCAGCTTGAAGATTGGCTCATAAGTAGCAGTCAAATGAGAGATGAATCAGGAAATGTAATTGAGTCGTCCCAAGAAACCTCTAACCTCCTTCTCAGTATGGGGAGCTGGCATTTCTTGGATAGCTTTAACTTTGGCAGGATCAACCTCAAGACCTTTACCACTAACGACGAAACCTAGGAGTTTTCCAGACCTTAACCCAAAGGTGCATTTGTTGGGATTCAACTTCAGCTTGTATTTCTTCAGCCTTTCAAATAACGTGTGCAGATGGTCAAGGTGTTCTTCCTCAGTTTCTGATCTGGCTATCATGTCATCAACATAGACTTCTATCTCATGATGAATCATGTCATTAAATAAATCCATCATAGCCCGTTGATAAGTTACGCCTGTGTTCTTCAGCCTAAAAGGCATGACCTTATAACAGAAAGTGTCCCACTGTGTGACAAAGGTAGTTTTCTCCATGTGTTCGGGCGCTATTTTGATTTCGTTGTACCCTGAGAAGCCATCCATGTAGGAGAGTACCTTGTGTTTAGCAATGTTGTCAACCAATACATCAATATATGGTAGTGGGGAGTCACCTTTGGGGCTCACCCTATTTAAATCTCTGTAGTCTACACACATACAGACCTTACCATCTTTCTTCAACACTGGAACAACATTTGCAACCCATTATGGATACGACGTCACGGCCAAGAAACCTGCATTGAACTGTTTCATTACCTCAGCCTTGATTTTATCTGACATATCAGGATGCATGCAACAAACCTTTTGTTTGATCAAAGAACAGCTCTCTTTCATTGGCAAACGATGAACCACGATATCAGTATCGAGCCCTGACATGTCTTCGTATGACCAAGAGAGTACCTCAACATAGTCATGCAACATCTGAACCAATCTTCTCTTGACACTGTCTTCCAGGTTGGCGCCAATCTTGACTTCTTTCTTATCTGCCTCAGTACCCAAGTTTATCACTTCGACCGTTTTTTCATGCGGTTGGATAGCCTTTTCCTCTTGTATTAGGAGTCTGGAAAGTTCTCCAGGTATCTCACAATCTTCTTCACCTTTGTCTTCAGATTTATAGGTTGGACTTTCGAAGTCATAAACGGTAATGGCATAATTATTGTCAATGAGATTTGGAGTGGATACAGATCTGCAAATGTGTGTGTGCGTGTGTAAGGTCACATGGCTATTTGAAAATGCAGTAAAGTAAAAGAAAGACAAGGAGCGCAAAATTTGAATGCAAAATCATCCAATGTTTTTATTAAATGAGCATATGATATATGGAATGACAACCCTTAACAAATGGACATTTGTGCCCCGGGCAAGGCACAAGGTTTAAAGTCATTATTTTAAAAGAAATTATATATACAAACTTCTTAAAGCAATAAAAATAGGAAATAGAAATTACTCCTGGCTGAAGGAGATTGATACAAAGTCTTCGGCCTTCCAGTTGTTGAGTCCACCATCAACTATAGGGAATATCCAGTCGTCCAAGTTACCATCACTATCAGTGTATTCTAGAGCATTGAATTCATTGTTGCTAATATGAAAAGGTGGTCCTCCAACACGAACACATCAAACCTCGTTCTGAGTCTTTGAAGTGAAACCTAGTCTAAATTTTTAGATTTGTAGGGAATATTAGGAAGTTGTCCCCAGATAGTACAACCTTCATCTTCACAACCCTTCCATCCTTCAAGCAAGCCATTCTTGGTGTGTCCTTGGCAATAGTAGGAGTAGCAGGAGTAGCTTTAGCAACAACAATTGTTTGAGGGATTACTTCAAATGTTTGGCAGTGGGTTTCAATGAATTCATCATCCATTTCAACATATTTGAAAGAATTCAAATGACTGACCATATATTATTCCTCTCCACAGACCGTGGAAACCTTCCCTTTCACTGAGTACTTCAGCTTTTGATGTAATGTAAAGGTAACCGCACCCACCCCATGAATTCATGGGCGTCCAAGCAAACAGGAATAGCCTGGGAAGATATCCATAACATAAAAAGTGGAGTTGAAAACTTGATATCCCACCTTGATCGGAAGATCAACTTCTCTGTGCACCATCCTTTTTGACCCATCAAAGGCTCTTACCACAATATCGCTGAGTTTCAGCACCAACCTTTCACAGTCCAATCTATCCAGAGCACCTTTTAGTAATACATTCAGGGATGAACCCATATCAACTAACACATGCGCCAAAGTAGTGTCTTTAAACTTAATAGAGATGTGTAGAGCCTTGTTATGTATCTTCCTCGTTGGAGTTAAATCTGCATCAGAAAAGCCTAAACCATTGTCAGTGGTTAGGCTTGCTACACAATTCTCAAATTGATCAAAAATGGTATCTTGTGGTACATAGGAATTCTTCATAAATTTCAATAAAGCTTGGACATGTGCTTCGGAGCACAACAACAAGGACAACATGGATATTTTTGAGGGTGTCTGCCCCAGTTACTCAACTATTTTGTAGTCACTTCTATGAATGATCTTTAGAATTTCTTCCATCTCTTATCTTGAAGGGTCTTCAATTGTAACATCTCTAAAGGGTGCCTTTGTCCGGGAAGGATCAATTACTTTCTCTTTGCTTCAAGCGTCAGTAGTTGACCCAGTAGCAGGAATATGAATAGGTGTTATAGTAGTGGTTGAAGAAGAGATCTCCGGAGAGAAGATCCTTCCTGTCCTAGTGACCTTACTAGTTCCGACAATGTTTGTAATTTCAGGATATTCATTTTCAATAATCCATGGCTCTTTCTTGGCACCACGATAATAATATTCTTCCCCATAGTTCCAGGGAACAACTTTGTCATAGGAATAGGGGATTGGCCCCGATGCGGTGATGATCAGGGGAGCCACTCTTGGCTCAGTAGGAATCCTTATAGGGCCTCTAGAGGTTATCCTTATAGGAGTATTAGAAATGGTGATTATGGAAACATATTCAAGTCTCAGCTCTTGAGGTATACTTCCCAGAAAACTCTTTGTGGATGAAGTTTTCTCAAAAAGAATTTAATGGCTATCAATCAGGCGCTGAATACCCTTCTTCAGCCACATACAATCATTAACTTGGGAAGCACAATGGTAAAAAATTTCAAGGCAGTCCGAAAATAAAGCGGCTCTCAACAGATTCTTCCTAACGGTCATCAAGGGAGTAGTCAAATCACTGATGGTGGAGACAAAGGAGATATCGTCAACAACATTAACACCTTTACCATGACTGGGCATGGGTGCGGTAATCACATTAGGGGTTTTCGGAGGGTCAAAATCAATCATTTTATTGTCAATCAAATCTTGGATCTTGTTCTTAAGCGCCCAATAGTTGTTGGTCTCATGCCCGGGACTATTTGAATGATAGGTGTTGTACCCCAAAATTTTCCCTCCCATTTCTCAATGATTTCTCATCACAAAACCTTTGAAGCCCAAGATCCAGTTAGGGTTTCATCTGCTCAAGACTTCTCCTTGCACTGTTGACCCAAATTAGGGTTTGTGTTTGCACCAAGATGTTTTGACCTAAAGTGCCTAAGATGACTTTCATGCTTCATATTGGACTCCCAAGTTTATCCACATCAAGCTTCAAGCCTTGATTCCAAGTTTTGCCCAGTCAATTGGACAGTTGACCTAGAAATCAGCTGTATTGGGGAAAAAGTCAACTGTGGCCAATTGACAGTCAAATCTCATGAAAATTGACCCACATCAACATTATGAACTCATATGAACCATTTGATCAAGTTTGGATCACAATTCCACAAGAAATTTGATCAAATCACCAAAAGGGCAAAATGGTCATTTTTAGGGTTTTGACTGCACAAAGGCAATTTTTGACTGTTTGACCTAGCCAATGGTAAACCAAGCTCACATATGAACTCAAGGACCCCATGGAATTATCTTGACATGCTCAACAAACTCAAAAGATCCCAAGTACACAAGATTGACAGTTGAATTCCCCAGTCAATTGATCAATTTTGACTGTACACTGAAAAGTCAAACTTTGACTTTTTGGTCAAAATCAAGAGTCAAGATTCATTTTTCATCAAAACATTCCAAATCATGAAACTTGTTCACCAAGAAATCACAAAATGCAAATTAGGGTTAGAAATTAGAATTTTTCATAACTTAGAATTTTTCTAAGTTATAAAAAACCCTAATTTTTTCCCAACTTTGCCCCACTTTTTCACCAAGATCCATTTAGATTCAAACAAAAGTCAAAACATGAAAGTTGTAGCTTGTTGCATAATCTACAACTTTTATTCACAAAGTTTTCCCATTTGAGGCTTGTATCTCAAGTTACAAATTTTTGAATAAGGGCACTAAACCATTCTTAACTTAGTGAAATTTTAACCTATTTTGACAAGGTTTTCTACCCAACTTCAAGGCCATTTTCCATACACCTCCACTTGGAATTTCAATTTGCATTTCAAAGAAGGATTGTAGTACACATTCCAAGCTTTCCAAAATGTCCAAGAACTTCTCAAACAACCTCATAACTTGAGAGAATCGAATTTCACAATTTGGCAAAAACTCACTTTTGAATTGATCATCAACATGTTCATAACTTAAGCCATTTTCAAGTCAGCATAGTTTGTGCTAAATTACAGGTCCTAAAACCCTTTGACACTCAATAATTCAATGCAAAACCTTTGTGCCAAGGCCTTGTTTCATGAGTTCAAGCATTTCCTAAAGGATTAATCCATTTATAGATAAAGCATTCCTTCCATTTTTGCAAAAGGTAACTTTATGTCCAATTGAAAATCCAAGTAGTACAAATGAGATCTAATTGGCACAAGATTATGAGCAAAACACTCTGATCAAGGAGGGATTATGCAGCTCATTAGGGGGCCTCTACTGACCTAGAACACAACTTGGGCATTTGTTGCTTAAAGTGTAAGTAACTTGGCATATTGTAACACAACTCTCATATCAGCTTGCAAACACTTAAGTGAACTTGTGAAACACACTCAAGACATCCCAACCAAGCTAGTGCACGACCCTAACATCTCTCATACACTCCCAATCTCAGAATCACCTTCAAACTGCAAAAACAGGGCCAGGCCTGCAGTTTGAGTGCCATATTCCATTTCCCTCAAGCTCTCTTGCCCAAACCAGTTCACACACATTCCCTAGCATCTATGCAAGCTAACCATGACTTGAAACACGACCTGTAATCCCTCTAACCAGTTCCACCATTTTCAGTTTCTTGTTTTGCAGGTGAAGTTCTCTAGCACGATTCAAAAGCTTTCAAGACAAAGTAAACATTGGAATAGCATCCCTGGACCTCAAGGAAGCTTTACCAATCATCACCTTGCACTGAAAGCTTCCCCATTGCCAGATAGAACTTCAACTGAACAGGTATTTTGGTGAACTTCTATCTCTCTTATTAGGCATCATTAGCTCTAAGTTTGTGAATAAACAATGTTCTACTCATGCCACTGAACATGTACATGTTTTTACTTTTCATTTCTTTTGCTTGAGCTGTGAGAATTTAAGGTTTGAAAATGGCAGAAAATCTAGGTTAGGATTTGGGGGAGAAGAAATTATCCCTCATCTTAGAGAGTTAGATCAAGTTCTGCATATGGTTGGATTCCTCTCTTGATGCTGAACATTTTTTATGTTATGAGTTTTCATTAATAAGCCAGGAATCAGGAGTTAGAAGTTTGAGAAGAAGGGCGCGCGTTTTGAACTGGTTTTGTCTGAAGGTTGAAGACAATGTCTTCTTGGGTTGGGCCTGGGTTATTTTCTTATTCACACCACCTTTTTGGTTTTACACCCCCTGAGTCCATTTCATTCATTTTTTAATGTTTTTGACTTTTTCTTTTTTGATTGGCTCATTTATTTTTTTCTCATAATATTAAAAATTTAAAAATATTTTTTCTCACCATTTTTGAATTTATTAGGCATTTATTTGATTTTTCTTTTAGTTTGTACATAAATAAATAAATATATACTTTTTTGTTTAAAATACTAAAATAGCACAAATATATTTTATACACTTTTATCTTATTTTTACTTCCTGAAAATATTTTATAGAAAAATATTTTTTTATTTAAATATTAAATATTATTAATTAATATATATAATACATATTTTGTAAATAATATAAATAAATAGGCATATATTAATACACTTAGGATATAAATACCAAAAAATGTACATATTTTATTTTATTAATATTTAATGCTAAAAAATACATTTTTACAAACATACTTCATTTTTCTTTTATTCTTTGTATATAAATAGTAAATATTATATATATTAAATAATTATTACCTTTTGATTAAAATTAGGGTTTTGCCCTAAATATGAAAATACTCCAAAAATAATACCCTTTTTATTTCTCTTTTTTATTTTACATAAATAATACTTTTTTTTCATACATATAAAAATTCTTTTTACATCTTGCATATTTATTTCATTTCCATTTAATTTATGCCTTTAATTATATTGTAAATATTCAAAAAAAATGATGTAATAGCTAGGTTTAATTTCTTGTCTAAATATCCCCCATTTGAAACATTTGTACCCCCTCCCCATATCATTGTGTTGTAATAGTGTAGGAATTTAATTTTCGCACTTTATCGCTTTCTAAATATACTATGCTAGAGTTAGGGTTTGTATGCGAATAAAATGAACAAAAAGTAGTTTGACCTAATACAAGACAAAAAAGCATGAAAAATGGGCAACACCTTTCACACTTGCACCCCTAGGGTATTCCACTTTGTTGCTTTCCAATAAATCGGGCCATATTGTATGTTGAATTTCTTTGGGTAAAAACAAACAATCAAATGATCATAAGTCCCTCGATGACGCTTTCAAAAAAGTTGCCTAAAATGATCAAATCCTTTTCAAAGAAAAAATTGCCCAAAGACATTTAATACTATTGCAATTATGGTCTAAGCGATGACCCGCGCCCGTCCCTTTCACCTCCTAAGACAAGATTGTCCACCAAATGCAATGGTGGAACAAAATTGTCAAAAGGTTTAAAACATAACAAAAATCTTTGAGAAAATTTTAGGGTAGATAACTCTTAAGTACTTGTCAATTTGCAAAGAAAACACTTGCCTAATTTCAAACTACACTTCACAAACACTTTCAAAACAAACTTTCAAAAAACCTTGAAACATCTTTTCAAAAGACAAAACACCTTTTGTAAAACATTCGAGTAAAGAATTATTACAAGGGTAGCCTATACAAGGCATCTTTTCAAAACATTTTCAAAACCACACACCAAGCACCATTTCAAACAATTGAAAACCAAGGCAAGTTGATCTAATCAAGTACCTAAGAGCCCATGGATAACCATGGATAGAAAGGGTGCTAATACCTTCCCTTTCTATAATCTACTCCCCGAACCCAAGAAAATATCTCAAAGGTTTTTGCTGTGCTTTTTAAACCTTTCCTTAGGATAAAATAAAAAGTCGGTGGCGACTCTTGCTCAACCGAAACATTTGCGAATACAAACGCAAAACCAGAGTCAGTTCTCCCACCGTATTACAGAACTGGCGACTCTGCTGGGGAAGATTTTAAAAGTGGAGTAACCTTAGGGCTTAGATCACCCTCTTGCATGACTAATTGTTTGATTTGTTTGCTTTATACTTTGGCTCTATTGTTTGGGTTTGCAATCCTACACCCGGATTTTGGGAAACATTCATAGATAGCAATACGTTGTGGAAACTGTGCGGGGTATACCGACACGGTCGAAGCAATAGCTATATTAGTGCGACATATTTGTGAGTACCGGTAACCCTTGAGTTCAATCAAGGAGAGTACGGGGCCGCTGAGTGATGTCATTAAGCACTAATGACCTAGAACCTTAATTGACCATCTTGGCATTTTATTAGGGGTAGTGAGATGACCGGCTTTGGTGCAGTCCGAAGTTGGTAGATACTCGATACTACACTCATTGAGGGTTGTTTTCTTGGAATATTTTGGTCGCTAGTTAAGTGGCTAAACCAAAACCATGAACAATAAAAACAATCCAGTGATATTGAGCTCCTTAGAACCCGGTTACTATTTATAGGACAGGTTTTTAAGCCAACTACACTCAAGAGGGTACTTACCTATGAAACCCCATGCAAGCCTGAAACTAGGGTTTGGTGTGATTTGCTTGTACATATGTTTTGTGCATACATCATAAACATCATGAAGCATCATATGCATTCACTAACCATTGCAAGGGTTTGGATCTTCATCTTTGTTCTTGTTTTGTAGGTCATGGAAGTTCCTCGCAGAAACACCATTCAAGTCAACCTGGTGAGAATCTCTCCTCAACTCAAGGAGATCACTTCAAGAATTCCGAAAAATTCATCCTTCAGTGAAAGACATGGTAGACTGCTCAGCCTAGTCAACACCAACATTGAAGAAGACATGGTGAAAGTGCTATTCCAGTTCTTTGACCCTCTTCACCACTGCTTCACTTTCCCTGATTATCAGTTAGTGCCCACTTTGGAGGAGTTTTCTCAACTCCTAAGAATCCCTATCCTTAATCAACTACCCTTCAACGGTACGGAAAAGGAACCAAAGCCGGAAGATGTTGCTCGAGCATTACATCTACAACCATCCGACATCAAGGGGCATTGGGAAACCAGAAGCGGCGTCAAAGGATTCTTAGCAAAGTTCTTGTTTGAGAAGGCACAAGAATGTTGGAACTCATTGGACCTACAAGCCTTTGAAGAGATTGTGGCACTCCTTATCTATGGATTGGTCTTGTTCCCAAATCCTGACCAATTGGTAGATGTCAACGCCGTCAAAATCTTCTTGTCCAGAAATCCAATACCAACATTGCTTGGGGACATTCTTCACTCATTTTACACACGAACAATGAGAAAGAGGGGTGTTCTCATGTGCTGTACTCCTATCCTTGCAAGGTGGTTTATTTCGCACCTTCCGCAATCTGTCTTGAAGAATGACCAAGGTACAAGGTGGTCCCAACGGTTGATGACTCTTACTCATTCTGATGTGCATTGGTGTTCTCGGTCCAGAGAAAATGTCATCATTGTCGATCGTTGCGGAGAATTTCCTAATGTTCCTTTACTTGGAATCAGGGGAGGTATCACCTACAACCCTTGCCTAGCTTTGAGGAAATTTGGATATGCACGGAGGGATGGCCCTCATGACATGTTGATTCCTAACCTAGTTTTTGACTTCGACAACGATGCGCAAGGACTTCGCCAAAGATTCATCAGAGCTTGGGGAAAACTCAACAAGGTTGATAGCAAGACTCTGGGACACAAGAACTCCATCCCTCTTGAGCCTTATCTCAAGTGGGTACGAGCCCGAGCCCAAAGTCTAATGATGCCTTATCCTCATGTACTCCCAGTGATTAAAGAGCCCGTCAATGAAGGAGAGGTCCCCTACACCATCCTACATCCAGACATGCCTACATCGTGGGAGGAAATGCAGAAAAGTTGGATTCAGCTCAAGGAAGAACGGAATACTTTTGAATCTAGCTTCTACGCCAGTGAGAAGAAGGTTCTAGAGCTTACCCGCCGACTCCACGAGCAAGAGGCCCTCAACACCTACATCGCACCAAAGAGGATGCGCAATGTCTTTCTGCCTTAAGAAGTTTATTTTGTAATATTTGGCCCATGGGGCATTTATGTACTAACAAATTTCTTCTTATTAATATGATGTGCGTTCTTATTTGTCTGAAACAATTTTGAATGTTCTAAATCCTTGAATGCATTGCATACATAAGCATACCATTCATCATGTGCATAAGAAGGTCTCACTCCAGGTTTCCTTATTTGTCTGCTGTTTATTTCAGTAGGATGGATCTCGAGCAAACAGTCAAAGACCTACAAGCTCATAATGCACAGTTCCAGCAACTCCTGATGACATTGGCTAAAGGTCAGGAGGATATCAAGACTCAATTGGGGAATAAGGACCCAGTGAAAAAGAAGAAAAAGAGGATTGGGGTGGCTACTTTGGGGAGAAGATTTGACGGAGAAGCTCGAAGAGTGCTTGAATTTCCTCCTACTTCTGATGAAGGGACCAGTAAAAGAGATGGAGTTGCGGTGCCTTCCGAGTCTGATGCGGAAGAAGAAGAGGTTGAAGAGGATGAAGATTATTCTGACCAGCAATACCCTCTAGCTGATGATAAATACAAGGGTTTAGAAGACAGATTGGCCGCCATGGAATTACAAAGAGTACCGGGTTTGGACTTTGAAGACTTGGGTTTGGTTGCTGGGATTGTGATTCCCCCAAAATTTAAAGTGCCAGTGTTTGTAAGGTATGATGGGTTGTCCTGTCCCAAAATGCATCTCAGGTCCTACGTGAGAAAGATTCAACCCTATACGGCAGATAAGAATCTTTGGATTCATTTCTTTCAAGACAGCCTTTCTGGAGCTCAGTTGGAATGGTTTTATCAGCTAGAAGGAACCAGTGTCAAAAATTGGGAAGATTTGGCCACCGCTTTCTACAAACAATACCAGTATAATTCTGACCTTGCTCCTACTCGTACCCAACTTCAGGGTATGTCACTAGGAACAAGCGAGGGATTCAAAGAATATGCACAAAAATGGAGGGATTTGGCTGGCAGGGTGCAGCCTCCTTTAACCGATCGTGAGCTCGTTGATATGTTTCTAGGGACCCTATCTGGGCCATTTTTCAATCACCTAATTGGTAACTCTTCTGCGGGGTTTACCGATTTGATCTTAACAGGCGAAAGAATAGAAGCTGGCATCAAGTCAGGAAAGATTCAGAAGGGTGTTGCTGCAAGTGTTGAGAAGAAGCCTTTTAAGAAGGAAACGGCTGTGGTATACTCTCAAAGAAGAGTAGGGAAGACGGAGCGTCGGCCAACTATGGGGGCCGTAATGATTCAGAACACTCCTAGTGAGCAGCCTCGCTATAACCAGTCCAGACCAAATCAACAACGGGTGGAACGGCCACAACGGCAGTTCACCCGCATTAATATGACTCCAGCGCAAGTGCTTCCCCATCTACTGAAGTTGAACCTCGCCACCATCAAGGAGGCTCTAAAAAATGTGAATACGTCCTCTCCGCATTATCATGCCAATGCTAAATGCGCCTACCATTCAGACAGTGTTGGACACGACACCAATGATTGCTGGACACTCAAGCATAAAATCCAAGACCTGATAGAGGCTAAGGAGGTAGAGTTTGACGCTCCAGAGAAGCCTAATGTGATATCTGCACCCATGCCGAAGCACGGCCGAAATGTCAACGCCATTGAAGAAGATTTGTATGTTGCTGATGTCAGTGATCTGACTACTCCACTGCTAACCATTAAGTTGAATCTGTTGAGGGCCGGGATCTTCCCGGGATGTAAGGAAGACTGCTATTGTTGTTACTCTCTGCCGTTTGATTGTCCGTTACTGAAGAAAGGCATCCAAGGCCTTATAGATAGTCGACAAATTTTGTTTGAAAAAGTTTCTGCTGTTCCAGTTCATACTGAAGATGTCTCAATCATAACCATTCACGCCAATCTTTCCAAGGCCGTCAAAAAGCCTGTTAAGATTACACCAGCTGCGAAATCTGTTCCTTTGAAGATAACAATGCCAGGGCCTGTTCCCTATGTTTCTGAGAAGTCGATACCTTGGAACTATGGCGGTGACATCTACTACCATGGTATCAAGCAAATCGAAGTAATTGAAGAAAGTTCGGATGATGAAGAAGCCAGCATTAGTAACATTGCGGGCACCAGCAAAATCACCAAGAGCGGGAGAATATTTTCTCCAGAGATTGCCCCTCCAAGAGCAGTCTTTGGACCCTCATCAGCTAACGAGGTCATCCCTGCACCAATAAAACTCTCTGCTAGAACTCCTCTGATTGAAGACGTTGTTGTTCCTAGTACTGTCTCTCCTGCCGTTGCTGACAAAGGTAAGGGAATCCAAGATGAGCTCGTCAGGACGAGGGCTCAACCCTTGGTCATCCCTGAAACCTCCAAGAAGGAAATGGATGAGATCTTAAGGATAATCAAAAGGAGTGATTACGATGTGGTAGAACAGTTGGGGAAAACCCCCTCCAAGATTTCCATGCTGGCACTACTAATTTGCTCAGAAGCGCACGCTAAAGCCCTGATAAAATTCCTGAAGGCAGCTCATGTGCCCCAGGAAACCTCTGCAGGTCAATTTCAGAATTGCGTGGCTAGCCTGACTGCAGACAATGGATTAGGTTTTTCTGATGCCGACCTAACTCCTAAAGGTAGAAATCACAATGATGCTTTGCACATTTCAGTCGAGTGTCGAGGAACTACTCTCGCACATGTCTTGGTTGATACTGGTTCGTCGCTGAATGTTTTGCCTAAGAAGGCCTTGGACCGACTAGATTGTGAAGGATTAGAATTGAAGCCAAGTGATATTGTTGTCAAAGCTTTCGATGGTTCGAAGAGAATGGTCCAAAGAGAGGTTGAAATTCCCATCAAGATAGGCACCGAGGTGTTTAAATCCACTTTCTATGTGATGGACATCCGTCCATCATACTCTTGCCTGCTGGGTAGACCTTGGATACACCATGCTGGGGCAGTCACCTCCTCCTTACATCAGATGTTGAAGTATCCTGTCAAGGGAAAGATCATCACTGTCCATGGCGAAGAAGAGTACATGATTAGCCACTTAAATTCTTTCCGGTATGTGGAGGTTGAAGGAGAATTCATCGAGACACTGTTTCAACATTTCGAAGAAGTCCTTCCAGAAATAGCAGTAGCGAAGTTGACGGCTGAGACACCGAGGCAGATGGCCAAGATGGCATCTCTGGAGGATGCAAGGGCCGCAATAAAAGAAGGGAAGAATTCAGCATGGGGGCAGTTACCCGACTTTCCGCATAAGACTGACAAGTTTGGGTTAGGGTTCACAGCCTCCGGCCAGAAAGCTATGCGCCGTGCGAAGATTGAAAGGGCGCCAGTCAAAATTTCTCCCTACGGAATCAACGCCCTGGAAGATGAAGACAAGGAGAGCAACATTGAAGAGTGGATTTATCCAACTGTCAAAGGAGGATTGAGCAATTGGGAGGCTAAGGACTTTGTCCCCATCACTTTTATTCATCAGTAATTTATCTGTTAAACATTTCTTATTTGGTCTGTAATATTTACTTTCAAACAATCTGTACACTATCTTTTCACCTCCTGCCTTGCCTGGGGCATGTAGGTCCATTTGTAAGGGTTTTGATTATTTTTCATATCCATATGCCATGTTTAATGATTCATTGGACGTTTTTCATTTGATAAACTGCTTATGTTCATTTTCTTTCCTTTTGCATTTTTTGTTTAAGGATGGCTATCCCTTACACACACCCACACTCACCAATGCAGGTACCCATCCACTCCGGATTCCATGGGTGACTATTCTGCTATATCTTTCAATAACTCTGAGGATCTGGTCAATCTAGCCGAGTATGAAGATGACGAAGGTTATGAAGTACCCGGGGAACTAGCCAGACTTCTGCAACAAGAGGAAAGGGCCATCTTACCGCATGAAGAGTCACTGGAAACTGTCAACTTAGGGACCGAGGAAGACCCGAAGGAGGTGCAAGTGGGTGCCAATCTGGAACCAAAAGTCAAGGAGCACTTGGTACAGTTGTTGAATGAGTATGTTGAAATCTTCGCTTGGTCCTATGAAGACATGCCGGGTTTAGACACAGACATCGTGGTTCACCGTCTCCCCACAAGAGAGGATTGTCCGCCGATCAAGCAAAAGGTTCGCCGAATGAGGCCTGACATGTCTGAAAAGATCAAAGCAGAAGTAATGAAGCAATTCGATGCTGGCTTTCTGGCTGTTACGTCCTATCCTCAATGGGTCGCTAACATTGTGCCAGTACCTAAGAAAGATGGCAAAGTCAGGATGTGTGTGGACTACCGGGATTTGAATAGGGCCAGCCCTAAAGATGATTTCCCGCTACCTCACATTGACATCTTGATCGACAATACAGCTCAGCATAAAGTGTTTTCCTTCATGGATGGATTCTCGGGCTACAATCAAATCAAAATGGCCCCTGAGGATATGGAGAAAACAACTTTTGTCACACAATGAGGCACTTTCTGTTATAAGGTGATGCCGTTCGGGCTGAAGAACGCAGGGGCAACTTATCAACGCGCCATGGTAGCTTTATTTCATGATATGATACATCATGAGATTGAAGTTTACGTAGACGATATGATAGCTCGGTCACAAACAGAGGAAGAGCACCTTGAACATCTAGAGAAGCTGTTTGCCAGGTTAAAAGAATACAAGCTCAGGCTGAATCCAAGTAAATGCACTTTTGGAGTTAGGTCTGGTAAACTCCTGGGATTCATTGTAAGCAACAAAGGCATTGAAGTCGATCCCGCAAAAGTAAAAGCAATACAAGAGATGCCTGCTCCCCGTACTGAGAAGGAAGTTAGAGGATTCTTGGGGCGCTTAAACTATATTGCCAGATTCATCTCACATCTGACTTCTACCTGCGAACCGATTTTCAAACTCTTGAAAAAAGATCAGGTAGTGGAATGGAACGACGATTGCCAAGCTGCTTTTGATAGAATCAAGGAGTATTTGCTAGAACCTCCTATTCTGATGCCACCCGTCGAAGGAAGACCATTGATCATGTATTTGACCGTCTTGGATAACTCAATGGGGTGTGTTTTGGGCCAGCATGACGAGTCTGGTCGAAAAGAGCATGCTATTTATTACCTTAGCAAAAAGTTTACCGACTGTGAGACTCGCTACTCACTGCTCGAGAAAACTTGCTGCGCTTTGGTATGGGCTGCTCGCCGACTAAGACAGTATATGCTGACTCATACTACCTTGTTGATTTCCAAAATGGATCCTATCAAGTATATCTTCGAAAAGCCCGCTTTATCTGAAAGGATAGCTAGATGGCAAATGATCTTAACTGAGTATGACATCCAGTACACCACCCAAAAAGCTATAAAAGGGAGTGTATTAGTTGACCATCTGGCTCATCAGGCTATCGAAGACTATCAACCCATGAGATTTGACTTCCCAGACGAGGACATCATGAATTTGGACAACGTTGAAGGTGACGGACCGTATGACGGACCTGAAAAGGGATCCCGATGGACCCTGTACTTTGATGGTGCTTCAAATGCGCTTGGAAACGGTATTGGCGCAGTACTCATTTCTCCGGAAGGTTGTCACACACCTTTCACGGCCCGACTTTGCTTCAGCTGCACAAACAACATGGCTGAGTATGAAGCCTGCATCTTTGGTCTCAAGGCTGCTATAGACTTGGGGTTCAAATCTTTGATCGTATTTGGGGACTCGGCTTTGGTTATCAGTCAAATCAAAGGAGAATGGGATACCAAACATCCTAATCTCGTCCCATACAAAGAACATGTCCTGACATTGTTGCCGCATTTCGAGCAAATTACCTTCGAGCATTTCCCGCGAGAAGAGAATCAGCTAGCAGATGCTCTAGCCACAATGTCCTCCATGTTTAAACTCAACTGGGATAACGAGGCTCCCCAAATCACCATCGAGCGAATGGATGAACCGGTGCATTGCCACGAGATTAATACCGAAGACGTAGTGGAACAACCTTGGTTCCATGAAATCAAAAGGTATCTCGAGACCCGAGATTATCCTGAAGGAGCTTCCGTGAATGACAAGAAGTTCTTAAGAAAATTTGCTGCTAAGTTCTTCCTGAGCAACAGCATCCTTTACAAACGAAGCCATGATTGTGTATTACTCCGATGCGTAGATAAATCTGAAGCAGAGTTGATCATGACTGATATACACAGCGGCACATTTGGCACTCACTTGAGCGGGCATACGATGGCTAAGAAGATCCTAAGGGCAGGCTATTACTGGTCTACTATGGAGGCTGACTGCCATCAACATTCCCGTACTTGCCACAAGTGTCAAGTCTATGCTGACAAAGTTCATATTCCTCCGGTTCCTCTCAACGTCCTGACTGCTCCGTGGCCCTTTGCAATGTGGGGGATTGATATGATTGGAGAGATCAAGCCCACGGCTTCCAACGGACATCGCTTCATCCTGGTTGCCATTGACTACTTCACTAAATGGGTCGAAGCAGCTTCCTTCGCCTATGTCACTAAAAATGTGGTTGCCCGCTTTATCAAGCAAAATCTCATATGTCGGTATGGTGTTCCAGATAGGATCATCACAGACAACGGTACAAATCTGAATAACACAATGATCATTGCATTGTGCGAACAGTTCAAGATTTATCATCACAATTCATCTCCCTATCGGCCAAAGATGAACGGTGCTGTTGAAGCTGCGAACAAAAACATTAAGAAAATCATTCAGAAAATGACAGTCACTTACAAAGACTGGCATGAGATGTTACCGTTTGCTCTGCATGGATACCGTACGACGGTACGTACTTCAACCGGGGCAACCCCATTTTCTTTGGTTTATGGCATGGAAGCTGTTTTGCCTATGGAAGTCCAGATCCCTTCTCTAAGGATTATGAAGGATGCAGGTTTGAATGAAGATGATTGGATGCAGACCCGACTTGATCAACTCAATCTGATCGACGAAAAGCGACTAGCTGCTATATGCCATGGTCAGACGTATCAAAAGCGAATGATCAAGGCCTTCAATAAGAAAGTCAGACGTCAAGTGTATCAAGTCGGAGACCTCGTAATCAAGCGGATTATCTTACCGCAAAGTGATCCCAGGGGCAAATGGACTCCTACATATGAAGGACCATTTGTGATCAAGAGCATATTTTCTGGTGGTGCAATGATTCTGACCACCATGGACGGCGACGATTTGCCGCACCCTGCGAACGCAGACATAGTCAAAAGATACTACACATAAAATAACCCGACAAGTCGAAAACCCGAAAGGGCGGCTTGGGCAAAAATGGGCATCCCGGTGAGCCGAAAACCCGAAAGGGCGGTTCAGGCAAAAATTAGGGATAAAAAGCAAAAAAAATCTGTACACCTGGCAAGTCGAAAACCCGAAAGGGCGGCTTGGGCAAAAAGGGGTTTCCCGGTGGATCGAAAACCCGAAAGGGCGATTCAGGAAAAAGTTAGGGAATTAAAGCGTATGACTATGTCTCGTCGGATCACTTCAAGGACAATCTCTTCATCAACCGGTTCCAGGCTTCTGATCAATCCAGTCATCGTCAAGCGAGGCATTGAATGGACAGATATTCAGAGTTGTGAAAGCTATAGCGGAATGGAATCCCATGGAATTATTTCACATAGCCATCCTTATTTTGTATAAACCTTTCAAATATTTACGACAAAATCCTCTTACTAGGATGATTGTCTCCTTTGTACAAATATACTCATAGAAGATCAATACAAATACTTTTCCCAGAAGTTTGTGTCATTTCCTTTTCTTTTCTCTTGCACTATTTGTTTATTTTGAGAAACGTCCAATGTTTTGTTAAATAGGCATATGCATTTGAAACACAATCATTCCCTTATGAACCAAGAAAGAGGATCATTGATAAGTCGAAGGTACGGTTGGATAACCCGATACCCTTTTAAAGGAAACCCCCGGGAGATTTGGAATCCATATCCCTAGCAAGTCTTGAAGCTCATACCCAGTAGATTCTGGAAGCTTATCCCCTGCAGAGTACGGACGTCTCTCCCGAGTTTTATTCAAAGTTATTCCTCCCAGGGACTTATAACTGGGTTATCCTCAGCTAACAACCGCGGAAGATCGCACTCGCCAAAATTCTTCCTATCCCCAGCGGAGTTCATCAAAATTCCCCAGCAGTAACTTATCTTTACAATCCCCTAGCCAGAGGATCCTCAGGAATCCAATTTCCCTCAGAATTTAAGTTTCAATATCCCCAGCGGAGCCAGACTAATGAACCTTTTCCCCACAGAGTTTTAGGGAGGAAAATCTTGAGTTCCCCAGTGAAGTCGCCAGAGATACTTCCCGCCAAACTGAAGATTCTCAGTCTTGCATCCCCGGCATAAGTCTACTAGATTGGTACTCCCCAGTAGAAGTCATCAGGATTTCCCCAGAGGTTTGGTATACAACCCAAGCTCTTTGTTCCCCAACAACAGCCAAGGATTTGTTCTTCCCGGCAGCGGTCAAGTTGTTCTTATCTTCAGTCATCCAGGATTCATCTATCCCCAGCAAGACAGCTCATCAGCTTACATACGCATTCATTGCATTCATATCATAAACATTCATATAACATATATTGCATCATGCATTTCATGCAACATAATTCTGTGTTTAGCTAACATTTTGTCCGAACAGGATAAGAATAAGAGGCTATCATTAACAGTTTCAGATGCAGTTTTACACGGACCCCTCGTCAAGCAACCCTACGTCGTTGCTTATTCAACTTTAAGATTTCTGAAAACAGTTTACGGGTTCTCCAAATAACGGATGTTAACCTATCGCTTGTTCAGTTTCTTCTCCAGACTTCTGAAAACAGTCTATGGATTCTTCCCAACAATGGATGTCAATCTATCACTTGTTCAGATGCAACCTTTTGAAAACAGTTTACGGACGCTTCCCAACAACGGATGCTGCTCCATTGCTTATTCAACTTTAAGATTTCTGAAAACAGTTTACGGGTTCTCCAAGTAACGGATGTTAACCTATCGCTTGTTCAGTTTCTTCTCCAGACTTCTGAAAACAGTCCATGGATTCTTCCCAACAACGGATGTCAATCTATCACTTGTTCAGATGCAACCTTTTGAAAACAGTTTACGGACGCTTCCCAACAACGGATGCTGCTCCATTGCTTATTCAACTTCAAGATTTCTGAAAACAGTTTACGGGTTCTCCAAGTAGCGGATGTTAACCTATCGCTTGTTCAGTTTCTTCTCCAGACTTCTGAAAACAGTCTATGGATTCTTCCCAACAACGGATGTCAATCTATCACTTGTTCAGATGCAACCTTTTAAAAACAGTTTACGGACGCTTCCCAACAACGGATGCTGCTCCATTGCTTATTCAACTTCAAGATTTCTGAAAACAGTTTACGGGTTCTCCAAGTAACGGATGTTAACCTATCGCTTGTTCAGTTTCTTCTCCAGACTTCTGAAAACAGTCTATGGATTCTTCCCAATAACGGATGTCAATCTATCACTTGTTCAGATGCAACCTTTTGAAAACAGTTTACGGACGCTTCCCAACAACGGATGCTGCTCCATTGCTTATTCAACTTCAAGATTTCTGAAAACAGTTCACGAGTTCTCCAAGTAACGGATGTTAACCTATCCCTTGTTCAGACTCTTCTCAAACTTCTGAAAACAGTTTACGGATTCCTCCCAACAACGGATGTCAATCTATTGCTTATTCAGACCCTCAGTTCAGAAATGGTCCAAAGCATGGACACCTTCCTGATACTCATTCCAGATGGCATCTCTAAGCCCATCCCCGACAAGTCTCTGTCACTCTTCCAGATGGCATCATTAAGCCCATCTCCAAATGGCATCTCTAAGCCCATTCCCGCATCCATTGCTTTGACGAGTGCAAATTTCCGGGCACTCTAGTGTCCAATCTCCTTTTACCCTCGAGCCACGAAAGGCAAACTTGCCAATCTAACTCTTCGGATTCAAGAAGATTGAACAGGGGCAACTGTTGTACCCCAAAATTTGCCCTCCCATTTCTCAATGATTTCTCATCACAAAACCTTTGAAGCCCAAGATCCAGTTAGGGTTTCATCTGCTCAAGACTTCTCCTTGCACTGTTGACCCAAATTAGGGTTTGTGTTTGCACCAAGATGTTTTGACCTAAAGTGCCTAAGATGACTTTCATGCTTCATATTGGACTCCCAAGTTTATCCACATCAAGCTTCAAGCCTTGATTCCAAGTTTTACCCAGTCAATTGGACAGTTGACCTAGAAATCAGCTGTATTGGGGAAAAAGTCAACTGTGGCCAATTGACAGTCAAATCTCATGAAAATTGACCCACATCAACATTATGAACTCATATGAACCATTTGATCAAGTTTGGATCACAATTCCACAAGAAATTTGATCAAATCACCAAAAGGGCAAAATGGTCATTTTTAGGGTTTTGACTGCACAAAGGCAATTTTTGACTGTTTGACCTAGCCAATGGCAAACCAAGCTCACATATGAACTCAAGGACCCCATGGAATTATCTTGACATGCTCAACAAACTCAAAAGATCCCAAGTACACAAGATTGACAGTTGAATTCCCCAGTCAATTGATCAATTTTGACTGTACACTGAAAAGTCAAACTTTGACTTTTTGGTCAAAATCAAGAGTCAAGATTCATTTTTCATCAAAACATTCCAAATCATGAAACTTGTTCACCAAGAAATCACAAAATGCAAATTAGGGTTAGAAATTAGAATTTTTCATAACTTAGAATTTTTCTAAGTTATAAAAAACCCTAATTTTTTCCCAACTTTGCCCCACTTTTTCACCAAGATCCATTTGGATTCAAACAAAAGTCAAAACATGAAAGTTGTAGCTTGTTGCATAATCTACAACTTTTATTCACAAAGTGTTCCCATTTGAGGCTTGTATCTCAAGTTACAAATTTTTGAATAAGGGCACTAAACCATTCTTAACTTAGTGAAATTTTAACCTATTTTGACAAGGTTTTCTACCCAAGTTCAAGGCCATTTTCCATACACCTCCACTTGGAATTTCAATTTTCATTTCAAAGAAGGATTGTAGTACACATTCCAAGCTTTCCAAAATGTCCAAGAACTTCTCAAACAACCTCATAACTTGAGAGAATCGAATTTCACAATTTGGAAAAAACTCACTTTTGAATTGATCATGAACATGTTCATAACTTAAGCCATTTTCAAGTCAGCATAGTTTGTGCTAAATTACAGGTCCTAAAACCCTTTGACACTCAATAATTCAATGCAAAACCTTTGTGCCAAGGCCTTGTTTCATGAGTTCAAGCATTGCCTAAAGGATTAATCCATTTATAGATAAAGCATTTCTTCCATTTTTGCAAAAGGTAACTTTATGTCCAATTGAAAATCCAAGTAGTACAAATGAGATCTAATTGGCACAAGATTATGAGCAAAACACTCTGATCAAGGAGGGATTATGCAGCTCATTAGGGGGCCTCTACTGACCTAGAACACAACTTGGGCATTTGTTGCTTAAAGTGTAAGTAACTTGGCATATTGTAACACAACTCTCATATCAGCTTGCAAACACTTAAGTGAACTTGTGAAACACACTCAAGACATCCCAACCAAGCTAGTGCACGACCCTAACATCTCTCATACACTCCCAATCTCAGAATCACCTTCAAACTGCAAAAACAGGGTCAGGCCTGCAGTTTGAGTGCCATCTTCCATTTCCCTCAAGCTCTCTTGCCCAAACCAGTTCACACACATTCCCTAGAATCTATGCAAGCTAAACATGACTTGAAACACGACCTGTAATCCCTCTAACCAGTTCCACCATTTTCAGTTTCTTGTTTTGCAGGTGAAGTGCTCTAGCACGATTCAAAAGCTTTCAAGACAAAGTAAACATTGGAATAGCATCCCTGGACCTCAAGGAAGCTTTACCAATCATCACCTTGCACTGAAAGCTTCCCCATTGCCAGATAGAACTTCAACTGAACAGGTATTTTGGTGAACTTCTATCTCTCTTATTAGGCATCATTAGCTCTAAGTTTGTGAATAAACAATGTTCTACTCATGCCACTGAACATGTACATGTTTTTACTTTTCATTTCTTTTGCTTGAGCTGTGAGAATTTAAGGTTTGAAAATGGCAGAAAATCTAGGTTAGGATTTGGGGGAGAAGAAATTCTCCCTCATCTTAGAGAGTTAGATCAAGTTCTGCATAGGGTTGGATTCGTCTCTTGCTGCTGAACATTTTTTATGTTATGAGTTTTCATTAATAAGCCAGGAATCAGGAGTTAGAAGTTTGAGAAGAAGGGCGCGCGTTTTGAACTGGTTTTGTCTGAAGGTTGAAGACAATGTCTTCTTGGGCTGGGCCTGAGTTATTTTCTTATTCACACCACCTTTTTGGTTTTACACCCCCTGAGCCCATTTCATTCATTTTTTAATGTTTTTGACTTTTTCTTTTTTGATTGGCTCATTTATTTTTTTCTCATAATATTAAAAATTTAAAAATATTTTTTCTCACCATTTTTGAATTTATTATGCATTTATTTGATTTTTCTTTTAGTTTGTACATAAATAAATAAATATATACTTTTTTGTTTAAAATACTAAAATAGCACAAATATATTTTATACACTTTTATCTTATTTTTACTTCCTGAAAATATTTTATAGAAAAATACTTTTTTATTTAAATATTAAATATTATTAATTAATATATATATAATACATATTTTGTAAATAATATAAATAAATAGGCATATATTAATACACTTAGGATATAAATACCAAAAAATATACATATTTTATTTTATTAATATTTAATGCTAAAAAATACATTTTCACAAACATACTTCATTTTTCTTTTATTCTTTGTATATAAATAGTAAATATTATATATATTAAATAATTATTACCTTTTGATTAAAATTAGGGTTTTGCCCTAAATATGAAAATACTCCAAAAATAATACCCTTTTTATTTCTCTTTTTTATTTTACACAAATAATACTTTTTTTTCATACATATAAAAATTCTTTTTGCATCTTGCATATTTATTTCATTTCCATTTAATTTATGCCTTTAATTATATTGTAAATATTCAAAAAAAATGATGTAATAGCTAGGTTTAATTTCTTGTCTAAATATCCCCCATTTGAAACATTTGTACCCCCCTCCCCATATCATTGTGTTGTAATAGTGTAGGAATTTAATTTTCGCACTTTATCGCTTTCTAAATATACTATGCTAGAGTTAGGGTTTGTATGCGAATAAAATGAACAAAAAGTAGTTTGACCTAATACAAGACAAAAAAGCATGAAAAATGGGCAACACCTTTCACACTTGCACCCCTAGGGTATTCCACTTTGTTGCTTTCCAATAAATCGGGCCATATTGTATGTTGAATTTCTTTGGGTAAAAACAAACAATCAAATGATCATAAGTCCCTCGATGACGCTTTCAAAAAAGTTGCCTAAAATGATCAAATCCTTTTCAAAGAAAAAATTTCCCAAAGACATTTAATACTATTGCAATTATGGTCTAAGCGATGACCCGCGCCCGTCCCTTTCACCTCCTAAGACAAGATTGTCCACCAAATGCAATGGTGGAACAAAATTGTCAAAAGGTTTAAAACATAACAAAAATCTTTGAGAAAATTTTAGGGTAGATAACTCTTAAGTACTTGTCAATTTGCAAAGAAAACACTTGCCTAATTTCAAACTACACTTCACAAACACTTTCAAAACAAACTTTCAAAAAACCTTGAAACATCTTTTCAAAAGACAAAACACCTTTTGTAAAACATTCGAGTAAAGAATTGTTACAAGGGTAGCCTATACAAGGCATCTTTTCAAAACATTTTCAAAACCACACACCAAGCACCATTTCAAACAATTGAAAACCAAGGCAAGTTGATCTAAGCAAGTACCTAAGAGCCCATGGATAACCATGGATAGAAAGGGTGCTAATACCTTCCCTTTCTATAATCTACTCCCCGAACCCAAGAAAATATCTCAAAGGTTTTTGCTGTGCTTTTTAAACCTTTCCTTAGGATAAAATAAAAAGTCGGTGGCGACTCTTGCTTAATCGAAACATTTGCGAAAACAAACGCAAAAAAAACACAGTCAGTTCTCCCACCGTATTACAATAGGCATATTTCACGTTCAGATTATATTTGGGAGAGGAAGTATTGGGATTAGGATGAGGATCTCGCAGCATTACCAAATATGCCTACAAAATATGTTGTAAAGCTTGAGACAATGGCATGTTGATCCTAGTGAACAGCCTCCCCGAGGCATCTGGCCTATGCTGATTGTTTTGTTATTGTGGTCGTTGAACTAGGGTTGGGTTAGAAATCAATACTGCTCCTACCGACTGATGACGATCATTCTTAACATGACTCCTCTAGCCATAAACAACATTAATTTCCTTCTTACCAACATTAATTTCCTTCCCGCTTTTGATACCACTTTCGACTTGTTCGCTAGTCAAAATCAGCTCAATAAACCCCGACGAAGAACTCCCAATCAGCAAATTAAAGAATGGACCCGTCAGAGTGCCCATGAACATGTCCACCAATTCTCGGTCAGTCAAAGGGGGTTGCACTCTTCCATCCAGGTACCTCCATTTCTGGGCATACTCCTTAAGGCCTTCGTTCGAGCCCATAGTCATACTTTGTAATTGTCGCGAGTTGGTGCAAGGTCAACATTGTATTGGTTTTGTCTGTAGAAGGTAGCATCCAGGTCTTCCCATGAGTGGATATTGGTTCCTTCAAGTTGATAGAACCATTCCAATTGTGTTCTAGATATGCTCTCTTAGAAGAAATGAACCCATAGCTTCATGTCGGCGGTGTGTGGTTGAATCTTGCAGACATATGACCTTAAATGGAGTTTCAGGCAAGAGATCCCATCATATTTGGAAAATACAGGGACCTTAAATTTGTGAGGGATGACTACCCCAGGGAGCAAACCTAAGTCTCCAAAGTCTAAACCAGGCACTTTTAGAATTTCCACGGCTTTAAGTCGGTCTTCTAGCTGCTTGTATTTGTCATCCTCCAGAGGCTACTACTCACTGGAATAGTCTTCATCCTCAGAAATCTAGTTATTTCCACCCCCAACCCAAGTGCTTTTTACATCCTCTTCTTGATTGTCGTCCTCGGAGGAGGAAATATCTTCTACTTGAGCCAGTCGGGCAGGACCTTTGAACCTTCTTCCCATGTTGAGGATAACAACCCTTTTATTAGTCTTCTTTTTTGTGACGAGGAGCGCCATCATTTCTTGTTGTCCTTTGGCTAGGATCAGGAGGGTCTCTTAAAACTGTGCGTGTTGAGTCTGCAGATCTTTGACGGTTTGCTCGAGATCCATCTTATACTGAAATAAATAGTAAAAGGATGAGGAAACCTGTATCAGAAAACCTGCTTATGAAATGATGCATGATATGTGAATGTAATGTTTTCAAGGACCTCGGGAGATTTAAGTTTTCTATCCAAAAGGGAAACAAAATCAAAAATTGCATTAATAGGTTCAAAAATTATAGTTTCCCCCTGGGCTTACAATGAAAAAGCAAAAAGGTCTCAAAGAGACAACAAAATGAACTCCTAAAGCAAAGAGCTCAAGTCTACCACGGACGCTTCCTCTTTGTGTCGATGTAGGCATTCAGGCTTTTCTCCTTGTAAAGCTGCTTTGTGAGCTCCAATAATTTATTCTCGCTTGCATAGAATCTAGCTTCAAAGGTGTCTCGTTCTACCTTGAGTTGAATCCACGAATTCTGCAATTCTTCGAAGTCAGTAGGCATGTCAGGATGGAGAATGGTATAAGTAATTTCTCCTTCAGAAATGGGCTCCATAATCACTGGTAGGATGGCTGGATATGGCATCATGAGGTTTTGAGCGCAAGCTCACACCCATTTAAGATAAGGCTCCAAGGGGATATAATTCATGTGTCCCAAAGTCTTGCCATCAACCTTGTTTACCATGCCCCAAGCTCGTACAAACCTTTGACGATAACCTTGAACATCATTCTCATAGTCGAATACAATACCCTTGATAAGCGTGTCATGAGGACCATCTCTTTGAGCATAACCAAATTGTCATAGAGCTAGAGAAGGGTTGTAAGTAATACCTTCCCTAATGCCAAGGAGTGGAACATTAGGGAAATCCCCACAGTAGTTAATGATGGTAACATCCTCAAGAGATCGGGAAAACCAATAAATATCTTAATGACAGAGCGACATCATCCTTTGAGATCACCTCTTACCTTGTTCATTCTTCAATATTGATCGGGGAAGGTGCAAAATAAACCACCTAGGTAGCAATGGCATGAAACAAATAAGATCCCCACTTCTCCTCATAGTACGAGTGTAAAGAGAATATAAAATGTCTCTGAGCAAAGTAGGCACAGGGTTACAAGAAAGGAAGATTTTGACAGCATTCACATCTATGAGTTAGTCCGAATTAGGGAACAATACCAAACCATAGATCAGAAGAGTCAAGACTTCTTCAAAAGCTTGTAAATCCAAAGCATCCAGGAATAGTCGAGCCTTCTCTACAGAAACTTAGCTAGAAAACCCTTGACTCCACTCCCTGTTTCCCAATTAGTTACAATGTCAGACCACTTCAAATGTAAGGCTGATGCAATCTCTTCAGGTTGTGGATCTTTCTCTAAACCGGTGAAGGGTATTTGATCAAGAACAGGTACTCCCAATAGTTGAGATAATTCCTCCATTGTGGGTACCAATTTATAATTAGGAAAGGTAAAAAAATGATGTACAAGATCAAAGAACTGAAAGAGCACACACATCATGTCTTCTTCAAAGCTTGAGGTAACCAGACTGAGAAGTCGACCATATCTCTTGGTGAATGGAGAAATTTCAGGAACCCTTGATGCTAACTCTTTGAGTTGAGGAGGCACCCTTACAAAGTTGATTCTGATGGTATTTATGCAAGCAGAAGCCATATCCTACAAAACAGAACAAAGATAAATCCCTAGGTCCTTGAAATGGTTAGTGAAAATGATATGGCATTATGTCATGATGTTTATGATGTCATGAATAATTAATCACAAACAAAACACATAAGCTCTTAGGTTTAAGCTTGCACGGGGTTTATAGGTAAGTACCCTCTTGAAGTTTTAGTTGGCTCAACCCGTCCTAAAGAAGCAACTGGGTTCTAAGGAATCTCAATATCATTAATCTTTCTTCATCGAGCATTGTTTCAGCATAAGCATCAAACTGCAACCAAAATATCCCGAAAGTATGATCTCAATTGGTGTAGTATCGAGTATCAGCCAACTTCCGTCTGCACCAAAGCCATCTATCTCACTACTTTCTAATGGCCAAAGTTGTTCAACTAAAGTTCTATGGCCAGTTAGTGCTTTATGACACTACACATCGACCCTATATTCTCTTTGATTCAACTCAAAGGACACCGGTATCCACAAATGTGTCACACAAACATAACCATCGCTTCAACCATATCGGTCTACGCCATGTAGTTTACACGATCTATTGCTACTTACCTAAAATGCCCCGGATCCGGGTATAGGATCTATACAAGAAATAAACCCAAGCATAACATAATAATTAAAGCAAACAAGGCAAACAAGTAAAGTAATAAAGGTGATCTAGCTCTTAAAGTAACCCCACTTTTAATAAATCCCCAGCAGAGTCACCAGTTCTATAATACGGTGGGAGAACTGACTTGGGTGTTTTGCGTTTTATCGCAAATGTTGAGGATAGTAAGAGTCACCACTGACTTTTCTTTTATCCAATAAAGGAAAGGGTGAAAAGAATAGGAAAGACCTTTTGATAATTTTCTTGAGTTTAAGGGGTAGGTTATGAAAAGGGAAGGTGTTAGCACCCTTTTCATCCGTAGTTATCTACGGGCTCTTAACTGCTAGCTCACTTTGAAATGCTTTGTGTTTTTGTGTAAGTCGGAAAATGTTTTGAAGATGCTTTGAAAATGGTAATTTTGTAATGATTCTCGTATCGTTGAGAATGTATACAAAAATTTTGTTTTGAAAATATTTATTGAAAGAGAGTTTTTGGAAAGATGTTTTGAAAATGCCAAAGTAAGGCAATTTTGTAATGGTTCTTGTATCGTTGAGAATTTATACAAAATGTTTGTTTTGAAAAGTGTTTTGGAAATAGTTTGTTTTGAAAGTGTGAAGTGCAAAGATTTTTTTGGTTTGTGAGCAAGCAATTACGAGAAATCTACCTACTAAAAAAGTCTATGTTATTTTCCTCCTCCTTTAGATAATGCTACTCTACCATTAGTTGGTAGAGATCCATATCATTGGATGCGAAGGACAAGTGTGGGTCATCGTACAGTCATAGAAGGAAACTTATGAGATACTTTAGCAATTTCTCGTAAGGGACTAAGATCGTTTATCAAAGGCAACACTGAAGGGTCATCGAGGGACTACGATCTTTTAATCGAGGGACTTTGCTAAAACATCTCACATTCGAGGGATATGACTGTTTTAATCCAAGACAACAAGTGAGATTTACCCTAGAGGTGCATGTGTGCAAAGTATTTTGTTTTCATGTTTAATTTGTCTTGATTAGGGTTTTGCTATGTTTGTTTTTAAATTTTGCCATACAAACCCTAATTACTAAAAATAATAAGGAAAGTGATAAATTACGGAATTTAAATGTCCTACGCTATTACAATGCTTTGGGAATGGGGGGTACAAGTTTGTGAATGGGGGGAAGAAAGCAATAAAGCCTAATTATCTATTACAAACCATTGAATATGAATAATAATAAAATGCACAAGATGTAAAGATGAAGAAGAAAAAATAATTTGTTTTTGTGATTTTTGATGGAAAAGGTTTTATAATTAACCTAATTAAACTAATTAATTTATCAAAACAAAAACCTAAAAAATCTATGTTAATTAACTTAATCAATTTAAAATGGAAACTAAATAACAAAACCTAAGTTTAATTTAATTGTTTAGAAAATAATTTGGATGTTAATGTTAATTTGGAAAAAGTATTTTATAGTGTGAAAAATAATAAAACCTAGTTCTAAATATTTTAATTAACAAAAATAAAATAAAGTGTTTAAATTAATTAAATAAAACCTAAAACTATTTTTTGTGATTTTATGATTTAAATATAATTTTGTATTTAAAATAAAAGTGAAACAAAAAAAAAATATAAAGAAAATAAAGTAAAAAAAGATTGGGTCTGTGGGGTTGTGAAACAAACTTAGAGGGTGTGAAAAGAATACTAGGCCCAAAAGACAATTTTTTGTTTGAAATATAAAAATAAAAGTGGGCCTGTGTTGAAAAGTAAAAGGGGTGTTGTGATCGGTGGGAATGAGAACTGACTGTTTTGGAATGCTGGTTCGCGTTTGCGTTTTGCAAAATGTCGCGGTAAGCAAGAGTCGCCACCGTCTTTTATTTTCTCCAACAAGGAAAGGACAAAAGCACAGCAAAATTCCTTTTCGAGATGTTTCTCGAGTTCGGGAGGTAGATTATAGAAAGGGAAGGTGTTAGCACCCTTTCTATCCGTGGTTATCCACGGGCTCTTAGGTACTTGCTCACTATGTTTTCAAAATGTTTTGCTTTTCTTGTGTTTGTGGGTTTTGAAAAAAGTTTTGTTTGAAAACTTCGATTTAACTCTTGTATATGTCCTCAAGAGTGTATGAAGTGTTGTTTGAAAACTTTTGTTTGAAAAGTGTAAGTGCGAAAAGTATTTTTTTTTGTTTTGAAAGAGCAAGTACCTGAGAACCTCTACCTACTCAAAAGAAATTAAGCTGTGTAAATGTCCTTTAGACAGTACTATCCCACTATTGAGAAGTAGGTAGCACCGTCGTTGGAATTTTCGGGTCAATTCGATTATAGGGATATGCGGTCACTAAAGCAATAGTAGGACGCCTTAGCGGTAACCCTAATGTCTTAGATCCTTTTATCTGAGGCAACCGTTTCGAGGCAACTTTGATCTTTAGACAGGAGGGCAACCTCTAAAACACCCTATACTCAATGACCACGTCGAGGCAACCAAGTGAGGCGTAGCCTAGGAGTTGCATGTGCGAGTGTGTCAGGTTTCAGTTATGTTATCTTTGTACATGTTATGGTGAGCTACGATTGATTTTATTTTAAGAGAGATCTTGACATGCATAGCCTAGTTAGCATACATCTAGCAGTTAATAGTTGCGGAAAATAAAACTAAGCTATTACAAGGCGTCGGGTATTTACATCGCCAAAAACAAACCCTTGAAAAAGTAAATTGCGGGAAATTAAATAAAAGCGATAAAAAAGTCCTAATTAAAGCTATTATATCCTCGGAGCAAATACAATTATATGGATCAAAAATATGAATCAAGAATAATCATACGCGCGAGAAAAAATTGAATCGGAGAGTCTTTAGGGTTTTGACCCTTTTTGAAAAAGAAAGAGATTTTTTTGTTATTTTGCATTTAATTAAATTAAACCTAGACTAATTAATTAATTAAATAAAGAAAGATATTTTTTTGAGTTTTTTATGTTTTTTAAGGAAAAAAAATAAAAGATGGTCAAAAGTTATTAAAAACCCTAATTCTACATTAATTTTAAATTATTGCAAAAAAGTTAAAATTAACCTAATTAAAACTAAATTAATTAATTATTTATTTATTTACAAAAATAATAAAAGGGTGAAATTAATTTTAATAAATAATAATAAAAAAATATTATATTTTTTATGTTTTCTAATTTTTATTATGAAAATAAATATTAATTTGTTAGTGAAAATAATAATTATAAAACATAATTAAATGAAAGAAATAAAAAAAGAAGAGAAAAGAAATAAACTTGAAGGGGGGTATTAGGCCCAAGAGGAGGTGTCTTTTGCAATTTCTAGGCCCACTAGCATTTCAGCCACGTTGACTTTGGTGACTATCCACACGCCTGTTGACTGGGGAGTATGGTGATCTCCCACTCATGTCCATTGGATCTAATTTGTTGGCCATCTGGCGCTTGGAAACTTGAGACATATGGTAGAACATCTCCTGGGCATAGCATGGGAATACCTGAAGAGAAAAATTAAATAAACGTTTGGGGGACCTGGGATTCGAACCCAGGTCCCAATGCTTCAAGGCCAACGCACCAACCACTCCACTACGCTGCTTTACTTGTTATTAAAATAAGTGGCAATTATTATATATAAAAACCAATCAATATACTATAAATAAAAAAATAACGCGCGCTTTTCAAATTGGCCAATGGGATGTCAACACATCATCGTCTTCAACCTTTTTTTGCACAATTAGAATCAGATAGCGGGGGTTTTTAACCTCCACTAACTCCTGCAAGGAAAAATAGCGATTAGAAGCACAGTGAATATAAATGTTTCGTGAGGTATGGGTCTTGATCGTCTTGGTCTCACGATCTCAACCATGTGTCTCACTGGTCCCAATTTTTCCTGGTTTAGAAAGCCCTAATTTAAAGCTCGGAAACCCTAGAGATTCAGTCATGGCATATCTCGATTCAGGGCATTATAATTCAATTCAACCATTCCATTAGCTTCGTATGGTCTCTAGCAATGCAAATCAGTCACAAAAACATGTTAAATGCATATGAATTAAGAGATACGATTTGGAATCAAAAGTGCAAACCGTGGGACTGTGTATCGTGATTCCTTGAGCTTTAGTGCGTGAATTTGATTGTAAATCGTTCCTGGGACCTCCTGCAATATGTTTGAATGAATAGAACGCCTTGAATTGGCCTAGATTGCAAGAACAGGTTTTCACTTTTCTTGGAATTTCTTGAATTTGACAGGGTCGTTTCTGCAGCTTTTTCACGTGTGCTAGGGTATGGTTAGCTTGCATACATATAGGAGAATCAAATTAGGTCAAAGTTTTGGATCCAATCCATGTGCATTGATGTTTAAATCTTTGATTAAAAATCAAATATTCTTGATTTTTCATGATTGAACAATGTTGCCAAATTTGGATTTTTTTTGTATCTTTGACTTGTGCACGAATTTGCCAGCATGTTTTGATCATATTTGGTTCACAAATTGATTTAAAAATCAAATCTTGTATTTTCTTATGATTTAAATTGATTAAATGAATTAATATTAATTAAAAATCCTATTAATTAATAAAAATAAGAAAATAAATCCAATTAAGCTTGGTGGGTCGTGCATAGGTCATGGGTGAAGTTTCAAGAAGAGATTTGAGGCCCATTAGCAAAAAGAAGGTGTTTTGAGCAAAGTTGACTTTTACAAATTCATGAAAATTTCCCAACTTCTCCAATGCACAACTTGCTCAATTTTGATCATATGACCATGTTCTTGGGCATTTTGGAAAGCTCTTGAAGTCCTATAACCAATTCCTTTGGTCCCATGTCATTTGGATTTACCAATCTCAAGTTATGGCCTTTGACTCAAAGTGTACTTTTGTTGACTTTTGAAATTGACCTATAATGTAAAAATTGGTAACTTCTTGTGAGAGCATTTCTTGATCTTGGAGTGTGAAGATGGTTTGTAGGAAATTGCATCCTCTTCAAAATGATATTTGGATGGAATTTTTCTGACAAACCATGAAAAAGTTATGCCCTTGTCAAAGTACAGTTGACTTTTCTACTGTCCAAAAATAGTAACTTCTTGCACCTTTATGACTTTTGAGCTATTCTTGTGGAATCATGATCAAGACTTGATCAAATGATGATTGTGAACTCAAAATAAGATGTTGACCAAGAATTCTGACTTTTGACTGCAAAATGACCATTTTGCCCTTGCAGTTGACTGTGGATCAAATGGAGCTTTTGACTGTGCAAATTGGCACCGTGAGTCTTGAAACTTGGCATGTAGGTGCTTGAGAATGTATATAGGCCTATGAGACTTGATTGAACCATTTGGAGATGATTCTTGACATATCTTGAGGAATATGGGAGGGCAAATTTTAGGGTACAACAGTTGCCCCTGTTCAATCTTCTTATACCTGAGGATATAGATTGGCTTGCGTGCCTTTCGTGATCCGAAGGTGGAAGATGATTTAACACTAAAGTGCCAGGAAATTTGCACTCGCATGGTGTAGTACCAGCAATGTGATGTCAGGAATGGGCTTACAGATGCCATTTGGAGAGATGATGGATAAGAGGATGGGCTTATAGATGCCATCTGGAGATTGTTGGTAGGTAGTATTGTCTTTGTTGACGGGTTGTCTCTATTGACGGGTTTTCTCTATTGACGGGTTATCATCAGAAAAATCTTTAGGAATCGACTTAGCTGATTTTGTCTCCATTGACTGTGTTCGGATCAGAAAAATCTTTAGGAATCGATTTAACTGGTTTTGTCTCCATTGACTGGCTTCAGAAAAATCTTTAGGAATCGATTTAACTGGTTTTGTCTCCATTGACTGGCTTCAGAAAAATCTTTAGGAATCGATTTAACTAGTTTTGTCTCCATTGACTGGCTTCAGAAAAATCTTTAGGAATCGATTTAACTGGTTTTGTCTCCATTGATTGGCTTCAGAAAAATCTTTAGGAATCGATTTAACTGGTTTTGTCTCCATTGACTGGCTGGCCTCAGAAAAATCTTTAGGAATCGATTTAACTGATTTTGTCTCCATTGACTGGCTTTGCCTCAGAAAAATCTTTAGGAATCGATTTAACTGATTTTGTCTCCATTGACTGAATCGTCTTCTTTGACTGGATTGTCTCTTTTGACTGGATTGTCTCAGAAAAATCTTTAGGAATCAATTTAACTGGTTTTGTCTCCATTGACTGGCTTTGCCTCAGAAAAATCTTTAGGAATCGATTTAACTGATTTTGTCTCCATTGACTGAATTTGTCTCCTTTGACTGGATTTGTCTCCTTTGACTGAATTTGTCTCCTTTGACTGCTGAGAACTTTAACTGTATCTTTCCTGAAAAGCAAAG
Organism: Vicia faba; assembly: GCA_948472305.1. Taxonomy (NCBI): domain Eukaryota; kingdom Viridiplantae; phylum Streptophyta; class Magnoliopsida; order Fabales; family Fabaceae; genus Vicia; species Vicia faba. The sequence goes on along the minus strand of OX451739.1, from coordinate 768,970,180 downwards.
GTCAGTCGTATGCAATGCATGATATGGATTAAGAAATGATGTTCTCAATATAAATGAGATTGTATTATATGATGCGTTTATGCATGTATCATGATGTATGAAAATGTGATGCTTTAGCTGGGGAAAATAAATCCCGGATAGCTGCTGGAGAATGGAGTTGACTTCTTCGTTTCCGCTGGGGATGATGAACGAAGATGATAAACTTGCAAGAGAGGATGACTCCGTTGGGGAATAAACTGGTGAATAGATTACTCTGCGGGGAATTACTCTGGGGAGGAGATGCTTTGCTGAGATTTTAACGATAACTCCGCTGGGGATTCCGTTGATAAGCTCTATTGGGGATTTTGATTAACTCCGCTGGGGATAGAAAGAACTTCGCTGGGGATGATCTTTTAGTTGCAACTTGCTGAGGATAACCCAGTTAGACTCTCGTGGGGATAACCTCTGAATATGGCTGGGGAGATGCATTTGTATTCTGCAGGGGACAAGCTTCCAGAATCTAATGGGGAAGATGATTCAACTCTGGCGGGGAAGCTTTTTTAGACTGCGCTGGGAAATGGCTCCACTGGGGGTATCCTGTATTCCGCCGGGGGACATTCTTATATTTTGTTGAGGAATATTAAGACTGCCGGGGATACTTGCTGAGGAATATCTGTATACTCCGCTGGGGAATATTAAGATCTACTGGGGATACCCAACCTTTTTATGGCTGATGGTAGACCAACTCTGCTTGGGGAGAGTATTGCTGATTTGTTCGTAGTTGCAAGTCTCAGTGGGGAGAGCTACCATTGCTATCTTACTCTGCGGGGAGTGAAGGTATCTTGGTTGTACTCTTCAACTGAATCTACCTTGTATCTGGAGGACAGAGCAGCTTGTACAGTTCGAACAATTCTTATTGCCCCAGTTTCTGCGGGAGAAGAAGGCCTATGAGGTGCTTGATAACTGCCGAGTGACAAATCTTCTTCTGGTAGACAAGTGACGAGATGATGGGACATAGTCGTATGCTTTGATCCCTAATTTTTGCCTGGACCGCCCTTTCGGGTTTTCAGTCCACCGGGATACCCTTTTTTGCCCAAGCCGCCTTTTCAGGTTTTCGACTTGCCGGGTGTACATATTTTTCATTTTCATCCCTTATTTTTGCCTAGGCCAGTCAACCTAGCGGGTCTTTGATTATGTGTAGTACTCTTTTGACTATGTCCACGCTCTCAGAGTGTAGGGAGTTGTCACTGTCAGTAGTGTCGTGTTGCCATACTACCAGAAGATGTTTGATCATGCAAGATTCGTTGCTGGAATTCATGTTCAATGCCCTAATTGGTTCAGATGGAGATTTTCCCCTGGCTATTTGGCATTTTGAAAGATTCCTTGAATCTTGACTTGACTTCCCCAGATGATGGACAATGGTTATGTCTGCCCCTTGGTTGGAAGTGTTTTTCCATTTGATGTGATCCTTTTTGTTGAGAAGGTTTTTGTTCACTGGATATTCGTCGTGCGAATTTCTCTGCTGTTGAACAAATGGTCATATGCAAACAATATTATTTTAAGAATGCAAAGCTTATGTCTGTTTTGAAATTTTTGAAAATTCCTTTTTCCAATAAAACAAGCAATTTTTTTTTTGTAAAATGTGATGTCAACTCAGGATTTTACAGCAAGCCCTACAGGAGTCAGGATACCTTTTGTAACAGTATGCTTTCGAACTAACCCATGCTTCAGCTAGGACTTTTTAAGGGTTATAACGTGGCTTGGTTCACGGTTTAGGAAACAAAGGATAAAGGCTCAAATTTTATTTATACCCACCCGTTCTTCGTGATGTTCTTCAATCCTAAACTCAGCTAGTCGTGCATTAGATCTTGTTTGAGTCTTTGCTCTGATATACCAGTGATGGTTCGGATACTGACAGTTTATTTTGAACAGGCAGTCATTTCTTTTTTGTTGAGGGTTTGCAGGACCTCTTTCTTTTCGATTTTATTATCCCTGTCTTTTTGCCTGAACTATTTCTTTGGTGATTACAGTCAGCGGGATGCCCCAGTTTTTTTTGTAAGTCTCCTTCATAGGTTTTGACTTATTGGGCTTTTGCTTTTGAAAGATAACGACTGCCTGCCTTGACGATTATTCAGAACCATCATTGTCTCTTGTTTCGGAAGGACTTCTTTAATGCCATTCATTGTGTACCTGGATCAACTGAGAAAACTATCCTGCCCCCAGGTTATAATTAAGAGTTTTAATTTATGAAAAGAAAAACTCCAACTTCTTTGGCTCAAAGGGGTTGACGAGGGATTATCTTCCTTATAACTCCACTGTTTACGATTTGAAACAACGCCTGTACATCGTCAGCGGGGTCTGTTCAAAAGCATACTGTAAAGATCGTGGTATCGTTTTCGTCATCCTCCCTCAAAAGGCTTAGAATTTTTTTAATCGAGAGTTGAACATCACAAAAAATGAAAGCAATTTGAATATAGTGGATACGAATGGATTGATTCAAAACAGACATATGCACTGCATTGATAAAGTAATAAAGTTTGACATGAATAAATGTTTGAACAATCAAAAGAAAATTACAAATTGAAAATTCCAATGAACAAAAAGTCTTCTCGTCTCAGGACTTGTCACTTCAAATGGTGAACCTTGGGGGGATGGTAGAAGAACTCAGCCTGACCATCTTGTGCAAATTCCAATGCTCCTTCATCAATCAGGTTTTGGATTTTGTACCTCAACTTCCAACAGTCGTCAGTATCATGCTCCGGGCTGTTAGAATGGTATGCACACCTCGCATCAGGATTGTAGTTGGGTGAAGAAGTCTTAGGATTCGGGTGAGGTCCTACCAACATCACCAGATTCAAATTCAACAGGTGTTGCAAAGCTTGGGACAGCGGCATGTTGAGCTTGGTAAACGGCCTCGGAGTAACCCGTTGCTTACGGCAAGGTTGTTGTTGGACCTGTGGGGTAGTAGCAATGTGGAGAGGTCCATTCTTCATCAAACCAAACCTTTGACTTCTCGGAAGTTGATTAATGACTTGATCCTCAGCCTTGACTATTTGCTTCATACTGTTGTATCTGTCTTGATGAAGCTGGTTAATCATGGTTCTCAACTCTTCTTGCTCCCGAGCTAAGCCTTGGATAAGAGCCATCTGCCCTAGCATCTGGGTTTTCATAGCATCTACCTCAGCTTGCAGATGTTTCAGTCGTTCGTCCTTATTGTCTTCAGGACTTTTCTTAACCAAATTCCCCATGAGGAGTGCTCTCAATTCTTCCTGCCCCTTGGATAGGTTTAGGAAGATTTCCCTGAACTGAGTCTCTTGAGTATGGAGATCATGGTTGTCTTGTTGGAGAGCCATTGCTGAAATAAACAGCGAGAACATGAGAGACCGGTAAAGGGTGACCTGTTATGCAATGATATGTATGTATGCAATGTTTTCAAGGATCTCACGGGGTAAACAGGAAACTGTTAGAATCTGAATCTGGTAGCTCGATTGAAGGAACTTCATGTTGCTGAGAGTCCTTCTTCAAGAGTCAATCTCACCATATCGAGTGGGTCATAGCCCCTGACTCTAGTTATCATGTTTTGATCTCCAAACAACCTTGGCTAGAGGAAAACAAATCCCCTTTGTCCCTTGCTAGACATTTGGTTCATCTTGACCTGCATCATAAACCCTTGAGATCCTTGAAATGGTTAAGGAAATGTTATGGTATGATGTTATGATGTCATGGTAAAGGCACACCACAAGTATTCACAAAAGGCAAACATGGTAACGGCACACAAGTCACACAAAAGAGCCCTTAGATTTCAGGCTGGCATGAAGTTTAGGTACTACCCTCTTTCAGTTTTAGTTGGTTAAGACCTTTCCTAAAAATAGTAATCGGGTTCTAGAGGATCTCAATATCATTGACTACCCTCGATCGGTCATAATTCCAGTTTGGCAACCTTTTCTTGCGGCCGGAACCATCGCGAGAGTTTAGTCTCAATGAGTGTAGCATACTGCTACTGTTCTATGGCCAAGTTGGTCAATTTAAGGTTCTAAGGTCAGTTGGTGCTTAATGACTCCTCAGAAGACCCATATTCTCCTTGTTCCAACACAAGGGATATCGGTACAGACCAAGGTGTCACACCAACGTAGCTACTACTTCACTCGTGTCGGTCTACGCCGGACAGGTCCCTCACAGTTTATTGCTACTTACCTAAAGGGTATCCCCAGATCCGGGTTAGGATCTATAAAACTCCGATACAAACCCACAAAATTAAAGCATACAGAGCATACAATTGAAAACATAAGTGATCTTATCCTAAGGTACACCTCACTTATAAGATTCCCCAGCAGAGTCGCCAGTTCTGTGATCGGTGGGAATGAGAACTGACTGTTTTGGAATGCTGGTTCGCGTTTGCGTTTTGCAAAATGTCGCAGTAAGCAAGAGTCGCCACCGTCTTTTATTTTCTCCAACAAGGAAAGGACAAAAGCACAACAAAATTCCTTTTCGAGATGTTTCTCGAGTTCGGGAGGTAGATTATAGAAAGGGAAGGTGTTAGCACCCTTTCTATCCGTGGTTATCCACGAGCTCTTAGGTACTTGCTCACTATGTTTTCAAAATGTTTTGCTTTTCTTGTGTTTGTGGGTTTTGAAAAAAGTTTTGTTTGAAAACTTCGATTTAACTCTTGTATCTGCCCTCAAGAGTGTATGAAGTGTTGTTTGAAAACTTTTGTTTGAAAAGTGTAAGTGCGAAAAGTATTTTTTTTGTTTTGAAAGAGCAAGTACCTGAGAACCTCTACCTACTCAAAAGAAATTAAGCTGTGTAAATGTCCTTTAGACAGTACTATCCCACTATTGAGAAGTAGGTAGCACCGTCGTTGGAATTTTCGGGTCAATTCGATTATAGAGACATGCGGTCACTAAAGCAATAGTAGGACGCCTTAGCGGTAACCCTAATGTCTTAGATCGTTTTATCTGAGGCAACCGTTTCGAGGCAACTTTGATCTTTAGACAGGAGGGCAACCTTTAAAACACCCTATACTCAATGACCACGTCGAGGCAACCAAGTGAGGCGTACCCTAGGAGTGACATGTGCGAGTGTGTCAGGTTTCAGTTATGTTATCTTTGTATATGTTATGGTGAGCTACGATTGATTTTATTTTAAGAGAGATCTTGACATGCATAGCCTAGTTAGCATACATCTAGCAGTTAATAGTTACGGAAAATAAAACTAAGTTATTACAAGGCGTCGGGTATTTACATCGCCAAAAACAAACCCTTGAAAAAGTAAATTGCGGGAAATTAAATAAAAGCGATAAAAAAGTCCTAATTAAAGCTATTACATCCTCGGAGCAAATACAATTATATGGATCAAAAATATGAATCAAGAATAATCACACGTGCGAGAAAAAATTGAATCGGAGAGTCTTTAGGGTTTTGACCCTTTTTGAGAAAGAAAGAGATTTTTTTGTTATTTTGCATTTAATTAAATTAAACCTAGACTAATTAATTAATTAAATAAAGAAAGATATTTTTTTGAGTTTTTTTATGTTTTTTAAGGAGAAAAAAATAAAAGATGGTCAAAAGTTATTAAAAACCCTAATTCTACATTAATTTTAAATTATTGCAAAAAAGTTAAAATTAACCTAATTAAAACTAAATTAATTAATTATTTATTTATTTACAAAAATAATAAAAGGGTGAAATTAATTTTAATAAATAATAATAAAAAAATATTATATTTTTTATGTTTTCTAATTTTTATTATGAAAATAAATATTAATTTGTTAGTGAAAATAATAATTATAAAACATAATTAAATGAAAGAAATAAAAAAAGAAGAGAAAAGAAATAAACTTGAAGGGGGGTATTGGGCCCAAGAGGAGGTGTCTTTTGCAATTTCTAGGCCCACTAGCATTTCAGCCACGTTGACTTTGGTGACTATCCACACGCCTGTTGACTGGGGAGTATGGTGATCTCCCACTCATGTCCATTGGATCTAATTTGTTGGCCATCTGGCGCTTGGAAACTTGAGACATATGGTAGAACATCTCCTGGGCATAGCATGGGAATACCTGAAGAGAAAAATTAAATAAACGTTTGGGGGACCTGGGATTCGAACCCAGGTCCCAATGCTTCAAGGCCAACGCACCAACCACTCCACTACGCTGCTTTACTTGTTATTGAAATAAGTGGCAATTATTATATATAAAAACCAATCAATATACTATAAATAAAAAAATAACGCGCGCTTTTCAAATTGGCCAATGGGATGTCAACACATCATCGTCTTCAACCTTTTTTCTGCACAATTAGAATCAGATAGCGGTGGTTTTTAACCTCCACTAACTCCTGCAAGGAAAAATAGCGATTAGAAGCACAGTGAATATAAATGTTTCGCGAGGTATGGGTCTTGATCGTCTTGGTCTCACGATCTCAACCATGTGTCTCACTGGTCCCAATTTTTCCTGGTTTAGAAAGCCCTAATTTAAAGCTCAGAAACCCTAGAGATTCAGTCATGGCATATCTCAATTCAGGGCATTATAATTCAATTCAACCATTCCATTAGCTTCGTATGGTCTCTAGCAATGCAAATCAGTCACAAAAACATGTTAAATGCATATGAATTAAGAGATACGATTTGGAATCAAAAGTGTAAACCGTGGGACTGTGTATCGTGATTCCTTGAGCTTTAGTGCGTGAATTTGATTGTAAATCGTTCCTAGGATCTCCTGCAATATGTTTGAATGAATAGAACGCCTTGAATTGGCCTAGATTGCAAGAACATGTTTTCACTTTTCTTGGAATTTCTTGAATTTGACAGGGTTGTTTCTGCAGCTTTTTCACGTGTGCTAGGGTATGGTTAGCTTGCATACATATAGGAGAATCAAATTAGGTCAAAGTTTTGGATCCAATCCATGTGCATTGATGTTTAAATCTTTGATAAAAATCAAATATTCTTGATTTTTCATGATTGAACAATGTTGCCAAATTTGGATTTTTTTTTGTATCTTTGACTTGTGCACGAATTTGCCAGCATGTTTTGATCATATTTGGTTCACAAATTGATTTAAAAATCAAATCTTGTATTTTCTTATGATTTAAATTGATCAAATGAATTAATATTAATTAAAAATCCAATTAATCAATAAAAATAAGAAAATAAATCCAATTAAGCTTGGTGGGTCGTGCATAGGTCATGGGTGAAGTTTCTAGAAGAGATTTGAGGCCCATTAGCAAAAAGAAGGTGTTTTGAGCAAAGTTGACTTTTACAAATTCATGAAAATTTCCCAACTTCTCCAATGCACAACTTGCTCAATTTTGATCATATGACCATGTTCTTTGGCATTTTGGAAAGCTCTTGAAGTCCTATAACCAATGCCTTTGGTCCCATGTCATTTGGATTTACCAATCTCAAGTTATGGCCTTTGACTCAAAGTGTACTTTTGTTGACTTTTGAAATTGACCTATAATGTAAAAATTGGTAACTTCTTGTGAGAGTATTTCTTGATCTTGGAGTGTGAAGATGGTTTGTAGGAAATTGCATCCTCTTCAGAATGAGCTTTGGATTGAATTTTTCTGACAAACCATGAAAAAGTTATGCCCTTGTCAAAGTACAGTTGACTTTTCTACTGTCCAAAAATAGTAACTTCTTGCACCTTGATGACTTTTGAGATATTCTTGTGGAATCATGATCAAGACTTGATCAAATGATGATTGTGAACTCAAAATAAGATGTTGACCAAGAATTCTGATTTTTGACTGCAAAATGACCATTTTGCCCTTGCAGTTGACTGTGGATCAAATGGAGCTTTTGACTGTGCAAATTGGCACTGTGAGTCTTGAAACTTGGCATGTAGGTGCTTGAGAATGTATATAGGCCTATGAGACTTGATTGAACCATTTGGAGATGATTCTTGACATATCTTGAGGAATATGGGAGGGCAAATTTTGGGGTACAACAGGTGTATAAAAAATTAATAACAAAAAAAATGAGGCCCGAGCTAGGGAGGCCCAGGTGCCTATTTTGAGACTCCATGTTGCTGACTCATGATGGTGTACTATGGGCTTACTCATCTGGCGCGTTGGATTTAATCATATAGTACTTAGATGGTGATGAAAAGAGGTGCAACGCGCGCTTAATGGACTTTCTTGCATTGCATATGAAATAAGAAAATATGAAACAAATAAAAGGGTACCACTGGGACTCGAACCCAGGTCCCTATAGTCAAAGGCACGCGCTTTAACCACTGGGGTGGTGATACATCCGATAGTTAAAGCAACAACTATTAAATATATTTTAAACTTGTTTCTGAATGTTTGAAAGGAAACTTCATATTCTTTGCGTGGCCAACAACAACAGGAAGAAATTTGAAAATGTTAACTCCTTCATTTCTTAATCATTTCAAAAATTGTAAACATCAAACTTGTTCTAAATTTCAACATGAATTCAGCCATGTAAATAACTTATGGTAACACTCAAAGATGAACATGAATTTCTGTTGGTACCAAATTAAGGCCTAATTTTTCTGAAACTTTAAACTCAAAATTCTCCACGTGCAGTTAACATAAATGAAAACTAAAGGCGTGGTTAGCTTCAGGGTAATGATGTCTACATTTTTTATTCACAAAGTAACCATTAATGATGCTAGTATAAGAAGTTAAAAGTTGAGAAAACTTACCTCAAAAATGGAAATTGTGTTTGGAGTTTAAGTACTCCTGGAGGTGTTGTGATGACCTGGATAGTATCACTGAACTCCTAGGAAGCTATTGCAATGCTTACTTTGGATTGAGAGTGACTGGATTCTTCTGGAGAAGTCAAGTTGCAGGTGGCTGTTTTTGGAAATAGAGGATGATGAATATGGTGTTACAGTGGTGTAGCAAGTGTTTGGATAGCTATTATATGAGTTATAGAAGATTTGTGAATGATTTAGAGTGAAAACGCACGAGTGGATTAAGTGTTTGGAGTTTAAGGTCAGAACTTGCAACAATGGAGGATTTGAATGCCAATTCTGATTTCAGGGTGTTTGAGAGGATTAAGAGGCTAGTAAAATCATCCTTTGGCTTGTAAATGCTTCCTCTATTTATAGAGGGAAGGTTTTAGAGGCTGAGATGGCATGGTTTACAAAGTCACATGTTATGGCTAAGTTGGATTGTACATGAAGTAAGCTTTGAAATTCATGGTTTCAATGTGAAGTACACGCATGATCTGAGTGGTTAGAGGCTCTAGACAAGTTGCTTCTTGTGATACGGTGGGAAGAGAACTGACTGTTTTTGGAATGCTGGTTCACGTTTTGCGTTTGTTTTTGCAAAATGTCGCGGTAAGCAAGAGTCGCCACCGTCTTTTATTTTATCCAACAAGGAAAGAAAAAAAGCACAGAAAAATTCCTTTTTCGAGATGTTTCTCGGGTTCGGGAGGTAGATTATAAAAAGGGAAGGTGTTAGCACCCTTTCTATCCGTGGTTATCCACGGGCTCTTAGGTACTTGCTCAAAGTGTTTTTCAAAATTTGCTTTTCTTTGTGTTTGTGGGTTTGAAAGGAGTTTTTGTTTGAAAGGAGTGTAAGTGCGGAAAGTTTTGTTTTGTTTTAGAAAGAGCAAGTACTTAAGAACCATCTACCTACTCGAAAAAGGAATCAATCTGTGCTAATGTCCTTTAGACAATGCTATCCCACTATTGATGAGTAGGTAACATCGTCGTTGGAGTTTTAAGGGTCAATTCAATTAAGGGATGTGTGGTCACTAAAGCAATGTTAGGACGCCTTAGCGGTAACCCTAATGTCTTAGATCATTTTTCCGAGGCAACCGTTTCGAGGCAACTATGATCTTTGGACAAGAGGACGACCTCTAAAACTTCCTATACTCAACGACCACGTTCGAAGGCAACCAAATGAGGTGTACCCTAAGAGTGCGCATGTGCGAGTGTGTTATTTCGGTTAATTTTATCTTTGTACATGTCATGGGTGAGCTATGTTGATTTTAAGTTCATACATTTGATCTTGTCATGCATTCCCTATTATCAAACATCTAACAGTGTATAGTTTGCGGAAAATAAATTGCGGAAATTAAATCTAATCTATTACAAGGCGTCGGGTATTTACATCGCCAAAAACAACCCTTGAAATTAAATTGCGGAAAATAAAAGAAAGCAATAAAATAATGTCCTAATTAAAAGCTATTACATTCCGGAAGCAGGTACAATAATAGATCGCATGCGTGAAAATTAAATCGGGCGCGTTTTTTAGGGTTTTGACCCTTTTTTGAAAGAAAGCATTTTTTGGTTTATTTTTGAATTAACAAGGAATTAAATTAAATTAACAATTAAATAAATTAATTAAGGAAAAGATATTTTTGGATTTTGAGTATTTAAAGAAACAAAATAAATTGATTAAAGTTAGTAAAAACTTAATTTTCTACATTAATTTTAAATATTGCAAAAGATATTAAAATTAAACCTTAATTAAACTAAATTAATTGAATTAATTTATTTACAAAAATAAAAGTGATGAATTTAATTTTAAAAAATAAAAAATATTTTTGTGTTTTTGATTTTATGAGAAAAAAAATTAATTGGTTAATTAAACAATAATGATAATAATTAAATAAAATAAATAAATATAAAGAAAATATAAAGAGAAAAACAAATAACCCAAAACGGGAGGGGGGGGGGGGGGGGCAGATCTGGATGTGTGATCAGCAGTTGAATGGCCCAAACTAAATGGCCTTTTATTGACCTTTCCAGATTCTCCATGCATGCGCTGACTAGGTCTTATGGTGGACTCTCAATCCTGGCCACCAGATCTGGCCTGGGGCCATCTGGCAGGCATCTGAATAAGGCTGTATAATAGGTCAAACTCCTTGAAACGCATTGGAATATCAGAAGAAAAACAATAACAAATATGTGGGGGACCTGGGATTCGAACCCAGGTCCCATTAGCCAATGAACATACGCCCTTGCCACTACATCACTTTGTTTTTATTGTTAGTGGAATAAGCATTAAACATTATATTGGAAAAATCAACAAATGCCAGAATTATAAAAATAAAAGCGCGAAATTTTTGAATGGGCCAGTTGGAGAAGGACACGTCTTCGTCTTCTCCACTGAACCCTGGTTCTTTTTCCTGCGGATTTGAATCCGCAACTAAATCCCTAGGTTGATCCTAAAATTTTCTCTAGGCTATAGAAAGGAATTCTGAAACCACCATCATGCTCGTCTCTCCCTGCTGAATGTATCCATGTCCATCAATAGCCTTGATTTTTCCTGAAACTAAAAATGCCAAAAACAAAAAGCACGAACCCTAGTTTCGGGTTTGGCATTACAGGCTATGAAAACAAAATCAAATATTGCAGAAAGTCTCTAAATGGACCGATTAGCATGATTGTGCAAAGATTTTGGCAAAAGGATGCAAGAATAAGAGATTGCATTTTCATGTACAGGGCGGTGTTCAAGGAGACTCACAACGTGTTTTAGGAGGTGATTGTCTTTGCTTTTGATTGCTACTGCTTCAGTGGATGTCAAGCAAGAAGTCTACGTTGAGTTTTTGTCTTGAATTGGCCTCTAACCAAGATTTCAGTTTCCAACTTTTTCAAGCTTTTTCAAGTTTTGGTTTTCCAGATTGTGCAGCCTCTAGGTCTCAAATTGTATGCCTTTGGTTTGTATATGTATAAGGCAATGCATTAGGTCAAGTTTTATGGATCCAATCTTTATGCATTGATGATTTTGGATTTGATATGATCCTCCATTACAAAGCTTCCAAAAATGTCCCAAATCCAATATTTTGTGCATGATATGGCTTAGTACGAGTTTGATCTTGTCCATGATGATAATTGAAAGCTGTATCAATCAAAAAGATCCTATTTTATCAATATTTGGATTTTATTTGGATTTAAATTGATTTAAAATGAATTAAATTAATAAAAATCAAATAAAATAGAAAAATCAATGAATGGACACAAGACTGAAGATAGGACACGTGTGTGGTGTGACAAGATCAAATCAAGTGGGAAAAAGTGGGCCCTTTTGACAAAATTTGAAGTTTTGAGGATAGTTGACTTTTGGCAATTTTGGAAAAATGCCCAACTTCAACAATGCATAACTTCTTCAATTTTGAACTTTATAGGTGTTCTTGGACTTTTTAGAAACCTTGAGGTGTCCTCTAACCAACCCTTTTGGTCTCATCTCATTTTGATAGTCCATGCTCAAGTTATAAGCTTTGGCAAAAAATGTGTTTTTGTTGACTTTCAAAAATGACCTATAATGTCCAAATTTGTAACTTTTTGTGAGTGCATCTCTTGATCTTGTGGTGTGAATATGGATTGTAGGAAATTGCATCCTCTTCAAAATGAGCTTTGTATGGGTCATTTCTCATAAAGTATCAGAAAGTTATGCTTGGTCAAAGTTGAGTTGACTTTTCCTACAAAACCCTAATTTAGCAACTTTTGAATCTTGATGAATCTTGAGCAAATCCTTGATGAATCATGATCTACCCTTGATCAAATGATGAATTATACTTCAAAATGAGAATGTTGACAAAAAATCTTGAGGTTTGACTATTTGTAGGTCACAGTTGACTTTTGCCCTAGCACAATCGATTTTTGGACCTCTTGTGCAATTGACTGACCAAACTTCCTCTGCAAGACTTGAAATTTGACATGGATGAACTTGAGAAAATATTAGGACATTGGGGAGCACTTGAGGTCATTTGGATGCAAGGACCTTGATGCAACACAAAACCCTAATTTGAGGTTGACTGCCTTAGGAGATGATTTGATTGTCCAACTCTTGAGCAATCTTTGAGCAACTTGGAGATTATTCTTGCAATGTCTTGAGAAATATGAGAGGGAAAATTTTGGGGTACAACACTTCTAGTTTTGACATTGTGTATGTTCAGAAGAAACAATTGCAAGGCTCAAGGAGAGTAGACTTTGTGATTAAAGTCACTTTTCCAAAATGGAAGTGTGAACTTTGTTCCATTAATGGTAAAATGGTTTGGATAATGGCTCAATCACTTGGATAATGGATCAATCAGTTGTGTAAACATTTAATTATGGAGTTATTTGCAAGTTATAAGCATGCAAATCAATATTTGTGCAACATGGCTTGAGATTGGATCATGTGTTCTTCATGAAAATGACCTATAATTCAAGAATGGATGCCCAACTTCATCTCTTCGAATTTCTTAGCTCAAGTATGATCTCTTCTAGTTCTTGAACATTTTGGAAAGCTTGAAACATTGTCTACAACATTAATGTTGAACATTTTAGCTAAATAAACTTAGAACTTGGTGAAACATTGCCAAGAAGTTGGGACAAAAATATGACCAAACTTGTTAAAAATTTCACTAAGTATTTTGTTAAAAATGTCATAAATTCATAATTCTCTACAACTTTAATGTTGAAAGTTTTCTTTGAATCATCTTGCATCTTGGTGAAAAAATTGGTCATGAAGTAGTGAATTTCATAAGGATAAAAACACTTAGAATTTTTCTAAGTCTTGGAAATCTTGACTTTTTGTTGACTTTTCTTGACTTTCTTGATTCTTGATGATCAATTTTAATATTTTTGAATGTCTTGATGAATCTTGATCTTTGAAATTCAATGTTGACCAAAAAAAGTCAAAGTTTGACTTTTGTGTGTCAGTTGACTTTTCATTAGTTGATCCAAATTTTAACTTTTAATCACTTGATCTTTGAGGATGTTTTGAACCATGAAATTAGGTAAAGATATTGTGTTTGATTACTTAAGATCACGCTTCAAGTCATTAGGCCATGTATTAAGTCAAAAGTCAATGATCAGTCATTCTCAATCAAAACCCTAATTTGGTCAACTTTGCCCCTTTGATGAGTTGAATGCTTTCCTTGAGGATTTATGATTATCCCTTGAGAAAATAATTAATATGACTTCAAAAATATTTATGTTGGCCAAAAATATTGAAGTTTGACTGTATATTGATCACAGTTGACTTTTTATCCAATACAACTGATTTTCAATCATCTGAGCAATTGACTGAGCAAATTTGTGATGCAAGACCTGAAACTTGGTATGAGCACTCTTAAAGACCTATAATGAACCATGAAAGTCATTTTAGGTATTAGATGTCCAGTTTTCCTTGTGAAAACCAAAACCCTAATTTGGACCCAGCGCTTAGGAGGTGAGCTTGTCTGATCAACTTTTTGAGAATCCTTGAGCATTTGAGATCTTTTGTGAAAAAATTCTTGAAGAAAAGGGAGGGAAAATTTTGGGGTTGACCTTTCTTTGACGGGAAATTTCTTCCTTTATAGCGTGATGGATGGTCGAATAGTTATCCCTGACTTCCTACTGACAGCCGAAGGTCATGCAACCGGTTCTCTAGGGGTGCCTAAGAAGCTGCATCCTGATACTAAAGTGCCCCCTTAGCCTGAACAGAAATCTCAGCTTGTCAGTTAAACAAAGCTTGTCATTTCTTTGTTCTGTTCGGCCTGCGTTACATTTTTTGTAATTTGTTTCGGGGGATTTTGTCGTTTTATCTAACTCCCAGAAAATTATGGTCCTTGTGGCCACTTATCCGTTTATTTTGATGAGGGCCTTTGGCTCCCTTTATGTAATTTTCATTATAATAGCGGCCTTTATGGTCGTATTTTGATATTTTTTCGACCGTGATGGTCGTTTATTTTAATCTACACTATCTTAGTTATTTTACTTTTTGTTTGTGTATGTTTCGCATGTATGTATGCTCGACTACTTGAGACGTTTTATTTTGATTAAGAGTTTTGGGGGTTTGCTCATTAGTATTTGAATCTGCCAGTGTGGTGAGACTGGTCGAATGACTAGGGTGATTTCCGGGCATGGGCCGGAACTCATGCCTCATTTTGGGGGCCCGATCTCGATGGAGTTAGCTTCCTATCTCGAGATGGGTGTTTTGCCATCATGGTACAATGACTGTGGAGTTCATTCGAGTTTTCCATGTCGGGCTAAGAATTTGCTCGTTAAAGAGTGGATACATGCCTCTTTGTTTAATTTAGAGTGTCATGCTTATACCTGGGCATGCACACGTGGAAAGACATCCACCGATACAAAGTTCTCCAATCAAAGATGTTGATCAAAGTTCAACCTCTAACATTTTTCTTGTGTTTACCCCGAGAGATCCTTGAAAAAAACATGCATCCACATATCATGCATTGTATCATAACAGGTTTTCCTTTTCAGGTTTCCTTATTCTCCTACTGTTTATTTCAGTAGAGATGGCTCTAGAGAGGACCGTCAAAGATATCCAGGATCAAAATGCTCAACTTCAAGAATTGTTCTTGAACCTGTCCCAGGGGCAAGAAGAAGTGAAATCTCTCCTCACAAGGGGCATGGTCCTAGGGAATTCAAGCAGTGTCAGGAATGATTAGTTGGAGGAATTAAAGATTGAGCTGGCAATAATGAAGATCCAGATGATGGGACAATTGGTGGGCCAGATGGCTCTCATTCAAGACCTGGCTCAAAGACAAGAAGAGCTCAGGGTTCTCGTCAACAAACTGCTTCGAGATAACCAAGTGGGGCAAACAACTAGGGTTGAAGATCAAGTTATCATTCAACCTCCTTTGAGACAAGAAGACAAGGGAAAGGCTCCCTGTGATACGATGGGAGAACTGACTATTGTTTTGCGTTTGTATTCGCAAATGTTTCGGTTGAGCAAGAGTCGCCACCGACTTTTTATTTTATCCTAAGGAAAGGTTTAAAAAGCACAGCAAAAACCTTTGAGATTTTTCTTGGGTTCGGGGAGTATATTATAGAAAGGGAAGGTATTAGCACCCTTTCTATCCATGGTTATCCATGGGCTCTTAGTTACTTGCTTAGATCACTTGCCTTTTGTTTTCAATTGTTTGAAATGGTGCTCGTGTGTGTGGGTTTAAAAATGTTTTGAAAAGAAGCCAATGTGGTGGCAACCTTTGTAATGATCCATGTGGGGATGTATACAAAGATGTATGTCTTTTGAAAAGGTTTTCATTTGTTTTTGAAAGTTGTTTTGAAAGTGTTGTGAGGTGTGGTTTTAAAAACAGGAAAGTGTTTTTGTTTTGCAAGTTGACAAGTACTTAAGAGCGATCTACCCTAAAGTTCTCAAAGATTTTTGTTGTGTTTTAACTCTTTTAACAATTTTGTTCCACCATTGTATTTGGTGGACAATCTTGTGTTAGGATGTGAAAGGGACGGGCGCGGGTCGTCGTTTAGACCATAATTGCAATAGTGCTAAGTATCCTTGGGCAATTTTTTTCTTTGAAAGGGACTTTGATCATTTTAGGCAACTTTCGAAAGCGTCATCGAGGGACCATGATCATTTGATTGTATTGCTTTGCCCAAAGAGACCTAACATGCAATATGGCCCAATTTTGAAAGGCAACAAGTGGATGCAACCCTAGGGGTGTTAGTGTGCAAGTGTGTTTTATTGCATACAAGAGTTTTTTCTTTGAATTAGGTTTTTCTATTTCATTGATTTTATCTTGCCATACACGTCCTAATTACTAGCAATAAGAAGCGGAAATATAAAATCCTACGCTATTACAACAATTAGGGGAGGGGGATACACATTTGTACATGGGGGGTTCAACGAGAAAAATAGAAAAAAAAAGAAAATAGCAAAAAACAAGATATATATATATATATATATATATATATATATATATATATATATATTATATATATATATAGAGAGAGAGAGAGGGAGCCCGCGCGCTGCTGGGAGGTCATCAGAAGTTCTGACTCAGATCTGCTGCCAGATGATCAACCTGTTAGTGAAACTGGATGAGTCAGAACTTCTGACTCTGGCACCTGCAAAACAGAACCTTGTTAGTGGGGAAATCAGAAGTTCTGATTTCCCTGCGCTGCAAGATAGAAGTTTGTTAGTGGAGAAACTAGAAGTTCTGATTCTGCTGAAAAGGCAATAACTCTCAGAGGTTCTGATATCATTGACAGCAAAACAGGCTTCAGATGTGCTAACGTCAAAGTCAGCACTTGGCTTTTCCCTGTACTAATCAGAACATCTGCAATCCTGTTGTTACTCCACAAAACAGGAAACATATTTGGAACAGATCCAACAAATACAAAAAATGTTTCAGAGGTCTGAACCACCAAGGTCACAGGCAAATCCTATACTGGCTCATAACGTTCTGAGGTATGAAAATCCTCAGAACATAAACAGCAACAACATGATATTTACATTATGTTTATTTGAATATGCACAGCTGATGATGCTTAACAGCGTGATGAGGGTCAGCAGGTGCTTACCTGACTGTTGGGAAAGTTTGTGGGTGAAAGTTAGCTTTTGGTTCTGGTGGTGTTCTGGACAAATTTTCTTTGAAAAGGGAAGTAAAGGTGTATACGTATGTAGGGTCAGAAGTTTGGAGAGGGTGTCTTTGGTTTACAGAAAAAAAACTGGATATTTGATGAAGTTTGAAGGTGAGAAACTCAAAGTTATGAAACAAAGCTGGAGATTTTGGCAGAGTTTCAAAATGCTGTGTTGCTAGGAGTTCTGTTTCTCACTTAGCAGTTTCTGTTTCTTTTTCTTGAACGCCTTTTGCAGTGGTGAAAGCTCTCTATTTATAGGCAAAGTTCTTGTGGATGCCTTGAACATTAAAGCGCCAACAGAGTTTGAATTTGTTCTTTGACAGAAATTCCTGGGAAGTTGTGATAACAGCTAGCTTTTAGCCTAGGCTGCAGCAGCAGGCGTAGATTGGGGAGAAGTGACCTCTGAAGTGGGCGGTGGCGTGTAGACCCATGCCAGAATCTGCACAAAAGCGTTTTCCAAGCCACACGTGAATGTTCAGGAGTGGTTGGAAGCATTAATGGGCATTAAATGGTGATAAGACCTATCAACATCAATATTCTGGTAATGGAAACCAACGTTGAATCAACAGCGTAGACCATGCTCTGGCCTTGGCTTCCTGTGAGCTCTGGAGATTCTCCTGGTTTTCTGGTACATTCCTTGGATTTACTTCTGGACCTCTTGGGCTTAGAGATTCTGTATCAGTGTAACACCCATTCTTCTGACCTTTTCATCTTCTGAATTCAGCATGTTCTGAAGGAGCCTTCAGATTTCCCTGCTTCTCTTGCATTCCTTTAGCAAGTTCTGACTGAGCTTGTGTAACTGCTGAAGGGGCATGTTCTGCTTGAGGCTTACATACTGAACCACGTTTACAACTTCTGATTGAACTGATGTAGCTGCTGAAAAGCCAACTTCTGACCACGCTGAGCCAAGCTTGCAACTTCTGACCGTTTTTATCTGGAATGGGTCCAGAAGTTCTGAAGCGCTGATTTTTTCTAAAACACTCATTTTAGAGAAACGTTCTAAGTACTTAGAATTTGATTTTTCTCAAGATAAAAGCGTTGTTTTTGGAGTTCGTGAGATCATCTTGCTCTTGTAAGTGGCTTGCTTGGGCAAAAGGATAACTCAGGACTTGGATTTGTTTCAGAGGGACTTTGAAAATCCAAGATGGTTTCCTGAAGAAAGGGAGGGAAAATTTTGGGGTACAACAGTTGCCCCTGTTCAATCTTCTTGAACCTGAAGAGTTAGATTGGCAAGTTTGCCTTTCGTGACTCGAAGGTAAAAGGAGATTGGACACTAGAGTGCCCGGAAATTTGCACTCGCATAGTAGAGTATCAGCAGTGTGATGGCGGGAA
The DNA here is from genome assembly GCA_948472305.1 of Vicia faba. NCBI lineage: Eukaryota > Viridiplantae > Streptophyta > Magnoliopsida > Fabales > Fabaceae > Vicia > Vicia faba. The sequence goes on along the minus strand of OX451739.1, from coordinate 768,951,585 downwards.
TGGGCTTATAGATGCCATTTGGAGAGATGGTGGATAGGGAGATGGGCTTATGGATGCCATCTGGAGATGTGACAGAACCTTGTCGGGAATGGGCTTATAGATGCCATTTGGAGATATTGATCGCATAAGAGATTCCTTTAGCGAGAACTTTATGTATTTGAGAAAGGCAGATGTTTTCCTGGCTGGTTACAGGTGTTTGATCTTCAACCTCCTTATACAGATATGCCCTAGCTGGATACAGGTATCGAATCTACAATCGGTTGCTCACAGATGTGCCCTGGCTGGATACAGGAGTCGAATCCGGAAATAGTCGTCAATAGATATGCCCTGGCTGGATATAGGAATCGAATCTTCGAACTCTTCAGACGTGCCCTGGCTAGATACAGGAATCGAGTCTGGAAATGTTGTAGTTGATAGATGTGCCCTGGCTGGATACAGGAATCGAATCTTCGAACTCTTCAGACGTGCCCTGGCTAGATACAGGAATCGAGTCTGGAAACTGATCACTCTCAGATATTCCCTGGCTAGACACAAGAGTCGAATATGGAATTGTGACAGTTGATAGATATGCCCTGGCTGGATACAGGAATCGAATCTTCGAACTCTTCAGACGTGCCCTGGCTAGATACAGGAATCGAGTCTGGAAATATGGTCAACAGATATGCCCTGGCTGGATACAGGAATCGAGTCTGGAAATGTTGTAGTTGATAGATGTGCCCTGGCTGGATACAGGAATCGAATCTTCGAACTCTTCAGACGTGCCCTGGCTAGATACAGGAATCGGGTCTGGAAACTGATCACTCTCAGATATGCCCTGGCTAGATACAGGAGTCGAATCTGGAATTGTGATAGTTGATGGTAGATGTCTTTGGGATTATCTTTTTCCCTGCAAAGGCAAATTATAAGTTGTATGCAATGTCATGGTGTATGATATGCATGATGTTTTAACATGAGATAGTGTTATATGCACTTTATCATGTATGTAAGCAGGATGTATGAAAACGTGAAATGTTTATGAATGTATTTTTGTCTTAGGAAAATAAATCCTTGACGATCGGCCGGGGAATTGTTCTGTGGAAGAGATACTTTGCTGAAGTTTTTGATGAGAGGCCTGCTGAGGATTTCAATGATGGATTCCGCTGGGGATAATGATGATAAACTTCGCTGGGGATCGAAAGATAAACTCTGCTGGGGATTGAAAGAACTTTGCTGGGGATTGAAAGAACTTTGTTGAGGGCGATCTTCCGTGGCACTTAGCTGAGGATAACCCAGTTATAAGCCCTTGTGAGGAATAACTCTGAATAAAGCTCGGGAGAGACGTCCGTACTTTGTAGGGAACAAGCTTCCAGAATCTACTGGGGATAAACTTTAAGACCTGCCGGGGAAAGTTGTGCCTTTTTCAGGATTGACGGAGAGTCAACTCCGCTTGGGGAAAGCATTGCGGAATCTTGTCTTAATCTGCGGGGAGAGAGATGATTTGGTCACATTCTTCAGTCGAATCTACCTTGGTACCTTGGCGGACAAAGCAAACAGACTGCATCAGACAATCTTACATTGCCCCTGTTCCTGATGTCACCTGTAATTAATCTTTTGCAAATATTTATGAATCAGCAATTTAATGTCAAATGCATATATCAAAAATGAACATTGGACGTTCTTCGCAAGACAAAACAGAAAAAGGAAAAACAATGGCGATTTGTATGACAAGTGACTTTGTATTGATTTGAATTTTTCCTGTGAAAAGGCGCTTTTGTACAAGAGGCTGACATCCTAGTAAGAGGACGTCGCCGAATAACACAGAATTTACAATTTTGAAAACAAAACGGCTATGTGAACAATCCCACTGGGTTCCAACTCTGCTATCGCCTTTATGTCCCCAAGCGTCTCATCGCTTTGCTGCCTAGTTGAAAATGAAGCTGATTGGTCGATGCCGAAATCTGAGCCAGACAGTTGATGCCGAATTCCGGATGCGAAGTGATCCAATGAGACATAGTGTTACGCTTTATCCCTAACTTTTTCCTGGACCGCCCTTTCGGGTTTTCAGTCCACCGGGATACCCATTTTTTCCCAAGCCGCCTTTCCAGGTTTTCGACTTGCCGGGTATACAGATTTTTTTTATTTCATCCCTTATTTTTGCCCGAACCCTTTTGGTTCGCCGGGAAGCCCTTATTTTTGCCTAGGTATGTCAACCTAGCAGGTCTTTTATTCATGCGTAGTATCTTTTCACTATGTCTGCATTGGCGGGGTGAGGAAGGTCGTCACCATCCATGGTGGTTAGGATCATGGCTCCTCCTGAGAACACATGTTTAACCACAAATGGCCCTTCGTAAGTAGGGGTCCATTTGCCCCGGGGATCACTTTGAGGAAGGATGATACGCTTGATTACCAGGTCCCCAACCTGATACTCTTGTGGTCTGACCTTCTTGTTAAATGCCCTGATCATTCGTTTTTGATACGTATGACCATGACAGATAGCGGTGAGCCTCTTTTCGTCAATTAGGTTTAATTGGTCAAGTCGAGTCTGGATCCAGTCATCCTCATTCAAGTCTGCATCCTTCATTATCCGGAGAGAGGGTATCTGGACTTCAATTGGCAGGACTGCCTCCATGCCAAAGACCAAGGAGAAAGGAGTTGCCCCGGTTGACGTTCTTGCTGAGGTACGGTACCCGTGAAGAGCGAACGGTAACATCTCGTGCCAATCTTTATAGGTCACTGTCATCTTCTGCACAATTTTCTTGATATTCTTATTCGCCGCTTCTACAGCCCCATTCATCTTCGGCCGGTAGGGAGAAGAATTATGGTGCTGTATCTTGAATTGTTCACAGAGTTCAGTGATCATTTTGTTATTGAGGTTGGTACCATTGTCCGTAATGATTCTTTCCGGGACGCCGTATCGACAGATTAGATTATGCCGGATGAAACGTGCCACGACGCTCTTGGTTACCGTTGCGTAGGAAGCTGCCTCAACCCACTTTGTGAAGTAATCGATCACCACTAAGATGAAGCGATGCCCATTGGATGCCGTCGGTCGGATCTCACCGATCATGTCAATGCCCCACATTGCAAAAGGCCAAGGTGCCGTCAGGACGTTCAGAGGAACCGGAGGGATATGCACCTTGTCAGCATAGATCTGGCATTTATGACAAGTTCGAGAGTGTTGGTAACAATCGGCTTCCATTGTGGACAAGAAATATCCTGCCCGAAGGATCTTCTTTGCCATGGTGTGTCCACTGGAATGTGTCCCAAATGTACCTTCATGCAGTTCTATCATGATCTTCTCTGCTTCAGCCTTATCCACACAACGTAGTAGAGTTGAATCATGATTCCGTTTGTAGAGAATGCCATTGCTGAGGAAGAATTTTGCCGCAAACCTTCTCATGAACTTCTTGTCATTGACAGATGCGCCTTCAGGGTATTCCTGAGCTTCCAAGTACCTCTTCACCTCATGATACCAGGGTTTTTCAGTCACTTTTTCGGCCTCAAGCTCGCAGCAGTATGCTGGTTCGTCCAACTTCCAGATAATGATCCGGGGAGCCTCATTGTCCAATTTAACTTTGAACATTGAAGACATCGTAGCTAGTGCGTCCGCTAGCTGATTCTCCTCTCTTGGGAAGTGCTCAAAAGGTATTTCTTCAAAGTGGGGAAGCAAGGTTGACACATACTCCTTGTAAGGAATAAGATTTGGGTGTTTCGTATCCCACTCGCCTTTGATCTGATTGATCACGAGAGCGGAATCTCCGAAGACACTCAGAAATTTGATCCTTAAGTCGATTGCATCTTGTAGACCCATGATACATGCCTCATATTCTGCCATGTTGTTGGTGCAGTTGAAACACAATCGGGCGGTGAGTGGAGTATGAGTTCCTTTGGGAGATATGATTACAGCGCCGACGCCGTTACCCAAAGCATTGGAGGCTCCGTCAAAATGCATAGACCATCGGGATCCTTCCTCAGGTCCTTCATCCGGTCCAGGTACTTCACAGTCAGTTACCACCATGATGTCTTCGTCCGGAAAATCAAAGTTCAATGATTGGTAATCGTCCACAGGTTGGTGTGCCAAATGATCTGCCAGTACACTTCCTTTAATTGCTTTCTGAGTTGTATACTGGATATCATATTCTGTCAAGATCATTTGCCATCTCGCTATTCTTCCAGACAGAGCGGGCTTTTCGAATATGTACTTGATGGGATCCATCTTTGAAATCAATAGAGTAGTGTGAGTCAGCATATACTGTCTCAGCCGGCGAGCAGCCCATACTAGAGCGCAGCAAGTTTTCTCAAGCAGTGAGTAACGAGACTCACAGTCGGTAAACTTTTTGCTCAAGTAATAAATAGCGTGCTCTTTTCAGCCAGACTCGTCATGCTGTCCCAGCACACACCCCATTGAATTGTCAAGTATAATATCAGAGGTCTTCCTTCCACTGGTGGCATAAGAATGGGTGGCTCTTGGAGATATTCCTTTATCTTTTCAAAGGCAGCCTGACATTCATCGTTCCAACGTACTACTTGATCTTTCTTCAGTAATTTGAAGATTGGCTCACAAGTAGCAGTCAGATGTGAGATGAATCGGGCAATGTAATTCAGTCGTCCCAGGAAGCCTCTGACTTCTTTCTCTGTCCTTGGAGTCGGCATCTCTTGTATGGCTTTTACCTTGGCAGGGTCCACCTGAATACCTTTATCACTTACGATGAAACCTAGCAATTTTCCGGACCTCACCCCAAAGGTGCATTTGTTGGGATTCAACCTCAGCTTGTATAACTTTAGTCGGTCAAACAGCTTCCTCAGATGATCAAGGTGCTCCTCCTCAGTTTGAGACCTTGCAATCATGTCATCAACGTATACCTCAATCTCATGATGGATTATATCATGAAATAAAGCAACCATGGCACGTTGATAGGTTGCCCCAGCATTTTTCAACCCGAATGGCATGACCTTGTAGCAGAAGGTGCCCCACTGAGTCACAAAGGTAGTCTTTTCCATATCCTCCGGAGCCATCTTGATCTGATTATACCCTGAAAAACCATCCATGAAGGAGAACACCTTGTGTTGAGCAGTATTGTCGACAAGAACGTCGATGTGAGGTAGAGGAAAATCATCCTTGGGGCTGGCCCTGTTCAAATCCCTGTAGTCGACACACATCCTGACTTTACCGTCCTTCTTCAGTACTGGAACCACATTAGCCACCCACTGAGGGTAAGAAGTTACTGCTAGAAACCCCGCATCGAACTGCTTCATGACCTCAACCTTGATCTTTTAGGACATCTCTAGGCGCATACGGCGGACCTTTTGCTTTACCGGAGGGCAGTCTTCCTTGGTTGGCAGGTGATGAACTACAATGTCGGCATCCAAACCAGGCATGTCTTCATAGGACCAAGCAAATATCTCCATGTAATCCTGTAGCATCTGGGTCAATCGTTGCTTCACGCTGAGCTCTAGATTGGCACCAATCTTGACCTCTTTCCTATCTGTCTCAGTACCCAGGTTAACTGTTTCCACCGGCTCTTCATGTGGTTGAATAACCCTCTCTTCCTGGAGTAGCAGTCTCGCGAGTTCACCAGGTACTTCGCAATCATCTTCACCTTCGTCTTCGGCCAAGTTGATCGGATTCTCGAAGTCATAACTGGCGGTAGCAGAGCTGTTACCAGTGAGATCCAGAGTGGATTGAAACCTGTATAAGTGAGTGTGTGTAAATATAGCTGTTTTGCAATATATAACACAGAAAGAAAAGAGCACAAGATTTGAAATGCAACAAACGTCCAATGTTTTGATTGATGATATATGAAAATGTCATACAAAAAGCCCTCACAAATGGAGCTACGATGCCCCGGGTAGGACACCGAGCCAATAAAGTTTTAACACATTGTTTGTTACAAATTGAAAATCAAAAGAGTTAATTAATGCGTGACAAATGTGATAGGTGTAAAATCCTTTGCCGTCCAGTTGCTTGGTCCGTTGCTGGTAGTCGGGTAGATCCAACTGTCAAACTCTGCTTCCTCTACATCCTCCTCAATAGCATTCACCCTTGGACTGGTGATAAACACTGGAGCCTTCTTGATCTTTTCCTTGCGCACAGCCCTCTGAGCCTCTGCAGTAAAGCCTAGCCCAAACTTGTCGTTCTTTTGAGTGAAGTCAGGAAGCTGACCCCAGTTCGCATAATTGCCTTTCTCGATTACAGCCCGGGCATCCTTCAAAGATGCCATCTTCAACGGAAAGTCTTCTTCAGCCACTGCTTCAGCTGATGCCAAAATTGGAGGTACTTCCTCAAAATGCTGAAAGGGGGTTTCAATAAACTCCCCGTCCATCTCGACATACCGGAATGAATTCAAGTGATTAACCACGTATTCCTCCTCACCCTGCACAGTAACAATCTTCCCTTTGACAGGGTATTTGAGTTTTTGGTGTAGAGTGGAGGTTACTGCCCCAACCTTGTGAATCCAGGGTCGACCCAATAAGCAGGAGTAAGATGGACGAATATCCATTACATAGAATATTGAGTCAAAGACTTGGGAACCCACACGAATAGGAATGTCTACCTCGCCATGCACCATCCTCTTAGAACCGTCAAAGGCTCTAACAATGATGTTACTAGGCTTTAATTCCAAATCCTCATAATCCAAGCGATCCAATGCCTTCTTAGGCAAAACATTCAGGGAAGAGCCGGTATCCACTAACACGTATGCGAGAGTAGTGCCCCTGCATTCTATGGAAACATGCAGGGCATTATTGTGATTTTTCCCTTTGGGGGTGAGGTCAGCATCCGAGAACCCCAAGCCATTGTCAGCTGTCAAATTAGCCACACAGTCGGTGAATTGGTCCGCGGAGGTCTCTTGCGGTACGTGGGCCGTTTTCAGAAATGAAATCAGGGCTTTTGCATGGGCCTCTGAGCATAGCAGTAATGATAGCATAGAGATTTTGGAGGGAGTATGTCCCAACTGTTCAACAACGTTAAAGTCACTCTTTTTGATGATTTTAAGAATTTCCTCCATTTCTTGTTGGGAGGCTTCTACAGCAGTCTTTTTTGGTGCCTCCGTCCTGGCAGGCAAATCGGTAGCAACTTCTTTGCCCCGAGTATCAGAGGACTCGGCGGCAGTAGTAGACACAGGAACTTGAATTGGAACATGCACACTTGCGGGTGTGATGGTGAGAGGTTTTCGGATAACTGGCGGTGCAATGTCAGGCGAGAAGAGCCTGCCACTGCGGGTAATCTTGGCGGGACCAGTGATGTTACTGGTATCGGTGTTGGTGTTGAATTCTTGCTTCACTCCAAGCACATACACGTCGGCCCCATAATGCCATGGGACCGCTTTATCAGACTCATAGGGGAGAGGCCACGGAACAGTAATAGTGATGGGTGCCACAGACATAATTTGGACTGGTTTCTTCATGGGACCTTTGGCAGGATTGTAAATTGTGACAACAAATATTTCTTCAACGGAAACAAACGGAACAGCAGTTTTCTTGAACAGAATTTCCTTGCTATCCATCAGGCTTTGGATGCCTGATTTCAGCAGTGGACAACCGGTAGGGATAACAGCACACAGGAGGCAACCCTTACTACAACCCGGAAATAAACCGGCTAGTAGCAAGTCCCTCTTAACAGTCAACAGAGGGGTAGCAACATCATTCACTGAAACAGCATACAACTCTTCTTCAATGGCATTTACTCTATGCTGGGGCATAGGAGCAGTTACAACATTCGGTCTTTCAGGCGCTTCAAACTGAATTTCCTTTGCATCAATAAGATCTTGCACTCTGTTTCTCAAGGCCCAGCAATCATCAGTAGTATGCTCGGGGCTATCAGAATGATAAGCACAACGGGCATTTGGGTTATACTTAGGAGATGCAGTATTCACGACTTTAGGAGCTTCTTTGGTGGTCACCAGGTTGGTTGATAACAGTTGGGGTAAAATTTGTGACAAGGTCATACTCAACCGAGTATACTGCCTCTTGGGCCTTTCACCTCTTTGTTGATTGTACCGCTGAGGAGCAGCAACAGGTTTTGAAATGACCAGAGCATTGACGGCTTGGCGACTTTCTGGCTTGACTTGTCTTCTAGGACCATAGACGGCACTTGCTTCTTTCTTAAAAGGCCTCTTCTCAGTACTTGCAGCAACACCCTTCTGAATCTTTCCTGACCTGATGCCAGCTTCTATTCTTTCGCCTGTTAAGATCAAATCGGTAAACCCCGCGGAAGAGTTACCAATCAGATGATTGAAAAATGGCCCAGATAGGGTCCCTAGAAACATATCAACAAGTTCACGATCGGTTAAAGGAGGCTGCACCCTGCCAGCCAAATCCCTCCATTTTTGTGCATATTCTTTGAATCCCTCGCTTGTTCCCAACGACATACCCTGAAGTTGGGTACGAGTAGGGGCAAGGTCAGAATTGTATTGGTATTGTTTGTAGAAAGCGGTGGCCAAATCTTCCCAATTTCGAACGCTGGTTCCCTCTAGCTGATAAAACCATTCCAACTGAGCTCCAGAAAGACTGTCTTGAAAGAAATGAATCCAAAGGTTTTTATCTGCCATATAGGGTTGAATCTTTCTCACGTAGGACCTGAGATGCATCTTGGGACAGGACAGCCCATCATACCTTACAAACACTGGCACTTTGAATTTTGGGGGAATCACAATCCCGGCAACCAAACCCAAGTCTTCAATATCCAAACTCGGTACTCTTTGTAGCTCCATGGCGGCCAACCTGTCTTCTAGCCCTTTGTATTTATCATCAGCTGAAGGGTATTGTTGATCAGTATAATCTTCATCCTCTTCGACCTCCTCTTCTTCCGCATCAGACTCGGAAGGTACCGCAGCTCCACCTCCTTTGCTGGTTCCCTCATCAGAGATAGGAGGAAATTCAAGCACTCTCTGGGCTTCTCCGTCAAATCTTCTCCCCAAGGTAGCCATCCCGAGTCTCTTTTTCTTCTTTTTCACTGGGTCTTTGTTCCCCAATTGAGTCTTGATGTCCTCCTGACCCTTAGCCAAGGTCATCAAGAGTTGCTGGAATTGTGCATTCTGAGCTTGTAGGTCTTTGACTGTTTGCTCGAGATCCATCCTACTGACATAAACAGCAGACAGATAAGGAAACCTGGAATGAGACCTGCTTATGCACATGATGAATGGTATGCTTATGTATGCAATGCATTCAAGGATTTAGGACATTCAAAATTGTTTCAGACAAAGAAGAACGCACGTCATAAGAAGAAATTTGTCAGTACATAAATGCCCCATGGGCCAAATATTATAAAATAACTTCTCAAGGCAAAAAGACATTGCGCATCCTCTTTGGTGCGATGTAGGTGTTGAGGGCCTCTTGCTCATGGAGTCGGCGGGTAAGCTCTAGAACCTTCTTCTCACTGGTGTAGAAGCTAGCTTCAAAAGTATTCTGTTCCTCCTTGAGCTGGATCCAACTTTTCTGCATTTCCTCCCACGATGTAGGCATGTCTGGATGTAGGAGGGTGTAGGGAACCTCTCCTTCATTGACGGGCTCTTTAATTACAGGGAGAACATGAGGATAAGGCATCATCAAACTTTGGGCTCGGGCTCGTACCCACTTGAGATAAGGCTCAAGAGGGATGGAGTTCTTGTGTCCCAGAGTCTTGCTATCAACCTTGTTGAGCTTTCCCCAAGCTCTGATGAATCTTTGACGAAGTCCTTACGCATCGTTGTCGAAGTCAAACACTAGGTCAGGAATCAACATGTCATGAGGGACATCCCTCCGTGCATATCCAAATTTCCTCAAAGCTAGGCAAGGGTTGTAGGTGATACCTCCTCTAATTCCAAGTAAAGGAACATTAGGAAATTCTCCGCAACGGTCGACGATGATGACTTTTTCTCTGGACCGAGAACACCAATGTACATCAGAGTGAGTAAGAGTCATCAACCGTTGGGACCACCTTGAGCCTTGGTCATTCTTTAAGACAGATTATGGAAGGTGCGAAATAAACCACCTTGCAAGGAGAGGAGTACAGCACATGAGAACACCCCTCTTTCTCATTGTTCGTGTGTAAAACGAGTGAAGAATGTCCCCAAGCAATGTTGGTATTAGATTTCTGGACAAGAAGATTTTGACGGCGTTGACATCTATCAATTGGTCAGGATTTGGGAACAAGACCAACCCATAGATAAGGAGTGCCACAATTTCTTCAAAGGCTTGTAGGTCCAATGAATTCCAACATTCTTGTGCTTTCTCAAACAAGAATTTTGCTAAGAATCCTTTGACGCCGCTTCTGGTTTCCCAATGCCCCTTGATGTCGGATGGTTGTAGATGTAAGGCTCGAGCAACATCTTCCGGCTTGGGTTCCTTTTCCGTACCGTTGAAGGGTAGTTGATTAAGGATAGGAATTCTCAGGAGTTGAGAAAACTCCTCCAAAGTGGGCACCAACTGGTAATCAGGGAAAGTGAAACATTGGTGAAGAGGGTCAAAGAACTGGAATAGCACTTTCATCATATCTTCTTCAATGTTGGTGCTGACTAGGCTGAGCAGTCTACCATGTCTTTCACTGAAGGATGAGCTTTCCGGAATTCTTGAGGTGAGCTCCTTGAGTTGAGGAGAGATTCTCACAAGGTTGACTTGAATGGTTTTTCTGCGAGGAACTTCCATGACCTACAAAACAGGAACAAAGATGAAGATCCAAAACCCTTGAAATGGTTAGTGAATGCATATGATGCTTTATGATGTTTATGATGTATGCACAAAACATATGTACAAGCAAATCACACCAAACCCTAGTTTCAGGCTTGCATGGGGTTTCATAGGTAAGTACCCTCTTGAGTGTAGTTGGCTTAAAAACCTGTCCTATAAATAGTAACCGGGTTCTAAGAAGCTCAATATCATTGGATTGTTTTCAATGTTCATTGTTTTGGTTTAGCCACTTAACTAGCGACCAAAATATTCCAAGAAAACAACCCTCAATGAGTGTAGTATCGAGTATCTACCAACTTCGGACTGCACCAAAGCCGGTCATCTCACTACCCCTAATAAAAGGCCAAGATGGTCAAGTAAGGTTCTAGGTCATTAGTGCTTAGTGACATCACTCAGTGGCCCCGTACTCTCCTTGATTGAACTCAAGGGTTACCGGTACTCACAAATATGTCGCACTAATATAGCTATTGCTTCGACCGTGTCGGTATACCCCGCACAGTTTCCATAACATATTGCTATCTATGAATGTTTCCCAAAATCCGGGTGTAGGATTGCAAATCCAAACAAGAGAGTCAAAATGTAAAGCAAATAATTCAAACAATTTGTCATGCAAGAGGGTGATCTAAGCCCTAAGGTTACTCCACTTTTAAAAAATCCCCAGCAGAGTCGCCAGTTCTGTGATACGGTGGGAGAACTGACTATTGTTTTGCGTTTGTATTCGCAAATGTTTCGGTTGAGCAAGAGTCGCCACCGACTTTTTATTTTATCCTAAGGAAAGGTTTAAAAAGCACAGCAAAAACCTTTGAGATTTTTCTTGGGTTCGGGGAGTAGATTATAGAAAGGGAAGGTATTAGCACCCTTTCTATCCATGGTTATCCATGGGCTCTTAGTTACTTGCTTAGATCACTTGCCTTTTGTTTTCAATTGTTTGAAATGGTGCTCGTGTGTGTGGGTTTGAAAATGTTTTGAAAAGAAGCCAATGTGGTGGCAACCTTTGTAATGATCCATGTGGGGATGTATACAAAGATGTATGTCTTTCGAAAAGGTTTTCATTTGTTTTTGAAAGTTGTTTTGAAAGTGTTGTGAGGTGTGGTTTTAAAAACAGGCAAGTGTTTTTGTTTTGCAAGTTGACAAGTACTTAAGAGCGATCTACCCTAAAGTTCTCAAAGATTTTTGTTGTGTTTTAACTCTTTTAACAATTTTGTTCCACCATTGTATTTGGTGGACAATCTTGTGTTAGGATGTGAAAGGGACGGGCGCGGGTCGTTGTTTAGACCATAATTGCAATAGTGCTAAGTATCCTTGGGCAATTTTTTTCTTTGAAAGGGACTTTGATCATTTTAGGCAACTTTCGAAAGCGTCATCGAGGGACCATGATCATTTGATTGTATTGCTTTTCCCAAAGAGACCTAACATGCAATATGGCCCAATTTTGAAAGGCAACAAGTGGATGCAACCCTAGGGGTGTTAGTGTCCAAGTGTGTTTTATTGCATACAAGATTTTTTTCTTTGAATTAGGTTTTTCTATTTCATTGATTTTATCTTGCCATACACGTCCTAATTACTAGCAATAAGAAGCGGAAATATAAAATCCTACGCTATTACAACAATTAGGGGAGGGGGATACACATTTGTACATGGGGGGTTCAACGAGAAAAATAGACAAAAAAGAAAATAGCAAAAAACAAGATATATAGAGAGAGAGAGAGGGAGCCCGCGCGCTGCTGGGAGGTCATCAGAAGTTCTGACTCAGATCCGCTGCCAGATGATCAACCTGTTAGTGAAACTGGATGAGTCAGAACTTCTGACTTTGGCACCTGCAAAATAGAACCTTGTTAGTGGGGAAATCAGAAGTTCTGATTTCCCTGCGCTGCAAGACAGAAGTTTGTTAGTGGAGAAACCATAAGTTCTGATTCTGCTGAAAAGGCAATAACTCTCAGAGGTTCTGATATCATTGATAGCAAAACAGGCTTCAGATGTGCTAATGTCAAAGTCAGCACTTGGCTTTTCCTTGTACTAATCAGAACATCTGCAATCCTGTTGTTACTCCATAAAACAGGAAACATATTTGGAACAGATCCAGCAAATACAAAAAATGTTTCAGAGGTCAGAACCACCAAGGTCACAGGCAAATCCTATACTGGCTCAGAACGTTCTGAGGTATGAAAATCCTCAGAACATAAACAGCAACAACATGATATTTACATTATGTTTATTTGAATATGCACAGCTGATGATGCTTAACAGCGTGATGAGGGTCAGCAGGTGCTTACCTGACTGTTGGGAAAGTTTGTGGGTGAAAGTTAGCTTTTGGTTCTGGTGGTGTTCTGGACAAATTTTCTTTGAAAAGGGGAAGTAAAGGTGTATACGTATGTAGGGTCAGAAGTTTGGAGAGGGTGTCTTTGGTTTACAGAAAAAAAAAACTGGATATTTGATGAAGTTTGAAGGTGAGAAACTCAAAGTTATGAAACAAAGCTGGAGATTTTGGCAGAGTTTCAAAATTCTGTGTTGCTAGGAGTTCTGTTTCTCACTTAGCAGTTTCTGTTTCTTTTTCTTGAACGCCTTTTGCAGTGGTGAAAGCTCTCTATTTATAGGCAAAGTTCTTGTGGATGCCTTGAACATTAAAGCGCCAACAGAGTTTGAATTTGTTCTTTGACAGAAATTCCTGGGAAGTTGTGATAAAAGCTAGCTTTCAGCCTAGGCTGCAGCAGCAGGCGTAGATTGGGGAGAAGTGACCTCTGAAGTGGGCGGTGGTGTGTAGACCCATGCCAGAATCTGCACAAAAGCGTTTTCCAAGCCACACGTGAATGTTCAGGAGTGGTTGGAAGCATTGATGGGCATTAAATGGTGATAAGACCTATCAACATCAATATTCTGGTAATGGAAACCAACGTTGAATCAGCAGTGTAGACCATGCTCTGGCCTTGGCTTCCTGTGAGCTCTGGAGATTCTCCTGGTTTTCTGGTACATTCCTTGGATTTACTTCTGGACCTCTTGGGCTTAGAGATTCTGTATCAATGTAACACCCATTCTTCTGACCTTTTCATCTTCTGAATTCAGCATGTTCTGAAGGAGCCTTCAGATTTCCCTGCTTCTCTTGCATTCCTTTAGCAAGTTCTAACTGAGCTTGTGTAACTGCTGAAGGGGCATGTTCTGCTTGAGGCTTACATACTGAACCACGTTTACAACTTCTGATTGAACTGATGTAGCTGCTGAAAAGCTAACTTCTGACCACGCTGAGCCAAGCTTGCAACTTCTGACCGTTTTTATCTGGAATGGGTCCAGAAGTTCTGAAGCGCTGATTTTTTCTAAAACACTCATTTTAGAGAAACGTTCTAAGTACTTAGAATTTGATTTTTCTCAAGATAAAAGCGTTGTTTTTGGAGTTCGTGAGATCATCTTGCTCTTGTAAGTGGCTTGCTTGGGCAAAAGGATAACTCAGGACTTGGATTTGTTTTAGAGGGACTTTGAAAATCCAAGATGGTTTCCTGAAGAAAGGGAGGGCAAATTTTGGGGTACAACACTCCCCAACTTGCTTCAGGGTCACAAGCCTAGCAACAACCTCGCCAGCGTCAACGGGGTAATCAGCATAAGAAAAATACGTCTGGAAGATATTTCTCTGAGACTGGCATACCATCATCTCTAATACTGAAACGCCTATTGGAGGTCAACCTGCTTGCTTTAAGGGATCCTATTCGGAAGCCCAATACCTCTACTCCTAGCTATCACCCCGACGCGTTTTGTGTATACCACTCCCATAGTCCTGGGCATGACACCGGTGACTGTTGGGCTTTGAAAAACAAGATCCAAGACTTGATTGACGAAGGAGTGCTGGAATTCATGCCGGATGGCGAGATGAAAATCTTCCGCTAAGGGTTCTCCACCTGAAATGACAAAGCTCGAACTGAGAGACTTTTGTTCCATTTGAATTTTCAAGTTGTAATTTCTTTTGTTATTCAAACAATTATCTGCTGAGGTCAAACTCTGTTTCATTAATGCATTGCATATGTTTGTCTTGAATTCATCCATTCGTTTTCACTATTCTTATGCTTCCTACTTTCTTTATGATATTTAACTCTTGATAAAAAGCTACAAGCCTTTAGAGGGAGGATGACGAAATAATACTGTAATCTCATACATTATGCTTTTGAACAGACCTTGCTGACGATGTACAGGCGTTTCTTTCAAATCCTAAACACTGGAGTTATAAGGAAGATAATCCCTAGTCAACCCCTTCGAGCCAAAGAAGTAAGAGTTTTCTGTTTTAAAACAAAATGAAACCTTTGATTTAAACCTGGGGAAGGGTAGTCTCTCAGTTAATTCAAAAAAAAAAGAGATGTGCATTGAAGTCGCGAACTCTCAGTTCATAATATAATGAACGACATCAAAAGCATTCCTCTGGAATCAAAAGACAGTGGTGGTTCCTTATCTTATAGGAAGTCATTATCTCTCAAAAGAGAAAAACCCACTGAGCCAAAACCTATAAAGGAGGCTTAAGAAAGTTGTGGCATCCCGCTGACTGTAATCTCGAAAACAAGAACAGTCAGGCAAAAATTAGGGATAACGAATCAAAAGAAATAGGTCATTATAAATCCTCAATAACATGAAAAATGTTGCAAAAATGATGACTGCCTTCCATAAAATTCAACTGGTGTGAACCATCACCAAAATGTCGTTCCAAACTCGAATAGAGTTTGACGCACAATTAAATGAGTTTAGGACTGAAGGACATCACGAAGAGCGGGTGGGAACAAATATACTTTGAGCCTTTATCCTTTGTTTCTTAAACCGTGAACCAAGCCACGTTATAACCCTTTAAAAGTCCTAATTGAAGCATGGGTTAGTTCGAAAGCATACTGTTACAAAAGGTATCTTGACTCCTGTAAGGCTTTGCCCTAAAATCTTGTGTTAAATTTGTCTTATAAAAAGTTTTCTGCTAAAAAACGCATTTTTCAAAACTTCGAGACAAGCATAAACTTTGCATTATTTGAATATCGTTGTTTGCACATGGTTTACTATTTTAACAACAAAGAAATTCATACAGTGAATGTTCGGAGGAACGAAAGCTCTCTCAGTGAGTAAAATCACTTCAAGTGGGATGACACTTCCGTTACAAAAATCTCCTATCAACAAAAGGGGATTTAATATAGTATTGTCCAGTGAACCTGGGGCAGTCCAGTCAAGATTTCAACAAATCTTTCAAAGCTCATTAAACCTGGGGCAGTCCAGTCAAGATTTTAAGAAATCTCTCAACTTCAGATACAGTCCAGATACGCTTCAGACACGATTGCCATTCTGTCACTTATTCAGATCCCAGTTACAGTTTCAGATACACTCCAGACATGGAAGTCATTCTGCTACTCATACAGATCTCAACTTCAGATACAGTCCAGATATGCTCCAGACACGGTTGCCATTCTGTCACTTATTCAGATCCCAGTTACAGTTTCAGATACACTCCAGACACGGAAGTCATTCTGCTACTCATACAGATCTCAACACCAGATACAGTCCAGATATGCTCCAGACACGGTTGCCATTTTGTCACTTATTCAGATCCCAGTTATAGTTTCAAATACACTCCAGACACGGAAGTCATTATGCTACTCATACAGATCTCAAACTTCAGATACAGTCCAGATACGCTTCAGACACGGTTGTCATTCTGTCACTTATTCAGATCCCAGTTACAGTTTCAGATACACTCCAGACACGGAAGTCATTCTTCTACTCATACAGATCTCAACACCAGATACAGTCCAGACATGCTCCAGACACGGTTGCCATTCTGTCACTTATTCAGATCCCAGTTACAGTTTTCCAGACACGGAAGTCATTCTGCTACTCATACAAATCTCAACTTCAGATACAGTCCAGATATGCTCCAGACACGGATGTCATTCTGTCACTTATTCAGATCCCAGTTACAGTTTCAGATACACTCCAGACACGGAAGTCATTCTGCTGCTCATACAAATCTCAACACCAGATACAGTCCAGATATGCTCCAGACACGGTTGCCATTCTGTCACTTATTCAGATCCCAGTTACAGTTTCAGATACACTCCAGACACAGAAGTTATTCTGCTACTCATACAGATCTCAACACCAGATACAGTCCAGATATGCTCCAGACATGGTTGTCATTCTGTCACTTATTCATATCCTAGTTACAGTTTCAGATACACTCCAGACACGGAAGTCATTCTGCTACTCATACAGATCTCAAACTTCAGATACAGTCCAGATACACTCCAGACACGATTGCCATTCTGTCACTTATTCAGATACCAGTTACAGTTTCAGATACACTCCAGATACGGAAGTCATTCTGCTACTCATACAGATCTCAACTTCAGATACAGTCCAGATATGCTCCAGACACGGATTCCATTTTGTCACTTATTCAGATCCCAGTTACAGTTTCAGATACACTCCAGACACGAAAGTCATTCTGCTACTCATACATATCTCAACTTCAGATACAGTCCAGATATACTCCAGACACGGTTGCCATTCTGTCACTTATTCAGATCCCAGTTATAGTTTCAGATACACTCCAGACACGGAAGTCATTCTGTTACTCATACAGATCTCAAACTTCAGATACAGTCCAGATACACTTTAGACACGGTTGCCATTTTGTCACTTATTCAGATCCCAGTTACAGTTTCAGATACACTCCAGACACGGAAGTCATTCTGCTACTCATACCAGATCTCAAATTCCGATACAGTCTAGATACGCTCCAGACACGGTTGCCATTCTGTCACTCATTCAGAATTTATCCTCAGCCCAGAGATGCTCCAAACGCAGATACCTTCCTGCTTCTCAACCTTTCACCTATAAGATACAATTCAACTTCCTGATATTCCCGACAGAATGAAGTTTCTCATTCTTAAAGTGGCATACAACCTAAACCTAAACTTCTTCCAGACAGGAATAAGCTTTTCCCAGAGTCCTGAGTTTTTACTCTCCAACAGGATAGCCACTCCGCAACAGTATGGATATTCCCCACAAAATTCTTATTCCCCGGGTAGAATGAAGACTCTCATTCTCAGTTCCTCATAGAGTATTCAGATATTCCCCAGTGGAGATCTCCTCAAAACAAGAATCCCCGGTAGATTGGCATACAACCCAAACTCCTGATTTCCCCAACAGTGGTCCCAGGACTTCTCATTTTTAACGATCAAAGGACTTACAATCCCCTGCAGCAGTCAAGGATTTACTTTCCCTGGCAGCAGTCAAAGATTTCATTATCCAGGATTTATGTTCTTCAAGCAAGACAACTACTCAGCTTACATGCGCATTCATTTCATTCATATATCATAAACATTGATGGAACACAATTCATTGCATCATATATACCATGCAGCATAACTTGGTGTTTTAGCTAACATTTTACCCTTTTCAGGATAAGATTAAAAGGCTTTTGTTAACAATTGTTCAGATACGGTACGGATACACCCCAGACACGGCGGTCATTCTATTACTCTTTCAGACTTCAGCAATCCGATACAGGCTAGATACGCCCCAGACACGGCGGCCATTCTATCCCTCATTTAGATTCAACTATCAACCTCAAAGTTCAGATACACGCCAGACACGAATGCCATTCTGTCCTTTATACTAGCAGTTTGATTCTCCCCAGTGCAATCGCCACGGAAGTCATTCTGCTACTCATACAGACTTCAACTTTTGAAAACAGTTTACGGATGCCTCCAAACACGGATGTTAATCTATCGCTTGTTCAGACTCAACTTCCGAAGACAATTTATGGATTCTCCAAACATGGATGTCAATCTATTGCTTATTCAGACCCCCAGTTCAGAGATGTTCCAAACATGGATACCTTTCTGATACTCACCCATTCACCTACAACAAACATTCTCCAGATGGCATCTTTAAGCCCATCTCCGACCAGATTCTGTCACATCTCCAAATGGCATCTTTAAGCCCATTCCCTCAACTACGCTTTGACGAGTGCAAATTTTTTGGGCACTCTAGTGTCCAATCATCTTTTACCTTCGAGTCACGAACGACAAAACTGCCAATCTAACTCTTCAGGTTCAATAAGATTGAACAGGGGCAACTGTTGTACCCCAAAATTTGCTCTCCCTTTTTCACAAGAAATCACAGCTTCGGGTTTTCCCTGATTTTTCAGATTGGCTCAAGAATCGGTCAAACAGACTTTTCTTATCAGTCTATCCAAAATTAGGGTTTCCATTAATTTTGAGTCAGTCAATCCAAAATTAGGGTTTCCATTGATTTTGAATCAGTCAAACAGATTTTTCTTATCAGTCTATCCAAAATTAGGGTTTCTATTGATTTGGTTGAGTTTGGCTCAGGGTTTGATCAAGCGGACTTTTCTTTGACGGCAAATCTGGAATTAGGGTTTTTCACTCGTATTTCTCAGAAGAATTTGAGTCCACAGTATTTCAAAATTAACTGTTACATTGTTTTACGCTTGTTCAAGATTGTTGTTTGTTTCTCAAAACCTAAACATATGGGCTAGGAGCTGAGGCTTTTGATTGAAAGTTTGAAGCATTGGTTTGATCAGTGAAGTGAAAGGTGTATGGATGTTTGTTTGTTTAACTGTGCAAAGCATGTGATTGATTGGAATGCCGGGCGTATTGTGGTTAATGCAAGGTTGTGAGACTACAACATTTGTTGATTATTTATTTTATCTAAGTTAAAATAATTGGGATGCATTTCCAGTCATTTTAATTCAAGAGATTTAAATAGTTAAATAAACAGTGCAGAAGAAATAAAGAAATATCTGACAAAGATTTTTTATTTATTTTTAATTGTTGTTACAAATGTTATTTGAATACTGTAAATTTATTTACAATATTTACAATGATATTTATTACAATAATTGAAAAGAAAATAAATCTATATTCTAAGTCTCTTGAAGTCTTCATACTTCTCTGATTTCCATTATTCCAACTGGTATTTACCTGCAAAGACAGAAAAAGAAGTCAATACAGTTAAATTGAAAAGCCTTTTCAGACAGATAAATAAAAGCTCATCATTAAAGATTGTTGGCCGGAATCAGATTGCTTTGGTTTTCACCATGTTTTACTCGTCCTCTTTGCAAATCACAAGAAGATTTCTCTTCTTGGTTCACAAAGAGGAAAGTAAAATTATTTTTTGCAAGCATATAATACAAGGCACAAGGCTGCATAAAAGTACACCAAGCTGTACAATGTCAAACTGAAATGCCAAACCAAGTTGCACAAACTGCAAACCAAGTTGCACTAATTGTCAACTAAGCTGCACAATGTCAAACAAAGCAAACCAAGTTGCACAAGTTGTCAAGAAGCTGTCAAGAAACTATCAACCAAGCTGTCAAAACAGAAAAACTGCATACAAGCTATCAAAAAGAACAATGCAGAAAATCTGGAAGAAAGTACAGAATGCAGAGGAAAACCAAGATGCAAGCAAGCAACTTTTCATCATTTTCCTGACCAACAATCTTTTCATAATTAAAAATATATTAAGCAATTAAATATGCTTTTTATGGAGAGAGAAAGAGAGAGTAAAGTAAAAAGGTTTGCAGTTTTGGCAGGCTTAAAGGATAGATAAATATAACAAGCTAAGATTTCAAAGAGAGAGAGAGTTCAGAGGAGAGAACCAAAAAAACAGAGGCAAAGCTGCAAGTTATCAACTTGCTAAAACTTGTTCAAACACCAAACTCACAGAAGGAACAAGCCTTCAAGCCTGCATAAAACCTACAAACAACAAATCCAGAATTGCATCCACCTGCCTGTACCAAACAATAGGCCCAAGCCTGCATCAAAGCGTTCAAAACCAGAAGCACAAGCCTGCCTAAAACCAGTAAAAAACCAAGCCTGTGAACTAATAAACTCAAAACCTGCAGAAGCGAGCACAACAAGCCTGCCTAAAACCTGTCCAAAACAACAAGCAAACACCTGTTAAATTACAAGCTATCAAAGCCTGCCTGTACCAGACAAACAAACCTACAGAAGCCTGCCTTACATATACAAAAACTCAAGCCAAACTCAAGCCTGCCTGTACCAGATAAACAAACCAGAAGCAAGACAACCTGCATAACTGCAAGTTCTCACACTTGCAAAACTTGTAAGGACAAGCAAAACTGCAAGATTATCACAACCTGCCAACAAGCTCAAGCCTGCCTTACCAAAACAAACAGCAAGCCTGTCAAAACCTGCCTTACAAACCATTCAAGACTGCCAACTCACAAGGCAAACTCAGATCAACAAACCACAAATCAACAACAAATCACCAAACTTGCCTTCAAAGAAAAACAACTCAGAAGCAAGTGTTCTCAGAATCCATCAACAAATCCAAACACCAAATATCACAGCAAATCAACAATCTTCAGAATTGTCCATCATCAGAATCAACATAACCAAAACCAAAGAACAACAAACAAACTTCAAAGTTCGTCAAGCTAACAAAGAAGAACTTATCAAAAACAAATCTCAGAACAAAAGCTCATCATTGAGAATCAACAAAGCCCAAGAGAGGAAGAGAGTCGGAAACGAATGAAATAGGGTTTTCAAAATGAAGTTCATCACAAAACGATTCAAAGCAAAAAGATACGAAGTACCAGAAAACAAGCTAGCATCACCATCACGCTCCCTCCTCCGGCCACCTAGAGCGCCTCCATTTCAAGCTCCCTCTCCATCGCCTTTCCAGGAACGAAGTCACCAAGGTATCATTTTCCCCCTTCCTTTTTCTACATCTCACATCACAAACACAAGCATCAAAGATCAAAACATGTAAAAGCTTAAACATGCACGAACCGAAAAAACCTAAAACGCGTTAGAATGAGGCAATACCTTTTTAATCGTCGCCCTGTGTAACCACAAAGAGAAGAGATTTGAGGTGGCGTTCTGGTGGCCTAAGGGTTGGAGAGGACATTCAAAAGCTCCGTTTGAGAAAAGATGAAGAGGACGAAGAGGAGAGGAGTGGCGCCGTTCATGAACTACAAACCTAATTCTGAGCAAAACAATACAAACCCTAAGCAAAATTTGTTCAAACGTTTCAATTGGGCCTGCCCCATAAACCAAACACTATGCTAAGGCCCAAACGCATTTCAGCGCCTGCACCCCCCCTTTTTAGCCTAACCTTGTCTCCCTTATTTGGGCCAAGGGCATTCCTCAAAGCCCACTTTATTTATTTTTTTATGTTTTACACATCAATACTTTTTTATCATTATCACTTTATTTTCTTTTTTTTATATAACTTAATTCCTAATTCTCTTTGTTAAATAAAAATAACATATTAAATTTTCGTATTAAAATATTCTTAATAACCTTTTTAATATTTATTGCATTTAAAAGTACATAAATAATAGAATTTATTAAATTAAATAATTCTTTCTTTAAAACCCTTTGTTTATATAGAACTAACAAAAATACAAAAATAATAATGAACACTTAATTTTCATTTAATCATTTGTAAATAACCACATGCATTTCACAATACTTTTGATTTTTTTTATTCTTATACCTTGTTATACTTTTACATTGAGAATGCGACGATTCTATTTGGTTGTAAATAATATTTGGACATTACTATTCTGATAAGACTCATCCCCATTTGTAAACATTTGTACCCCCATCCCCGGATACTTATTTGTAATAACTTAGACTTTAAATTCCCGCAATTTATCGCTTTCCATATACTGTATAGTAATTAGGGTTTGTATGCGAAGATTCAAAATCAACCGCTAGATAACCTAATACAAGATAAATGCATAAACATCAATACACAATTCACACTTGCACCTCTAGGGTAACCTCGCTTGTTGCCTCGGAAAATGCAATCATGTCCCTCGAGTATGAGGCACTCTAGCCAAATGTCCCTTCGATAAACAAAGATCGTAGTCCCTCGATGACCCTCGATGTTGCATTCGATAAAACGATCTCGTCCCTTACAAAATTGCTAGAGCGTCCCACAAGTTGCCTTCAATGATTGTATATGATGACTCGCGCCTGTCCCGTTTAACATCCTAACGCAAGGTTGCTCATCAAACACAATGGTGAAACAACACTGTTAAAAGGGTTAAAACATACAAAAAATCTTTGAGTAAAATAGGGTAGACCAACTCTTAGTTACTTGATCAAAAATCTTGCAAAACATCCTTGCTATTTTTCAAACACACATCACAACACAACTTCAAAAACAACTTCAAAAAACAACTTTCAAAACATTGAATTATCTTTTCAAAAAGACACACACCTTTGTATATATTCAAACAAGAATCATTACAAAGGTTGCCTAGACAAGGCATCTTTTTCAAAACATTTTCAAAACCACACACACAAAGCACCATTTCAAACAATTGAAAAGCAAAGGCAAGTGATCTAAAACAAGTAACTAAGAGCCCATGGATAACCATGGATGAAAAAGGTGCTAGCACCTTCCCTTTTTATAATCTACCCCCCGAACCCACGAAAACATCTCAAAGGTCTTTCCTGTGCTTTTTTGACCTTTCCTTAGGATAAAATAAAAAGTCGATGGCGACTCTTGCTAAACCGAACAAGTGTGAAAACAAACGCAAATCCCAAGTCAGTTCTCCCACCGTATCACAATGGTCCATTTGCACGCCCCGCTCAGGGAGGTTGGTGAGGTCATCTCAGCCACAAAGTCAGCCAGTACTTGAGCCTTGACAGATTTCCTGCTCTCGTATTTGATGTCGAACTCGGAGAGTTCTAACGACCATTTGAGCATCCTACTTACCATGTCAGATCGATCGAGTAACTGCTTTATTGGTTGCTCTGTCCAGATGATAATCGTGTACGCCAGAAAATAGTGTCTCAGCCTCCTCGTTGTGTTAATGAGCGTTGATTCTACTTTGTCGGCCTGCTGGTACCTTACTTTAGGGCATTGTAAGGATTTTCTCTTGAAATAGATGGGTTTCTGCCCCTCGGGGGTTTCTCGGATGAGGGCAGCGCTTACGGCCTCAGATGCTACAGCCAGATAAAGATAGATAATTTCTTCCTTCTCTGGTCGTGAAAGGACTGGTGGTTTCGACAGTGTCTGTTTGAGGTGGACAAGGGTGCTTTCGAACTCCTTGGTCCACTCGAAGGTGGCCTCTTTGTGGGGAAGTTTGAAAAGGGGACGTGTGTGTTGGGAAGATTTTGCCACGAAACAGGATAATGATGTGAGCATTCTGTTCAGGATTTGAATCAATTTCTTTGAGTTTGGCATTGGAAATTCAGAAAATGCCTGGCATTTATCGGGGTTGGCTTTGATTATTTGTTCTGTTAGGTAGCAACCGAGGAATTTTTCTGCCCGTACACCGAAGGTGCATATTTCGGGGTTGAATCGCATTCTGCATTTCCTTGTCTTCTCAGATGCTTTCTTTAGGTGAAGAGCATGGTCGATTTCTTCTTTGGACTTGACAATCATGTCATTCATGTAGACCTCAAGCATGTCTCCTATCTCTCCTCAAAAGACTTTGTTCATCATCCATTGTTATTTAGCATCGGCGTTCTTCAGATCGAAGGGCATTACATTGTAGTAATAGTTGCCCGTCTCGGTCATGAAGGCCGTGTACTTCTTGTCTGTTTTTTCCATGGGGATCTGGTTGTATCCAGAATACGCATCTATGAACGACAGTAATTTAAAACCTGCATAACTATCAACTAATTTATCATTGTTGGGCAGGGGGTAAGCGTCTTTGGGGAAAGCCCTATTGAGATTGGTATAGTCAATGTACATTCACCATTTTCCATTACTCATTTTTACAAGAACTACATTAGAGAGCCATGTTGTGTACTGGGCTTCGGAAATAAATTTTGTCTTTAGGAGGTCTTTGACAACCAACTCAACAACCTCGATTTTCTCCGGGGACTGTCGGCGCATACGGTGAGCAACTTCCTTAATAGAAGGATCTATCGTCAGATGATGGCAAGCTATATTCGGGTCTAAGTCGGGAATCTCTCTCGTGCTCAAGGAGAACAAGTCTGTATTCTCTCTGAGGCACACCTTTAGTTGTCTTTTGGCCAAGTCGGAGAGGTCAACTCCGATCTTGACTCCTCTGGATAGATCATCATCCAGGGGAATGATTTCAAATTCCCCGTCTAGGATAAGGCGCACAGGGTGTGCGGGCTCATTGGTGCTCGTAGATGAGAAAAAGCTTTCTACTTCCAGCATGGGCTCTTTCCTCTTTATTTTCTTCTCCCGGAGATCCTCATTTGTGAACTGGCTGTAAAGGTCAATTGCGTAAACATGCGGCAATGGTTGAGGCTCATCGGAACTGCTGGGTAGGGTAGATCTGTTGCCTGTTCTGGGCTACGTGCTGATGGAGCTTAAGCCTTTGGCAGCAACTTCAAAAAATCTTCTTTCTGCCTGTATGTACCCATGAAAGGTGGAGACGAGTCCCTGCTTGGTATATTATTTCATCTTCACGTGCACGGTGGATTACACCACTATTAGTTCGGCAAGGGTAGGCCTCCCAAAAATACATTGATATAATGAAGGGCAGTCGACCACGAGGAACTGTGTTTTGAATGACCTGGATGTTTCTGCCGCCTCAAATGTGACAATCAACTCGACATATCCCCAAGGCTTGGTGACAGAGTCGTTGAATCCCTAGAGGTTAGAGCTAACATAAGGGGTCATATGAGTCTCATTCAGATGCAGAATGGTGAACAATTGGGAGTATATTATGTCTACCGAGCTGCCTTGATCGACCAGGATTCTTCTGACGTCGAAATTGGCCATGCACTCTCTCACGGGAAGAGGAATACTGGAGTTGAGGGCTACGTTGAGCAACTCTTCTCTATAGAATACAATGGGGATAAAGCTTCCCCTGACTTTATTGAGGGTGTCACTCTTCTCAGAGCTAGCATCCATGAGTTGCTCGAATCTTCTCTTGACCGAGCCTACGATACACTTGTTGAATCCCCCGTCGGGTATCACCATTGCCGCTGAAAATATCTCCCAAGGGCTATGGGTTGTGAAATATAGAGGGACTTTTTCCAGATCGTGGAAGTAGAAATCTCCGAGCCTTGTGATGCTCAAGGCGACGGACATGAGGCTCGCACCGGGGGAATGCTTCTCTTCTTCCACTTACTTGGATTCCAAGGTGGCTTCGCGGGCACCCTCCTTCTTATTATACTGTTTGAGATGCTCATCTCATATGAGTATCTCGATGACATCCTTCAGGTGGATGCAGTCATCTGTATGTGCCCGTGACTTTTATGAAACCATTAGTACTTGCTTTTGTTTGTCCAAGGTTTGGATGGTGTTTGACGTGGAAAGTGTACTCCAGCTTGCTTGAACTCTGAGTTGGCGCATTTTGTCAGAATCTACTCGAGTGAAGCGTTCATGGGGGTGTAGTCATGGAAGTGACTAGATGGCCCCCTGTAGTCTTTTGAATCACAGGATTTGTCCCCCCCTCTTCTTTTCTCTCCGCCAACGGGACGTCGAGGGCTCATCATTCTTTCAGACTTGCACATTTTCATGATGCCGCGAGTCTCTCACGTTCTTAGGAGCCTATTTCTCCTCGTACTGGATGTATGTATATGCTTTGAGCAGAAGGGAATCCAGTGTTGTAGGAGTTTCAATGCCATCTGCTTTCGCGAAACCATTACAAGGGTACAAGCCTCGCTCGAGGAGATACTTCTTTATTCCGTCGGTCGTGGTGACTTGGACGGATTCCTGGTTGAACCTTTCAATGTATGCTCGGAGGGACTCATCCTTCCCATGGATGATGTCCTTGAATGCAACTTCTAACTAGGGAGGCTCTTGTACCAAGCCATGGCTCCATTTCTGAGCGTCGTTGAGAATAATCGACATTTAATTATTCCTCAACAACCCCTGTAGTCGAGCAATACATTGGTGTTTTTGATGTGCTCGTCTGAATCTGTTGTGCCATCGTATGTCCCCGAGTATGGGGGTTTCTCAAGACCGATAGAAAGCGGGGTCTCCACGATCTCTCTAGATAACGGGCCGCGTGGCTCGTCGTCATCACTATGATCAAGAGATGTTGGCGAGGAATAGTGGTTTCTCCCTTGTTGGGGGTTGTTGTCCAGACGGGGAGAGGTGCTTTTTTGGATGCTGCCTCGGCTTGGGCGATGGAGAACGATCACGATTAAGCCTCTGGTTGCTCTTGGTTTTCTTGGAGATCAGGGAGCATCGTTCTCTCAGGGGAGGTGTGCGACCTCGTTTCTTGAGGAAAGACACTTCTTTCCTCTCTCTCGTACAAGAATATGACCACGCCTTGGTGGTGATAGACTTTGGGAGTCATAACATTGGTGTCTCTGAGGAGGAGACTTTGATCGCTTCTTCTCCCAGGCCCTAATCCTCTTGCTCTGTTGCGTGATTAGCGCGTTGGTTTGATTGAGGGCGATGAGCAGTGCTGCCATGGCCGGATCGACATTTGGTGGAATAGGAACTGGATGGAGGATTTTTGGCAGTTCCTCATTGGGGTTGTTGGACCTCTGATCGTCCAAGAGCTAGAGGTTGTCGCATTCAACATCAACTAAATCTGGGGACGCTGTTCGGCCATATCTGACGTCAGGGACATCCTTGAGACGAGGATGCTCTTGGCTTCCGTCTGTCTTGTGAACGGGAGAGAGTACGGTCTTTCCAGAAAGGTGGTGGTCATCATGGTCGGCCATGACAGGAGTACTGAAAGTATCTTTGGTCTTCGATTTTGAGGGAAAGGAAGACATGGAAGATATGTTCCCACAGATGGCGCCACTGACCTTACCGATTGATCAGAATCTGAAGTAGGCTAAGAAGATGACGTCTGCTTGGTTGGAAATCTAAGGAGATGAGGGGGTGTACCTGCAAGACACTCTGACGATCAAGTAAGAATGAGTTCAAAGAGATACAAGAAAGATATTAGGGTTTTAGAATTAATATTGGATACCTGGCCCTTACAAGTGTGAGGATTTATATAATTCCCCGCGACACTTGACCATTGGTTCCTATTTTTGGGCCTAGATATTAGGTTCCTCAAAAAT
Source organism: Vicia faba (assembly GCA_948472305.1). Classification (NCBI taxonomy): domain Eukaryota; kingdom Viridiplantae; phylum Streptophyta; class Magnoliopsida; order Fabales; family Fabaceae; genus Vicia; species Vicia faba. The sequence continues at coordinate 768,923,968 of OX451739.1, read as the reverse complement.
AGGTAACTGTCAGGACTTAGTCAAAACAGAAAGTCGTGCCCGTAACTAGCTGTTGCACTACGCACGAAAGAGATTACAGGCAGAAGCGCTTATGAGTGTTTCCTGGTTGTCTGCTTTACGTTCGTCGAGTAGACTGAGAGGTAGTTGCATGTGTGGGCAGGAGTGTGTCTTGGGCATCGTTGGCCTTGCTGCTCAAGGGGTGTGATCGACCAGAGATGCCCGACAGGAGGTCCAGAGCTAATGGGCCAGCGTTGTTGGGCCATACAAAAGGTAGAAACGGTTTGGATCAATTCTAGTCATTGGATCAGTCCAGACAATGACTATGATGGAGTGTAGTGAAAGAAAAACTATAATAAAGTGAAGGAACTTAGAAGTTTGTATGATTGTAAAAAACAAATAATTCTTTTTTGTGACGGGGTAATGTATGTTAAGTTTTGATATGACATATTAAACTTTACAAAAATTTAAAATGGTCAATTTGATGCATTTTTTAAATCGTGTGGTTTTACAAAACTAGCTCTAATTCTTTAGTTCGAATGATTTTGGACAGTTCAATCCAATTTTTTTTATTTTATTCTGATTTTGATTCACTAGCAGTTTTGAAAAGTTAACCAAACTAAATTCATCTTCAATTCCTAACCTAATCGATTAAATCGATCGATTCGATCCAATTTTATAATATTGATTTAAACATGTCTTTTTATTTATTATTAATTAAAACTAAAATGAGCAATAATTTTATAAAAATCTTAAAGTATAACAGTCTCTTACTAAAAGGAGATTGAATTGTAGCTTATTTTAAAATTTAAATATGCATTTAATAAAAATGATTTAAGAAAGTGTATATTTAAATAAAATACATTGTTAGATAAAAAAAGAAGTTAAATATATCTGTAGTTCTCTTAAATATTATAAATTTCATTTTTAAATTTAAAAAATAATTATTTAAAGAATGATCTTCTAAATATTTTTCATTCATATATTTGGCCTCTAACATTAAATATAGTTAACGGAATATGACACGGTAGTACACATAAATTAAAATTTTAATTTCAATTAATATTGATTGATAATATGTAATACGTTGATCAAAATACATGTTTTTTACTTCTTGCAAAAGGTAAATACAGAAGTTATCTTCCGCTAATTCAATTTAATCTAATCTAATTTTGTCTTCTCTCCTTTATCATATACCTCTTTTATCTTGCACACAGAAACACACAAGTGATTATCTCTCCAATTTTTTTTTTTATTTTGTTTTATTTTAATATCGTCTTTATTAAAGACATTTCTATATTTCTTTTTTGTGAGTATGATAATCGTATGATATTTTTGAAAAGAAGTTACTATTGAAATTTTGAGAGGTCCTAATATATATGGGCGGCCCATAAAAATTCCCTAACAACAAAAGAAAATATGCCTAAAATATTGCGTAAAAAACAAAACTCAAAGATTATAAAATACAAAAAAATAAAAATAAAAATCAAATTCCAGCCACACAAATAAGTATGACAACAAAATTTAAACCCGGTTGAACCCATCCTAAATTTAATTAGAAAATGATTAAATATGGGATGAGGTGTTGATATCCTTTCCACATCCTCAAACCTACTCAAAATTACTAAGTTTCCATAGTATTCATTAATTTTATTAGATATTTTTCCTTATTAAGATAATATGTTGTTTTGATGACTTACTATTTAAAATTTTGAATTTTTAAGATATAAATTGTATGGTTAATTTATTTTAAATGCTTCTATTTAATTTAATTATTTGTTTTTAAAATACGTAAACTCAATTTATTTTTATGAAAGTTTATGGCTTCTGAAGGTAGGGTGGGAAATCTTTCCCTCATTGGAGGTGGATGAGGATGTTCAATAATCATCCTTAACAAGTTTTAGTGGTGAAGAACATGAGAATGAGTGATTATTATGAAAATTGACTATTCTCCATTCTATTGACAAATATTTTAAAATAGAACCGATCATCGAATTGGTGAAGGTACTAGTGTCATATTCTAATTTTGTTATGAGGTCATTCATTTATCGCATTTATATCATAGATCAGTCATTCATGCATTAGGTCGGTTAAAAGTCAACATTAGGTCAACTTTCACTTTATTTTGAAATCGAAAAATAATCTAATTGTATTCCATGCAGTTTTATTCATTGTCATTGTCTCATACGTTATGTGAAGTCGACCAAAGGTCCATCAGAATAAAACTTCGATTTTACAATAATTTTCCATCGCGCGTGAAATTAGCTGGCGAAATCTTTTGAGTTTTGAGTTGCACCGAACTATTTTACAGAACTACGCTGCTCGTAGGTTATGTTGGTATGCTCATTTTACTTTTTTGAGTCTGCACGCGGTCATATTTTGATTAGTCAAAAGCTCTTTATCTGAGTATTTTTAGTTATATTATTGATCATTACAAGACGGTTTTATTGAACTCTGTCACGCGTAAGTCATTTTGACAATGTACATATGATCGCATGCTCGCATTTTACTTGTTTCAGTTCATTTCAGTTCTTTTTTTTTTTAAATAAAAAAGGTTTTTATTTAATTAATTTTTTTTTTAATTTTTGGTTTAAATTGATGAAGTAAATAAATTCAGCAAGGACAAAGGAGGTATTTTGTTCATTAAGAGAAAAACTCTAGTATGGATTATAAATAGAAATTGGCATTTTATGATTACGAAGTAGTCAATACTATCTCCCATATTCCTATACCCAATCAACGCCTCTTCAAAATTCATTCTTCTCTCTTAGCCAATAAAAAATGATCTAAAAAAATGAATAAACAACATGAAGGCAAAAAGTGAGGAGAGAGATTGAATATATCTCTCTCTCCTTCCTATAGTCTTCTCATCTTATCCCCACTTACTTCATAATATTACTATCTTGTCCTTATAGTTTCTATTTCTTATTATTTTATTTATTTAATTAATAATAATTTTAAATAATCAAAACTAATTATCTAAAATTACTAAAACATCCAATATCTCTTAATTTCTATCATACTACACAGAACATCACATCACACATCATATTCATCAAATATCACATATACTAAAAAATACATCACAAATACTCATCATAATTAATTAAATAATTAAATAAATAATCTAATTATTTTGGGATGTTACCGTTTCTAGGTCAGAAAAACTCCCTAGATTGCAAACAAAAAATCTGTTATGCTCCTATTTAAAGAACTTCTTCTTTTCTATTTTCGACCAGAGCTCGCCCGACGAGCTTGACAATATTGAGAAAAATAAGTATCTGTTTTCACCATAACTCGAGAACTGTAACTCTGATTATGCACAGTCATAAGCATTGGAAAGCTCATCCAATGTCCTATCTTACAATGGCTAAATACCATGCTTTTATGACTATTTGAAATATGTGACAAGTTTATGATTAATTGCATGTTTAATGTTAAACCCTGACAGTTGGTCTCACTTGGTGAACCCACATCTCGCCAGGCAAACTTGTAAATATTCCAACTTCTTTACTTTTTGTTTTCTTCCTTGTTTGGTGCCTTCTTCTTTTGGTTTGATGCAACATTTTTCTTCACATTAACACATAAACGAATACACTACAACTAAATGTAATTAAAGCTAAATTCAAGCAAAACTTGAGGAATAAAATGATCGAAAACGTGAAACGGAGATTAAATTCTTTAATCTCCTTCCAAAATTCTTCAATGAATCCAAAGTTTATCCCGTATGAACCAAGGCTCTTCGAGCTATTGTATTTCCAAATCGTACCTCTGATTTCTTTCTCTGAAAACTCATTTTTATAAGACTAATATTATCCTCCGCTTTGATATTTTTGAACTCAAAATCTCGTAAAAACCAATATATTCGGCATGCTATCACTAAACGTCTATGAGAAATGCTTGAAAATTTCTTCTCTTATCTCTTTTAACACATGTTACTTTTGCATTTTAGGTCTCAATACAACGAAATTCATCCATTTTCTCTCTATTTGCCACACACCAATGAAAAATCATGTGTTTAATACCTTCTTTTAAGCATTTCAAGCTAAGCTTTTGCCACAAAATGCTAAATTTCATTCTTGAAATGAAGAAAATTTGAGACAAGGCTTCTCTTTTAGAAATTATCTCTTGATAAGTTAATAAAAAAGACATATCAAAAGGGCATTATTGGAGCATAATTTTTTATTTTTAATAAAAAAAGCAATTTATGAAGTTCAAATGTAAAATATATTTACTATCAATATATATAAAAGTTGATTATCACCAAATTTACAAAGTTAACCATTAACAAAACTATTTACATTTCTTAAATCAGAGTTAGTAGTGTCATTTACTATCAATATATAAAAGTTGATTACCACCAAATTTACAAAGTTAACCATTAACAAAACCATTTACATTACTTAAATCAAGGTTAGTAGTGTCATTATACTATAATTCAAATTCTAATTAATTATTACTCAAATACTTTGCATTTCACAATCATGTTTTTGGATTTTATTTCAATATCAAGGCTGCTACCATTATTATCATCACTGTACATATTTCAAGAAATCAAAATAAATGAAGCAAACATGATTTCTCAATACCAAAACCACTTAACTAAATCAATTAAAACCCAATCTCCTTCGGTCTTGATTCCATTCACTCAGAAACCGTTCTCTCTATTTTACTCTGCTTTCTACTATGAAACAACAACAAACAACATTCTAAAAAAAAATTCAATTGGTTTCTCACCGGCTTCTCTCATGTCCAACAAACATACTAATTTCAACACACAACAAAATCAAAATCCACACAACATAAAGAAAATTGAAACCCTTACCCCCTTTAACACCCCAATCCCCAAATTTCATTATATTCTGCAATATTTACAAGGAAATTACATGATGTTGATAGTAATGTAAATGGAAAAATAAACTACACAAAGCGAAAAAACAAAATTAGATACATTCTTCCTCCTCCGATTTCTCTCGATCTGTTTCTCTTTGTCTCTTCCTCTATTGATTCTGTGATACAGATTCGTTGTTGTACTGCTTGTGCATTGAATGCTGCAAGTTTGCGATTGCATATTGTTGCGTTACGATCTATGCAATCACAAAATTGGAGGCCTACAATTAATGAGAAGATAGGAAAGGAAGATCATTAGTTGGTGTAGAATTCATGAACGCGTTGTTTGATTCGTCTAATTAAAGGATCTGGTATGAAATTAAATTGTTTTAACTTCCTAACCCACTCAAAATCACTTTTTATGATATACAAAGGTTGTTTTGTTGTTATTTCCATTTATGCGGCTGTTTTTCCGACAGAAAATGAAAGCAAATGCAAAACTGATAGACTTGAAGATAACTTTCTATCATTTTTAAAGATTTGATATAGGAGGGGTTTCTATTTATTCATAATATGAAAAAGTGGTTTATTTTTATTTCAGTGAGATAGAAAAAATTGTGATAAGTTTTATATAATACAATTGGTTACTATAATATAATTTGACACTATTATTGATTTCTTCCACTATGAAGCTATTACTATTTGAATGAATATAAAAATAATTTGATTTTAGATAGTCTAGAGCTTAAGAAAATAAACTTTCCGGAGAATAAGCTTAAGAGAGTATTTCATGTTCTTCAATAATAATTCACATGTATAATCATCATTGATTTGTAATATAATTAATAGTCATCTTTTAATTATGATTGAGATTTACTTTTCAGTTACCAACGTGACACGTGCATGATGAATTAACAGTAGAAAATATAAAGGTAATTTGGTTACAAATACAAACAATGAAATATTTGGATTTTTGTTGTTGTTGTCTTACGTGATTGATTCAAATGGAATGAATTAAATTTTATTTTATTCTGTTTTTAATAATAACAATGAACACTAATGTCATATAATTAGTTTATATACTTTTTATCAACCAATTAAAAATAATACGATATAATAATAATAATAATAATAATAATAATAATAATAATAATAATAATAATAATAATAATAATAATAATAATAATAATAATAATAATAATAATAATAATTGATCTTTCCTGATCAGACTTGGACCGTCACGACTGACTCCGAGCTGAGGTTGAACGAGATGGGGGTACCTGCAAGACACTCCGATGCTAAAGTGAGTGGTAGTACGAGCAGGTTTAAATTGTGTATATGGGTAAGAGAATGAATACCTGACCCTCTTGGAACATAGGGTATTTATAGCCCAAGCGTTGGACCAAGGTCCCTTCATTGGGCCGACCAGGATTGGCTCAATAAAGGAACTGCCAGGTTCTACGTGTGTAGTGGGGACCCGCACGTGGTTTCCTTCCTGGATGCTCTGCGAGAAGTACGGACGGACGGGGACGTGGTCTTTTCGGAGTTCAGGCGATGGTATAACAGTCATAGTCTGTCCTACGAGGAGGGTGCTCGAGCTGGACTCGAGCTGGATTGTATGTGGTCGAGGGCGTTGCATTCGCAGCCAGCGGCGGGCCCGGCTGTAGCTTATGGTCGACGCGCCCCCTGTAGAGCCGTTTGGATTGGGCCTTCATTCTTGCTTTTGGGCCAACCCGGGCCCAGTCCGGAACAGGAGCCCCCCAAGTCGTGGCTTCTGGAGCAGGAGTTACGACTTGATCTCAGCTCGCCTTTGTCACGGGGCCTCATGCTCGACCAGGAGATTTGGTTCCCCGTGGTTGCTTGAGGAGCTTCCCCTGTGTTGCGTTCGTGAGATAATTCCTTTCGAGGAGTGCTCGGGGACTCTCGACGGGCTGTGTTCGTTGAGTACACGAGGCAACCCTTGGGAACCGTGACGCCACCCTATTGAAGATAGAGCCATCATTGCCTAGGGGAGCTATGCGTCGAGGAGGGGAAGTTCGTGGTTCCCCGGGGTGACGTTTCGTACGTCATCACTATAAATAGGATTCTTGGGTCCCATAATATGTTTTTCCTCTTCGCGCTTCTCCTCCTTGCTCTGCCTTTGTTGCTGCTGTTTTTCCAGATTTTCCTAGGACCGCAGTGCTTTCTGCCGTCGATTTTCTTCTCCGCCGTACCTCTTTCCTGATTTTCAAGTAAGCGTCTCATCCCTCATGTTTTTCTCTGTGGTAGATGATTTTTTCCATTATTTGTATGTTAGAAAATCTGCGTCTGGGATTAGCCCCGATACATTTGAATTTTTGCCCGACATATCTATGTTTATGCCCGGTGAACGCATGTTTGTGCCCGGTAAACGTATAGTTTAGGCATGTGACTCGCAATGCTGCCCGGGATCTTCATGATTCAGGGCGCCTAACTCGTGATATTGCCCGATAAACTCATAGCTCTAGGTTTAAGATTCATGATATTTCTCGTCATATCCATAGCGTAGGTCGACGTACTCGTGACTGGCCGAGATGTTGGCCCATTTAGGCAGTATGTAGGACGACTTGCTGTGGCATCTTGGCGTCGGGGAGGTGATACCAGACTTTTGTTCGAATCCTCAACGTTTTAATCGTGTGTGGAGTATGACTCGGCTTGTCGTGCCCTTCTTCCCGTCAGTTATGGCGAGCGTATGGATTTGCTCCCCAATTGACCGGTTTCCTGTGCTTTGCAGGTAACAATGGCTGATGAATTGTGTTCCTTGGGGCGCAACGAGGTGGAGGACCAAAGCGCCGAGGAAAATGTGAATCTGATTGATACCATTGACGATCCTTTGCTAGAGTGGGTGGGCGCCGAGCCCAGAGGGATTGCTTCTGCTTACAGTCGGGGCAGTCAGAGCGCGTACACTATCGTCGAGCAGGGTGGTAGTCAGTCGGGCTTCCAGAAAAATTTTGTCGTCACCAGACCGTCTCTTAACGCGCGGATCTGCTCGGAGTTCTCCGAGTACGGGTTTCCTATGTATGAGATCACGTTTAAGGACCTTTTCCTAAAGCTCCCCTTTAGTGATTTTCAGGTCGGGGTCTTCAGTCATTTGGAGTTGGCCCCCTCGCAGCTTCACCCCAACTCGATTGCTTTTCTTCGGGCATTCAAACTGACGTGTCGCTTTTTAAGGATTGGGGCGACCATACCTCTCTTCTTCAGAGTCTTCCATTTACAGCGTCAGTCTCGGGGAGGTAGGCACAGTTGGGTTTCCCTGAAACAGTCGAAGAGGTTGTTCAGGATGTATATGGATTCTGTCCGGGGGTTTAAGGACAAATTGTACACCGTGCGACTGGTCACCCGAACTGCTCTAGAGTCTGTATACGAGGAAGAAACTGTGGTGACCGATGATCACGGGGAGGCTCTTCTGGACGGTGAGGGTCGCCCGGTGTTGGGGCGTGTAGCTAAGTTCCCCTTGCATTGGAGCTCGCGCCACTACGAGCATGGCACCGAGCATTATCATACGCCCGCGGGCGGGATGAGCACTGAAGATGAGGAGGCGTATGGTACCCTCTGCATATATGTCGACAGTTTCTTCCCTGCCCGGTGGGCCACGAGGGAGGGAAATGACATTCTTGACGAAGATGGTTACCCGATCTTTGAGGCCCGACCTATAGACACAAAGGCGCTTGTGGAGTGTCAGTCCTACGGGCAGGCCGCGAACCTGCTAGGTTATTTTTTGTCTTATAGTCTTGTTCTAATTTCTTCGTTTGTTACTTGCTCGTAACTAACCCGGGTTTCTTTTTTGCAGGTCACATGGCTGGTCGGAAGGAGAGGCTTCTAAAGTTGACATAGGATAAGAAAGTCAACAAAAGAGTGGTGCGGGCTCCTCAGGCGACGAGGATGGGCCCGCTAACTAGCTCGGGTGATGCTTTTGGAGGGTCCCCGAACGCTCAGGATGTCGAGCCGCATATTGATCTGATACCGAGGAAGAGGAACCGGGTAGAGAGCTAGCCAGAAGTCGGTGATGAGTCTGGCGCAGTGAGGTCCTTCGGCTTGCCTCCCTGCTTTAAAGAGGAGGGCTTCTTTGAGGGGTTTCCCCTGACTGTAAGCGCCGATGAAGGTGATACTATTAGGCGGCTAAGTAAGGAAAGTCAGAGAAAGCATCTGGCTGCCAACATGGTTGGGATGGTCAAGATGGTCGAGATGGCCGTTGTCCTGGCCGAGGAGGGGGCAGACTCTGATCGCGTCAAAGAGCTGGAACAGGAGAAAGCTGCCCTTACTGCGAGCTCACGAAAATTGAAGGCTGCCCTGGAGCGCTCTGAGGAGATGTTCCGCGAGCAAGCCGAGCTGCTGGCCGCGGAGAAAGAGAACTCGGGGAAGGTTGCCGAGGAGAGGGACTACTTTCGTGAGGACCGGGAACGCTTGGAAATCGACAACGGGCGTCTCGCCAAAGAGGTCGAGGAACTGAAGGCTGCCATGCTCCCTGCCGAAGATGAGTCGGAGGAGACAGCTTCCTTGCGGAGTCGGTCGGAACTGGTCGCTCGTATTCAACTCTTTGAGACGGACTGTGTTGGCGCTTTGGAGGATGGCTTTGAAGCCGCGGTTAGCCAGCTCACTCTGTTGAATCCTGATCTGAATACCGAAGGGGTGAGCTTCATTTCCCAGATCATCGACGGCCAGATCGTGCCTCCGCCCGAGTCTCCTGTCGTCGACGCTGGTAGCCCCGGGGAAGTCTTGCCGCGAAATTATAGTCGGGTCTGCGCGCCTTTTTATTGATGGTTGTTTTTGGGGCCTGCGTGCCCGTACATATTTACTTTTTGGGCCTGCGTACCCGTTCTTGTAATTCCTGAACATCGCCGGCCTTCTTGGTCGGTTTATTTCTATCTGTTATTTATGAGCTTTTGACTGAATGTTTGTTTCGACCTTGATTATTTGCCCGTGTCTACGTTTTCATATTTTGTGATAGAATTTTCCTAAGTTATGCCCCCGAGTCTCGCCCGTGCTTGGCTGTCACTTTGTTGGCAAATTTGCCTAAGTCTTTTCCTCGGGGCATGCTTGTGCTCGGCTTTTTATTTTGTGGCGAATTTCGCCTAAGTTATAACCTCGAGGAGATATTCTTTTTCGACCCTTCAGATGGTCCGACGTACTTCGAGATTCGTCGGGCGTGCGGAGTGAAGCCGCTTACTCGGGCGTATGACCCGGATCGGGGTCGCTTGCCCGTGGCGTGAACTGCCCATCACGAGCTGGGTGTTCTGCCCTACAGGTACTTCGACGGTGGAGCTCGATTGAGGTGTCCACGTCGGGCACTGTCGTTCATGCTCGATTGGTTGAACGACGTTATGTCGTTTGGGCGTAGATTGGGCCTGTACCTTGGCCTTTCTACGTGGTCGAGACGTTTCTCCCTGTTGACGTGGACGTTGACGACGAGAGTCCTTGGTGTTAAGGGTTTTTAACTATAGTACTGCTTTAGTTTAGCAGCGTTCCAGGGTCGTGGTAGTGGTTCTCCGTCTAGTTGCTCGAGGTAATATGCCCCGGTACCTGTGGTGCCGTGGACGCGATAAGGCCTTTCCCAGTTCACGGCCAATTTCCCTTCGCGGGAGTCTTTCTGGTTTCTTTGTAACACCAGGCTTCCGATTTCGAACTCGCGTTTAATGACCTTGTCATTGTGACGCAGGGCCACTCGTTGTTTTAGGGTGGCCTCGCGTAGTGCCGCCCCCGATCGGATTTCCTCGACTAAGTCGAGTTCGTCCCTGAGGGCCTCGTCGTTCATTTCTTTGTCGAGGGGATTTTCTGTCCGCCTGGAGGGTTCCTGGATTTCTACTGGGATAACGGCCTCGGTGCCGTACGTTAGTCGAAAGGGGGTCTCGCCCGTCGTTGAATGGGGCGTGGTGCGGTATGCCCACAAGACACTGTGCAGCTCCTCGACCCAACCTCTTTTTGCTTCACCGAGCCTGCGTTTGAGTCCCCGGAGGATGACTCTGTTTGCAGCTTCGGCCTGCCCGTTGGTTTGAGGGTGCTCGACTGAGGTGAAGTGTTGTTTTGTTCCCAGTTTGGTGACGAAGTCTTGGAATCCGTGGTCGGTGAATTGGGTGCCGTTGTCAGTCACCAGTGCTCTCGGGATCCCGAATCTAGCGAGGATGTTTCTTTTGTAGAAACGGAGGATGTTGTGCGAGGTGATCTTTGCGAGAGCCTTGACCTCTATCCATTTCGTGAAGTAGTCCACGACCACAATGAGGAATTTGTTTTGGTAAGTTCCTTGCACGAAAGGTCCGAGGATATCCACTCCCACCACGCGAAGGGCCACGAGGACGATAGTATGCTCAGCTCGTGAGGGGGAGCGAGGTGCATGTCGCCGTGTCTCTGGCACTTGTCACACTTCTTAACGTGTTCCTTGGCGTCCTGTTGCATTGTCGGCCAGTAGTACCCCGCTCGCAGGGCTTTCCTCGCCAAAGACTTACCGCCCATGTGCTGGGCGTTAATCCCTTTGTGTATCTCCCGCAACACCTCGGGGACTGCGGATTCGTCGATGCATTTCAAGAGGGGGATGGAGAATCCTCTGCGGTATAGTTTGTGCTCGAGCATCACGTAGGAGCATGCTCGTCGTTTCGTGATGGTTGTATCTGTCTGGTTCGTGGGGAGTTCGCCTTTCGTTAGAAAATTATACACCGGGGTCATCCAGGACGAGGTATCTCCTATGGCGTGAACCTCGACTAGTGTCGAGGACCTTTCGATGCTCGGGCGTGACAGGGATTCTTGTATGACGGATTTGTTCCCTCATTTCTTTCTCGTGCTCGCGAGTTTAGACAATATGTCTGCCCTTGTGTTTTGCTCGCGCGGGACATGTGATATTTCTGCTCGCTCAAACTTCGTCATGTGTTTTTTGACTAAGCTTAAGTATTCGACGAGGCTGTCGTTTTTGGCTTGGTAACTCCCTTGGACTTGGGAGGCAACGAGTTGTGAGTCTGTGAAGATTTGTATCTCGCGGGCTCCCAGGTCCTCGGCCAGCCTTAGTCCTGCGAGCAGGGCATCGTACTCTGCTTGATTATTGGATGTCGGGAAGGAGAGGGTTAACGAGTGTTCGATCACTACGCCTTCCTCATTTTCCAGGAGGATCCCGACGCCACTTCCAGACGAGCTGGAGGCTCCGTCGACGAAGATGGTCCATTTGTGTTCCTTCCCGTCGGGCGGGTCGTGAGCGGTCATTTCCGAGACGAAGTCGGCCAGGGCTTGCGCTTTCAGAGCTTTCCTGCTCTCGTATTGAATGTCGAATTCGGAGAGCTCTAAGGACCATTTCAGCATTCAGCCCGCCATGTCTGGTCGACCTAAAAGTTGTTTCACTGGTTGGTCAGTTCGCACGATGACCGTGTGGGTCAGAAAGTAGTGTCTGAGTCTCCTCGCTGCGTTGACGAGGGCTAGAGCTACTTTTTCTATCTGTTGGTACCTGCTCTCGGGTCCTTGCAGGGCCTTGCTCGTGAAATAAACAGGTTTCTGTCCGTTGGTGGTTTCGTGGATGAGAGTCGCGCTGACGGCTTCGTTTGAGACGACTAAGTATAGGAATAATGGCTCCCCGTCGGCTGGTCGAGATAGCACGGGTGGTTGAGATAGACTTTGCTTTAGGTGGCGCAGTGCCTGTTCGCACTCCTCGGTCCATTCGAAGGCTGCTTCTTTGCGAAGGAGTCTGAAGAAGGGGAGGGCGTGCTGAGCGGACCTCGCGACGAAACGGGACAACGATGTGAGCATGCCGTTCATGACTTATATTGATTTTTCCTATGTCGGGGTCGGGAGGTCGGAGAATGCTCGACATTTGTCGGGGTTGGCTTCAATTCCTCATTCTGTTAGGTAGAATCCGAGGAATTTCCCCGCCTTGATTCTGAACGTGCATTTTTCGGGGTTGAATCTCATCTTACATTGTCTTGCTTGGGCAAAGACTGCCTTGAGGTGTGCTGCATGATCGGTGTCTGCTCGAGATTTGACGATCATGTCCTCCATGTAGACTTCGAGCATGTCTCCAATCTGCTTGTGGAAAACCCTGTTCATCATATGTTGGTAAGTTGCCCCAGCGTTTTTCAGTCCAAAGGGCATTACGTTATAGTAATAATTTCCCGACTGGTCATGAAAGCCATGCAATGTTTGTCGCCCAAGGCCATTGGGATTTGGTTATAGCCCGAGTAGGCATCCATGAACGACAATGTTTTGTAGCCGGCCGAGTTGTCGACCAGCATGTCTATGTTCGGTAAAGGGAAAGCATATTTCGGGCGAGCCCGGTTGAGATCGGTATAGTCAACACACATCCTCCATTTTCCATTATTCTTTTTAACAAGTACAACGTTCGACAACCAGGTTGAATATCGGGCTTCAGAAATAAAATTTGTCTCTAGGAGGTCTTTTACAGCTTTTTCAGCAGCCTCCATTTTCTCCGGAGACTGCCTACGCCTACGTTGTACTACGGCCTTAGCGGCAGGATCTATGGCGAGGCGGTGACAGGCGACCTTAGGGTCGAGTCCGGGCATCTCTGCGGCGCTCCAGGCGAACAGGTCAGCATTCTCGCGCAAGCAGGCTTTGATTTGCTTCCTGGCCAGGTCGGGGAGGTCGATGCCAATTTTTACTCCTTTGCTCGGGTCTGCACCGAGGGGGACAAGCTCAAAGTCCCCGTCTAGTATTGGTCGGAGGGGAATTTGCTCGCCGTTGGGAGGTTCATCCTGGTCGAAGCGAGCGTCCAAAGCTATAGAGTCGACCTTTGGTGGAGCTTTCTAGGCTTCCTCCTTGGCGGGCTCTGGCTTGTCGGGCTCCTGGCATGTCGTCGCTGGTCTTTTGGCGGGCCTTGCCCCGACGTCGACAGTGTCGCGCCCCTTAGCCGCGGCGTTGAAACACCTCCGAGCAGCGGCTAGGTCGCCCTGGATGGTAGCTACCCGTGCCTTTTTGGTGTAGAACTTCATCTTTAGGTGGACGGTGGAGGGCACCGCTGTCAGTTCTTCTAGTGTTGGTCTCCCCAGGATGCAGTTAGAGAGGGACGGGCAGTCGATGACGAGGAAGCGTACTTTAACCTGCCTTGTCGCCGTGCCTTCGCCGAAGGTAACCATGAGCTCGACGTATCCCCAAGGCTTGGATGTCGAGCCGTTGAATCCTTGTAAGTCCGACCCTATATACGGCGAGAGATGTGAGTCGTCCAGCTGCAGAGTTCGGAACAATTGGATGTACATTACGTCGATGGAACTTCCTTCGTCGACGAGGATGCGATGCACATCGAAGTTGGCCATTCTTGCCCTTATCAACAAGGGGATGACTGCGTTGGGGGCTCCCCCGGGGAGCTCTTCCAGGTAGAAGGTGATGGGTTCCGACCTACCCTTTACCCTTTCAAATGTCACTGTTTGCGGAGGTGCCGTGTCGACCAGATCATCCAGCTTCCTTTTAGCCGAATTGATAGTCAAGTCGTTGAATCCTCCGCCGTTGATGACCATGGCGGAGGGGAAATATTCCCACCTGCTGTGTGTTGTGAGCGGCTCCTGCAGGTGTTCGGGGACGTTGAAGTCCTCGGGTCTAGTTACGGAGAAAGCGGTCTGGACGGGGACCGACTCGTCAGATGGTCGGGCGTCTTCCTCCGGTTCTCTTGTTTCCCGGGAATCACGACGAGGAGCATCGTTTCGCCGGTATTGTGCGAGCCTTCCTCCCTTGATGAGGGTTTCAATGGTGTCCTTGAGGTGGAAGCAATCTTCAGTCAGATGACCATGGCTCCTATGGTACTGACAATACTTGTTCTTGTCTGCTCCGGGCTTGGCGGGAGCAGGTCGGGGGCGTTTGACGCCGCCGTCCTTGAAGTCCGTGCTAACACACTCCGCCAAAATGTGCTCGCGGGAAGCTATGAGCGAAGTGTACTCGGTAAAACGCTCCGAGGGTCCTCTTTGCTCTCGGACTTCTCGGGGTTTGTCTTCTTTTCTTTTCTCCCCGGTTCGTCGAGGAGGAGCAGTTTCCTGGCGCGGGTTGCTGCTGGACCCGCGAGTCCTGGGGTCTCGGGCTCTGTTGGCCGCCTCTCTCTCCTCGTAATCCATGTACGCCCGGGCCTTCTCGAGGAGGGCATCAGATGTTCTAGGTGGCTCGATGCCCACGACCTTTCTGAATTCCGTGCCGGGGAGGAGCCCCCTCTCCAGCAAATATCTCTTCATGTGGTCCGCGCAGGGGACCTGTATGGCTTCGCGGTTGAAGCGATTGATGAACTCTCTCAAGGTCTCATCATGTCTCTGGATGATGGCCTCGAGAGCCACCTCGGTCTTTGGGTGTCGCCGAGACGCTGTGAACGAACTGATGAATTGGTTCTTCAGGTTTCGCCACGAGGTGATTGATACCGGGGCGAGGCCTTTATACCAGTCCATTGCTGGCTTTCTGAGGGTCGTGGCAAACAGCCGGCATTTGATGGGTCCCCCGATGTTGTGGTAGTGCAGCATAGCCTCGAACCCGTCTATATGGTCAATCGGGTCCGCGACTCCATCGTATTCCTTCAGATGTGGAGGCTTCTCCATGCCCGGGGGAATGGGCGCCTCCATGATGGCCTGCGACAGGGGACCGTGGGGGTCGTCCTCGTCACTTCACTCCGGAGACAGGGATGGGGACCTGTAATACTGTCGGGCACGACGGTCCTGGTCGTGCTGGGCATCTCTCGAGCGCGGTGCTCGTTGGTTGATTCTTCCATGCCCGTCTCCGGAGTGTCTTCTTTCTTGTCTTGTGGGGGCGTGGCCGCGTCCTCCGGCTTAAATGATGGGTTGCCTCTCCAAAGGGGGCCGTTTCCCCGAGGGTCGGGGCGACGGGCTTCAAGAGGTATCTTTGTAGTGTCTCTGCGGGGGAGACGGGAAATGTACCTCCGTTACTCGAGGAGGTGGAGTCTGGGGCTTCCGGTGCCTCCTCGGGGGTCTTCGATCGTCTTCAAGTGCCCTCAATCTTTCCCCTTGGGTGAAGATGAGGTAATTCGTCTGATTGATCGCCGCGAACAGCTCGGGTTGTGGCATCTGCCCCAGCGGGGACAGGGACTTCCTGGAACTGAGCAGTTCGATGGTTTGTGGGAGCTGCATTGTCTTCTTCGAGCGGCGGAGGGACCGAGGAGGAGGATGCAGTAACTCCATCGCGGTGGATTGAGGGACCGGGGGCGGTCGATACAGGGATGGTGTTATGGTCGGGGTTGCCGGCGTTATCAGGGTGTCCGTTTTTATCCGCGAGGCCGTTGTTGGTGTCGACGACGCGAATGTTTTGTTCATCACGAACTTGGTCAGCCATGACGGTGATCGTTTAGTTGAGCTTTGGTCTTCGAGTTTTTGCAAGACGGGGAAGCTAGATTCCCACAGACGGCGCCACTGATCTTTCCTGATCAGACTTGGACCGTCACGACTGGCTCCGAGATGAGTTTGAACGAGATTGGAGGGTACCTGCAAGGCACTCCGATGCTAAAGTGAGTGGTAGTACGAGCAGGTTTAAAGTGTGTATATGGGTAAGAGAATAAATACCTGACCCTCTTGGAACAGAGGGTATTTATAGCCCCCAGCGCTGGGTCAAGGTCCCTTCATTGGGCCGACCAGGATTGACCCAATAAAGGAACTGTCAGGTTCTACGTGTGTAGTGGGGACCTGCACGTGGTCTCCTTCCTGGATGCTCTGCGAGAAGTACGAACGAACGAGGACGCGGTCTTTTCAGAGTTCAGGCGATGGTGTAACGGTCGTAGTCTGCCCTACGAGAAGGGTGCTCGAGCTGGACTCGAGCTGGATTGTATGCGGTCGAGGGCGTTGCGTTCGCGGACAGCGGCAGACCCGGCTATAGCTTCTGGTCGACGCGCCCCCTGTAGAGCCGTTTGGATTGGGTCTTCATTCTTGCTTTTGGGTCAACCCGGGCCCAGTCCAGAACAATAATAATAATAATAATAATAGCAATAATAATAATAATAATAATAATAATAATAATAATAGCAATAATAATAATAATAATAATAATAATAATAATAATAATAATAATAATAATAATAATAATAATAATAATAATAAATACTAATAATTTTATAAATAAAAAAAGATAAAAAATATCAAAGATGAATAATTTCCTTCTTTTTTTCCAATTTCTATTTCATCGTTAAATTTAATTAATTGTAATAAATGTAGTGTTAGTGTATTTTATTTTTCTGTAATTTTAAATTTGTAATAAATTATAATAAATCTTTTTATTTTATTTTTAATAGTAAATTGAAATAAATTTTAATATTAAAAAATGTTATTTTGATTTTATAATTTAGAATTAAAAAACCATTTTATAATAAGTTAGAAATAAATACTTGAAAATTTAAATACTATATTGTAAAAAAAACATACTAAGGTAAGAATAAAAAAAATAATGAATAATTTAAAAAATAGTTATGACTTTATTTTAATAAAAAATAAAATTTTATTTCTATCATTATAATATAATAAAAGAATAAAAATTTATTAAATGGTAATCATGAAAAAATAATATTGATATGCATTGTAATAAAAATATAAACGTATTGTTGATATAAAAATTTATTTAAATTAAAAATATTACCATCTATTTAAAAAAAATTGGCCTCAATTAATGGACAATTTTCTAAATTATAGTTGATATGAACGTAAAATAGTTTTAAATTAGTTTTATAATTTAAAAAATTAAAAAAAAGTTAATTTATAATAAATTATAAGTGAGTGGTCAAAGTAAGTTGTCAAAGTAACTATTTATACAAATATTTTTTAAACTTGAAAAAAATATATTGTTGATATAAATATTTTTATTTATGGAGAAAATATATTGTTGATAGAAATTATTTTTATAATCGGGATAAATTTAACTATTGATATATTTACTTTTATAAACGAACAAATTACACATATTTTTATAAATGGACAAACGGGTTCAAAACGCTTTTAAACGGGAAAATTTTTACATGTTGATACAATTATTTTTATTAACGGGAATACATTACAATTATTTTTATAAACGGGAATAAGTTACAAATATTTTTATAAACGAGAAAAATGCAGCTATTGATACAATTATTTTTATAAATCAGAATAAGTTATATTTTCGACAAGTCAAAACTACTTAATTTGTATATCTTTTATATATATTTTTTAACCATCATTGTATTATATTTATTTACTATTTATAATGATATTGTGCGACCCGTACGAACGCATGGGTAGATGACTACTTAATTAATTCATTTATTTCTTCTACTATAATATACATTTTCGACGAGTCGATGCTACTTAATTTGTATATATTTTATATATATTTCTTAACCATCACTATACTATATTTATTACTATTTATAACGACATTATGCGGTACGTGCAAACCCACCGGTAGATGACTACTTAATTATTTTTTTTCTTCTTCTAAAATATATATTTTTAACGGACCGAGACTACTTAATTTGTATATATTTTATATAAATTTCTTAACCATCACTATACTATATTTATTTACTATTTATAACGATATTGTACAACCCGTGCGAATCTACAAGGAGATGAATACTTAGTTCTTTCATTTATTTTTCTACTATAATGTACATTTATGACGGGTCAAGACTATTTAATTTATATATATTTTATATTATTTTCTTAATCACCATTATATTATATTTATTTACTATTTAAAACGATATTGCGCAATCCGTCAAACCCACTGGTAGAAGACTACTTAATTCTTTCATTTATTTTTTATACTATAATGTATATTTCCGACAGGTCAAGACTACTTAATTTATATATATTTTTATATTATTTTCTTAATTATCACTATATTAAATTTACTTACTATTTAAAACGAAATTATGTGACTCATGCGAACGCACGAGTTCTTTATTAATGCTTGAATATATAGTTGATGTTCATCATCATTATTAGTACTCGTGTGTACACAAGCCAATTTTATCAGTTGTTTTATAATTATAATAATAATAATAATAATAATAATAATAATAATAATAATAATAATAATAATAATAATAATAATAATAATAATAAAATTACAATATTTTTTGTTCAATCGGAGAATTTGTGAGTATTAGTTTATTGCACAAGTTAGTTAACAAAAAAAATAGTACGCCGACTAGAAATTTTCACATCACCCTAAAATCCCCAACTAAACCCAAAATCTCAAATCAATAACCACAAAATATGTCATCATTTTTTTCTTCCATCACCTCTTCCTCATCAGAGACCAACCTATCAATCGCAAGAACCATCACCTCAACTACCGCCACCCATGTCGCCGACGCCGCCTCCGCAATGATAGTCTATTCATTCACCAACGAGTTTTTACCAATAGACCTCCATCACTACATATACACCAGAATCAAACACGCTTACTATTGTCTCTCCCCTGACCTGACAATGGTAATAGAAGAATTCAAAGGTCTCGACACCAACCAAATCTACTCCGCCACTGAAATCTATCTCAACAACGTAGCTTCATCGTCAACAAAAAAACTTCGCGTTAGCAAATCCTATAACCAACAAACCTACACTCTGAAAATGGAATGTGACCAGTATGTAACCGATTACTTCAAAGACGTTAAACTCAACTGGAATCTATTCTGCCGTAATGTCGAGAATCTCCACCACAAACGTGACATAGCTGCCACTTTGAAATTGAAAATTCGTTTGCTGGAATTAACATTCCACAAAAAGCACCAAAACTTTGTTCTTGATCAATACATTCCGTTAATTCTTGGAGTATCTCTTTAAGTTGTTATCCACTTTAAATATTTTCTCTTCAACATATGTATGCAAGGATCAACATCTTCAATAGCTTCTACAAACTCAACATGAACTCCATTATTCATAGAGATAGATTTTTCATGAGCATAGACATCATTATCAATGTTATCATTTACCTTCACTACATAATCCTGGTTGTTAACAACACCACCATTAGCTAACGCAATATCAACCTCAGCATCTTCATGTACATGATCTTCATTCTCTTTATGAACTCGAGGCTCTATCAATATGTCGTACAAGATGTCTGTCACATCCTTATCACCATCGAAATTTCTCATAGACTCAAACCTGAGTGGAACAACACTCATATTTCCACTAGCAACAAGATCAGACTTATCAATAATTGGAATGATGGGAGAATTATCTGATACATATATCTTGTGGTTATACTTTAACACATCAATTTCTGCTTCACCAATCATCCTATCATGTATTTGGTTAACCAAAATTTCATACATATAAGAAGTCATTCTATTAGGATGAATTATGCCATATCATTCTTCGGATTTTTATTCCTAACCAAGTTAGCTTGTTCAAAGTTGGGAGGACCTCCAGCTTGACCATCAAACTTCCATATAATGACACCTTATTGCTTAAGTATAAAATCATTCTTACGAGATCATTCAGACTCTTGAGACAAATGTTGGACCATCTATTATGACATCTTGTTATGTCTTTCCTCTTTATACATATTATCTTTCTCAATCCTGAGATCTTGCAAGCCACTGATGTCTTCATCTGGTGTATTCTTATTCATAGGAGCTCCTTTAGCCTTGTTGATGACAACACCTCAGGATTTATGGAAGCTCATATTCCTCCTTTGATCACCTCGAAGATTTATGTTGTTCACATTTGTTGTTGATCATTTTATTAGTATCATCTCCTTACGACCAGACTTAACCAACTTCCTTAAGGTCTTGACTCTTTCCTTTGTTCTATTGACAACAGTGGCATGAGAAGTCTTTTATTTAGACCTGTTCCAGGTACCCTCATTATTACATGACCATTCTTTCCTTTAGGATCATATGCGTGTTGTAAGAGCTATTAACTAAGTTGAAATATCATTGTTTCCACTACTTTTTGGCTCGGGCTTCCTTGATATTCAACAGTTCATAACAATAAGGCCTTATATGTCCATATTCACCATACGTTATTTCTTGTTACTACGGTGATGATATGACACATGTTGAGCACTATACTCAGACATGTTGTCTGATTTTGACACCATAACCTTGGTCTTCTTTTTCAGGTATACCAACTTTCTTTAAGGAAACTTTCATCTCTGAGGAAACTTTGATCTCTCCAAACTCCATTGTTCCATCAAGTGAATTTGAGATAGTTTTCAAATTTCTTTCCAATTGTATCAAATTATCTATTTTGGAGTTTAGTGAAGAAACCTCTTTTTCTACATTTGTGATGGTTGATGAAAGCTCATTTGTTTCCACCTGAAGAACACTTATGGTTTTATTCTATTTGCCTATTATTGAGCATGCTTCTTCCCACTTGGTGTGCAGTAACCTGGATGATGAATCAAATTCTTCTTCTGTAAGATCTTCATAACTGAACTCACTTTCAGGCTTAAATATACAAGAATAAGTCATCATATTGTTGGTAGTTTATCCATCATTTTCATTATAAGAATCATATCAAGTAATGTATAATCCCTTTTTTATCTCTTCGAAAAGGTAGAACATTATGCTTTAATGTGTCCAAAACCTTCACATTTAAAGCACTAAGTACCCCTGCCATCATCTGGTTTGTATTCACTCCTACCTTTATTCTTGGGACTTATGTTAGACCTCTTGCCTTTGACATTTGTCCTCCACTTTCTGCCAAATACTTCAAGGAATTGTTAACTTTTTCTCAAGAAGGGCTATATCATCTGACATTATTTTCTCTTTATCATCAAGACTTCTTTCCTTCTTAGTGTTGGAAACAAAGGTTATACCTTTGTTCTTCTTTTCAACTCTATCATTGCTGGATATATCAAAGGTTTGTAAGGAATCATTGAGTTCATGAACTTTGATGCTACTCAAGTTATGAGCTTTCTTAATAGTAGTCACTTTCATATTAAACTCTTAGGTAATGTTCATACATAGATCCATTATCCGGGCTAGGAGAGATAAAAAGGATAAAAGGCCAAGGAGGAAAAATACATGCTTAGCCAGGTGTTGTACCCCAAAATTTGCCTTCTCATGTTTTCCAAGGTTTTCTCTTACATGGGTGGTCACAAACACTTGATTAAAGAAAAATAAATTTTTTGAAAATAAACAAGGTGTCTTCGATTGGCTTTGAGATAAGGTGTTTTCGATTGGCACCTGAGCAGCTCGTTTTTCAATTGGCATCTGGAAAAGGAGCTTAAATTGGGCTTCTAAAACCCTTCGATCAGGCTTTGGTCTGCAAGTCTTTAATTGGGTGTTGGGCCTCCTTCGATCAAGATAAGTTCACAAGGTCTTCAGTTGGGCGCTGGGTTTCCTTCGATCAAGTTAAGTCCACAAGGCTTCGACTGTGCAAGGCAAGAACCCCCTACAAGTTTGTTTCAATTCACAAGGGCAAAGGCTTCCCCTGTGCTTTCTTTCAATGCACAAGGCCAACACCCTTTCAACTGGACTTCGATTCACAGAGCAATGACCTCATCATTCCAAAATCCATAAGACATTGGCTTCCTTTGTGCTAGCTTCGACTGGGCAATAGTTCCCTTCAAAACTGCTTGCGTCAACTCTATCTCTGAACCTTTCAGCATATTATTTCCACATTATGAGCCCATATTGGTGAACCACTCGAAGAATGCATGAGGCATACATGCGCGCTATTTGAAAGACACACAAAAGGGTCATTCGAAGGATGCACAAGTGTTCCATTTTAAGGATGTACAGGTGTTCCATTCAAAGGATGTACATGTGTTCCATTTAAAGGATGTACAGGTGTTCCATTCGAAGGAAGTAACAAAAGATCCATTCGAAGAAGCATTTAGAAGGTTAATTCTAAGGTTACACAAAAGGTCCATTCGAAGAAGAATTCAGAAGGTCCATTCGAAGGGTACACAAAAGGTCCATTCGAAGAAGCATTCAGAAGGTCCATTCGAAGGGTACACAAGAAGTCCATTCGAAAGAGGCAACTTAAGGCCAATCGAAGGGCATGGCCTGAAGGCATTCGAAAGTCAAAGGTGTCCAGGTTCATCCATGATTTCAGAAGAGGCATGAATATTTCTAAAAGGAAATATTTTAATATGTCTGATTTTGGTCTCATTGCTTTCAAAGCTGGTTAATGATTGTCAAAGGTGTCCAGGTTCATCCAAGATTTCAAAAGAGGCATGAATATTTCAAAAAGGAAATCTTTTAATATGTCTGATTTTGGTCTCATTGCTTTAAAAGTTGGTTAATGCCGGTCTCTTTCCATTTCCATGCGCATCACACTCTTATAAATACAAGGCCTAGGATACATTGCGAAAGACACATGGAAAAAAATGGAGAGACTGGCTCATACACGCATACGCTGCCTCAAAAAGTATACTAAATTATAAAAAATCTTATAATTCGAAGCTAGTATTGCAGGTATCCCCAGTCCACATAAATACTAAATTTGTGCTCCTGAGGCTCCCAAGAGTCTATTCCAAGCCCATCCATATCCAGAAATGCCAAATCGAAGAAACCTTTAAACAAGGGTACCCATGCCTGAAGCCACAGATTCATACATCACTGTTGGTAAGGACTGATAAAAAGATCAAACTTTACATTTGCATAATATATTAACACTTGTAGTTCATTCGATTTTTATTCAAGATTAAGGACCTGGGTTCGACACGCAGGTCTGCATTTGTTTTATTTCTAACATTTGTTGCAGATCCAGCCTGAATAGACCAACGCGTGCAGGATCGAAGGACCTGGGTTCGATACCCAGGTCCTGCATCTTTATTTGGCTAATATTTGTTTTACAGATTCAAATTGAAAGGCATCATCCACCTATGGATCGAAAATCAAAGCATCCCTTCTTGGATCGAAAAAAATCATATTCCCCTCTGGATCGAAAAACCCCATTCTTCCCCGGATCGAAGGACAATATCCTTTCCAGATCGAAGGATAATCTCTTTCCTGGACCAAAGGGAAATCCCCTTCCCTGGATCGAAGGGCAATCCCCTTCCCTGGATCAAAAGATTTTTTGTGTATTTTTACTTTTTGTTTTGTTTATTTTCTCTTAATGGTTTTCCTCTTTACAACAAACCTCAAATCAAAAGATCACAAAAAAATTAGGTTCTAGTCCTTTTTTATTAAAATTAATTTTGTTAATCAATTATTAATTACTTTAACATTTTTTTCTCAAAAAAAAAAAAAAAAACAAACAAAAAGATTTCTTTTCCTTAGGATTTAGACGTCCCTTTTAATTAGTTTGCGCATTTATTTACTTTCGTGTTTTTTTCCATCTTATTGTAACTGCTTCCCAGTTTGTAATAGTAACTAGGACTTTACTTTTCGTATTTCTATAATGTACCTCTCACAAAGCCATGTAATAGCTATAATTTACATTCTCGCACTTTATATTTTTGCACTTTAAACTACTATATATACTATTGTTAGTAACTAGACTTGTATGGAAAGACTAATAATCAAACGTTAGCAAACCTAACAAAAAATACAAAAATAACTGAATACAACACATTTGCACATATACGCCTCTAGGATACGCCCACTTTGGTTGCCTTCAGAAAAAAAATAGTCATGTCCCTCGAAACGAGGACGCTTTAGCAAAGACCCGTAAATCTAAAGATCATAGTCCCTCGATGACCCTACAGTTGCCTTTCGGTAAATGATCTAGTCCCTAAACAAAAATTGCTAAAGCGTCTACTACATGTTGCCTTTATGACTGTACGTCCCTTCGAATGTCCCTCATACATCCAACGATAGGGCTACCTACTCACTAATAGTAGGATATCACTGTCTAAAGTATAGGAGGAAAAGAATAACATTTTCGAGTATAAGTAGATAGTTCTTAGATGCTATGCTCCAAACAAACTTTTGCACTTACAATTTTCAAAAACAACTTTCAAAAACATTTGCTTTGTCAACACTCTTAAGGACTGATACAAGAGTTATCACAAAGCGAATCACCGCACTAAGGCATTTCAAAACATTTTTCAATAACATACAAAGCACAAGGTACTTTTAAAATGAGCTAAGCATCTAAGATCCCGTAGATAACTACAGATGGAAAGGGTGCTAACACATTCCCTTTACATAATCTACCCCCCTTACTCAGAAAATTCTCGAAAAGGTATTTTTCTGTTCTTTTCACCCTTTCCTTAATTTGGTTAAAAGAAAAGTCGGTGGCGACTCTTGCTTACCGCAACATTTGCGAACACAAATGCAAAACCAGTACAACAATCAGTTCTACCACCGTATCACACCAGGTAGTACCCTAGTTTGAGATCTTCATGCCCGAGTTAGGTTGTATAGCTGAAGACATATGTGGTCGGCCATAGAGAAAGATGAAGAGGCTCCAACCAGGCTTATACCCGGACATTATCCCTATATCCCGATGTTACATAGAGCCCGACCTTGATAAGGTTATTAGAGAGTGACTGAATCATTAAGGGCATAACCGCTCATCAATACATGATGGCACACATTATGATAATAGCCATCATTGGCAACAACAAACATTTATTGCCTTAATGGTAGCTCAGTTAAGTATGATGAAGAGTCACAACAGTTATATGCAGTGATCAATGTGGTATATACACCTCTATGTCTAGGGCTCCCGACTGAGGGGTAATCAAGACACGTGGCTTGGAGCTCACGCATACTTGTGTAAACCTCTGAATCCCTTAATATCATAAACAATTCACTCCCATTTGCTTGAGGCTCTCCCCAATATCCTTCAACCAGCGAGGATTTCAGCCATTTAGTGTTTAGCAAGAACATTTGGCGCCCATTGCAGGGCCTGGTAAAAATTTCCCAGACCGTATTATCCAAACACCTTTGAGCAATGTCTTCTATTGAGGATCCCCCTCCAGGCATGGGGAAATTATTGGACATAATCGAGGATCTTCACCAGTAGAACGATACGGTACAGGACAACATCCAGGTCCTGCAGATGTAGAGCCAAGAGGATGGTGGCCAGTGGCTTGAGCTTTTGGAGCCTCATCCATTATCCCAGGCTATTTGGGATGATCATGTTCCATAGAATTTCAAACCTCCAACATTTACAACATACAGCGGTAAATCTAATCCCCATGAGCACATCATTGCTGTTAATAATATGATAGTAATAATTGGGGCTAACGATTTGCTGAAGTGAAAGCTTATGGCCGACACCTTCAAGGAATCGACCCTGAGGTGGTACATGAGCCTTCCTAGGCACTTTGTTATTAATTACCAGGACTTCACCAAGAAGATGGTTCAGTTGTTCTCGATAAACTGACACTAAAAGGTGTCGACAACAATGATGTTTAACGTTCGTCAGCTCCAATCAGAATCCTTGAGGGATTACGTGGCCCGGTTCAACGAGGAAACCATAAAGGTCTTTCATCCTAATCAAGAGATATCTGTGGTAGTTTTCCAGCACGGTCTCTGGGCTGGCCAATTCAATGAGTCACTGGCCCAGAGCTCAGAAACCGACTGCCAGCATGGACGAGATAATCACTAGGGCCGAGTGCTATGTAAAAGGAGAAGATAATAACATGTAAAAGAGAACTAGAGACGCTATAGAGAAAGGAAGAGCCCGAGAAGAAGCTTTTGGGAAAAAGAAGGGGCATATCAGGTCCCGTTGTAACGCCCGTTTATTTAATTAATTATTTAATTAAATTATTTTTGGATTAATTGTTAAAGTTGTGAAATATTGAGAATTATTGGTATAAGTTGCTAGATTATTAATTAATTAATTAGTTGATTAATAATAATAATAATGTTGGAATTATTGTATTAGTTGTTGGGCTTATTTTGGTGATAGAAGTAGTATTAAGGGGGTGTAAAAATTAGGCCCAATAGAAATAATTTTATTATTATTGAGTTTAGTTATAATAATAGAAAAATAGGTTTTTGTCAAGAAGAAGAGGAATAAGGGTTGGAAGAGAGAAAGAGAACGTAGAAGTTGCAGAGCAAAGAAGAAAATAGGCAAAGCGGGGTTCGAGCGGAAAATCATAGAGCGACCTTCAATCTAAGGTAAGGGTGGAGTTCTGACTCTATAATTGGGTATATGATGCATATTACGTGGGAATTGGGTTGTGTGAAATTGTTGATGTGTGTGATTGATGTATGAATACATTGTTATTTGGCATCTGTGATAATTGTGCTAACATTGCAGTGATTCAATCGATGAACCGGGTGTTGAAAATTTTCATATATTAATGTGGGTATAGTTGTTGTGTTTCTCTAAGATCATGGGAATGGAAGGAATTATTGATTACAAGAAAACTTGGACGAAGTTGCAGAATTGCAACTGGAATTATAGACGTGTGTCGAGCGACTTACGTATGTTGATGAAGGGTGCCGACCTTCACCATGCTTTTGTGCCGAGGGACACGGTTGTCGTGCCAAGGGGCATGTATCCCTTAACCAGTACTTCTTTTAGTTGTTTCCTGTGTCTTTCCTGCGTGTCCGTCACTTGGTATTTTGTTACAGAAAAAGGTGTGGTAGAGTTAGGAAAATAATGAATCACAATAGAGTTTATCTATTAGTAACAAAGGTGATCAACTTGTAAATTATCATAAGTATAACAGGTAATATTAATGAGTAACAAAGTTAGTAAATGTTAGCAAAAAATTAGTAATAGCAGACAGTAAAATGAAGATTGTTGGTAACAATATTTTATGAAAGTAATAATAGTAGGTATTTAGCGAGGATAATTATTAGGCTACAGAGTTAGCCTTGATAGTAAGTATAGTAATAATAGAGGTAATTGATATATATATATATATATATATATATATATATATATATATATATATATATATATATATATATATATATATATATATATATATATATATATATATGTTACTGTAATGTTGGTGTTAGTAAGTGATGAAGTTGCAAGTGATGAATTATGTTGTGTTACCTCTATTGATTGACAATTATTAAGTGGTAGGCTTATGCTAATGTTGTTATACGTTTTTGTTGTTGTTGATGTTGTTATTACATTCATGTTGTTAATGCATACATAGCATATCATGTTGGAGCTGATGCTCGTTAAGTTGGCCTAGATTGGAAAATATATTAAGTTGAAGGCTTATGCCTTGTTAATGCCTCTATTTATTGGCAGATTATTAAGTTGGGAGTTCTGCTCCATTGGTACCACATGCATGTGCATAGTAATGAATTGCATTCCACGTCGCATATTTGAGTTATTATGTTGATAAACTATTTATTATGTTTCGTTGATGTTTCATTGTGATTGATGTTGTTTAATGTTGTGAAGTGGTGATTTTGCATGAACTAATTCTAATGTAATATTTATCTTACATCCAATTATATTGTTCGATATCTCACCCCTTATATTTGAATGTTACCCCGATGTTTGTAACATGCAGGTAATCCAGAGTGAAGGCGATTTACCTTCAGTAGTTTGAGTCGGTGTCATTACTCTGATGTGTAACACTCTAGGGGATGAATGCCTGCTGTTTTATTGTTGATTATTTCAGTTGATTGAACTTTAAGTTGTTGTTCATTAAATACTTGTTATTTGAAGTTTTTTTAGTTGGACAAAGATGACATATTCTTTTAAGTTGAATATTTGATTCCGCTGCGTAGTTATGGAAGTTATTGGTTTTTAAAAGGTTAAATTATGTTACTGTTGGCTCATTCCAGTTTAATGTGTTATGCATCTGCAATGGATGCCGTTGTTTTAAGTTGAAATTGTAGCATCCTGATTCGAGTGTCGGATTTTGTAACTTTGATTTTTATAATAATTGTCGGGTAGAATTGGGGTGTTACAAGTCGGTATCAGAGCAAGTCGGTTCGTCCGACCAAGTTGTTGAGTCGTAGTTTAGTCTAATAATCGAGTATTGTTAACTTGAGTTTTAATCATTGTTTATGTTATAGTGATAAGTTAAGATCGCTGGAAGGAATGATGCTGCACTTGCTGTTACTTTAGAAGCAATGGCGCATGCTATGGAGAATCAGCCGAACATTGACGAGAATGCTGGATCTCATAGTTTGGTGACTTTCCAGAGGGAGAATCTGCCTACCTTCAAGGGTAAGTATGATCCTGACGAAGCATTGGATTGGTTGAAAGAGATTGAGAGAATATTCCGTGTGATGGACTGCACTTCAGCACAGAAGGTTCGATATGGTTCTCATATGCTAGCAGTCAAGGCTGATGACTGGTGGCTAGAGACTTGTCAGAAATTGGAAGCTGCAGGTGAAAATGTCACTTGGGATGGGTTTCAGAGAGAATTTATGAGGAAGTATTTCCCTGAAGGTGTTTGTGGCAAGAAGTAAATTGAGTTTCTTGAGCTAAAGGAAGGAAGTATGTCGGTCGTTGAATATGCCACAAAGTTTGCTGAGTTGGATAAGTTTTATCTGCACTATAGCGAGGCAAATGCTGAGTTTTTGAAGTGTATCAAGTTTGAGAATGGGTTGCACCCAAAGACCAAGAAGGCAGTTGGATACCAGAATATTTGTGTCTTTGTCGATTTAATTGATAGTTGCAGGATCTTTGAGGAAGATGATAATGCTCACTATAAGATTATCAATGAGAAGAGGGGTAAGCACCAACAGAATTATGGTAAGCCCTATGATGCCCCAATTGATAAAGGTAAATAGAAATTTGCTCAGGGTCAGAGAACTAGTGGGGGAGATGATTATGCTGGTGTGGTTTGTTTCAAATGTGGAAACCTGGGTGTTGTACCCCAAAATTTGCCCTCCCATATTCTTCAAGAAATTGCCAAGTCAAGCTTCAAACCTCCCCAAGGGTTGCACAGTCAAGGGCCTCCTAAGCAGTCAAAATTAGGGTTTTTGTTCTGATCAAGAAAATGAAGTTTCCAAGGGCCCAATCAAGTCCCACATGCCTACAAATATGGTCAAGCATCCTCATATCAAGTTTCAAGACTTTCAGCACAAAATTGCACAGTCAAAAACCCTAATTGCACTACAGTCAACTGTAGGGGCAAAATGGTCATTTGACAGTCAAAAGTTCAAATTTTTGGTCAACATATCATTTTGAAGCCACAAACATCATTTGATCAATGCTTGATCATGATTCTCAAAGCTTGGCTCAAAAATCATCAAGATGCAAAAGTTTCTATTTTTGGACAGTTGAAAAAGTCAACTGTAACTTGACCAAGGCATAACTTTTTCATGGTTCATCAGAAAAATTCCATCCAATGCTCATCTTGAAGGGGGAGACATTTCCTACAACTCCTCTTCATACTTCAAGTCCAAGAAATGCTCTCACAAAAAGTTATCAATTTCAACATTATAGGTCATTTTCAAAAGTCAACAAAAAGGGACTTTAAGTCAAAGACCATAACTTGGGATTGGTAAATCAAAATGACATGGGACCAAGGACATTGGTTAGAGGACTCAAAAACCTTTCCAAAATGTCCAAGAACATGAGCAAAGCTTAAAAATTGAGCAAGTTATGCATTGGAGAAGTTGGGAAATTTTTGTGAAATGGCCAAAATCATTTATCCTTGAAATCTCATTTTTGACAAAAGGGGCCCACTTTTTCCACTTGAATTAACTTGGCCATGCTTCCCACGTGTCCCACCTTTTATTTCAGATTTTTTTTATTAATTTTTTCATTTTTATTGATTTTATTGGATTTAATTAATTTTAAATCTTTTAAAATCAAAAGAAATTCAAAAAAATTAATTTAAGGGAATATTTGGTTTTGATTAACCTTGAAACATCATTAAGCACATCCCATTTTCGTGCCAAAGCTCAAAGAAGCAAGAATTCAAAAATGGACTCAAAAATGGAAAGTTGGTTATGGAGGTTCATGGAGAATCTTGGAATTGAAGGCTATGCATTATGGAGCCATAATTTCTCTTCCTACACATTGCATAAGACCTATACAATTGATACACAACAAAATTGGACCAGGAGCAGCGCCCTATTGCTCAAATCAAACTTGAAATTTTTTGCAAGAAACTCAAATCTGAAAACACCTTTGCAAGGCGATTCAAGTCTCAAAACCTATCTCATTAGCTTCCTCAAGCACTACTGAACGTTTTCCAATCACAAACGCTCATCAAAACGCCCGAAATTGGTAACATGAACCGCCCCTGTACAGAAAAAAATCCATGATCGTGCATCCTCATTCATGCGTTCATTACAAGTTTTAATTGTTGATTTACATTCCTCATGCTATTCTGAAGCTAACCCATGTATTTAATTGTGTTTTTATGCCTTGTATACGATTATGCCATTGTTGCTTTTTAGGGTTTGCAGGGTTTTGAATTAGGGGTTTTAAGATGAGGTAAAATTAGCAAGCCACAGTATCATAGTCATGATCAGTGCACCTGGACGAAGAAGAAGCCATGCTCGCGCTCAATTTATGAGTGTTCCTGGGCTAATCGCTATTTTTTAATAGCTGGCCTAGGAGAACACGTAAAAAAACGTTGCCTAATGTATGTGTGTTTCAGGGACGAGGAAGAAGATGACCTCGTGGCGTCAATGGATTGGCCAGTTTAAAAATTCGCGCGAAGAATCAACATTAACGCTTGTTTTATTTATTATATTTGTTATCCATTATATATTAACACGCGTGAATCAGCTCAGTTGGTAGAAGGCTTTGTTGTTAACGTACATGACCTGGGTTCGGGCCCCAGGTCTTCAGCATTCTCAATATTATTTTTCAGTTGATTTTCATATGCAGGTTCCATATTGAGGCACACCCTACACCTCCATAATCAAGCCATCCACCTGTCCAAATTCACCAACCCAAAGGCCACGCTCTGAGGTACATGGTGAGGCCAAGTCAAAGCTACCACACGTGGCCTGGAAAAGTCAACAAGGCCCCCAGTAATGGGCCAGAAATTGCTGGGCCAACCTCCAAATTAGGGGCTTCACCCCCTTAGGTTTTGCAATTTTCTTTCTTTTCTATTTTTATTTTATTTTTATATTCTTTTAATTATTGTCTTCTTTTAATTAATTAATATTTTCATAATAAATATAAAAAAACACAAAAAAATCAGAAAAGATAAAAATAATAAACATTTTATTTTAGTATTAATTTTGTAAATAAATCCCATAATTAATTTAGATTTAATTTTAGGTTGTAATTTAATTCTTTTTTCACAATAAACCAAAAATAATAAAAATAGATCTTTGACCCTTTTTACCCTTTTTTTAAATATTTTATTATAAGTATCATCAACCATTAATTTTGTAAATAAATTTTATAATTAATTTAGTTTTAATTCTAGGTTTTAACTTTAATGCATTTTCTTTAATAAATTAAAAATAATTAGAATTAGAATTAATTATTTGACTTTTAATTAATTTAATTTTCTTTAATGTCATAAATACAAAAACATAAAAAAATGAGTTCTTTCTTTTTATTTAACTTGATTATTTTAACTTAATTATTTTAAATTCCTTCAAAGGGTTCAACGCCCTCGCATTCGATTACGTTTTTGTTCGCGCGTTTTATTTATTTCTTTTGTGAATATAATGTACTTGTTCCAAAGCCCTGTAATAGCTATTAGACATTTATTTTCTGCACTTTATTTTAAATCGGGTCTGGATTAATTTGGCGTTGTAGACCCGCGCCTTTGTAATAGCGTAGGACCTTTTATCTTTCCCGCATTTTAAATTCCCGCACCTTTAACTGTTAAACAATAACATGAAAGAATGAATGTCCAAAAATAAAATCGAAACGTAGATCACCAATGCATGACAAGACAAACAATAAACTGAAAATGACACACAATTCACACACCACCCCTAGGGTACGCCTCACTGTTGCCTTGCCTCGAAAGGTGATCGTCGAGTAGAGGGTGTCTTAGTAAGTCCTCATGATCCGGGAACCTGGCATGAGGGTAGCTTCTAAGGTGTCTTCCTATTGCTCTGGTGATCACCATGTCCCGAACCTCGAATTGACCCGAACACCTCCAACGGTGGTGCTACCTACCTCTCAATGGTGGGATGGCACTACTTTAAGGACATTTACACAGACGAATTCCTTAGGGTAGGTAGATTCTCATAGATACTTGCTATTTTCAAAAAAACGAACAAAATACTTTTCACACCTTACACTTTCAAAAAGTTTTCAAACAATACTTCATACACTCTTGAGGACTGATACAAGAGTTACCTAGAAGTTTTCAAATGAACTTTTTCAAAACCCACACACACTTGAAAAGCAAACAAACATTTTGAAAACACAAATGAGCAAGTACCTAAGAGCCCATGGATAACCATGGATAGAAAGGGTGCTAACACCTTCCCTTTCTATAATCTACCTCCCGAACCGAGAGCAATCTCTTTAAGGAATTTTTCTGTGCTTTTGTCCTTTCCAATTGGAGAAAATAAAAGACGGTGTCGACTCTTGCTTCCGCGACATTTCGCGAACCAGCGTTAAACAGTCAGTTCCAGATCCAGCGATCACAGAACTGGCGACTCTGCTGGGGATATCTTAAAGTGAGGTGTACCTTAGGACTAAGATCACTGTGTTTTCAATTGCTTTCCTTGCTTGCTTTATTATTGTAGGTTGCTTGGGAGTTCTATAGATCCTAACCCGGATCTGGGGATACCTTCTTAGAAAGTAGCAACAAGGCTGTGAGGGAACTGTGCGGGGTATACCGACATGGTTGAAGCAGTCTGCTACGTTGATGTGGCACTTTGGTGTGTACCGGTAACCCTTGAGTCAATCAAGGAGAGTACGGGGCCTCCGCGTGGTGTCGTGAAGCATCAACAGACCTTAGGAACCTTAATTGAACCATCTTGGCCTCTTTAGGGTAGTGAGATAACTACTTTGGTGTACTCCGAAGTCGGTTGATACTCGATACTACACTCAATTGAGGGTTGTTTTCTTGGGATATTTTGATCGCCAGTCAGTGGCTAAATCGAAACGATGAACAATGAAAGCAATCCAATGATATTGAGATCCTTAGAACCCGGTTACTTTGATAGGACAGGTTTGAGCCCACCAACTTCAAGAGGGTAATACCCAGACCCCATGCTGGCCTAAACTCTAAGGGCTTGTCTTGTGTGACTTGTGTGCCTTACATGTTTGCCTTTGTAAATATTTGTGGTGTGTTTAATCATAGCATCATAACATCATACAGCATCATATGCATCCACTAACCATTTCAGGGGTTCGAATCTTCATCTTTGTTCTTGTTTTGTAGGACATGGAAACTATCCGCAGAAAGACAATTCAGATCAACCTCATAAGGGTCCCTCTTCAGCTTAAGGAGCTTACATCCAGGATTCCCGAGAACTCGTCATTCAGTGAAAGGCATGGTAGACTCATCAGCCTGGTCAATACCAATATTGAGGAAGAGATGGTAAAGGTCCTTTTCCAATTCTTTGACCCTCTGCATCACTGTTTTACTTTCCCGGATTATCAGCTGGTGCCTACTCTAGAAGAGTTTTCCCAGCTTCTGAAGATTCCCATTCTCAATCAACTACCCTACAACGGTACGGAAAGGGAACCAAAACTTGAAGAAGTAGCTAAAGCATTATGCCTACAACCATCTGACATCAAGGGGCATTGGGAAGCCAGAAATGGTATCAAAGGATTCTTGGCAAAGTTTCTGTTTGAGAAGGCCCAAGAGTGTTGGAATTCCCTTGACCTACAAGCCTTTGAAGAAGTTGTAGCCCTCCTTGTCTATGGGTTGGTGTTGTTCCCTAAACCAGATCAGCTTATAGATATCAGTGTTGTCAAGGTCTTCATGTCCAGGAATCCTATACCTACGTTGCTGGGGGACATCCTTCACTCATGTTACACTCGAACCATGAGAAAAAGGGGTGTTCTTATGTGCTGCACTTCCCTCCTGGGAAGGTGGTTTATTTCGCACCTTCCACAATCAGTTTTGAAGAAAGAGCGAGGTTTGAGGTGGTCACAACGGTTGATGACTCTTACACATGCAGATATACATTGGTGTTCTCGGTCCAGAGAGGATGTCACTATCATTGATCGTTGTGGGGAGTACCTTAATGTTCCTTTACTTGGAATCAGAGGAGGTATTACTTACAACCCGTGCCTGGCTTGGAGACAGTTTGGTTATGCTCGGAAAGATGGCCCTCATGAGATGTTAATTCCTGACATAGTTTTTGACTTTGACAAGGATACACAAAGACTTCGCCAGAAATTTATCAAAGCTTGGAGGATGCCCAGCAAAATAGACAGCAAGACCCTGGGGCACAGGAACTCCATCCCATTGGAGCCTTATCTCAAATGGGTACGAGCCCGCTCCCAGAAGCTGGTGATGCCATATCCTCATGTTCTCTCCGTGATCAAAGAGCCAGACTTGGAAGGAGAGGTGTCCTACACCATTCAACATCCTGACATGCCCACGTCCTGGGAAGAGATGCAGAAGAGTTGGATCCAGCTTAAGGAAGAACAGAATTCTCTGGAAACCAATCTACATGCCAGTGAGAAAAAGGTCCTGGAGCTCACCCGCCTACTGCACGAGGAAAGGAATCTCAATACCTATATTGCTCCGAAGAGGATGCGTAGTGTCTTTTGGGACTGATCTGCTTTGTAATGTTTTCCTATGAGGCTTTAATGTACTGAACAATTATTTTCTTAATAATAACGTGTGTTCCTTTTTGTCTACAACAAATTTGAATTTTCGAACTCTTGAATGCATTGCATAAACACATATCATTCATCATATGCATCACAGGTACTCTTCTTTTCAGGCTGCTGACTGTTCTTCGCTGTTTATTTCAGCATCATGAACCCTGAATCATCAACCGAGGCGTCTATCAAGGCTCTTCAGGCGCAGAACGCCCAATTTCAGGAGCTGATCAAGGGTTTGGCTCAGGGTCAACAAGAGTTGAAGACCATGCTTCTGAAGAAGAATAAGAAGAAGAGGAGGACTGTGCTATTTAACACTGGGCGCAGACTCGGGAACACCTTACAGGTTGAGGCTGAGAGGACTACTCCATCTGTGGGGGAAGGTAGTCACAAAGAAAGGGAGGTCCCTACTCCTGTGGTCTCTGATACTGAAACAAACTTCAACGACGAGCAGTACCCTCCTGCTGAAGACCGGTACAAGTAGCTGGAAGACAGGTTAAAAGCTATGGAAATTCAGCGTGTGCCTGGACTGGATTTCGGAGACTTGAGGTTATCTACTGGGGTGGTGGTTCCACACAAGTTAAAGGCACCTGCCTTTGTGAAGTATGACGGGGCTTCCTGTCCCAAGATGCACCTCCGTTCTTATGTAAGGAAGATCCAGCCTTACACAGCAGACAGGAACTTATGGATCCACTTCTTCCAGGAGAGTCTTTCAGGGACTCACCTCGAATGGTTCTATCAGCTGGATGGAATCAACATTCGTAACTGGGAGGATCTGGCCACTGCTTTTTACAAGCAGTATCAATATAATTCCGACCTCGCTCCTACGCGTACCCAGCTCCAGGGTATGTCGCTAGGGTCGGGTGAAGGTTTTAAGGAGTACGCCCAGAAATGGAGAGATCTGGCTGGCAGGGTGCAGCCACCATTGACGGACCGGGAACTAGTGGATATGTTTTTGGGGACCCTATCTGGTCCATTTTTCAATCATCTCATTGGTAATTCCTCTGCTGGGTTTACTGATCTAATCCTGACTGGTGAAAGGATCGAGGCCGGTATAAAATCGGGGAAGATACAGAAGGTTGCCTCCTCCAATGCTGAAAAGAAACCCTTCAAAAAGGAGGCTAGTGCTGTATATAGCTCCCGGAGACCAGAGCGACCTGAGCGCCGCCAGTCTGTCAGTGCGGTAATGATTGCCAAGCCTGCTGCCGCTCCTCGGCCGACCAATCCTCAAAGGGCTGAAAGACCCCGGAGAGAGTTTACCCGCTTGAGCATGACCTTATCACAGATCCTGCCACAGTTGCTATCCACCAATTTAGTGACTGTCAGGGAGGCTCCGAAGTTTCCCAATACTACATCTCCTAAGTACAATCTGAATGCTCGTTGTGCTTATCATTCTGATAGCCCGGGGCATAACACAGATGACTGTTGGGCCCTAAAGAATAAGGTTCAGGACCTTATTGATGCAAAGGAGATACAGTTTGAGGCGCCCGAGAGGCCGAATGTTGTGACCGCTCCCATGCCCCAGCATGGAGTGAATGCTGTTGAGGAGGATTTGTATGTAGCTTCGGTGGATGATGTTGCTACTCCGCTGCTAACAATCAAGAGGAACCTGTTGCTAGCCGGTTTATTTCCGGGATGTAGCAAAGGTTGCCCTCTATGTGTTGCTTCCCCTACTGGTTGTTCTTTGCTGAAGTCAGGCGTCCAAAACCTGATGGATAGTAGAGAGATTTTGTTCAGAAAGACTGCTGTTCCTGCTGCCCCTGTTGAAGAAGTTTCAATTGTTACCATCTTCAACAACCCTTCCAAGGCTCCTTCAAAAAAGCCTGTCCAAATTTTGCCGGTTCACAAGATTGCTCCCATCACCATTACTGTTCCGGGGCCCATCCCCCACAAGTCTGATAAGGCTGTCCCATGGCACTATGGGGAAGATGTTTACGTTCTGGGTGTGAAACAAGAGTTCAACATTGATGCTGGTGTCTCCAACATCACTGGGCCTGCTAAGGTCACTCGTAGTGGAAGACTGTTCTCACCAGACATTGCTCCTCCGGTAATTCAGAGGCCTTTGGTCATCACACCTGCCAGTGTGCCTGTTTCTCCCCCTGACCAAGTATCCACCCCTGCTGCCGAGTCATCTGATACTCGGGGCAAGGGGATTGCTGCTGATGTGCCTGCCCGGACGGAGGCACCGAAGACCATTGTTGAGGCTTCCAGGCAGGAAATGGAAGAAATCCTCAAGATAATAAAGAAAAGTGATTTCAACGTTGTCGAACAGCTGGGGCACACCCCCTCCAAAATCTCCATGTTGTCACTGCTGCTGTGTTCAGAGGCCCATGCCAAGGCTCTGATTGCTTTCTTAAAGACAGCCCACGTACCCCAAGAGACATCTGTTGATCAGTTCACCGACTGTGTGGCCAACCTAACCGCTGACAATGGCCTGGGTTTCTCTGATGCCGATCTGACAGCGAAAGGGAAGAACCATAATGATGCCCTACATGTCTCCATTGAATGCAGGGGCACTACTCTTGCTCACGTGCTGGTTGACACAGGTTCTTCATTAAACGTGCTGCCCAAGAAGGCTCTGGATAGGCTGGACTGTGAGGGTCTAGAGCTCAAACCAAGTAACATTGTTGTCTGGGCCTTTGACGGGTCCAAAAGAATGGTACATGGTGAGGTGGACATCCCAATCAGGGTTGGGTCACAGGTCTTCGATTCAAAATTCTACGTGATGGACATCCGTCCATCCTATTCTTGTTTACTGGGTCGCCCGTGGATCCACAAGGCTGGAGCTGTGACCTCCACGTTGCATCAGAAGCTCAAGTACCCGGTCAGGGGGAAGATTGTAACAGTGCAAGGGGAAGAGGAATACATGGTCATCCACCTCAACTCCTTCAGGTACGTGGAAATGGATGGGGAGTTCATTGAGACCCCCTTTCAACATTTTGAGGAGATGCCACAAACGTTGGCAGCAGCAGAAGCAGTGGTCGAAGAGGTTTCTCCTTTGAAGATGGCCTCCTTGAAGGACTCCCAGGCTGTGATTGAAAGAGGTGAATGTGCAAACTGGGGCAAGCTCCCTGACTTTACTCCTAAGACTAACAAGTTTGGGCTGGGTTTCACCACGGAAGCTCAGAAGGCAGTGCGCAAAGCAAGAATTGGAAGACCCCCTGTGCTCATCACCTACTCAGGAGTGAATGCTATTGGAGAGGAAGACGAAGTGGAGGAGTCAGAGTTCGATAGCTGGATCTACCCGACGACTGAGGGTGGATTGACCAATTGGACTGCTAAAGACTTTACACCCATAACTTTTGTTCCCCAGTAATGAACTTCTTTGTTTTGGATTTGTAATAAACAAAAACTTGAAACTGTATGGCCCGGTGTCTTACCCGGGGCACCTTGGTCTTATTTATGAGGGCTTTTGGTTGTCACTATCATATATCATAAATAAAAGCATTGGACGTTTTTCACATTTCAAATTTTGCGCTCCTTTTCTTTCCTTTCTTTACATATTGCAAAACAGCTGTATTTACACACACTCACTCATACAGGTTTCAATCCACTCTGGATCTCACTGGTAACGGCTCTGCTACTGCCAATTATGACTTCGAAAATCCGATCAACTTAGCCGAAGACGAAGGTGAAGATGATTGCGAAGTACCTGGCGAGCTCGCAAGACTGTTACTTCAAGAGGAAAGGGCAATTCAACCCCATGAAGAGCCAGTGGAAACAATAAACTTGGGTACTGAGGCAGACAGGAAAGAGGTAAAGATTGGTGCCAACCTAGAGCTCAGCGTGAAGCAACGGTTGACTCAAATGCTGCATGATTATATGGAGATATTTGCCTGGTCCTACGAAGACATGCCTGGGTTGGATACTGATATTGTGGTCCATCACTTGCCAACTAAGGAAGATTGCCCTCCGGTTAAGCAAAAGGTCCGCCGTATGCGTCCAAAGATGTCTGAGAAAATTAAAGCCGAGGTTATGAAGCAGTTTGATGCCGGGTTTCTTGCAGTGACTTCTTACCCTCAATGGGTTGCTAATGTGGTGCCGGTACCTAAGAAGGACGGTAATGTCAGAATGTGTGTCGATTACAGGGATCTGAACAGGGCCAGCCCCAAAGATGACTTCCCTCTACCTCACATTGATGTCCTTGTTGATAATACAGCTCAGCATAAGGTGTTCTCTTTCATGGATGGTTTTTCAGGCTACAATCAGATCAAGATGGCTCCTGAAGACATGGAAAAGACTACATTTGTTACTCAGTGGGGCACCTTCTGCTACAAGGTCATGCCTTTTGGACTAAAGAACGCTGGGGCAACCTACCAACGTGCCATGGTTGCTTTATTTCATGATATGATCCATCATGAGATAGAAGTGTATGTTGACGACATGATCACAAGGTCCCAAACTGAGGAAGAACACCTTGATCATCTGCAGAAACTGTTTGACCGTTTGAAACTGTACAAGCTGAGATTAAACCCGAACAAGTGCACCTTCGGGGTAAGATATGGGAAATTGCAGGCTTCGTGGTAAGTGACAAGGGTATTCAAGTGGACCCTGCCAAGGTTAAAGCTATTCAAGAGATGCCAGTTCCCAGAACAGAGAAGGAAGTCAGAGGCTTTTTAGGACGCCTGAATTACATTGCTCGATTCATCTCACACTTGACTGCTACCTGTGAGCCAATCTTCAAGCTGCTGAAGAAAGATCAGGTAGTACATTGGAATGATGAATGTCAGGCCGCTTTTGACAGAATCAAAGAGTATCTCCAAGAACCACCCATCCTTATGCCACCGGTTGAAGGGAGACCTCTGATACTATACCTGACAGTACTTGATAACTCAATGGGGTGTGTGCTGGGGCAGCATGACGAGTCTGGCCGAAAAGAGCATGCCATTTATTACCTTAGCAAAAAGTTTACTGACTGTGAGACTCGATACTCACTGCTTGAGAAAACTTGCTGCGCTTTGGTATGGGCTGCTCGCCGGCTGAGACAGTATATGCTGACTCACGCTACCTTGTTGATCTCAAAGATGGATCCTATAAAGTACATATTCGAAAAGCCTGCTCTGTCTGGGAGAATTGCAAGATGGCAAATGATCTTGACGGAATACGACATTCAGTACACAACCCAGAAAGCCATCAAGGGAAGTGTATTGGCAGACCACTTGGCACATCAGGCCGTAGAGGACTATCAGTCAATGAACTTCGAATTTCCGGATGAAAGCATCATGATAGTGACTGATTGTGAAGTACCTGGACCAGATGAAGGACCTGAGGAAGGATCCCGATGGGCTATGCACTTTGACGGAGCCTCCAATGCTTTGGGTAATGGTATCGGTGCTGTGATCATATCCCCTCAAGGCACTCATACTCCACTCACTGCCCGGCTATGTTTCAACTGCACCAACAACATGGCGGAGTATGAGGCGTGCATCATGGGACTCAAAGCTGCAATTGACTTAAGGATTAAGTTTCTGAGTGTCTTCGGAGATTCTGCTCTCGTAATCAACCAGATCAAAGGCGAGTGGGATACGAAACATCCGAATCTTATTCCTTACAAAGAATGTGTGTTGACATTGGTCCCCCACTTCACATAGATAACCTTTGAACATTTCCCGAGAGAGGAGAATCAGTTAGCGGATGCGTTAGCTACAATGTCTTCTATGTTCAAAGTCAAGTGGGACAATGAGGCTCCCCGGGTCATCATCTGGAAATTGGACGAACCAGCATACTGTTGTGATCTCGAGACTGAATTGGTGACTGAGAAGCCCTGGTACCATGAGGTGAAGAGATATTTGGAAGCTCAGGAATACCCTGAAGGTGCATCTGTCAATGATAAGAAGTTCCTGAGAAGATTCGCGGCAAAGTTCTTCCTTAGCAACGACATCTTGTACAAGCGAAACCATGATTCAACCTTACTGCATTGTGTGGATAAGACGGAAGCAGAAAAGATCATGGAAGAGCTACATGAAGGGACCTTTGGTACACATTCTAGTGGGCACACTATGGCGAAGAAGATCCTTCGGGCAGGATATTACTGGTCAACAATGGAAGCTAACTGCTACCAACATTCCAGGACATGCCATAAGTGCCAGATTTATGCAGACAAGGTGCATGTTCCTCCAGTTCCCCTGAATGTTCTGACCGCACCTTGGCCTTTTGCAATGTGGGGCGTTGACATGATTGGTGAGATCAGACCTACGGCATCTAACGGGCATCGCTTCATCCTTGTAGCGATTGATTACTTTACAAAATGGGTCGAAGCAGCATCCTATGCTACGGTAACCAAGACTGTTGTGGCACGGTTCATCCGGCATAACCTGATCTGTCGATACGGCGTCCCTGAGAGAATTATTACAGATAATGGTACCAATCTGAATAACAAGATGATCACTGAGCTCTGCGAACAGTTCAAAATACAGCACCATAATTCTTCTCCTTACAGACCGAAGATGAATGGGGCTGTAGAAGCAGCAAATAAAAACATCAAGAAAATCGTGCAGAAGATGACAGTGACCTATAAAGATTGGCACGAGATGTTACCGTTCGCTCTACATGGGTACCGTACCTCAGCTAGGACGTCAACCGGGGCAACTCCTTTCTCTTTGGTTTATGGTATGGAGGCAGTCTTACCGATCGAAGTGCAAATACCATCTCTCCGGATAATGAAGGATGCAAATCTGAACGAGGATGATTGGATTCAGACACGACTTGATCAGCTCAACCTTATTGATGAAAAGAGACTTGCTGCTATCTGCCATGGTCAGACGTACCAGAAACGGATGATCAGGGCTTTTAACAAAAAGGTCAGATCACAGGAATATCAAGTTGGGGATTTAGTAATCAAGCGAATCATCCTTCCTCAAAGTGATCCAAGGGGCAAATGGACCCCTACGTACGAAGGGCCATTTGTGGTTAAACATGTGTTCTCAGGAGGAGCCATGATTCTAACCAACATGGATGGTGACGACCTTCCTCACCCCGCCAATGCAGACATAGTAAAAAGATACTACGCATAAAAAGACCCGCTAGGCTGACATGCCTAGGAAAAAATTAGGGCTTCCCGTCGAACCAAAAGGGTTCGGGCAAAATGAAGGGATGAAATGAAAAAAAAAACTGTACACCCGGCAAGTCGAAAACCTGAAAAGGCGGCTTGGGCAAAAATGGGTATCCCGGTGGACTGAAAACCCGAAAGGGCGGTCCAGGCAAAAATTAGGGATAAAAGCGTAATACTATGTCTCATTGATCACTTTGCATCCAGAATCCGGTATCTACATCAAGTTCAGACGGCATCGATCAGTCAGCTTCATCTTCGTTCAGGTCATCAAGTGATGAGA
The DNA here is from genome assembly GCA_948472305.1 of Vicia faba. NCBI lineage: Eukaryota > Viridiplantae > Streptophyta > Magnoliopsida > Fabales > Fabaceae > Vicia > Vicia faba. The sequence goes on along the minus strand of OX451739.1, from coordinate 768,881,349 downwards.
CGCTCGGAGATATAACGGCAATAGCAGAGTTGAAACCAAGTGGGATCATTCATTTCACACAGCTGTTTTCTTTTGTACAAAATTTGTATAAATTCTTTTGTTCGGCGGCGTTCTCTTACTAGGACGTCATCCTCTTGTACACAAAACGCCTATTTTCAGGCCATTCAAAAATCAATACAAACATACTTTTCAATTAAAAGTGCCAATTGTTTTTTTCTTTTTCTGTTTTGTTTTGCGAAGAACGTCCAAGGTTCAATTTGTGATATACGCATTGACAATAATTTGCTAACTCATAAATATTTGCATACGAAACAAAGGATTAATTACAGGTAACATTAGAAACAGGGGCAATAAAGAGTTGTCTAAGCAATCTAATTTTTCTATCCTCCAAGGTACCAAGGTAGGTTCAGCTAAAGAACATAACCAGATATCCTAATTCCCCAGAGAGTGAGCCAGCAAGTCAGTACACTCTCTCCAAGCTATATTATCAAACCTTAAGGAAGTTGGGTATCCTCCAGTGGATCTCAACATTCCCCAGCAGCATATGTAGTCTTAACAAGCATCCCCGATAGTCTTGGTCTAAAGATTGTTTCCCGGCGGTATATCAAACATTCAGTGGTGTCACTTCCCCTGGTACATCTCAAAACTTCCCCAGGAGAATCCAATCCAGTTTCCCCAAGAAGTTGGAATCCATCTCCCCAAGTAGTAAGCTTATCCCCAGTAGATTCTGGAAGCTTATCCTCGCAAAGCACGAACGCGTCGTCCGGCTTTATTTAAAGAGTTATTTCCTTAACAGGATATAACTGGGTTATCCTCAGCCAAAAGCCATGGAAAGAGCGTCCTCGACGGAGCCTTCTTATCCCCGTCAAGGTCCATTAACACTTCCAATAAAGCGATGGTATCCACAGCAAGTTATCATCAACACTCAACAAAGTATCTCTCTCCCCACAGAGTATTGCTCCCCAGCAAGATCGTCAGAGTATTTTTCTCCCTGCAGAATCTTCCATTTTGCCAAGTTTATTCCTCAACGGAGTCATCTTCTCCTACCGGTATTCTTGCAGTCATCATCCCCAACGGAAGCGAAAGCTTATTCTTCAATATCAGCCCAGGATATGACTTCCCGGAACCCGTCAAGGATTTACTTTCCTAGACGAAAACATACATTCCTAAACATCACATACATCATTATAGCATGCATAGACGCATCATACAAATTTCGTTTATGTTGAGAACATCATCGCTTGATCCATATCATGCATTGCATATGACTGACCTCTATCTTTCAGGAAAGATTCAGTTAAATTCTCAATCATATTTCAAGACCTAGACCGGTTCAGTTAATCGACTCCAAAGATTTCTTATCCAGTCCAAGGCCTTCTCTAGTCCAGCTAAATCGACCCCAAACAGATTTTTCTGATGAAGACTCAGTAGAAGTTATCAAAGGTTTTTCTCAGACGCCCGCTTTTGAGATTATAATTTCCTATGGTTCTCTCCCGACGTTGTGGAGGTGATAATTCCATTCCAGGTTTTTCTCAGACGCCCGCTTTTGAGATTATAATTTCCTATGGTTCTCTCCCGACGTTGTGGAGGTGATAATTTCATTCCAGGTTTTTCTCAAACGCCCGCTTTTGAGATTATAATTTCCTATGGTTCTTTCCCGACGTTGTGGAGGTGATAATTCCATTCCAGGTTTTTCTCAGACGCCCGCTTTTGAGATTATAATTTCCTATGGTTCTCTCCCGACGTTGTGGAGGTGATAATTCCATTCCAGGTTTTTCTCAGACGCCCGCTTTTGAGATTATAATTTCCTATGGTTCTCTCCCGACGTTGTGGAGGTGATAATTCCATTCCAGGTTTTTCTCAGACGCCCGCTTTTGAGATTATAATTTCCTATGGTTCTCTCCCGACGTTGTGGAGGTGATAATTCCATTCCAGGTTTTTCTCAGACGCCCGCTTTTGAGATTATAATTTCCTATGGTTCTCTCCCGACATTGTGGAGGTGATAATTCCATTCCAGGTTTTTCTCAGACGCCCGCTTTTGAGATTATAATTTCCTATGGTTCTCTCCCGACGTTGTGGAGACGATAATTCATTTCAGGTTTTTCTCAAACGTCCGCTTTTGAGATTATAATTGCCTATGGTTCTCTTCCCGATCCTGCGAAGATGGTAATTCCCACCAAGATTTTTTAAACGAGCGTTGTTGAAGTTTAAAGTCACCCAAGGTTCTCTCACTGCTCATGCTGAGGTAGCAACCACCCCTGTTTCATTCATCACCTTTTAAAGATCCAGACTCAGCTCCTGTAACCAGTCAGGACACATCTATACCAAGCATCTTAAAACCAGCTCCTGCAACATGTCAGGTACTCATTTTTCTTTTGCAGGTATACAGGTTCTCGCTAAGGAATCTCTTATGCGATCAACGTCCAGATGGCATCTATAAGCCCATCATCCTACTCGTCAATCTCTAAATGGCATCTATAAGCCCATTCCCATCATCGCATTGCTACTATGTGAGCGCAAATTTCTGGGCACTCTAGTGTTCAATCACCTTCTACCCTCGGATTACGAAAGGCACGTCAGCCAATCTGCATCCTCAGGTCTAAGAAGATTGAACAGGGGCAACTGTTGTACCCCAAAATTTGCCCTCCCATATTCTTCAAGAAATTGCCAAGTCAAGCTTCAAACCTCCCCAAGGGTTGCACAGTCAAGGGCCTCCTAAGCAGTCAAAATTAGGGTTTTTGTTCTGATCAAGAAAATGAAGTTTCCAAGGGCCCAATCAAGTCCCACATGCCTACAAATATGGTCAAGCATCCTCATATCAAGTTTCAAGACTTTCAGCACAAAATTGCACAGTCAAAAACCCTAATTGCACTACAGTCAATTGTAGGGGCAAAATGGTCATTTGACAGTCAAAAGTTCAAATTTTTGGTCAACATATCATTTTGAAGCCACAAACATCATTTGATCAATGCTTGATCATGATTCTCAAAGCTTGGCTCAAAAATCATCAAGATGCAAAAGTTTCTATTTTTGGACAGTTGAAAAAGTCAACTGTAACTTGACCAAGGCATAACTTTTTCATGGTTCATCAGAAAAATTCCATCCAATGCTCATCTTGAAGGGGGAGACATTTCCTACAACTCCTCTTCATACTTCAAGTCCAAGAAATGCTCTCACAAAAAGTTATCAATTTCAACATTATAGGTCATTTTCAAAAGTCAACAAAAAGGGACTTTAAGTCAAAGACCATAACTTGGGATTGGTAAATCAAAATGACATGGGACCAAGGACATTGGTTAGAGGACTCAAAAACCTTTCCAAAATGTCCAAGAACATGAGCAAAGCTTAAAAATTGAGCAAGTTATGCATTGGAGAAGTTGGGAAATTTTTGTGAAATGGCCAAAATCATTTATCCTTGAAATCTCATTTTTGACAAAAGGGGCCCACTTTTTCCACTTGAATTAACTTGGCCATGCTTCCCACGTGTCCCACCTTTTATTTCAGATTTTTTTATTAATTTTTTCATTTTTATTGATTTTATTGGATTTAATTAATTTTAAATCTTTTAAAATCAAAAGAAATTCAAAAAAATTAATTTAAGGGAATATTTGGTTTTGATTAACCTTGAAACATCATTAAGCACATCCCATTTTCGTGCCAAAGCTCAAAGAAGCAAGAATTCAAAAATGGACTAAAAAATGGAAAGTTGGTTATGGAGGTTCATGGAGAATCTTGGAATTGAAGGCTATGCATTATGGAGCCATAATTTCTCTTCCTACACATTGCATAAGACCTATACAATTGATACACAACAAAATTGGACCAGGAGCAGCGCCCTATTGCTCAAATCAAACTTGAAATTTTTTGCAAGAAACTCAAATCTGAAAACACCTTTGCAAGGCGATTCAAGTCTCAAAACATATCTCATTAGCTTCCTCAAGCACTACTGAACGTTTTCCAATCACAAACGCTCATCAAAACGCTCGAAATTGGTAACATGAACCGCCCCTGTACAGAAAAAAATCCATGATCGTGCATCCTCATTCATGCGTTCATTACAAGTTTTAATTGTTGATTTACATTCCTCATGCTATTCTGAAGCTAACCCATGTATTTAATTGTGTTTTTATGCCTTGTATACGATTATGCCATTGTTGCTTTTTAGGGTTTGCAGGGTTTTGAATTAGGGGTTTTAAGATGAGGTAAAATTAGCAAGCCACAGTATCATAGTCATGATCAGTGCACCTGGACGAAGAAGAAGCCATGCTCGCGCTCAATTTATGAGTGTTCCTGGGCTAATCGCTATTTTTTAATAGCTGGCCTAGGAGAACACGTAAAAAAACGTTGCCTAATGTATGTGTGTTTCAGGGACGAGGAAGAAGATGACCTCGTGGCGTCAATGGATTGGCCAGTTTAAAAATTCGCGCGAAGAATCAACATTAACGCTTGTTTTATTTATTATATTTGTTATCCATTATATATTAACACGCGTGAATCAACTCAGTTGGTAGAAGGCTTTGTTGTTAACGTACATGACCTGGGTTCGGGCCCCAGGTCTTCAGCATTCTCAATATTATTTTTCAGTTGATTTTCATATGCAGGTTCCATATTGAGGCACACCCTACACCTCCATAATCAAGCCATCCACCTGTCCAAATTCACCAATCCAAAGGCCACGCTCTGAGGTACATGGTGAGGCCAAGTCAAAGCTACCACACGTGGCCTGGAAAAGTCAACAAGGCCCCCAGTAATGGGCCAGAAATTGCTGGGCCAACCTCCAAATTAGGGGCTTCACCCCCTTAGGTTTTGCAATTTTCTTTCTTTTTTTTTTTATTATTTTTATATTCTTTTAATTATTGCCTTCTTTTAATTAATTAATATTTTCATAATAAATATAAAAAAACACAAAAAAAATCAGAAAAGATAAAAATAATAAATATTTTATTTTAGTATTAATTTTGTAAATAAATCCCATAATTAATTTAGATTTAATTTTAGGTTGTAATTTAATTCTTTTTTCACAATAAACCAAAAATAATAAAAATAGATCTTTGACCCTTTTTACCCTTTTTTTAAATATTTTATTATAAGTATCATCAACCATTAATTTTGTAAATAAATTTTATAATTAATTTAGTTTTAATTCTAGGTTTTAACTTTAATGCATTTTCTTTAATAAATTAAAAACAATTAGAATTAGAATTAATTATTTGACTTTTAATTAATTTAATTTTCTTTAATGTCATAAATACAAAAACATAAAAAAATGAGTTCTTTCTTTTTATTTAACTTGATTATTTTAACTTAATTATTTTAAATTCCTTCAAAGGGTTCAACGCCCTCGCATTCGATTACGTTTTTGTTCGCGCGTTTTATTTATTTCTTTTGTGAATATAATGTACTTGTTCCAAAGCCCTGTAATAGCTATTAGACATTTATTTTCTGCACTTTATTTTAAATCGGGTCTGGATTAATTTGGCGTTGTAGACCCGCGCCTTTGTAATAGCGTAGGACCTTTTATCTTTCCCGCATTTTAAATTCCCGCACCTTTAACTGTTAAACAATAACATGAAAGAATGAATGTCCAAAAATAAAATCGAAACGTAGATCACCAATGCATGACAAGACAAACAATAAACTGAAAATGACACACAATTCACACACCACCCCTAGGGTACGCCTCATTGTTGCCTTGCCTCGAAAGGTGATCGTCGAGTAGAGGGTGTCTTAGTAAGTCCTCATGATCCGGGAACCTGGCATGAGGGTAGCTTCTAAGGTGTCTTCCTATTGCTCTGGTGATCACCATGTCCCGAACCTCGAATTGACCCGAACACCTCCAACGGTGGTGCTACCTACCTCTCAATGGTGGGATGGCACTACTTTAAGGACATTTACACAGACGAATTCCTTAGGGTAGGTAGATTCTCATAGATACTTGCTCTTTTCAAAAAAACGAACAAAATACTTTTCACACCTTACACTTTCAAAAAGTTTTCAAACAATACTTCATACACTCTTGAGGACTGATACAAGAGTTACCTAGAAGTTTTCAAACGAACTTTTTCAAAACCCACACACACTTGAAAAGCAAACAAACATTTTGAAAACACAAATGAGCAAGTACCTAAGAGCCCATGGATAACCATGGATAGAAAGGGTGCTAACACCTTCCCTTTCTATAATCTACCTCCCGAACCGAGAGCAATCTCTTTAAGGAATTTTTCTGTGCTTTTGTCCTTTCCAATTGGAGAAAATAAAAGACGGTGGCGACTCTTGCTTCCGCGACATTTCGTGAACCAGCGTTAAACAGTCAGTTCCAGATCCACCGATCACACTGGGCATAAGAGCAATGTGTGTAGTGCTGAGGTGAAGAGATGTTTCCATTGTGGTAAGACGGGACATGCTATATCTGAGTGCAAGCATAAAGAGATGATTTGCTTCAATTATGGTGAAAAAGTACACATTGGTAGTCAGTGTCAGAAACCAAAGAAGGCGCAAACCAATGGAAAGGTGTTCACTTTTACTGAGAATCATACGGCTAATGAGGACAGACTCATCAGAGGTACATGTTTCATTAATAGTACTCCTTTAATTATTGTTATTGATACCGATGCTGCTCATTGCTTTATTGCTTCTGATTGTGTTGAAAGATTGGGTCTTATGTTGTCTTCTATGAAAGGAGAGATGGTCGTCGACACTCCAGCCAAGGGGTCGATGACTACTTCTTTGGTGTGTTTAAAGTGCCCATTGTCGATCTTTGACAAAGACTTTGTTGTTGATTTAGTTTGTTTTCCTTTAAGTGGATTAGATGTGATCCTAGGTATGAACTGGTTAGAGCATAACTATGTTCATATTAGTTGTTATAACAAGTCAACGAGGTTTTCTACTCCTAAATAAGAGGAAGCTGGTCTGTTGTCTACGAGACAGTTGCGACCGTTTATGCAAGAGGAGGCTCAGATGTTCTCGTTGATGGCGTCACTATCTGTCAAGAATCAAGCTGTAATTGAACAATTGCAAGTGGTGCGTAAATTTCCTGAAGTTTTCCCTAATGAAATTCCTGATGTACCGCCAGAGAGAGAAGTCAAATTTGCTATTTGTTGTACCCCAAAATTTGCCCCGTCATTTCTCACAAGGATTCTCAAGGTTCAAGCTTGCACATGTACATTGGGACTTTCCAATATCAAGATTAAAAGGAAAACTGTCAAAAAGGGGGAAAACAGATAAAATTAATATTTTGACAAATTTGGAGGAAAATAAGTGTTTTTCGATTCAGCTCCTTCGGTTGGCCTTTTGGCCTCTTTCGATACAAGCTTGGCTTACATCCTTGACTGGGCGTGGGCCTCTGGTTCACTGGCTTGGATTCACAAGGCACAAAGCCTCTAGTGGCCTCCTTTGATTCCAAGGCAAAAGGATTCCTTTTGGCATCCTTCGATTTGCACTTTTTGCCTCCTGTATTTCTCTTTCGTTTGGACATCTTCGCAAGCCTAGCGTACCTGTTTCATTTGGGAACTTGACTCCCTTCATGCTTTCTTCATTTGGGTGTATGAATCCTTCAGTACAAGCTTTTGGTCACACCTTTCGTTTGGGCATGTGGTTTCCTTCATGCAAGCCTTCATTTGAACAAAGATCTTTTTCATGTTTGCATGAAGTCATAAAGCAGGGACCCCCCATGTACACTCCTTCGTTTGTCCACTTGGACCTTTGGCAGGCAAGCCTTTGACTGGACATAACCACCTTCACAAGGTTTCATTTACAACTGTATCCCCTTTGAATCAGCATCTTTCGAATCCAACTCTGGGCATCCCATTTGAAGGACATGCTTGATGGTCCATTCGAAGGATTTACAAGTCCACTTTAAGGCATGTTTTTGGTGACCCATCCAAGGGTCACACTTTTGGATCCTTCGAAGGATGCACAAAAGTGACTCAATCGAAAGGCACTTATTAGAGGAAAATCAAATACTATTGTTTGGAGAAGAGTCTGGTCGAAGAAGGGTCAAAACGAAAGGATGATATTCAAAGATGCTTGCTACCAAGTTCAGGCCTAGTGCACTGGGCAAAACTGCTGCACAACAATCCTGAAACACTGCCCCATTCTTGCACCAAAATAGCATACAAGGCACTGTCTCTCAAAAGCTACAAAGAGCAGGTTACTCAAATTGTTCAAACCTTTTGTTTTCCCTCCAAAAGCTTCAGGTAGCCTTGCCTATAAATAAGAGGCTCCAACACATGTTTAAGGAGGACTTTTTGGCCTGAGGAACGAATCTTCAAATTTCTCAAACACCATAAAGTTCTCAAACACTTAAACACTTGTGAAAACACAAACCCATAATCCAAACACTTGTCCCCTTCAAATCTGAAACATCCCTGTACCTGGTTACCCTTCGAATCCAGCAGGAAGAACCTCACATCTATTCTTCTCTTTCAAATCCAGCATCAAAGGCCTAACCCCTGGTCCCTCCTTTCGAATCCAGAAGCGCTCAAGGCAACTACCTAAGGGCCCAACACACATCCCAACCTCAAGCAAGTTAAGTCATCCTTAACCTTGGATCCTTCGTTTCCAGCACAACATGGAAATAAAATTCCTTTTCGTTTCAAACATATACACAACATTTCTTTCCCTTTCGTTTACACCATTTAAGTTTGTTTTTATTTCCTTTCCTTTTCGTTTTGTTCTTTGGTTTGGTACAAATTCTTTAAGAACTAACTTGGCCCTAAGATAATTCTAGCATGGCCTTAGGCCATGTTTCTATTTAATGTCTCAAATGAAAGGAACACAAAATAGGAAGTAAGAAACCAAGCCTCTGGCTTCCATACTAACCTCTAGGTCAAACGAAAGAGGCAGCCGGAAGACACACTATGTTGACTTCCAGGCCCAGTCGAAAGGCACGCCATGCTGACATCCAGGCCCAGAGGAAAGGCATGCCTGCACTGATTCCATTATGTTGTACCCCAAAATTTGCCCTCCCATATTCCTCAAGATTTGACAAGAATAATTCTCAAATTGCTCAAGATTGCTCAAGGATTGCACAGTCCAAATACCTCATAAGCCAGCTGAAATTAGGGTTTTGGTTCTTTCAAGGAATTGGAGGTTTTCAATGGCTCAATCAAGTCTCATATGCCCATATACATCCTCAAGCACCTACATGACAAGTTTCAAGACTCACAGGGCCAATTTGCACAGTCAAAAGCCTCATTTGATCCACAGTCAACTACAAAGGGCAAAATGGTCATTTTGCAGTCAAAAGTCAGAATTTTTGGTCAACATCTTATTTTGAGTCCACAATCATCATTTGATCAAGTCTTGATCATGATTCCACAAGAATGGCTCAAAAATCATCAAGATGCAAAAGTTACTATTTTTGGACAGTAGAAAAGTCAACTGTATCTTGACCAGGGTATAACTTTTTCATGGTTCATCAGAAAAATTCCATCCAATGCTCATTTTTAAGGGGATGACATTTCCTACAATCCATCTTCACATTCCAAGTCCAAGAAATGCTCTCACAAAAACTTATCAATTTCTACATTATAGGTCAAATTCAAAAGTCAACAAAAATGCACTTTAAGTCAAAGGACATAACTTGAGATTGGTAAATCCAAATGACATTGGACCAAAGGCATTGGTTAGAGGACTTCAAGACCTTTCCAAAATGTCCAAGAACATGTTCATATGATTAAAATTGAGCAAGATATGCATTGGAGAAGTTGGGAAATTTTTGTGAATTTGCAAAAGTCAACTTTGCTCAAAACACCTTATTTTTGCTAATGGGCCTCAAATCTCTTCTTGAAACTTCATCCATGGCCTATGCACGACCCATCAAGCTTAATTGAATTTATTTTCTTATTTTTTATTGATTAATTAGATTTTTAATTAATATTAATTCATTTAATTAATTTAAATTGTAGGAAAATACAAGATTTGGTTTTTCAATCTTTTTGTGAAGCAAATATGGTCAAGATATACTGGCAATTTCGTGTTCAAATCAAAGATGCAAAAATCTCCAAAATTGGCAACTTTATTCAATCATGAAAATGAAAAAAGATTTGATTTTCAATCAAATATTCAATCATCAATTCAATGGATTTTTGCTCAAGATTTTGACCTAATTCCATTCCTCTATATATATGCAAGCTACCCTGATGGAAAACACGGGAGAAAGTTGCAGAAAAGAGGCCATAACATATTGGAAAATTTCAAGAAAAGTTGAAACTGACTTTTGCATTCTAGGGCAATTTAAAGACTTTTGTTGATTCTAATACACTGCAGGAGGTTCCCAGGACGTGTTACAATCAAATTCCAGCTTCAAAGCTCAAGAAATCACTGAGAACAGGACCACGGTTTGCACATTTTATCCATAATCGTAACTCTTAATTCATGAGCATTTAACATGATTTTTTGATTGTTTTGCATTGCTAGTAATCATATGAAGCTAATGGCATAAGTTAATTGAATTATAATGCACAGAATCACAAGATGCCATGGACGATTTCTAGGGTTCTTAAGCTTTGAAATTGGGGATTCCCAAACCAGGAAAAATTGAGACTTGTGAGACCCATGACTGAATTCGTTGAACCAAGACGAACAAGATTGAACCCTCGCAAAATATTTATGTGAACCACAGTTCTATTCGCTATTTTTCGCCACTGTAGTTTGTGGGGGTTAAAAACCCCCGCTATCTAATGTGTTTTTATGCAGAACGAAGGAAGAAGACGAGGACGTGTTAACGTATGGTTGGCCGGTTTAAATCTTAGCGTGTTTTTTCATAGTTTCAGCATATTAATTGAGTTTTACATATTATATTTATTTGCTATTCCTATATTGAATAAACGCGTTAGTTGGATTGGAAAGCAGGTGAGTGGAAAGGCTATTGGGACATGGGTTCGAATCCCAGGTCCCCCAAAATATTTGTTTCTTTTCCTCCTGATCTGGGCCATCACCCCCACAAGTTTCTTTCTTTTCCTTTTTATTTTCTTTTATTAATTATTATTACTATCATTATTTAATTAACATAATTAATTATTTTCATAATAAAAATCAGAAAACTAAAAAATGTAATATTATTATTATTATTATTATTTATTAATTTCACCCTTTATTATTTTTGTAAATAAATTCTAACAAATTAATTTAGTCTTTTTAATTAGGTTAATTTTTTATATTTTCACAATAATTTAAAATAAATTAGAATTAGGGTTTTTACTAACTTTTGACTATTTTTTATTTATTTCATTAACACATAAAAAACTCAAAAAATATTTCTTTTTATCAATTAATTAGTTTTAGGTTTAATTTAATTCATATAACCAAAACTTCTTTCTTTCTCAAAAAAGGGTCAAAACCCTAAGAACTTCTCCGATCCAATTTTCTCTCGCGCGCATGTTCGTTCTTGATTAATTTTTGATCCATATTTATGTATTTGCTCCGAGGATGTAATAGCGTTAATTAGGACTTTTTATCGCTTTCATTTATTTTCCGCAATTTACTTTTCAAGGGTTGTTTTTGGCGATGTAAATACTCGACGCCTTGTAATAGCGTAGATTTATTTTCCGCGACATTTAACTGTTAGATGTATGTTAACTGGGCTATGCATGACAAGACTTATCTGAAAATTAAAATCAAAACGTAGCTCACCATAACATGTGCAAAGATAATTTAACTGAATCCTGACACACTCGCACATGCCACTCTTAGGGTACGCCTCACTTGGTTGCCTCGACGTGGTCATTGAGTATAGGGTGTTTTAGAGGTCGCCCTCTTGTCTAAAGATCCAAGTTGCCTCGAAACGGTTGCCTCGGATAAAAAGGATCTAGGACATTAGGGTTACCGCTAGGGCGCCCTACTATTGCTTTGGTGACCACATGTCCCATTAATCGAATTGACCCGAAAAACTCCAACGACGGTGCTACCTACTTCTCAATAGTGGGATAGTACTGTCTAAAGGACATTTACACAGCTTAATTTCATTTGAGTAGGTAGAGGTTCTTAGATACTTGCTCTTTCAAAAACAAAAATACTTTTCGCACTTACACTTTTCTGACAAAAGTTTTCAAACAAACACTTCATACACTCTTGAGGACAAATACAAGAGTTAAATCGAAGTTTTCAAATAAACTTTTTTCAAAACCCACAAACACAAAGCAAAACATTTTTGAAAGCATAGTGAGCAAGTACCTAAGAGCCCGTGGATAACCACGGATAGAAAGGGTGCTAACACCTTCCCTTTCTATAATCTACCTCCCGAACCGAGAAACATCTCGAAAAGGAATTTTGCTGTGCTTTTGTCCTTTCCTTGTTGGAGAAAATAAAAGACGGTGGCGACTCTTGCTTACCGCGACATTTTGCGAACCAATATTTCAAAACAGTCAGTTCTATTTCCACCGATCACACATCCCCTAGTCGAAGGAGGCAAAAAGGCAAATCGAAGGGCATGACTCCACTGACTCCAGACCCCAAATCGAAGGAGGTTAAAGAGTGCAAAATCGAAGGGTCTTCTGCCTGAATCGAAAGACCCATTTTTTTCTTGCTTTTATTTTTGCCTTTATATTTTCATGCAATTCAATATGGTTGTAATAGTGCAGTATTTTACCTTTATGCATTTTATTACTTTTATATGATTGATAGTAAAATAGGGTATGAATGGCAAGATAAAAATAACAAGTAGAAAACCCCTAATCAAAGACTAAATGCATGCAAATTAAACACACTATTCACACATGCACCCTTAGGGTAATCTCACTTGTTGCCTCGGAAAAATAGTCATGTCCCTCAAATATGGGCATTTTAGAAAAGACCCTCGATAAAAGATCGTAGTCCCTCGATGAACCTCAATGTTGCCTTCGGTAAACGATCTAGTCTCTAAACGACATTGCTAAAACGTCCCATAGGTTGCCTTCTATGACTATACAAACGTCCCATGTCCGTACCTTCACATCTAATGATGGGGCTTCTTACCAAATCAATGGTAAGATAGCAACCTCTAAAGGAGGAGGAAAAGAACATTTAAGACCTTTTGAGTAGGCAGGTTACTCCTAGGTGCTCGCTTGCTCACAACAAAAATATTTTGTACACCCAGACTTTCATTTGAAACATTTTCAAAAGTTAAAACACTTTGTACGCATTCTTATAGAAACGAGAACCATTACAAAGACACCTTTTCAAAATCACTTTCAAAAACAAATTCCACAAACACTTCTTTGAACTATTTTTAAAACAACACTTTGTACGCATTCTTATAGAAACGAGAACCATTACAAAGACATTTTTAAAATACTTTCAAAACCCACACCACAAGCACATTTTCAAACAAAAAGCAAGTGATCTAGCAAGCAACTAAGAGCCCGTAGATAACTACAGATGGAAAGGGTGCTAATACCTTCCCTTTTCACAACCTACCCCCCAAACTCAAGAAAGGGTGCTATCCGCAACAGTTGTGATCAAACGCAAAACACCCTAGTCAGTTATCCCACCGTGTTATACAATTGATCTTATACCTGGTACCAAACCTATTTTTATGGCACCATACAGGATGTTTGCATCTGAATTTTCGGAAATAAAGAAGCAATTGGAAGAGTTACTTGAAAATAAATTTGTAAGACCAAGTGTACCACCGTGGGGAGCTCCAGTGTTACTAGTAAAGAAGAAAGATGAAAGTATGAGGCTTTATGTTGATTATAGACAATTGAATAAAGTGACGATTAAGAACAAGTATCCGCTTCCGAGAATAGATGACTTGATGGATCAATTTGTGGGTGCTCGAGTGTTTAGTAAGATTGATTTGAGGTCAGGTTATCATCAGATTAAAGTGAAGGATGAAGATATCCAGAATACGACTTTCAGAATGCATTATGGACATTATGAGTATTCAGTGATGCCTTTTGGTGTTACTAATGCGCAAGTAGTATTCATGGAATACATAAATCGTATCTTTCATACTTATTTGGATTAGTTTGTAGTGGTGTTCATTGACGACATTTTGATTTACTCTAAATCAGAGGAAGAGCACGTAAAACACTTAAGGATAGTATTAAAAGTCTTGAAAGATAAGAAGCTATATGCAAAGTTGTCTAAGTGTGAATTTTTGTTAAAGGAGGTTAGTTTTCCTGGTCATGTGATCACAGGTAGTGGCATTGATGTAGATCCATCTAAAGTAGATGTTGTGTTGCAATGGGAAACTCCAAAGTTGGCTCCTGAGATTAGAAGCTTTTTGGGATTAGATGGTTATTATAGAAGGTTTATCAAAGGTTTTTCTAAGTTGGCACATCTGTTGGTTAAGTTGACTTGTAAAGGTAGAGCTTATATGTGGGATGTTCAGTGTGAAGAAAGTTTTGCAGAATTAAAGAAGAGATTGACGTCGGCTCCGATTTTGACATTACCTAATCTAGGAAAACCTTTTGTGGTATACTGTGATGCTTCTAAAATGGGCTTAGGAGATGTGCTTATGCATAATGAAAAGGTAGTTGCTTATTGTAATACAGTGGCAGAATTGACTGTTATACTGATTTTTACGTTTGTATTCGCAATGTTGCGGTTAGCAAGAGTTACCACCGACTTTTCTTTTATCTAACAAAGGAAAGGGTGAAAAGAACAGGAAAGAACTTTCGAGATTTTTTCTGAGTAAGGGGGGTAGGTTATGGAAAGGGAAGGTATAAGCACCCTTTTCATCCTTAGTTATCTACGAGCTCTTAGTTGCTAGCTCATTTTGAAAATGCTTTGTGTTTGTGTAAGTGTGTTTTGAAGATATTTTGAAAAGACGCCTTAGTGCAGTGAACTTTGTAATGTTTCTCGTTTTGGCGAGAACATATAAAAAGTGTTTTTTTTGTCTTTGAAAATATTTAGAAAAGAGTTTGTGTATGTGTGAAAAAATTGTTTTTTGATTGTTTTTATGAGCAAGAAACTAGGAGGTATCTACCTACTCGAAAGGTTTGTTCTTTTCCTCTTTTCCTTTAGACAGTTCTATCCTACTATTAGTGAGTAGGTAGCCCTATCGTTAGATTTCTAAGGGACGGGCGAGGGTCATCGTACAATCACGAAAGCAACTAGTAAGATACTTTAGTAATTACCCTAAGGTTTTAAGATCATATACCGAGGCAACATCGAAAGGGTCGTTGAGGGACTTATGATATTTAAACCAAAGGGTCACCACTAAAATCTCTTACGTTCGAGAGTCGTGACTGTTTACTCGAAGGCAACAAGTGGAGGTACCTTAGAGGTGCGTGTGTGCGAGTGTATTGTATTTCAGTTATTTATCTTCGGATGTTAGGTTTGCTAACGTTTGTTTTTAAGTCTTTTCATACAAACCTATTTGCATTCATCTAACAGTTAATTGTATAAATACAAAAAATAAAATGCGGGAATTTAAAGACCCACAGGTATTACATCCCATAAGCAGTTACATAATAGAAAAAAAAGCGAGGAAATATAAACTACGAATATTACAAAGTTATCCATGCGACCTATACATTTGTTTTCTAGAATTTAAATAGTAAAAGAATAAATAAAAAGAAATTAAAGTATAAAATAAAAGAACTAAAATCCTAAGCAAGAAAATGTTTTTAGTTTTTTTTTATGAGAAAAAAGAATTTTGTATTAATAATAATTGGAATTTGATTTATGAAAATAAATTAATTATAAAACTCTAATTCTAATTAATTAATTAATTAAAAAAGTTATTAAAAATAATTAATTAAAATTAACCTTAACATAACAAAATAAAGAAACTAATTCTAATATTTTTGTGGTTTTGATTTTAATGATGTTTTTATGATTTTTTTTAATAAAAGGAAATTAATTGAAAAAGAAAAATGTAAATTAAACAAAACAAAAAAAATAGAAAAAGAAAAGATGGGCTTGCTGTAAGAGAACTGGGGGTGAGAATCTGAAATTTTCTAAGCCCAACTTGGTTGGACCCAACAACTGCGTATGATTTGGTGTGCATAGCCCTTGAGGTTCCATGGTAGAAGCGCGTCCTTGAGAAGCTAGATCTGAAACTCAAAAGTTCTTGAGCTCTAACAATGTCATCCTACAATCTAAGCACTTAAACTCACGTGTGATACGTTAGATCCATTCCAAACATTGATAACAACCTGGATGTATGCATAGAATTAATTTAAACCGTACAATGAAAGAGTTTAGGATCCAAATTTTTAACAAAAATCGGTGGGCTTGCTGTGGCTGTTCTGGCGTGTTTGAGAGTGAGCTACGAATATGTATGGCCTCCTAGAACCTTTAGGAAGATGATACAAGGCTTGAAATTGCTCAAATATGGCCGGAAATTGCTATACGAAATTGCAAATTTCTTTGAAAAATATGAAGAATTCGGGCAAGCTTTTGGAGAGAATTTTTAAGAGGAATTTGCATTTAGAATTTCGTGCCCTTTCTTGCTTGAAATGTTATGTATTTATAGAGTTAGGAGAAAAGCAAGTATGGCAAGAAACAAAGCTTTCTAGGCCATGAGACAAAAGTCCAACACATTGAAAGTTTGTCATATTTGGATGATCCTTGCCATTCTTGATTATGCATGAACCTAGACAGTTTTTTTTGGTCTTTGCATGAAATATTTGGCTCCATGATGGGTCAAGTCAAGCCCAAATGCACTAGCCCATTATTTCTTGTATTTTTATCTAATTTATTTGATTTGATTTATATTTAAATGAATAAAAACTCAAATAAATAAAAATAAAAATTACAATAGTGAATGGTTAGGTTTAGAGGTCCTTGTGTATGTCATAAACATGTTTGAACCCTAAAAGTTAGGTTCATTATCCTAAAAATGAAATTTTGCTCAAAGTTGACTTCATGCATTTCTTGAAAATTTCCCAACTTGTGCACCTTATAGCTTGTTCAATTTTCATCTTTTGAAGTTTATCTTTGACTTTTTGGAAATCCCAAGATGTCCCCTTAAATCTCTATGTTTACCATTTTTTCTTTTGAAGACATCATCTTGATGTAAGTTGTCTTGACAAAAAAGTGTCTTTTGTTGACTTTTGAAATTAACCTATAATGTATTATATCATATCTTCCAAATGAAGCATTTTTTGGACTTGAGAAAAAAAAATAAAAGTTGTATATAATTGAATTTTATTCAAAATGGGCTTTAGTTGGGGAAGAGTTGATGAAGCATGTGAAAGTTATGCCTGCTCAAAGTTCAGTTGACTTCTCCTAAGGAAACCCTAATTTGGCAATTCTTGACTTTTGATGATCTGGGGGCTTTCATTGAGGAATCAGGATCAATACTTGATCAAATGATGAATATCACTTCAAAATGTTGATGTTGACCAAAAATATTGAAGTTTGACTGTATATTGACCACAGTTGAATTTTTGACCAATATAGTTGATTTTCAATCATCTGAGCCATTGACTGAGCAAACTTATGATGTAGGACTTGAAACTTGACATGAACCTTATTGAGGACCTATGGAGAACCATGAAAGCCAATTGAGACCTTTGCAACTCAAAATTATTTGAGGAACTCAAAACCCTAATTATAGACCCCTTGCTTAGGAGGAGGTTTGACTGGTCAACCCTTGAGTATCTTGAGAACCTTTGAAAGCATGTCTTGAGAAAAATGGGAGGGAAACTTTTGGGGTATAACAGATGCCCATGTTCAATCTTCTTAAAAATGAAGAGTTAGATTGGCATGTCTGTCATTCGTGACTTGAAGGTAGAAGATGATTGAACACTTAAGTGCCCAGAAATTTGCACTCGCCTGTGCAAGAGGTAACGCTGCTGGTTGATTGTAACAAGAATGGGCTTATAGATTCCATTTGGAGAGGTGATGGAGAGTCGTAAGAGATGGGCTTATAGATTCCATCCAAAGTAACTGTTGACTTCAAACTGGAAGAAGTAACAGAATAAATCTATGGTTGATTTAATCTGAGCCAAGAGATGTCTATGCTTATCTACAACTGGAAGAAGTATCAAAATAAATATATGGTTGATCTAATCTTATCCAGAAACTATCTGCGACCGTTTTCAACTGGAAGAAGTATCATAATAAATCTTTGGTCGATTTAATCTGAGCCAGGAAAGGTCTATTATTTGCCTTTAATTGGAAGAAGTATCAGAATGAATCCATGGTCGATTCACTCTGAGCCATAAGAGGTCTTTACTTGTCTTTAACTATAAGAAGTATCAGAATAAATATTTGGTTGATTTAATCTGAGCTAGAATAAGGATCTGCTGGAAGAAGTATCAGAATAAATCTTTGGTCGATTTACCCTGAGCCAGAAAACATTTATGTCCGACTTCGACTGGAAAAAGTATCAGAATAAATCTTTGGTTAATTTAATCTGAGCCAGAAGAGGTCTCTTTGTCTTTAACTAGAAGAAGTATCTGAATAAATCTTTGGTCGATTTAATCTGAGCCAGAAAAAGGTCTACTAGAAGAAGTATCAGAATAAATCATTGGTCGATTTAATCTGAGCCCGAAAAAGGCCAGTTGGAAGAAGTATCAGAATAAATCTTTGGGCCGATTTAATCTGATCCAACCACTATCTATGCTTTTTTTATCTGGGAGAAGTATCAGAATAGACCTACACCTTATCTAAGCTAAGCCAGAAGAATGTCTACTGGAAGAAGTATCAGAATGAACCTTTGGTTGATTTATTCCGAGCCAGCGACTATCTATGACCGTCTTCAACTGGAAAAAGTATCAGAATAAATCTTTGGTTGATTCAATCTGAGCCAGAAAAGGTCTTTGTTGTCTTTAATTGGAAGAAGTATCAAATAAACCTACAGTTGGTTTAATCTGAGCCAGAAAAGGTCTATTGGAAGAAGTATCAGAATAAATTATTGGTCGATTTAATATGAGCCAGAAGATATTTATACTCATTTTATATCGAAGAAGTATCAGAATAAATCATTAGTCGATTTAATATGAGCCAGAAAAGGTCTACTGGAAGAAGTATCAGAATAAAATATTAGTCGATTTAATATGAGCCAGAACATATTTATGTTCATTTTATCTGGAAGAAGTATCAGAATAAATCATTGGTTGATTTAATCTGAGTCAGAAAAAAGATCTACTGGAAGATGTATCAGAATAAATCATTGGTCGATTTAATATGAGCCAGAAGATGATCTACTGGAATAATTATCAGAATAAATCATTGGTCGATTTACCCTGAGCCAAAAGATATTTATGTTTGACTTCAATTGGAAAAGTATCAGAATAAATCATTGATCGATTTAATCTGAGCCAAAAGAGGTATCTGTTGTCTTTAACTGGAAGAAGTATCAGAACAAATCATTGGTTGATTTTATCCGAGCCAACAGATAACTATGCTTGTTTTTATCCGGAAAGAGTATTAGAATAAATCTTTGGTCGATTTAAATCTGAGCCAAAAGAGGTCTCTGCTGTCTTTTACTGGAGGAAGTATCAGAATAAATCATTGGTCGATTTAAACTGAGCCAGAAAAAGATCTACTAGAAAATGTATCAGAATAAATCATTAGTCAATTTAATCTGAGCCAGAAAATGTCTACGACTGGAATAAGTATCAGAATAAATCACTAGTCGATTTAATCTGAGCTAGAAGTGGTCCCTATTGTCTTTAACTGGAAGAAGTATCAGAATAAATCATTGGTCGATTTAAACTGAGCGAAAAAAAGATCTACTGGAAAATGTATCAGAATAAATCATTGGTTGATTTAATATGAGCCGGTAGATATTTATGCTTATTTTTATCTGGAAGAAGTATCAGAATAAATATTTGTTTGATTTATCTGAGCCATAAAAGGTTTATGATCGTCTTCAACTAGAAGAAGTATCATAATAAATCATTGGTCGATTTAAATCTGAGCCATAAGAGGTCTCTGCTGTCTTTTACTGGAGGAAGTATCAGAATAAATCATTGGTCGATTTAAACTGAGCCAGGAAAAGATCTACTGGAAGATGTATCAAAATAAATCATTGGTCGATTTAATCTGAGCCAACAGATATTTATGCTTATTTTATCTGGAAGAAGTATCAGAATAAATATTTAATTGATTTATCTGAGCCAGAAAATGTCTACGACGGTCTTCAACTAGAAGAAGTATCAGAATAAATAATTAGTCGATTTAATCTGAGCCAGAAAAAGGTCAACTGGAAGAAGTATTAGAATAAAAAATTAGTCGATTTAATCTGAGCCAATGACTATCTACGACCATCTTCAACTGGAAGAAGTATTAGAATAATCTTTGGTTAATTTAATCTGAGCCAGAAGAGGTCTATGTTATCTTTAACTGGAAGAAGTATCAGAATAAATCATTGGTCGATTTAATTTGAGCCAGAAAAAAGGTCTACTGGAAGAATTATCAAAATAAATCAATGGTCGATTTAATCTGAGCCAGCAACTATGTACGATCGTCTTCAACTGGAAGAAGTATAAGAATAAATCATTGGTTGATTTAATCTAAGCCAGAAAAGGTCTCTATTGTCTTTTAACTGGAGGAAATATCATAATAAATCATTGTTCTATTTAATCTGAGCCAAAAAAAAGGTCTACAGGAAGAAGTATCAGAATAAATCAATGGTGGATTTAATCTGAGCCAGCGACTATGTACGACCGTCTTTAACTGGAAGAAGTATCATAATTAATCATTAGTCGATTTAATCTGAGCCAGAGGATGTCTCTGTTGTCTTTTAACTGGAGGAAGTATCAGAATAAATTATTGGTCGATTTAATCTGAGCCAGAAAAAAGGTCTACTAGAAGAAGTATCATAATAAATCATTGGTCAATTTAATTTGAGCCAGCGACTATCTACGACCGTCTTCAACTGGAAGAAGTATCAGAATAAATCTTTGGTTGATTTAATCTGAGCTAGAAGAGGTCTATGTTGTCTTTAACTGGAAGAAGTATCAGAATAAATCATTGGTCGATTTAATTTGAACCCGAAAAGGTCTCTTGGAAGAAGTATCAGAATAAATCATTGGTCGATTTAATATGAGCTAGCAGATATTTATGCTTGTTTTTTATCTAGAAGAAGTATCAGAATAAATCTTTGGTTGATTTAATCTGAGCCAGAAAATGTCTTCAACTAGAAGAAGTATCAAAATAGATCTACACTGATCTAAGCTGAGCCAGAAGAATGTCCACTGGAAGAAGTATCAGAATAAAAACTTTGGCCGATTTATTCTAATCCAGAAGATGTTTTCTTTGATAAGATTGTCTGGTCCTACCATTAGTTGATGATGTTGGTCTTGTTGATTGATCTTTTCTTGAAAAGGTAAAGAGTTAGCCGTATGCAATGTCATGATGTATGAAATGCATTGCATAATAATGTTCTCAAAATAAATGAGATTGCGCCATATATGTTTCGTATGCATATGCTATGACATTTGGTAACTAATGTATGAATATATAATGTTAATGAAGTGAATTTGTAAACTTCAGTGACATCTTTGTCTGGGGAAAATAAATCCCTGATTGTCGCTAGGGATGAAGAGTATGCGTAATCTTCTGGGAATTGTTTCTGCTAGGGATTCCTACTTGCTGTTTGAAGAAACTCCATTGGGGAACATTGATTTATGCTCTCTAAGGGAACTTTGCTGGAGAGTGTTTACTCCTACTTGGGGAAGAAGAGGTTAAAACTTTCGTTATTTTTTGCTCTACTGGGAAGTTATGATTCCTTGTATACCCTAATTAGGGATAACATCGATGGATAATTTTTTGGCTCGTCTAGGAAGGATAAGGTTGACTGACATCTAATCCGATTTTAGATTCAGTAGCAACTCTCTGGGATAGTAATGACTTCACTAGGGAAGGGAGTTTTGCCAGTGACTCATGTCTATCTGAGGAAAAGACTCAAACTAGGGAGATTGGACCTCATTGGGGAAATAAACCCTGTTGGGGAAATAAACCCTATTGACGGAAGTCTGGACTCTATGGGAAGTAAACTCTGTTGATGGAGGAATATCCTACTGAGGAGAACACTTTGCTGAGGAGAATGAGCTCTGTTGGAGAGAAGTAGTCTGTAGAGGCTTTTACAGTTTTGAAAACTTAGCTGGGGAGAAGAATTCCCATACACTATAGTGATTGAGATCCCGTATATGAGCAATATTATTGGGAATAAGACTACACTCCTTTGCCTGCCGGAGCAATCTGATGGGAAAAATTGCGGGGAATGTATGACTTTGTGAAGATTACTTTGTAGGGATAATCTATTGAAGCGGCTCTGTGGGGATTTGTGGATGGCTTGGACGTCATCAACTTCTAGATCCCTTGGTGAATGTTGATCAGGGCGATGAGTCTTCTACTGATAGACAAGTGACGAGATGACGGGACATATTCGTACGCTTTAATCCCTAACTTTTGCCTGGATTGTCCTTTCAGATTTTAAGTCCACCGGGATACCCTTTTTTCCCAAGCCACCTATTGTACCCCAAAATTTTCCCTCTCACTTCTCAAGTAATCTCTCACGAGATCTCCCTTGGTTCAAGACTGCACAAGGTTTGATCAGCTCAAGACACCTCCTCAAGCACTGATGACTGAAAATTAGGGTTTGAGTTTTGTGATACGGTGGGAGAACTGACTTGAGGTTTTGCGTTTGTTTTCGCAAATGTTTCGGTTGAGCAAGAGTCGCCACCGACTTTTTATTTTATCCTAAGGAAAGGTTAAAAAGCACAGCAAAAACCTTTGAGATGTTTTCTTGGGTTCGGGGAGTAGATTATAGAAAGGGAAGGTATTAACACCCTTTCTATCCATGGTTATCCATGGGCTCTTAGCTACTTGCTTAGATCAACTTGCCTTGATTTTCAATTGTTTGAAATGGTGCTTTGTGTGATCATCTTGCTCTTGTAAGTGGTTTGCTTGGGCAAAAAATGACAATTCAGGATTTGGATTTGTCTCAGAGGGACTCTGAAAATCCAAGATGATTTCCTGAAGAAAGAGAGGGCAAATTTTGGGGTACAACAGTTGCCCCTGTTCAATCTTCTTGAACCTGAAGAGTTAGATTGGCAAGTTTGCCTTTCGCGACTCGAAGGTAAAAGGAGATTGGACACTAGAGTGCCCGGAAATTTGCACTCACATAGTAGAGTATCAACAATGCGATGGCGAGAATGGGCTTATAGATGCCATTTGAAGAGATGGTGGATAGGGAGATGGGCTTATAGATGCCATCTGGAGACGTGACAGAACCTTGTCGGGAATGGGCTTATATATGCCATTTGGAGGTATTGATCGCATAAGAGATTCCTTAGCGAGAACTTGCGTACTTTGAGAAAGAAAGATGTTTCCTGGCTTGTTACAGGTGTTAATCTTCAGTCTCTTCATGCAGATATGCCCTGGCTAGATACAGGTATCGAATCTACAATTGGTTGCTCACAGATGTGCCCTGGCTAGATACAGGAATCGAATCTGGAACTGTTGTCTACAGATATGCCCTGGCTGGATACAGGAATCGAATATGGAATTGTCGTCTACAGATATGCCCTGGCTGGATACAGGTATCGAATTTGGAGTTGTCGTCTACAGATATGCCCTGGCTGGATACAGGTATCAAATCTGGAATTGTCGTCTACAGATATGCCCTGGCTAGATACAGGTATCGAATCTGGAATTGTCGAAAAGGTTGGTAGAGATAGCTTTCCTGGCTGGATATAGGCGTAGACCTCTGACCTGAGAATGAAAGATAATTTCCTGGCCTGTTACAGGTGTTTGATCTTCAAACTCTTCATGTAGATATGCCCTGGCTAGATACAGGTATCGAATCTACAATCAATCACTCACAGATGTGCCCTGGCTAGATACAGGTATCGAATATGGAATTGTGATAGTTGATAGTAATCATCCTTGGATTGACTTTTCCTGAAAAGGCAAAACATTAGTTGTATGAAATGTCATGATGTCATGATGCTCAAAATGAGACAGTGTTGTATGCACTTTATCATGTATGCAAGCAGGATGTATGAAATGCGAAATGTTTATGAATGTATTTTCGTCTAGGAAAATAAATCCTTGACGACTGGCCGGGGAATCAAATCCTGGGCTGATGTTGAAGAGTAGAGTTCTTCGCTTCCACTGGAGATGATGGTTGCGAGAATAAACCGGCAGAAGAAGATGACTCCGTTGGGGAACAACTTTGTTAGAGAGATTACTCTGAGGGGAATTACTCTGTGGGAAGAGATATTTCGCTGAGGTTTTGATGAGAGCTCCGCTGGGGATTTCAACGATAAACTCCGCTGGGGATTTCAACGATAAACTCCGCTGGGGATTTCAACGATAAACTCCGCTGGGGACCGTTGATAAGTTATGTTGGGGAACTTTGATGAACTCCGCTGGGGATAGGAAGAATTTCACCGAGGACGGACTTTCCGTGGTAATTGGCTGAGGATAACCCAGTTATACCCTGATGAGGAAAATAATCTTTGACCCAAGTCGGGGAGAGACGTTCGTACTCTGCAGGGGATAAGCTTCAAGACCTGCTGGGGATATAGATTCCACTTTCCTGGGGAAACTTTCAGACTGTACTGGGGTGTTGGTATTCTGCCGGGGAACAATCTTAGATTAAGACTGCCAGGGATGCTTGTTGAGGAATGTCTGTACTCCGCTGGGGAACGCTGAGATATTCAACTTCCTTAAGGCTGACAGTAGACTGATCCTGCTTGGAGAGTATTGCTGACTCGCTAGAGGAATATTGTGCCTTTCCAGGGCTGATAGGAAACCAACTCTGCTTGGGGAAAGTATTGCTGAATCTTGTCTTACTCTGTGGGGAGTTGAAGCGACTTGGTTACATTCTTCAGCCGAACCTACCTTGGTACCTTGGTGGACAGAGAAACTTAGACCGCTTGGACAATTCTGAACTGCCCCTGTTTCTGATGTCATCTGTAATTAGTCTTTTGTTTCGCATGCAAGTATTTAGATTAGAAATTAATGGCAAATGCATATATCAAAAATGAACATTGGACGTTCTTCGCAAAACAAAACAGAAAAAGGAAAAACAATGGATAATTCGTCTAAAAAATTGAATTTGTATTGATTTTGAAATTTGCCTGAAAATAGGCGTTTTTTGTACAAGAGGCTGACGTCCTAGTAAGAGAACTCCGCCAATCAAAATAGAGTTTATACCAATTTGTGAAAAGGAAACAAAACAACTATGTGAAAAATA
The DNA here is from genome assembly GCA_948472305.1 of Vicia faba. Lineage (NCBI taxonomy): Eukaryota > Viridiplantae > Streptophyta > Magnoliopsida > Fabales > Fabaceae > Vicia > Vicia faba. The sequence continues at coordinate 768,856,259 of OX451739.1, read as the reverse complement.
ATCCCACTAGGTTCCAACTCTGCTATTGACTTTATGTCTTCAAGCGTCTCATCACTTTGTTGTTCAGTTGAGGATGAAGCTGCTTGATTGCTGCTGAAGTCTGAGCCTGATAGTTGATTCCGAATTCTGGACGCAAGGTGATCCAATGAGACATAGTATTACGCTTTATCCCTAACTTTTGCCTGGACCGCCCTTTCGGGTTTTCAGTCCACCGAGATACCCATTTTTGCCCAAGCTGCCTTTTCAGGTTTTCGACTTGCCGGGTGTACAGATTTTTTATTTCATCCCTTATTTTTGCCCAAACCCTTTTGGTTCGCCGGGAAGCCCTTATTTTTGCCTAGGTGTGTCAACCTAGCGGGTCCTTAATCATGCATAGTATCTTTTTACTATGTCTGCATTGGCGGGGTGAGGAAGGTCGTCACCATCCATGGTAGTTAGAATCATGGCTCCTCCTGAGAAGATACGTTTAACCACAAATGGCCCTTCGTATGTAGGGGTCCATTTTCCCCTGGGATCACCTTGAGGAAGAATGATGCGCTTGATTACCAGGTCTCCGACTTGATACTCCTGTCGTCTGACCTTCTTGTTAAATGCCCTGATCATCCGTTTTTGGTACGTTTGACCATGACAAATAGCAGTGAGTCTCTTTTCGTCAATTTGGTTTAATTGATCAAGTCGAGTCTGGATCCAGTCATTTTTGCTCAAGTCTGCATCCTTCATTATCCGAAGAGAGGGTATCTGGACTTCAATAGGCAAGACTGCCTCCATGCCATAAACCAAAGAGAAGGGAGTTGCCCCTGTCGACGTCCGTGCTGAGGTACGGTACCCATGAAGAGCAAACGGTAACATCTCGTTCCAATCTTTGTAGGTCACTGTCATCTTTTGCACAATCATCTTGATGTTCTTATTCGCTGCTTCTACAGCCCCATTCATCTTCGTCCGGTAAGGAGAAGAGTTGTGGTGCTGTATCTTGAATTGCTCGCAGAGCTCAGTGATCATCTTGTTGTTAAGATTGGTACCATTGTCCGTAATGATCCTCTCAGGTACGCCGTATCGACAGATCAGGTTATGCCGAATGAATCGTGCCACAACACTCTTGGTTACAATGGCGTAGGAAGCTGCTTCAACCTACTTTGTGAAGTAATCAATCGCTACCAAGATGAAGCGATGCCCGTTGGATGCCGTCGGTCGGATCTCGCCAATCACATCAATGCCCCACATTGCAAAAGGCCAAGGTGCTGTCAAGACGTTCAGAGGCACCGGAGGGATATGCACCTTATCAGCATAAATCTGGAATTTATGACAAGTTCGAGAATGTTGGTAACAGTCGGCTTCCATTGTGGACCAGAAATATCCTGCCCGAAGGATTTTCTTTGCCATGGTATGTCCGCTGGAATGAGTTCCGAAGGTACCTTCATGCAGCTCTGCCATGATCCTTTCTTCTTCATTCTTATCTACACAACGCAGTAAGGTTGAATCATGGTTTCGTTTGTACAGAATGTCATTGCTGAGGAGGAACTTCGCTGCGAACCTTCTCAGAAACTTCTTGTCATTAACAAAAGCGCCCTCGGGGTATTCTTGAGCTTCAAGATACCTCTTCACCTCATGATACCAAGGCTTTTCTGTTACTTCTCCGGTCTCAAGATCACAGCAATATGCAGGTTCATCCAATTTCCAAATAATGATCCGGGGAGCCTCGTTGTCCCATTTGACTTTGAACATTGAAGACATCGTAGCTAACGCGTCCGCTAACTGATTCTCTTCCCTCGGGAAGTGTTCAAAAGTTATCTCTTCGAAGTGGGGAAGCAGTGTCAGCACATACTCCTTGTAAGGAATAAGATTCGGGTGTTTCGTATCCCACTCGCCTTTGATCTGATTGATCACGAGAGCGGAATCTCCGAAGACACTCAGAAACTTGATCCTTAAGTCAATTGCAGCTCGAAGACCCAGGATACATGCCTCATACTCTGCCATGTTGTTGGTGCAGTTGAAACATAGCCGAGCGGTGAGTGGAGTATGAGTGCCTTTGGGGGATATGATCACTGCGCCGATGCCATTACCCAAAGTGTTTGAGGCTCCGTCAAAATGCATAGACCATTGGGATCCTTCCTCATGTCCTTCATCCGGTCCAGGTACTTCACAATCAATTACTACCATGATATCTTCGTCTGGAAATTCAAAGTTCAACGACTGGTAATCATCCACAGGTTGGTGTGCCAAATGGTCTGCCAATACACTTCCCTTGATTGCTTTTTGAGTCGTGTACTGAATGTCATATTCTGTCAAAATCATTTTCCATCTTGCTATTCTTCCGGACAGAGCAGACTTTTCGAATATGTACTTGATTGGATCCATTTTTTAGATCAACAAAGTAGTGTGAGTCAACATATACTGTCTCAGCCGGCGAGCAGCCCATACCAGAGCGCAACAAGTTTTCTCGAGCAGTGAGTACCGAGTCTCACAGTCGGTAAACTTTTTGCTCAGGTAATAAATGGCGTGCTCTTTTCGGCCAGACTCGTCATGCTGCCCCAGCACACACCCCATTGAATGGTCAAGTACCGTCAAGTATAAGATTAGAGGTCTCCCTTCAATCGGTGGCATAAGAATGGGTGGTTCTTGGAGATACTCTTTGATTCTGTCGAAAGCGGCTTGACATTCATCGTTCCAACGTACTACTTGATCTTTCTTCAGTAGCTTGAAGATTGGTTCACAGGTAGCAGTTAGATGTGAGATGAATCGGGCAATGTAGTTTAACCGTCCTAGAAAGCCTCTGACTTCCTTCTCTATCTTAGGAGTTGGCATTTCTTGTATGGCTTTCACCTTGGCAGGATCCACTTGGATACCTTTGTCGCTCACGATGAAACCTAGTAGTTTTCCAGACCTCACCCCAAAGGTGCACTTGTTTGGGTTCAACCTCAGCTTGTACAACTTCAGACGGTCAAACAGCTTCCGCAGATGGTCAAGGTGCTCCTCCTTAGTTTGGGACCTTGCAATCATATCGTCGACGTACACTTCTATCTCGTGATGGATCATATCATGAAATAAAGCGACCATGGCACGTTGGTAAGTTGCCCCAACATTTTTCAACCCAAAAGGCATGACCTTGTAGCAAAAGGTTCCCCACTGAGTAACAAAAGTGGTCTTCTCCATGTCTTCAGGAGCCATTTTGATCTGATTATAACCGGAGAAGCCGTCCATGAAGGAGAAAACTTTATGCTGAGCAATATTATCAACCAGAACATCGATATGAGGCAGAGGGAAATCATCCTTGGGGCTGGCCCTGTTCAGATCCCTGTAATCAACACACATTCGGACTTTACCGTCTTTCTTTGGTACTGGAACCACGTTGGCAACCCACTGAGGGTAAGAAGTCACTGCTAAAAACCCGGCATCAAATTGTTTCATAACTTCATCTTTGATTTTCTCGGACATTTCTGGACGCATACGGCGGACCTTTTGTTTTACCGGAGGGTAGTCTTTCTTGGTAGGCAGGTGATGAACCACAATGTCGGCATCCAAACCAGGCATATCTTCGTAAGACCAAGCAAAGATTTCCATGTAGTCACGCAGTATCTGAATCAACCGTTGCTTCACACTGAGCTCTAAATTGGCGCCGATCTTGATTTCCTTTCTATCTGTCTCCGTACCCAGATTTACCGTTTCCACTGGCTCTTCATGTGGCTGAATGGCCCTCTCTTCCTGGAGTAGCAGTCTTGCAAGTTCACCAGGCACTTCGCAATCATCTTCACCTTCGTCTTCGGCCAAGTTGATCGGATTTTTGAAGTCATAACTGGCAGTAGCAGAGTCGTTACTAGTGAGATCTGGAGTGGATTGGAACTTGTATAAGTGAGTGTGTGTAAATATAGCTGTTTTGCAATATATGATAAAGAAAGAAAAGGAGCACAAGATTTGAAATGCAACAAACGTCCAATGCTTTGATTAATGATATATGAAAATGTCACACAAAAGCCCTCACAAATGAAGCCACGGCGCCCCGGGTAGGACACCAAGCCATAAAAGTTTCAACACATTGTTTGTTACAAATTGACAACAAAAGAGTTTATTACTGAGTGACAAAAGTAATAGGGGTGAAGTCTTTGGCAGTCCAGTTGCTTGGTCCACCGTTGGTTGTTGGGTAGATCCAGCTGTCAAATTCTGATTCTTCCATGCCGTCTTCAATAGCATTCACTCTCGGGTTGGTCTGCAGTGAAGCCCAAACCAAACTCGGGTTGGTCTTCCATGCCGTCTTCCAATCCTTGCTTTGCGAATAGCCCTCAGAGCCTCTGCAGTGAAGCCCAAACCAAACTTGTCGGTCTTTGAAGTAAAGTCAGGAAGTCGGCCTCAATTTGCACATTCACCCTTCTCAATCACAGCCCGGGCATCCTTTAAGGAAGCCATCTTCAAAGGAGGGTCTTCAATTACAGTTTCAGCTGACGCCATCGTCTGAGGCACCTCTTCAAAGTGTTGAAAGGGGGTTTCAATGAACTCCCCGTCCATTTCTATGTATCGGAATGAGTTTAAGTGGCTAACCATATACTCCTCTTCCCCTTGAACTGTAACAATCTTTCCTCTAACCAGGTACTTAAGCTTTTGATGCAGTGTGGAGGTCACAGCTCCGGCCTTGTGAATCCATGGATGACCCAGCAAACAAGAGTAGGATGGACGGATGTCCATCACATAGAAAGTTGAATCAAAGACTTGGGAACCAACCCTGATTGGAATGTCAACTTCGCCATGTACCATCCTTTTCGAACCGTCGAAGGCTCGGACAACAATGTTACTAGGCTTGAGCTCCAAACCCTCACAATATAACCTGTCCAAGGCTTTCTTCGGCAATACATTCAATGAAGAACCAGTGTCCACCAACACATGGGCAAGAGTAGTGCCCCTGCATTCGATAGAGACATGCAGGGCGTCATTATGGTTCTTTCCTTTTGCAGTCAGATCGGCGTCAGAAAAGCCCAGACAGTTATCAGCAGTCAAGTTGGCAACACAATTAGTAAATTAATCAGCAGACGTTTCTTGCGGCACATGGGCCGTCTTCAGGAAGGAGACCAGGGCCTTGGCATGGGCCTCTGAACACAATAACAGTGATAGCATAGAAATTTTTGATGGGGTGTGCCCCAACTGCTCAACAACATTGAAATCACTTTTCTTGATAATCTTGAGAATCTCCTCCATCTCTTGCTGGGAGGCTTCAACAGCGGTTGTCTTTGGCGCCTCCGTCAGGGCAGGCAAATCAGTAGCAATCCCTTTGCCCCGGGCGTTAGAGGACTCGGCGGTAGGGGTAGAAACAGGAACTTGATTAGGAAGGGAAACATGCACACTTGCGGGTGTGATGATAAGGGGTTTCTGAATAGATGGTGGTGCAATATCTGGAGAGAACAGCCTACCACTGCGAGTAATTTTGGCAGGCCCGGTGATGTTGCTAACACCAGTACTTGTATCAAACTTTTGCTTCACTCCAAGCACATAAACATCTGCCCCATAGTGCCATGGGACAGCTTTGTCGGATGTATAGGGGAGGGGCCCCGGAACAGTAATGATGATGGGAGCAATCTTCTGAGTGGACATGATTTTGACAGGCTTCTTTGAAGGAGCCTTGGGAGGTTCGTTGAGAATAGTGATAATAGAAACTTCTTCGACAGGGACAACAGGAACGACAATCTTTTCGAACAAGATTTCTTTGCTATCCATCAGGCTTTGGATACCTGATTTCAGCAAAGGACAACCAATAGGTGAAACAGCACATAGAAGGCAGCCTTTACCATATCCCAGAAATAAACCAGCCAACAACAGATTCCTTTTGACAGTTGATAACGGAGTAACAATATCATCCATAGAGGCTACATATCAGCCTTCCTCAACAGCATTCACTCCATGCTGGGGCATGGGAGCAGTCACAACATTGGGCCTTTCAGGCGCCTCAAACTGTATTTCCTTTGCATCAATAAGGTTTTGAACCTTATCCCTCAGAGCCCAACACTCGTCCGTAGTGTGCCCGGGGCTATCAAAGTGATAAGCGCAACGGGCATTGGGGTTGTACTTTGGAGAAGTTGTGTTCACTACCTTCGGAGCTTCTTTGACAGTTACCAAATTGGTTGATAGCAGTTGCGGCAAAATCTGAGACAGGGTCATGCTAAGCCGAGTGTATTGTCTCTCGGGCCTCTCGCCCCTTTGTTGATTGAATTGCTGAGGAGCAGCGGCAGGCTTTGAAATTACCAATGCATTAACAGTTTGGCGACGTTCCGGTTTAACTTGTCTTCTGGGACCATAAACAACACTAGCTTCCTTCTTGAAGGGCTTCTTCTCAGTACTCGCAGCAGCACCTTTCTGTATCTTCCCTGACTTGATACCAGCTTCTATCCTCTCACCAGTCAAAATCAAATCTGTAAACCCAGCAGAATAATTACCAATCAGATGGTTAAAGAACGGACCAGACAAGGTCCCTAAGAACATGTCAACAAGTTCACGGTCAGTCAAAGGTGGCTGCACCCTGCCAGCCAGATCTCTCCACTTTTGCGCATATTCTTTAAATCCTTCGCCTGTTCCCAGTGACATACCCTGAAGTTGAGTACGTGTGGGAGCGAGGTCAGAATTGTACTGATATTGTTTATAAAATACGGTGGCCAAGTCTTCCCAGTTTCGAATACTGGTTCCATCCAGCTGATAGAACCACTCGAGTTGAGCCCCAGAAAGGCTATCCTGAAAGAAATGGATCCAAAGGTTCTTGTCTGCAGTGTAAGGTTGGATCTTCCTTACATATGATCTGAGATGCATTTTCAGACAGGATAGCCCGTCATATCTCGCAAAAGCTGGCACTTTGAACTTCGGGGGGATCACAATTCCAGCAACTAATCCCAAGTCTTCGAAATCTAAGCTTGGAACTCTCTGCAACTCCATAGCTACCAACCAGTCTTCCAAACCCTTGTACTTATCATCAGCGGGCGGGTATTGTTGATCAGAGTAGTCTTCGTCCTCTTCAGCCTCCTATTCTTCGACCTCGGATTCGGAAGGTATCGCAACCGCATTCCCTTTACTGGTTCCTTCTTCAGATGTAGGGGGAAATTCAAGCACTCTTCTGGCTTCACCCTCGAACCTTCTTCCTAAGGTAGCCACCCCGATTCTCTTATTCTTCTTTTTCACTTGGTATTTGTTCCCCAGCAGGGCTTTCAGATCTTCCTGACCCTTAGCCAAGGTCATCAGGAGTTGTTGAAACTGTGCATTCTGAGACTGCAAGTCCTTGACCGTCTGTTCGAGATCCATCTTACTAAAATAAACAACAGAAAGATAAGGAAACCTGGTGTGGAGACCTGCTTATGCGTATGATGAATCGTATGCTTATGTATGCAATGCATTCAAGGATTTAGCAAATTCAAAATTGTTGTAAACAAAAAGAACGCACGTCATATTAATGAGAAGAAATTTGTCAGTACATAAATGTCCCATGGGCCAAATATTGCAAAAACTTCTCAAGGTAAAAAGACATTGCGCATCCTTTTTGGTGCAATGTAGGTGTTAAGGGTCTCTTCCTCATGGATTCGGCGGGTAAGCTCTAGAACCTTCTTCTCGCTGGCGTAGAAGCTGGCTTCAAAAGTGTTCCGTTCCTCCTTGAGTTGAATCCAACTCTTCTGCATCTCCTCCCACGATGTAGGCATGTCAGGATATAGGATGGTGTAGGGAACCTCTCCTTCCTTAACGGGCTCTTTAATCACAGGGAGAACATGAGGATAAGGCATCATCAAACTCTGGGCTCGGGTTCATACCCACTTGAGATAAGGCTCAAGAGGGATGGAATTCTTGTGTCCCAGTGTCTTGCTGTCAACCTTGTTAGGCATCCTCCAAGCTCTGATGAATCTTTGGCGAAGTCCTTGTGAATCGTTGTTGAAGTCAAAAACTAGGTTAGGAATCAACATGTCATGGGGCCATCCCTCCGTGCATATCCAAATTGTCTCAAAGCTAGACAAGGGTTGTAGGTAATGCCTCCTCTAATGCCAAGTAATGGAACATTAGGGAACTCTCCACAACAATCGATGATGATGACATTTTCTCTGGACCGAGAACACCAATGTACATCAGAGTGAGTGAGGGTCATCAACCGTTGTGACCACCTTAAGCCTTGGTCATTCTTCAAGACAGATTGTGGAAGGTGCGAAATAAACCACCTTGCAAGGAGAGGAGTACATCACATGAGAACACCCCTCTTTCTCATTGTTCGAGTGTAAAATGAGTGAAGAATGTCCCCAAGCAATGTTGGTATTGGATTTCTGGATAAGAAGATCTTGACGGTGTTGACATCTACAAGTTGGTCAGGATTTGGGAACAAGACCAAACCATAGATGAGGAGGACCACAATTTCTTCAAAGGCTTGTAGGTCCAATGAATTCCAACACTCTTGTGCCTTCTCAAACAAGAATTTTGCTAAGAAGCCTTTGACACCGCTTCTAGTTTCCCAATGCCCCTTGATGTCAGATGGCTATAGATGTAGTGCTCAAGAAACATCTTCAGGCTTTGGTTCCTTTTCCGTACCGTTGTAGGGTAGTTGATTAAGGATAGGAATTCTCAGGAGTTGAGAAAATTCCTCCAAAGTGGGCACCAACTGGTAGTCAGGGAAAGTGAAACAGTGGTGAAGAGGGTCAAAGAACTGGAACATCACCTTCATCATGTCCTCTTCAACATTGGTGTTGACTAAGCTGAGCAGTCTACCATGTCTCTCACTGAAGGGAGAGCTTTCCGGAATTCTTGATGTGAGCTTCTTGAGTTGAGGATGGATTCTCACAAGGTTGACTTGGATGGTTTTCCTGCGAGGAATTTCCATGACCTACAAAATAAGAACAAAGATGAAGGTCTAAACCCTTGAAATGGTTAGTGAATGCATATGATGCTTTATGATGTTCATGATGTATGCAAAAACATATGTACAAGCAATTCACACCAAACCCTAGTTTCAGGCTTGCATGGGGTTTCATAGGTAAGTACCCTCTTGAGTGTAGTTGGCTTGAAAAACCTGTCCTATAAATAGTAACCGGGTTCTAAGGAGCTCAATATCACTGGATTGTTTTCATTGTTCATTGTTTTGGTTTAGCCACTTGACTAGCGACCAAAATATTCCAAGAAAACAACCCTCAATGAGTGTAGTATCGAGTATCTACCAACTTCGGACTGCACCAAAGCCGGTCATCTCACTACCCCTAATGAAAGGCCAAGATGGTTAAGTAAGGTTCTAGGTCATTAGTGCTTAGTGACATCACTCAGCGGCCCCGTACTCTCCTTGATTGAACTCAAGGGTTACCGGTACTCACAAATATGTCGCACTAATATAGCTATTGCTTCAACCGTGTCGGTATACCCCGCACAGTTTCCAAAATGTATTGCTATCTATGAATGTTTCCCCAAATCCGGGTGTAGGATTGCAAACCCAAACAAGAGAGCCAAGATGTAAAGCAATCAAAACAAACAATTAGTCATGCAAGAGGGTGATCTAAGCCCTAAGGTTACTCCACTTTAAGAAATCCCCAGCAGAGTCGCCAGTTCTGTGATACGGTGGGAGAACTGACTTGAGGTTTTGCGTTTGTTTTCGCAAATGTTTCGGTTGAGCAAGAGTCGCCACCGACTTTTTATTTTATCCTAAGGAAAGGTTAAAAAGCACAGCAAAAACCTTTGAGATGTTTTCTTGGGTTCGAGGAGTAGATTATAGAAAGGGAAGGTATTAGCACCCTTTCTATCCATGGTTATCCATGGGCTCTTAGCTACTTGCTTAGATCAACTTGCCTTGATTTTCAATTGTTTGAAATGGTGCTTTGTGTGATCATCTTGCTCTTGTAAGTGGTTTGCTTGGGCAAAAAATGACAATTCAGGATTTGGATTTGTCTCAGAGGGACTCTGAAAATCCAAGATGATTTCCTGAAGAAAGAGAGGGCAAATTTTGGGGTACAACAAGTTTGCACAAGGACAAATGGACTTTTAATGCCTCATACGACTTTCATGGATCATTTTGGACCCTCAAGATTTCTCATGTCAAGTTTCAAGTCTTGGATCACATTTTTGCTCAGTCAATTGATCAGTTGACCTAAAATCAATTGTATTGGAAAAAAGTCAACTATAGTCAATTTGCAGTCAAACTTCATAATTTTTTATCCATCTCAATATCATGAACTCATATATGTCATTTGTTTAGTTTGGATCACAATTCCTCAAGATGTTTGGTCAGATCATTAAAAGGGTAAAATGGTCAAAATTAGGGTTTTGATTGAGAAGATGAAATTTTTGATTTTTGACCTAGCGAATGATTGATTGGTTTGAGACATGATACCAAGGATTCAAATGCATCATTTTGACCTAATGGTATGACTCAAAACATCTCTCAAGATCAATTGATTGACAGTTGATTTTCAGTCAACTGATGAAAAGTCAACTGTACAACTGAAAAGTCAAACTTTGACTTTTTGATCAAAATCAAGTATCAAAGATCACAATTCATCAAAACATGTCAAAATATGAAACTTGTTCATTAAGAAATCAAAAAGTCAAGATTTCATTTTGAAAAGTCAAAAATTCTAAACTTAGAAATTTTTCTAAGTGTTGGAAAATTCATATTTTCCCCAACTTTGAGCCAAATTTAAACCATGATGCAAGATGATTCAAAGGAAACTTCCAACATGAAAGTTGTAGATATCAATGAGATCTAAAACATTTTATAACATAAATTATTCTATAAATGCATGGATTTCAAGTTATGATTTTGTGAATACATGTTCATGAAACTTGGAAACTTAGTGAAATTTTGCCCTAGTTTAGGCAGGATTTTGACCTAACTTCATGGAAATTTTTCACATAGTTCCAAGATGAATTTTCAAAAATTTACAACATATAATTTGTAGAGGATGTTACAAGCTTGCGGAAATATCCAAGAAACCATTGATATCATACTTGAGTAAGGAGAATCGAAGGCAAGAAGTTAGGGTTTCCAAACTTGAATTATAAGTCATTTCTTGATGAACACATGAACCAAATCCATGCTAGGCTGCATAATCTTTGCTTTTCAGGCCTCAAACTTGTTTGTCACTCCATAGTTAATGTTTTTCACAGCTTCTAGAAGCTTTAATCCAAGCATTCAATGCATTGCCCATTCTTAATACCATTTTAGGAAGAAAGGCAACATTGCTATTTTGGAAAAGTGGCTTTATGCATAAAGTCCACTGTTCTTGAGCCTCTAACTTGTTTGTTCAGCACACACTCAATATAAAAAGTCAGATAAATATGTTTAAAGCTTGTAACCACTCTAGATAGCTTTGTACTTGTGCATTGGAACCACATCTCTCAAGCTTTCTTCAAAAAAAAGAAAAAAAGCCATAACATGTGAACTTGTACTTCTGATCAGCAAAAGCTCTCAAAAACTTTTCCTATATATTGAGACACTATTATGAAACTTAAGACACGAGCATTGACACCTTGAAACACTCCCAAACCCCCTCAAATAAGAAATTTCTCAAAAACTCCATTGTTGCACAGTTTCTGACCTTGAACTCCAAACTCATATTTCCCTCGTGTGTTCTTTGGACTTTTAGTTCCTAAAGCTTCCTTACATCAAATACAAACCATCTGACATCCTGTTACACGACTGTAACATCATCTTCATCAACTTCCATAACAAAAAACATAGCATTGCACATTGATTTCTCCAAGCCATTCCAGTAATCCATTGCTTAAGCTAACCATTGCATTAGCTTCCTGGGAACTTGAGGAAGCTAACCTGATCATTGCAGCATCTTGAATCAAGCTCAAACTCATTTCACGATTTCCAATTTTGAGGTATATTTCTTGAACTTCTATCTTCTCATTTAGGCATTGTTAGGCTTGCATTTGTGAAGATAAAATATAGACAACATTGCTCTGGAACTATACATGTCCATAGATTTCATTTATAATGCTAGAGTAGTGAAAATTTTGAGTTTGAACTTGCTGAAATATTTAGGCCAGAATTTGGTACTTTCTTTGAGAATTAGCTTAAGTTATTTACATATTCAGAATCGTGAGGAATTTTCTAACAAGTTTGATGTTGGAAGTTTTGTGAATGGATGAGAAATGAGTGAGTTACAGGATCTATGACAGGAGGTTGAAGATGAAGTTGTATTCAGGGTATAACTTATGTTACATATTTATTGTTTTGTTTATATGAACGGATGTATAGCCACCCTAGTGGTAAAGCGTGCGCATGTTAACGTTTGGGACCTGGGTTCGAGCCCCAGTGGTACCCTTTTGCTCTTTTTCACATTTTTTCTTCCATTTTTTTTGTTTCAGCAGGCGCATGGGCTCCCCCCTTTGGGCTTTTGTTTTTTGCTGACCTCTAACCCCTGTTTACTTTTGCACCCCTGACCCTTTATTTTCTTTATTATTTCATTTTTCTTTTTCTTTATTTTATTTTCATTTCATATTATTTTTATTATTTTTATTATTATCATTATTATTATTATTATTAATTAAAAAAACCAAAATATTTTTATTTATTATTTACACTTATATATTTTATTTTCTTTATAAAATAAAATAACAAAAATATTTTCTTAACAATTTAATTTCCCTTTTAATAAATAAATATTTAGATTTAGGTTTAATTATTATTTTTATTTTTCCATTTAAAATTAATTTATAACTTAGGTTTCTATTAATTAATTAATTTCCATATTATTTTCCTTAAATTAAAACCCTTTTCATAAAAACCCTAAAAATACTTTTTTTTTAGTTTAATTTCTTTCTTAATTAGTTTAAGTTTAATTTTGCTTAATTTTAACTAATCATTTTCTTTAATTAGGTTAAAACCCTTTCATAAAAAACCAAACAAAAATCATTTCTTTTTTCATTTACATACTTGTATTATTTTCATTTATTCAATTCTTGTACAATATTCAAAATGGTTGCAATAGATAATTAGGTTTAATTTTCTTGCAAAGTTCCCATTTGTAAATTTGTACACCCCCTCCCCTAATGATGTAATAGCTTAGTATTTTTACTTTCCGCAATTTATCGCTTTATATAAATGCTAGTAATTAGGGTTTGTATGGAAAGACTAAAATTAACAAGTTAGAAAACCCTAATTCAAGATAAACAATATATATAAATAAAACACACTTGCACACTTGCACCATTAGGGTAATTCCACTTTGTTGCCTTACAAAAATGGCCATGTTATGCATGTGGGGTATCTTAGCAAAAAGCAATAAAAAATACAAGATCATAGTCCCTTGATGACACTATCAAATGTTGTCTTTCAAAATGATCTTAGTCCCTCAAAGAAAAATGCTAAGATATCTCACAACATTGCTATCATGGCTATACGATGACCCACACCCGTCCCTCTACATCCAAAGATAAGGTTTCTTACTAAATCAATGGTAAGATAGCAATATCAAAGGAAAGGAAGAAATGAACTAAGACTTTTGAGTAGTTAGATTGTTCCTAGTTGCTTGCTCATTTTTAAATCAAGCACTCCTTGCTTATTTTCAAAACAAACACCAACACTTTCAAAACACTTTCAAAAGCTTTTCCAAACATGAAATATTTTCAAAAGCTCAATACTTTGTATACGTTCTTACGAATGATAACTATTACAAAGTTTGCCTAAACGATGGTCCCTTTTCAAAATATTTTCAAAAACCACACAAAGCATATTTTCAAACAAAAGCAAGTGATCTAGCAAGCAACTAAGAGCCCATAGATAACTATGGATGAAAAGGGTGCTAACACCTTCCCTTTTCATAATCTATCCCACGAACTCAAGAAATAATCTCAAAGGTATTTCTTGTTCTTTTCAGCCTTTCCTTTTTGGATAAAAGAAAAGTCGGTGGCGACTCTTGCTAACCGCAATATTTGCAATAAAACGCAAAACACCCAAGTCAGTTCTCCCACCGTATTACAGAAATGGCGACTCTGCTGGGGAAAAAACTTAAAAGTGGGGTTACCTTAGGGCTAGATCACCTTTATTTGCTTTCTTTGTTTGATTTGTTTGCTTTACATTTTGGTTCCTTGTTTGGGTTTTGTGATACGGTGGGAGAACTGACTTGAGGTTTTGCGTTTGTTTTCGCAAATGTTTCGGTTTAGCAAAAGTCACCACCGACTTTTTATTTTATCCTAAGGAAAGGTTAAAAAGCACAGCAAAAACCTTTAATATGTTTTATTGGGTTCGGGGAGTAGATTATAGAAAGGGAAGGTATTAGCACCCTTTCTATCCATGGTTATCCATGGGCTCTTAGTTACTTGCTTAGATCAACTTGCCTTGATTTTCAATTGTTTGAAATGATGCTTTCAATTGTTTGAAATGGTGCTTTGTGTGTGGGTTTGAAGATGTTTTGAAAAGAGGCCAATGTGGTGGCAACCTTTGTAATGATCCATGTTGGGATGTATACAAAGGTGTATGTCTTTTGAAAAGTTTTCAACGTTTTTGAAAGTTGTTTTGAAAGTGTGTTGTGATGTGTGGTTTTGAAAAATAGGCAAGTGTTTTTGTTTTGCAAGTTGGTAAGTAACCAAGAGTTGTCTACTCCTAAATTTACTCAAAGATCTTTGCTATGTTTTTAACCCTTTTTAGCAATTTTGTTCCACCATTGTATTTGGTGGACAATCTTGTGTTAGGATGTGAACGGGATGGGTGCGGGTCATCGTTTAGACCATGATTGCAATGGTGCCAAGTATCTTTGGGCAATTTTTCCTTTAAGGGACTTGATCATATGTTTAGGCAACTTTTGAAAGCGTCATCGAGGGACTATGATCATTTGATATTGTTTTGTTTTGCCAAAGACACCTAACATGCAACATGGCCCATTATTGAAGGCAACAAGTGGAGTAACCCTAGGGGTGCAAGTGTGATTGGTGTTGTTCATTTTCATGCTTTGTTATCTTTGAATTAGGTCAAGCTATTGTTGGTTGATTTTTGCATACAAACCCTAAGTCTATCATGACATATTTAGAAAGCTTTAAAGTGCGAAATTTAAAGGTCCTAAGTTATTACAACACAAATATGGGATGGGGGGTATAAATGTTCAAATGGGGATATTTTAGCAAGAAATTAAAACCTAAGCTATTACGTCCAAATTGAATTATACAAATTATTTAATTGCACAATAATTAAATAAAATACAATAAATATGCAAGATGCAAACAATGATTTTTTATATGTATGTAAAAGTGTTTTTCGTGTGACAAATAAACAAAAAAAATAAAAAAAAGTTTAATTTTTGGATTTTTTAGGGTTTAGGGCAAAAACCCTAATTTGCTAAATAAAATGTATTAATTATTTATATACAATACAATATTTATTAATTATGTACAAAAATAAATAAAAAGGAAATATATTGTAAAAAAGTATTTTTTGAGGTCAAATATTAATAAAATGAAAAATGTATTATTTTTGTATTTTAAACCTAAATATACTAATAGATATATAAGTATTTATATTATTTATTAAATATATTAAATATGTACAAAAATAAAATATTTAATATTTAAAAAAAAGTATATTTTTTTTAGGAAATGTTTTCAAAAGATAAAATAAAATAAAATTAGAAAATAAATGTATTTTGTATTTATTTTGGTATTTTAAATAAGAGTATATTCATGTTTATTTACATATAAAACTAAATGAAACAAAATAAATATCAAATAAAATGCAAAAAATGTGAGAAAAATATTTTTAATATTTTTTATGCTTTGACAAAAATAAACAAGTCAGAAACAAAAATCAAAAGTCAAAAATAATGAAAATAATACACAATGGGCCAAGGGGGTGCATGTGTGAGAATGTGGTGCAAAAAGAAAATCAAACTCAGGCCCAGCCCAAGAGGAGTTGTCTTCAACCTCCAGACTTGTTTGAACAACAACAACACGCGCTTCCTAACTCCTGATTCCTGGACTTTCAAACAAAACTCATAACACAAAAAATGTAGAGCATCAAGAGACGAATCCAAACATATAAAAAACTTGACTTAACTCTCAGAAATGAGAGAGAATTTCTCCATCCCTAATTCTTGACCTAAGTTTTTTCTAATGTTCAGGTTCCAAATTCTCTCAGTACACACAACATAAATGCAAAGTGATTATATGTGTAGCTTCAGGGCCATGAGTAGAGCATTTTTCATTCAAAAACCTAAAACTAACTCTTCCTAGGTTGAGAGATAGAAGTCCATGAACTTACCTGTTCAGCTTGGATCGTGTATGACAATGGAGGTACTTTCAGTGCAATGTGAGGACTTGTACAACTTGCTTGAAGTTCAGGGATGCTTCTACAACCTTTAGCTTGCTTTGAAACTAGATGAATCGAGCTATGGAAGTCAACCTGCAAAACAGAAAAAGTGAAAATGGTGAAGTTGGTTAGGGGTGTTACAGTTCGTGTCCAATGCTTGGGATAGTCTGTGTAGGTGGTATGGAGTGTGTATGAATTGGTTTTGGCCAAGGCACACGAGTGGATTGAGTTGTGCCACTCAAACTGTAGGGATGCCCTGTTTTGTGCAGTACAATGGTGTTTTTGTGAATGGTGAGGTTTTGAAGGTGGTTAGGTCGTGCCTTAGCTCAGTTATGATGTTTGGAATGTGTTCAACCAGTTTGTCTAGGCTTGTGTTGGCAGAAATGTGAGATGATGTTGGTTATGCAATGTTTCTTCTATCTTAAGCAAAGTTTGGCAAGTTGGTTTACAAGCTTCCCTAGGCCTCTCAAGTATGCTGCCTCAATCCCTCTTGATCAGTGTGATATCTCCATGAATCTTGTGTCCAAAGATATACATTGTACCTCTTGGATTGCAAATTTGACATAAAGTGTAACTTTACAAAAATGGATAAATTGCTTTTTCCAATTAAGGCTTAATTCTTTGTGTAATGACTATATGAACAAAACAAAGCTAGAACACAATGGATTGGCATTTAATTTTTGAGTGTAAATGAGATTAGAGACCTGTAATGTAGCTTGCATATGCTGAGTTTGAAAATGCACAAGTTATGAACATGCCTTTGGCCATGAATCAAAGTGACTTTTGCCCATATTGACAAATTCGATTCTCCCTAACCACAAGGGTGTTTGAGAAGTTCTTGGACAATTTGGAAAGCTTGGAATGTGTACTACAATCCATCTTTGTAATGCAAGTTGAGATTCCTAGTGGAAGCATGTGAAAAATGGCCATGAAGTTAGGCAAAAATCCTGCCTAGAATAGGTCAAATTTTTTCTAAGTTAAGAATGTTTTGCACCCTTGTTCCAAAAATCATAACTTGAGCTACAAGCTTCTTTTGAGGAAACTTTGTGAATAAAAGTTGTAGGTTTTGCAATGGACTATAACTTTTATGTTTTGAGTTTTGTTTGAATCCAAATGCATCTTGATGAAAAAATGGGACAAAGTTAGGAAAAAAATAGGGATTTTCATAACTTAGAAAAATTCTAAGTTATGAAAATTCTTCATTTCAAACCCTAATTTGTGATTTTTGATTTCTTGATGAACAAGTTTCATAATTTGACATGTCTTGATGAGAAATGAATCTTGACACTTGATTTTGACCAAAAAGTCAAAGTTTGACTTTTCAGTATACAGTCCAATTTGGCTCAGTTGACTGGAAAATTCATCTGTCAATATTGTGCATTGGGATCTTTTGAATTTGTTGGACATGTCAGGACAATTCCATGGGGTCCTTGAGTCCATATGTGAGCTTGGTTTGCCATTGGCTAGGTCAAACAGTCAGAAATTGCCTTTGTGTAGTCAAAACCCTAAAAATGACCAT
Source organism: Vicia faba (assembly GCA_948472305.1). Classification (NCBI taxonomy): domain Eukaryota; kingdom Viridiplantae; phylum Streptophyta; class Magnoliopsida; order Fabales; family Fabaceae; genus Vicia; species Vicia faba. Next base: position 768,838,509 of record OX451739.1, on the reverse strand, counting down.
TTTGCCCTTTTGGTGATCTGATCAAATTTCTTGTGGAATTGTGATCCCAACTTGACCAAATGGTTCATATGAGTTCATAATGTTGACATGGGTCAAAAATCATGAAGTTTGACTGTCAATTGACCACAGTTGACTTTTTCCCCAATACAACTGATTTCTAGGTCAACTGTCCAATTGACTGGGCAAAGTTTGGAATCAAGACTTGAAACTTGGTATGGATAAACTTGTGAGTCCAACATGAAGCATGAAAGTCATCTTGGGCCTTTTGGGTCAAAACATCTTTGTGCAAACACAAACCCTAATTTGGGTCAACAGTGCAAGGAGGAGTCTTGAGCAGAGCAAACCCTAACTTGATCTTGAGCTCCAAAGGTCTTGTGATGAGAAAATGTTGAGGAAATGGGAGGGCAAATTTTGGGGTACAACAGTTGCCCCTGTTCAATCTTCTTAGACCTGAAGAGTTAGATTGGCAAGTTTGCCTTTCGCGACTCGAGGGTAAAAGGAGATTGGACACTAGAGTGCCCGAAAATTTGCACTCGCATGCTGGAGTAACAATAATGCAATGTCGGGAATGGGCTTATAGATGCCATTTGGAGATAGGATGGATAGGAGGATGGGCTTATAGATGCCATCTGGAGGCGTGACAGAACCTTGTCGGGAATGGGCTTATAGATGCCATTTGGAAGTGTTGATCGCATAAGAGATTCCTTAGCGAGAACTTGCGTACTTTGAGAAAGGAAGATGGTTTCCTGGCTTGCTACAGGTGTTGCTCTTCAGTCCCTTCATGAAGATATGCCCTGGCTAGATACAGGAGTCGAATCCATAATTAGTTGCTCACAGATGTGCCCTGGCTAGATACAGGAATCGAATCTGGAACTTTGAAAGGTTGTTTACATACGCGCCCTGGCTGGATACAGGTATCGAATCTCTAAACTCTTCATGCAGATGTGCCCTGGCTGGATACATGAATCAAATTTGGAAATTGTTGTCTACGGATATGCCCTGGCTGGATTCAGGAATCGAATCTGGAATTGCAAAAGGTTGGTAGAGATATCTTTCCTGGCTGGGTACAAGTGTTGCTCTTCAGTCCCTTCATGCAGATATGCCCTGGCTAGATACAGGAATCGAATCTACAGTCAATCACTCACAGATATGCCCTGGCTAGATACATGAATCGAATCTGGTAATGCGATAGTTGATAGTATTCATCTTTTGGGTTGATCTTTTCCTGAAAAGGCAAAAAATCAGTTGTATGGAATGTCATGATGTATGAGATGCATGATGTCATGATGCTCAAAATGAGATAGTGCCGTATGCACTTTATCATGTATGTAAGCAGGATGTATGAAATGTGAAATGTCTATGAATGTATTTTCGTCTAGGAAAATAAATCCTTGACGACTGGCCGGGGAATCAAATCCTGGGCTGATGTTGAAGAGTAGAGTTCTTCGCTTCCGCTGGGGATGATGATTGCAAGAATAAACCGGTAGGAGAAGATGACTTCGTTGGGGAATAAACTTGTTGGAGAAATTTACTCTGCGGGGAATTACTCTGTGGGAAGAGATACTTCGCTGAGGTTTTGATGAGAACTCCGCTGGGGATTCCATTGATAAGTTACATTGGGGAACTTGATGAACTCCACTGGGGATAGAAAGAACTTCGCCGAGGACGATCTTTCCGTGGTGATTAGCTGAGGATAACCCAGTTATACCCTGGTGGGGAAATAACCTTTGAATAAAGTCGGGGAGAGACGTTCGCACTCTGCAGGCGATAAGCTTCCAAAATCTACTGGGGATAAGCTTCAAGACCTGCTGGGGATACGGGTTCCACTTTCCTGGGGAAACTTTTCAAATTGTACTGGGAAGGTGCTCCACTGGGGTGTCTGGTATTCCGCCGGGGAACAATCTTATAATAATACTTCCGGGGATGCTTGTTGAGGAATATCTATACTCCGCTGGGGAATGTCGAGATCTTCTGGGGATACCCAACTTCCTTAAGGCTGATAGTAGACTAGCTCTGCTTGGGGAGAGTATCGCTGACTTGCTAGGGGAACAATGCGCCTTTTCAGGGCTGGTGGGAAACCAACTCTAATTGAGGAAAGTATTGTCGAATCTGGTCTTACTCTGTGGGGAGTTGAGGTGACTTGGTTACGTTCTTCAGCTGAACTTACCTTGGTACCTCGGTGGACAGAGCAACTAGATCGCTTAGACATTTCTAAATTGCCCCTGTTTCTGATGTCACCTGTAATCAGTCCTTTGTTTCACATGCAACTATTCATGATTAGCAATTAATGTCAAATGCATATATCAAAAATGAACATTGGACGTTCTTCGCAAAACAAAACAGAAAAAGGAAAATCAAATGGATAATTTGTCTGAAAAATTGAACTTATATTGATTTTGAAATTTGCCTGTAAATAGGCGTTTTTATGTACAGGAGGCTGACGTCCTAGTAAGAGAACGCCGCCGAGCAAAAATAGAGTTTATACAATTTGAAAAGGAAACAAAACAGCTATGTGAAAAATAATCCCACTGGGTTCCAACTCGGCTATCGCCTTTATGTCTTCAAGCGTCTTATCGCTTTGCTGCTTAGTTGAAGATGGAGCTGATTGATCGTGTCGTCTGAGCCTGATAGTTGATGCCGAATTCTGGATGCAAGGTGATCCAATGAGACATAGTATTACGCTTTATCCCTAACTTTTGCCTGGACCGCCCTTTCGGGTTTTCAGTCCACCGGGATACCCATTTTTGCCCAAGCCGCCTTTTCAGGTTTTCGACTTGCCGGGTGTACAAATTTTTTTCATTTCATCCCTTATTTTTCCCGAACCCTTTTGGTTCGCCGGGAAGCCCTAATTTTTGCCTAGGTGTGTCAACCTAGTGGGTCCTTAATCATGCGTAGTATCTTTTTACTATGTCTGCATTGGCAGGGTGAGGAAGGTCGTCACCATCCATGGTGGTTAGAATCATCGCTCCTCCTGAGAAGATATGTTTAACCACAAATGGCCCTTCGTACGTAGGGGTCCATTTTCCCCTGGGATCACTTTGAGGAAGAATGATGCGCTTGATTACCAGGTCTCCAACTTGATACTCTTGTCGTCTGACCTTCTTGTTAAATGCCCTGATCATCCGTTTTTGGTATGTCTGACCATGACAAATAGCAGTGAGTCTCTTTTCGTCAATTAGGTTTAACTGATCAAGCCGGGTCTGGATCCAGTCATCTTCACTTAAGTCTGCATCCTTCATTATCCAGAGAGAGGGTATCTGTACTTCAATAGGCAAGACTGCCTCCATGCCATAGACCAAGGAAAAGGGAGTTGCCCCTGTTGACGTCCGTGCTGAGGTACGGTACCCATGAAGAGCAAACGGTAAAATTTTGTGCCAATATTTGTAGGTCACTGTCATTTTCTGCACAATCTTCTTGATGTTCTTATTCGCTGCTTCTACAGCCCCATTCATCTTCGGCCGGTAGGCAGAAGAGTTATGGTGCTGTATCTTGAATTGCTCGCAGAGCTCAGTGATCATCTTGTTGTTAAGATTGGTACCATTATCCGTAATGATCCTCTCAGGTACACCGTATCGACAGATCAGGTTGTGTCGAATGAACCGTGCCACGACGCTCTTGGTTACGGTGGCGTAGGAAGCTGCTTCGACCCACTTTGTGAAGTAATCAATCGCGACTAGGATGAAGCGGTGCCCATTGGATGCCGTAGGTCGGATTTCACCGATCATATCAATGCCCCACATTGCAAAAGGCCAAGGTGCTGTCAAGACGTTCAGAGGAACCGGAGGAATGTGCACCTTATCAGCATAGATCTGGCATTTATGACAAGTTCGAGAATGCTGGTAACAGTCGGCTTCCATTGTGGACCAGAAATATCCTGCCCGAAGGATTTTCTTTGCCATGGTGTGTCCACTGGAATATGTTCCGAAGATACCTTCATGTAGCTCTGCCATGATCTTTTCTGCTTCAGTCTTATCCACACAACACAGTAAGGTTGAATCGTGGTTTCGCTTGTACAGAATGTCGTTGCTGAGGAAGAACTTTGCCGTAAACCTTCTAAGGAATTTCTTATCATTAACAGATGCGCCTTCGGGGTATTCTTGAGCTTCCAAGTATCTCTTCACCTCATGATACCAGGGTTTTTCAGTTACCTCTTCGGTTTCGAGATCACAGCAATATGCAGGTTCATCCAATTTCCAGTTAATGATTCGGGGAGCCTCGTTGTCCCATTTGACTTTGAACATAGAAGGCATTGTAGCCAACGCGTTCGCTAACTGATTCTCCTCTCTTGGGAAGTGCTCAAAAGTTATCTCTTCGAAATGGGGGATCAATGTCAATACATACTCCTTGTAAGGAATAAGATTCGGGTGTTTCGTATCCCACTCGCCTTTGACCTGGTTGATCACGAGAGCGGAATCTCCGAAAACACTCAGAAACTTGATCCTTAAGTCAATTGCAGCCTGAAGACCCATGATACATGCCTCATACTCTGCCATGTTATTGGTGCAGTTGAAACATAACCGGGCAGTGAGTGGAGTATGAGTTCCTTTAGGGGATATGATCACAGCGCCGATACCATTACCCAAAGCGTTCGAGGCTCCGTCAAAGTGCATAGACCATCGGGATCCTTCCTCAGGTCCTTCATCCGGTCCAGGTACTTCACAATCAGTCACTACCATGATATCCTCGTCTGGAAATTCAAAGTTCATCGACTGGTAATAGTCCACTGCCTGATGTGCCAAATGGTCTGCCAATACACTTCCCTTGATTGCTTTTTGAGTCGTGTACTGGATGTCATATTCCGTCAAGATCATTTGCCATCTTGCTATTCTTCCAGACAGAGCAGGCTTTTCGAATATGTACTTGATTGGATCCATTTTTGAGATCAACAAAGTAGTGTGAGTCAACATATACTGTCTCAGCCGGCGAGCAGCCCATACCAGAGCACAGCAAGTTTTCTCGAGCAGTGAGTACCGAGTCTCACAGTCAGTAAACTTTTTGCTCAGGTAATAAATGGCGTGCTCTTTTCGGCCAGACTCGTCATGCTTCCCCATCACACACCCCATTGAGTTGTCAAGTACTGTCAAGTATAAGATTAGAGGTCTCCCTTCAACCGGTGGCCTAAGAATGGGTGGTTCTTGGAGATACTCTTTGATCTTTTCGAAAGCGGCTTGACATTCATCGTTCCAACGTACCACTTGATCTTTCTTCAGTAGCTTGAAGATTGGTTCACAGGTAGCAGTTAGATGTGAGATGAATTGGGCAATGTAGTTCAACCGTCCTAGAAAGCCTCTGACTTCTTTCTCTGTCTTGGGAGTTGGAATCTCTTGTATGGCTTTCACTTTGGCAGAGTCCACTTGAATGCCTTTGTCGCTTACGATGAAGCCTAACAATTTTCCAGATCTCACCCCGAAGGTGCACTTGTTCGGGTTCAACCTCAGCTTGTACAACTTCAGACGGTCAAACAGCTTCCGTAGATGGTCAAGGTGTTCCTCCTCAGTTTGGGACCTAGCAATCATATCATCGACGTATACTTCTATCTCATGGTGGATCATATCATGAAATAAAGCAACCATGGCACGTTGGTAGTTTGCCCCAGCATTTTTCAACCCAAAAGGCATGACCTTGTAGCAAAAGGTGCCCCACTGAGTAACAAAAGTGGTCTTCTCCATGTCTTCAGGAGCCATCTTGATCTGATTATAACCGGAGAAGCTGTCCATGAAGGAGAATACTTTATGCTGAGCAGTGTTGTCAACCAGAACGTCGATATGAGGCAGAGGGAAATCATCCTTGGGGCTGGCCCTGTTCAAATCCCTGTAATCAACACACATTCGGACCTTACCATCCTTCTTCGGCACTGGAACCACGTTGGCAATCCTTTGAGGGTAAGAAGTTACAGCTAGAAACCCGGCATCAAATTGTTTCATAACCTCAGCTTTGATTTTCTCGGACATCTCTGGACGCATACGGCAGACCTTTTGTTTTACCGGAGGGCAGTCTTCCTTGGTAGGCAGGTGATGAACCACAATGTCGGTATCCAACCCAGGCATATCTTCGTAAGACCAGGCAAAGATTTCCACATAGTCATGAAGCATCTGAATCAACCGTTACTTCACACTGAGCTCTAGATTGGCACCAATCTTGACTTCCTTTCTGTCTGTCTCAGTACCCAGATTTACCGTTTCCACTGGCTCTTCATGTGGCTGAATGGCCCTCTCTTCCTGGAGTAGCAGTCTTGCAAGTTCACCAGGCACTTCGCAATCATCTTCACCTTCGTCTTCGGCTAAGTTGATCGGATTTTCGAAGTCATAACTGGCAGTAGCAGAGTCGTTACCAGTGAGATCCAGAGTGGATTGGAACCTATATAAGTGAGTGTGTGTAAATATAGTTGTTTTGCAATATATAGTAAAGAAAGAAAAGGAGCGCAAGATTTTGAAATGCAACAAACGTCCAATGTTTTGATTAATGATATATGAAAATGTCATACAAAAGCCCTCACAAATGGAGCCGCGGTGCCCCCGGGTAGGACACCGAGCCATAAAAGTTTCAACATATTGTTTGTAACAAATTGAAAACAAAAGAGTTCATTACTGAGTGACAAAAGTAATAGGTGTGAAGTCTTTGGCAGTCCAGTTGCTTGGTCCACCGTCGGTTATTGGGTAGATCCAGCTGTCGAATTCAGATTCCTCCACGTCGTCCTCAATAGCATTCACTCCCGGGTTGGTGATGAACACATGAGGTATTCCAATCCTTGCCTTACGAACAACCTTCTGAGCCTCTGCAGTGAAACCCAAGCCAAACTTGTCAGTCTTTGGAGTGAAGTCAGGAAGTCGGCCCCAGTTTGCACACTCACCCTTCTCAATCACAGCCCGAGCATCCTTTAAGGAAGCCATCTTCAAAGGAGGGTCTTCGATCATAGTTTCAGCTGATGCCAGTGTTTGAGGCACCTCTTCAAAGTGTTGAAAGGGGGTCTCAATGAATTCCCCATCCATCTCTATGTACCGGAACGAGTTTAGGTGGCTGACCATATATTCTTCCTCCCCTTGAACTGTAACAATTTTCCCTCTAACTGGGTACTTAAGCTTCTGATGTAGTGTGGAGGTCACAGCTCCAGCCTTGTGGATCCATGGACGACCCAGCAAACAAGAGTAGGATGGACGGATGTCCATCACATAGAAAGTTGAATCAAAAACTTGAGAACCAACCCTGATTGGAATGTTAACTTCACCATGTACCATCCTTTTCGAACCGTCAAAGGCTCGGACCACAATGTCACTAGGCTTGAGCTCCAGACCCTCACAATCCAATCTGTCTAGGGCCTTCTTGGGTAATACGTTCAATGAAGAATCGGTGTCTACCAACACATGGGCAAGAGTAGTGCCCCTGCATTCAATGGAGACATGTAGGGCGTCATTATGGTTTTTTCCTTTTGCAGTCAGATCGGCGTCAGAAAATCCCAACCCATTATCAGTAGTCAAGTTGGCCACACAATCGGTAAATTGATCAGCAGACGTTTCTTGTGGCACATGGGCCGTCTTCAGGAAGGAGATCAGGGCCTTGGCATGGGCCTCTGGACACAATAACAGCGATAGCATATAAATCTTTGATGGGGTGTGCCCCAGTTGCTCAACTACGTTGAAATCACTTTTCTTGATAATCTTGAGGATCTCCTCCATCTCTTGCTGGGAGGCTTCAACAGTGGTTGTCTTTGGTGCCTCCATCAGGGCAGGCAAATCAGTAGCAATCCCTTTGCCCCGAGCGTCAGACGACTCGGCAGCAGGGGTAGAAACAGGAATTTGACTAGGAAGGGGAACAGGCACACTTGCAGGTGTGATGATAAGAGGTTTCTGAATAGCTGGCGGCGCAATATCTGGCGAGAACAGCCGACCACTGTGAGTAATTTTGGCAGGCCCGATGATGTTACTGACACCGGTACTTGTATCAAACTCTTGCTTTATTCCAAGAACATAAACATCTGCCCCATAGTGCCACGGGACAGCTTTGTCGGACGTATAAGGGAGAGGCCCCAGAACAGTAATGATGATAGGAGCAATCTTCTGAGTGGACACGATTTTGACAGGCTTCTTTGAGGGAGCCTTAGGAGGTTTGTTGAAAATAGTGACAATAGAAACTTCTTCAGCAGGGGCAGCAGGAACAACAATCTTTTCGAACAAGATTTCTTTGCTATCCATCAGGCTTTGGATACCTGATTTCAGCAAGGGACAACCAACATGTGAGATAGCACACAGAAGGCAACCTTTACCATATCCCGGAAATAAACCGGCTAGCAACAGGTTCCTCTTGACAGTCGATAACAGAGTAACAATCTCTTCCACGGAGGCCACATACCGGTCTTCTTCTACAGCATTCACTCCATGCTGGGGCATGAGAGCAGTTACAACATTGGGTCTTTCGGGCGCCTCAAACTGTATTTATTTAGCATCAATAAGGTCTTGAACCTTATTGCTCAAAGCCCAACAATCATCCGTAGTATGCCCCGGGCTATCAGAGTGATAAGCGCAACGGGCGTTGGGGTTGTACTTCGGAGAAGCTGTGTTCACTACCTTCAGAGCTTCTTTGACAGTTACCAGATTGGTTGACAGTAGTTGCGGCAAAATCTGAGACAGGGTCATGCTGAGCCGAGTGTACTGCCTTTTGGGTCTCTCACCCCTTTGTTGATTATACTGCTGAGGAGCAGCAGTAGGCTTTGAAATTACCAATGCATTGACAGCTTGGCGGCGTTCCGGCTTAACTTGTCTTCTGGGACCATAAACATCACTGGCTTCCTTCTTGAAGGGCTTCTTTTCAGTACTCGCGGAGGCACCTTTCTGTATCTTCCCCGACTTGATACCAGCTTCTATCCTCTCACCGGTTAAGATCAGGTTTGTGAACCCAGCAGAAGAATTACCAATCAGATGGTTGAAGAACGGACCAGACAGGGTCCCTAAGAACATGTCAACAAGTTCACGGTCAGTCAGCGGTGGCTGCACCCTGCCAGCCAGGTCTCTCCACTTTTGCGCATACTCCTTGAATCCTTCGCCCGTCCCTAGTGACATACCCTGGAGTTGGGTACGCATGGGAGCGAGGTCAGAATTGTACTGATACTGTTTATAAAAAGCAGTGGCCAAGTCTTCCCAGTTTCGGATACTGGCTCCATCCAACTGATAGAACCAATCGAGTTGAACCCCTGAAAGGCTATCCTGAAAGAAATGGATCCATAGGTTCTTGTCCGCAGTGTAAGGTTGAATCTTCCTTACATATGATCTGAGATGCATCTTCGGGCAAGATAGCCCGTCATACCTTGCAAAAACTGGCACTTTGAACTTCGGGGGGATCACAATTCCAGCAACTAATCCCAAATCTTCGAAATCTAAGCCGGGAACTCTCTGCAGCTCCATAGCTGCCAACCTGTCTTCCAAGCCTTTGTACTTATCATCGGCGGGCGGGTATTGTTGATCAGAGTAGTCTTCATCCTCTTCAGCCTCCTCTTCTTCAACCTCAGATTCGGAAGGTACCGCAGCCACATTCCCTTTACTGGTTCCCTCTTCAGATGTAGGGGGAAATTCAAGGACTCTTCTGGCTTCACCCTCAAACATTCTTCCTAGGGTAGCCACCCCGATTCTCTTCTTCTTCTTTTTCACTTGCTCTTTGTTCCCCAGCAGGGCTTTCAGATCTTCCTGACCCTTAGCCAAGGTCATCAGGAGTTGTTGAAACTGTGAATTCTGAGACTGCAAGTCCTTGACCGTCTGTTCGAGATCCATCTTACTGAAATAAATAGCAGAAAGATAAGGAAACCTGGTGTGGAGACCTGCTTATGCGTATGATGAATGGTATGCTTATGTATGCAATGCATTCAAGGATTTAGCAAATTCAAAATTGTTGCAAACAAAAAGAACGCACGTCATATTAATAAGAAGAAATTTGCCAGTACATAAATGCCCCATGGGCCAAATATTACAAAAAAACTTCTCAAGGTAAAAAGACGTTGCGCTTCCTCTTTGGTGCGATGTAGGTGTTGAGGGTCTCTTCCTCATGGAGTCAGCGGGTAAGCTCCAAAACCTTCTTCTCACTGGCGTAGAAGCTGGCTTCAAAAGTGTTTCGTTCCTCCTTGAGTTAGATCCAACTCTTCTGCATCTCCTCCCACGATGTAGGCATGTCAGGATATAGGATGGTGTAGGGAACCTCTCCTTCCTTAACGGGATCTTTAATCACAGGGAGAACATGAGGATAAGGCATCATTAGACTCTGGGCTCGGGTTCGTACCCACTTGAGATAAGGCTCGAGAGGGATGGAGTTCTTGTGCCCCAGTGTCTCGCTGTCTACCTTGTTAGGCATCCTCCAAGCTATGATGAATCTTTGGCGAAGTCCTTGCGCATCATTGTCGAAGTCAAAAACTAATTCAGGAATCAACATGTCGTGAGGGGCATCCCTCCGTGCATATCCAAATTGTCTCAAGGCTAGACAAGGGTTGTAGGTAATGCCTCCTCTAATGCCAAGTAATGGAACATTAGGGAATTCTCCATAATGATCGACGATGATGACATTTTCTCTGGACCGAGAACACCAATGTACATCAGAGTGAGTAAGGGTCATCAACCGTTGTGACCACCTTAGGCCTTGGTCATTCTTCAAGACAGATTGTGGAAGGTGCGAAATAAACCACCTTGCAAGGAGAGGAGTACAGCACATGAGAACACCTCTCTTTCTCATTATTCGTGTGTAAAATGAGTGAAGAATGTCCCCAAGCAATGTTGGTATCGGATTTCTGGATAACAAGATTTTGACGGCGTTGACATCCACAAGCTGGTCAGGATTTGGGAACAAGACCAACCCATAAATGAGGAGTGCCATAATTTCTTCAAAGGCTTGTAGGTCCAATGAATTCCAACACTCTTGTGCCTTCTCAAACAAGAATTTTGCCAAGAAGCCTTTGACACCGCTTCTAGTTTCCCAATGCCCCTTGATGTCAAATGGCTGTAGGTGTAGTGCTTGAGCAACATCTTCAGGCTTTGGTTCCTTTTCCTTTGGAACAACACCTTTACCATGTCCTCTTCAATGCTGGTGTTGACTAGGCTGAGCAGTCTACCATGTCTTTCACTGAAGGGAGAGCTTTCCGGAATTCTTGATGTGAGCTCCTTGAGTTGAGGAGGGATTCTCTCAAGGTTGACTTGGATAGTTTTCCTGCAAAGAATTTCCACGACCTACAAAACAAGAACAAAGATGAAGATCTAAACCCTTGAAATGGTTAGTATATGTATATGATGCTTTATGATGTTCATGATGTATGCACAAACATATGTACAAGCAATTCACACAAAACCCTAGTTTCAGGCTTGCATGGGGTTTCATAGGTAAGTACCCTCTTGAGTGTAGTTGGCTTAAAAACCTGTCCTATAAATAGTAACCGGGTTCTAAGGAGCTCAATATCACTGGATTGTTTTCCATGTTCATTGTTTTGGTTTAGCCACTTAACTAGCGACCAAAATATTCCAAGAAAACAACCCTCAATGTGTGTAGTATCGAGTATCTACCAACTTCGGACTGCACCAAAGCCGGTCATCTCACTACCCCTAATGAAAGGCCAAGTTGGTCAAGTAAGGTTCTAGGTCATTAGTGCTTAGTGACATCACTCAGCGGCCCCGTACTCTCCTTGATTGAACTCAAGGGTTACCGATACTCACAAATATGTCGCACTAATATAGCTATTGCTTCAACCGTGTCGGTATACCCCGCACAGTTTCCACAACGTATTGATATCTATGAATGTTTCCCCAAATCCGGGTGTAGGATTTCAAATCCAAACAAGAGAGCCAAGATATAAAGCAATCAAAGCAAACAATTAGTCATGCAAGAGGGTGATCTAAGCCCTAAGGTTACTCCACTTTAAGATTCTCCCCAGCAGAGTCGCCAGTTCTGTGATACGGTGGGAGAACTGACTTGAGGTTTTGCATTTGTTTTCGCAAATGTTTCGGTTTAGCAAGAGTCGCCACCGACTTTTTATTTTATCCTAAGGAAAGGTTAAAAAGCACAGCAAAAACCTTTGATATGTTTTCTTGGGTTCGGGGAGTAGATTATAGAAAGGGAAGGTATTAGCACCCTTTCTATCCATGGTTATCCATGGGCTCTTAGTTACTTGCTTAGATCAACTTGCCTTGATTTTAAATTGTTTGAAATGATGCTTTCAATAGTTTGAAATGGTGTTTTGTGTGTGGGTTTGAAGATGTTTTGAAAAGAGGCCAATGTGGTGGCAACCTTTGTAATGATCCATGTTGGGATCTATACAAAGGTGTATGTATTTTGAAAAGTTTTCAACGTTTTTGAAAGTTGTTTTGAAAGTGTGTTGTGATGTGTGGTTTTGAAAAATAGGCAAGTGTTTTTGTTTTGCAAGTTGGCAAGTAACCAAGAGTTGTCTACTCCTAAATTTACTCAAAGATCTTTGCTATGTTTTGAACCCTTTTTAGCAATTTTGTTCCACCATTGTATTTGGTGGACAATCTTGTGTTAGGATGTGAACGGGACGGGCGCGGGTCATCGTTTAGACCATGATTGCAATGGTGCCAAGTATCTTTGGGCAATTTTTCCTTTAAGGGACTTGATCATATGTTTAGGCAACTTTTGAAAGCGTCATCGAGGGACTATGATCATTTGATATTGTTTTGTTTTGCCAAAGACACCTAACATGCAACATGGCCCATTATTGAAGGCAACAAGTGGAGTAACCCTAGGGGTGCAAGTGTGATTGGTGTTGTTCATTTTCATGCTTTGTTATCTTTGAATTAGGTCAAGCTATTGTTGGTTGATTTTTGCATACAAACCCTAAGTCTATCATGGCATATTTAGAAAGCTTTAAAGTGCGAAATTTAAAGGTCCTAAGTTATTACAACACAAATATGGGATGGGGGGTATAAATATTCAAATGGGGATATTTTAGCAAGAAATTAAAACCTAAGCTATTACATCCAAATTGAATTATATAAATTATTTAATTGCACAATAATTAAATAAAATACAATAAATATGCAAGATGCAAAAAATGATTTTTTATATGTATGTAAAAGTGTTTTTCATGTGACAAATAAACAAAAAAAATAAAAAAAGTTTAATTTTTGGATTTTTTAGGGTTTAGGGCAAAAACCCTAATTTGCTAAATAAAATGTATTAATTATTTATATACAATACAATATTTATTAATTATGTACAAAAATAAATAAAAAGGAAATATATTGTAAAAAAGTATTTTTTGAGGTCAAATATTAATAAAATGAAAAATGTATTATTTTTGTATTTTTAACCTAAATATACTAATAGATATATAAGTATTTATATTATTTATTAAATATATTAAATATGTACAAAAATAAAATATTTAATATTTAAAAAAAAGTATATTTTTTTTAGGAAATGTTTTCAAAAGATAAAATAAAATAAAATTAGAAAATAAATGTATTTTTTATTTATTTTGGTATTTTAAATAAGAGTATATTCATGTTTATTTACATATAAAACTAAATGAAACAAAATAAATATCAAATAAAATGCAAAAAATGTGAGAAAAATATTTTTAATATTTTTTATGCTTTGACAAAAATAAACAAGTCAAACAAAAATCAAAAGTCAAAAATAATGAAAATAAAACACAATGGGCCAAGGGGGTGCATGTGTGAGAATGTGGTGCAAAAAGAAAATCAAACTCAGGCCCAGCCCAAGAGGAGTTGTCTTCAACCTCCAGACTTGTTTGAACAACAACAACACGCGCTTCCTAACTCCTGATTCTTGGACTTTCAAACAAAACTCATAATACAAAAAATGTAGAACATCAAGAGACGAATCCAGACATATAAAAAACTTGACTTAACTCTCAGAAATGAGAGAGAATTTCTCCATCCCTAATTCTTGACCTAAGTTTTTTCTAATGTTCAGGTTCCAAATTCTCTCAGTACACACAACATAAATGCAAAGTGATTATATGTGTAGCTTCAGGGCCATGAGTAGAGCATTTTTCATTTATAAACCTAAAGCTAACTCTTCCTAGGTTGAGAGATAGAAGTCCATGAACTTACCTGTTCAGCTTGGATCGTGTATGACAATGGAGGTACTTTCAGTGCAATGTGAGGACTTGTACAGCTTGCTTGAAGTTCAGGGATGCTTCTCCAACCTTTAGCTTGCTTTGAAACTAGATGAATCGAGCTATGGAAGTCAACCTGCAAAACAGAAAAAGTGAAAATGGTGAAGTTGGTTAGGGGTGTTACAGTTCGTGTCCAATGCTTGGGATAGTTTGTGTAGGTGGTATGAAGTGTGTATGAACTGGGTTTGACCAAGGCGCACGAGTGGATTGAGTTGTGCCACTCAAACTGCAGGGATGCCCTGTTTTGTGCAGTACAATGGTGTTTTTGTGAATGGTGAGGTTTTGTAGGTGGTTAGGTCGTGCCTTAGCTCAGTTATGATGTTTGGAATGTGTTCAACCAGTTTGTCTAGGCTTGTGTTGGCAGAAATGTGAGATGATGTTGGTTATGCAATGTTTCTTCTATCTTAAGCAAAGTTTGGCAAGTTGGTTTACAAGCTTCCCTAGGCCTCTCAAGTATGCTGCCTCAATCCCTCTTGATCAGTGTGATATCTCCATGAATCTTGTGTCCAAAGATATGCATTGTACCTCTTGGATTGCAAATTTGACATAAAGTGTAACTTTACAAAAATGGATAAATTGCTTTTTCCAATTAAGGCTTAATTCTTTGTGTAATGAATATATGAACAAAACAAAGCTAGAACACAATGGATTGGCATTTAATTTTTGAGTGTAAATGAGATTAGAGGCCTGTAATGTAGCTTGCATATGCTGAGTTTGAAAATGCACAAGTTATGAACATGCCTTTGGCCATGAATCAATGTGACTTTTGCCCATATTGACAAATTCGATTCTCCCTAACCACAAGGGTGTTTGAGAAGTTCTTGGACAATTTGGAAAGCTTGGAATGTGTAATACAATCCATCTTTGTAATGAAAGTTGAGATTCCAAGTGGAAGCATGTGAAAAATGGCCATGAAGTTAGGCAAAAATTCTGCCTAGAATAGGTCAAATTTTTTCTAAGTTAAGAATGTTTTGCACCCTTGTTCCAAAAATCATAACTTGAGCTACAAGCTTCTTTTGAGGAAACTTTGTGAATAAAAGTTATAGATTTTTCAATGGACTATAACGTTCATGTTTTGAGTTTTGTTTGAATCCAAATGCATGTTGATGAAAAAATGGGACAAAATTAGGAAAAATTAGGGATTTTCATAACTTAGAAAAATTCTAAGTTATGAAAATTCTTCATTTCAAACCCTAATTTGTGATTTTTGATTTCTTGATGAACAAGTTTCATAATTTGACATGTCTTGATGAGAAATGAATCTCGACACTTGATTTTGACCAAAAAGTCAAAGTTTGACTTTTCAGTATACAATCCAATTTGGCTCAGTTGACTGGAAAATTCATCTGTCAATCTTGTGCATTTGGGATCTTTTGAATTTGTTGGACATGTCAAGACAATTCCATGGGGTCCTTGAGTCCATATGTGAGCTTGGTTTTCCATTGGCTAGGTCAAACAGTCAGAAATTGCCTTTGTGCAGTCAAAACCCTAAAAATGACCATTTTGCCCTTTTGGTGATCTGATCAAATTTCTTGTGGAATTGTGATCCCAACTTGACCAAATGGTTCAAAAATCATGAAGTTTGACTGTCAATTGACCACAGTTGACTTTTTCCCCAATACAGCTGATTTCTAGGTCAACTATCCAATTGACTGGGCAAAGTTTGGAATCAAGGCTTGAAACTTGGTATGGATAAACTTGTGAGTCCAACATGAAGCATGAAAGTCATCTTGGGCCTTTTGGGTCAAAACATCTTTGTGCAAACACAAACCCTAATTTGGGTCAACAGTGCAAGGAGGAGTCTTGAGCAGAGCAAACCCTAACTTGATCTTGAGCTCCAAAGGTCTTGTGATGAGAAAATGTTGAGGAAATGGGAGGGCAAATTTTGGGGTACAACAATTGCCCCTGTTCAATCTTCTTATACCTGAAGAGTTAGATTGGCAAGTTTGCCTTTCGCGACTCGAGGGTAAAAGGAGATTGAACACTAGAGTGCCCAGAAATTTGCACTCGCATGCTGGAGTAACAATAATGCGATGTCGAGAATGGGCTTATAGATGCCATTTGGAGATAGGATGGATAGGAGTATGGGCTTATAGATGCCATCTGGAGGCGTGACAGAACCTTGTCGGGAATGGGCTTATAGATGCCATTTGGAAGTGTTGATCGCATAAGAGATTCCTTAGCGAGAACTTGCGTACTTTGAGAAAGGAAGATGGTTTCCTGGCTTGCTACAGGTGTGTTGGCTGAAGATTTTGATAATGTTATTTAGAAGCCAAAAGAGTTAAACGTTCTGATCGAAATGGAATTAAACGTCATATTTTGAAGTTGCAGAAGCAGTGTTTCGAATAAGTGTGTTAAAGCTTGAAGCTTCGAGCGGCAATTATGGGAACATATCTAAAGGAGTCTCGAAACAACAACGAGGCTATGTTGGGAAAAGCGTTCGAAACGGAGAAACACCAAAGCATTTTAAATTCAAATGGGAGCGGGACTTTCAAAGCTTGAAAATTATGTGTTGGAGCATTTGGGGACACGTGGAAAGATGAAAGAAGCATTGTCCTGCATGTTCGAAACGTGGCATAATCCTATAGCGAGACCGTTAGGGTCGAATTAGTATAAATAGGAGTCTTAGTATTAGGATTTCAGTGTGTCATATCTATTATACAAAATACTCAATAACATTCAAACTACCACATGGCAAGGGAAACGAATGCAAGAGAAATGTATGTATGATAACACCATGTATTTCTGATTTAATGAAAATCTTTTACCATTTCCAGTACTTTCCTTTATTCCTTTTGTCAAACAACATTTACAAGTTTTCTTATTCACACCCTTTTCACTTCGAAATCTCTTCTTCAAAGTCTTACACTTTAATGTTGTCTTTATGTTTCGAGCATTTTATATTTCTGAAAACTATCACATTTTCCATACCTTTACATTCAAGTCTTGCCCTTCGAACGCATACTTTTACTTAAAATCATTTATAGATTTCTTGCATTAAACGTTTTCTCCTTCTTTTCAAACTTTTATGTTCCAGAAACCCTTTATGTTAACCGTTTTGTAAGTCGAAACCATTTACTTCATTTTCATGCAGTTTTATATGTCTTTACAATTCAGCATTACAATTAGCATCTATTCGTGTAACTTAGTTTTTATACACATTTTGACTACATCTTTAGAGAGAAATCGAAATAAGCCAAACACCTATACAATATCAACCATGAGTAATTGTTCGATTGTGAGAGTAACCTTAATATCCAAGGAGTCCTAGGATCAATCTAGTCGATCATGTGTGTTACCAGAGGGATTGAATAACAGTAAGAAAGATTATTCGATAGTTTGGAAGACTAGCGGTTGTTTACCAGAAATCACTGGAAACAAATTGGCACACCCGGTGGGACCAACAATTGGATATCAGAATTAAGGATTGTCGAGACGTAACCATTAAAAAAACGTTGGAACCTAAGAAGTTTGCTGTTTTATGAACCTGAGAAGTGGTAAGATAACCAACAACAACCAACCTTTATCCAGAAGAAAACGTTTGGACAAAATGTCTAATTCAGACAATCAACAAGGGGACCAAAGTGGCCCACATGCAACAGGCACTAGCGCGTCCATTTCGAGCGGAACATCTAATGTAATCCCTTCGAATGCACAGTCTATTGCATCTTCAACCAGTAACATAGCCACCAATGGAATAAGTGGCATATCAACTAATAGTTCGATCTTAGGAAATACTGGAACTATGGGCTACCCTGGGGGATTCGTTCCACCATCAGGGACACAATCCCACTTTGCCACCCCATTAACTAGACCACCCGGTTTCGATGGGAATAGAATCAGAAATTACTCTTATGGAATGCCAACATCTTTTATGGCAGGTTTACACAATTCCACATCGAATTCATCTCCCCAACTAGGGTCTAGGTCTGGTGCGAATCAGTTTATGACAAATAACCAAGGGTCAGTGGGTTATAGCACATTGCCTATTCTAACCACATATAACCAGTTGGCTTTTAGGCAATTGATGGATGACAGTAACCATAATATGATAGGGGTGTTAGCGCAAACCATGCAGGAAATATTTGCCCCAATAGTGCAGAATGTGACTGTGACGAACAGGGAAAACGCTGATAATATGAGTCGAATAGCATATTTCTTTTCTCCTCCAGAAAGGCGTAGGCAGAATCAGGCGGGATTTCGAACAAACATGCCTGTTATAGAACAAATTGCTAGCGACCCAATTTATAGACCACCCAGAGAAGAAGTTAACTTAGGGGCCAGGGCACCAAGGTTAGAAGCCCCAATAATCCCGGGTCCACAAAGGGAAATTATGGAACCAGGGGCAAGGGTCGAAAGGCCAGAAGCCCCAGAAGTTCAAGAAGAACAATCTAGGGGAGTTGTTTTGGTTGGTCGAAATCAAGATGCCGATGCCGTCGTTCATAGGATTCGAAACGATAATATATTGGCAGAAAACAACCTAACCACCATGATAGAGAGGGTCATGGCCCAGAATGGCCTCAACACAGGAATGAGGAGGCCAAATTACGCTTCTCCTATATTGGATTGTATAATGCATACTGATTTACCAAGGGGATATAAAGTCCCTAAATTTACAAAGTTCGCTGGGGATACCAATGAGTCAACAGTCGAACACATAGCGAGATATCTAACCGTAGCGGGAGATATAGCCAATAATGAAGATCTCAGGATCAAATACTTCCCAAGTTCCTTGACAAAAAACGCCTTCACATGGTTTACCACTTTGCCTCCTGGGTCTATTGACACTTGGACTCTCTTAGAGAGATTATTCCATGAACAATTTTACATGGGACAATCGAAAATAAGTTTGAAGGAATTGGCCAGTGTTAAGAGAAAGTTCACCGAACCCATAGACGATTATTTGAATAGATTTAGGCTGTTGAAATCCAGATGTTACACAGTAGTGCCTGAACATGAGTTAGTCGAAATGGCCGCTGGTGGCTTGGATTATTCTATTCGAAAGAAACTAGACACTCAGTATTTGAGGGATATGGCCCAGTTAGCCGATAGGGTTCGACAGGTCGAAAGACTAAAGGCCGAAAAAGCCAGAGTCTTTAAGAATAGCAAGAAAGAAAGGATTTCCTATGTTGGGACTGAGGAAGTAGAAGAATATCCTGAATTCGAATTCGAAGAGGTCGAAATCGACCTCGCTGAATTAAAACAGGCCCCGCCTTACTCCTGCAAAATGTTAGTTCCCACAAAAGGGAAAGATATTGTTGAAAATGAGAAAAGTGACAAATTTCCAAAGAAGGTTTATACCTTCGACGTCACCAAATGTGACGAAATTTTTGACTTGCTTGTCAAGGATGGCCAACTAATTGTGCCATCAAATGTCAAAATACCCCCTTTGGATCAGAGAAAGAAGAGGGGATTTTGCAAATATCATAGTTTCCTGGGCCACAAGACCTCACAATGTTTTCTTTTCAGGGATTTGATTCAAAACGCGATCAGATATGGCAGACTAAAGTTTGCTGATAAGGTGAAGATGAAAGTGGACGAAGACCCTTTGGACGTCGCAGACACCAACTACTCCGAGCCTGCATGCATTGGAGAGGTCAACATGGTGGAAACTGATCGAAGCGACACCCTAACAGAAGAGAAGGATACTGAAGTTGAAAACTGGGTGATGGTCGAAGTCAGCGCGGAGGTCACTGAAGACATCCAGAATACGCCAGAGACTTCGATTGCTGCACCTGTAGCTGTTGCAGGAGAAACCCAGGCTACTGAAGGCCAAGGGAATCAAAACGAAGGATTAACACAAGTCACTGAAGGCTTGAGGCTGGAATTGGAGAAAGTCCAAATCACGCAGCCAATTCCCCCTCAGAAGGAAATTTGGGACACTCTAGGGGAACCCAGTGGAAAATTTGACTTCTGGTCAAATATTCTGCCCCAGAGAGTTCGAAGGTTCAGATTGAGGATATAAAGCCCACAGGATGGGGTGATGATGAAGCTAAAGAGGGGGATGTGGAAATAAATATGGTAGACATGGAAAGACCTCGCTCTGAGATGGAGGAAGTGGAAAAATACTTAGAAAAAGAAAAGTACAGAATGGGGGATAATCACACTGGAGATGCTAGTCTCAAAGATTATCTCATGACATGCCACAAAGGAGATTCAGGCATGATGTTGTGCCCTAGGTGCAGCATCCTCTGCAACCAAAGAATTGCTGCGAATTTCGAAAGGGTACAGAGGGCTCGAACTGGCAACAATTGGCGCCAGGATAACCAGCTCTTTAGGTGTTATCCCAAGGCTGGAGAGAGTTTGCTGGAGTTTGTTTTTCGCTGCTACAAAGGGGCAACCAAGTGCTTGATTTGCCCAAGGTGTTCTGCTGTGTATGACCAAAGCATGGCCAGGACCTTCGAAACGATTCCCTTCGCCCCTTGCTGGAACCATCAAGAAACTGCCCAGATGGGCCCACGTTTCGACAGCAGATACAAACAGCGAAGGCCTGATAGCCCTCACCCCAAAGCTGCTCGAAGAGTGACTTTCAAACTCCCTGCTGAAGTGACAACCGATAGATGGTTACAAGTCAGAAATGACAAAGGAAAAGATAGATGGAGGAATGCTGAACGAAATGCACGCCATGCTGTGACATACAGGAGGCAATTCAACACACAAAAAAGGGAGGAAGTGAGATTAGAGAATTACAAAGGAAGGAACCCCATGTCAAGATCCCAGTGGCGTAGACAGCAAAGGATTCGAAAGGCTGAGAGAGAAGCTGTGGCAAACAAAGGGGATACTTCAACAAAAAACCAAGGCGAGTCTAGCACCAACAAACCAAAAAATCAAACTGAAGATAAACCTCCAGTCAATAGGAGGCTCTTCTCTGAAGAACAATGCAATGAACCAAAGGAATACACTCCAGGCCCGAAAGAGGACGAAGATATGATAACAGATAACTTCGAATCGGAGGGGGAGTCTTCATTCAACTTGAACTGTAACGTCGTGTCTGTACTGCCCTGCGAATTCGGGCAGGAAACCGAAATCAATGAATATGAGGAGGAAGACACCACAAATTTAATGAAACATAGGCCCGTGTGCTACTACGTGATGGACAATGAGGCTGTTGAGGAACAAAATGCGTTCTTCGAACGTCCAGAACCAGCAATGAAGAGTCATCTCAAGCCACTTTTCATTCGGGCGAAAGTGGGTGTCCATGGTGTGAACAAAGTTCTAGTGGATGGGGGTGCTGCAGTCAATTTGATACCCCATTTCATGCTAAAAAGATTAGAGATCCGCGAAGGAGATATCAAGCCCCATAATATGGTTCTGTCCAATTATGAGGGAAAAGTGGGAAAAACACTGGGGGTGGTCCAGTTGGAATTGACAATAGGCTCAAGTTGCAGGCCCACCATGTTTATGGTGATCGAAGCCAAGGCCAACTATAACCTGCTGCTGGGAAGAGAGTGGATCCATGGCGTGGGGGCAGTTCCTTCGTCAATGCATCAGCGACTAGTTCTATGGAGAGATGATGGAATCGTGGAAAACATCGAAGCAGACCAGAGTTACTTTATGTCAACTGTCAATTTAGTTGACAAAAGGGACTATGATAAAAATCTGGAAAAGATTGCTCCATGTGTTCCAAATGATGAGATGAATGAAACTAGAAACGCCCACTACTACATGACACTTCGTCATGACGGCCTTTACTGGGATAGAACAATAATCAGTGAAGAAGAGGAAGTCGAAAGCACTATACAAAAACGGCCAGCAGGCTGGGACTTCGACAACCTTAGCCATGACTGAGTCTACCTTTTTCGAAAGGATTTCAGCCTATATGGCTGAGAACGAATCAAAGGCGGCCTTAGAGGCTGAAATAAATAAATCAACTATAAAGACGAACGAAGTTAGTGGGGAGGGTTCGAAATGCTCACCCATCAAAGAATTCGAGATGGATCAAAGGTTGGATGCCATCTATGATAAAGAACCCTTAGGCTTCGAAAGGGACCCCATAAACTCAGGTGTCAAAATGGTGGCACAGGATCCGCTCGAAGAAGTCAACTTAGGAGATGAAAAAACGAAAAGAGTAACTTACATAAGTGCTAAACTTAGCCCAAGCCTCAAGAAGAAAGTGATCGAAGTCCTTAAGGAAAACAAAGATTGCTTCGCATGGGATTATGATGAGATGCCTGGTTTAAAGAGGGAATTGGTTGAACACAGACTACCAATCAAAGATGGCAAGAGGCCCATCAAACAAACTCCCAGAAGGTTTGCACCAGCGGTTCTCACAAAAATTAAAACTGAGATCGAAAGGTTGCTGCGCTGCAAATTCATCAGAACAACAAGGTACGTTGAATGGTTAGCAAACATAGTACCCGTTATTAAGAAAAATGGTTCTTTAAGAATTTGCATAGATTTTAGGGATTTAAACACTGCAACCCCTAAGGATGAATATTCCATGCCCGTGGCAGAAATGCTAGTAGATTCTGCTGCAGGGTTCGAATACTTGAGTATGTTAGATGGATACTCTGGGTATAACCAGATTTTCATTGCTGAAGAAGATGTTGCAAAAACAGCATTTCGTTGCCCAGGAGCCTTAGGCACCTACGAATGGGTGGTGATGCCTTTTGGTTTAAAGAATGCTGGGGCAACTTATCAAAGGGCAATGAATTCAATTTTTCATGATTTCATTGAAACCTTCATACAGGTGTATATTGACGATATAGTCATCAAATCTATATCTGCAGAAACACATTTGCATCATTTAAGCCAATCATTCGAGCGAATGAGGAAACATGGCTTAAAGATGAATCCCCTTAAATGTGCATTTTTTGTGCAGGCTGGAGATTTTCTTGGTTTTGTGGTCCACAAGAAAGGAATCGAAATCAACCAGAACAAAACCAAAGCCATAATGGAGACGAAAGCACCTGTGTCAAAAAGGGAGTTGCAATCTCTGCTAGGGAAAATTAACTTCCTCAGAAGATTCATCTCGAACCTGAGTGGAAGAACCCAAGCTTTCTCTCTGTTACTTCGTCTGAAGCAAGGACAAGCCTTCGAATGGAACGAAGCTCACCAGGTGGCGTTTGACAAAATAAAAGAATATCTTTCTCAGCCTCCTATTTTGTCTCCACCATCATGGGGGAAGCCCATGAGATTGTACATATCTTCCTCTGAAGTTAGTATAGGTAGTATGCTAGCACAAGAGGATAACAATGGCGTCGAAAGAGCCATATACTATTTAAGTAGAGTGCTAAATGATGCAGAGACTAGATATAGCAATTTAGAAAAGCTATGTCTCTGTTTGTATTTCTCTTGTATGAAACTCAAGTATTATATAAAACCTGTTGATGTTTATGTCTCATCTCACTTCGATGTCATTAAACATATGCTTTCAAAACCAATAATGCATAGTAGAGTTGGCAAGTGGGCTTTAGCCTTAACAGAATATTCATTGACTTTCATGCCTTTAAAAGCTATGAAAGGTCAAGTGATTTCTGATTTCATTGTGGACCATTCGTTGGTTGAGTAGACAAGCATGAGTTACGTCGAAATGCAACCATGGAAATTGTACTTTGATGGTTCAACCCACAGGAATGGAAGTGGTGTTGGAGTCCTTCTAATTTCTCCTGAAGGAATTCCAACAAAATTCAAGTATAAATTAGATGGTCCTCGTTGTTCGAACAACGAAGCTGAGTATGAAGCGCTCATTGTTGGACTTGAAGCTTTGTTGGAATTGGGGGCAACCAGAGTCGAAATTAAAGGAGACTCTGAATTAGTGGTCAAACAAATCACAAAGGAATACAAGTGCATAAAGGAAAACTTAATGGTATATTTCGTCATAGTCAATAGGCTATTGAAGAAATTTGAATACATGGATATTCAACACATACCAAGAATAGAGAACCAAGAAGCAAATGACTTAGCGCAGTTGGCTTCAGGTTACAAAGTGTCTACCAAGAACTTTAAGGATTTGGTCGAATTAAGGGGAAGAGTTATGGCTACTAGATTCACACCATCAGATCTGGAAAGTATGAGATTGGGATATGCTGAGAAACAGGGATTCGAAATACTAGCCATAAATACTTTGTCAGATGCAGATTGGCGAAGTCCATTGAAGAGTTATTTAGCAGACCCAACTCTAAAGGTGGATAGGAAAACAAAATATAGAGCATTGTCATATCTCCTCATGGGGAACGAATTGTTCAAAAAGACCCAAGAGGGTGTATTATTGAAATGCCTAGGAGAGAGTGAGGCATATTTAGCATTGTCTGAAGTCCATAATGGGGCATGTGGGGCACACCAAGCAGGCCATAAAATGAAATGGTTGCTATTTCGATACGGTTTGTATTGGCCTAGCATGCTCAAAGATTGCATAGACTTTGCTAAAGGATGTGAGGAATGTCAGAAACATGCAGGAATTCAACATGCCCCTGCAAGCGAGTTGCATTCGATCATCAAACCATGGCCATTTAGAGGATGGGCATTGGATTTGATAGGAGAAATAAATCCTGCTTCGTCCAAAGGACAGAAATACATCTTGGTGGGAGTAGATTATTTTACCAAATGGATCGAAGCTATACCTCTGGTAGTTGCTGATCAAGAGGCAATTATTGAATTTATACAAAAGCACATTATCTATAGGTTTGGATTTCCAGAAAGCATAACTACAGACCAAGGCTCTGTATTTACTGGTAGAAAGATGCAAGGATTTGCCCAAGAAATGGGGTTCAGATTGCTAACATCAACACCATATTATGCTCAAGCAAACGGACAAGTCGAAGCAGCAAATAAAGTAATAATAGGATTAATCAAGAAGCATATTGGCAAGAAGCCAAGAAATTGGCACAAAACTCTGGACCAAGTGTTATGGGCTTGTAGAACATCTCCTAAGGAAGCTACTAACACTACGCCTTTCCAACTTACATTTGGTCATGATGCAGTGTTACCAGTAGAAATTCATCTGCAATCAGTTCGAATTCAGAGACAAAACGAAATTCCAACTGCATTATATTGGGAAATGATGATGAATGAATTAGTTGAGTTGGACGAAATTAGATTACATGCGTTGGAAATTTTGATGAGGCAAAAAGAAAGAGTGGCCAGAACATACAATAAAAGGGTGAAGAAAAAAGTATTCATTATTAATGACTTAGTTTGGAGAGTCATATTGCCTATAGATAAGAAGAATAAAGCGTTAGGTAAATGGTCACCTCATTGGGAAGGACCTTTTCGAATATTAAAAGTGTTCTCAAACAATGCATACGGAGTTGAAGAACTCTTAGATGATAAACGTGTCCTAAAGGTTAATGGGAAATATCTAAAGAAATATAAGCCAAGCCTACGGGAGATTCGAATAGTAACAACGTAAACAAAATATTATAAAAAGCCAAGATGGCAAGATAGAATTCCAAAATGGCGTTGTTCGAATATTACATGTAAGAAACCAAAATCATAGTCAAATAAACATCAAAATCTAGAAATAAGCATTATTTTTCAAACGATTAAAGGTGCTTCGAAATGTTTCAAGTTTCTGCTGAGCGAACCGCCTGGCTCCTTCCAAGGTTGCCACTTCTCCTTTAAGTTGTTCTGCAATCTCCATTTCTGCAAGCCCCTGGTTGAGAAGCTCTTCGAATTGGTTACCTGCAGGATTAGTTTCGAAGGCTAGTTGTTGTTCCTTAGCCTCTTTAACTTTCTGTTGAAGTTCCAGAATCTGCCTTTCCCAAATGAGAATGGACTCAGCTCGAGCCTCATAATCAGTTTTTGCCTGCTTCAGATGCACAGCTTGATCCTCAGCTTCTTGGGAGAGTTTCGAAGCTTATTCATAAGCGGCATCCATGGCAATGCGTTTCTCTTGAACCTTCTTGGCAGCAGATTCGTCTTGGAGAAGGTAGCCAGTCACGTTGTCCAGCAAATTCTGAAGATCAAACAAGAGAGTACTAACTGGAAAGGAGCAGGTGGAAAGATTGACCTTTGTGAGCAGCTCCTTCATAGTATAGCAAGCAGTATTATCTTGCTTAAGCACTTCGAATATGTCCACATTGAGAATAGTTCTCCTAATTTTGTTAAGAAGAACAACTCTTTCATCTGTGGGAAGGGGATAACTGGTTGAACTTGTGCCAGCCCTAGCGAGTGGGACGTCCCTCTGAGCCAACTTTGCCTTCATGTACCCAATGGGGTCATTTCGCCTCAGAAGTGCCAGTTCCTCGTCAGTCATTCGAGACACAGAGGATTGGGGAAATTCCACGCGTAGGGGAACCACGTTTGTCTCAACCCCTAGGGATTCGTTGATTGCATCACCATCCCCTTCATTTGCTTCGTGCTCTTGGTCTTCTTCATCCTCGTCCAAATCTACCACATCGATACCATCCCTTTCGCCGCTATTTGCGTTAGACTCCGTCCCAGCAGTCGAACCGTCATTGACATTTTCCTCGTCATTGGCATTTTCCTCCTCAGATTCTTCGTCTGCAGATTCTTCGGCTCCTTGCCCAGAATCAGCTTTCTCTTCTTCAGTCTGAGTGTCCTTTGGGTCCTCTTGAAGAGTTTCAAGAGGGGACTTTTGAAGAGAAGCCCTTTGCGAATCCTCTGCAGACGTTTGAAGTATTGTTTTGTTCACCTCTTTCAGAGGAATGGAGGTACCTTGATCATCCTGCTGTTCAGAAGTTCCAGCCAGAACCGCCACATTGGAGGAACCTTTGTTTTGGACCAAGTTGCTGGAATCTCCTTGAGGAGAAGAGTTGAGCGGAGCAGCAGCTCTGGAGGGTGAGGTCGGAATGGTGGAAGTGGGATTCAAAATGTTCTGCAAGGAACAGCAGAGTGTTAAAAAAAACATTCACCAAGGTAATAAGAAGTTAGTGTTGGAAATAATTTTTAGAAGTTCGATTTACCTGTGGACCCTCAGAGGAGAGGTTACTAGCTATACGTTCCAACGGTGGGTTGGAGGTCGAAGGTGGATTTTTGGATTTAGGTAAGGGAGCAGCATCCCTGGAATCGAGTCCAGAGACACTAGTCGGAACAGTGCTTTTAGGAGTATCTTTCTTTAGCTTCTTCTTCGAAGCAGTATATGAGTTTCCTCCAGCCTTGGGGTCTTCCCCAGTAGTGCTTAATTTCCGCTTCTTGGGAGTAGTAGGAGGAAGCTTGTTGGTCTGAAAGAATTTTAACGAAAAGTTAGATATAAACCACAAAGGTTGAGTGAATTCGAAACGTCAAGGCTAAGTGATTACCGTTGGAATTGGAGCACTTGTTGTTGTTGGCGTTATTGTTGTTGTTGTAGTTGCAGCAGTAGTAGTTGTTTCGGGTGGAGTAGCTTTTTCAGTAGTTTCGATGGAGGCTTGAGAGGCACTCCCTTCCTTCGATTTCGAGGCAGCTGTCTTTATCCTGATAGCTGAAAATCAAAACAATTAAAGCGAAGGTTAAAGATATGGAAAATAAAAGACATTTGGGATTTTCCCAAGCATTCGCACCTGTGCCTTGATCAGATTTAATTGACATGGCAGAAAGGTCGTATCGAAGGTGTCCTGGGAAATCATGAAGCCAGTATCGAGCCCATGTCACAGTCTCAGATGGCTTTGGTTTCCTTTGAAGATATTTGAACATCTCTTTGCAAGTAAACCACCATGGATATGGGGGAAACCAAGCCAGAGCCAGTTCTGAGGTAGGTAATCTGGGAAATTTAGGTGGATGCATTTCGAATGCCAACCTATACCTATCCTCAGGTGACAGCCCTGAAGGAAGTTTTAGCTTAGAAACTTTTTGTTTAAATTTTTCCTTCAAGGTCTCAGCTGCTTGATGCACAGTGGAGTCCAAGCGCGTGGGGTCGTAAGTAGTTTCAAAATAATTTTGAAAAGCTTTAATCTCTTTGGCATGAGTAAACATACCTTTCTTTGCCGGTACCTGCACATCGAAGGCATCAATTAGTTTCTGTCGAATTGTAAGTGTATCGAACATATAAGTTTGATAAAACTTAATCCACCACTCCAGAAATCCTTTAGCCGCGAGATGGGTAGGTTCGAAGGCTATCAGCTCAAATTGGGCAAAGCCTTGATATTGTTCTTGCTGGATCTTGGCTTCCCTTGCCTTGAAAGTTCGTCCAGAAGTGATGGCGCTCTCAGTTTGGAACAAAGGTTCAGGAATCAGTTGGCATAAGCCAAACTGCCTCGAAACGAAGTTTGGTTGGTAGGCAAAGAGAAGAATTTGGTTCTTGGCTGGGGTTATCCTTGAAGAGATGAGTCTAGGAAGCAAGAAAGCTCTCCATACATCCTGAATCTCCTTGCTCTTGATGGCTTCTGAGAGAGCCATGGTGAACCAAGAAGGTCCATGAGCCCTCGAAGCAAAAGGCGCCATGCTCTCTTCGAACTTGTGCCTTTTGGAGAATATCATGATGTACTTCGAGAATTGAACCTTGAAGTCATCTTTTTCATCATTGGGAGTTAGTCTTCGAAGCCTAGTGCCTTCGACTATCCTATCACTTATTTCAGAATCTTGCTCATCAATGGTATTGGCGGTTGATAAGGAAGGTTCGAACATGGCATTTAGCCATAGTTGGAGTAACCAAAATGGGCCAGCCAATAAAATGTTTTTGGAGGTGTGGGATTTGAGGCTCGAAACAGCTGACCTCAGGCTTTCATAGAGGTCAACTAAGAGTAATTCACTTAGGCACACTTTTCGATTTTCATGTAAATCCCTAGCTAGAGGAATGAACCTACTAGCTACCTGCAGGGATCTACTGCAGAAAACGTATCTAGACAGCCACAGGGTTAAGAAAGCAATGTGCTCTACGTCAGACACATTGTCCCCTTCAGCATGATAATGGCTGATAAATTTGGAAAAGCTGGCTAACTTGACTTCGAAGTCAATTATGCTTGAGTGCTTTTCGTTGTCAGGAACATAAGTTTCTCCCACTGGCGACAGCCCAGTAATGGCCGCTATATCGAAGAAGGTGGGGGTGATCATTCCACCTGGGAGATGGAAAGTGTTGTAGGTACTGTCCCAGAAATAAAGGGACGCGAATAGCAGAGGATGGCTGTAGGTGAATCTAGGTTTCGATAGCTTAATCAGGTTATAAATGCCTAATTCTTCCCATTACTGGGATTTCTTGGCTTCTACTTTTGTGAACCAATTTTGATAAGCGATATCAGAAGTAGGGCAAGATCGAAATGGCTTAAAATTGCTTTTTACATAATCCAAAACAAAGGGGTCCTTGGGAAGAACAATTGGGGTTTCTATGGTATTTGAACTAGGGGATTCTACTGCCCTAGGGGCATCCATTTTGTTGAATAAGGGTTTGAAGCTATAACAGACGGGAAAAATTGTCCTGGTGTCCTTTAATATTTCAAAAACTGTAAGAGGGCCATTTAGGGCTAACCTCTTACCAGCAACGTGGGTAGGAATGAGTACCTGTGATGCGTACAACATTTCTTTTTCTTTGGAAATCATTTGAGGAGCAAGAGCAGATTGGCCTTGAATGGTGATGATTTTACTTTCCATGGTAGCTCCTGTAGTTTTTCCTTTCTTCTTGGAGACTTTCTTGAGTTGAGATGAAGTAGAAGAAGACATTTTGGAAGATGTTTGGAAGCTTAGATTGTTTTATGAGAGAAGGAGGGTAAAAATTCAGAGTATGAAAGATTTAGAGTGTGAAAAGGAAAGAAGAAGATTAAGTTGATGTTTTATAATGGGGAAGTTTAAGCATCCACCGAATAGAAGTGTGATACGTGGAGATCATGGGTTGGTGTGATGAAGAGGTGGCGTGAAGTTGATATAGGTAATAGGCGTGATTTAAAAGATAATTGTTGTACCCCAAAATTTGCCCTCCCATATTCATCAAGAATTGTCAAAATCAAGGTCACAAAATTCCCCAAGGGCTATGCAGTTCAACTGTCTCCTAGACAGTCAAAATTAGGGTTTGAGTTCTGGTCAAGCAAATGAACTTTTCAAAGGCCCAGTCAAGTCTCATATGCTTACAAAGATGGTCAAGTACCCTCATGTCAAGTTTCAAGGCATTCAGCTCAAAATTGCACAGTCAAAACCCTAGATTGCACTACAGTCAACTGTAGGGGCAAAATGGTCATTTGACAGTCAAAAGTTCAAATTTTTGGTCAATATATCATTTTGAAGCCACAAACATCATTTGATCAATGCTTGATCATGATTCTCAAAATTTGGCTCAGAAATCATCAAAGATGCAAAAGTTGCTATATTTGGACAGCTGAAAAAGTCAACTAAAATTGACCAGGGCATAACTTTCACACGGATTATCAGAAAAATTCCATCCAAAGCTCATTTTGAAGAGAAAGACATTTCCTACAATTCATCTTCATGTTCCAAGTCCAAGAAATGCTCTCACAAAAAGTTATCAATTTCAACATTATAGGTCATTTTCAAAAGTCAACAAAAAGTGACTTTAAGTCAAAGGCCATAACTTGAGATTGGTAAATCAAAATGACATGGGACCAAAAGCATTGGTTAAAGGACTCAAAGACCTTTCCAAAATGTCCAAAAACATGTGAAAAGCTTAAAAATTGACCAAGTTATGCCTTGTGGAAGTTGGGAAATTTTTGGAAATTTTGAAAAGTCAACATTGATGCAAAAGGCCTAAAAATGCAAATGGGCCCATTTTTCTTCCAAATTTCTTCATGCCAAGCCTATGCACGACCACTAGGCCCAAAGGGAAGTATTTTCATATTTTTTAATTATTTATTTGAATTAATATTAATTTATATTCATTTAAATCATTTTAATACATGAAAAATATAAACCTAACCTAAAAAAAATCTTTTTATGCACATTATAATGTCAATATTTCGTGCACTTCTTAATTAAGCAAGTTTTGATGAGAATTGATCAGATTTGAACCAAATTGCACATGAGAAGATATGAAAAAGATTTTCCAAAATCAAATATGTAAAACCATGAATGCTTGAGATTTTGTGCAAAGTTTTTAACCTAATAGTCTCTATACATACTCAGCATGAGAACCCTAAGGTTCCTAGACTGCAAGCTGCGCCCCAAAACTCCATTGCACTCTTGAAATTTTCCATAAAACTCAAAAACTGAAATCAAGGTTATAGGGCGATTCAAGGCTCCATTCTTGTCTCAATAGGTTCCTTGGCATTTCCTGGACATATTCCAACCATTAGCATCAACTCAGGCCCCAAGAATTGGTAGTGAGACCTTTGACTGTACAGCAAAAAATTCTTAAATGCATATCATGTTCTAAGCATCTTCTTTGAAGCTTAATCATATATTCATGTTTATTATAAGTCTCTGATGCTAACCCTGCAGTTGGATTGCATTTTTATGCCCTATACGCGATATTGCCATGAATGCCTTCTAGGGTTTCTTGAGCTCCCAATTGGGGATTTTCTTGTCCTGTAAAATTGAAGCACGAAACTTAGACCATTCAAACCAGCTCCTCAAGACGAAGCAATCTGGACCCTCGCGATCAATTTATCAATGCCATAGCGCTAATCGCTATTTTTCCAAAGGCCCTCTAAAACCACGTTCTGAAAACCGTTGCCCAATGCTTTGATTTACAGGGACGATGAAGGAGATGGAATCGTGTCAATCAATGATTCGTTGTTTTAAAAATTGGCGCGCTGATTTCCATTAACTTTGCTTTTCTCTTATATTGTTTAATTGATATTATATGTTAACAACGCGCTAAATGGCATAGTGGTCCAGGTGTTGGCTGGTGAAGTGCAAGACCTGGGTTCGATCCCCAGGTCTGTATAATGCTTCATATTATTTTTCAAACCAAATTCCCATGCAGGCATAATTCTGAGACGCACCGTGCACACTCCAAGTTCACCATACACGCGTCCATCAGTAGCAATCCAAGGGCCATGATCAAAGGAGTACAATAAACTCCAGTCAGCGCGTCACACACAATCCAAAAAGTCAGCAAATATCAAAGATTAATGGGCCTGAAATGCTAAGGCCTGACCTCACAAATTGGGACTACACCCCACCTTGGTTTGCATTTTTTATATTTTTCTTCTTACTTTTATTTTTGTTATTTTATTTATTTTATTGTTTTAACATAATTAATTTATTTTTCTACAAAATATAAAAACACTCAAAAATCAGAAAAGGCAAAAAAAAAATTAATAAATATTTATGTATTAATTATTTTCATAATAAATGCTTATAATTATTTAGTTTAATTAGGTTTTCAACTTTAATTCCTTTTTAATAAAAATCCAAAAAATGTAGAATTAGGTTAATTGATAGTTTTTGTATCTTTCTAATGTTTTCCCTTTTTTCACAATATTATTTATTTATTATTTTATTTTCATAATTAAATTGCACATAAATAAATTAGGTTTAATTTAGATCTTAATTTAATTCTTTCATAATAAATAAACATTAGAATTAGGGTTTGCCTTATAATTTAATTTCAATTAACTCCCTTTTCTCATTAAATCTAGAAAACACAAAAATATCATTGTTATTTAGTTTTAATTTTTAATTCCTTGTTAATGTTAATTATTTGCAAAAGGGTCCAACGCCCGTCGTTTCAATTATTTAATTTGCGCATTTATCTTATGTCCTTTATTATAATTTTGTATCTCTCCCAAAGCCATGTAACTTTACTTTTCGCACTTTATTTTATCGCTTTATTTATTTTCCGCTAAATCGGGTCCAGTTTAATTTTGGCGATGTGGACCCGCGCCATTTGTAATAGTCTTAGATTTATTTTTCGCAAACTTTTTTTAACTGTTAACAAATGCATGCAAGAATGAATGAACAAATTAAAATCAAGCGTAGAACACTGATAAACATGAACAAGACAAATACAAATGAAAACGACACACGAATCGCACACACCACCCCTAGGGTACGCCTCACTGTTGCCTTGCCTTCGAAAGGTGATCGTCGAGTAGAGGATGTCTTAGTAAGTCCTCATGATCCGGGAACCTGGCATGAGGGTAGCTTCTAAGGTGTCTTCCCATTGCTCTGGTGATCACCATGTCCCTACAAACTCGAATTGACCCGAACACCTCCAACGGTGGTGCTACCTACCTCTCAATGGTGGGATGGCACTACTTTTAAGGACATCTACACAGACGAATTCCTTAGGGTAGGTAGGTTCTCGAGGATACTTGCTCTCTTCAAAACAAACAAAACAAAATCTTTTCACACTGACACTTTTCAAAAGCTTTCAAAACAAACTTTTCAAACACTCTGACGTACGAGTCGATCTGAAATTTTTCAAAGAAACTTTTAAACCCACATTGAAAAGCACACAAAACAATTTTGAAAACACAATGAGCAAGTATCTAAGAGCCCATGGATAACCATGGATAGAAAGGGTGCTAACACCTTCCCTTTCTATAACCTACCTCCCGAACCGAGAGCAATCTCTTTAAGGAATTTTTCTGTGCTTTTGTCCTTTCCATTTGGAGAAAATAAAAGACGGTGGCGACTCTTGCTTCCGCGACATTTCGCGAACCAGCGTTAAACAGTCAGTTCCAGATCCACCGATCACAGAACTGGCGACTCTGCTGGGGATAACTTATAAAGTGGGGTGTACCTTAGGGCTAAGTCATAACTGTGTTTTCACTTGTATTGTTTTGCTTGCTTTACTATTGTGGGTGGCATCGGAGTTACATAGATCCTAACCCGGATCTGGGGATACCCTGTTTAGGTAGCATAAGCTGTGAGGGACCTGTCCGGCGTAGACCGACACAGGTGAAGCAGTGGCTACGTTGGTGTGGCACCTTAGTCTGTACCGATATCCCTTGTGTTGCAACGAGGAGAATATGGGTCTTCTAAGGAGTCATTAAGCACCAACAACCTTAGAACCTTAATTGACACAACTTGGCCTTTAGAACAGTAGCAGTATGCTACGCCCATTGAGGCTAAACTCTCGTGATGGTTCTGGCTGCAAGAAAAGATTGCGATGCTGGAGTTATGACCGATTGAGGGTAGTCAATGATATTGGGATCCTCTAAGAACCCGGTTACTTTTGATTAGGACAGG
Organism: Vicia faba; assembly: GCA_948472305.1. Taxonomy (NCBI): domain Eukaryota; kingdom Viridiplantae; phylum Streptophyta; class Magnoliopsida; order Fabales; family Fabaceae; genus Vicia; species Vicia faba. The sequence continues at coordinate 768,804,428 of OX451739.1, read as the reverse complement.
TATGAACCAACAAACTGAAAGAGGGTAGTACCTAGACCTCGTGCTGGCCTAAACTTTAGGGGCTTGCCTTGTGTGACTTGTGTGCCTTACTATGTTTGCCTTTGTATCTGTATGTGGTGTGCTTTATCATAACATCATAGCATCATGAACATTGCATGCATCCTGCATAAGAACTGACCATTTCAAAGACAAGAGGGTTTCATCTTTGCTCTGTTTTGTAGGACATTATGATGCCTGTGCGAAGGAATACTATCCGGTTCAACTTTGTTCGTTCACCTGAGTTGCTTGATGAGTTGGTTAGCAGAATTCCAAATACCACTTCCTTTATTCAGAGGCATGGTTCTCTTCTCAGTTTAGTCACTGCAAAGCGGGATCAACAGTTGATGAGTGTTCTGACCCAATTCTATGATCCTCAGTACCAGTGCTTCACCTTTCAAGACTTCCAGCTGGTCCCTACCCTGGAAGAGTTCTCTAATCTGCTTGGTATCCCTATCTTGGATCAGGCTCCCTTTACCGGTTGGGAAAAGACCCTCAGGCTTGAGGACATTGCTGCAGCTCTTCCTTTGACCCATCAAGAGGTAACAGACAACTGGGTAACTAGAAGCGGAGTTAAAGGTTTCTTGGCCAAGTTTCTGATTGGTAAAGCTAACAGCTTCTGGAATGACTTGGACTTTAGGGCATATGAAGACATCTTGGCTCTCCTAATCTATGGGTTAGTCCTGTTTCCTAATCCTGACAACTTCATCAATGTCACTTCCATTAGGATCTTTATGTCTCAGAACCCTGTGCCCACTCTCTTGGGTGACATCTTGCAACAACTTCATGCCCGTACTACCCGAAGACGAGGAACCCTATGGTGTTGTATCCCTTTGTTGGTGAGGTGGTTTATTTCGCACCTCCCTAAGTTCGTACTGAAGAACCAAGAAGGAAGAGGTTGGGCTCACAGGTTAATGTCTCTCACCGATAAAGACATCATATGGACTTGCAGAGGTTTGGATGAGATAGCTATTATTGATCGATGCGGGGAGTATCCTAATGTTCCTCTGATTGGTACTCAAGGAGGGATCTCTTACAATCCATGTCTAGCACTCCGTCAGTTTGGAAGAGCAAGAAGAGCAGGCCCCCATGAGATGTTAGTGCCTCACATCAGTTTCGAGTTTCAAGTGGATAGTGACGAGCTACGTCGTAGGTTCATCAAGGCTTGGGACAAGGTTCATAAAGCTGACCCACAAGAGCTAGGGCCAAAGACTTCTTTACCTATGGAAGCCTACTACAAATGGGTTCGCATCCGTGCTCAGAAGTTAGGTATGCCGTATGAAGCTGTCAGACCCGTCATTCTTGGGTGTCCTGATAAAGATGGTGCTCCTCCAACTGTCCTTCCTCCTCAGATACCTACTGATTATGAGACATTGAAGAGATCTTGGTCGCAACTGCAAGAAGAACGGGATTCTTACCGGGAGAAGTTCAACGAGCAGGAATCAAAGATCCAGAAGCTGACAAAGCAGTTGGAGAATGAGAGAGCTCTGAATGCCTACCTCCGTACTGAGAAGAGGAGACCATGGGATCAATGAGGAATGCTGAATGCGCCTTTACAGTATTTATTTCCTTTCCAGTTGTTTCATTTCATGTAAACGCCTAAGGGCAACTTGTTGAATAATTTCAGTTGCAAAGTTGAATCTAATAAAGTGTGTTCCTTTTTTGTTTACAAAGTTGATCCCCGATTGTCTTTGAAAACATAATTCATACGCATTTCATGCATCATGTGCATAGCAGGTTTTTCCCCTTTTTCAGGTTGCTTACAGTTCTTCGCTGTTTATTTCAGCATCATGAATCCCGGATCTGAATCAACAGAGACATCAATCAAGGCTCTCCAGGCGCAGAATGCGCAGTTTCAAGAACTAATCATGGGTCTAGCTAAAGGCCAAGACGAACTAAAGACTATGCTCCTGAAAAAGGAGAAGAAGAAGAAGAGAAGAACTGTTCTGTTCAACTCGGGCCGAAGGTTGGGCAATACTTTGCAACATGAAGAGGCTGCTTCTTCTGTTGGCAAGAGTCCTTCTCAGGCAGAAGTCAAGGTTCCTACTCCAGTGGTCTCCGACGACGAGACGGATTTTGATGAGGAACAGTATCCTCCTGAAGACGACAGGTACAAACAACTGGAAGACAGGTTGAAGGCTATGGAGGTGCAACAGGCACCTGGGCTGGATTTCGGAGATCTGGGTTTGTCGACTGGTGTAATTATCCCGCACAAGTTCAAAGCTCCAACCTTTTCTAAGTATGACGGGGCATCCTGTCCCAAGCTGCATTTGAGGTCCTATGTTCGAAAGATTCAGCCGTACTCTGCGGACAAGAATCTATGGATCCACTTCTTCCAGGAGAGTCTTTCAGGGACTCATCTCGAATGGTTCTATCAGCTGGATGGGACCAAAGTTCGTAACTGGGAGGAGCTGGCTACTGCTTTCTATAAGCAGTATCAGTATAATGCCGACCTTGCCCCCACACGTACCCAACTCCAGGGTATGTCGTTAGGTGCAAGTGAAGGTTTTAAAGAGTACGCGCAGAAATGGAGAGATCTGGCTGGCAGGGTGCAGCCACCTTTGACTGATCGAGAGTTAGTGGACATGTTCTTGGGGACCCTATCTGGGCCGTTTTTTAACCATCTCATTGGGAATTCTTCTGCTGGTTTCACTGATTTAATCTTGACTGGAGAGAGAATCGAAGCTGGGTTGAAGTCTGGGAAGATTGCAAAGGCTGCATCATCATCTAGTTCGGACAAGAAACCATTTAAAAAGGAGTCTAGTGCCGTGTATGGTTCTAGGAGATCAGAGAGACCGGAGCACCGCCAATCTGTCAGCGCGGTAATGATCGCTAAGCCTGCTACCGCTCCCCGGCCAAACAATTCTCAAAGGGCTGATAGACCCCGGAGAGAGTTTACCAGGTTAAGCATGACCCTATCGCAAATCCTGCCACAGTTACTATCCACCAATTTGGTGACTGTTAAGGAGGCGCCAAAGTTCTCAAACACTACCTCTCCTAAGTACAACCCGAATGCCCGTTGTGCTTACCATTCAGACAGCCCGGGGCATACTACTGATGACTGTTGGGCACTAAGGAACAAGCTGCAGGACCTCATTGACGCTAAGGAGGTTCAGTTTGAGGCATCTGACAAGCCTAATGTGGTGACAGCTCCCCTGCCTGCTCATGGAGTTAATGCTATCGGGGACGAAGAGGAAGTTGATGAAGCTGAGTTCGATAGCTGGATCTACCCGGCTGCTGATGGTGGACTTAACAATTGGAGCGCCAAGGACAATCTCTCTGTTTCTTTTGACACTAAGTAATAAATTTCTTTGTTTTGATATTTTGTAATAAACAATGATAAACTCTATGGCCCGGTGTCTTACCCGAGGCACCGTGGTTCTATTTGTGAGGGCATACAAACTGTCATTTTATACATCATGAATGAAAATTTTGGACGTTTTTCGCATTGCAAATATTGTGTTCCTTTTCTATCTTTCCTTTCCTTTACATAATTTTCAAAACAGCTGTATTTACACACACACTCACTCATACAGGTTCCAATCCACTCTGGATCTCACTGACAACAGCTCTGCTAATGCCAATTATGACTTCGAAAATCCGATCAACTTAGCCGAAGACGAAGGTGAAGATGATTGCGAAGTGCCTGGCGAGCTTGCAAGACTGTTACTTCAGGAAGAGCGGGCAATTCAACCCCATGAAGAGCCAGTGGAAACCTTAAACCTGGGTACTGAGGCAGACAAAAAAGAGGTAAAGATTGGTGCCAACCTAGAGCTCAGCGTGAAGCAACGGTTAACCAGGATGTTACATGACTATATGGAGATCTTTGCCTGGTCCTACGAAGACATGCCCGGGTTGGATACCGATATTGTTGTCCATCATTTGCCGACTAGAGAAGACTGCCCTCCAGTTAAACAAAAGGTTCGTCGGATGCGTCCAGAGATGTCCGAGAATATTAAAGCCGAGGTCATGAAACAGTTTGATGCCGGGTTTCTTGCAGTGACTTCCTATCCTCAGTGGGTTGCTAATGTGGTGCCGGTACCTAAAAAGGACGGTAAGGTCAGAATGTGCGTCGATTACAGGGATCTGAACAGGGCCAGCCCCAAGGATGACTTCCCCTTACCTCATATTGATGTCCTTGTTGATAATACGGCTCAGCACAAGGTATTCTCTTTCATGGATGGCTTTTCAGGCTACAATCAGATCAAGATGGCACCTGAAGACATGGAGAAGACTACGTTTGTTACTCAGTGGGGCACCTTCTGTTACAAGGTCATGCCGTTCGGATTAAAGAATGCTGGGGCAACCTACCAACGTGCCATGGTTGCCTTATTTCATGACATGATACATCACGAGATAGAAGTGTATGTGGACGACATGATCGCTAGGTCCCAGACTGAGGAAGAGCATCTAGATCATCTGCAGAAGTTGTTTGACCGGTTGAAACTGTACAAGCTGAGATTGAACCCGAACAAGTGCACCTTCGGGGTAAGATCTGGGAAGTTGCTAGGCTTCGTGGTCAGTGATAAAGGCATTCAAGTGGACCCTGCTAAGGTCAAAGCTATTCAAGAGATGCCAGTTTCTAAGACAGAGAAGGAAGTCAGAGGCTTCTTAGGACGCCTGAATTACATTGCTCGATTCATCTCTCATCTGACTGCTACCTGTGAGCCAATCTTCAAGCTGTTGAAGAAAGATCAGGTAGTACGTTGGAACGATGAATGTCAGGCTGCCTTCGACAAAATCAAAGAGTATCTCCAAGAACCACCCATCCTTATGCCACCAGTTGAAGGGAGACCTCTGATACTATATCTGACAGTGCTAGACAACTCAATGGGGTGTGTGCTGGGGCAGCATGACGAGTCTGGCCGAAAAGAGCACGCCATTTATTACCTTAGCAAAAAGTTTTACCGACTGTGAGACCCGATACTCACTGCTTGAGAAAACTTGCTGCGCTTTGGTATGGGCTGCTCGCCGGCTGAGACAGTATATGCTGACTCACACTACCTTATTGATCTCAAAGATGGATCCTATTAAGTACATATTCGAAAAGCCTGCTCTGTCTGGGAGAATTGCAAGATGGCAAATGATCTTGACGGAATACGACATTCAGTATACAACCCAGAAAGCCATCAACGGGAGTGTATTGGCAGACCACTTAGCTCATCAAGCTGTAGATGACTATCAGTCAATGAACTTCGAGTTTCCGGATGAAAGCATCATGATAGTAACAGATTGTGAAGTACCTGGACCGGATGAAGGACCTGAGCCAGGATCCCGATGGTCTATGCACTTTGACGGAGCTTCCAATGCTTTGGGAAATGGTATCGGCGCCATAATCATATCTCCACAAGGTACTCATACTCCACTCAATGCCCGGCTGTGTTTCAACTGTACCAACAACATGGCGGAGTATGAGGCGTGTATCATGGGTCTTCAAGCTGCGATTGACCTAAGGATCAAATTTCTAAGCGTTTTCGGAGATTCCGCTCTTGTGATCAATCAGATCAACGGAGAGTGGGATACGAAACATCCAAACTTGATTCCTTACAGAGAATGTGTGTTGACCATGATTCCCCACTTCACGGAGATAACCTTTGAACACTTTCCAAGAGAAGAGAATCAGTTGGCGGACGCGTTAGCTACAATGTCTTCAATGTTCAAGGTTAAATGGGATAATGAAGCTCCCCGGATCATCATCTGGAAACTGGACGAACCGGCATACTGTTGTGATCTCGAAACTGAATTGGTAACTGAGAAGCCTTGGTACCACGAAGTGAAGAGATATCTGGAAGCTCAGGAATACCCTGAAGGTGCCTCTATCAATGATAAGAAATTCCTGAGGCGGTTCGCAGCCAAGTTCTTCCTAAGCAACGGCATCTTGTACAAGCGAAACCATGATTCAACCTTACTGCGTTGTGTGGATAAGACTGAAGCGGAAAGAATCATGGAAGAGCTACATGAAGGGACCTTTGGTACACATTCTAGTGGACATACCATGGCTAAGAAGATCCTACGGGCAGGATACTACTGGTCCACCATGGAAGCTGATTGCTACCAACACTCCAGGACATGCCACAAGTGCCAGATCTATGCAGATAAGGTGCATGTTCCTCCGGTTCCCCTGAATGTTCTGACTGCGCCTTGGCCGTTTGCAATGTGGGGCATAGACATGATCGGCGAGATCAAACCTACGGCATCCAATGGGCATCGCTTCATCCTAGTGGCGATTGATTATTTTACGAAGTGGGTCGAGGCAGCATCCTATGCTACGGTAACCAAGACTGTCGTGGCACGGTTCATTCGGCACAACCTGATCTGTCGATACGGCGTCCCTGAGCGAATAATTACAGACAACGGTACCAATCTGAACAATAAGATGATCGCTGAGCTCTGCGAACAGTTCAAAATACAGCACCACAATTCTTCTCCTTACAGACCGAAGATGAATGGGGCTGTAGAAGCAGCTAACAAAAACATCAAGAAGATCGTGCAAAAGATGACAGTAACGTACAAAGATTGGCACGAGATGTTACCGTTCGCTTTGCATGGGTACCGTACCTCAGCTAGGACGTCAACCGGGGCAACTCCCTTCTCTCTGGTTTATGGCATGGAGGCAGTCTTGCCGATTGAAGTGCAAATTCCCTCTCTCCGGATAATGAAGGATGCAAATCTGAACGAAGATGATTGGATCCAGACACGACTTGACCAACTCAATCTCATTGACGAAAAGAGACTTGCTGCTATCTGTCATGGTCAGACGTATCAGAAACGGATGATCAGGGCATTTAACAAGAAAGTCAGACCACAAGAATATCAAGTCGGGGATCTGGTTATCAAAAGAATCATCCTTCCTCAGAGTGATCCAAGGGGCAAATGGACCCCTACGTACGAAGGGCCATTTGTGGTTAAGCATGTGTTCTCAGGAGGGGCAATGATCTTAACTAACATGGATGGTGACGACCTTCCTCACCCCGCCAATGCAGACATAGTTAAAAAATACTACGCATGAAAAAGACCCGCTAGGCTGACATGCCTAGGCAAAAATTAGGGCTTCCCGTCGAACCAAAAGGGTTCGGGCAAAATGAAGGGATGAAAATGAAAAAATCTGTACACCCGGCAAGTCGAAAACCTGAAAAGGCGGCTTGGGCAAAAAAGGGTATCCCGGTGGACTGAAAACCCGAAAGGGCGGTCCAGGCAAAAATTAGGGATAAAAGCGTAAAACTATGTCTCATTGGATCACTTTGCATCCAGAATCTGGTATCTGCATCAAGTTCAGACGGCATCGATCAGTCAGCTTCACCTTCAACCAAGGTCATCAAGTGATGAGACGCTCGGAGTTATAAAGGCAATAGCAGAGTTGAAACCCAGTGGATCATTCATCTTTCACACAGCTGTTTTATTTTCATTTGTACAAAACTTGTATAAACTCTTTTGATCGGCGACGTACCTCTTACTAGGACGTCAGCCTCTTGTACATAAAAACGCCTATTCATGGGCCATTCAAAAATCAATACAAATATATCTTCAGTTAAACGTGCCAAGTGTCTTTTCTTTTCCTGTTTTGTTTTGCGAAGAACGTCCAAGGTTCAATTTGTGATGTATGCATTGACAATAATTTGCTAACTCATAAATATTTGCATACGAAACAAAGGAATTAATTACAGGTGACACTAGAAACAGGGGCAATAAAGAGTTGTCTGAGCGGTCTAATTGTTCTATCCCCAAGGTACTAAGGTAGGTTCAGCTAAAGAGCACGGCCAAGTGTATCTTAATTCCCCAGAGAGTGGTTCAACAAAACAATACATTCTTCTCCAAGCAAATCATCAAATATCAAGGAAATCGAGTATCCTCCTGTAGATCTCAATACCTCCCCAGCAGCACGCATTCTTAACAAGCATCCCCGGCAGTCTTGGTCTAAAGATTGTTCCCCGGCGGTATACCACTATTCAAAGGAATCACTTCCCCAGCATATCAAACTCCCCAGAAGAGTCCAATCCAGCTTCTCCAACAAAGTTGGAAGTCATATCCCTCAAGCAGTAAGCTTATCCCCAGTAGATTCTGGAAGCTTATCCCCAGAGCACGAACGCGTCGTCCCGGCTTGATTTAAAGAGTTATTTCCGTAACAGGATATAACTGGGTTATCCTCAGCCAAAAGCCACGGAAAGAGCGCCCTCGGCAAAGTATCTTCCTACCCCCAGCGGAATTCATCAAATCTCCCAGCATAACTCATCAACGGTATCCCCAGCGGAGTTATCTTCATCAACTCAGCAAAGCATCGCTATCCCCACAGAGTAGCACTCCCCAGCATGATCGCTAGAGTATCTTTTCTCCCGCAGAATTATTTCATTTGCCAAGTGTATTCCTCAAACGGAGTTATCTTCTCCTACCGGTATTCTTGCAACGAATCATCCACAGCGGAAGCAAAATCTCTTCCTCAACATCAGCCCAGGATATGACTTCCCGGCACCCGTCAAGGATTTATTCTCCTAGACGAAAACCTACATGAATCATCACATACATCATTATAGCATGCATGTACGCATCATATCATATAAATCGCATCCATGTTGAGAACATCATTGCTTGATCCATATCATGCATTGCATATAACTGACCTTTACCTTTCAGGAAAGATGCAGTTGAGATTCTCAAACATATTTCAAGGACTTCTCTAGTCCAGTTAAATCGACTCCAAACAGATTTTTCTGATAAAGACTCAGTAGAAGTTCTCTTATGGTCCCCTCTCCAACGGCGTGTGAGGTGGTAATTCCTTCTTCAGATGTTTCCCTCTCCGGCATGAGCGTGAGGTGATATTCTCTTATGGTCCCCTCTCCAACGGCGTGTGAGGTGGTAATTCCTTCTTCAAATGTTTCCCTCTCCGGCATGAGCGTGAGGTGATATTCTCTTATGGTCCCCTCTCCAACGGCGTGTGAGGTGGTAATTCCTTCTTCAGATGTTCCCCTCTCCGGCATGAGCGTGAGGTGATATTCTCTTATGGTCCCCTCTCCAGCGGCGTGTGAGGTGGTAATTCCTTCTTCAGATGTTTCCCTCTCCGGCATGAGCGTGAGGTGATATTCTCTTATGGTCCCCTCTCCAACGGCGTGTGAGGTGGTAATTCCTTCTTCAAATGTTTCCCTCTCCGGCATGAGCGTGAGGTGATATTCTCTTATGGTCCCCTCTCCAACGGCGTGTGAGGTGGTAATTCCTTCTTCAGATGTTCCCCTCTCCGGCATGAGCGTGAGGTGATATTCTCTTATGGTCCCCTCTCCAGCGGCGTGTGAGGTGGTAATTCCTTCTTCAGATGTTTCCCTCTCCGGCATGAGCGTGAGGTGATATTCTCTTATGGTCCCCTCTCCAACGGCGAGTGAGGTGGTAATTCCTTTTTCAGATGTTTCCCTCTCCGGCATGAGCGTGAGGTGATATTCTCTTATGGTCCCCTCTCCAACGGCGAGTGAGGTGATATTTCCTTCCAGATTATAATTTCCTATAGTTCCTTCTCCAACGGTGAGTGAGGTGACTCCCTTTGAGATTATAATGTCCCTTGGTTCTCTTCCTAACACCACGAAGATGGTAATTCTCACCAAGATTTTCTCAACGAGCATTGTTGAGGTTGAAATCATTCAGAATTCTTTTACCATCCATGCTAAGGTAGTAACCATCCCTGGTGCATTCATCAGCGTTTGAAGCTCCAGATTCAGCTCCTGTAACCAGTCAGGACATATCTATATCAAGCATCTAAAATCAGCTCCTGCAACGTGTCAGGTACTCATTTTTCTGTTTTGCAGGTATGCATGTTCTAGCTAAGGAATCTCCCCCGCAATCAACATTCAGATGGCATCTATAAGCCCATCATCCAATCCAGCAATCTCCAAATGGCATTTATAAGCCCATTCCCCCATCATCACTGCTACTATGTGAGCGCAAATTTCTGGGCACTCTAGTGTCCAATCATCTTTTACCTTCGGATTACGAAAGGCACGTCAGCCAATCTGCATCCTCAGGTCTAAGAAGATTGAACAGGGGCAACTGTTGTACCCCAAAATTTGCCCTCCCATATTCATCAAGAATTGTCAAAATCAAGGTCACAAAATTCCCCAAGGGCTATGCAGTTCAACTGTCTCCTAGACAGTCAAAATTAGGGTTTGAGTTCTGGTCAAGCAAATGAACTTTTCAAAGGCCCAGTAAAGTCTCATATGCTTAAAAAGATGGTCAAGTACCCTCATGTCAAGTTTCAAGGCATTCAGCTCAAAATTGCACAGTCAAAACCCTAGATTGCACTACAGTCAACTGTAGGGGCAAAATGGTCATTTGACAGTCAAAAGTTCAAATTTTTGGTCAATATATCATTTTTAAGCCACAAACATCATTTGATCAATGCTTGATCATGATTCTCAAAATTTGGCTCAGAAATCATCAAAGATGCAAAAGTTGCTATATTTGGACAGCTGAAAAAGTCAACTAAAATTGACCAGGGCATAACTTTCACACGGATTATCAGAAAAATTCCATCCAAAGCTCATTTTGAAGAGAAAGACATTTCCTACAATTCATCTTCATGTTCCAAGTCCAAGAAATGCTCTCACAAAAAGTTATCAATTTCAACATTATAGGTCATTTTCAAAAGTCAACAAAAAGTGACTTTAAGTCAAAGGCCATAACTTGAGATTGGTAAATCAAAATGACATGGGACCAAAAGCATTGGTTAAAGGACTCAAAGACCTTTCCAAAATGTCCAAAAACATGTGAAAAGCTTAAAAATTGACCAAGTTATGCCTTGTGGAAGTTGGGAAATTTTTGGAAATTTTGAAAAGTCAACATTGATGCAAAAGGCCTAAAAATGCAAATGGGCCCATTTTTCTTCCAAATTTCTTCATGCCAAGCCTATGCACGACCACTAGGCCCAAAGGGAAGTATTTTCATATTTTTTAATTATTTATTTGAATTAATATTAATTTATATTCATTTAAATCATTTTAATACATGAAAAATATAAACCTAACCTAAAAAAAATCTTTTTATGCACATTATAATGTCAATATTTCGTGCACTTCTTAATTAAGCAAGTTTTGATGAGAATTGATCAGATTTGAACCAAATTGCACATGAGAAGATATGAAAAAGATTTTCCAAAATCAAATATGTAAAACCATGAATGCTTGAGATTTTGTGCAAAGTTTTTAACCTAATAGTCTCTATACATACTCAGCATGAGAACCCTAAGGTTCCTAGACTGCAAGCTGCGCCCCAAAACTCCATTGCACTCTTGAAATTTTCCATAAAACTCAAAAACTGAAATCAAGGTTATAGGGCGATTCAAGGCTCCATTCTTGTCTCAATAGGTTCCTTGGCATTTCCTGGACATATTCCAACCATTAGCATCAACTCAGGCCCCAAGAATTGGTAGTGAGACCTTTGACTGTACAGCAAAAAATTCTTAAATGCATATCATGTTCTAAGCATCTTCTTTGAAGCTTAATCATATATTCATGTTTATTATAAGTCTCTGATGCTAACCCTGCAGTTGGATTGCATTTTTATGCCCTATACGCGATATTGCCATGAATGCCTTCTAGGGTTTCTTGAGCTCCCAATTGGGGATTTTCTTGTCCTGTAAAATTGAAGCACGAAACTTAGACCATTCAAACCAGCTCCTCAAGACGAAGCAATCTGGACCCTCGCGATCAATTTATCAATGCCATAGCGCTAATCGCTATTTTTCCAAAGGCCCTCTAAAACCACGTTCTGAAAACCGTTGCCCAATGCTTTGATTTACAGGGACGATGAAGGAGATGGAATCGTGTCAATCAATGATTCGTTGTTTTAAAAATTGGCGCGCTGATTTCCATTAACTTTGCTTTTCTCTTATATTGTTTAATTGATATTATATGTTAACAACGCGCTAAATGGCATAGTGGTCCAGGTGTTGGCTGGTGAAGTGCAAGACCTGGGTTCGATCCCCAGGTCTGTATAATGCTTCATATTATTTTTCAAACCAAATTCCCATGCAGGCATAATTCTGAGACGCACCGTGCACACTCCAAGTTCACCATACACGCGTCCATCAGTAGCAATCCAAGGGCCATGATCAAAGGAGTACAATAAACTCCAGTCAGCGCGTCACACACAATCCAAAAAGTCAGCAAATATCAAAGATTAATGGGCCTGAAATGCTAAGGCCTGACCTCACAAATTGGGACTACACCCCACCTTGGTTTGCATTTTTTATATTTTTCTTCTTACTTTTATTTTTGTTATTTTATTTATTTTATTGTTTTAACATAATTAATTTATTTTTCTACAAAATATAAAAACACTCAAAAATCAGAAAAGGCAAAAAAAAAATTAATAAATATTTATGTATTAATTATTTTCATAATAAATGCTTATAATTATTTAGTTTAATTAGGTTTTCAACTTTAATTCCTTTTTAATAAAAATCCAAAAAATGTAGAATTAGGTTAATTGATAGTTTTTGTATCTTTCTAATGTTTTCCCTTTTTTCACAATATTATTTATTTATTATTTTATTTTCATAATTAAATTGCACATAAATAAATTAGGTTTAATTTAGATCTTAATTTAATTCTTTCATAATAAATAAACATTAGAATTAGGGTTTGCCTTATAATTTAATTTCAATTAACTCCCTTTTCTCATTAAATCTAGAAAACACAAAAATATCATTGTTATTTAGTTTTAATTTTTAATTCCTTGTTAATGTTAATTATTTGCAAAAGGGTCCAACGCCCGTCGTTTCAATTATTTAATTTGCGCATTTATCTTATGTCCTTTATTATAATTTTGTATCTCTCCCAAAGCCATGTAACTTTACTTTTCGCACTTTATTTTATCGCTTTATTTATTTTCCGCTAAATCGGGTCCAGTTTAATTTTGGCGATGTGGACCCGCGCCATTTGTAATAGTCTTAGATTTATTTTTCGCAAACTTTTTTTAACTGTTAACAAATGCATGCAAGAATGAATGAACAAATTAAAATCAAGCGTAGAACACTGATAAACATGAACAAGACAAATACAAATGAAAACGACACACGAATCGCACACACCACCCCTAGGGTACGCCTCACTGTTGCCTTGCCTTCGAAAGGTGATCGTCGAGTAGAGGATGTCTTAGTAAGTCCTCATGATCCGGGAACCTGGCATGAGGGTAGCTTCTAAGGTGTCTTCCCATTGCTCTGGTGATCACCATGTCCCTACAAACTCGAATTGACCCGAACACCTCCAACGGTGGTGCTACCTACCTCTCAATGGTGGGATGGCACTACTTTTAAGGACATCTACACAGACGAATTCCTTAGGGTAGGTAGGTTCTCGAGGATACTTGCTCTCTTCAAAACAAACAAAACAAAATCTTTTCACACTGACACTTTTCAAAAGCTTTCAAAACAAACTTTTCAAACACTCTGACGTACGAGTCGATCTGAAATTTTTCAAAGAAACTTTTAAACCCACATTGAAAAGCACACAAAACAATTTTGAAAACACAATGAGCAAGTATCTAAGAGCCCATGGATAACCATGGATAGAAAGGGTGCTAACACCTTCCCTTTCTATAACCTACCTCCCGAACCGAGAGCAATCTCTTTAAGGAATTTTTCTGTGCTTTTGTCCTTTCCATTTGGAGAAAATAAAAGACGGTGGCGACTCTTGCTTCCGCGACATTTCGCGAACCAGCGTTAAACAGTCAGTTCCAGATCCACCGATCACAATAATCTTTACTTATAACTGCACCACGCTGTGAAGTGACTCCGGGCGGTTAAGGAATCCAAAAGGTGCTATGATTGATGTGACTGGAGTCAAATGCATTAAATGTTATGATGATTCGAAAGTCCTATCAAAATCTTGTGTAAATGTTTAAAATAGGTATTTCTCAAAGGAGTCGAAATACATATTTTAAAGGGGCAATTTGTTGGCTGAAGATTTTGATAATGTTATTTAGAAGCCAAAAGAGTTAAACGTTCTGATCGAAATGGAATTAAACGTCATATTTCGAAGTTGCAGAAGCAGTGTTTCAAATAAGTGTGTTAAAGCTTGAAGCTTCGAGCGTAAATTATGGGAACATATCTAAAGGAGTCTCGAAACAACAGCGAGGCTATGTTGGGAAAAGCGTTCGAAACGGAGAAACACCAAAGCATTTTAAATTCAAATGGGAGCGGGACTTTCAAAGCTTGAAAATTATGTGTTGGAGCATTTGGGGACACGTGGAAAGATGAAAGAAGCACTGTCCTGCATGTTCGAAACGTGGCATAATCCTATAGCGAGACCGTTAGGGTCGAATTAGTATAAATAGGAGTCTTAGTATTAGGATTTCAGTGTGTCATATCTATTATACAAAATACTCAATAACGTTCAAACTACCACATGGCAAGGGAAACGAATGCAAGAGAAATGTATGTATGATAACACCATGTATTTCTGATTTAATGAAAACCTTTTACCATTTCCAGTACTTTCCTTTATTCCTTTTGTCAAACAACATTTACAAGTTTTCTTATTCACACCCTTTTCACTTCGAAATCTCTTCTTCAAAGTCTTACACTTTAATGTTGTCTTTATGTTTCGAGCATTTTATATTTCTGAAAACTATCACATTTTCCATACCTTTACATTCAGGTCTTGCCCTTCGAACGCATACTTTTACTTAAAATCATTTATAGATTTCTTGCATTAAACGTTTTCTCCTTCTTTTCAAACTTTTATGTTCCAGAAACCCTTTATGTTAACCGTTTTGTAAGTCGAAACCATTTACTTCATTTTCATGCAGTTTTATATGTCTTTACAATTCAGCATTACAATTAGCATCTATTCGTGTAACTTAGTTTTTATACACATTTTGACTACATCTTTAGAGAGAAATCGAAATAAGCCAAACACCTATACAATATCAACCATGAGTAATTGTTCGATTGTGAGAGTAACCTTAATATCCAAGGAGTCCTAGGATCAATCTAGTCGATCCTGTGAGTTACCAGAGGGATTGAATAACAGTAAGAAAGATTATTCGATAGTTTGGAAGACTAGCGGTTGTTTACCAGAAATCACTGGAAACAAGGTGTTGCTCTTCAGTCCCTTCATTCTACTGAGGAATCATATCTGTTGAATTTTAGGACCTTCGGTCGTCCGTACTCTATTGAGGAATCATCTCTGTTGAATTTTAGGAACTTTGGTCGTCCGTATTCTACTGAGGAAACATCTCTGTTGAATTTTAGGAACTTCGG
This sequence comes from Vicia faba, assembly GCA_948472305.1. Taxonomy (NCBI): domain Eukaryota; kingdom Viridiplantae; phylum Streptophyta; class Magnoliopsida; order Fabales; family Fabaceae; genus Vicia; species Vicia faba. The sequence goes on along the minus strand of OX451739.1, from coordinate 768,789,154 downwards.
TCGTCCGTAATCTACTGAGGAATCATCTCTGTTGAATTTTAGGACCTTCGGTCGTCCGTATTCTAATGAGGAATCATCTCTGTTGAATTTTAGGACCTCCAGTCGTCCGTATTCTACTGAGGAATCATCTCTGTTGAATTTTAGTACATTCGGTCGTCCGTATTCTACTGAGGAATCATCTTTGTTGAATTTTAGGACCTTCGGCCGTCCGTATTCTACTGAGGAATCATCTCTGTTGAATTTTAGGAACTTCGGTCGTCCGTTATTCAACTGGGGATTAAACTATTATCCAGTCGTACCTGAGCTTCACAGCTTGAATTTTGTAAGAATTTGATTGTATCTTTCCTAAAAGGTAAAGGTTAGTGGTATGTAATGCATGATATGTATCAGGAAATGATGTTCTCAAAATGAATGAGACTGTGTTGTATGATGTGTATGCATGTTATGATGTATGGAAATGTGATGTTTTTAGCTGGGGAAAATGAATCCCGGATGGCTGCTGGAGAAAAGAGTTGGATTCTTCGCTTCTGCTGGGGATAGTGAATGAAGATGATTGTGAGAATAAACCTGCATGAGAGGATAACTCCGCTGGGGAATAAACTGACGAGGAAATGACTCTGTGGGGAGGACATATCCTGCTAGAGGACCTGTTGATTTGGAGAAATAAACTCAGATGGGGATGAGTTACCGTTGTTGGCGATAATGAAACTCTGTTGGGAATTGAGTTTCTGTTTACGAAAGGAATGAGCTCCGCTGGGGATGATTTTCCAGTTGCGACTTCATTGGGGATAACCTTTTAGGCTCTACTGGGGACAATCCTCCAGCCTCTACTGGGGACAATCCTCCAGCCTCTACTGGCGATAATTTTCCAGTGCTGATGATAGATAAACTCTGCTTGGGGAGAATTTTACCGACTCATTTGCGGTTGCGAGCCTCAGTTGGGGAGAGTTAACACTATTGTCTTTTTCTTACTCTGCGGGGAGTGAATGTACCTTAGTCATATTCTTCAGCTAAATCTATCCCTGTACCTGGTGGACAGAGAAACTGTAAGGTCTGGACAATTCTTATTTGCCCATGTTCCTGATATTACGAATAATCGTCTTTTGTTTCGTATGTAAATATTTATGAACAGCAATTATTTGTCAAATGCATATATAAAAAATGAACATTGGACGTTCTTGCAAAACAAAACAGAAAAAAGAAAAACCATTTGAAATTTATTTGTGAAAATGAATTGTATTGACTTTGAAGTTTGGCCTGTAAATAGGCGTGTTTTGTACAAAAGGCTGACGTCCTAGTAAAAGAACGTCGCTGAACAAACATAATTTATACAATTTGTGTAAAAAAACAGCTATGTGAACAATCCCACTGGGTTCCAACTCTGCTATTGCCTTTATATCCTCGAGCATCTCATCACTTTTCTACTTGGTTAAAGGTAGATCAGATTGATTAGTGTCGTCCGAGCTTGATAGTCGATACCGAAGTCTGGTTACAAGATGATCCAATGAGACATAGTGTTACACTTTAATCCCTAATTTTTGCCTGGACCTCCCTTTCGGGTTTTCAGTCCACCGGGATACCCCTTTTTGCCCAAGCCGCCTTTTCAGGTTTTCGACTTGCCGGGTGTACAAAGTTTTCCATTTTCATCCCTTATTTTTGCCCGAACCCTTTTGGTTCGCCGGGAAACCCTTATTTTTTCCTAGGCCAGTCGACCTAGCGGGTCTTTGATTATTCGTAGTATCTTTTCACTATGTCCGCATTGACGGGGCGAGGAAGGTCATCACCATCCATGATGGTTAGAATCATAGCTCCTCCCGAGAAAATGTTCTTAACCACAAATGGCCCCTCGTACGTAGGGGTCCATTTGCCCCTGGGATCACCTTGCGGCAGTATGATGCGCTTGATCACCAGATCCCCGACTTGATACTCTTGTCGTCTGACTTTCTTGTTAAATGCCTTGATCATTCTCTTTTGATACGTCTGACCATGACAAATAGCCGTAAGTCTCTTTTCATCGATTAAGTTCAACTGATCAAGCCGGGTCTGAATCCATTCATCTTCGCTCAAACCTGCATCCTTCATAATCCGAAGAGAGGGTATCTGAACTTCAATGGGAAAGACTTCCTCCATACCATATACCAAGGAATAGGGGGTTACCCCTGTTGATGTCCGTGCTGAGGTACGGTACCCATGAAGAGCAAATGGTAACATCTCGTGCCAGTATTTGTATGTCACCGTCATCTTCTGCATAATCTTCTTGATGTTCTTATTATCCGCTTCAACAGCCCCATTCATCTTCGGCCGGTAAGGAGAAGAGTTGTGATGCTGTATCTTGAACTGCTTGCAGAGCTCAGTGATCATCGTATTGTTGAGAAAAGGAAGCTGCTTGGTTACAGTAGAAAAGGAAGCTGCTTCAACCCACTTTGTAAAGTAATCAATTTCTACCAGGATGAAACGATTCCCGTTGGATGCAATAGGTCTGATCTCGCCAATCATATCGATGCCCCACATTGCAAAAGGCCAAGGAGCTGTCAAGATTTTTAGAGGTACTGGAGGTATGTGCACCTTATCAGCATAGACTTGGCACTTATGACAGGTTCGAGAATGCTGATAACAATTGGCTTCCATGGTAGACCAATAATATCCTGCCCGTAGGATCTTCTTTGCCATGGTGTGTCCACTGGAATGAGTTCCGAAAGTACCTTCATGTAACTCTATCATGATCTTTTTTGCCTCGCTCTTATCCATACATTGCAGTAAGATTGAGTCATGATTACGCTTGTAAAGGATACCATTACTGATGAAGAACTTCGCCGCGAACCTCCTCAGAAACTTCTTATCATTAACATATGCCCCCTCGGGGTACTCCTGAACCTTAAGATACCTCTTTACCTCATGAAACCAGGGTTTTTCGGTTACCTCTTCAGTCTCAATGTCAGAGTAATGTGCGGGTTCATCCAACCTTTCAATGGTAATCTGGGGAGCCTCATTGTCCCACCTGACCTTGAACATAGAAGACATCGTAGCTAACGCGTCCGCTAACTGATTCTCCTCTCTTGGGAAGTGTTCAAAGGTTATCTCCTCGAAATGTGGAAGCAACGTCAGTACATACTCCTTTTAAGGAATAAGATTTGGGTGCTTCTTATCCCACTCGCCTTTGATCTGACTGATCACGAGAGCAGAATCTCCGAATACAATTAAGAACTTAATCCTTAGGTCGATAGCTGCTCGAAGACCCATGATGCATGCTTCATACTCCGCCATATTATTGGTGCAGTTGAAACATAGTCGGGCGGTGAATGGAGTATGAGAGCCTTCAGGAGATATGATCACGGTGCCGATGCCATTACCCAAAGCGTTTGAAGCTCCATCAAAGTACATAGACCATCAGGATCCTTCCTCAGGTCCTTCATTCGGTCCAGGTATTTCACAGTCAGTCACCAACATGATGTTCTCATCCGGAAACTCGAAGTTCATAGACTGGTAATCATCCATTGCCTGATGCACCAAATGATCTGCCAACACACTCCCCTAGATTGCCTTTTGGGTCGTGTATTGGATGTCATACTCAGTCAATATCATTTTCCATCTCGCTATTCTGCCGGACAAGGTAGGCTTTTCGAAGATATACTTGATCGGATCCATCTTTGATATCAATAGAGTAGTGTGAGTCAGCATATACTGTCTCAGTTGGCGAGCAGCCCATGCCAAAGCGCAACAAGTTTTCTCAAGCAGTGAGTATCGGGTCTCACAGTCGCTAAACTTTTTGCTAAGGTAATAAATAGCATGCTCTTTTCGGCCAGACTCGTCATGCTGCCCCAACACGCACCCCATTGAATTATCGAGTACTGTCAAGTATAAAATCATAGGTCTCCCTTCAACTGGAGGCATCAGAATAGGTGGCTCTTGGAGATATTCTTTGATCCTTTTGAAAGCAGCCTGACACTCATCACTCCACTTTACCACTTGATCTTTCTTCAGCAGTTTGAAGATTGGCTCACAAGTAGCGGTCAAATGTGAAATGAATCGGGCAATGTAATTCAACCGTCCCAAAAAGCCTCTGACTTCTTTTTCTGTTCGGGGGGATATAATTGCTTGTATAGCCTTCATCTTTGCAGGATCCACTTGAATACCTTTATCACTTACGACGAAACCCAGCAGCTTACCAGACCTCATTCCGAAGGTGCACTTGTTCGGGTTTAACCTTAGCTTATACAACTTCAACCTGTCAAATATCTTCTGCAGGTGGTCGAGATGTTCTTCTTCAGTATGGGATCTTGCAATCATGTCATCAACGTATACCTCAATCTCATGATCAATCATGTCGTGGAACAAAGCGACCATGGCGCGCTGATACGTTGCCCCAACATTCTTCAATCCGAAAGGCATGACTTTGTAGCAAAAGGTACCCCACTGTGTAACAAACGTTGTCTTCTCCATATCCTCGGGAGCCATCTTAATCTGATTGTAACCATAAAAACCATCCACAAAGGAGAAGACCTTATGTTGTGTAGTGTTATCAACCAGAACGTCGATATGAGGCAGAGGGAAATCATCCTTAGGGCTCGCCCTATTAAATCCCTGTAGTCTACACACATACGGACTTTACCATCTTTCTTCGGCATTGGAACCACGTTAGCGAGCCACTGCGGGTAATAAGTGACTGCTAGAAAACCGGCATCAAACTGTTTCATAACCTCAGCCTTGATTTTCTCAGACATCTCTGGGCACATTCGGCGAAGCTTCTGTTTCACTGGAGGATAATCTTCCTTGGTCGGCAGGTGGTGAACCACAATATCAGTATCCAACCCAGGCATATCTTCATAAGACCAGGCAAAGATCTCAACATAATCACGCAGCATCTGAATTAATCGTTGCTTAACACTAGGCTCCAGATTTGCACCGATCTTGACCTCTTTCTTGTCTTCTTCTGTACCCATATTCACTGTTTCCATTGGCTCTTCATGCGGCTGTATGGCCCTCTCTTCCTGAAGTAACAGTCTAACAAGTTCCCCAGGCACTTCACAATCATCCTCACCTTCGTCCTCGACTTGGTTGATAGGACTTTCGAAGTCATAACTGGCACTAGCAAAATCGTTATCAGTGGGATCCAGAGTGGATGTAGACCTGTATTATAATATGTGAGTGTGTGTAAGACAAATAGCTGTTTTGCAAGATAGAAAAGAAAAATAAGGAGCACAAAATTTGTAATGCAAGAAAACGTCCAATGCTTTTATTGATGATATATGGAAATGACACATAATAAGCCCTTAAACAAAGCCACGGTGTTGCGGGCAAGGCACTGGGCCGTAAAGTTTTAAGTTGTCTGTTACAAAACTCAAAACAAAAGTCTATTACTGTGTAACAAAAGAAATGGGCACGAAGTCTTTCGCCGTCCAATTGCTTAATCCACCGTCAGTAGTCGGGTAAATCCAGCTGTCGAAATCCGATTCTTCATCATCATCTTCAATTGCATTCACTCTCGGATTTGTGATACGCAGGGGAGGCCTTCCAATCCGCGCACGCCGAACAGCCCTTTGAGCTTCTGCAGTAAAATCTAAACCAAACTTGTCAGTCTTGTGTGCAAAGTCAGGGAGTTGACCCCAATTCGCACACCCACCTTTTTCAACAACATCCCGGGCATCCTTGAGGGAAGCCATCTTCGTTGGAGGATCTTCAGCAACAGTTTCAGTCGACGCCAAAGTCTGGGGGACTTCCTTAAAGTTCTGACACGGGGTTTCAATGAACTCCCCATCCATCTCCACATACCGAAAAGAGTTAAGGTGGCTCACCATGTACTCCTCTTCTCCTCGTACTGTAACAATTTTCCCTTTCACTGGATATTTTAACATCTGATGGAGCGTAGAAGTTACTGCCCCAGCCTTATGAATCCACGGGAGACCCAACAAACAAGAATAGGATGGTCGGATGTCCATCACATAGAATGTAGACGCAAAAGTCTGGGAAACGACTTTAACAGGGACATCCACCTCCCCGTGCACCATACTTTTGGACCCGTCAAAGGACCTAACCACAATATTACTTGGCTTCAGAACCAATCCTTCACAGTCCAGCTGAACTAACGCTTTCTTGGGTAAAACATTTAACGAGGATCCAGTATCCACCAGCACGTGAGCCAGAGTAGTGCCCCTGCATTCGATTGAAACATGCAGAGCGTCATTGTGATTCTTTCCTTTGGCAGTCAAATATGCGTCGGAGAAACCCAACCCTTTATCAGCTGTCAAACTAGCCACACAGTCTTTGAACTGGTCAACAGATGTTTCCTGCGGTACATGCACAGTTTTCAGGAAAGCAATTAAAGCCTTTGCATGGGCTTTTGAGCACAACAATAAAGATAACATGGAGATCTTCGACGAGGTTTTCCCCAGCTGTTCGACTACGTTGTAGTCGCTTTTCTTGATGATCTTCAAAATTTCCTCTATCTCCTGCCTAGAGGTTTCAACAATAATTTTCTTCGGTGCCTCCGTCCGGGCAGGCTCACCAGTGATCTCTTTGCCCCGAGCGTCAGATGAATCGGCGATAGGGATAATGATTGGAACATGAACATGGACAGTAGCAGATGTACTGGCGAACGGAATGACAACTGGATTTTAAACAATTGGCGGGGAGATCTCAGGAGAGAAAAGTCTTCCGCTTCGGGTGACTTTGCTAGACCCAACAATATTATTGACCTCAGTATCAGCCTCTTCAACTTTCAAATCCTGTTTGATCCCATGATAATACACATCGGCCTCATAATGCCACGGGACAGCCTTATCCTATGTGTAAGGGATAGGTCCAGGAATAGTAATGATCAATGGAGCAACTCTCGGAACAAATGTAATCCTAACAAGATTTCTCAAGGAAGACTTGGAAGAATTGGAGGAAATGGTGATTATGGAAACATCTTCAACAAGAATCAACGGAACCAAAGTTTTCTCGAACAATATCTCTTTGTTATCCATCAGGCGTTGAACACCTGATTTCAACAAATGACAACCAGCAGGCAGGATGGAACATAGGTGGCAACCTTCGCCACAAACCGGAAATAAACCGGCTGATAATAAGTTCTTCTTCACTGTCATTAACAAAGTAGAAACGTCTTCCACAAAAGTTACAAATGAATCGTCGTCCACAGCATTTACTCCATGCTCGGGCATAGGAGCAGTCATGACACTAGGCTATTCCGGCGCTTCAAACTCAATCTCCTTAGCATCAATCAGATCCTGTACTTTATTCTTCAAAGCCCAGCAGTTATTGGTATCATGCCCTGGGCTATCGGAGTGATAAGCACAGCGGGCGTTCGGATTATACAGCGGTGATGTAGAACTGAGGTTCTTTGGAGCCTCCTTCAGAGTCACCAAGTTGGTTTTCAACAGTTGCGGCAGGATTTGAGATAGAGTCATACTGAGCCGAGTATACTGCCTTTGCGGTCTCTCCACTCTTTGCTGAGTGTTGCCTTGTGGGGTAACATCGAGTCTGGATATAACTACCGCATTAACTGCTTGGCAGCGTTCGGGTCGATTTTGGCTTTTCGAGTTGTAAACTGCACTAGATTCCTTCTTGAAAGGCTTCTTCTCTGTACTTGACGAAGCACCCTTTTGTATCTTGCCGCTCTTGATACCGGCCTCAACTCTCTCCCCAGTCATAATCAATTCAGTGAACTCGGACGATGAACTACCGATCAAATGATTAAAATACGGACCAAACAAAGTCCTAAGAAACATATCCACCAACTCCCTATCAGCCAGAGGGGGTTGTACTCTTCCAGCAAGATCTCTCCATTTTTTAGCGTAGTCCTTAAAACCTTCGCTCGCACCCATAGACATACCCTGAAGTTGAGTACGTGTGGGAGCAAGGTCGACATTATACTGGTATTGCTTGTAAAAAGAAGCAGTAAGGTCCTCCCAGTTGTGGACGTTAGCTCCTTCCAGTTGATAGAACCATTCAAGTTGAGTCCCTGACAGACTATCTTGAAAGAAATGAACCTAAAGGTTCCTATCAGCAGTATATGGTTGAATCTTTCTAACATACGAGCGGAGGTGTAACTTCCTGCAGGAGACCCCATCATACTTAGAAAAGACAGGTGCTTTAAACTTGTGTGGGATCACCACCCCAGATGCCAAACCCAAATCTCCAAAGTCCAACCTAGGTATCTTCTAGATCTCCATTGCACTTAGCCGGTCTATAAGTTTTTTATACCTATCCTCGGCAGGAGGATACTGGTCTTCATCAAAATATGTGTCATTGTCAGAAACCACAAGTCTAGGACCCCTTCTTTCCTCTTGATTCTCTCCCCCTCTAGATGAATGGGACAAATCAGTTTCCTGTCGCAAATTGTTCCCGAATCAGTGACCCATGTTCAGCAGGACCACCTTCTTCTTCTTCTTCTTGTTCTTCAAGATGAGAGTCTTCAAATCTTGCTGCCCTTTGGCCAGGTTCAAGAACATCTCCTGGAACTGAGCATTCTGAGCTTGCAGAGCCTTGATGGCTTGATCAGTAGGTGTTTCAGAAGACATGTTGTGAGTGAAATAAACAGCAAAGAAGATAAGAAACCTGTAAGGGTACCTGTAATGAGGTGCATGGTAATGGAATGCGTATGAAATGATTTCAAAGACTTTAGGGAGATTCAAGTTTGTAAACCAAAATAAAACACACTTTTATTAGATTAAAACTTGAAACAATGTTTAACAAATGCCTTTAAGGTGTTACAAAAGAAATACTGAAAAGCAAATCTAAACTAGAAACAATAAAAGATATCAGAATTCCCATGGTCGTTTTCCTTTCATGCTGACATAATCGTTGATTATCCTCTCATTCTCTAGTTGCCTTGTAAGCTTCATGATCTTCCTCTCCTGCTCATGATACTTCTCTCTGTAGGTATCCCTTTCTTCCCTTAACTGGATCCAAGACCTCTTCAATGCCCCCAGATCAGTAGGCATATAGGGATGGAGGATCGTATAAGGAACACCTTCTTCATCAGTATGCTCCACAATCACCAGCAAAACAACTTCGTATGGCATCCCCAGCTTTTGAGCACGGGCTCGAACCCACTGGAGATACGGCTGCATCAGGAGAAAAGTCTTCATTCCTAGCTCATGTGGATCAGACCTATTCACCCTGTCCCAGACTCATATAAATCTGCGGCGATGTCCCTCAACATCCCCCTTGAAGTTAAAGACAATGTTTGGAAGCAGCAGCTCATGAGGTCCGTCCCTTCGAGCTCGTCCAAACTGTCGTAAGGCCAAACAAGGATTATAGGTTATTCCTCCTCTAATTCCCAGCAATGGAACATTGGGGTATTCCCCGCACCGATCAATGACAGCTACCCTTTCCATATCTTTAGTACTCCAAAGGATGTCCGTATGAGCAAGGGACATGATTCTGTAAGCCCAACCCATACCTTCCTCATTCTTCAATACAAATTTGGGGAGGTGAGAAATAAACCACCTCGCCAGCAGCGGTGTATAACACATGAGAGTTCCCCTTCTCCGAACGGTGCGGGTATAAAGAGCATGCAGAATTTCACCCAAGAGTGTAGGCACTGGGTTACGAGACATGAAAATCTTGACCGCATTTACATCGATAAAAGAATCTGAATTTTGGAACAGAACCAAGCCATAGATGAGGAGAGCCAGGATGTCTTCAAATGCTTGAAATTCCAAACTATCCCAGAACTGTTGAGCTTGATCAATCAAGAACTTAGCCAAGAAGCCTTTAACCCCACTCTGAATCTCCCAGTTAGATACTACATCAGCCATTGTTAGATGTAGGGATGAAGCAATATCCTCTAGCCTAGGAGTTATCTCCAAACCTGTAAAGGGTGTCTGCTCTAGAATAGATATGCCAAGTAAATCAGAGAATTCCTCCAAAGTAGGGACCAACTGATAGTCCGGGAAGGTGAAACAGTGATGCAACAGGTCAAAGAACTGGAACAACACGCTCATCATTTGCTCATCCAACTTAAAAGTGACTAGGATTAGGAGATGACCATGTCTTCTAACAAAGGAAGAAGTATCAGGAACCTTTGAAACCAACTCTCTAAGCTGAGCAGGTATCTGCACGAAGTTGACTTGAATGGTATTTCTGCGTATAGAAGCCATGATCTACAAAACAGAACAAAGATGAATCCCCTTTGTCTTTGAAATGGTTAGTCTAATGAAGTATGCATGTGATGTCATGATAAAAACACACCACAGGTATCACAGATAGCAAACATGGTAAGGGCAAACAAGTCACACAATAGCCCTTAAATTTCAGGCTGGCATGAAGTTTAGGTACTACCCTCTTGCAGTTTAGTTGGTTCAACCTGTCCTAGTAATAGTAACTGGGTTCTAGAGGTTCTCAATATCACTGACCATCCTCCATTGGTCATAATTCCAGTCACGCAATCTTTTCTTGCAGCCGGAACCATCTTAGGAGTATGGTCTCAATGAGTGTAGCATACTGCTACTTTCTATGGCCAACTTTGTCAATTATAGGTTCTAAGGCCAGTTGATGCTTAATGACCCATTAGCAGCCCCATACTCTCCTTGTTCCTCCACAAGGGATATCGGTACCAACTAATGTGTCACACCAATGTAGCTACTGTTTCAACTGTATCGGTCTACGCCGTACAGTTCCCTCACAGTCTATTGCTACTTACTTAAAAGGTGTTCCCCAGATCCGGGTTAGGATCTATAGTAACTCCTATACAAAGCCCACAAAGATAAAGCAAACAGATCAAACAATTGAAAACAATATGATGAACTAATCCTAAGGTACACCCCACTTATTATTTCCCCAACAGAGTCGCCAGTTCTGTGATATGGTGGCCAGAACCGGGACGTGTTTCCCTTTTTAAGGAATTGCTGGTTTGCATTTTGCGTTTGTGTTTGCAAAATGTCACGGTAAGCAAGAGTCGCCACCGTCTTTTATTTTATCCAACAGGAAAGGAAAAAAGCACAGAAAAATTCCTTTTTAAAGATATTTCTGAGTACGGGGGGTAGATTATAGAAAGGGAAGGTATTAGCACCCTTTCTATCCGTGGTTTTTCACGGGCTCTTAGGTGCTTGCTCATCATTTTTCAAAATTGTTTTCTTTGTGTTTGTGTGATTTGAAAAGCTTTTATTTTGACTTCGATTTAACTCTTGCTTCTGTCTTCAAGAGTGTAATGAAGTGTTTTTGAAAACTTTGTTTGTAAAGGAGTGTAAGTGTGAAAAATTTTGTTTGGATTTAGAAAGTACTTAAGAACTAATCTACCTACTCGAAAAAAGAATCGCTCTGCATTCGTTTCCTTTAGACAACACTATCCTACTATTAGTGAGTAGGTAGCACTGTCGTTGGAGTTTAAGTGTCAATTCGAAAGGGATGTACGGTCACTAAAGCAATGTTAGGACGTCTTAGTAATAACCCTAATGTCTTAGATCAATTATCCGAGGCAACAATATCCGAGGCAACAATATCCGAGGCAACCTTTCCGAGGCAACTTTGATCTTTGGACAAAAGGACGACCACTAAAGCATCCTATACTCAATGACCGTTTACCGAAGGCAACCAAGTGGGAGTGTATCCTAGGAGTGCATATGTGCGAGTAATTCAATTTCAGATTATTTATCTTTGCACATGTTAGGGTTATCTAACTGTTTTAAAATTAAACATACATTCTTGTCATTCATCCTATATCATACATCTAACAGTTCAATATTTTGCGAAATTTAAAGTGCGGAAATTAAACTACGCTATTACAAGGCTTCAGGTATTTACATAGCCAAAAACAAACCCTTTGAAATAAAACGGTAAATGGAAATAAAAAGTCTTAATTAACAATTACAACTTGTGAACAGTTACATTAATAGGGTAAAAATAATAAAATAAAGTGCGCGATGAAAATTAGAACGAATGCGAACTAGGGTTTTGACCCTTCTATCCTAATTAAAAGAGAAAATGTTTGTGTTGTTTTAAATATTTTTTAAAGAAAAGAATTTAGGTTTTAAAATTAAATATACAATTAATTAGTTAATTAAATTAATTAATGAAAATAATAAAATGACCTATTTTTGGTTTTTTTAAGAAAAAGAAAAAAAGATAATTAAGTTAGAAATAAAATCCTAATTTTCTAATTAATTTTAAGTTATTTACAAAATAATTAAAATTTTACCTAGAATTAAATCCAATTAAATTAATAAATTTATTGATAAAAATATACCTAATTCTAATTGGTGAAAATTTTTTTTATGATTTTTTGATAAAAGAAAATAATAAATTTTTAGTAAAGTAAATAAAATAAATAAATTAAAATGAAATATAAAATATAAAAAAAGATAAAGAAGAGATATTGGGCCTGCAATTAGGGGGGTATGAGAAGCAACTTCTGGGCCCAATAATCTGAAGTCCACGTTGACTTGTGAGATCCAGTATTACGTGTTTGACTAGGCATTTGGTGCTCCCTCCTGGATGGCCATCTGATTTCGATCTCAAGACACTTGGCACGCTGGATTATGAGGACGTATGGTGGTCATTAGCTTCATGTACGCGTGAGATCACCTGAAAGAAATCAAGAAAAATGCAAATATTGGAGGCAGGGGTCGAACCCCTGACCTCAAGCTTTCCAACGCCTTAACGCTTGCCTGGCTACCACTGGACCAATTGTTCCATTTGTTATAATAATACAAAACAATAAACAAATATTAAAAAGGCCCTATGTATCAAATCAACGCGCAGAAATTTAAACAAGCCAATGGTCATTCGCCAGCTGGTCATCTCCTTCCTTGGATCCGTTGGTAAAAGTTTCAAACTTTTACCTACGGACGTTTGTCCGTAGCTATTTCCCCTGTAAATCTCAAAACTTAACACAAGCGTTATAAATAAAAACGAAGGCCATGGATGGCTTCGTCTGGCCTTGCTGAACACAAAGGTGGCTCTTTTATGGCCTAATTTTTCCTGTAAATGAAAATCCCAATTTGAAGCAGGGAACCCTAACAATGGTGAAATCCACTACAGACCATATAAATGCAATTAATCAATACAGGAAGCTTGCAAATGTTCCATGGATCAGGAATATGTGGTTCATTTGTGCTAACAATGTCCACATCATGAAATTTGAATTCAAAAAAGAAGAGATGTCGTGATGGACTTACAGTGAGATGTAGGGCATGGAAATGCTTGCTTTGGATTGATTTAGCTTGCTGAGGATCCCAAGGATTGATTGAGATAGCTAGGATGCCTTGAGGATGCCTGGAACAATGAATTCGATCCAGCACTTTTGTTGAGATTTTTCAAGTTTGATTCTCCTTGCTGCGCCTCCTTCTAACCTGGTTTTTGGTCTGCCTTCGTTCTATATGTATCAAGGAATGGATTAGGGTTGATAGAATATACTCAATCTTCTTCCATTATTGAATTTGATTGTGATTTGGTTCTCTTGAATATCATTCCAAAATTGGCATAAAACCAATCTTTTTGTCCACCCCAATGCCTTGCACGATTTCAAATACTTGCCAACTGTATTTGTGACCTGAAACAAACATAAAATCTTGAGTTTTCAATGCTTTAGATTTTCTCATGATTTATTTTGATTAAAATTGATTTAAATTAAATAAAAATCAAAATAAATAATAAAAACATGATAATGACAAATGGAAAGGGCTAGAGCTCTTGGACTATGTTTCCAACTCAAAACAAGTGAAAAAGGTTGGGCCCATTTGGCAAAAAATGAAGTTTTAGGGATAATTGACTTTTGGCAATTTTGCAAAAAAGGTCAACTTCACCAATGCATAACTTCCTCAATTTTGACTCTTTGAAGGTGTTCTTGGACTTTTTATAAAGCTTGATATGTCCTATAATCAACCCTTTTTGTCTCATCTCAATTTGATATTCCATGCTCATGTATGAAGCTTTGACAAAAAAAGGTTTGTTTGTTGACTTTTCAAAAGACCTATAATGTCCAAATTCATAACTTCTTGTGAGTGCATGTTTTGAACTTGGGAGATGAAGATGGATTGTAGGAAATTGAATCCCATTCAAAATGAGCTTTGGATGGATCATTTATCATAAAGTATGAGAAAGTTATGCTTGGTCAAAGTTGAGTTAACTTTTCCTGCAAAACCCTAATTTAGCAACTTTTGGTTCTTGATGAATTATGAGCAATCCTTGATGAATCATGATCAACCCTTGATAAAATGATGAAATATACTTCCAAATGAGGATGTTGACCAAAAATCTTGAAGTTTGACTGTATGTAGGCCACAATTGACTTTTTCCCTAGCACAGTCGATTTTCAGGCCTTTGAGCAATTGACTGAGCAAACTTTCTCTGCAAGGCTTGAAACTTGGCATGGATGATATTGAGAACATATTAGGACATTGTTGATCATTTGGGGTCCCTTGTACTCAAGTATCTTGATGCAACATGAAACCCTAATTTGAGGTAAACTGCCTTAGGAGAGAGCTTGTCTGGCCAACCCTTGGACTACCTTGAGCAACTTGGGGATCTTTCTTGAAATGTTTTAAGAAATATGGGAGGGAAAATTTGGGGGTACAACAACATGAATAAGGAGAAAGTGTAGTACTTGGACCTGAAATTGTTCGTGAGACTACTGAAAAGGTGAATTTGATCCAAGAAAAGATGAAAGCTTCCCAAAGTAGACAGAAGAGTTATCATGACAAGCGAAGGAAAGATTTAGAGTTTCAATCAGGTGAACATGTGTTTTTGAGAGTTACACCTGTGACTGGTTTTGGGTGAGCATTGAAGTCTAAGAAGCTCACTTCTTGTTTTATTGATCAGTATCAGATTTCAGAAAGAGTTGGGAATGTTACTTATAGAGTGGCTTTACCGCCTAATCTTTCGAATTTGCATGATGTGTTTCATGTGTCACAACTCTGGAAGTATATTTCAGATCCATCTCATGTGATTCATATGGATGATGTGTAAGTACGGGATAATCTTACTGTAGAGACGATGCCTGTACGAATCATGGATCGTGAAATGAAGACTCTAAGAGGTATAGGAGATTGCTTTGGTGAAAGTAGTCTGGCTAGGAGCTGCCGGAGAAAGCATGACATGGAAGTTAGAGAGCAAGATGCAGGACTCCTATCCCGAGTTGTTTGAATAAGGTAAATTTTCGAGGACGAAAATATTCTAAATGGTGGAGAGTTGTAACGTCCGTTTATTTGATTAATTATTTAATTAAATTATTTTTGGATTAATTGTTGAAGTTGTGAAATATTGAGAATTGTTGGTATAAGTTGTTATATTATTATTAATTAATTAATTAGTTGATTAATAATAATAATAATGTTGGAATTATTGTATTAGTTGTTGGGCTTGTTTTGTTGATAGAAGTAGTATTAATGGGGTGTGAAAATTAGGCCCAATAGAAATAATTCTATTATTATTGAGTTTAGTTATAATAATAGAAAAATAAGTTTTTGTCAAGAAGAAGAGGAATAAGGGTTGGAAGAGAGAAATAGAACGTAGAAGTTGCAGAGTGTTGTACCCCAAAAATTTCCCTCTCTTTCCTCAAGACATTTCTCACAAGATCTTCATTGGCTCAAGCTTGCACTAGTATTGACTAGGTCAAACCACCTCCTAAACACTAATGCCTCAAATTAGGGTTTTAATTTTCACAAGGACAACTGGATTGATAATGCCTCAAATGACTTTCATGGATCATTATAGACCTCCAAGAATACTCATGTCAAGTTTCAAGTCTTGAATCACAATTTTGCTCAGTGAATTGACCAGATGATTGAAAATCAATTGTATTGGGTAAAAAGTCAATTATGGTCAAATTACAGTAAAACTTCAAGATTTGGGACCAATATCAACATTTTGAAGTCATATGCATCAATTGATCAAGTTTGGATCACATTTCCTCAAGAAAAGCACTCAATTTATCAAAAGGGCAAAATGGTCAAAATTAGGGTTGTGGCTGAGAATGATTGATTTTTTACTTTTGACCTAATACATGACTTTTTGTTTTGAAACATGATTTCAAGGATTCAATTACATCATTTTTACCTAATTTCATGATTCAATTCATCCCTCGAGATCAAGCAATTGATAGATGAAATTTGGCCAACTGCTGAAAAGTCAACTGATACACCAAAAGTCAAACTTTGACTTTTTGGTCAAATTTGAGTTTCAAAGATCACAATTCATCAAGACATTCAAAAAATATGAAGCTTTATCATCAAGAAATCAAGAAAGTCAAAAGTCAATTTAAAAAGTCAAACTTTTCGACATAGAAATTTTTCTAAGTGTTTTTTTACATGATAATTTCACTACTTCATGCCGATTTTTCACCAAGATGCAAGATGATTCAAAGGAAACTTTCAACATGAGAGTTGTAGATCTTGATGAGACCTAAAAATTTGCATTAGAGGGCTCATATCCAAAAAATTCTTAGCTTTTGAGTTATAAGCCCATGAAGTCATGCACTTTTTCTTAAACACTTAGTGAAATTTTGACCTAGTTTAGGTAGATTTTTGTCCCAACTTCTTGGCCATTTTTCACATAGTTCCAATTGGATTTTGCAAAAGTGGAATAAATGAAGGTTGTAGATAATGTTTCAAGCTTTCCAAAATTTCAAAGAACTTGAAGCGATCATTCTCGGGCTAATAGAATCGAAGAGATGAAGTTGGGCATTCATTCTTGAAATTAGGGCATTTTCATGAAGAACACATAACCAAATCTCAAGCCATGCTGTATAAACCTCACTTTGCAGGCTTCAAACTTGAAAATCACTCAATAATTAAATGCTTACACAACTGATTAATCCATTTGTTGTACCCCAAAATTTGCCATTTCTTTTCTCAAGACATTTCTCACAAGATCTTCAATGGCTCAAAATTGCATAAGTGTTGACTAGGTCAAACCATCTCCTAAACACTAATGCCTCAAATTAGGGTTTTGATTTTCACGAGGATAATTGGACTTCTAATGCCTCAAATTAACTTCATGGATCATTATAGACATCCAATAATACTCATGTCAATTTTTAAGTCTTGAATCACAATTTTGCTCAGTCAATTGACCAGATAACAAAAAATCAACTGTATTGGGTAAAAAGTCAATTATGGTCAACCTACAATCAAACTTCATGATTTTTGTCCAACATCAACATTTTAAAGTCCTCTTTATCATTTGATCAAGTATTGATCATAATCCCTCAAGAAAAGCACTCAATTTACCAAAAGGGCAAAATGGTTAAAAATAGGGTTTTAACTGTAATTGACTGATCAATGACTTTTGACCTAATACATGATCTAATGGCTTGAAGCATAATCTCAAGGATTCAATTACAACATGATTGACCTAATTTCATGGTTCAAAACATTCCTCAAGATCAATGGATTGATAGCTGAAAGTTGATCAACTGATGAAAAGTCAACTGATACACAAAAAGTCAAACTTTGACTTTTTGATTAAGATTTGATTTCAAAGATCACAATTCTTCAAGATATTAAAAAATATGAAGCTTGATCATCAAGAAAGTCAAAATTCAATTTGAAAAGTCAAACTTTTCAAGACTTAGAAAAATTTCTAAGTATTTTAAGCATGATAATTTCATAACTTCATGACATTTTTTCACCAAGATGCAAGATGATTCAAAGAAAACTTTCAACATGAAAGTTGTATATCTTGATGATATCTACAACTTTTTTTTACTGATAAAGTCCTAGAAAATCTCGGATTTTGAATTATGAATAATGAAGTCATGTACTTTTTCTTAAACACTTAGTGAAAATTTGACCTAGTTCAGGCAAATTTTTGTCCCAACTTCATGGATATTTTTCACATAGTCCCAATTTGATTTTGTAAAAATGGAAAACATGAAAGTTGTAGAGGGTGTCCCAAGCTTTTCAAAATGTCTAATAACTCGAAGAGATCATTTTTGAGCTAGGAGAATCGAAGAGAAGAAGTTTGGGCTTTCAAACTTGAATTACAAGGCATTTTTCATGAAGAACACTTGACCAAATCTCAAGCCATGATTCATAATCTCACTTCACGGGCTTCTAACTTATGTTTTACTATATAATTAATGGATTACACAAACTTTTGAGCTATAATCCAAGTGGTTTAAGCATTGTCCAAACCATATAGCCATTAATGGAAGAAAGTTCACACTTTCATTTTGGAAAAGTGACTTTAATCATAAAGTCCATTCTACTTGAGCTTTGCATTTGTTTCTTCTGCACACACTAAGCTTAAACAACCAGAAGAAACATGTCTAAAGTTGCTACCCACCCTACCTTGCATTGAAACCATATTTGTCTAAGTTACTTCAAAAATAAGCCCAAATCCACAAACAAGTGATTTTGTACTTCTGACTTCTCCAAGCTTCCAAACCTCTTCTATAAATAGAGACACAATTTTCAATATAACACACGGAAAAAAACCAGCGTTGAAACTCTCTCAAACTCACTCAAACCAGAAATTGCACAAAAAACTCAATTTTTACCACAGTTCTGACCTTGAACATCCATCTCTCATTTCTATAGTGTGTTTTACATTTTTATCAATCACTAAGCTTCTAATACACATATAGAAGCTATCCCCATCCATGTTTCACAACTGTAATACCTTCATCACCATTATCCAAACCTCACTTTACACCTATGCAACTTGACTTCTCCAGAACAATACAACCACTCTTCATCTAAACTAAGCATTGCATTAGCTTCCTGGAGGTTCACTTAAGCTATTTTGATCATCACAACATCTTGAAAGGTGCTCAAACTCAAAACACGATCTCCACTTGCAAGGTAAGTTTTCTGAACATTCAACTCTTTATACAAGCATCATTTGATTCTGATTTGTGAAGATAAAATATAGACATCATATCCCTGAAGCTAACCATGTCCTTAGAATTCATTTATATTGCTTAAGTAGTGAGAACTTTGAGTTTGAAATTGCTGAAAAAATTAGGTCAGATTTGGTACCAAACAAAATTCTCACTCATCTTTGATTTATAGTTTATGAAATTTATATGGATGAATTTGTGTTGAAAAATAGAGGATGTTTCATGTTTACATTTTTCTGATTTGATTGAGAAACGAGGAAGAAGAAGTTGGCGCGAGGTTAGGGATGAAGTGCAAAACTGACTTATATATGAAACATGAAAATGTTAGAAGTAAAACTCCAGCATGAGTTGATGCATATCTCATATGAGTCAACTCATGTTAGTCATAAAACATGGTATGAGTCGATACAATGTATTATGTATCAATACATATTGTTACCAAGACATATTACAGAGAGACAAAATGTGCATGAGTCGATGCAAAACAAGAATGTGTCGAAGCAACTAGGAAATGAGTAGATGCAAACCATTATGTATCAATACATACTGAGTTGGTTTTGATTTCCAAAAACAATAAGTGATATGTATCGATGCATAAGTGCTTGTGTCGATGCATAAAGGTTTTTTAAAACAGTTTTCCTTTCTTTGTACATTATTTTTATATTTTTATATATTTTTATTCATTATTCAATATGATTGTAATAGTAATTAGGTTTTAAATGCTTTCACTCCCCATTTGTGATTTGTATCCCCATCCCCAAAAAGATGTAATAACGTAGAACTTTAGATTTCTGCAATTTATCGCTTTCAAAGTAAGCTAGCAACTAAGAGCCCGTAGATAACTACAGATGAAAAGGATGCTAATACCTTCCCTTTTCATAACCTACCCCCCGAACTCAAGAAAATTCTCAAAAGGTCTTTCCTGTTCTTTTCACCCTTTCCTTTATTGGATAAAAGAAAAGAACTGGTGACTCTGTTGGGGATTATGTCAATTAAAGTGGGATTACCTTAGAGACTAGATCACATTTAAATGCTTTCATTGTTTGCTTTACTCTTAAAAGGGTGTTTGGGTTTTGTATAGATCCTCTACCCGGATCTGGGAACACCATTAGGTAAGTAGCAATAGATTATGGAGACTGTATGGCGTAGACTGATATGGTTGAAACAATGGCTACATTAGTGTGGCACATTTGTTGGTACCGGTATCCCTTGTGTTGAATCGAGGAGATTACGGGGCCGCTGTGTGGTGTTATGAAGCACTAACTAACCGTAGAACCTTTAGTTGAACAACTTGGGCATCAGGAAGTAATGAGACAACTGACTTTAGTGCAAAGATGAAGATTGGATTATACTTAATACTACAATCATTGAGATGAGACTTTAGGGATATTTTGGCCACAAGAAAAGATTGATTGTGCTAAAATTATGCCCAATAAAGAAAGATCAATTATATTGAGATTCCCTAGTACCTAGTTATTTTCTTGGACAGGTTGAACCAACTAAACTTCAAGATGGTACTTACCTATAAAAACCATGCAAGCCTAAGCCTAAGGTCCTTGTGTGCTTTGTTTGTGATTATTATTCATGACATCATAAACATCATAACATCATAAGCATTCTCACTAACCATTTCAAGGATTTAGGAATTTAGCTTTGTTCTGTTTTGTAGGACATGGCTTCCACTCGTAGAAATACCATCTGAGTCAACTTCGTGAAAGTATCTCCTCAACTTTAAGAGTTAGCATCAAGGGTACCTAGAGATTCTCCCTTCACCAAGAAATATGGTCAACTTCTCAATTTGGCTACCTCAAACTTCCAAGAAGAAATGATGTGTGTGCTCTTCCAATTCTTTGATCCTATGCATCATTGCTTTACACCAATTGGTGCCTACATTTGAATAATTCTCTCAACTACTGGGAGTTCCTGTGCTTGATCAAATACCATTTAGCAATTTAGAGGAAATTCCAAAGCCTGAAGTTATTTCCAAAGCCTTGCATTTGAAGAGATCCGACATTATGGTAAACTGGGAAACGAGGAGTGGAGTTAAGGGTTTCCTAGCCAAGTTTCTGTTGGAGAAGGCTCGATTATTTTGGGAGGATATGGATTTTTAAGCTTTTGAAGATGTCTTGGCCCTTCTAATCTATGGTTTTTTTCTATTCCCCAATCTAGACTAACTCATAGTTATGAATTCCGTTAAGGTTTTTCTCTCTCGTAATCCCGTGCCTATGTTACTTGGAGACATCCTACATTGTTTTCAAACTCGCACCATGAAGAAGAGAGGGACTCGTTTGTGTTGCATTCCATTTCTGTCTAGGTAGTTTATTTCACACCTATCTCAATCAAAGTTGTAGAATGAGCAAGGCTAGACATGGTCTCAAAGGATGATGTCGCTCTCACACTCAGATATTCAATGGTGTTACCGATCTTTGGAGGATATTACCATCATTAACATTGTGGGGAGTTACCTAATGTTCCACTCTTGGGCATTAGAGGAGGTATTACCTATAAGCCTTCTCTTGTATTACGACAGTTTGGGTATGCGCGAAGAGTTGGTCCCCATGATGCCCTCATCAAAGGTTTGGTATTCGACTACGAGGGAAACGTCCAAGACTATCGTCAAAGGTTCATACGAGCTTGGAGAATGGTAAACAAGGTGGATAGCAAGACTTTGGGGCATAAAAATTCCATCCCTCTTGAGCCTTACCTCAAGTGGGTACGAACTCGTGCTCAAAGTCTGATGATGCCTTACCCAGCCATCCTACCTGTGATTATAGAGCCTGTTGCTGAGGGAGACACTCCTTACACTCTTCTTCATCATGACATGCCTAACAACTTTGAGGAATTGCAAAGATCATGGATTCAACTCAAAGGGGAACTAGATAGATTTGAAGCACAGTTCTACGTAAGCGAGAAGAAGGTTTTGGAGCTCACAAGGAAACTTCATGAAGAGCGAAGTTTGAATGCCTACATTGCACCGAAGAGGATGCGCCCATGGGAAGTTTGAGTCCTTTGTGTTTTAGGATTTTATTTTGTATCATTTTTAAGCCCGAGAGGCATTTGTAATTCATGAATTTACTAATGCAATTAATGTTTGTTGTCTTCTCTTTGTCTAGCAAATTTAAATTCCATAAAATCCTTGAAAACATTGCATTCGCATAACATGCATCATATCATAAGCAGGTTTTCTGATACAAGTTTCTTCATCTTTCCACTGTTTATTTCAGTATAAGATGGATCTCGAGTAAACTGTGAAGGACTTGCAGACTCAAAACTCCCAGTTTCAAGAAACCCTGCTCAACTTAGCAAATGGGCAGCAAGAAATGATGGCTTTTCTTGTTACAAAGAAGAAGACAAAGAAGAAAGATGTAATCAACAGGGGGAAGAGGTTTAAAGGGCCCGCCAGACAAGTCCAAGTTGAAGAGAATTCCTCCGAAGAGGACGAAAATCAAGATGTAGATGCTAGGAGCATCCGCTCTAGGGGTGGAAAAAATCAAATCTCTGAAGACGAAGATTATTTTGATGAGTAATATCCACCGGCCAACAACAAATATGACAAATTAAAAGCTGTGGAAATCCAAGATGTGCCTGGCTTGGACTTTGGTGACTTGGTTTTGGTTCCTGGATTAGTCATTCCCTACAAATTCAAGATCCCTGCTTTTTCCAAGTACGATGGTGTATCATGTCCGAAGCTTCATCTAAGATTTTACATCCATAAAATTCATCTGCATACCGCTGATAAGAAACTGTGGGTGGAATTTTTTCAAGAAAGTCTAGTTGAGACGCAGTTGGAGTGGTTTTACAAATTAGAAGAAACTAACATCCATACTTGGGAGGATTTGTCCACTGCCTTTTACCACCAATATCAATATAACGCTGATCTTGCGCCAACTAGGGTGCAATTGCAAGGAATGACCTTGGGTACCAATGAGGGCTTCAAATAATACGCTCAAAAATGGAGAGACCTGGTTGGCAGGGTGCATCCACCATTAATTGATAGACAATTGGTAGACATGTTTATGGGAATCTTGACTGGACCATTTTTCAACTTACTGATTGGAAGTTCATCATCCTGATTCACTGAATTGATCTTGACTGGTGAGAGGGTTGAAAGCAGGATTAAAAGCAGGAAAATACTGAGGGCCTCCACCTATGATGCTGTGAAAAAACCATTTACTGACAAAAAAGATAATAATGTTGTATATGGATCAAAAAGCCGTACTAAGAATGACCGCCATCATTCAGTAGGGTTAGTATTAATTTCCAATCCTACACCTACTCAACAACAACAAGGGAATAGGCGAAGGACAAAGTTTCAATAAAGGCAGTAAACTAAGATCAATATGTCACTGTCTCAAGAATTGCAGGACTTACTAAAAGTGGAGCTTTTTACATTAAGGGATCCTCCCCAAAACCCTGATACCTCCTCTCCTAAATACAACCCCAATACCAAATGCGCTTACCACTCAAACAACCCCGAACATGATACCAATGATTGTTGGTCTCTAAAGAACAAAATCCAAGACCTAATTGATAACAAGACAATTGAATTTGACCCTCCGCCAACTCCAAATGTGATCACTGCACCCATGCCAAGTCATGGTAAGGGTGTCAATGCTATTGAAGATGCCTATTTTGTTGCCTCCATCAATGACTTAACAACTCCTTTGAAGACTATTAAAGAGATTTTGTTGAAAGACGGAGTATTCTCTGACTGCCTTAAAGATTTTTATTGACGTGCTGTGCAAATTAATGAATGTAAGTGGCTGAAGAGAGGTGTCAAACACCTGATGGATAGCTATGAGATTATATTTGAAAGAACCCCATCTATGAAAATTTTAACCGAAAGTGTATCTCAAGCATTTGAAGACATGTCCGTCATTACTATCTCCAATAAACCTATTAGGATCACCTCCAAAGGTACTATTAGGATTCCCGTTGAACCAAGAGTATTAATAGTGCCATTAATTATCACTAAACCGAGGCCAGTCCCATACTCTTCTGATAAAGCTGTGCCCTGGAACTATGGGGCAGAAGTGTATTATCATGGCATCAAACAAGAGTTGTGGATCACTGAGGATGAGAATGCTGAAGTTACAAACATTGCTGGATCAAGTAAAGTTACTAGGACGGGAAAGATATTATCTCCGGAGATCTCACCTCTGACAAGCACAACTACACCCATTCATATTACTGTTGATAAACCTAGTACTGATGCTAGAGGAAAGGAAAAAATGATTGAGCCTGCCCAGACGAAGGCGCCCACAAAAGATATTACCATTGAGGACCCATCTACCCAAGAGATAGAAGAGATTTTAAAAATTATCAGGAAAAGTGATTACAAGATAGTGGAACAGTTGGAGAAAACACCCTCGAATATTTCTATGTTGTATTTGTTGCTATGTTTTAAGGCGCATGCCCAAGCACTGATAAAGTTCTTGAAAAATGAACATGTCCTACAAGAAATTATGGCTGACCAATTTGAAAACTGTGTAGCAAGTTTGACTACCGACAATAGTTTAAGGTTCTCTGATGTAGATCTGACCACGATGGGGAAGAATCACAATAAAGCTCTCCACATCTCCATAGAATGAAAGGGCACTACCATGGTACATTTATTAGTGGATACTACATCTTCTCTCAATGTCTTACCTAAAGGAGCTTTAGATAGACTAGACTATGATGGACTGGTGCTGAAACCTAGCGATATTGTAGTAAGGGCTTATGACGGTTCTAAGAGGATGGTCCATGGAGAGGTTGATCTCCCTATCAAGGTTGGGTCTCAAGTATTCAACTCAACATTCTATGTGATGGATATTTGTCCTACTTATTCGTGCCTGCTTGGACGTCCATGGATACATAGGGCAGGCGCGGTGACTTCCACACTACATCAAAAGCTGAAGTATCCAGTCAAGGGGAAAATTCTCACTGTATATGAAGAAGAAGAGTTTATGATCAGTCATCTAAATTCATTTAAGTATGTTGAAATGGATGGCGAGTTCATTGAAACACCTTGTCAAGCCTTTGAAATGGTCTCTCCCTTGATTGTTGTTTCCAAGGCCACTCCTGACACTCCTGAAGCTGCTAAAGATACACTGAGGATGGCTTTTCTCAAAGATGTCTGTGCTATTATTGAAGATGGGGGTTGTACCATTTGGGGACAACTTCTTGATTTCCCTTTCAATTCATACAAATTTGGGTTGGGCTTCACTTCCAAGGATCAAAAGGAGGTTCGACACGCTCGTGCAGGGAAACCACCTCTTTGCATTAGTAACCATGAGGTTAATGCCCTTGAAGACTTTGATGCTGATTGTGACTTTGATGAATGGATCTACCCAACTGTGGATGAAGGGCTCGACAACTGGAAGACCAAGGATTTCATCCCGATCTCCTTCATCCTGGAGTAATTTCCATTTTCTATTTTTATTACTTTGAGAATTTGTCTGTAATTTCCATTAAAACAATGAATTTAAGCCACGTGCCTTGCCCGGGGCACAATGGTCCATTTGTTAAGGGTTTGTTCATTTTCATATGTCATATGATCATTCTAATGAAAAACATTGGACTCTTTTGCATTCAAATTTTGCGCTCATTATCTTTCTTTCACTTTATTACATTTTCAAAAATAGCCATGTGAATTTACATGCATACGCACACATTTATAGATCCACATCCACTCCGACTCATTGACAATGATTCTGCTATTTCCATCTATGACTTCGAAAATCCAATCTATCAAGCTAAATACGAAGGCGAGGAAGATTGTGAAATACCTGGGGAACTCGCCAGACTTCTGATGCAAGAGGAAAAGGCCATTCATCCACACGAAGAACCAGTTGAAGTGACCAACCTAGGTACTGAGGCAGATAAAAAAGAAGTTAAGATTGGCACCAACTTGGAAGACTTTGTCAAGAAAAGATTGGTCCAGATGTTTCACGACTATGTTGAAGTGTTTTCTTGGTCATATAAGGATATTCCTGGGCTTGATACTGATATCGTAGTTCATCGTCTGTCAATGAAGGAAGATTGTCTTTCGGTCAAGCAAAAAGTTTGTCGCATGAGGCCAGATAAGTCTGAGAAGATCAAAGATAAGGTAATGAAACAGTTCAATGCAGGTTTCCTAGAAGTGACATCATATCCTTAATGGGTTACAAATGTGGTCCCAGTGCCGAAGAAAGATGGAAAAGTGTTAGTTCTCTTGTTTTAGGATTGACTTAATTTTTGTAAAACAAATAGTAGCAGCAATAATGTAATGAAGAATATGATAAGAAGAACATGTACAACAAGAAGTCCTATTACAATGTCATAACATGGTATGTTGAACTTTTTCAACAACTGGAATAACATGTCGAAGAAGATGTCTTGAGATCGCGCCTGCTGAGCTGGATTAATGAGATTCAGTTTGTTTTTAACATAGGCAGAATATTCAGGAGAATATTATGCATCCTATGTGGCGCATATTTAAAGGTCATTAAAGATTGAAGAACTTTCTTGGGGAAGAAGTTTCTGCAGTTTGTTACAGCTGATTTGCTGTGATTGAAGGCCCAAAACCAGTTGGGTAACAGGTTATAAATAGAAGGGTTTGTAACCTAGAAAACATACGGCTCAAGATGTATAAGTATACGGGTTTTGTCAAGGTAAACCTCCCAGGTTGTGGGAAGGTTACCATGTTCACCTCGAAGCTTGTATGTAAGAGGTGTATTGTTCTTGGAGGAATCTATGAAGCAACTCCAGGATGTGTTAGGAGTAAAGCTACCAAACATTGGAGTTTGGTTTGGAGACTTAGCTAGTTTGTCTTGGAAGTGTGTCTTCTAAACTATCTATCTCTGTGATCAGAATCCTGGTGAAGGGTCGTCGATGCAATGACTGAGGTGTTGACTGCTAGACATCATTGCGATGATTGGAAGTGGGATGGGGATATTACATATCTAGGTAGGACCTAGGTATAAGGGTTACTGGGTAGTGATTAAGTGCGTAGATCGCCAACGGGTGTGTTGGCTGTAGGGTTTGCAAATTGATACTGTTGATAGTGGACTTCATTCCTGGCTTGGTAGCCCCCAGAGTAGGTGTTGTTGTACACTGAAATGGGTAAACAATTATGGCATGTTATTTATCTTTTCAGTACTGCTTTATCTCGTCAGATCAGATGTCTCGACATCCTTGTAGAACATCTGAGTCTACTGTACCATAATTTCAAATGGTATCGGAGCAGTCATCCTGTTCTGCTCTGGGTGAGATCATGGGAAGGTACTTTCTGGTCATGGGTAAGGAAGAAAGTATTTACAGAAAAGAGGTATGAACTTGGACAATTCATACTACTATATGGATGATCTCTTGGCAAGGATCATTGGTTTTATGTAACAGGTATTGTTCCCGGCTGTTGCCGTCAGGCAAGCAGCTTAGTGGGAAGTAGCTGTATGTAGGGTCTATTTTTTCAACCTAGGTTGCCATGCTTATACTTGGATAGTGGTGTAAGATTTGGGTCTGAATATTGTTGAGGAGTTCGTTATATTCCACTGCATGGTTTCTGATATAACCCTGAAAGTATGGGAAGGATACTAGGGTTGTTACCCTCAATAGAATATATGCTGACATTTTCAACCGTATTAAAAGTTTCCAAGATACTAGAGATTTACCTCAAGTCCACTCATAAAGACATTTATCAATAACGTTGATGAGAATCAATTGATTAATGATGGTCATATACATCTGCATATTGACCTTGAAGACTGTCAAGGATGGTGGGTTCTAAGAAGAAGGAAATGATGTTCTATGGGATGCTAGAACATTATTTTAGCAGGTATGCAACTACCAGTTGAAGAACAAATGATTTGGGTGCTAAAAAAATTGTTATGAATACTTTTTGTTTGGAACCTACTCCATATCTGGAAGAGGAGGCATATGGTTTGTGCATGTTGATCATGACACAATCAACAGTTTATCTACTCCATGTGTCAGTTTATTTCTGACCAAGGCCTATGGGAGTATAGAGGTTGAGCTCCATGTTCTTGAGAAGAACCCATAAAGGAATCTCCACTAGATCCTTTATGTATATGAGATAAGCTCATATATGGAAGATCCTTCTGATCAAATGTACCAGATTCATGGAATCTTATTTGTGGCCATAGAACAGATTATGTTTGAAGAGGAGTATTGTGATCCAACCACAGTGTTTGATGCTCCTGAGTATTGTTTTGATTGCCCTTGAGGAAGAGAATTTGTGATTCTCTTTATGTACCCTCAGAAGTTGTTGAAAAAGATTCCCTTGTCAAGGGTTGATATGATGTCAGATATAATATCTTTGAAGATGTTAAAATTTGAAGGGCATTATTTTTGAAGAATCAAGGGAAACATATGCTTTTGAAAAGTCTGTATTTTTTAGTATCATGCCTAGCAGAGTCTGTTCCAGAGACCTAATAGAGGGAATTTCCTTTGTAGTACCAGCAATTGTTAGTGATCGTTAGAGCAAAGGAATATGAAGAAGGTGGTTTTCCTCTGTTGCAAGCATGTCATCCTGGTGTGCTTAAAACAAGCTATTTGAGGGGTTGTGTTTGTATGATGTCCAAGTATGTGTTCACGATATCTTGGTTATCCAAAGAGGTATGGATATTTATGTTATTATGTAGGGGCATGTATCTGACATGACCTTGTAAAAGTCTGAAGACTTGGAGTTGGTATATCAGATTCAGGATGAGTTATTTTCACAAGAGTGTGGATATGTTTAAGTGAGTGCATGAAGTCTCTTGTTTGTCTTCTGGTGTCCAAGTGTTCATCCTTATAAGAAGCCTTGTTTTTCCATGATAGGGGGAGCTTAGAACCTATCTATGGTTATTATTGTAGTAGCTTGTGTGTAACTCAAGCTTGTGAAGATTACAAGCAACATGTTGTGACCTGTGGCTACTAGGTGTAACTGTCTATGCCCCTGCTGGGTCTATGTGGTTCTAGTCAGGAGAAGCTAGTATATTCTGTTTTCTCCAAGGGTTGAGCTTAATGTCAAGTCACTGACCTAACCTGGAATGTTTTGGTTGTCATGATTGGATGTCTTGTCGAAGATTCAACAAGTATCGCAGGTGTGAAGAAGAAAGCTGTCAGTTTTACCTAGTGTGAGAAGCTTACTACAAAATATAGTGAGAGAATATTTATGTTGTTTGGTTAATCTGAATATGAGACCTTGTGAGATCCTTTTGTGAGAATGGGGAGTTTGTTAAAGGGCATGGATCGAAATAAGTCCCTTGGATGATGATTCCCGAACCAAAGCAGATAAGTGTTGTGGTAATGTTGTTGATGTCTCAAATGATGTTGGACAATCATTTTTGATGATAGTCTATTAAAGATACTTGGAACTATGAATCTGAATATTCAAACTCCACAATCATTAGTGGCAGTTCTGTCTATGGTGTTGAATAAGGAGATTCTAATTGAAGGATAAGTATGCTCAAGTAATGTATAACTACTATCTTGTCTGGAAGACTTTACTAGTGTCAGCAAATACTAGTAATATGCAGAAGGAGGATTTAATCAGCACATTGGTTAAGGGGTACTCCTTATGTTGGAGAGTCTAGATCTTAGTAAAGCATTTAAGCACACTAAGAAATGGTTGGGAGTTGGTTTTAGACTATGGTTGCATGACATCTTAGCCATCCAAAGAGTCATGACAATATGTGTGAAGGTGCAAGGGTATGAATCATGTGTCCTTGTACTTGGAGTTACTCCAAGTGAACTAGTGGGTGTTTAGTGTTGTGTTTTCTCCATAATGAAATTTTTGATTGTCCATGACAGGAAGAGTTAGTGGACTAATTAGTTTTGTTGGAGCTTGTTATGCTCAAGCATATAGAGTTATTTCCCTCTTAAGAGGATGATGTTGGATAACATGCTGAGACATGTTGCTACAAGATGTAGCTGTTTATGCCCTTATTAGTCTCTGAAGACTCTAGCCAGATGTTGTTAGAGTATACCACCCTTCTTCAAGAGGATGTGCTGGTTTTGCGAGAATTTGTTTTTCTCTGCAGTAGTGAATGGGATAAAGAAGACTATCCAGCTGGTTGTTAGAAGATGTTGACTCTTGTTATGATGTCGAGGATGATGTCCAAGACATCTATCCTTTGAAGAAGTCTGCAAGTAAGAATCTTTCTATCAGGGTGCCTGATGCTCCTCTTGACAACATTTCCTTCCATTTTATTGGCAATGCTGAAAAGTGGAAATATGTGTTTCAAAGAAGAATTTCCCTTGAAAGAGAATTGGGAGCAGGTGCACTGGAGTGCAAAGAGATTATGGAGCTGATTTCTTTTGCTGGCTTATGCTGATCACAAAATTAAGGAATATAGGAAGATGTTTGTGTTGATTTTTTCTCTTGCTGTCATCAATAGCTATCTGGGCAGGTCTGAAAATGATTACAGTGAGTTGGAAGTGACTGATAATCAGGTGTGCAAAGCCATTACTGCAAACTAGACTGTAAAGCATGCAAGAACCTATGCACCGGCTGTGTGTTCTAATGGGAGCTTCTTAAAGGATTTCTATGCACAATGAGTCCTTTAAATGATTGATCAAGAACCAGTTTGATTAGGTTCTGTATTATGGAGTTGATGTACCACATGATATCTTAACATCATGATTGTTGATGGTTGTTTTATGCTTGTGATTGTTCATGTGAAGTTGGATGCTTAAGCATTAATGTGAGTAGTGGCATTTCTGACTATGTGGATTAGAATATGGAGAGTCTAATCCTGTCTATAGTAGCATGCTTGATGAATGCATTACTACCTTGTTGAAGACTCCACTAGTATAAAAAACTACTAGTAGATATAAAGGAAGAAGGCTGCTGACAGATACTGAGGTCTGAGCAGAGCATCTTGAAGTAGTATTTTTGCTGCAAGTCACTCCATAAAAGGTTTGGTGATTTGGACATTAGTAAAGCTTTTAGGAAAACTAAGAGTTTTTGGAGTTTGTGAGTGACTTCACACCTAGTATACATGATATCTTGCCTATTCAAAAGGTCATGATATAGAGTGTGGTTAAGAAAAGACAATGATCGAATGTGTCCTTGTGTTGTGAAGAAGTCAGGGTTCCTGGAAATATTCTCAATGAGTGAGAATATTTGACTCTGGTTTGACTCTACTGAGGGAGTCAAGGTTTAGCATATGCAGGAAGTGCTGAAGTTTTTTTTCATCTAGTGCTCAAGTCTTCATCTTTAGCTGGAGCATTAGTTACTCATGAGAAATGGAGTCATGTGGATATTTGTATATTGTTTCTTCAATGATACAGGTATTGTCAAGCCAGAATACTGCTCACTTTTGTAAAGGTCCTATGAGGAAATGATGTCGAAACAACATGTTGTGACATTATGAAGTTATGGATAAACTTAACAAGACATGGTTCTTTCTAACTATGAGAATCTCGGTGAAGATCAAAAGATCACATATCTCTTAGAAGGTTAATGGGAAGTCTGAGAGAATTTATTTTTCTCTATAGATTTCAAAAAGACTCCTTGAGGGTCTATATTATGAAGAGGTGTCACAAATGTGATATTTTGATATCTTAGTGTATGTTACTAAGTCTAAGTGAAAGAAGAACACTTAGAATCCAATATGAACAGGTGGATAATCTGGTGAAGCATCCCTGATTGGTGGGAGAAGATGTGTTGATCACTGAAATAAGAAGTCAATGTCTGACTAAGTGTCAGCACATTATTCAGGACATGTTCCTGCATGGTCAACATAGGGTGGAGTGGCCTATGTGTTCAAACACGTGGCTGTAAACAGGGGGAGAAAAATTTGTCTGACTATGAAGTAGCTATAGCATTCAAAGCCATTATGGGCGGTGCACATTGATATTTGAAGTTTCCTCCTCAAATATCATTTTCTTTTAACCAAGATTAGTGCTACAATCTAGGATTGTTATTTTCCAAGTAAAAATCCCAGTTATTTATAGAGAGTTCTCTGTTTCTCTGTAACCCCATGAGCTCCTTGAGTCCATAATTCTTATGGCTTTTATTTGGGTTTGGGTAAGTTGTGCTTGAGTCTGGTATATGAAGGTCTCCTTTGCCAAGTTTTAGCTATAAAAGGGGAGAAAGGTGAATTAGCTCAGATGCTGCTATTTCCACAAGTGCTTATTATTAATGTTCACATATGTCAAAATAAGATGTTTGACCCTATTTCTGTGACATATGTTTGTGACCTACAATCTGAGTTATGAACACAGTTGTGACCTGTGTTCCGAGTTACCAGGAGTGGTGGAGGGTTTGGTCTTATTCCATCATTGGTTCTAGATTGAGGGGGAGTATAAGTTGTCTTCTGCTATCTTCTTTCTCGTGTGCATCAACTAGACTTCAAGACTTTCCTTCATTTTATACTGAAGCTGATACTAATGTTCGTTGGTGCTGATGCAATTAAGTTCTTTAGAGTGCTGCAAATAAGTTGTCGAACAAGATGTTGAGACATCATTTTCAACTGAAGATCTATTGTTGTATGCAGAAGTGTTCAGATTGCAATTGTTTTTATATTATTTGTCTTATCCAAAATTCGCCAAAGGGGGAGATTTGTTAGTTCTCTTGTTTTAGAATTGGCTTAATTTTGTAAGGCAAATAATAGCAGCAATAATGTAATGAAGAATAGTTTAAGAAGAACAGGTACAACAATAAGTCCTATTACAATGTCAGAACATGTTGTGTTGAACTTTTTCAACAACTGAAACAACGTGTCGAAGAAAATGTCTTGACATCGCCCCTGCTGAGTTGGATTAATGAGATTCAGTTTTTTTTAACATAGGCAGAATATTCAGGAGAATATTATGCATCCTATGTGGTGCATATTTAAAGGTCTAGAAAATTCAATCAGAAATCAAGAAGAATGAAGACATTCTAAATAAGGAGATTATTTAGGAAAGTAAAGATTGAAGACCTTTCTTGGGGCAGAAGTTTCTGCAGTTTGTTACACCTGATTTGATATGATTGAAGGCCCAAAACCAGTTGGGTAACATGTTACAAATAGAAGGGTTTGTAACCTAAAAAACATATGGCTCAAGATGTAGAAGTCTAAGGGTTTTGTCAAGGTAAACCTCCCGAGTTGTGGGAAGGTTACCATGTTTACCTCGAAGCCTGTAGGTAAGAGGTGTATTGTTCTTGGAGGAAGCTTTGAAGTAACTCCAGGATGTGTTAAGAGCAAAGCTAACAAATAGTGGAGTTTGGTTTAGAGACTTAGCTAGTTTGTCTTGGAATTGTATCTTCCAAACTGTCTATCTGTGTGATCAGAATCTTGGTGAAGGGCCATCGATGCAGTGACTGAGGTGTTGACTGCTAGACATCATTGCGATTATTGGAAGTGGGACGGGGATATTCCATATCTAGGGAGGACCTAGGTAGAAGGGTCATTGGGTACTGATTAAGTGTGTAGATCGTCAACGTGTGTGTTGGGTGTAGGGTTTACAAATTGATACTGCTGATAGTGGACTTCATTCCTAGTTTGGTAGCCCCAGAGTTGGTGTTGTTGTACATTAAACTGGGTTAACAATTCTGGTGTGTTCTTTATCTTTTCAGTATTGCTTTATCTTGCCTGTGTGTTTATGTCAGATCAGATGTCTCGACATCCTTGTAGGACATCTGAGTCTTCTGTACCAGAATTTTAAAAAGTTCGTATGTGCATAGACTACATGGATTTGTATAGGGAAAGCCCCAAAGATGATTTCCCGTTACCACATATCTATGTCTTGGTTGACAACACAGATCAACATAAAGTGTTCTCCTTTATGGATGGTGTGATACGGTGGGAGAACTGACTTGGGTGTTTTGCGTTTTATCGCAAATGTTGTGGTTAGCAAGGGTCGCCAGCGACTTTTCTTTTATCCAAAAAGGAAAGATGAAAAAGCACAGGAAAGACCTTTGAGATTCTTTCTTGAGTTCGGGGGGTAGATTATGAAAATGGAAGGTATTAACAGTCTTTTCATCCATGGTTTTCCATGGGCTCTTAGTTACTTGCTAGATCACTTGCTTTTGTTTGAAATTGTGCTTTGTGTGGTTTTTGAAAGTATAATGTAAAGAGGACATTGTTTAGGCAATCTTTGTAATGATTCTCGTTCATAAGAATGTATACAAAGATGTTGATCTTTTTGAAAATGTTTTCAAGTTTTGTAAGATGTTTTGGAATGTGTAGGTGTTTGTTTTGAAAATAGCAAGGATGTTTGTTTTGAAATGGAGCAAGTAATTAGGAGCAATCTACCTACTCAAATGTCTTTCTTGTTCATTTTCTCTTCCTTTGACATTGTTGTCTTACCATTGATTTGGTAAGAAACCCTATCTTTGGATGTAAACGGGACGGGCTTGGGTCATCGTATAGCCATGATTAGCAATGTTGCAAGGTATCTTAGCATTCTCTTTTTGAGGGACTAAGATCATTTGTAAGGCAACTTTAGATAGCGTCATCGAGGGACTATGATCTTGTATTTGCTTATTTTTGCTAAGATACCTTACAGGCGTAATATGGCCATTTTGTAAGGCAATAAAGTGGATTTTACCCTAGGGGTGCTTGTGTGCAAGTGTGTTTTTTTCATGCTTGTTTTTGTCTTGAATTAAGGTTTTCTATTTGATTGATTTTATCTTCCCATACAAACCCTAATTACTAGCATGTCATGTAAAAGCGATGAATTATGAAATTTAAAGTTACTACGCTATTACAGCATTTGTGGGAGGGGGTATACAATTTATGAACGGGGATTGCAATAATATAAACCTAATTAATCTATTATAACCAAATTGAATATTGTACGAATAATTGAAGAAATATA
The DNA here is from genome assembly GCA_948472305.1 of Vicia faba. Taxonomy (NCBI): domain Eukaryota; kingdom Viridiplantae; phylum Streptophyta; class Magnoliopsida; order Fabales; family Fabaceae; genus Vicia; species Vicia faba. Next base: position 768,754,602 of record OX451739.1, on the reverse strand, counting down.
TAAAGTACAAATGCAATGAAAGAAATGGTTTTTGTGTTTGGATTTTTGTATGAAGGAGGTTTTAACCTAAACCTAATTAGAGAAAAAAGTAGTTAAATTAAGTTAACTTAATTTAATTAAGAAAAGAAATTAATTAAGAAAAGATTTTAATTAAGAAAATATTTTTGAATAAAACCCTAAATCTATTTTAGTTGATTAAAAGAAAATAAGTTTAAAGAAAAAGTATTTTTTTTGTATTTTTGTCTTGAAAATAGTATGTGGTGTTATGAAATATTTTTGGTCTTTTTTCATATTAAAATAAATATATTTAAATAAATAATAATCTAGTTTTAATTTAATTTACAAGGGAATTAATAAAAGTAAATAAAGTATAATGAATAAAATAAATTTTTATGTGGAAAAATATTCAAATTATGTCAAAATATAAGTCTATTATTTTTATACTTTTTATGTTTTTTTTTGGTATTTTAGAAAATATATTTAAAAGGAAAAATAAAATAAATAAGTGAATAAAAATAAATGGGCCAGGGGGTGCTAAAAGTAGGCAGGGAAGTATGCTATAAAAAATTAAAAAAATGCCAGGCCCAAAGGGCCCAGCGCCTGCAAAAAAGATGTTAGGAAATCAGAAAAATGAAAAAAACGAAAAAGGGGGGTTCACATTGGTTCGAACCCTCGCCCTTTAGGTAACACATGACTTAGTATCCGCACGCTTGTCACTGGGGTGGCTGTTTCATCCAGTCATATAATCAAAGCATAAATATATATTAGAAACTTCTTTCTGAAGGCAACTTCATCTTCAACCTTGCGCCTAGCCGGACCACCCGTATCTTCCTCATCTCTCCATAAAAATGGAAATTTCAAACATGAAAGTTGTGGTGTTTCTTCCCACTAATTTAACCATATAACTTATGTAAGCTAAAAGTCAAACATGAAATCTAATTTTCCTGGCCCTAAATTGAAACCTAATTTTCTCAAAAATTTTAAATCCAAAATTCTCTCTACACAGTTAATATAAATGGGAACTATGAACATGGTCAGCTTTAGAGCAAAGATATCTACATTTTGTCTTTACAAACCAGGATCAAATGATGCTTGTATGAAGAGATAGAAGTTTTAGTTTTTACCTCTTGCAGCTGGAGTCGTGAATGGAGTTTGAGCAACTTTTAAGATGGCCTGAGGATCTGTTTAGCTTGCCTGGACCTCCTTGAGTGTATTCCAAATCTTACTTTGCCTTGAAAGTCCCTGAATCTCTCTACTCAACTCAACCTGCAAGCTTGATATTTGAAAATGGTGGATAGTGATGGAGGAGTTACAGTCTTGAAACAGGGACCTGGATTGCTTTAGTATGATGTATAGAAGGTGTCTGAGTGGTTAGTTTTCAAAATGCGCGAGTGGAAATGAAGATCATGAGTTTTAGTTCAAAACTGTGTATCAATGGTGTTCTTGAACAGGTTTTTTGGTTTTTGAGTGTTTGAGGTAGTTTCAAGGCACTAGCATTCGTGTGTTAACTTGCAAATAATGTGTATACTTATAAGAAAGAGGTTTTGAGGCTTGTCACAACTCATAATTTGAAACTCACATGTTATGGCTTAGTTACTTGTTTTTGAAGCAAAGTTGACAAGTATGGTTTCAATGTAAGGTACAAGGCTTGTAGGGTGGCTAAAACCTTTAAACACACTTGTTCTGATTGTGTAGAGTGTGTTTGTGCAGAAAGAACAAATTCAAGGCTCAATGCAAGCTGACTTTGCATAAAGCTTGCTTTTCTAAAATGGCAATGTTTCCTTTCTTCCCAAAATGGAATTATACTTGTACAATGCATTGAATGCTTGGATTAAAGCTTCCAACAACTGTAAAAACACTTAATTATGGAGTGAAAGTCAAGTTGGAATCCTGGAAAGTGAGATTTGTACAACATGCTTAAAGATTGGATCCAATGTTCATCATGAAAATGGCTTGAAAAACAAGAATGGAACCCTAACTTCATATCTTCGATTCTCCATACTCAAAAAGGATCTCAAGGAGTTATTGGACATTTTGGAAAGCTTGAAATGTTATCTACAGCCCATCTTTGAATTTATTTTGAAGATTCCCCTTGTAACCATATGAAAAAGTGCCATGAAGTTAGGTCAAAATCCTGGCCAAATTAGGACAAAATTTCACTAAGTGTTTAGTTTCATGACCCTATGTTCTTGAAATTATAACTTGAGATCCAAGAACTTTTGGAAGAAGTTGTGTGAATAAAATTTGTATATTTCATGAAGATATACAACTTTCATGTTGGTAGTTTCTCTTGAATCATCTTTCATCTTGGTAAAAATTTGGCTCAAAGTTATGAAAAAACATGAAATTTCCAACACTTAGAAAATTTTCTAAGTTTAGAAATTTTGACTTTTCAAAATGAAATCTTGAATTTTTGATTTCTTGATGAATAAGTTTCATATTTTTACATGTTTTGATTAATTATGATTTTTGGCAATTGAATTTGACCAAAAAAGTCAATGTTTGACTTTTCAGTATACAATTGACTTTTGATCAGTTGACTGCAAAATTCATCTGTCAATCTAATGGATTTGTAATGTTTTGAATCATGTCATTAGGTCAAAATGATGCAATTGGACTCTTGATATCATGCCTTAAACCAATTGACCATTTGCTAGGTCAAAAATCAGAAATTGCCCTTTCCCAGTCAAAACCCTAATTTTGACCATTTTAACTATTTTGGCCATTTGGAGATTTGATCAAATTTCTTGAGGAATTGTGGTCCAAACTTGATCAAATGATACATATGGGTTTAAAATGTTTATGGGGATAAAAAATTATGAAGTTTGACTGTAAATTGGCCATGGTTGACTTTTTTCCAAATACAGATGATTTTTAGGTCAACTGTTCAATTGACTGATCAAAAGTGTGATCCAAGACTTGAAACTTGACATGAGTGATATTGGGAGTCCATAATGATCCATGAAATCCATATGAAGCATTGATAGTTCAAAAATCCTTGTGCAAACTCAAACCCTAATTTTGGTCATCAATGCATAAGGAGGTGTCTTGAGCTGATCAAACCCTAGTGCAGTCTTGAGCCCAATGAGATCTTGTGAGCAAATTCTTGATAAGTAAGAGGGAAAATTTTGGGGTAAAATAGCTGCCCTTGTTCAATATTCTTATGCCTGGAGATTTAGATTGGTAAGTTTTGCCATTCGTGACTCGAAGGTGGAAGATGATTGGACACCAGAGTGCCCAGAAATTTGCACTCGGTGACGTGAGAGTCGAGGGAATAGGCTTAAAGATGCCATTTGGAGAGGTTCTAGAAAGTTGTTGGAGATGGGCTTATAGATGCCATCCAAAAGTGATTGTTGAATTGTAATTTGTAAGTTGAAAGAATGAGTATCAGAATGGTTTCCGTGTCTGGAGCGTATCTGAACTGTATCTGAAGGCTGCTTTTGAATGAGTACCAGAATGGCATCTGTATTTGGAACATATCTATACTATATCTGAAAGAGTCTCTGAATGAGTATCAGAATGACATCCGTGTCTGGAGCATATCTGAACTATATCTGAAAGTTGAGTCTGAATGAGTATCAGAATGGCATCCGTGTCCAGAGCGTATCTGAACTGTATCTGAAAGTTAAGTCTGAATGAGTATTAGAATAACATATGTGTCTAGAGCGTATCTGAACTGTATCTGAAAGTTGAGTCTGAATGAGTATCAGAATGGCATCCGTGTCTGGAGCGTATTTGAACTGTATCAAAAATTGAGTCTGAATGAGTATTAAAATGGCATTTGTGTCTGGAGTGTACCTGAACTGTATTTGAAAGTTGAGTCTGAATGAGTATCAGAATGGCATCCGTGTCTGGAGCGTATTTGAACTATATCAAAAGTTGAGTCTGAATGAGTATCTGAATGGCATCTGTGTCTGGAGCGTATCTGAACTATATCAAAAGTTGAGTCTGAATGAGTATCATAATGGCATCCGTGTCTGGAGCGTATCTGAATTGTATCTGAAAGTTGAGTCTGGATGAGTATCAGAATGGCATCCGTGTCTGGAGCGTATCTTAACTGTATCTGAAAGTTGAGTCTGAATGAGTATCAGAATGACATCCGTGTCTGGAGCATATCTGAACTCTATCAAAAGATTTTGAATATTGTTAATGGTAGTTGTTAACCTTATCTTGTAAAGGGTGAAATGTTAGGTAAAATGAAAAGTCATGGTACATGAAATATATGCATAGTGGGATTATATTGTATGCGTTCGTATTATCAATGTTTATGATATATGAATGCGATGTATGCGTAGGTGAACTGATCTGTCGCACTGTTGTTAGATTGGGGAAAATAAATTCCTGACTACTGTTGAGGATATGGAGTGTAAGTCTCCATGTTTTAAAGTGTTGATGAATCTCCTTTTAGAGAAATAAACTTGTTGTAAGGGAAATACCGTGTACTGCCTGTAAAATCCCGTTGGGGAATCTTGAGAATTTTGGTGATTTCTACTGGGGATTGATAATTTAAAGTTTTGTTCCACTGGGGATTTAAACGATGTACTGCGGGGATTTCTTATGGAATAGCCTAGAGGTATTTCCCTATCCCTTCAACCTATCAGTAATTGCCTTTTTCATTTTGTTTATTTGTAAACAGTAATTATGTTCAAATGCATATGTTCAATCATGAATCATTGGACGTTTTTGTAAACAAAATACAAGCATAAAGAAAAAACAGAAGGTTTTTGCACTTTCAAAGAGATATCTTTGTATTGGATTTGAGTAAGTATTTTTGTACAAGGAGACAAACACTCTAGTAGGAGAATGCTGTCGTAAAAAAATGAAAATTTTGATACAAAGAAAAGATAGCTATGTGTAATAATCCCACGGGGTTTCCATTTTGCTATAGCCTTCGTATCTCTGAGCATCTTGTCTATTTGTTGCCTTGTCAGAAGATAATTGAATTGATCAGATCCTCTAAGTTCGTCAGTGAAAGCCAAAGGTTGTCCATAAAGTGATCCAACGAGACATAGTCACACGCTTTAATTCCCTAACTTTTTCCTGGACTGCCCTTTCGGGTTTTCAGTCCACCGAGAAACCATTTTTTTGCCCAAGTCACCCTTTCGGGTTTTCAACTTTCCGGGTGTACAGATTTTTTTGTTTTATCCCTAATTTTTTCCCGAACCTTTTGGTTCTTCGGGATGCCCTTGTTTTGCTTAGGTATGTCAACCTAACGGGTCTCTTATGCATAGTATCTTTTGATTAAGTCCGCGTTAGCAGGATGCGGCAGGTCGTCACCATCCATGGTGGTCAAGACCATTTCCCCACCAGAGAAAATATTTTTGATTATAAATGGTCCTTCGCAGGTAGGAGTCTATTTTCCCCTGGGATCACCTTGTGGCAATATGATGCGTTTGATCACTAAATCCCCAACTTGATACACTTGGCGTCTTACTTTCTTGTTGAAAGCCTTGATCATCCGTTTTTGATACATTTGACCATGGCAAACAACAATAAGTCTCTTTTCATCAATCAAGTTTAGTTGATCAAGTGGAGTCTGGATCCAATCGTCTTCGTTCAACCCTGCATCCTTCATAATCCTCAGAGAGGGGATCTGGACCTCGATAGGCAAGACGGTCTCCATGCCATAAACCAGAGAATAAGGTGTTTCCCCGGTTGATGTGTGAGCTGTGGTACGATACCCGTGGAGAGAGAGTGGTAGCATCTCATGCCAGTCTTTATATGTTACTGTCATTTTCTGTATGATATTTTTAATGTTCTTATTTGCAGCTTCGACAAAACCATTCTTCTTTGGCCGGTAAGGGGAAGAATTGTGATGCTGGATCTTGAATTCCTCGCATAAGGCGGTGATCATAGTGTTGTTGAGATTTGCAACATTGTCAGTGATGATCCTCTCCGGGATATCGTACCGGCAAATGAGATTTTTCTTGATGAAGAGGGCAACAACATTCCTAGTAATGGAAGCGAAGGAAGCTGCCTCCACCCACTTTGTAAAGTAATCAATGGCCACTAAGATGAAGCGGTGTCCATTGGAGGCCGTCAGCTTGATTTCCCCAATCATATCAATTCCCCACATAGCAAAGGGCCAAGGAGCCATCAAGACATTCAGAGGAACCGGAGGTACGTGCACCTTGTCAGCATAAATCTGACACTTATGGCAGGTTCGAGAGTGTTGATAGCAATCTGCTTCCATGGTAGACTAGTAATAGCCTGCATGTAGGATTTTCTTTGCCATCGTATGCCCACTGGAGTGGGTTCCAAAAGTGCCTTCATGCAATTCAGCCATGATCCTTTCAGCTTCAACCTTATCTATGCACCAAAGTAACATAGAGTCATGATTGCGTTTATACAGGATGTCGTTACTAAGGAAGAACTTAGCAGAGAATATCCTTAAGAACTTCTTATCATTGACTGAAGCTCCTTTTGGATATTCTTGAGTCTCGAGATACCTCTTGACTTCGTGAAACCAAGGATGGTCCACTACTTCTTCAGTATTAATCTCGTGACAGTGTGCTGGTTCATCCATTCATTCGATGGTGATCTGGGGAGCCTCGTTATCCCAATTAAGTTTAAACATATATGACATTGTGGCTAGTGCGTCTGTTATCTGATTTTCTTCTCGCAGGAAATGCTCAAAGGTAATCTTCTCAAAATGTGGTAGCAATGTCAAAACATGTTCTTTATAAGGGATAAGGTTAGGGTGTTTGATGTCCCACTCCCCTTTGACCTGACTGATGACCAAAGCTGAGTCTCTGAATACATCCAAGGATTTGATCCCCAAGTCTATGGCAGCTCTGAGACCAAAGATGCACGCTTCGTATTCTGCCATGTTGTTTGTACAATTGAAGCAGAGTCTTGCAGTAAAGGGAGTATGACATCCTTTCGGAGATATGAGTACAACACCGATACCATTTCCAAGTGCATTGGATGCTCCATCAAAGAATAGGGTCCATCGGGATCCTTGTTCAAGTACGCCATATGGCCTGAATTCTTCACAGTTGTCTAATGTCATGATGTCTTCATCCGGAAATTTGAATTTCATGGACTAGTAGTCTTCTACAACTTGGTGAGCAAGGTGGTCGACTAATACACTACCCTTTATCGCTTTCTGGGTAGTATATTATATGTTGTATTCCGTCAGAATCATCTGCCACCTTGCTATTCTCCCAGAAAGAGCAGGCTTCTCGAAGACGTATTTTATCGGATCCATTTTAGATATCAATAGGGTAGTATGAGTTAGCATATACTGTCTTAGTCGGTGAGCAGCCCATGCCAGAGCACAACAAGTTTTCTCGAGCAGTGAATATCTTGTTTCATAGTTGGTAAACTTTTTGCTCAGGTAATAAATAGCGTGCTATTTTCGGACAGACTCGTCATGCTGCCCCAATACACGCCCCATTGAATTTTCTAAAACATTTAGATACATGATTAATGGTCTTCCCTCGACTGGTGTCATCAACACAGGAGGCTCTTGTAAGTATTCTTTGATTTTGTCAAAAGCAACTTGGCATTCATCATTCCATTTGACTACTTGATCTTTCTTCAATAGTTTGAAGATTGGCTCACAAGTAGCTGTCAGGTGAGAAATGAATCTGGCAATATAGTTCAAACGTCCCAAGAATCCTCTGACTTTCTTCTCAGTACGAGGAGCAGGCATCTCTTGTATTGCTTTAACTTTGGCAGGATCGACCTCGATACCCTTGAGGAATCATGATTAACCCTTGATCCAATGATGAATAATACTTCAAAATGAGGATGTTGACCAAAAATCTTGAAGTTTGACTGTATGTGGGCCACAATTGACTTTTGACCTAGTAGAGTTAATTTTCAGGCATTTGAGCAATTGATTGAGTAAACTTCTTCTGCAAGGCTTGAAACTTGACATGGATGATCTTGAGAACATATTAGGACAATGGTGAGCATTTGAGTCCTTTGTGGTTCACACATCTTGATGAAAATAGAAACCCTAATTTGGGGTATAGTGCCTTAGGAAAGAGTTTGTCTGGTCAACTCTTGAACTTCCTTGAGCAATTTGGGGACCTCACTTTCCATGTGTTGAGAAATATGGGAGGGAAAATTTTGGGGTACAACAGTGAGCATATGCAAGTGTGCTTGATTCTGTTCATTTATCTTACGCATTTAGAGTTCTTTATATTCAATTAATCATTATCTTTCCATGCAACCCTATTAGCCATTCATCTAAGCAGTTTATCATGCGGGAAAATAAATTACGGAAAAAATAAAGTTCCTAACTATTACAAGGCTTTGGTGTAGATACATAAATGATGAATGAAAAATAAAGTGCGGAAAATTGTAAACCCTAATTAAGCTATTACAAACCGGGCGCAGTTACATCAATAATAATAAAAAAGTAATCGAATGGCGAAATAATAACGTGCAAGAATTAAAACTGGAAAAAGTTCAAAACCCTAAAAAATCTAATTGGCTCATTAAAAAAAATATTTTGGGATTTTTTTATGAAAAAGATTTGAAATTTAACCTAATCTTCTAATTAACTTTAATTAATGAAAATAAATTAAAATAAATTAAATTAATTAATTGTAGAAATTATTAATGATAATAAATTAATTCTGCAATAAAACTAATATTTTTGATATTTTGGAAGAAAAAGATTTTTTGCAATTAAACCTAGATTCTTATTGATTTTATTTTAAAGAAACAAATCAAAATAATTACATTAAATTAATTTACAAAATTAATTTTTAATAAAAAAACCTAAATCCTATTTTTAGTGATTTTACTGATTTTTATGATTAAATAAAAAATGATTTTTTCTGAAATAATTAAAAAAAATAAAGAAAATAAATAATAACATAAGGAGAAAGAGAATGGGCCTGATATTGAATCATTTTAGGGGTTCAAGGTTGAATTTTCCAGGCCCAGATTCACAAGCCCAATACCCCTTCCGTTGGATCTGGTGTTGCTGCCTCTTAGAGGTCCATGGTGGAGACTGCCTGTTGGGAGCGTTGGATTTGGCGCCATGCAGATCTGATGGTGATGATGATGAGGCTTATGGTATGCATATTGAACAACAACACATGGGATATGGAAATAAATGTTAGGAAAAATGATATGCATGAGGCAGGGGTCGAACCCCTGACCTTCCACAGACGCGTGCCTTTAGTCCCTCCAGCCTTGCCATCTGAGCTAACATCACATTCGCTATATAAAACAAACATAATATCATATATGCAATGAAGGGTCGGTATATAATACAAAACACATGCAATTCAAATGGCCCAATCCTGAGATGCCATGCCATCGTCTTCTTCAACGGGCTGTTGTTTTAGCCCTGAGACTTTTACCTACGGATACATCTATTGCTAAAACCCTGTATGTTCCCAAAATCTCAACCAAGCAATATAAATTTAATGTAAATATATGGATCAACTGGGTTTGATCTTATGAGTGCAATGATACTCTTCCTTTGGCCTAATTTCACCTGTACTGGAAAGCCCTAAAACAGACCTCAAAACGCTAACAATGGCAATTGGTCAAATATGCATCAAAACCAACGATTAATCATTCAAACACCATCTAAATACTCATACAAACATGAATGCATATTCAAAACTTATTTATAACGCGTGTATGATCAAAAACGAATTTAAAATATCATGAACAAACCGTGATGATATAGATGATGGTTCTGGAGGCATTGACACGTGAGAATGATCCTGTTAGCCTCCAAATGTTGCCAGGAATCGATTGCAAACGTCCACAGCCTTTGAATCTCTCTATAATCCAAAATTCGATGGCCATTTTTTTTCAAAAAAATGGAGATTCTAATGTGTATTCTATGCGGCCAACCCTCATTTTTCTGATCAGGTTTTGTTATGAATATATAATGGAACGAATTAGGTTAACAAAACTGGGTGCAATCTTGAAGAATTATGAAAAAAAGATTTGATTTGCCATGGATATTTTAAGTTTCTAAAATAGTCCAAATCATACTCTTTTTGTTCCAATCATCCATTGCACGAAATATTTGATTTGCAAGCTGATTCTAGACTCATTATGTGGTCATAAAAACAAATCTTGGATTTTATTTTATTATTTCACTATTTTATTTGATTTATTTTGATTTTAATGAATAAAAAATCAAAACAAATAATAAAAATAAAGAAATAATGTATGAGTGAGCTCAGGGGTTGTGGGCCATGTTAGGAACAAGTTTCAAGTATGAAAACATGAGCCCATTTGGAAAAAATTCAAGTTTGGTCATTATTTGCTTCATGCATATTTCCAAAAATTGGTCAACTTTAGCAATGCATATCTCTCTAATTTTTAACCCTAAGAGGGTGTTCTTGGACTTTTTAGAGAGCTTAGGATGTAATCTAAGCAACCCTTCTAGTTTTATTTCAATTGGATCTTCCATGTTCATGTAAGCAGCTTTGACCCAAAAGATGTTTTTGTTGACTTTTTGAAAGGATCTATAATGTCTGAACTTGTATCTTTTGATTGAGGCATTTCTTGGACTTGAGGGCTGAAAAGGAGTTGTGGGGAATTGGATTATCTTCAAATTGAGCCTTGGTTGGAAAATTTCTGATAAAGTATTAGAAAGTTATGCTTTGTCAAAGTTTGGTTGACTTTTCCTATAGAAACCCTAATTTGTCATTTTTGACTTTTGATGAGTTAGGAGTATTTATTGAGGAATCATGATAAACCCTTGATAAAATGATGGATAATACTCCGAAATATTGACTTTGACCAAAAATCTTGAAATTTGACTGTGTTTGGGCCACAATTGACTTTTGACCTAGTACAGTTGATTTCCAGGCATTTGAGCAGTTGACTAAGCAAACTTATTGCTCAAGGCATGAAATTTGGCATGGATGATCTTGAGGACATATTAAGACAATGGAGAACATTTTGGATCCTTTGGACTCATACATCTTGCTTGAAATTGAAACCCTAATTTGAGATTCATTGCCTTAAGAGGAGAATTTGTCTAGTCAATTCTTGGTCATCCTAGGATAATTGAGGACCTCTAGAAACATGTCTTGAGTGAAATGAGAGGGAAAATTTTGGGGTACAACAGCTTCCCCTATTCAATCTTCTTAAACCTAAAGATGTAGATTGGTTGGTCTGCCTTTCGTGATCTGAAGGTGGAAGATGATTGAACACTAGAGTGCCCAGAAATTTGCACTCGTCTGAGACGATACTTGACTGTGTAGGTAATATCGGGAATGGGCTTACAGATTCCATTTGGAGAAGGTGATGGGAGATCGTCAGATATGGGCTTAAATATGCCAACCAAAGCAATGTGACTGAGAGTTGTCGGAGATGGGCTTAAAGATGCCATCCAGAACAATGTTGATTTCATGAGATATTCCTTTGTGGGAATTCCTATGCCTATTATTGAGGAGGACTCTGTTGAGGAATGTTGGTCTCTGCTTGGGAAATAGAGTTTAGGAGCTTCAGGTGTCCATTACTCTACTGGGGAGTCATCTCTTGATTGAAGAGACGGAAGTGAACTGCTATCTGGTCGGGATCCAGGCTTCACAGTGACTTGTTGAGGATAATAAAGTTGATTGTTATCTGGTCGTATTCCAGGCTTCACAATGACTTACTGGGGAAATGAGGTTAAACTGTTATCTGGTCGTACTCCAGGCTTTGCAATTTCTTAAACTATTATCTGGTTGGAATTCAGGCTTCAGGGACTTGGGTTGTTATCTGGTCGTGTCCAGGCTTCATAGTTTCTTTAGTTGGAATAAAAATCAGAAAAAATCTTAGTGTCGATTTAATTGAACCAAAGAAAGGTCTTGAGTTGTCTTCCACTGGAATAGAGATCAAGAAAATCTTAGTTTCTATTTAGTTGAACCAGAGGAAGGTCTTGAATTAACTTTGACTGGAATGGAAATCAGAAGAATCTTAGTATCGATTCAACTGAACCAGACAAAAGTCTTGGAGTATCTTCAACTGGAATAAAAATCAGATAGATCTTAGTGTCGATCTAACTGAACCAGAGAATGTATTTTGAGAAAATATTTTTGAGTAAGATGCTAAAATAGCCCTTCTTCAGACATAGCCTTTGAGAAGACTGCCAAGTCATGTAAGTAGTCAAAGGTATTTGTTGACTCGACCTTTCCTGCAAAGGTGAAGAGTTAGTCGTATGCAATGTCATGATGTATGAAATGTATTGTGTAATGATGTTCTCAAAATAAATGAGACTGTGTTTTATGCGATGCGTACATGAATGCCATGATGTATGAATATGGAATGCTATTGCAATGTTTCTTAGTCTGGGAAAGTAAATCCCAGACTGCTGGTGAAGAGTATTGGGAGGCTGAATCCTTCATTTCTATTGGGGATAATGAATGGAGATGATTCGCTGGGGATTTCCTCTTTCTGTCTGAGGATATTCTACCGGGGATTGACTCCCCTTGAGAATAAACTCTGTGGAGGGAGATGTTTTATTGGAAGATTCTGCCGTTGTAGAGAAATAAACACTGTTGGGGAATGAACTTCAGTAGTTAAAGAAATAAACTCTACTCGGGAGGAGGTTTTATAACTGTTGGATCATACAACTCGACTGGGGAATACATACTTCAGCTCTCTGAAGGAACTTTGTTGGAGAAGGTAATTCCTGCTTGGGGAAGGAGATATCGAAACTTTGGTTGTTTATACTTTATGGGGAACATAGACGTCACGGGGTCATATGTAATGGTGACTTCGTCTCAAAATTGTCTCTGCCCCTGTACCTGCTGGAAGGAGTAACTTGTCGAGACTGAAATTATTTTTTAGACTTTGCCTCGTCCCTTAAAGTCATGAGCAATTGTCTTTCTGTTTCTTATGCAAATTTTTGTGAATAGCAATCATATTCAAATGCATATGTCAAGAATAAGTCATTGGACGTTTTTGCAAAACAAAACAGAAAAAGGAAAAAACAAACAGTTTTGTACTTCCAAAGGAATGATTTATATTGATTTTTGAAATTTGCCTATAACATGCATTTTGTACAAAGAGGCTGGCGTTCTAGTAAGAGAACGCCACCTTGAGAGTGACAACTATACAAAATAGTGTACAAGGAGAGGAAGACAACTATGTGTAATAATCCTATTGAGTTTCAATTCTGCTATTGTCTCTATGTCTTTGAGTGTCTCATCACTTTGCTACTTGTCCGAAGCTGACTGGATTGATCGGTACCGTTTGAGCTTGATAGTTAATACTAAAGTATGGTTGCAAGGTGATCCAATGTGACATAGTGATACACTTCTATTATACCCAAAAATTTTCTCTCTCATATTACTCAACACATGCTCATTGAGATCCTTAACTTGCTCAAGGATGCCCAAGAGTTTACCAGACAAACTCTCTCCTAAAGCAATGAACCTCCAACTAGAGTTTCCATTTTCATCAAGATGGGTAAGCTAAAAAGGCTTCATATTCTCTCCATAGTCCTAATATGTTCTCAAGACCATCCATGTCAAGTTTCATCCCTTGCACAAGAAGTTTGCTCAGTCAACTGCTCAGATGCTTGAAAATCAACTGTATTAGGTTAAAAGTCAATTGTGGCCCACATACAGTCAAACTTCTAGATTTTTGGTCAACATAAACACTTTATAGTGATATCCATCATTTAATTAATGGTTGATCATGATTCCCCAAGGAATTCTCTTAATTTATCAAAACTCAAAAGTTGCTAAATTAGGGTTTCTTAGGAAAAGTCAACCAAAGTTTGACCAAGCATAACTTTTTCATACTTTATCAGAAATTTCTCATCCAAGGCTCATTTTGAATAGAATCCAATTCCATAAAACTCACATTCAACCCTAAATTTAAATAAATTCACTCATGAAAAGATATAAATTCATACATTATAGGTCCTTTTTAAAAGTCAACAAAAACACCTTTTGGGTCAAAGCTTCTTACATGAACATGGAGGATCCAATTGAGATGAAACCAAAAGGGTTGTTTAGGAGATATTCTAAGATTTATAAAAAGTCCAAGAAAACCCCCTTAGAATCAAAATTGAAGGAGATATGCATTGTCAAAGTTGGCCATTTTTGGAAAATTGTCAAAAGTCAACAATACCCAAAATTGCATTTTTTTGTCAAATGGGCCTAACTTTTCATGCTTGCATCTTACTTCTAACATGGTCCACGACCCAAACACTCTCCCACATATTATTGTCTTTATTTATTTAATTTATTTTGATTTTAATCATTTAAAAATCAAACAAAATCAAATAAATGATATAAATTAGTAAAGATTTGTTTTTGATCTGATTTTGAATAGAATTACAATCCAATTATGTTGTCAAACAAAATCAAAATCGTGCAAAGGGTGATTGGGATGAGAATGGCATGATTTGGCTTGATTTAGGAAGAAATAATGCAAAGAGGAAATCAAATCCAATCTTCATAATTTTCCAATATTTGAATACTTTTTGTTGACCTAATTCACTGCACTACATATATAGAATAATTCCCTAGCACAGGAAGGAGGTTGATCACGTGAAACAGCCAAACCAAGTTACAACTTTTTGCCAAAAAATATCAAATCAAATTCCATATTAAAGCCATCCTCAAGGAGATTTAATGATTTCAATACGTTCCTGGACACCTCCAGAAGCTTTTCCAACCCTAGTCAAGCTCTGAAGCATCAAGAATCACGTTCCATATACATCACGGTTGGACATTATTTTTTATTTTGGTTCTGACTATACGCGCATGATTAACAATTTTTAAGCATACCTTCATGTTTGTATCATCATTTTGAATGCATTGGTATGATTATTTATGAGTTTTAACGCATGTATGTACATTGTGATACGGTGGCAGAACCGACTGTTTAATACTAGTTTGCATTTTTGCGTTTTTTTGTTTGCAAAATGTCGCGGTAAGCAATAGTCGCCACCGACTTTTATTTTATCCAACTGGAAAGTAAAAAAGCACAGAAAAATTCCTTTTTCGAGATTTTGAGTACGGGGGGTGGATTATAGAAAGGGAAGGTATTAGCACCCTTTCTATCCGTAGTTTTCTAGGGGCTCTTAGGTACTTGCTCATCATTTTAAAAATTGCTTCAGTGTTTGTGTGTTTTTGAAATTTTTTTGTTTTACTTTGTTTTAACCCTTGTATTAGTCCTCAAGAGTGTTACGAAGTCGTTTTGAAAACTTTGTTTAAAAAAAAGGTGTAAGTGTGAAAAAGTTTGATTTTGAGCAAGTACCTACTAGCATCTACCTACTCGAAAAAAGAATGTTTCTGTTCTTGTTTCCTTTAAACAGCGCTATCCTACTATTACTGAGTAGGTAGCACCGTCGTTGGAGTTATAAGGGTCGATTCGAAAGGGACGTACGATCACTAAAGCAATGTTAGGACGTCTTAGTAATAACCCTAATGTCTTAAGATCATATTCGAGGCAACATTTCCGAGGAAACCTTTCCGAGGCAACATTTCCGAATGGGACATTTGATCTTTGTTTAGACAAGAGACAACCACTAAAACACCCTATACTTAATGATCGTTTACCGAAGGCAATCGAAGTGAGAGTATACCCTAGGAGTGCGCATGTGCAAGTGATTTGATTTCAATTATTATCTTTGCACATTTAGGGTTTGCTAACCATTTTAAAATTCACATACAATCTTGTCATGTAATCCTATTATCACACATCTAACAGTTAATATTTGCGAAAATTAAAACGCAAGAAATAAAACTACGCTATTACAAGGCTTCGGGGAGGGGGATTAATTACATAGCTAAAAACCCGTAAAACGATAAATAAAAGAAAAATCCTAATTAAACTATTACATACCATGAGCAGTTACATTAATATCGTAAAAAATAATAAATGCACATGATGAATCGCGAACGAGGAAAAATTAGGGTTTTGGCCTCGTCTAAACCTAATTGAAAGAAAAATTATTTTTTGTTGTTTTTTGATTATTTTGAGAAAATAAGGTTTTAATTAAATAAGTACAAACCTAATTACTAATTAATTTAAATTGATAAAAATAATTAATTTGACCTATTTTTGCATTTTTGTTATTTTAAGAAAAGAAAATAAAAATTAAATCAAACAAATCCTAATTTTCTAATTGATTTTAATTTATTTACAAAAAGGTTAAAATTACCCTAAAATTAAATTAAACTAATTATTAAATTAAATTTGATAAAAATAAAACCTAAATCTAAATTGTTGAAAATTGATTTTATGAGTTTTTTGTAAAAAAGAATTAATTTTATGTTAGAAAATAATTAATCAAAATGAATTAAATAAAGAAATAGAAAAGAAAAATAAAGAAATGGGCCTGATGTTAGTAGCAAACAGGGGGGTGTTAATCTAACTTTTAAGCCCAAAAATCCTTGGCCCACGTTGACTTTCCAGATCCTGTGCATTGGCTTGACTAGAGTGCATCATGGACCTCCCAAGGATGGCCCTTGGATCTGGCTTGTTGGACATCTGTTGGTTGAAGGATGATGGCATATGGTGGTCCCTTTGCATGCATGTGTACCTAATAATGTAAAAGAAAATAACATTGGCAAATACGGGGACCTGGGGATCGAACCCAAGCCCTTTGGCTTTTTCTCCCTGCACGCTTACCAGCTGAGTTGGCCTTGTTAATTGTACATAGAATAACAAATATGAATTATATGGAAAAACACAAAATATCAATTCTCCAGCGTGCAAAATTTAAATGGGCCAGTCAGGGGGTGCCACGCCACCCTTCTTCTTCCTCCCTCCGTTGGCAAAAGTCCAGGACTTTTACCTACGGTTTTCTGGGCGTAGGTACAGCCCTGTGAACCTCCAAAACTCTATGCAAGCATGATTTATGTATAACAATGGTACCAATCAACTCGTGACAACCTCACGAGCATCATGGTACCACTTTCCATGGCCAATTGTACCTGTAACAGAAAACCCAAAAAACGAGCCAAGAACCCTAACTATGGCATCTTGCTCTACAATTAATAAAAATACAATTGAACATAACCAATAGCTTGAAAATGATTCAATGAACAAGAATATGTAAAGAATTCATGCTACAAATGCCAGAATCGTGATATTCGTCTTCAAGAAAGTATCAATGTTGTGAGATGCTTACAGTACGTTTTAGGACGTTATGAAGCTTGTTAATGATTGCAATATGAACCAGAGATGTTTAGCAAGCGATTGAGATAGCTGGAAAGGCTTGAGATGGCCTGGAAATTGGAATTTGATTCACCACTTTTGTTGATTTTTTGCAAGTTTTTCTTTCAGTTTCTCACGCCTCCAATCCTTGTTATTTTGCTTTGGATTTATTCAATATATATCATAGAGTGCATTAGAGTTACAAGTTTGCATCAAATCCTTGCAATTATGAAGATTTAATCGTTGATTCACCCTTGCATCAAATCTTTCCAAAACAATAAAAGTTCAATCTTTTTATGTCCAAACAAGCCTTTCACGATTTGATTCTCTTCACAACAGTATAAGAGACCTAAACATGCACAAAATCTCAAGCTTTGATTAGTTTTGATATTTTCATGATTTTATTTTGATTTTATTTGATTTAATTTAAATAAAATTAAAATAAATGACAAAAATAAAATAAAGGCAAGTGGGAAGGATCATGGGTCGTGGACCATGTTACAAACTCAATACAAGCACAAAAAGTTTGGCCCATTTGTCAAAAATTGCAATTTGAGACATATTTGACTTTTGGCAATTTTGCAAAGATGTCAATTTTGCCAATGCATAACTCCTTCAATTTTGACCCTAGAGATGTGTTCTTAGACTTTTTAGAAAGCTTAGTATGTCCTATAAGCAACCTTTTTGGTCTCATCTCAATTGAATCTTCCATGTTCATGTATGAAGCTTTGACACAATAGGTGTTTTTGTTGACTTTTCAAAATGACCTATATTGTCCAAATTTATATCTTCTTATGAGTGCATATTTTGAACTTGGGAGATGAAGATGAATTGTAGGGAATTTAATTATATTCAAAATGAGATTTGGATAGGTCATTCTTGATAAAGTATGAGAAAGTTATGCTTGGTCAAAGTTGAGTTGACTTTTCCTGCAAAACCCTAATTTAGCAACTTTTGGGTTTTGATGAATTATGAGCAATCCTTGAGGCATCATGATCAACCCTTGATAAAATGATGAATAATACTTCAAAAGGAGAATGTTGACCAAAAATCTTGAAGTTTGACTGTATGTAGGACACATTTGACTTTTGCCCTAGCACAGTCGATTTTTAGCCCTTTGAGCAATTGTTTGAGCAAACTTCCTCTGCAAGGCTTGAAACTTAACATGGATGATATTGAGAACATTTTAGGACAATGGTGAGCATTTGAGACCCTTTGGACTCAAGTATCTTGATGTAACATGAAACCCTAATTTGAGGTAGACTGCCTTAGGAGAGAGTTTGTCTGGTCAACCCTTGGACTTCCTTGAGCAATTTGAGGACCTCACTTGAAATGTATTTGAGAAGTATGGGAGGGGAAATTTTGGGGTACAACATACATCTTCCATTGTTAGGGTTTAAGCTTGCGTTTTAGGGCTTTTTGATACAGGTAAAATCAGGGCAAGAGATGGGTATCATCATACTCACGAGATCAAGCCTAGTTGATTTGTATGCTTGGATTTCATTTATCTTGTTTGTTTGAGATTTTTGAATGATGCAGGGTTATACTTACGATCATGGAACCATAGGTAAAAGCCTTTATCTAATACGACGATACTGAGGAAGAAGACGACTGCGTGGCAACATCTCATTGAACCATTTAAATATTAGTGCGTTTTTCTGGACATCACGTGTTTTTCCCTTATATTATTTTTATTTTATTATGCATATGAATTAACATCCAGCACAGATGGCAAGAGGCGAACGTGTGAAAGGGAGGACATGGGTTCGATCCCAGGTCCAAACCTTTTATATTTTCTGAATTCCTTATTCCAGATCCAGCGTACCTCAATACCCAGTATTGTACCCCAAAATTTTCCCTCCCATATTTCTCAAAATATTTCAAGAAAAATCCCCAAGTTGTTCAAGGTAGTCCAAGGGTTGGCCAGACAAGCTCTCTCCTAAGGCAGTCTACCTCAAATTAGGGTTTCATGTTGCATCAATATACTTGAGTCCAAGGGACCCTAAATTCTCACCAATGTCTTAATATGTTATCAAGATTATCCATGTCAAGTTTCAAGCCTTGCAGAGGAAGTTTGCTCAGTCAATTGCTCAAAGGCCTGAAAATCGACTATAATAGGGCAAAAGTCAACTGTGGCCCACATACAGTCAAACTTCAAGATTTTTAGTCAACATTCTCATTTTGAAGGATATTTCACCATTTGATCAAGGGTTGATCATGATTCATCAAGTATTGCTCATAATTCCTCAAGAATCAAAAGTTGCTAAATTAGGGTTTTGTAGGAAAAGTCAACTCAACTTTGACCAAGCATAACTTTCTCATACTTTATGAGAAATGACCCATCCAAAGCTCATTTTGAAGAGGATTCAATTACCTACAATACATATTCATCTCCCAAGTTCAAAATATGCACTCACAAGAAGTTATGAATTTGGACATTATAGGTCATTTTGGAAAGTCAACAAAAACACTTTTTTTGTCAAAGCTTCATACATGAGCATGGAATATCAAATTTAGATTAGACAAAAAGTTTTTCTTAGAGGACATCTCAAGCTTTCTAAAAAGTCTAAGAACACCTTCAAAGAGTCAAAATTGAGGAAGTTATGCATTGGTGAAGTTGACCCTTTTTGCAAAATTACCAAAAGTCAGCTATGCCTAAAACTTTAAATTTTGCTAAATGGGCCCAATCTTTTTCACTTGTTTTGAGTTGGAAACATAGACCACGAGCTCTATCCCTTGCCACTTGTCATTATCATGTTTTTTTTATTTGATTTAAATCAATTTTAATCAAAATAAATCATATAAAATCCAAAACATTGAAAACAAAAGATTTTGTGCTTGTTTCAGGTTTCAATTACAGCTAGCAAGTATTCAAACTCGTGCAAGGCATTAGGGTGGACAAAAATATTGGATTTAGGCCATTTTTGGAAAGATTTAAAGGTGAATCAAATCAAGATCAAACTCATTGATGGGGGAAAATTGGATGCATTCTTTTAACCCTAATGCATTCCTTGGTACAAATAGAACAAAGGCATGCCTAAAACTAGGTTAGAAAGAGGCGCATGAACAAGAATCAAACTTGGAAAAATCAATAAAAAGTAGTGAATCGAATTTGCACTTAGAGGCTAATACAAGACTCTTTGCCTATCCCAATCGATTCCTGGAACTCTCAGCAAGCCAAAGCAATCAAGAGCAAGCATTTTCAAGCCCTATATTGCGCTGTAAGTCAGTCACGATACCTGACTTTTCTTGAAATCGAATTCCATGATTTAGGCATTGTTAGGATGAATTAACCACATATTCTTGATGTATGGAACATATGCAAGCTTTCTGTGTTGTTTAATTTCATTTACATAACCTGTATTGGAATGTGCCATTGTTAGGGTTTCATAACTCGCTTTGGGGTTTTTGAATCCAGGCAAAATTGGGCCATGAAAGGGCCACCAATAAACTCAGTAGGACCAGACGAATCTAACCATGACTTTGGATTCTATTTATCATGTTTGTGTTTGATTTTAAGAATGGTAGGGGTTATAGCTACGGACGAACGTCCGTAGGTAAAAGTGTTTCACTTTTACCAACAGATCCAAGGAAGGAGACGACTGTGTGGCACTCCTCCGTTGGCTTGTTTAAAATTTCGCGCGTGGAATTGATACAAAGAGCCTTTTTAATATTTGTTTATTATTTTGCATTATTATTACAACAAGAACAATTGGCCCAGTGGTAGCCAGGCAAGCTTTAAGGCGCTGGAAGCTTGAGGTCAGGGATTCGACCCCTGCCTCCACCAAATGCATTTTTCTTAATTTCTTTCAGGTAATCTCATGTGCATACTGTTGTACCCCAAAATTTGCCCTCCCATATTTCTCAAAACATTTCAAGAAAAATTCACAAGTCCAACCCGGCGCGTCATATTCAGGTGTTCTTTCGCCAAGGTATCTCTGATAATGTATTCTCAAATTCAGGTTCGGAACAAGAGTCAATTCTTTAAAGAAGGTATCCGAATGTGTGAGTTTTCTCGAAGAAATATGGTGAAAAAGTGTGCTGAAAGTGCAGTTTTTACGCGCTAAAAAATTCATAACTTGAAGATCGTGGCTCGTTTTGAACCCGTTCCGGTGGCCGAAATTCCGTCTTGACATTATCTATGTTTTCATCTCTCACGGCTGGAAGCCAATTTCGATCAGAAGGTCTTCAAAAATGTGGATTTGTCAAGTATTTTCGTACAGAAAATTTGTGACAGAAGTTTATTTACGTCATGTTCAGAAAATCATAACTTGGTCGATTTTCATCGTATCAAGCTGGTTCCGGCGCCAAAATTTCAAAAATTGAGTTGGATACATTTTCAAAGAAGGTATTGAGTTCAAACGGTATTCAAAAGGCCTTCGTTTTTTGCTCAGAGTGCATGACACGCCGAAAATCCTAAATGCTGAATATTATTTCATCTGGGCCGAAATTCGAAAATTCATAACTCGGTCAATTTTTATCGGATTGGGCTCATATTTTTACACAAGGTTACTGACTCATAGATCTACAACTTTGCTTCAAAAGTCGAGACCGTATTATGCTCCGATCAATACCAGTTTTTTATTGAAGAACGTGTCAGAGTCGACACTGGAGCCCAAAATAAGTTTGTCTGAGCTGAAACTTCAAAAATTCATAACTAATTCACCGTTTATCCGATTGAGCCGATTTTCGGATAGGAGTTAGTTCTCGATGTCGACTACATTATATTTTCACATTTCAACTTCAAAAATTGCACTTAAGTCCCTGCGATTTATCCTAGAATGTGACGAACTCAAGTGAACATTGGAGGCCCAATTGCACATTCAAAGCTCATTTTCTTTACTCTAATTTCCATTATATAATCACATTTTTTCACACAAACCAGAGAGAAAAAAGGAAAACCCTTGCCACAACGCTGTCAGAATATCAAATTCTTTCAAGAACCCTAAAACCTTGAAATCCTTATTACAAATCCCTCTCTCACTACAAACAAGCCATCCCAGTTACAAACCAACATTTCACTACAAACAAGCCATCTCAGTTACAAACCAACATCTCACTACTTCTTCAGTAAGGGTAAGGCTGGCTTGATCTCCATGATCAAAAGGGCATAAAAGCATTCATGTCACTACTTTTCCAGTAAGGGTAAAGTTGATTTGATCTCCATGATCAAAAGAGTATAATCATTCATACATGCCATATTGACCTAAACATTAAATTTCTTCATATATTGGCTTTATTTGTATTTTATGATATATAGTAATTTATTTAATATGTTAATGAGATTCAACACTGCAGATTTAGACAGGATCCCATGCAGGTTCATTAAGGAACGTTGAGGCCAAAACACAAATGGCCAAAAGCCAAAAGCCAAATGGCCAAAACAGAACAGCTTACACATGACACCAATACATGGCGAAACAGACATCCTGAGAAGGTTAAGGAACGTTGAGGCCAGAACACAAATGGCGAAAAGCCAAAACACAAATGGCCAAAACAAAACAGTTTACACATGACGCCAACAGCCGTTTCACCCCTCCAATCAGGCCCGTATACTCCTAAACTCTCTCTCTATTTTTATTATTTTCCTTTAATTAATTAATCGTTATTCTTTTTGTTAATCACTAACCAACTAACATTTTTTCCAAATAAAATCAAAAACACAAAAATTATTTTATTTATTAAAATTAACTTCATCACTTTTATTTTTGTAAATAAATTAATTTAATCAATTTAGCTTTAATTAGATTTAACTTTTAATATTTTTTGCAATATTTAAAATCAATTTAGAATATTAGGTTTTTATTAGCATTAATTCAATTTATTTTATTTCTTTAAAAACTCAAAAATCCAAAAATATTTTCATTATTTAATTTAATTTAATTGTTCATTTAATTTAATTCCATTTAATTCAAAAATAAAGAAAAATCCTTTCTTTAATAAAAAAGGGTCAAAACCCAAAAAACTCGCATCCGATTTAATTTCCCGCACGCGATCCATTTTATCATATTATTGTATCTGTTTCCCGGAATGTAATAGCTTTTAATTAGGACTTTAATTATTTATCGCTTTATTTTACTTTCCGCATTTTAATTTCAAGGTCTCCCAATACAGGTCTCTCATGTTCTCGCTGTTTATTTCAGCAATGGCTTTCCAACCAGACAATCAAGATCTTCAAACTCGAGAGACTCAGTTCAGGGAAATCTTCCTAAACCTATCCAAGGGGAAGGAAGAGTTGAAAATACTCATCGTTGGGGACTTGGTCAAGAAAAGTCCTGAAGATAATAAGGACGAACGGTTGGAACAACTGCAAGTTGAGTCCAGTGCCTTGAAAACCCAGATGATGGGGCAGATGGCTCTTATCCAAGGCTTAGCTCGGGAACAAGAAGAGTTGAGAACCATGATCAACCAGCTTCATCAAGACAGATACAACAACATGAAGCAAACAGTCAAGGCCGGGGACCAAGTCATTAATCAACTTCCGAGAAGTCAAAGGTTTGGTTTGATGAAGAATAGACCTCTCCAAGTTGCTACTACCTCACAGGTCCAACAACAACCTTGCCATAAACAACGGGTTGATCAGAGTAAGCCAAACATGCCCAGAAGGCAATTTACCAAGCTCAACATGCCGCGGTCTCAAGATTTACAACACCTGTTGAGATTGAATCTGGTGATGTTAAGGGACCCTCCTAAGAATCCCAACACAGCCTCCCCAAAGTACAATCCTGATGTAAGGTGTGCATATCACTCCAACAGCCCGGGGCATGATACTAACATCTGTTGGGTGTTGAGCAACAAAATTCAAGACCTGATTGATGAAGGAGAATTGGAACTCACACAAGACGGTCAGATTGAATTCTTTTGCCATCCCCCAAGGTTCACCATTTGAAGTGACAAGTACTAAGACAAGAAGAGCTCAGGGTCCTCGTCAACAAACTACTTCAAAATAACCAAGTGGGGAAAATAACTAGGGTTGGAGATCAAGTCATCATTCAACCTCCTTTGAGACAAGAAGACAAGGGAAAAGCTCCCCAGCTTGCTTCAGGGTCACAAGCCCAGCAACAACCTCGCCAGCGTCAACCGGGTAATCGGCGTAAGCAAAATACATCTGAAAGACATTTCTGAGACTGATATACCATCATCTCTAATACTGAAACGCTTGTTGGAGGTCAATATGATTCCTTTAAAGGATCCTCTCCAGAATCCCAATACCTCTGCTCCTGGATATCACCCCGATGCATTTTTTGTATACCACTCCTATAGTCCTGGGCATGACACCGACGATTGTTGGGCTTTGAAAAACAAGATCCAAGACTTGATTGACAGAAGAGTGTTGGAATTCATGCCAGATGGCGAGATGAAAATCTTCCACTGCGGGTTCTCCACCTGAAATGACTAGTTCGAACTAAGAGACTTTTGCTCATTATAATTTTCAAGCTGTAATTTACTGTTGATTGTTCGAACATTTATTCATGTCAAACTTTATTACTTTATCAATGCATTGCATATGTCTGTTTTGAATCAGTCCATTCGTATTTACTATATTCAAATTGCTTTCATTTTTTGTGATGATCAACTCTCGATTAAAAAATTCTAAGCCTTTTGAGGGAGGATGACGAAAACGATACCAAAATCTCTACAGTATGCTTTTGAACAGACCCTGCTGACGATGTACAGGCATTGTTTCAAATCCTAAACAGTGGAGTTATAAGGAAGATAATCCCTCGTCAACCCCTTTGAGCCAAAGAAGTTGGAGTTTTTTTTTTCTTTTCACGAATTAAAACCCTTAATTATAACCTGGGGCAGGGTAGTTTTCTCAGTTTAATCCAGGTGCACAATGAATGGCATCAAAGAAATCCTTCTGAAACAAAAGACGGTGATGGTTCCGTATAATCGTAAGGACAGGCAGTCATTGTCTCTCAAAATAAAAGCCCAATAAGTCAAAACCTATGAAGGAGACTTATAAAAAACTGGGGCATCCCGCTGACTGTAATCACAAAAGAAACATTTCAGGCAAAAAGACAAGGATAATAAAATCAAAAAGAAAGAGCTCCTACAAACTCTCAACAAAAATGACTGCCTATTCAAAATAAATTGTTAGTATCCGAACCATCACCGGAATATCAGAGCAAAGACTCAAACGGGATCTAAATGCACGATTAGTTGAGTTTAGGATCGAAGAACATCACGAAGAGCGGGTGGGTACCAATAAAATTTGAGCCTTTATCCTTTGTTTCTTAAACCGTGAACCAGACTACGTTCTAACCCTTCAAAAGTCCTAACTGAAGCACATGTTAGTTCGAAAGCATACTGTTACAAAGGTATCCTGACTCCTGTAGGGCTTGCTGTAAATCCTGAGTTGACATCACATTTTACAAAAAAATTGTCTGTTTTACTGGAAAAATGCATTTTCAAAAATTTCAACAGACAGACATAAGCTTTGCATTCTTAAAATAACATTGTTTGTATATGACTATTTGTTCAACAGCAGAGAAATTCGCATGACGAATATCTAGTGAACAAAAACCTTCTTAATCAAAAGAGTCACCTCAAGTGGAAAAAACACTTCCAACCAAGGGGCAGACATGATCATTTTCCATCATCTGGGGCAGTCAAGTCAAGATTCAAGGAATCTCTCAAGATGCCAAACAGTCAGGGGCAGATCTCCATCTGAATCACTTGGGGGATTGGACATGAATTCCAGCAACGAATCTTGCATGATCAGACATCTTCTTGTAGTATGGCAACACAACACTACTGACAGTGACAACTCCCTACACTCTGAGAGCGTGGACATGGTCAAAAAAATACTACGCATAATCAAAGACCCGCTAGGTCGACTGGCCTAGGCAAAAATAAGGGCTTCCCGGCGAACCAAAAGGGTTCAGGCAAAAATAAGGGATGAAAATAAAAAAATCTGTACACCCGGTAAGTCGAAAACCTGAAAAGGCAGCTTGGGCAAAAAAGGGTATCCCGATGGACTGAAAACCCGAAAGGGCGGTCCAGGCAAAAATTAGGGATCAAAGCGTACGACTATGTCCCATCATCTCGTCACTTGCCTACCAGAAGAAGATTTGTCAATCGGCAGTTATCAAGCACCTCATAGGCACCTTCTCCCGCAAAAAACAGGGGCAAATAAGAATTGTCCGAACTGTACAAGTTGCTCTGTCCACCAGGTACCAAGGTATATATTCAGCTGAAGAATATGGCTAAGATACTTTCACTCCCCGCAGGGTAAGACAGTAATGATAGATCTCTCAGCTGAGACTTGCAACTATGAACGAATCAGCCATACTCTCCCCCAAGCAGAGTTGGTCTACCATCAGCCTTAAAAAGATTGGGTATCCCCAGAAGGTCTCAATATTCCCCAGCGAAGTATAAGGATATTCCCTAACAGGCATAAGAGTATCCCTGACAGTCTTAATATTCCTCAACGGAATATAAGAATGTTCCCCGGTAGAATGCAAGATACCCCCAGTGGAGCCATTTCCCCAGCGCAGTCTAAAAAAGGCTTCCCTAATAGAGTTGAATCATCTTACCCAGTAGATTCTGGAAGCTTGTCCCCTGCAGAATACAAATGCATCTCCTCAGCCAAATTCAGAGGTTACACCCACAAGAGTCTAACTGGGTCATCCTCAGCAAGTTGCAACTGAAAGATCATCCCCAGCGAAGTTCTTTCTATCCCCAGCGGAGTTCATCATCAAAATCCCAAACAGAGCTTATAAACGGAGTCCCCAGCGGAGTTATCGTTAAAATATCAGTGAAGTACCTCTTCCCCACAGAGTAATTCCCCGCAGAGTAATCTCTTCACCAGGTTTATTCCCCAATGGAGTCATCTTCTCCTACAGGTTTATTCCTGCAATCATCTTCGTGCATCATCCCAGTGGAAACGAAGAATTCAACCAGACTCTTCAATATCAGCCCAGGATTTAACAAACTCCCCGGCATTGGTCAAGGATTTATTTTCCCAGACGAAAATACATTCATAAACATATCACATTTCACATCTCCTATTTACATACATGATAAAGTGCATACAACCCGACCTCATTTATTCTGGAGAACATCATGACATCATGCATCTCATACATCATGACATTGCATACAGCTAACGTCTTGCCCTTTTCAGAAAAAGGACAATCCAAAGATGGCTACCATCAACCTTTTTTAAGTTCCAGATAAATACCTGTAACAAGCCAGGAAAATATCTGTGGACGGCGGATTGTAGATCTATACCTATAGCAAGCCAGGAAAGTTATCTACAAGAAGAGATTGAAGATTAACACCTGTAACAGGCCAGAAAACTATCTTTCTTTCTCAGGTCAGAGATTAATACCTGTTACCAGACAGGACAACTATCTCCTCGACCAACCTTTCTTAAGTCCCAGATTAATACCTGTAACTAGCCAGGAAAATATCTGTGGACGATTGATTGTAGGTTAATACCTGAAACCAGCCAGGAAAGCTATCTACATGAAGAGATTGAAGATTAACACTTGTAACAGGCCAGGAAACTATCTTTCTTTCTCAGGTCAGAGATTAATACCTGAAACCAGACAGGACAACTATCTCATCGGCCAACCTTTTCAAGTTCCAGATTAATACCTGTAGCAAGCCAGGAAAACTATCTGTGGGCGATTGATTGTAGATTAATACCTGAAACCAGCCAGGAAAACTATCTACGTGAAGAGATTGAAGATTAATACCTGTAGCAAGCCAGGAAAACTATCTTTCTTTCTCGGGTCAGAGATTAATACCTGAAACCAGATAGGACAACTATCTACTCGACCAGCTCAAACCACCCAACTTTCCAATACAGTTCAGAGGCGCTCCAGGCACGGACACCATGCTGGCAATCATCCAGTTCCAGCTTATAGACACAGTCTAGCATTCACCCCTGGATGGCATCTTTAAGCCCATCTCCACAACTACCCATTATATTTCCAGATGGCATCTATAAGTCCATCCCCGACAAGATTCTGTCACATTTCCAGATGACACCTATAAGCCCATCCTCCTACCAACAATCTCCAAATGGCATCTGTAAGCCCATTCCCGACGTCACCATATTGATACTACACTATGCGAGTGCAAATTTTTGGGCACTTTAGTGTTCAATCATCTTCCACTTTTGGATCGCGAAAGGCACGTAAGCCAATATACATCCTCAGGTTTAAGAAGATTGAACAGGGGAAACTGTTGTACCCCAAAATTTGCCCTCCCATATTTCTCAAAACATTTCAAGAAAAATTCACAAGTCCAACCAGCCGCGTCATATTCAGGTGTTCTTTCGCAAAGGTATCTCTGATAACATATTCTCAAATTCAGGTTCGGCTCAAGAGTCAATTCTTTAAAGAAGGTATCTGAATGTGTGAGTTTTCTCGAAGAAATATGGTGAAAAAGTGTGCTGAAAGTGCAGTTTTTACGCGCTAAAAAATTCATAACTTGAAAATCGTGGCTCGTTTTGAACCCGTTCCGGTGGCAAAAATTCCGTCTTGACATTATCTACGTTTTCATCTCTCACAGCTGGAAGCCAATTTCGATCAGAAGGTCTTCAAAAATGTGGATTTATCAAGTATTTTCGTACAGAAAATTTGTGACAGAAGTTTATTTGCGTCATGTTCAGAAAATCATAACTTGGTCGATTTTAATTGTATCAAGCTGGTTCCGGCGCCAAAATTTCACAAATTGAGTTGGCTACATTTTCAAAGAAGGTATTGAGTTCAAACGGTATTCAAAAGACCTTCGTTTTTTGCTCAGAGTGTGTGACACGCCGAAAATCCTGAATGCTGAATATTATTTCATCTGGGCCGAAACTTCGAAAATTCATAACTCGGTCAATTTTTATCGGATTGAGCTCATATTTTTACACAAGGCCACTGACTCATAGATATACAACTTTACTTCAAAAGTCGAGACCGGATTATGCTCCGATCAATACCAGTTTTTTATTGAAGAACGTGTCAGAGTCGACACTGGAGCCCAAAATAAGTTTGTCTGAGCTGAAATTTCAAAAATTCATAACTAATTCACCGTTTATCCGATTGAGTCGATTTTCAGACAAGAGTTAATTCTCGATGTCGGCTACATTTTGTTTTCACATTTCAACTTCAAAAATTGCACTTAAGTCCCTGCGATTTAGCCTGGAAAGTGACGAACTCAAGTGGAGGCCCAATTGCACATTCAAAGCCCATTTTCTTTACTCTAATTTCCATTATATAATCACATTTTTTTCACAAAAACCAGAGAGAAAAAAGGAAAACCCTTGCCACAACGCTGTCAGAATATCAAATTCTTTCAAGAATCCTAAAACCTTGAAATCCTTATTACAAATCCCTCTCTCACTACAAACAAGCCATCCCAGTTACAAACTAACATCTCACTACAAACAAGCCATCTCAGTTACAAACCAACATCTCATTACTTCTTCAGTAAGGGTAAGGCTGATCAAAAGGGAATAAAAGCATTCATGTCACTACTTTTCCAGTAAGGGTAAGGTTGATTTGATCTCTATGATCAAAAGGGTATAATCATTCATACATGCCATATTGACCTAAACATTAAATTTCTTCATATATTGGCTTTATTTGTATTTTATGATATATAGTAATTTATTTAATGTGCTCATGAGATTCAACACTGCAGATTTAGACAGGATCTCATACAAGTTCGTTAAGGAACGTTGAGGCCAAAACACAAATGGCCAAAAGCCAAAAGCCAAATGGCCAAAATAGAACAGATTACACATGACACCAATACATGGCGAGACAGACATCCTGAGAAGGTTAAGGAACGTTGAGGCCAGAACACAAATGGCCAAAAGCCAGAACACAAATGGCCAAAAGCCAAAACATAAATGGCCAAAACAAAACAGTTTACACATGGCGCCAACAGCCGTTTCACCCCTCCAATAAGGCCCGTATACTCCTAAACTCTCTCTCTATTTTTATTATTTTTCTTTAATTAATTAATCGCTATTCTTTTTATTAATCACTAACCAACTAACATTTTTTCCTAATAAAATCTAAAACACAAAAAATATTTTATTTATTAAAATTAACTTCATCACTTTTATTTTTGTAAATAAATTAATTTAATCAATTTAGCTTTAATTAGATTTAACTTTTAATATTTTTTGCAATATTTAAAATCAATTTAGAATATTAGGTTTTTATTAGCATTAATTCAATTTATTTTATTTCTTTAAAAACTCAAAAATCCAAAAATATTTTCATTATTTAATTTAATTTAATTATTCATTTAATTTAATTCCATTTAATTCAAAAATAAACAAAAATCCTTTCTTTAATAAAAAAGGGTCAAAACCCAAAAAACTCGCATCCGATTTAATTTCCCGCACGCGATCCATTTTATCATATTATTGTATCTGTTTCCCGGAACGTAATAGCTTTTAATTAGGACTTTAATTATTTATCGCTGAAATTCTGGCTGCAGATACTCAATGTCACGTTCAATGTTATGACACTGTATCTGACTTACTATATGACAGTAAATACAAAAGCAATAAAGAACACAGTCAATTGTTTACCCAGTTCAGTGTGCAACAACACCTACTCTGGGGGCTACCAAGCCAGGGAGGAAATCCACTATAAGAGATGTTAATTCAGGAATAAACCAACCAGTTTATCTCCTTCACTTAAGACCTACCCAATGCAATTTCAATCTAAGTACAACTTAAACCTGAGTTCCTACTCACTCCCCCTCAATCACAGCAGTGATACATAAAACAATTTGACTAATGAATTGATGAAGACACTCTTCAAAAGCAAACACTTGATTAAGCTTCACAGCTTTTTAATCAAGCAACACAATCACTCTTGCTTCACAGCTTTGAGTGATGCACACAACTAACTTGACTCTGCTTCACAGCTTTAGTCAAGGAACATTCAAACACTCTTGCTTCAAAGCTTTGAGTGCTACACAACCCTTACAATTAAAAACCTATTCCAAGTCACTTATCACAATGATAATTGCTTGGAGTACAATGATTAAACCTATACAGTTTACAAATGATCTTCTGATCAACAAAAGGGATTACTTGCAAAACAGCAGCTCTGTTGAATATATAGCAGCTGCAACTTCAGTTTAGGGTTTCCAAAAACCTAGGGTTAATTCCGTTTGACCTTAAGACTAGGTCAAGGACTTTATTAACCAGGTTAGGGTTGAGCTAGGTTACCCCTCAGAAAACGCAGGATTCTGTTCTGGAAAGACTGAGTTATTTTCCTGAAAAAACTCAGAATTAACCAACCTGCAAACCTGTTAGTTCAGAACAGGATGTCATAACATCTGTTATGACATCTGAGAAAACCTATCTACTGATTTAGCAAAATGTGATCATTTTGCAAAATGCTCAGATACACACTTATAAACATCAGTTCCTAAATGACAATATTTTTCTGCAAAGGTACCTAATGAATCAGTACAAACTAAGCTAGAATGTTATGACATCAGTCATGACATTCACACATACACTTGGGTTTTACCAAAAATGCAAGCCAATACCTAAACACCTACAAACTCCCCCTTTGGCAGATTTTTGGCTAAAGACCCTAAGCAATCAGAGATAGATAGCAGCAGAAATAAGTGACAACAGAAAAATAGAATGTCAAGTACTAATTAAGTAAGTACCAAAATATTCTCCCCCTCTTTAGCCACAAATGGGCCAAAGATACATGTTCATAAGATTATACAGTTATCCAAAACAAAATAATAAGAGCAGCAGCAGAAAACAACTGAATACACTTCCAAACTCCACCAGATATCAGCACCAACCAGCAACCAACCTTCAAGCACTGTCATCAGACTCAGAGAAGCTAGTTTCTTCAATGTTGAGATGACCTTCAGCTTCTACACCTTCTTCCCTTCTGTTTTCTTCAGCTTCCTCCTTTTCTAGCCTGGCAATTAGGATTTCTAGGGACTTTTTCCTAGCATCCAGCTCTTTGCAAGTCTCTTTTAAAACAGCTATGACATCTGATGTCTTGGACTGGGTCTTCACAGACGATGTCTCAGCTGATGTTATGACAATGTCTGGAGCATGAGATCCCTGAAACAGTTTGTAGTGCAAGCCAATGGCAGGAGCTCTTTTGCAGACTGTATCTCTTGCCACAAGGATATCAGGGTATTGTGCAAGGATGATTCCACAAAGGAGGGAGGGAAAGGCTATTGGTCCTTTGACAGCATAACTACCAGCATGCTTTAAAGTTTGTTCAAAGATGTACCTGCCATAGTCAAAAGTAGTCTTGGTTCCCACAGCATAAATAAATCTCCCCAATCCTGTGGAGATAGTTGATTTATGATTTGTAGGCACCCAGTTGGCTGCACCTATTTTATGCAAGATGGCAAATTTCATGCTGAGTTTACTGGCATTCAGCTTGCCTTTCAAGGGCCAGCACTTTACTTGCCTGGCTGTGATGGTTTGACAAACTTCATTGTCAGTTGCCTCCAGATCAGGACAATCCTCATTTGTTCTTCCAAGAAACTTGTTGATTTCTGATGGAGAGAACTTGACCCTTCTTCCTCTAACAAAAACACTTTCAAAGTCAGCTGACCTTCCATCAGCACAATCATTAAACAAGTTCACTACAAACTCCTTGACCAGATTTTCATAACATTTGTTAAATTTTATCACTGTCTTCATTAGTCCAGCATTCTTGATCAGGTCCATGATGTCTTTGCACTCCAAGGCATCATTGTTGAGTTCTCTCTCTAAAGCTATTCTCTTTAAGCAAACATACTTCCATCTGTTTGCATTGTCAGGATGATGAAAAGAGATGTTGTCTGTTGGGACTTCAGGTACTCTAGCAATTTTGCTGGAGGGGAGCTTCCTTCTGATAGGAGTTTCTTCAGCATCAATCTCAAATTCTGATTCCTCATCAGAATCAGAAGATTCAGGTTCTATTCTCTTCTTAGAGATTGGTTGTCTTGCAGTATGCACCTGGGCCTTCTTCCCTTTTGTCTGAATACTTTTCTCAGCCATGCCTTCAGCCTTAGATTTCTTAGCAGCAGGTTTATCTTTGGACACACATTTTGCATTATTCTGATTACTCTTTCTTTTCATCAATCTCCTAGCTATGCTAGGGTTCACATTAGCAATCAGATCATTATCTGAGTAATCTTCATCCACATCAATGATATGTGGATCAACAGCCTTTTCTGAAGGGTTCTGAATGTTGTCTTTTTGTGTCACAACATTCTCAGTGACATCTATATTCTCAGAGACTTCCACATTCAGACTTTCTGATTGATTTAAAGGGACAGAAATCCCCGGTACAGATTGGTTTCCACTAAGTATACTAGTAACAAGCCTAGCAATAGCTTGATGAACTTGAACTGAGCCTTCTCTATTTGGTACAGAAGAAGAAGGATGAGAAGAATTACCAGAGGCTGTAGCTTGAGCTCTTCCTGCATGTCTGGTTCTGAGCTTTTTGACTTTGGCTGGGTCAGTTGCCATCTCTCTGAGAGGAGTGACCTCAAGAACTTCAGATTCTATGCATGTGGTGATTGCTCTAGAGTCTTGGTCAGATGATGAAGATGATGAGGATGATGAAGTCACCATGGTTGAAGACGATGTCTGAGACATTTTGATTGACTTTGAGTAACGGTAGCAATTTGAGAAAAATCTTTGATTGAGAGGAGGAAACAGGTTGCAAGGACGTGAGAGGTAGGAGGCAAAAGGGAGTCTTTTCAACTTCTTAAAGATTTTGAAAGAATTGTGAAAGCATATGATTAACCCACTAAAGATAGACTTAATAAAATTAATTCCTTCAACCTTTGTTTTAAGCAAAATTAATTGCTATAATTTCTCATGTTGGTAAATACCCAACCTGCCCCTCAAATTTTCAAGTTTATTTCCAACAAGAGCCTTGGTAGAAGAATCAGTCAGCTGAAGCTTAGAGAAACTATGTTCCAGTTTAAATGACTTCTTCTCTACAAAGTCAATGTGCTTGTTCCAGTTATGCTGAATAGGGTTCAAGGAAATATTGATTGTATTCAGATTGTCACAACACAATGTCACAACATCTTGTGTGACATTATACTCAGTGAGCATCTGTTTTGACCAGATATTTTGAGAATAGTTTTTCCTAGCAGCAACTATTTCCGCACAGAGTTGGGAAGGCATTCTTTTGATATGAATCATAGTTCTGGTTGATTCTTGAATAATTTTCTGTTTGTCCAGTCCATTTTGATGGAGAGTTATAGGAGAGGAGACTTCAAGCCTCATTTCTTCAGGGAAACCGAATTTATTAGACTTGTTATTTCCAACATCCTTGTCAAGATAACTTATGGTTCTGACAACACATCCTTCTTCAAGTTTATTTGCCACATCACAGACATTATCAACCTGTAGTTTTGGAGTTCTTCTTACTGCTTCCATAGAAATAGCTCTTTTCATTCTTCTTAGATGAAGAGGACCAAGCTTATGCTGCCACAGTTTCATCTCTTTTTCTTCTTTGGTCATTGGACACATAGTGGAGATATCAGTGTTCTCAGGCTGCCACAAGTAGCAGTTATCTTTGGATCTGATTCCTCTCATTACAACTTCTAATTTTTCATTAATTACTAGACATTCAGATCTTGAGAAGTTGACCTTGAATCCTAGATCACATAATTGACTGATACTAATGAGATTAGCAGTCAGCCCTTTTACCAGCAGTACTTTATTCAGACTTGGAACTCCAGGGCAGTCCAAATTACCAACTCCTTTGACTTCACCTTTAGCACCATCTCCAAAGGTCACAAAACTGGTGGTGTGAGGCATAACATTATTGAGGAGATTTTTGATTCCAGTCATGTGTCTGGAACATCCACTGTCAAAGTACCAGCCTTCCTTTGCAGACACTCTCAGGGAAGTATGGGCTATCAGGGCAGTAGCCTTTTTCTTCCAATGAGGAGTATGTGGTACCCTTTTTGGCTTAGGTTTAGCACCTGAGTTTTGATTAGGGTATCCATGTAATTTGAAGCAGAAGGGCTTTATGTGTCCATACCTCCCACAATGATGACATCTCCATCTTTGGTATTTTTTCTTCATATATTTCTGATGTTGAGAGTTATGTTGAGACATCTGCTTTGACAATTGTTTAACATGCCTGATCTTCTTGTCTGCACCAGGTTTCTTAACTTCCACAAATCCTAGACCAGATTTGTTTCCCACATTTTGTCCAACTTGTAGGATCTCTTCCAATTTATCTGATCCATTAGTCAACATCTTGACAGATTTTGTCATTTGGTTCAGTTGTGAGTTCAGTAATTGAACTTCTCCTTCTAGGTGACTTATAGTTTCAAGATCTGCCCTTTTTTCAGCCTCCAGCTTTATAATGAGTTTTGATTGTTTCTCATTCTGCACACAGACTTCAGCACTTCTGATACACAATTTCTTGTAGCTATCAGCCAGTTCTTCAAATGTCACTTCTTCATCACTAGTGTCACTTTCAGAAGTACAAACACTAGTTAGAGCAGTAACTAGTTTGGCATATTCTTCTTCAGAATTACTTTCTGAATCATAGTCAGACCAAGTAACAGTCATTCCTTTCTTTTGTTTCTTAAGAAAGGTAGGACATTCAGCTCGAATATGTCCATATCCTTCACATCCATGGCATTGAATACCTCTGCCTTGGTTTCCCTTATCTTCTGACCTTGGTCTTCTGCTGGAACTGTCAATGTCAGAGGGAATGTTATGAACATTAGACCTTGACTTTGGATCCATTCTTTTGATGAGCTTGTTGAACTGTCTTCCAAGCATGGCAATAGCTTCTGAAATATTTTCTTCTTCGTCCTCCTTGTTTTCAACATTAGTGTTGGATACAAGTGCTATGCTTTTGTTCTTCTTGTCACCATTATCAGTGATCCCCATCTCAAAAGTCTGAAGAGACCCAATAAGTTCATCCACTTTCAACTTGCTAATGTCATGGGCTTCCTCTATGGCAGTTACCTTCATTGCAAATCTTTTAGGCAAGGATCTGAGAATCTTCCTCACCAGTTTTTCTTCTGACATCTTTTCTCCCAGTGCTCCTGAGGTGTTGGCAATCTCCAAGATGTTCATGTGAAACTCATGAATGGTTTCATCTTCCATCATTTTTAGATTCTCAAACTTGGTAGTCAACATCTGAAGCCTTGACATTTTTACTTTGGAAGTGCCCTCATGAGTAGTTTTGAGAGTGTCCCAAACTTCCTTGGCCAGTTCATATTGATGTACTAGTCTGAAAATGTTTCTATCAATTCCATTGAACAAGGCATTTAAGGCTTTGGAATTTCCCAGGGCTAACTCATCTTCTTCTTTACTCCAATCTTCCTCAGGCTTCAGACTGATTGTCCCATCTTTCTCAGTTATGGTGGGATGGATCCATCCTTTGTCAGCAGCTCTCCAAGCCTTTTTGTCCAGAGATTTTAGGAAGGCAATCATACGGGGTTTCCAGTAGTCATAATTAGTTCCATCCAGAATGGGTGGTCTATTTCCAAAAATTCCTTCTTTGTCCATAGTGCCAGAAAGTGATATCCCTAGATCTCACCCAGTAATACAGGCAGGGTGCCTGCTCTGATGCCAATTGAATTCTGGCTGCAGATACTCAATGTCACGTTCAATGTTATGACACCGTATCTGACTTACTATATGACAGTAAATACAAAAGCAATAAAGAACACAGTCAATTGTTTACCCAGTTCAGTGTGCAACAACACCTACTCTGGGGGCTACCAAGCCAGGGAGGAAATCCACTATAAGAGATGTTAATTCAGGAATAAACCAACCAGTTTATCTCCTTCACTTAAGACCTACCCAATGCAATTTCAATCTAAGTACAACTTAAACCTGAGTTCCTACTCACTCCCCCTCAATCACAACAGTGATACATAAAACAATTTGACTAATGAATTGATGAAGACACTCTTCAAAAACAAACATTTGATTAAGCTTCACAGCTTTTTAATCAAGCAACACAATCACTCTTGCTTCACAGCTTTGAGTGATGCACACAACTAACTTGACTCTGCTTCACAGCTTTAGTCAAGGAACATTCAAACACTCTTGCTTCAAAGCTTTGAGTGCTACACAACCCTTACAATTAAAAACCTATTCCAAGTCACTTATCACAATGATAATTGCTTGGAGTACAATGATTAAACCTATACAGTTTACAAATGATCTTCTGATCAACAAAAGGGATTACTTGCAAAATAGCAGCTCTGTTGAATATATAGCAGCTGCAACTTCAGTTTAGGGTTTCCAAAAACCTAGGGTTAATTCCGTTTGACCTTAAGACTAGGTCAAGGACTTTATTAACCAGGTTAGGGTTGAGCTAGGTTACCCCTCAGAAAACGCAGGATTCTGTTCTGGAAAGACTGAGTTATTTTCCTGAAAAAACTCAGAATTAACCAACCTGCAAACCTGTTAGTTCAGAACAGGATGTCATAACATCTGTTATGACATCTGAGAAAACCTGTCTACTGATTTAGCAAAATGTGATCATTTTGCAAAATGCTCAGATACACACTTATAAACATCAGTTCCTAAATGACAATATTTTTCTGCAAAGGTACCTAATGAATCAGTACAAACTAAGCTAGAATGTTATGACATCAGTCATGACATTCACACATACACTTGGGTTTTACCAAAAATGCAAGCCAATACCTAAACACCTACAATCTCTTTATTTTACTTTCCGCATTTTAATTTCAAGGGTTATTTTTGGCGATGTAAATACCCGACGCCTTGTAATAGTTTAGATTTAATTTCCGCAATTTAAATTCCGCAACTATTAACTGTTAGATGTTTGATAAATAGGGAATGCATGACAAGATCAAATGTATGAACTTAAAATCAACATAGCTCACCCATGACATGTACAAAGATAAAATTAACTGAAAAACAATACACTCGCACATGCCACTCTTAGGGTACACCTCACTTGGTTGCCTCGAACGTGGTCATTAAGTATATGAAGTTTTAGAGGTCGCCCTCTTGTCCAAAGATCATAAGTTGCCTCGAAACGGTTGCCTCGGATAAAATGATCTAAGACATTAGGGTTACCGCTAAGGCGTCCTAACATTGATTTAGTGACCACATGTCCCTTAATCAAGTTGACCCGAAAACTCCAACGATGGTGCTACCTACTCCTCAATAGTGGGATAACATTGTCTAAAGGACATTTGTACAGATTAATTCCTTTTTTGAGTAGGTAAAGGTTCTTAGGTACTTGCTCTTTCAAAACAAAACAAATTTTTCGCACTTACACTTTTCAAACAAAGTTTTCAATAACACTTCATACACTCTTGAGGACAGAAACAAGAGTTAAATCGAAGTTTTCAAACAAAACTCTTTTCAAACCCACAATCACAAAGAAAAGCAAACTTTTGAAAACATCGTGAGCAAGTACCTAAGAGCCCGTGGATAACCACAGATAGAAAGGGTGCTAACACCTTCCCTTTCTATAATCTACCTCTCGAACTCGAGAAACATCTCGAAAAGGAATTTTTCTGTGCTTTTGTCCTTTCCTTGTTGGATAAAATAAAAGACGGTGGCGACTCTTGCTTACCGCGACATTTTACAAAAACAAACGCAAACGCGAACCAGCATTCCAAAACAATCAGTTCTATTCCCACCGATCACAGAACTGGCGACTCTGCTGGGGAATCTAAATAAGTGAGGTGTATCTTACGATTAGATCACTTGTGTTTTCAATTGTATGCTTTGTATGCTTTAAAATTTGTGGTCTTGTATCGGAGTTTTATAGATCCTAACCCAGATCTGGGGGTACCGTTTTTTAGGTAAGTAGCAATAAACTGTGAGGGATCTGTCCGGCGTAGACCGACACGTATGAAGCAGTAGCTACGTTGGTGTGACACCTTGGTCTGTACCGATATCCCTTGTGTTGGAACGAGGAGAATATGGGTCTTCTGAGGAGTCATTAAGCACCAACTGAACTTAGAACCTTAAATTGACCAACTTGGCCATAGAACAGTAGCAGTATGCTACACTCATTGAGACTAAACTCTCGCGATGGTTCCGGCCGCAAGAAAAGGTTGCCAAACTGGAATTATGACCGATTGAGGGTAGTCAGTGATATTGAGATCCTATAGAACCCGGTTACTATTTTTAGGACAGGTCTTAACCAACTGAAACTGAAAGAGGGTAGTACCTAAGCTTCATGCCAGCCTGAAATCTAAGGGCTCTCTTGTGTGACTTGTGTGCCTTCAAACTTGAACTACTTGCACATTCTTGTTATCTGACAGCATGAGTTCCTTGCAGGTTTTGTTTACAGTCCTTATCCAACAATTTGGATTTATTGCGGGACTTACTTACATCACCTCACACTTTTGCTTAAACGCATAGCATGCACATCATAACATCATACCATAGCATTTGCTTAACCATTTCAAGGATCTCAAGGGTTTGTGATGCAGGTCAGGATGAACCAAATGTCTAGCAATGGGCAAAGGGGATTTATTTTCCTCTAGCCAAGGTTGTCTAGAAATCCAAGCACGATAACTCGAGTCAGGGGCTATGACCCACTCGATATGGTGAGCTTGACTCTTGAAGAAGGACTCTTAACGACACGAAGTTTCTTCTAACAAATTCTAACAAGTTTCTTGTTTACCCCACGAGATCCTTGAAAAAATTGCATACATATATCATACATATCATTGCATAACAGGTCTCCCAATACAGGTCTCTCATGTTCTCGCTGTTTATTTCAGCAATGGCTTTCCTACTAGACAATCAAGATCTTCAAACTCGAGAGACTCAGTTCAGGGAAATCTTCCTAAACCTATCCAAGGGGCAGGAAGAGTTGAAAAAACTCCTCGTTGGGGACTTGGTCAAGAAAAGTCCTAAAGACAATAAGGACGAACGGTTGGAACAAATGCAAGCTGAGTCCAATGCCATGAAAACCCAGATGCTGGGGCAGATGGCTCTTATCCAAGGCTTAGCTCGGGAACAAGAAGAGTTGAGAACCATGATCAACCAGCTTCATCAAGACAGATACAACAACATGAAGCAAACAGTCAAGGCCGGGGACCAAGTCATTAATCAACTTCTGAGAAGTCAAAGGTTTGGTTTGATGAAGAATAGACCTCTCCAAGTTGCTACTAC
Source organism: Vicia faba (assembly GCA_948472305.1). Lineage (NCBI taxonomy): Eukaryota > Viridiplantae > Streptophyta > Magnoliopsida > Fabales > Fabaceae > Vicia > Vicia faba. Next base: position 768,714,398 of record OX451739.1, on the reverse strand, counting down.
CTCACAGGTCCAACAACAACCTTGCCATAAACAACGGGTTGATCAGAGTAAGCCAAACATGCCCAGGAGGCAATTTACCAAGCTTAACATGCCGCGGTCTCAAGCTTTACAACACATGTTGAGATTGAATCTGGTGACGTTAAGGGACCCTCCTAAGAATCCCAACACAACCTCCCCAAAGTACAATCCTGATGCAAGGTGTGCATATCACTCCAACAGCCCGGAGCATGATACTAACATCTGTTGGGTGTTGAGCAACAAAATTCAAGACCTGATTGATGAAGGAGCATCGGAACTCACACAAGACGGTCAGATTGAATTCTTTTGCCATCCCCCAAGGTTCACCATTTGAAGTGACAAGTACTAAGACAAGAAGAGCTCAGGGTCCTCGTCAACAAACTACTTCAAAATAACCAAGTGGGGAAAACAACTAGGGTTGAAGATCAAGTCATCATTCAACCTCCTTTGAGACAAGAAGACAAGGGAAAAGCTCCCCAGCTTGCTTCAGGGTCACAAGCCCAACAACAACCTCACCAGCGTCAACGGGGTAATCGGCGTAAGCAAAATACATCTGAAAGACATTTCTGAGACTCATATACCATCATCTCTAATACTGAAACGCTTGTTGGAGGTCAATCTGATTCCTTTAAAGGATCCTCTCCGGAATCCCAATACCTCTGCTCTTGGATATCACCCCGATGCATTTTGTGTATACCACTCCTATAGTCCTGGGCATGACACCGATGATTGTTGGGCTTTGAAAAACAAGATCCAAGACTTAATTGACAGAAGAGTGCTGGAATTCATGCCAAATGGCGAGATGAAAATCTTCCACTGAGGGTTCTCCACCTGAAATGACTAGTTCGAACTAAGAGACTTTTGCTCATTAGAATTTTCAAGCTGTAATTTTCTGTTGATTGTTCGAACATTTATTCATGTCAAACTTTATTACTTTATCAATGCATTGCATATGTCTGTTTTGAATCAGTCCATTCGTATTCACTATATTCAAATTGCTTTCATTTTTTGTGATGATCAACTCTCGATTAAAAAATTCTAAGCCTTTTGAGGGAGGATGACAAAAACGATACCAAAATCTCTACAGTATGCTTTTGAACAGACCCTGCTGACGATGTACATGCATTGTTTCAAATCCTAAACAGTGGAGTTATAAGGAAGATAATCCCTCGTCAACCCCTTTGAGCCAAAGAAGTTGGAGTTTTCTTTTCTTTTCACGAATTAAAACCCTTAATTATAACCTGGGGCAGGGTAGTTTTCTCAATTTAATCCAGGTGCACAATGAATGGCATCAAAGAAATCCTTCTGAAACAAAAGACGGTGATGGTTCCGTATAATCGTAAGGACAGGTAGTTATTGTCTCTCAAAATAAAAGCCCAATAAGTCAAAACCTATGAAGGAGACTTACAAAAAACTGGGGCATCCCGCTGACTGTAATCACAAAAGAAACAGTTCAGGCAAAAAGACAGGGATGATAAAATCAAAAAGAAAGAGGTCCTACAAACTCTCAACAAAAATGACTGCCTGTTCAAAATAAATTGTTAGTATCCGAACCATCACCGAAATATTAGAGCAAAGACTCAAACGGGATCTAAATGCACGATTAGTTGAGTTTAGGATCGAAGAACATCACGAAGAGCGGGTGGGTACAAATAAAATTTGAGCCTTTATCCTTTGTTTCTTAAACCGTGAACCAAGCCACGTTCTAACCCTTCAAAAGTCCTAACTGAAGCACAGGTTAGTTCGAAAGCATACTGTTACAAAGGTATCCTGACTCCTGTAGGGCTTGCTGTAAATCCTGAGTTGACATCACATTTTACAAAAAGATTGCCTATTTTACTGGAAAAATGCATTTTCAAAAATTTCAACAGACAGACATAAGCTTTGCATTCTTAAAATAACATTGTTTGTATATGACTATTTGTTCAACAGCAGAGAAATTCGCATGACGAATATCTAGTGAACAAAAACCTTCTCAATAAAAAGAGTCACCTCAAGTGGAAAAAACACTTCCAACCAAGGGGCAGACATGATCATTTTCCATCATCTGGGGCAGTCAAGTCAAGATTCAAGGAATCTCTCAAGATGCCAAACAGTCAGGGGCAGATCTCTGTCTGAATCACTTGGGGCATTGGACATGAATTCCAGCAACGAATCTTGCATGATCAGACATCTTCTGGTAGTATGGCAACACAACACTACTGACAATGACAACTCCCTACACTCTGAGAGCGTGGACATGGTCAAAAAATACTACGCATAATCAAAGACCCGCTAGGTCGAATGGCCTAGGCAAAAATAAGGGCTTCCCGGCGAACCAAAAGGGTTCGGGAAAAAATAAGGGATGAAAACAAAAAAATATGTGCACCCGGCAAGTCGAAAACCTGAAAAGGCGGCTTGGGAAAAAAAGGGTATCCCAATGGACTGAAAACCCGAAAGGGCGGTCCAGGCAAAAATTAGGGATCAAAGCGTACGACTATGTCCCGTCATCTCGTCACTTGCCTACTAGAAGAAGATTTGTCAATCGGCAGTTATCAAGCACCTCATAGGCACCTTCTCCTGCAAAAAACAGGGGCAAATAAGAATTGTCCGAACTGTACAAGTTGCTCTGTCCACCAGGTACCAAGGTATATATCCAGCTGAAGAATATGGCTAAGATACTTTCACTCCCCGCAGAGTAAGACAGTAATGATAGCTCTCTCAGCTGAGACTTGCAACTATGAACGAATCATCCATACTTTCCCCCAAGCAGAGTTGGTCTACCATCAGCCTTAAAAAGATTGGGTATCCCCAGAAGGTCTCAATATTCCCCAGCGGAGTATAAGGATATTCCCTAACAAGCATAAGAGTATCCATGACAGTCTTAATATTCCTCAACGGAATATAAGAATGTTCCCCGGCAGAATGCAAGATACCCCCAGTGGAGCCATTTCCCCCAATAGAGTTGAATCATCTTACCCAGTAGATTCTGGAAGCTTGTCCCCTGCAGAATACAAATGCATCTCCTCAGCCAAATTCAGAGGTTACACCCACAAGAGTCTAACTGGGTCATCCTCAGCAAGTTGCAACTGAAAGATCATCCCCAGCGAATTTCTTTCTATCCCCAGCGGAGTTCATAATCAAAATCCCCAACAGAGCTTATAAACGGATTCCCCAGCGGAGTTATCGTTAAAATCTCAGCGAAGTACCTCTTCCCCACAGAGTAATTCCCCGCAGAGTAATCTCTTCACCAGGTTTATTCCCCAACGGAGTCATCTTCTCCTACAGGTTTATTCCTGCAATCATCTTCGTGCATCATCCCCAGTGGAAACGAAGAATTCAACCAGACTCTTCAATATCAGCCCAGGATTTAACAAACTCCCCGGCATTGGTCAAGGATTTATTTTCCCAGACGAAAATACATTCATAAACATATCACATTTCACATCTCCTATTTACATACATGATAAAGTGCATACGACATGACCTCATTTATTCTGGAGAACATCATGACATCATGCATCTCATACATCATGACATTGCATACAACTAACGTCTTGCCCTTTTCAGGAAAAGGACAATCCAAAGATGGCTACCATCAACCTTTTTTAAGTTCCAGATAAATACCTGTAATAAGCCAGGAAAATATCTGTGGATGACGGATTGTAGATCTATACCTGTAGCAAGCCAGGAAAGTTATCTACAGGAAGAGATTGAAGATTAACACCTGTAACAGGCCAGGAAACTATCTTTCTTTCTCAGGTCAGAGATTAATACCTGAAACCAGACAGGACAACTATCTCCTCGACCAACCTTTCTTAAGTCCCAGATTAATACCTGTAACTAGCCAGGAAAATATCTGTGGACGATTGATTGTAGATTAATACCTGAAACCAGCCAGGAAAGCTATCTACATGAAGAGATTGAAGATTAACACCTGTAACAGGCCAGGAAACTATCTTTCTTTCTCAGGTCAGAGATTAATACCTGAAACCAGACAGGACAACTATCTCATCGGCCAACCTTTTCAAGTTCCAGATTAATACCTGTAGCAAGCCAGGAAAACTATCTGTGGGCGATTGATTGTAGATTAATACCTGAAACCAGCTAGGAAAACTATCTACGTGAAGAGATTGAAGATTAATACCTGTAGCAAGCTAGGAAAACTATCTTTCTTTCTCGGGTCAGAGATTAATACCTGAAACCAGACAGGACAACTATCTACTCGACCAGCTCAAACCACCCAACTTTCCAATACAGTTCAGAGGCGCTTCAGGCATGGACACCATGCTGGCAATTATCCAGTTCCAGCTTATAGACACAGTCTAGCATTCACCCCTGGATGGCATCTTTAAGCCCATCTCCACAACTACCCATTATATTTCCAGATGGCATCTATAAGTCCATCCCCGACAAGATTCTGTCACATTTCCAGATGACACCTATAAGCCCATCCTCCTACCAACAATCTCCAAATGGCATCTGTAAACCCATTCCCGACGTCACCATGCTGATACTACACTATGCGAGTGCAAATTTCTGGGCACTTTAGTGTTCAATCATCTTCCACCTTCGGATCGCGAAAGGCACGCAAGCCAATCTACATCCTCAGGTTTAAGAAGATTGAACAGGGGCAACTGTTGTACCCCAAAATTTGCCCTCCCATATTTCTCAAAACATTTCAAGAAAAATTCACAAGTCCAACCCGACGCGTCATATTCAGGTGTTCTTTCGCCAAGGTATCTCTGATAATGTATTCTCAAATTCAGGTTCGGCTCAAGAGTCAATTCTTTAAAGAAGGTATCCGAATGTGTGAGTTTTCTCGAAGAAATATGGTGAAAAAGTGTGCTGAAAGTGCAGTTTTTACGCGCTAAAAAATTCATAACTTGAAGATCGTGGCTCGTTTTGAACCCGTTCCGGTGGCAAAAATTCCTTCTTGACATTATCTATGTTTTCATCTCTCACGACTGGAAGCCAATTTCGATCAGAAGGTCTTCAAAAATGTGGATTTATCAAGTATTTCCGTACAGAAAATTTGTGACAGAAGTTTATTTACGTCATGTTCAGAAAATCATAACTTGGTCGATTTTCATCGTATCAAGCTGGTTCCGGCGCCAAAATTTCAAAAATTGAGTTGGATACATTTTCAAAGAAGGTATTGAGTTAAAACGGTATTCAAAAGGCCTTCGTTTTTTGCTCAGAGTGCATGACACGCCGAAAATCCTGAATGCTGAATATTATTTCATCTGGGTCGAAACATCGAAAATTCATAACTCGGTCAATTTTTATCGGATTGGGCTCATATTTTTACACAAGGCCACTGACTCATAGATCTACAACTTTGCTTCAAAAGTCGAGACCGGATTATGCTCCGATCAATACCAGTTTTTTATTGAAGAACGTGTCAGAGTCGACACTGGAGCCCAAAATAAGTTTGTCTGAGCTGAAACTTCAAAAATTCATAACTAATTCACCATTTATCCGATTGAACCGATTTTCAGACAGGAGTTAGTTCTCTATCTCGGATACATTTTGTTTTCACATTTCAACTTCAAAAATTGCACTTAAGTCCCTTCGATTTAGCCGGGAAAGTGACGAACTCAAGTGAACATTGGAGGCCCAATTGCACATTCAAAGCCCATTTTCTTTACTCTAATTTCCATTATATAATCACATTTTTTTCACACAAACCAGAGAGAAAAAAGGAAAACTCTTGCCACAACGCTGTCAGAATATCAAATTCTTTCAAGAACCCTAAAACCTTGAAATCCTTATTACAAATCCCTCCCTCACTACAAACAAGTCATCCCAGTTACAAACCAACATCTCACTACAAACAAGCCATCTCAGTTACAAACCAACATCTCACTACTTCTTCAGTAAGGGTGAGGCTGACTTGATCTCCATGATCAAAAGGGCATAAAAGCATTCATGTCACTACTTTTCCAGTAAGGGTAAGGTTGATTTGATCTCCATGATCAAAAGGGTATAATCATTCATACATGCCATATTGACCTAAACATTAAATTTCTTCATATATTGGCTTTATTTGTATTTTATGATATATAGTAATTTATTTAATGTGTTCATGAGATTCAACACTGCAGATTTAGACAGGATCCCATGCAGGTTCATTAAGGAACGTTGAGGCCAAAACACAAATGGCCAAAAGCCAAAAGCCAAATGGCCAAAACAGAACAGCTTACACATGACACAAATACATGGCGAGACAGACATCCTGAGAAGGTTAAGGAACGTTGAGGCCAGAATACAAATGGCCAAAAGCCAGAACACAAATGACCAAAATCCAAAACATAAATGGCCAAAACAAAACAGTTTACACATGACGCCAACAGCCGTTTCACCCCTCCAATCAGACCCGTATACTCCTAAACTCTCTATATTTTTATTATTTTCCTTTAATTAATTAATCGTTATTCTTTTTATTAATCATTAACCAACTAACATTTTTTCCTAATAAAATCAAAAACACAAAAAATATTTTATTTATTAAAATTAACTTCATCACTTTTATTTTTGTAAATAAATTAATTTAATCAATTTAGCTTTAATTAGATTTAACTTTTAATATTTTTTGCAATATTTAAAATCAATTTAGAATATTAGGTTTTTATTAGCATTAATTCAATTTATTTTATTTCTTTAAAAACTCAAAAATCCAAAAAAAATTTCATTATTTAATCTAATTTAATTGTTCATTTAATTTAATTCCATTTAATTCAAAAATAAAGAAAAATCCTTTCTTTAATAAAAAAGGGTCAAAACCCAAAAAACTCGCATCCGATTTAATTTCCCGCATGCGATCCCTTTTATCATATTATTGTATCTGTTTCCCGGAATGTAATAGCTTTTAATTAGGACTTTAATTATTTATCGCTTTATTTTACTTTCTGCATTTTAATTTCAAGGGTTGTTTTTGGCGATGTAAATACCGGACGCCTTGTAATAGTTTAGATTTAATTTCCGCAATTTAAATTCCACAACTATTAACTGTTAGATGTTTGATAAATAGGGAATGTATGTCAAGATCAAATGTATGAACTTAAAATCAACATAGCTCACCCATGACATGTACAAAGATAAAATTAACTGAAAAACAATACACTCGCACATGCCACTCTTAGGGTACACCTCACTTGGTTGCCTCGAACGTGGTCATTAAGTATAGGAAGCTTTAGAGGTCGCCCTCTTGTCCAAAGATCATAAGTTGCCTCGAAACGGTTGCCTCGGATAAAATGATCTAAGACATTAGGGTTACCGCTAAGGCATCCTAACATTGCTTTAGTGACCACATGTCCCTTAATCGAATTGACCCAAAAACTCCAACGACGGTGTTACCTACTCCTCAATAGTGGGATAACATTGTCTAAAGGACATTTGTACAGATTAATTCCTTTTTTGAGTAGGTGGAGGTTCTTAGATACTTGCTCTTTCAAAACAAAACAAATTTTTCGCACTTACACTTTTCAAACAAAGTTTTCAATAACACTTCATACACTCTTGAGGACAGAAACAAGAGTTAAATCGAAGTTTTCAAACAAAACTCTTTTCAAACCCACAATCACAAAGAAAAGCAAACTTTTGAAAACATCGTGAGCAAGCACCTAAGAGCCCGTGGATAACCATGGATAGAAAGGGTGCTAACACCTTCCCTTTCTATAATCTACCTCCTGAACCCGAGAAACATCTCGAAAAGGAATTTTTCTGTGCTTTTTTCCTTTCCTTGTTGGATAAAATAAAAGACGGTGGCGACTCTTGCTTACCGCGACATTTTGCGAAAACAAACACAAACGCGAACCAGCATTCCAAAACAGTCAATTTTATTCCCACCGATCACACATACCAAGCCAAGGAGTATCATACGTCCCCATAATCCAGTGTGCCAAGTGGCTTGAGATCCAGATCTGAGGGCCACCAGGGGGAGAACACCATGAAGCCTAGTCAATCAAAGCATGTGATTGTGCCAGTCAACGTGGACACCTTTGGGCCTGGGCTAAAAGCTTGCTATTTGCACCTCCTCAAACTACTGAATGCAGACCCAAACTACTTTCTCTATTCTTTTATTTTATTTATTTATTTCATTTAATTTTATTTATTTATTTACTAACACAAATAATTATTTTCTTTTTACCAAAAAAATCATAAAAATATTACTTTTCATAAATTAGGTCTAGATTTTATTTTTATTAAAAAAAATTAATTAATTTAATTAGGTTTATTAATTTAGACAACTTTAATTCTTTTTGTACATAATTAAAAATAATTAGAATAATTAGGTTTTTATTCCAAATTTATTTTTTCTTTCTTTTCCTAAAAATAACCAAAAAAACCAAAAATAGACCATTTTATTATTTTCATTAATTAATTTAATCACTAATTAATTTGTACATTTATTTTTAAAACCTAATCTTCTTTTCTTAAAAAATATTAAAAAACAAAAACAAGTTTTCTTTTAATTAGGTTAGAAGGGTCAAAACCCTAATTTCTTCCCGATCTTAATTTTTCTCGCGTGCTTTATTTTATTATTTATCATATTGATGTAACAGCCTACAGTTTGTAATAGTTTAATTAGGACTTTATTTTTCATTTATCGCTTTATTTCTTTAAGGGTTTGCTTTTGGCTATGTAAATACCCGAAGCCTTGTAATAGCTTAGTTTAAATTCCGCATTTTAAATTCCACAAATATTTAACTGTTAGATGTATGACATAGGATGCATGATAAGAATGTATGTTTAATTTTAAAACGGTTAGATAACCTTAAATATGTGCAAAGATAAATAATCTGAAACTGAATCACTCGCACATGCGCACTCCTAGGGTACACTCCCACTTGGTTGCCTTTGGTAAACGATCATTGAGTATATGATGCTTTAGTGGTCGTCCTTTTGTCAAAAGATCAAAGTTTCCTCGGAAAGGTTGCCTCGGATGTTGTTGGCTTGGATAATTGATCTAAGACATTAGGGTTACTACTAAGACGTCCTAACATTGCTTTAGTGATCGTACGTCCCTTTCGAATTGACCCTCAAACTCCAACGACGGTGCTACCTACTCACTAATAGTGGGATAGCACTGCCTAAAGGAAATGAATACAGAAGGATTCTTTTTTTCCGAGTAGGTAGATTAGTTCTTAAGTACTTGCTCAATCAAAACAAACTTTTTTCACACTACACTCCTTTACAAACAAAGTTTTCAAAAACACTTCATTACACTCTTGAAGACAGAAGCAAGAGTTAAATCGAAGTTAAAACAAAAACTTTTCAAAGACCACAAACACAAAGAAAACAATTTTGAAAATGATGAGCAAGTACCTAAGAGCCCGTAGATAACTACGGATAGAAAGGGTGCTAATACCTTCCCTTTCTATAATCTACCCCCCATACTCAGAAATATCTCGAAAAAGGAATTTTTCTGTGCTTTTTTCCTTTCCTTGTTGGATAAAATAAAAGATGGAGGCGACTCTTGCTTACCGCGACATTTTGCAAACACAAACGCAAAATGCAAACCAGCAATTCCTTTAAAAAAGGGAAACACATCCCAGTTCTGGCCACCGTATCATAGAACTGGAGACTCTGATGGGGAGATATAAGTGGGGTGTACCTTAGGAATAGTTCATCATATTGTTTTCAATTGTTTGATCTGTTTGCTTTATCTTTGTGGGCTTTGTATCGGAGTTACTATAGATCCTAACCCGAATATGGGGATACCTTTTAGGTAAGTAACAATAGACTGTGAGGGAACTGTACAACGTAGACCGATACGGTTGAAGAAGTAGTTACGTTGGTGTGACACATTAGTTGGTACTGATATCCCTTGTGGAGGAACAAGGAGAGTATGGGTCTGCTAATGGGTCATTAAGCATCAACTGACCTTAGAACCTATAATTGACCAACTTGGCCATAGAAAAGTAGCAGTATGCTACACTCATTGAGACCATACTCTCGCGATGATTTCGGACGCAAGAAAAGGTTGCTAAACTGGAATTATGATCGATCGAGGATGGTCAGTGATATTGAGAACCTCTAGAACCCGGTTACTATTACTAGGACAGGTTAAACCAACTAAACTGCAAGAGGGTAGTACCTAAACTCCATGTCAGCCTGAAATTTAAGGGCTATTGTGTGACTTGTTTGCCCTTACCATGTTTGCTATCTGTGATACCTGTGGTGTGTTTTTATCATGACATCATGCATCATGACATCGCATGCATATTTCATTAGACAAAACCATTTCAAAGACCGAGGGGATTCATCTTTGTTCTGTTTTTCAAATCATAGCTTATATGCGCAGAAATACCATTCAGATCAGCTTCGTGCAGATACCTGCTCAGCTTAGAGAGTTGGTTTCAAAGGTTCCTGATACTTCTTCCTTTGTTAGAAGACATGGTCATCTCCTTAGCATGGTCACTTCCAAGTTGGATGAGAAAATGATGAGCGTCTTGTTCCATTTCTTTGACCCATTACATCACTGTTTCACCTTCCCGGACTATCAGTTGGTCCCTATTTTGGAGGAGTTCTCTGATTTACTTGGCATATCTATTCTAGAGCAGACACCCTTTACAGGTTTGGAGATAGCTCATAGGCCAAAGGATATTGCTTTAGCCCTTCATCTAACAATGGCTGATGTAGTATCTAACTGGGAGATTCAGAGTGGGGACAAAGGTTTCTTGGCTAAGTTCTTGATTGATCAGGCTCAACAGTTCTGGGATAGTTTGGACTTTCAAGCATTTGAAGACATCCTGGCTCTCCTCATCTATGGCCTGGTTCTGTTCCCAAATTCAGATTCTTTTGTCGATGTGAACGCAGTTAAGATCTTCATGTCCCGTAACCCAGTGCCTACACTCTTGGGTGATATTATGAATGCTCTTTATACCCGTACCGTTCGGAAAAGGGGAACTCTCATGTGTTGTGCACCGCTGCTGGCGAGGTGGTTTATTTATCACCTCCCTAAATCTGTATTGAAGAATGAGGAAGGTATGGGTTGGGCTTACAGAATCATGTACCTTGCTCATACAGACATCCTTTGGAACACTAAAGATATGGAAAAAGTAGCTGTCATTGATCGGTGTGGGGAATACCCCTATGTTCCATTGCTTGGAATTAGAGGAGGAATAACCTATAATCCTTGTTTGGCCTTACGACAGTTTGGACGAGCTCGAAGGGACGATCCTCATGAGTTGCTGCTTCCATACATTATCTTTGACTTCAAGGGGGATGTTAAGGGACATCACCGTAGATTTATACGAGCCTGGGATAGGATGAACATGTCTGATCCACATGAGCTAGGAATGAAGACTTCTATCCCGATGCAACATATCTCCAGTGGGTTCGAGCCTGTGCTCAAAAGCTGGGAATGCCCTATGAAGCTTTTTTGCCAGTGATTGTGGAGCATACTGATGAAGAAGGGGTTCCTTATGCAATCCTCCATCCTCATATGCCTACTGATATTGGGGCATTGAAGAGGTCTTAGATCCAGCTAAGGGAAGAAAGGGATACCTACAGAGAGAAGTATCATGAGCAGGAACGGAAGATCCTAAAGCTTACAAGGCAGCTGGAGACTGAGAGGATGATCAACGATTATGTCAGCACGAAAGCAAAACGACCATGGGAATTCTGATGTCTTTTATTGTTTCTAGTTTAGATTTGCTTTTCAGTATTTCTTTTGTAACGCCTTAAAGGCATTTGTTAAACATTGTTTCAAGTTTTAATCTAATAAAGTGTGTTTTATTTTGGTTTACAAATTTGAATCTCCCTACAGTGTTTGAAATCATTTCATATGCATTCCATTCCCATGCACCTCATTACAGGTACCCTTACAAGTTTCTTATCTTCTTCGCTGTTTATTTCAGCACAACATGTCTTCTGAACATCTACTGATAAAGCCATCAAGGCTCTACAAGCTCAGAATGCTTAGTTCCAAGAGATGTTCTTGAACTTGGCGAAGAGTCAACAAGATTTGAAGACTCTTATCTTGAAGGACAAGAATAAGAAGAAGAAGAAGGTGGTCCTCCTGAATATGGGTCACAGATTTGGGAACAGGTTGAGACAGGAAGCTGATTTGTCTCATTCTTCTGGGGGAGGAGAGAATCAAGAAGAAAGGAAGGGTCCTAGCCCTGTGGTTTTTGACAATGACACTGACTTTGATGAAGACCAGTATCCTTCGGCTGAGGATAGGTATAAGCAACTTGAAGACCGGTTAAGCGCAACGGAGATCCAGAAGGTACCTGGGTTGGACTTCGGAGATTTGGGTTTAGCATATGGGGTGGTGATCCCACACAAGTTTAAAGCACCTGTCTTTGCTAAGTACGACAGGGTCTCCTGCCCAAAGCTACACCTCCGCTCGTATGTTAGAAAGATTCAACCATATACTACTGATAGGAACCTCTGGGTTCATTTCTTTCAAGATAGTCTGTCAGGGACTCAACTTGAATGGTTCTCTCAACTGGAAGGAGCTAACATCCGTAACTGGGAGGACCTTGCTGCTTCTTTTTACAAGCAATACCAGTATAATGCCGACCTTGCTCCCACGCGTACCCAACTTCAGGGTATGTCTATGGGTGCGAGCGAAGGTTTTAAGGACTATGCTCAGAAGTGGAGAGATCTTGCAGGAAGAGTACAACCCCCTCTGGCTGATAGGGAGTTGGTGGATATGTTTCTTGGGACTTTGTCTGGTCCGTATTTCAATCATTTGATCGGTAGTTCATTGTCTGGGTTCACTGAATTGATTATGAATAGGGAGAGAGTTGAGTCCGGTATCAAGAACGGCAAGATACAGAAAGGTTCTTCGTCAAGTACAGAGAAGAAGCCTTTCAAGAAGGAATCTAGCGCAGTTTACAGCTCGAGGAGCCAAAAACGACCTGAGCGCTGCCAAGCAGTTAATGCGGTAGTTATATCAAGACCAACTGTTGCCCCACAACGCAACACTTAGCAAAGAGTAGAGAGACTGCAAAGGCAGTATACTCGGCTCAGTATGACTCTATCTCAAATTCTGTCGCAACTGTTGAAAACCAATTTGGTGATTCTGAAGGAGGCTCCAAAGAATCCCAGTACTACATCGCCGTTGTATAATCCGAACGCCCGCTGTGCTTATCACTCTGATAGCCCAGGGCATGATACCAATAATTTCTGGGCTTTGAAGAATAAAGTGCAGGATCTGATTGATGCTAAGGAAATTGAGTTTGAAGCGCCGGAAAAGCCTAATGTCATGACTACTCCTATGCCCAAGCATGGAGTGAATGCTGTGGATGATGACTCGTTTGTGACTTTCGTGAAAGACATTTCTACTCCGTTGATGACAGTAAAGAAGAACTTATTATTGGCCGGTTTATTTCCGGGTTGTGGTGAAGGTTGCCACCTGTGTTCCATCCTGCCTACTGGTTGACATCTATTGAAGTCAGGTGTCCAATGCCTGATGGATAACAAATAAATCTTGTTCGAGAAAACTTTGGTTCCATTGATTCCTATTGAAGATATTTCCATAATCACTATTTCCACCCATTCTTCCAAGGCTTCCTCGAGAAGCCTGTTAGAATTACATTTGTTTCGAGAATTGCTCCATTGATCATTACTATTCCTAGACCTATCCCTTACACATCGGATAAGGCTGTCCTGTGGCACTATGGGGACGATGTGTATTATCATGGGATTAAGCAAGACTTGAAGGTTGAAGAGGCTGATACTGATGTCAGCAATATTGTTGGATCTAGCAAGGTCACCCGAAGCGGAATACTTTTCTCTCCTGAAATTTCCCCACCAACTGTTCGGAAGCCTGTTGCTATTACACCTGCCAGTACATCTGCTACTGCCCCTGCTCATGTTCCAATTATTACCCCTGTCGCTGAGTCGTCTGACGCTCGGGGCAAAGGGATCACGATGAGCCTTCTCGGACGGAGGCACCGAAGAAGATTATCGTTGAAACCTCTAGGTAGGAGATAGAGGAAATTTTGAAGATCATCAAGAAAAGCGACTACAACATAGTCGAACAGCTGGGGCAAAACCCGTTGAAGATCTCTATGTTATCTTTATTATTGTGCTCAGAAGCCCATGCTAAGGCTTTGATTGCTTTCCTAAAAACTGCGCATGTGCCGCAAGAGACGTCTGCTGACCAGTTCAAAGACTGTGTGGCTAGTTTGACAGTTGACAACGGGTTGGGTTTCTCCGATGCAGATTTGACTGCCAAAGGAAATAATCACAATGACGTCCTGCATGTTTCGATCAAATGCAGGGGCACTACTCTGGCTCACGTGTTGGTGGATACTGGGTCCTCGTTAAATGTCTTACCCAAGAAAGCGTTAGATCGGCTGGATTGTGAAGTGTTGGTTCTGAAGCCAAGTAATATTATGGTTAGGGACTTTGACGGGTCCAAAAGGATGGTACACGGGGAAGTAGATGTTCCCGTTAAGGTTGGTTCCCAGACTTTCATGTCTACATTCTATGTGATAGACATTCGACCATCTTATTCTTGTCTGCTGGGTCGCCCATGGATTCATAAAGCTGGGGCAGTAACTTCTACGCTCCATCAGATGTTAAAATACCCAGTGAAGGGGAAAATTGTTATAATATGAGGAGAAGAGGAGTACATGGTAAGCCACCTCAAATCTTTTCGGTATGTGGAGATGGACGGGGAGTTCATTGAAACCCCGTGTCAAAACTTTGAAGAAGTCCCCCAGACTCTGGCGTCGACTGAAACTGTTGCTGAAGATCCTCCAATGAAGATGGCTTCCCTCAAGGATGCTCGGGCTATTATTGAGAAAGGTGGGAGTGCGAATTGGGGCCAACTCCCTGACTTTGCACACAAGACTGACAAGTTTGGTTTGGGTTTTACTGCAGAAGCTCAAAGGGTTGTTCGGCGTGCGCGGATTGGAAGACCTCCCCTGCGTATCACAAATTCGGAAGTGAATGCAATCGAAGATGATGATGAAGAGTCTGAGTTTGACAGCTAGATTTACCCGACTATCGACGACGGATTAAGCAATTGGACGGAAAAGGACTTCGTGCCAATTTCTTTTATTACACAGTAATAGACTTTTGTTTTGGATTTGTAACAGACAATTTGAAACTTTTACGGCCCGGTGCCTTGCCCGAGACACCGTGGCTTTGTTTGAGGGCTTATTATGTGTCATTTCCATATATCATCAATAAAAGCATTGGACGTTTTCTTGCATTACAAATTTTGCGCTCCTTGTTTTTCTTTTTTTCACTTTATCAAACAGCTATTTGTCTTACACACACTCAGGTACTCTCTCCAGCCAGAGCAAAATTTCCAACCAGGTACTCTCTCCAGCCAGAGAAAAATTACTAATGACTTTAAGAAATAGAGTAACATCTGTAAGCCATTCCATAAAACCCCCGCAGGTACTCTCTCCAGCCAGAGCAAAATTTCCAACCACTGGTCCAAAGTGTCTCCAGTAAGTTGCCCAACTTCTCAGATTTCCCCAGCAGGATATCACGAAGACTACAAGAAATGTCTGGCTTTTCCCTTCTGCAACAGAGTTTTTACCTGGAAATTCACCCATCGGTACTTCAGAGGGGATTTATTTTTCCCACTTCCAACAACGCTACGGCACAAACAATCTTTACTTTTCATACATTTGCATACATACGTCATAACATTGACAACTCAAGTGCATACAGTCCAATCTCATTTATTTTGAGAGGCAAACATCACACCATGCATCACATACATCATAGCATTGCATACAATTAACTCTTCACCTTTTTATAGGAAAGAAACATTTGACAGTTATTATCAACAAATTTCCGACAGATACAAATATTCAACAAGTCAAATACAGATCAGTTCCCGAGAAAAGGCTGATTTTTATTGGTTTAGATAAAGCTCTCAACGGTTTATTCTGACTCATTTCCAGATTCCACTGGTTCAGATAAATCTCTCAACGGTTTATTCTGATTCATTTCCTGATTCCACTGGTTCAGATAAATCTCTCAACGGTTTATTCTGATTCATCTCCAGATTTTTACTGGTTCAGATAAATCTCTCAACGGTTTATTCTGATTCTTCTCCAGATTTTTACTAGTTCAGAAAAATCTCTCAACGGTTTATTCTGATTCATCTCCAGATTTTTGCTGGTTTAGATAAATCTCTCAACGGTTTATTCTGATTCACTTCCAGATTTTACTGGTTCAGATAAATCTCTCAATGGTTTATTCTGATTCATTTCCAGATTCCACTGGTTCAGATAAATCTCTCAACGGTTTATTCTGATTCGTCTCCAGATTTTTACTGTTTCAGATAAATCTCTCAATGGTTTATTCTGATTCATTTCCAGATTTTTACTGGTTCAGATAAATCTCTCAACAGTTTATTCTGATTCGTCTCCATATTTTTACTGTTTCAGATAAATCTCTCAACGGTTTATTCTTATCCATTCTCTGTTCATATCCAATTCAAACTTTCTGTCAACAATCACCTTTGGATGGCATCTATAAGCCCATCTCTGACAATTCTCCTCTATTTCTCCAAATGGCATCTTTAAGCCCATTTCCATACATAATCAAATTAGCGCGTCATCAAGTGCAAATTTCTGGGCACTCTAGTGTTCAATTATCTTCTACTTTCAAGCCACAAATGACAAACATGTCGATCTCGCTTTTCAAGTTTAAGAAAATTAAACAGGGGAAGTTGTTGTACCCCAAAATTTTCCCTCCCATTTTTCATAGAAGACACAACCCTAGGGTTTCTAGAATATTCAAGTTGGCTCAGAAATCAACCAGACAGATTCTCTTCTGTGGCAGTAAACCAGCAATTAGGGTTTCTTGCAATTCTCAAAAGAAAATGAGTTCTCAAAGATCCAATTGGCTTTCACAGGTATTCATGCTTCCTCAAGATTGTACTTATGATTTCTTTAAGCTACAAGATTTTGAGACAATTATGTTTGTTCATGGTCACATATGATGTCGCTCACGGGTTTATCTTCAAAGAATCAGAAGAAATTTGAGTTTGGAAAACTTTAAAATTATCAAATCATCGCAAGGCATTTGATTGATTTTGAATTTTCTTAAAACATAGTTTACTGAAAAAGATAATGTTCGTTCTCAGGGCATGATTTGTTTGGGACAAGAGATGGAGATTAAGACTGTTATTTAGGACAATCATGATTGTGGGATCCAAGTTGACCAGATGATTTATGTCCTTAAAACATTTCTTCCCGATCTTAATTTTTCTCGCGCGCTTTATATTATTATTTATCATATTGATGTAACTACCTATAGTTTGTAATAGTTTAATTAGGACTTTATTTTTCATTTATCGCTTTATTTCTTTAAGGGTTTATTTTTGGCTATGTAAATACCCGAAGCCTTGTAATAGCTTAGTTTAAATTCCGCACTTTAAATTCCGCAAATATTTAACTGTTAGATGTATGACATAGGATGCATGACAAGAATGCATGTTTAATTATAAAACGGTTAGATAACCTTAAATATGTGCAAAGATAAATAATCTGAAACTGAATCACTCGCACATGCGCACTCCTAGGGTACACTACCACTTGGTTGCCTTTGGTAAACGGTCATTGAGTATAGGATGCTTTAGTGGTCGTCCTTATGTCCAAAGACCAAAGTTGCCTCGGAAAGGTTGCCTCATATGTTGTTGCCTCGGATAATTGATCTAAGACATTAGGATTACTGCTAAGACGTCCTAACATTGCTTTAGTGACCATACGTCCCTTTCGAATTGACCCTCAAACTCCAACGGCGGTGCTACCTACTCACTAATAGTGGGATAGCACTGCCTAAAGGAAACGAATACAAAGCGATTCTTTTTTTCGAGTAGGTAGATTAGTTCTTAAGTACTTGCTCAATCAAAACAAACTTTTTTCACACTACACTCCTTTACAAAAAAAGTTTTCAAAAACACTTCATTACACTCCTGAAGACAGAAGCAAGAGTTAAATCGAAGTTAAAACAAAAACTTTTCAAAGCCCACAAACACAAAGAAAACAATTTTGAAAATGATGAGCAAGTACCTAAGAGCCCGTAGATAACTACGGATAGAAAGGATGCTAATACCTTCCCTCTCTATAATCTACCCCCGTACTCAGAAATATCTCAAAAAAGGAATTTTTCTGTGCTTTTTTCCTTTCCTTGTTGGATAAAATAAAAGACAGTAGCGACTCTTGCTTACCGCGATATTTTGTGAACACAAACACAAAATGCAAACCAGCAATTCCTTTAAAAAAGGGAAACACGTCCCGGTTCTGGCCACCGTATCACACCCAACGTCCATCATACGTCTTCAGATCTCACCATCAGATCTATCTCCAGTCAGATCCAATGCATCAAGATTTCATCCACATGGTGCAACCTCTAAAGACAGCAACATGGAATCCCACACTGGACAAACTGGGCCATCATCTTGGGCCTAAAACCAAATTCAATGCATACCCCCAATTTGCTTAACTACAACAGGCCCACTCTTATTCTTTTTTTTTATTTCTTTAATATTCCTTATTGTTTTATTTATTTTTGATTGTTTTAAAAAAGTCATTTTTTAATTAAATCATAAAATCAGAAATTCATAAAAAACATTAGGATTAGTTTTTTTATAAAATATTTAATTGCATTAATTAATTAGGTTAACTTAAATACTTTTTTTCCATAATTAAAATTAAATAGAAGTTAGGTGAATTTGCAATGTTAATTATTTTTTTCTCATAAAAATCCAAAAAAAAAATATCTTTTCTTTATTCACCAATTAATTGTTTCTGAATTTAATTCCCCATTTAATTTAATCTCGCACGTATTTATTTCATTATTTTTACCATTAATGTAATCGCTCCGAGTTTGTAATAGTTAATTAGGTTTACTATTTCGCATTTACTATTTTCCCCCAATTTTTTATTATGTAATCCCCCTCCCCAAGGCCTTGTAATAGCTAGGTGTGATACGGTGGGAGAACTGACTTGGGTTTTGCGTTTGTTTTCGCAAATGTTTCGGTTGAGCAAGAGTCGCCACCGACTTTTTATTTTATCCTAAGGAAAGGTTAAAAAGCACAGCAAAAACCTTTGAGATGTTTTCTTGGGTTCGGGGAGTAGATTATAGAAAGGGAAGGTATTAGCACCCTTTCTATCCATGGTTATCCATGGGCTCTTAGTTACTTGCTTAGATCAACTTGCCTTGATTTTCAATTGTTTGAAATGGTGCTTTCAATTGTTTGAAATGGTGCTTTGTGTGTGTGGGTTTGAAAGTGTTTTGAAAAGAGGCCAATGTGGTGGCAACCTTTGTAATGATCCATGTTGGGATGTATACAAAGATGTATGTCTTTTGAAAAGTTTTCAATGTTTTTGGAAATTGTTTTGAAAATGTGTTGTGGAGTGTGGTTTTGAAAAATAGGAAAGGTTTTTTTTTGCAAGTTGGCAAGTAACTAAGAGCTATCTACCCTAAATTTCTCAAAGAACTTTGCTATGTTTTAACCCTTTTAACAATTTTGTTCCACCATTGTATTTGGTGGACAATATTGTGTTAGGATGTTAATGGGACGGGCGCGAGTCATTGTTTAGACCATGATTGCAATGGTGCCAAATATCTTTGGGCAATTTTTCCTTTAAGGGACTTGATCATTTTTAGGCAACTTTCGAAAGCGTCATCGAGGGACTATGATCATTTGATTGTTTTGTTTTTGCCAAAGATACCTAACATGCAATATGGCCCATTTTTGAAGGCAACAAATGGAGTACCCTAGGGGTGCAAGTGTGATTAGTGTTGTCCATTTTCATGCTTGTTTATCTTGAAATTAGGTCAAACTATTTTTGGTTAATTTTTCATACAAAACCCTAATTCTAACATGGCATAATTAGAAAGCTTTTAAATGCGAAAAATAAAAGGTCCTAAGTTATTACAACACAATATATGGGATGGGGGGTACAAATGTTCAAATGGGGATATTTTAGCAAGAAATTAAACCTAAACTATTACATCCAAATTGAATTATACAAACTATTTAATATACAACAATTAAATAAAAATAAAAATATAATAAATGTGCAAGATGCAAAAAATGGTTTTTTTATGTATGAAAAAAAAGTATTTTTTTATGTGTCAAATAAACAAAAATAAAATTAATTAATTATTGGTATTTTTATGCATTTAGGGGAAAACCCTAATTCTATAAATAAAAGGTATTTATTATATAATATTTATTAATTATGTACAAAAATAAATAAAAGAAGGTATATTGTAAAAAAAGTATTTTTGAGGTCAAAATATTAATAAAAATAAAATGTATTAATTCTTTGTATTTTCCCTAAATATACTAATAAATATATAAGTATTTACATTATTTATTAAATATATATTATATGTATAAAAAATAAAATATTTAATATTATAAAAAAAAGTATATTTTATGTAAAATGTTTTCAAGAGATAATATAAAATAAAAATCAGAAATAAAACATGTTTGTATTGTTTTTTGTATTTTAAAATAATAGTATATTTAAGTTTATTTATATACAAAACTAAATGAAGCCTAATAAATATCAAAATAAATGCAAAAAATGTGGGAAAAATAATTTTAATATTTTTTTCATACTTAAATAAAAATATGGAAACAAAATCAAAAGGAAAAAAATGGAAAATGACAAGTAAAACTCAAAAGGGCCAGGGGGGTGCATGTGAAAGGCAATGGTATGAAAAGTAAAACAACTCAGGTCCAACCCATGAAAAGGTTGTCTTCAACCTTCAGACAAAATATTTGAAAAAAACGCGCCTTCTCTTGCTTCAAACACAACTCCCGATTCCTGGACTTTTAGCACAAACTCATAACATGAAAGATGTCAAGCATCAAGCCACGATTCCATACATATAAAAAACTTAACCTAACTCTCAGAAATGAGAGAGAATTTCTCCATCCCTAATTCTTAACCTAAGTTTTTGTCAATGTTCAGGTCTCAAATTCTCTCAGCATATGCAACATAAATGGAAAGTAAAGATATGTATAGCTTCAGGGGCATGAATAGAACATTTTTCATTCACAAACTTAGAGCTAACTCTTCCTATATTGAGAGATAGAGGTCCATGAACTTACCTGTTCAGCTTGGATCGTGTCTGACAATGGAGGCACCTTCAAGGCAAAATGAGGATTGGTACAGCTTGCTTGAAGTTCAGAGATGCTATTCTAACCTTTAGTTTGCTTTGAAACCAAGTGAATCAAGCTATAGCAATCCACCTGCAAAACAGAAAATGTGAAAATGGTGAAGTTGGTTAGAGGTGTTACAGTCTGCTTCCAAGGCTTGGGACAGTTTGTATGGATGGTAGGGAATGTGTTTGAACTGGTTTGGATGAAAATGCACGAGTGAATTGAGCTATAGGATTCAAACTGCAGCTTATGCCCTATTTTTGCAGTTTTATGGTGTTTCTGTGAATGGGGAGATATTGAAGGTGATAGGCTCGTGTTTCAGCTCAGTTATGTTATTTGGAAGGTGTACAACAACTTTGCTTAAGCTTGTCCTCGCTGAAATGAGAGTTGGTGTGTAATATGCAAGTTTCTTCACACTTAAGCAAGAAATGTCAACTTGGTTCTCTAGACTTGTACAGGCCCCTCTAATGTGCTGCAAACATCCCCCTTGATCAGTGTGATATGCTTCTGAACTTGTGCCCAAAGATATGGCCTTGTACTTCTTGATTTTCAAACTTGACATAAAGTTCCACTTTTCAAAAATGGATATATTGCTTTTTCTAATTATAGCTTAATCTTGTATGCAATGCTTAGACACATAATATAAGGCTTGAAAACAAGGGGTTTGCATTAAATTTATGAGTGTGAATGAGATAAAGGACCTGTAATCCATCTTAGAACATGCTGAGTTCAAAATGCAAAGTTATGAACATGTAAATTGGCCATGAACAAAGTGAGTTTCGCCCATATTGCCAAATTCGATTCTCCCTAACCATGAGGTTGTTTGATGAGTTCTTGGACATTTTGGAAAGCTTGGAATGTGTACTATAATCCATATTTGTAAGGAAAATTGAAATTCCAAGTGAAAGTATGTGAAAAGTAGCCATGAAGTTAGGCAAAAATCCTGCCTAAAATAGGTCAAAATTTCCTCTAAGTTAAGAATGTTTTGCACCCTTGTTCCAAAAATCATAACTTGAGCTACAAGCTTCTTTTGAGGAAACTTTGTGAATCAAAGTTGTATATTTTGCAATGGACTACAACTTTCATGTTTTGACTTTTCCTTGAATCCAAATGCATCTTGATGAAAAAATGGGACAAAGTTAGGAAAAAATTAGGGATTTTCATAACTTAGAAAATTTCTAAGTTATGAAAATTCTTCATTTCAAACCCTAATTTGTGATTTTTTGATTTCTTGATGAAAAAGTTTCATAATTTGGCATGTTTTGATGAAAAATGAATCTTGACACTTGATTTTGACCAAAAAGTCAAAGTTTGACTTTTCAGTATACAGTAAAAAATTGATCAATTGACTGGAAAATTCATCTGTCAATCTTGTGCATTTGGGATCTTTTGAATTTGTTGAACATGTCAAGACAATTCCATGGGGTCCTTGAGTCCATATATGAGCTTGGTTTGCCATTGGCTAGGTCAAACAGTCAAAAATTGCCTTTGTGCAGTCAAAACCCTAAAAATGACCATTTTGCCCTTTTGGTGATCTGATCAAATTTCTTGTGGAATTGTGATCCAAACTTGACCAAATGGTTCAAATGAGTTAATAATGTTGATGTGGGTCAAATTTCATGGGGTTTGGCTGTCAATTGACCACAGTTGACTTTTTCCCAATACAACTGATTTCTAGGTCAACTGTCCAATTGACTGGGCAAAGTTTGGAGTCAAGACTTGAAACTTGGTATGGGTAAACTTGAGAGTCCAACATGAAGCATGAAAGTCATCTTAGGAATTTTAGGTCAAAACATCTTTGTGCAAACACAAACCCTAATTTGGGTCAACAGTGCAAGGGAGAGTCTTGAGCAGAGCAAACCCTAACTGGATCTTGAGCTCCAAGGGTCTTGTGGTGAGAAAATGTTGAGGAAATGGGAGGGCAAATTTTGGGGAACAACACTAGGGTTTTAATTTCTCGCACTTTACTTTCCGCAATTATAAACTGCCTAGATGTATGGATAATAGGATTGAATGGCAAGATAAATAAATTTAAAATGGTAGATAACCCTAATTGTGCGAAGATAACATTAATTGAAATCAAATACTTGCACATGCTCACTCCTAGGGTTTTGCCTCACTTGGTTTCCTCAGAAATAATGATCGTGTCCCTTGAACGTAGGGATATCTTAGCAATGAACCGTAATTCAAAGTCGTCATAAAGATCATAGTCCCTCATTGCCCCTCGAGTTGCCTACGAGAAATGATCTTATGAAGATAGTCCCTTCGAAATGCTAAGGTATCCTTACTTGTTGCCTTCAGTGACCATTTCGTTCCTTCGAATGTCCCTTAAAATTCAAACGATAGGGCTACCTACTCCGTAATAGTAGGATAGCGTTGTCGAAAGGAAACGAGAATGAACAATCTTTTTTCGAGTAGGTAGAACAACTTAGGTACTTGCTCAAATAAACTCTTTCCCACAAACACTTTCAAAACAGTTTCAAAAACCACTTTGTCACGCTCTTGAGGATCGATACAATAGTTATCACGAAGTTAAACAAAACTTTTTGCAAAACACACACAAGAAATTAAAAAAATGAGCAAGTACCTAAGATCCCGTGGAAAACCACAGATAGAAAGGGTGCTAACACATTCCCTTTCTATAATCTATCCCCCGTACTCAGAAACATCTTGAAAAAGGTTTTTTCTGTTCTTTTTCCTTTTCCTTTGTTGGATGAATCAAAAGTCGGTGGCGACTCTTGCTTACCGCAAAATTTGCGAACACAAAACGCAAACCAATATTAACAGTCGGTTCTGCCACCGTATCACAACTTCAAATCCCTAACTTTTTCTTGGACCACCTTTTCGGGTTTTCAATCCACCGGGATACCCTTTTTTTCCCAAGCCGCCTTTTCACGTTTTCGACTTGCCGAGTGTACAAATATTTTTTGTTTTCATCCCTAATTTTTTCCCGAACCCTTTTGGTTCGTCGGGATGCCCTTATTTTTGCCTAGGCCAGTCAACCTAGCGGGTCTTTATTCATGTGTAGTATCTTTTCACTATGTCCATATTAACATGATGAGGAAGGTCGTCACCATCCATAGTGGTCAGAATCATGGCTCCACTAGAAAATATGCTTTTGATCACAAATGGACCTTCCTACGTGGGAGTCCATTTTCCCCTAGGATCACCTTGTGGCAGTATGATGCGCTTGATCACTAGATCCCCGACTTGATATACTTGGTGTCTGACCTTTTTATTGAAAGTATTGATCATCCGTTTTTTATACATTTGACCATGATAGACAGTAGTAAGCCTTTTCTCATCAATCAGATTCAGTTGATCAAGTCGAGCCTGGATCCAATCGTCTTCATTTAAACCCGCATCTTTCATGATTCTCAGAGAAGGGATCTGGACCTCAATAGGTAGGACAACCTCCATAAAATATACCAGAGAGTAGGGTGTTGCCCCTGTCGACGTTCGTGCGGAGGTGCGGTACCCATGAAGAGAAAATGGTAACATCTTATGCCAGTCTTTGTATGTCACCGTCATCTTCTGTATGGTTTTCTTAATATTCTTGTTAGCAGCCTCCATGATGCCATTCATCTTTGGCCGGTAAGGGAAGGAATTATGATGCTGGATCTTGAATTGTTTACAGAGTTCGGTGATCATCATATTGTTGAGATTTGTACCATTGTCAGTAATGATTCTCTCCGACACACCATACCAACAAATCAAGTTATGCTTGATAAACTGCGTCACAACGTTCTTGGTAACAGTAGCAAAAGAGGCAGCCTCAACCCACTTTGTGAAATAATCAATAGCTACCAGGATGAAGCGATGTCCATTGGAAGCGATAGGTCTAATCTCTCCGATCATGTCAATGCCCCACATTGCAAAGGGCCAAGGAGCCGTCAAGATGTTCAAAGGAACCGGAGGTACATGCACCTTATCAGCATAGACTTGCATTTGTGACAAGTTTGGGAATGCTGATAGCAGTCTGCTTCCACATAGTGGACCAATAGTATTCTGCCCTGTTGTACCCCAAAGTTTTCCCTCTCATCCTTCAGGAATTCATTTTGAATTCTCAGAGTTTCTCTTAAACAAATCCAAGCCCTGAATTATCATTCCTCTCCAGGTAAACCATTTACAAGAGCAAAATGGTCATTTGCAAGCTCAAAAGTCAAAAATTTTACCTTGAAAAAGTTAAATTCTAAATGCTTAGAATTTTTCTCTAAAAAAAAAAGAAAGAAGAAGAAGAAGAAGTGTTTACGAAAAAATGGCACTTCAGAACTTCTGAACCAACCTCCAGGCAGAAACGGTCAGAAGTTGCAAACTTGGCTCAACACATAACATTCAGTCAGAAGGTGGCTCCTTCAGCAGCTACACCAACTCAGTTAGGAGTTGTAAACGTGGTTCATCACGTAATCTTTAAACAGAACACGGCTCCTTCAGCAGTTACGCAAGTTCAGCCAGATCTTGATAAAGAAATGAAAAGAAGGCAACAAAGCCTGAAACTCCTTCAGAATGTAATGGGATCAGAAGGTAATGGGATCAGCAGATTGGGTAATACTGAAGCAGAATCTCTAAGTCCAGAGTTTTCAGAGGCAGATCAAAGGAGCATGCTGGAAAGTCTGGAAAACTCTCAGAATTTACTGAGGCAGCAAGAGGCCAAGGTCAGAGCTTGGTTTATGTTGTTTTTTTTAGTGAAGCAGAATTGTTGGCTCAGGCTTTCGGTAATGATGCAAAATCTCCTATTACAAGATTTCTGATTTTTGACAAATCTCATCACCATTTAATGCTCATTAATGCTCACAACCACTTTTCAACATTCATCCAAGGGATCTCTCCACGTGTGGCATGGTAACACCCTCGGGCAGGCTTAGACATGGGTCCATGCGCCACTTTTCGCCTATGGGTGTCACTTCTCCTTAATCCTCGCTTACTGTTCCAACCTAGGCTGAAAAGTTGTCCATCATCACAACTTTTCATGAACTTCCTTCAAGGACAAGTTAACCCCTAATGCATAGCATTGGCGCTATTTAACGTTTAAAAATTCATAAAGCCTTTCCTATAAATAGGACACCATTGTCCATTAAAAGAGGTTGTCAAAAAAATCCAGAAAACTCTAGCAAGAAAACATTGTGAAAACTCTGCCAAAATTCCTAATGTTTCATAACTTTGAACTTCCTGCCTCCAAACTTCATTGATACCCAGTTTTCTCCCTGAATAGAGAATGCCCATACAGTTTCTGACCATACATACATATATCTTCTCCATCCACCCATTCTAAAAAGAACCTGTCCAGAACACCATCAAAGCTAAAGCTAGCTCCAATTCACCGATTTTCCTCCAACAGCAAGGTAAGCACCTGCTGACTCTCACCATGCTGCTAAGCATCATCAACTTTGCATGCTTAATAAACACAATGTAGATATCATGTTGCCACTGTATGTGTTCTGAGGATTTTCATGCCTCTGAATGCTTAAGTAGGAAGTGAATCAGTGTAGAACCTGCTTGTGACCTTTTTGGTTTTGTCTTCTGAAACACTTTGACACTTGCTGAGACTGTCCTACGCATGCCTTCTATTTTGTGGAAAAATAATAAAATTGCAGATGTTCTGGCTAGCACAGGGGGAAACCAAGCTCTGACTTTGACGCTAGCACTTCTGAGGCCTATTTTGCTATCAATAATATCAAAACTTCTGAAAATTATTGTGTTTCCAGCAGGGTCAGAACTTCTGACTTCCCCTCTAACAAACTTCTGTCTTGCAGCGCATGGAGGTCAGAACTTCTGACCTTCCCACTAACGGGTTTCTGTTTTGCAGGGCACCAGAGTCAGAAGTTCTGACTCATACATTTTCACTAACAGGTTGATATCCTGCAGCAGGCCTGGGTCAGAACTTCTGACTTCCTCTCAGCAGTGCGCTATCCCTCTCTCTCTTTCTCTTTTTCATCCCCTTGTTATTTTCTTTTCTTATCTATTTTTCTCGTTGAACCACCCCCATGTACAAGTGTGTATCCCCCACCCCCTAAATATTTTAATAGCGTAGGATTTTACATTTCCGCATTTTTATTGCTTTCAAATGTAAATGCTAGTAATTAGGATATGTATGGCAAGATAAAATCAATGAAATAGAAAATCCTAATTCAAGATAATATCATGCATGCAATAAAACACACTTGCACATAAACACCCTTAAGGTATCTCCACTTGGTTGCCTAAACAAATGGCCATGGTATGCATACTAGGTATCTTAGCAAAACAAAACAAAGCAAAAGATCATAGTCCCTCGATGACGCTATCTTGGTTTCCTAAACAAAATGATCTAGTCCCTCAAGAATTGCTAAAGATACTTGGCAATATTGCTATCATGGTCAATACGATGACCCGCGCCTGTCCCGTTTAACATACTAATACAAGGTTGTTTACCAAATACAATGGTAAAACAACACTGTCAAAAGGGTTAAAAAGGTATAGGAAAGACTCTTGAGTAGATAGGGTAGACAACTCTTAGTTACTTGATCAAAACTTGCAAAAACGTCCTTGTTATTTTCAAACACACTTCACAATACAATTTCAAAACACTTCCCAAAAGCAAACAATCAAACATTGAAAAATCTTTTCAAAAGACAAATACACCTTTGTATACATTCAAACAGGAATCGTTACAAAGGTTGCCACAACGATGGCCTTTTTTCAAAACATTTTCAAAACAATACACAAAGCACCATTTCAAACAATTGAAAAGCAAAAGCAAATGATCTAAACAAGTAACTAAGAGCCCAAGGAAAACCATGGATGAAAAGGGTTCTAGCACCTTCCCTTTTCATAATCTACCCCCTAAACCCAAGAAAATATCTCAAAGGTCTTTCCTGTGCTTTTTGACCTTTCCTTTGGATAAAATAAAAAGTCAGTGGCGACTCTTGCTAAACCGAAACATTTGCGAACACAAACGCAAAACCTCAAGTCAGTTCTCCCACTGTATCACAGAACTGGCGACTCTGCTGAGGAATTATCTATGGGGTTACCTTAGGGTTTAGATCACCTTTACATGCTTATCTTGTTTGCTTGGATTGCTTTACATTTGGTTCTCCTGTTTGGGTTTGAATCCTCCACCTGGGTTTTTTTGGGAAACATTTATAGGTAAATAGAAATACGTTGTGGAAACTGTGAGGGGTATACCGACATGGTTGAAGCAATATTTATATTAGTGCGACATATTTGTGGGTACCGGTAGCCTTTGAGTTAATCAAAGAGAATACGGGGCCGCTGAGTGATGTCATGAAGCACTAATGTACTTTTAGAGCCTTTACTTGACCATCTTGGCCTTATTAGGGGTAGTGAGATGACCGACTTTGGTGCAGTCCGAAGTTGGTAGATTCTCGATACTACACTCATTGAGGGTTATTTTCTTGGAATATTTCAGTCTCCAGTTAAGTGGCTAAACTGAAACAATGAACACAGAAAATAGTCCAGTGATATTGAGCTCCTTAGAACCCGGTTACTATTTATAGGACAGGTTGAGCCAACTAAACTTCAAGAGGGTACTTACCTATGAAACCCCATGCAAGCCTGAAACTAGGATCTTGTGTGACTTGTTTGTACATATACTTGTGCATACATCATGAACATCATAAAGTATCATATGCATCCACTAACCATTTCAAGGGTTTGGATCTTTATCTTTGTTCTTGTTTTGTAGGTTATGGAATCTCTTCGCAGGAAAATAATTCAAGTCAACCTTGTGAGGATCCCTCCTCAACTCCAGGAGCTTGCTTCCAAGATTCTAGAGAATTATCCCTTCAGTGAAAGGCATGGTAGACTTTTCAACTTGGTCAACTCCAACATTGAAGAAGACATGGTGAAAGTTCTCTTCCAGTTCTTTGACCCCCTACACCATTGCTTTATATTTTCGGATTACCAACTAGTACCTACTTTGGAGGAATTTTCTCAACTCCTGAGGATTCCTATTCTCCATCAACTACCCTACAATGGTACGGAAAGAGAACCAAAGCCTAAAGATGTTGCTCAAGCCTTACACTTGCAACCATCTGATATCAAAGGTCATTGGGAAACCAGAAGCAGTGTCAAGGGTTTCTTGGCAAAGTTTCTGTTTGGGAAGGCACAAGACTGCTGGAATTCTCTAGATCTGCAAGCTTTTGAAGAGATTGTAGCACTTCTCATCTATGGGTTGGTCTTGTTCCCAAACCCTGATCAGCTTATAGATATGAATGTTGTCAAAGTTTTCATGTCCCGGAATCTTGTGCCTACATTGCTTGGGGACATCCTCCACTCATTTAACACACGAACAACGAGGAAAAGAGGTGTTCTCATGTGATGTACTCCTCTTCTAGCAAGGTGGTTTATTTTTCACCTTCCCCAGTCATTCTTGAAGAATGAACAAGGTTTGAGGTGGTCGCAACAGTTGATGACTCTTACATATTCTGATGTTCATTGGTGTTCTCGGTCCAGAGAAAATGTCATCATCATTGATCATTATGGGGAATTCCCTAATGTCCCACTACTTGGCATTAGGGGAGGCATTACCTACAACCCTTGTTTGGCTCTGAGGCAATTTGGGTATGCCCGAAGGGATGGCCCTCATGACATGCTGATTCTAGACTTGGTTTTTGACTTCGACAATGACGCTCAAGGACTTCGACAAAGGTTTATCCGAGCCTGGAGGATGCCCAACAAAGTGGATAGTAAGACCCTGGGACACAAGAATTCCATCCCCCTCGAGCCTTACCTCAAGTGGGTATGAACCCACGCCCAGAGTCTTATGATGCCTTACCCCTACATTCTGCCTATGATCAAAGATCCTGTTATGGAAAGAGAGGTTCCGTACACCCTCCTACATCCTGACATGCCAACATCATTGGAAGATTTGCAAAGGAGTTGGATACAGCTCAAAGGAGAACGTGATACTTTTGAAGCTAGCTTCTACGCCAGTGAGAAGAAGGTTTTGGAACTTATTCGCCAACTTCACAATGAGCAGAATCTCAACACCTAAATAGCACCGAAAAGGATGCGCAACGTCTTTTTACATTAGAATTTTGTAATATTTTGCCCATGGGGCATTTATGTACTAACAAATTTCTTCTTATTAATATGACGTGTGTTCTTTTTGTTTGCAACAAAATTGAATTTCTGAATCCTTGAATACATTACATGAATACATATCATTCATCATATGCATAAACAGGTCTTCACACCAGGTTTCCTTATCTCTCTGTTGTTTATTTCAGCAAGATGGATATAGAGAAGACGGTTAAATATCTACAAGCGCAGAATTCACAGTTCTAACAACTCCTCATGACCTTGGCAAAGGGTCAGGAGGACCTTAAAGCACTGTTATAAAAGGAAAAAGAAAAGGATAAAAAGAAAAAGAAAAGAGTTGGTGTGGCCACTATGGGAAGAAGATTTGAGAACCAAGCTAGGAGAGTCTTGGATTTCCCTTCGACGTCTGATGAAGGGGATGGCAAAGGAAAAGGAGCTGCAGTACCTTCCGAGTCTGAGGCTGAAGAGGAAGAAGAAGAAGAGGATGAAGATTACTCTGAATAGCAGTACCCTCCTGCGGATGATAAGTATAAGAATCTGGAAGATCGACTGACAGCCATGGAGGTACAAAGGGTACCTGGGCTGGATTTCGAAGAGCTAGGGTTGATTGCCGGGATTGTGATTCCCCCTAAATTCAAGGTGCCTACATTTGCTAAATATGATGGTTTGTCTTGCCCGAAGATGCATCTGCGGTCTTACGTCAGAAATATCCAACCTCACTCTTCTGATAAGGATTTGTGGGTCCACTTTTTTCAAGATAGTTTGTCGGGTACGCAATTGGATTGGTTCTACCAGCTTGAAAGATCTGATGTACATAACTGGGAGGATTCGGCTGCTGCCTTCTACAGACAATATCAATATAATGCAGATTTAGCACCTACTCGTACTCAACTACAGAGTATGGGTATGGTCTCTAATGAAGGCTTTAAGGAGTATGCCCAAAAGTGGTGGGACTTGGCTGGAAGGGTGCAGCCACCATTGTCTGAAAGAGAACTTGTTGATATGTTTTTGGGGACTCTGTCAGGTCCATTTTTCAATCACCTGATCGGGAGCTCATCTTCCGGGTTCACCGAACTAATTATGACTGGTGAAAGAGTCGAAGCTGACATTAAGAGCGGTAAAATTCAGAAGGATGCATCTGCTTCCGCTGCTATCAAGAAAACTTTTCCAGCCAAGAAAGAAGCTTCTGCTGTTTACACCCAGAAAAATCAAGGAAGAATGGAGCGCCGACCAGCGGTGGGGGCTGTGATGATTCAAAACTCCTCAGCCGATCAACCTCGAAGCAGTCAACCCAGATCTAACCAAACCAGGTTGGAAAGGCCTACACGGCAATTCACCCGGATCAATATGACGCCTGCCCAGGTTCTCCCCCATCTCTTGAAGCTGAACCTTACAACCTTGAGAGATCCGCCACAAAATCCGAATACAACTTCTCCTTTTTATCATGCCAATGCTAAATGTGCTTACCATTCTGACGGCATAGGACACGACACCAATAACTGTTGGGCCCTCAAAAACAAGACCCAAGATTTAATAGATGCCAAGGAGGTAGAATTCGATGCGCCCGAAAAACCGAATGTGATTTCTGCCCCAATGCTGAAGCATGGTCACAGTGCCCATGCTATTGAAGAGGGTCTATATGTTGCTGCTGTTGATGACTTAATGACTCCTTTACCAATAATCAAGATGAATCTATTGAAAGCTGGGATTTTCCCAGGATGTGAAAAAGATTGTTACTTTTGTTCGTCCCTACAATCCGACTGTCCGTTATTGAAGTTAGGCGTCCAACGCCTAATGGATAACCAAGAGATCCTGTTTCAGAAAACTCATGTTACTCGTGTTACCCCAATCAACGATGTTGCTGTAATCACCATTTCCGACAATCTTTCCAAGGTCCCCAAAAGACCTGTTAAGATTACACCCGATCCAAAGTTTGTACCTCTGAAAATTACTATGCTAGGGCCTATCCAATACAAGTCCAATAAGACAATACCGTGGAATTATGGAGGAGATATCTTCTACCACGGTGTTAAGCAGATTGAATTAGTGGAAGAGAATTCCGACGAAGAAACTCTTGACATAGGAAATATTGCGGGGACAAGTAAGATCACTCGTAGCGGAAAAATCTTCTCTACGGAGATTGCTCCTCCAAGGGCAATCTTCAGACCCTCAAGCACTCATGTGCCAGTCAAGATATTTGTACGAAGTCCAGTTGTTGAAGAAATTGTTACTCCTGAAGTTGTACCCTCTGTTGTTACTGCTGATAAAGGTAAGAGGATCCAAGAAGCGCACGTCAGGACGAGGGCTCAGACTTTGGTTATCCCCGAAACCACCCAAAAGGAAATGGAGGAGATTTTAAAGATAGTTAAGAAAAGTGACTATGATGTGGTAGAACAGTTGGGGCAAACCCCTTCAAAAATCTCCATGCTGGACCTATTGCTCTGTTCCGAGGCTCATGCCAAAGCCCTGATCAAATTCCTGAAGACGGCGCACGTGCCTCAAGAAACTTCTGCGGATCAGTTTCAAGAGTGTGTAGCCAGCCTAACCGCCGACAATGGTCTTGGTTTCTCTGATGCCGATCTAACATCTAAGGGAAGAAAGCATAATGATGGGCTGCATGTCTCTGTGGAATGCAGAGGGACCATACTTGCTCAAGTTTTGGTTGATACTGGGTCGTCTTTAAATGTCCTATTAAAGAAGGCATTGGACAGACTAGACTGTGAAGGGTTGACCTTAAAGCTCAGTAATATCATTGTTAGAGCCTTCGACGGTTCTAAGAGGATGGTTCACGGAGAAGTAGACATCCCAATCAAGGTGGGAACAAAAATTTTCAACTCTACATTTTATGTGATGGACATCCGTCCTTCATACTCTTGTTTGTTGGGAAGACCTTGGATCCACAATGCTAGGGCAGTCACTTCTTCTCTACACCAAATGCTCAAATACCCAGTTTAGGGTAAAATCATAACGGTTCATGGTGAGGAGGAGTATATGATAAGCCACCTTAAATCTTTCCGCTACGTGGAGTTAGATGGTGAATTCATAGAAACACCTTTCCAACACTTTGAAGAGGTTTCTCCTAAAGTTGCGGTAGCCAAGACAACGACTGTTGTGCCTATCATTACCAAACCTGTGTCCCGGATGTCATCCCTTAAAGATGCGGAGGCTGTGATCAAGGAAGGAGGAAGTAC
The DNA here is from genome assembly GCA_948472305.1 of Vicia faba. Lineage (NCBI taxonomy): Eukaryota > Viridiplantae > Streptophyta > Magnoliopsida > Fabales > Fabaceae > Vicia > Vicia faba. The sequence continues at coordinate 768,681,053 of OX451739.1, read as the reverse complement.
AGTATGGGGTCAACTGCCAGATTTTCCTTACAAAACAGATAAGTTCGGTTTGGGTTTCACTGCTGCTAGTCAAAAAGCTGTGCGTCGCTCCCGGGCTGGAGGACCACCATTAAAAATCACTCATCACAGAGTTCATGCTTTGGAAGATGAAGAAGATGAGAGCAATTTTGAAGATTGTATTTTTCCGACCATTGAAGAAGGATTGAACAACTGGGAAGCAAAAGATTTCGTTCCCATTACTTTCATCAATCAGTAATTTATCTTTCGAACATTTCCGTTGGTCTGTAATAATTTTAAAACAATTCGTACACTTTTTGCCTTATGCTTTACCCGGGGCATATAGGTCCATTTGTAAGGGTTTTGATTCTTCATTTTCATATGCCATTCTTAATGAATCATGGACGTTTTCATACATAAACTTTTTTGTTCATTTTCTTTCTTTTACATTTTATTTGTTTAAGGATGGTTATCCCTTACGCACACCCACATTCACAAAATGCAGGTACCCATCCACTCTGGATTCCATGGGTAACAATTCTGCTATGGCCTTCAGTGACTCTGAAGATCCGGTCAATCATGTCGAATACGAAGGTGAAGAAGACAGTGAAGTGCCTGGAGAGTTGGCTAGACTTTTGCAACAGGAAGAAAGGGTTATTCTACCTCACGAAGGGTTGTTAGAGACTATCAACTTGGGTACTGTTGAAGACAGAAAAGAAGTTAAAGTGGGTGCTAACCTACATATATTGTGGTTCACCATCTCCCTACAAGAGAAGACTATCCACCAATCAAATAGAAAGTCCGCCGAATGAGGCCCGACATTTCCGAAAAGATAAAAGCTGAAGTGATGAAGCAGTTCAATGCTGGGTTTCTTGCTGTTACTTCCTATCCATAATGGGTTGCTAACATTGTGCCCGTGCCTAAGAAGGACGGAAAAGTCAGAATGTGTGTGGACTACAGAGACTTAAACAGGGCTAGCCCTAAAGATGACTTTCCACTACGACACATTGAAATCTTGGTTGACAAAACAGCTCAACACAAGGTATTCTCTTTCATGGACGGATTTTCAGGGTATAATCAGATCAAAATGGCCCTCGAAGACATGGAGAAGACTACTTTTCTTACGCAGTGGGGTACCTTATGTTATAAAGTAATGCCATTTGGACTGAAGAATACCGGGGCAACCTATCAGCGAGCCATGGTAGCTTTATTTCATGACATGATACATCATGAGATTGAAGTCTACGTAGACGATATGATAGCCCGTTCACAGACAGAAGAAGAACACCTCGACCATCTGCAAAAGCTGTTTGTCAGGTTAAAGGAATATAAGCTCAGACTGAACCCTATCAAGTGCACTTTCGGAGTCAGTTTTGGTAAACTCTTGGGATTCATCGTCAGTAACAAAGGCATTGAGGTCGATCCTGCCAAAGTCAAAGCTATACAAGAAATGCCTGCCCCTCGCACTGAGAAGGAGGTCTGAGGTTTCTTGGGACGCCTAAACTACATTGCAAGGTTCATTTCTCACCTGACATCTACCTATGAGCCAATCTTCAAACTGTTGAAGAAGGATCAGGTGGTTGAGTGGAATGATGAATGTCAAGTTGATTTCAATAAAGTCAAGGAGTATTTGCTAGAACCTCCTATATTGATGCCACCCGTCAAAGGGAGGCCGCTAATTATGTATCTGACTGTCTTGGAGAATTCAATGGGGTGCATACTGGGCCAACATGACGAGTCTGGCCAAAAAGAGCATGCCATTTATTACCTTAGCAAAAAGTTTACCGACTGTGAGACTCGCTACTCACTACTAAAGAAAACTTGTTGCGCTTTGGTATGGGCTGCTCGCCGGCTAAGGCAGTATATGCTGACACATACCACCCTGCTGATTTCTAAAATGGATCCAATCAAGTACATCTTCGAGAAGCGTGCTTTATCCGAAAGAATCGCTAGATGGCAGATGATCCTCACCGAATATGACATACAATACACAACCCAAAAAGCCATAAAGGGGAGTGTACTAGCCGATCATCTGGCTCATCAAGCTGTCGAAGATTACCAATCCATGAGGTTCGACTTTCTCGACGAGGATATCATGACATTGGACAACATTGAAGGAAATGGACCATATGAAGGACCTGAACAAGAATCCCAATGGACCCTGTACTTTGATGGTGCTTCAAATGCACTTGGCAACAGTATCAGCACGATACTTATCTCTCCGGAAGGTTGCCATACACCTTTCACTGCTAGGCTCTGCTTCAGCTGCACCAACAACATGGCCGAGTATGAAGCTTGTATCTTTGGTCTCAAAGCCGCTATTGACTTGGGAATCAAATCTTTGATTGTATTTGGGGACTCAGCTTTAGTTATCAGTCAAATCAAAGGAGAGTGGGATACTAAGCATCCTAATCTCATCCCTTACAAAGAACATGTCCTGACATTGTTACCTCATTTCGAGCAGATTACCTTTGAGCACTTCCCGCAAGAAGAAAATCAGCTAGCAGATGCTCTAGCTACAATGTCTTCCATGTTTAAACTTAACTGGGATAATGAGGCTCCCCAAATCACCATTGAGCGAATGGACGAACCTGCACATTGTCACGAGATTAATACTGAAGAAGTAGCGGAACAACCCTGGTTTCACGAAATCAAAAGGTATCTCAAGACTCGAGAATATCCTGAAGGAGCTTCAGTCAACGACAAAAAGTTCTTAAGGAGATTTGCTGCCAAGTTCTTCCTGAGCAGTGGTATCCTATACAAGCGCAACCATGATTGTGTTCTGCTTCATTGTGTGGACAAGGTTGAAGCTGAGCAGATCATGACTGAACTGCATAGTTGCACATTTGGCACCCACTTGAGCGGACATATGATGGCTAAGAAGATTCTAAGGGCAAGCTACTACTGGTCTACCATGGAAGCTGAATATCATCAATATTCTCGTACTTGTCACAAATGCTAAATCTATGCTGACAAGGTACATATTCCTCCAGTTCCCCTCAATGTCCTAATGGCTCCTTGGCCATTCGCAATGTGGGGTATCGACATGATTGGAGAGATCAAGCCTACAGCATCCAATGGACACCGCTTCATCCTGTGGCCATTGATTACTTTACCAAGTGGGTCGAAGCAGCTTCCTTCGCCTCCATTACAAAGAATGTGGTTGCCCTCTTCATCAAGCAGAACCACATTTGCCGGTACGGTATCCCTGACCGTATCATCACGGACAACGGTACAAACCTGAATAACACTATGATCACCGCTCTGTGCGAGAAGTTCAAGATTCAACATCACAATTCATCTCCCTATCAGCCCAAGATGAACAGTGTTGTCGAAGCTGCAAACAAAAATATCAAGAAGATCATTCAAAAGATGACAGTCACCTACAAGGACCAGCATGAGATGTTACCGTTTGCTCTACATGGGTACCGTACCACGGCACGAACATCAACTGGGGCAACACCCTATTCTTTGGTGTACGGCATGGAAGCTGTCTTACCCATCGAGGTTAAGATTCCCTCATCGAGAATCATGAAAGATGTTGGTCTAAGTGAAGACGATTGGATTCAGACACAGCTTGATCAACTTAATTTGATTGACAAAAAGCGACTTACTGCTGTTTGCCATGGTCAGGCGTATCAGAAACGTATGATCAACACCTTCAACAAGAAAGTCAGGTTCCCGGTATATCAAGTCGGGGACCTTGTAATCAAGCGGATCATCTTACCGCAAAGTGATCCCAGGGGAAAATGGACTCCTACTTACGAAGGACCATTTGTGATCAAAAACATCTTTTCTGGTGGGGCTATGATTCTAACCACCATGGACGGTGACGACCTGCCACACCTTGCGAACGCAGACATAGTCAAAAGATACTACGCATAAACGACCCGACAAGTTGAACACCCGAAAGGGCGACTTGGGAAAAAATGGTTTCCCGGTGGATCGAGAACCCGAAAGGGCGGTCCAGGAAAAAATTAGGGATAAACAAAAAAAATCGTACACCCGGCAAGTTGAAAACCCGAAAGGGCGACTTGGGCAAAAAAGGGTTTCCCGGTGGATTGAAAACCCGAAAGGGCGGTCCAGGAAAAAAGTTAGGGAATTAAAGCGTATGACTATGTCTCGTCGGATCACTTTAAGGGCAATCTCTTCACAGACAAACTCCAAGCTTCTGATCCATCCAATCATCTGCGGACGAAGCAACGAATGGACAAGATACTCAGAGTTACGAAGGCTATAGCAGAATGGGAACCCCATGGAAATATTACACATAGCCATCTTTCTTTGTACAAAATTGTTCTCAATTTTATGACAACATTCTCTTACTAGGATGTCTGTCTCCTTTGTATACAAATACTTACACAAAGTTAATACAAAGATACTTCAAAGTGCAGAAAATTGTTTGACTTTTCTTTCTTTTTTACACTTGTGTTTTATTTGAAGACGTCCAATGATTTATTAAATGAGCATATGCATTTGAATATAATCACTGCTTACAAACAAAACGAAATGAAAGAATATTTACTGATAGGATAGAAGTGTAGGAAAGTGTCTTTAGGCTACACCAGGAGAAATCCCCTGCAATACATCATCCAGATCCTAGACGGAACTAAAGCTTTGAAATGCATATCCCCTGTGGAGTTATGTTTCAAGAATCCCCATCAAAGCTGAGTTTTCAAATTCCCAATCCCCAGCGGAGCAAAAACTTTAAACTTTAAACCCTCCGAGAAGATGAAACTTTCTTCCCAAACGAAGCCAAACCTTCAGCCTCTAAACACCAGTGGAGATCATCCAGTTTCCTCCCTTGTCCCTGAAGAGTCGCTTTAAAAACCAGATAATCCCCCAGAGAGTTATTCTTCCCCAGTGAAGTCACCACGATCAAATCGGCACGTCATCCCCAGCGGAAAGGAAACTCTGATCTACCAATCCCCAGCGGAAACCATTCATTTTTTCCCTGATACCCCCTAACAGAATGAAGATTCTCATTCTTGAAGTCCCCAGCAGTTTGGCTTCTCCCCACAGAGGTTATCAAAAATCTTGAAAGCAGTGGTCATGGATTTATTTTCCCCCACAGAGTTATTTCCCAGCAGAACGAAGTTTCTCGTTCTCATTTCTCTGGTGGAAGCCTCCAAGGTTTCAATTCCCCAGTAGAGATCGTCAGAGTTTTCTTTATTCCCCAAGGAAAGTCATGAAGGATTCTCACATCCCCACAGAAATTGTCAAAATTCTTATTAATTCCTACAAGTCACCAAGGATTTTCTATCTCCAACAGTGGTCAAGGATTTATTTTCCCCGGCAGCAGTCGAAGATTTCATTATCTCCAGTTATCAAGGATATATTTTCCTCAGCAAAACAGCTAATCAGTTTACATGCACATACATTACATTCATAAATCATGAACATTGATAAAACACATATATTGCATCGTACATTTCATGCAACATAGCATTTATGTTTCAGTTGACCTTTTACCCTTTTCAGGATAAAATTAACAACTACCTGAAACAACCGGCTGAAAATCATCAAACAATGAAGTCGCCATCGAACGTCTTTTGTCCCACATGGAGGGAAAGGGAAACATCGAGAAAACCTGAGAAGGGAGAAGTCGAGGTCTTGCGACTAAGAGATAAGGGTAAGGGAGTCTGTTACGCAAGGGGAAGGTATTAGCACCCCACACGCCCATAGTACTCTACGGTATCCACTCTTGTTATCTATCTTATGGGTGTGTTTAATCTATGCTTACTGTTTATTACTGCTAAGGGGAATACATGCAAAATAAAGGAGAAAAGAATGTAGGGAAAATAAAATTATGCTCGTTCGGGCCCTACCCCGATGCCTACGTATCCCTTTTAAGGAATCAGAGCAGCCGTAGTTCGGCTTATGTTTTTGTTAGTTTGTATTTTTATAATGAACAATATTAATTTCTCCTTCTGCTGCAACTAGACCTTTGGAGATTTACGCGTCAGCAAGAAGTGAATTAACATGCTCTTTTGAAAAGATTTGGAGAAAATGTGCTTGGGCGCACAAAATTTTGAATTTGTTTTAGGTTTTTAATGAGCGATATTAATTTCGCCTTCTGCCGCAATTCGACCTTTGGAGACTTACGCGTCAGCACAAAAGTGAGTTAACATGCTCTTTTGAAAAGGTTTTGAAAGAAAGGCCCGAAGGCAAAAAGAATTTTGGGTTTGTTGGTATTTTTGCTTATAGGTAACGGCTAGTTGATCTCGAGAGAGAGAGAGAGAGATTTTAGCCATGTCTCTACTTATTCATGAAATGAATTTTTCGAGACTTGAACCATGCCAAGGCTTAGAATGGAAAATGATAAGATTGAGAAGAGACCCGCTTGTCATCTCCCATGTTTAACAAAGGTATGATTCTCGTCGATAAATTTTTTTAAGTATTTTTGAAGTTTGTAAAAAAGAAGTTTTTGTTTTAAATGCATATGCAAAGGAGGAAAGAAAGTCACATGAAGACTAGCCTATTTCTAAACCTAATTTTATCATGCATTATGGTTTGCAATAAAGCCCCTACTTCTCATGATTTCTAGAAAGTGGTAAAGAAGCGTTATAAAGTGCGGAAATGAGGGATGAATTGAGGTCACGATAATACTAAACGGAGAAGGTCCGTTGCCTCTTCAAAACCATGCAAGCAAAGAGAAAACTCTACATAAAACTTCGTTGATAAAAATTTGCGCTCTTCGTCCGCTTTGAAATCTTCTCAAACTCAAGTATCTTTTTATTCCAAAATTTCACAAAAAATTGGAATTAAAATCTATCAAAAATAAGTCTAAAATAACAACTAACAAAGTTAATAAAAAATTAAAATTCTATTCTAATATTTTTTTTGAACTCTTATCATGTAAATAACTAAGCAAAAATCATATAGAAATATTACTCAAAACTATTAAGAAAAAAAAATAATAGAAAAACACTCGGGGGTGCATTACATAAGAAGGAAGTGGTATGTATAAGTAAGTTGGTGTTAAGTCCATTAGACTTGGTCCACAAATAGTTTTTTTTTTAATCAGAAAGCTAATAAAAATTGCCCTTTGGGCCTAGGACAAGGGTGGTCCATTATACCCTCATGTTCAATTTAGCCCTCATCCAATGTGCTATTGGCCAATTTTTTTTATTAATTCAATTATCTAAAACAAAAAAAAATGATAATAATGAAATTAAATTAAAAGAAATTTAGAGAAAGAAAAGATGAGACCGACGCAGCGTTTGGAGAGGAGATAAGGTTCAAGGCTTTTTGTGACGTTCCTAATTCCTCGTGAAGTTGTCTTTATCTTCTCTGGAGCTTCACCGGCGGCGCGATAATGATTTTGCCTCTCTTCGATCCGTACCGAACTTCGTCATACCCTCGATTTCGCCCTTGTTTCCTTCGTTTGAATAAGAACCAAAATTGGAGAGAAATACGAATTGAACCGCCCCCGCACCTACCTACTGGAGGGTTCTGGTAACTCTTCAATTGTATTGAACGAGGAATCAAGAGGTAAACTCTTCCTTAATTCTTCTGCTTTCAGCCTTGTTTGATTCAAATGTCTCCAACATCTCCCCGATTCCGATTCGTTCTTCTTCAGCCGCCGTCTCAGTTTGAAGCTCCATCTCAATCGCTTAATCTTCTTTCCGTTTTTTTTTTGCTTCCAGTCCAAAGTCTCCACTGATTTCGTTCAACACTCGAAAGGGCTCGAAAATCTTCACACGACAAAGAAGGAAACGAATCCTGTACTTGTGGCTTCGGAAGAAATAACGAAGGACCATAGGTGAGGTAATCTTTTACATCAGTTGCTCTCCACTTTATTGGTATCTCTCCTTTCGTCCTCTCCGATCTTCGATTTTTTATCGATGGCCTCTTAAATGAATTTATTGTTGTTGTTTTTGTAGATTTTCATAATGAACTCCGCGAAGCAGCACCGAAGATGATGATTGTGATGATTGTTGAAGATTCTTGAGAAGTTTCTATGTGGAGATGGTTGAGAAAGATGAAGAATGGTGGGGTTTTCTGTCCCTTTCTTGAATGAATCGTGCATTTTCCTTTTTTTCTTCTTTTCTGTTATCTCTTCTTTTGCCCTTCTTCTTCTATTGCAAATTATCACCTTCACTGCTTCGATCAGATACGGAGAAAAAGATGAATTTCTAGACAATTGGATGCTGCAATTCATTATTGATTGAAGCATTGTGGTCCTGACTTCATCATTGCTGAAGGTTTGGTTGTTTGAAAGTTGCAGATCATTGAAGATGCAATCCAAAATTTCTTGGAGGTTGACGATGATATGATGGATAGATAAAGATTTTTGAACCTCATCGGAGAATCATTTCTTGTAGATGCAGAAAATTGAAGGTGCTTGAAGTTGCGGCTTATTGTCGAGTCTTTGTGTTGAAGGTTGATGATGAAACGTTGTGGGTTCGGTAATGGTTGATGAAGATCGATGATGAAGTATTGATGATTATCCAGTTTTAAAGAGAGCCATAAGGTGAGTTTTTTTTTGTCTGATTTTCTGAATAATGAATCTCTATATGAATCTCAGTGTAATCTTTTCTGAGATTTTTGTTTTGTGTAAATTCATAATGAATGCAGAAAGTTTTCGAAGACTTCGTGAATTCTTCTATGGATTTGATGTAGAGAATGCAGTTAGAAGAGAGAGAGAGAGAGTGGAGAGAAGATAAAAATGAAGATGAGAATAGGTCAGAAAGTTTTTGTGATGGTGCTTTTTTAGAATGCTTCCCTGCTCCGTGAAAGGTGAGTTTTTTTAAAATAATAAATCATGAATCTGAAACTGAATGATGATCCCTCCATTTGCAGTCTCCGAATTTCTATTATATAGAGGGCCGAGAGTTGGTTATGGATTTTGTTAGCAATTAGGAAGTTAGTAAATCTGTTAGAAAGCAGTTAGAAAAGTTTGTTTGGAATTATGGATTTTTGTTTGGCAGTTGAATGAGTTAGTTTATAAGTTGGTTAGGCGGTTGTTAATTAGTTAACAGTTAGTTTTGTTTTCTGTTATAAGTTTGTTAAGATTGTGAAAGTTAGTTACAGACTTGAATGGTGAGATTGATTCAGTTGAGAAACAGCTTGAGGAGCTTGAAATCTGTTATTCTGGCCTGTCATTTTTCTGGCTTCCATTTTTACTTTGATACTTTATTCCTCTGCATATGTTGTTGTTTTACTTTTCTGTGTTTATTTTGTTTAAAATGATTAATCATTTTCTTCACTCGCGTATCATCACTTGGTTTTTTCAGGACAAACCAGGAGAGAAGAATCAAGAAACACTAAACCTTTTGGATGTAATGCTGGTTTTTTATTCACAACAACCATGTGCTTGTTATCCTCACTTGAAGAACCTATGTACAGAATCTACATATAGAGTTTTCTCAATAGCAGCGCTTTCATAGGTTGATCCAAATTGAATTCTGTCAGAGCCTGCTGATTTGTCGACACCTCTTCGAAGTGGATCAATGGCATGCTTAGATATTTCCTGATTATGTAGGAAATCATTCTCTTTTGTAAAGCCAGAATAATAATGAAAGTAACAAACAGTATTAACTTCATCTTGTATTGATCCACATAACATTTAAGACAGTTCTTTATTTGAGGGAACAGAGAACACATTTCATTATCACACTTCAAGAGTAATTGCTGTTGTAGAAATTCTTCAGGAAATTTGAGATGCCCTGCTTTTTTGCAGCCAACTCCTGCTAGAAGCAATTGATTTTACTCCGTACTCGCATAATTTATATTCTTATCATCCTCCACTTTCAATCCTGGTAATAGATTCAAAAGGCAGAACCAAGGAAATAAACCACAAACTTTTGGCGTATAGCTTTCAAATTTATTATTATCATCGCTTTCGTCTTCACTTACATCTTGACCCGTGTTTTATGCATAATGTGGCGAAATATTTCTCCACTTCTGATCCAAAAGACGGGACTTGGCTATACTTTCTGCTGCAGGTATCAGTCTAGGTTGTTCTTGTCTAACAAATGGCTTCTTCGACACGTATTGAGTATGGGGATGTAACTTGCAATGTGATTGGTATTTTGACCATGTAATGAAACACGATTCTAGGAAGTGTAAAGACTTATTTTTCAAATCGACTTGAATTCTAGGCTTCTTTTTTCATTATGATTCATTCAAAGTGCCTTTCTTATTTTAACTTGCATTTGAAATCCAAACTTTAGCAAACATGAACATTCATATGATCTTGATTTTTGAATGGTGAAGTTGAATGGAATTTTGGATTTCTTGATTTAATATAGTAAAACTCGGATGGGTTTTGAATGAATATTTCCTTCCCCTTAGTATTTAAAATTCGAGATTTCTTTGACTTATCATATAAAATGAATCGTGATACAAGATGAATGAATTGAACTTGTGTCGAGTACTTGAATAAAAATCCTGAATCAAATCATGAATAACCCTGAGTCACTTTGCATGAACCCTTCAATGAGAAGCCTACTCCTATTCAAATCCACTCGTATTATGGATAACAAAGGACAATGATAAGAACGATAATCGCCTTGATCAAGAATAAGTCCGCAAATTCATATCTTCTACCATAAACCATGTTTCGCAATTCAACCCTCAACCCTTAATGACTGGTTATCTCAACTCAAAATTAATGTCCTGAAGAACATCTTAAAGGTGAACCGTAATGTTTGAGATACAGAAGAATTTGTTTGACATGAATCCTTAGCCGTGCAGAATGAAAAACCCGTCATTTGCTGAGACCGGATAAACAATTATATCCTGAAAAGAAAGAAATCCTGATAACCATACCTCACGACTTTGATTCCTCAATTCTAATGGATAGAGAAAACGTTCAGATGAAGCATCTTAAAACCCTATTTAGACCAAACCTGAATTGGTTAACTGGGGAATAGATGAATACCATGCCATAGTCATTAAGCCTGATCGAATGATAAACACGCTCATATGAGAAGACGTCTTGATTCAAGGAGTATGTATGCTAGGTCACATCCCTGAATTCTTGACAAGAAAAACCATGCAACTTGACATTCAGACGAAGAGAATAACTTTGTTGCTTGATGGAGAAGAAGTACAAACTGAATCAAAACCTTAATTACAAAACCTTGTACCTCAAGAAGACCCTGAATAATTAAACTTATTCAACACATACACCTCAAATCAGCTGTAAACCCTAGCTCCTTAATTGCTGATCTTTTGAACCTCAGGCGATCTATTTTATGAAAAATGCGTGCTATGCACATGACCTATTGGAATGATGCAGATGAATGCAAAAGTCTAAGCCAGCATAAAAGTGTAATTAGGAGGGAAATTTTTTGGGTGCAACAGCTGCCTCTATTTAATCGCCTTAGACCTGAAGGTGAGATTGGCACCAGCCTTTCAAACCTTCAAGGTAAAAGAAGATTAAATACTAAAAGAACCCAAAAATTTGCGCTCCGAAGCCAGTCAGGTATACACTATATTTTGGTTTTCTGTATATTATATTATATTTTTTTTTTGGTAAAGGAGGTTATCAGGGTTAGATGTATGTTTAACCAAAGTTTGACCCACAAAAGAATAACTTTGTTATCGAGGAACTCTGTTGGGATTTAGTAACAAACACCTGTAAGAAAGATATCAAAAGGCATATGCCTGAAGTCTGTAGCAGACTTACGAAAAAAAGGTATCAGAGACACATATCCGGGGTTGGTAGCGGATACGCAAGAAAGAGACATCAAAAATAAATATTCGTAGTCGGTATCGAATATGTAAGAAAGAGATAGAAAAGATACATATCTATGGTCGGTAGCGGATATGCACATAAGAGATAAAAAAGATACATATCCCTGGTCGGTATCGGATACGTACGAAAGAGATAGGCCGAAGCAAGCTCTTATAAAGGAACACCAATTGAAGGTGAACTTACTGAGGGAGGAGACCAAACGAATGGGACTCCTGACAAATGATACCAGCCGAAGGTGGATTCAAAAGAAATGACACCGACCTAAGAAGGATTTTTAGAGAAGGATACCTGCCAAAATGGGATTTTGAAAGATACCAGCTGAAGCAGGATTTTAACAAAGGGTACCAGTCGAAGTGGGATTTTTAAAGATACCAGCCGAAGCGGGATTTTGAAAGATACCAGCCGAAACGGGATTTTGAAAGATACCAGCCGAAGCGAGATTTTGAAAGATACCAGCCGAAGCGGGATTTTAACAAAGGGTACCAGCCGAAGCGGGATTTTGAAAGATACCAGCCGAAGCGGGATTTTAACAAAGGGTACCAGCCGAAGCGGGATTTTGAAAGATACCAGCCGAAGCGGGATTTTAACAAAAGGTACCAGCCGAAGCGGGATTTTTACAAAGGGTACCAGCCGAAGCGGGATTTTGAAAGATACCAGCCGAAGCGTGATTTTGAAAGATACCAGCCGAAGCGGGATTTTGAAAGATACCAGCCGAAGCGGGATTTTAACAAAGGGTACTAGCCGAAGCGGGATTGTGAAAGATAACAGCCGAAGCGGGATTTTGAAAGATACCAGCCGAAGCGGGATTTTGAAAGATACCAGCCGGAGCAGGATTTTGAAAGATACCAGCCGAAGCGGGATTTTAACAAAGGGTACCAGCCGAAAAGGGATTTTGAAAGATACCAGCCGAAGCGGGATTTTGAAAAAGGGTACCAACCGAAGTGGGATTTTGAAAGATACCAGCCGAAGCGGGATTTTGAAAGATACCAGCCAAAGAGGGATTTTGAAAGATACCAGCCGAAGCGGGATTTTAACAAAGGGTACCAGCCAAAGCGGGATTTTGAAAGATACCAGCCGAAGCGGGATTTTGAAAGATACCAGCCGAAGCGGGATTTTGAAAGATACCAGCCGAAGCAGGATTTTAACAAAGGGTACCATCCGAAGCTTGATTCTGAAAGATACCAGCCGAAGCGGGATTTTGAAAGATACCAGCCGAAGCGGGATTTAACAAAGGGTACCAGCCGAAGCGGGATTTTGAAAGATACCAGCCGAAGCGGGATTTTGAAAGATACCAGCCAAAGCAGGATTTTGAAAGATACCAGCCGAAGAGGGATTTTAACAAAGGGTACATCCAAAGCGGGATTTTGAAAGATACCAGCCGAAGCGGGATTTTAAAAAAGGGTACCAGCTGAAGCGGGATTTTGAAAGATACCAGCCGAAGCGTGATTTTAACAAAGGGTACCAGCCGAAGCGGGATTTTGAAAATTACCAGCCGAAGCGGGATTTTGAAAGATACCAGACGAAGCGGGATTTTGAAAGATACCAGACGAAGCGGGATTTTAACAAAGGGTACCAGCCGAAGCGGGATTTTGAAAGATACCATCCGAAGCGGGATTTTAACAAAGGGTACCATCCGAAGCGGGATTTTGAAAGATACCAGCGGAAGCGGGATTTTGAAAGATACCAGCGGAAGCGGGATTTTGAAAGATACCAGCGGAAGCAGGATTTTAACAAAGGGTACCAGCCGAAGCGGGATTTTGAAAGATACCAGCCGAAGTGGGATTTTGAAAGATACCAGCTAAAGCGGGATTTTAACAAAGGGTACCAGCCGAATCAGGATTTTGAAAGATACAAGCCGAAGCGGGATTTTGAAAGATACAGGTGAAGCGTGATTTTGAAAGATACCATCCGAAGCGGGATTTTAACAAAGGGTACCATCCGAAGCGGGATTTTGAAAGATACCAGCGGAAGCGGGATTTTGAAAGATACCAGCGGAAGCAGGATTTTAACAAAGGGTACCAGCCGAAGCGGGATTTTGAAAGATACCAGCCGAAGCGGGATTTTGAAATATACCATCCGAAGCGGGATTTTAACAAAGGGTACCAGCCAAAGCGGGATTTTGAAAGATACCAGCCAAAGCGGGATTTTGAAAGATACCAGTCGAAGCGGGATTTTGAAAGATACCAGTCGAAGCGGGATTTTGAAAGATACCAGCCGAAGCGGGATTTTGAAAGATACCAGCCAAAGCGGGATTTTGAAAGATACCAGCCGAAGCGGAATTTTGAAAGATACCAGCCGAAGCGGGATTTTGAAAGATAAAGGTATGCATATCTGGTCAGAGTTAGATATGCAGGAGTGGAATTGAGCATCAAGAAACAAATATTTAGAGTTTATAGTGAGCATGGAAACGAGACTAATTGAAGAAATCCCCAACAAATAGGACGCATTCGCCTAAATAAGGACGCCAGACAACTGGACTTCGAAGAGACACTGAAGGACTCTTAATAAAAGGTTAGCTAAGCTACGAAAGGAGGACCCGACTAACGTGGATAAACCAAAACAGGGAACCGACTAAGAAGGACCTTTAAAGAGAACCGATCGAAGGTGAACTCTACATGAGAAAGAGACCGGCCAAAGCAGACTCTAACAAAAATTTCCAAAACACATTGGGCTTTCGATAAGTTGCAAATACGTAAGGACTACAAAAATTCCTCAGGCCAAGGGCGGGGTGTAATTCCTCAAGAGTGACAATTGTCTGAATTACCACACACCAAGTATGGATACTCAAACACTTGTGAAGCAAGAAAGGTTATACATCAACTCTTACTCACACTCTAACGGCAAAGCAAACACGGATAAAATAACCAAAGGCTTGCAAAGGCAAGCGCGAACCACAAACTTGCTAGGGGAATGGAGAAATACCAAAGACCCGACTGGCGGTGAATCGAAACAAACTCTGATGGGGAAACACGATAGACTTACCCTAGGCTTATTTGTAGAGATAAATTAAATCTGAGCGCATAACAATCTGGTTACCACAGGTGGACACAATTGGCTTATACTCATGCATGTTTGAAAAGAAAATTTAGTGTAATACTCCATACAATGGAAATGCTACGCGTTTTAGTAGATGCAATGTAATGATGCATGTTTAGTAATGCATTATGGAAACACATCAATGATCGACTGCTGAGAAAACAATGAACTTCCGAATGATTATTCTTGCACATCTGATCTTCTGTGGAGAAAAGGCAATTTGTACTTCAATGGGGAACCAAGATTTGGAACCACCAACCTCTAAAGATTGATCTCACTGGGGAAGTAACTTCTTGGGGAGAATACTACAAAAATAAATTGTAGTTCAGTGAAAATCTTGAATTCTGATCAAACCCTCAACTTCTTGGGGAGTAAATTCTTTATCCTCTGTTGGAAAGAGGAAAGCTTTGCTGGGAATGGAAACTTCTGGCATAGAAATTCTTGGCGAAGATAACTTCTGATGGGGAATATAGAAATTCTTAAATAAAAATAAATCTACTCAGACCACACTGGGGGTAACATTGTTGGGAGGTAAAAGATCCTCTCTTGGGGAAGAAGTGAACATCCGGGATAGAAACTCCACTGGGGATATCTCAACAAAATCTTCTACCACTGGTAACGAAAGAGTTATGACTGGAATTCTCCTGCGCACCTCACCTGAGGGATAGGACACTTGCTCTATTTAGGGAAAGAAGAATAGTTCCACTCGGGAAATTGGATCTCATTATACGAAAATCCTTATGCTGGTCACATACAGACGCTTCTTGATTCATTTGTTGGTATGCATCTTGTCATGAAAGACCAACAGTATTTGCAAAAATTGAAATTGGGGTGACGTGCCCCTGTTTGGAATGGAAAACCTTACTGAAGAACAGACAACTTGAACTACCAATCACCGGGTAAAAATCATGATGTAAGATTGCAACTCCAACATATTGACTCCGACGAGAAATGCCACTAAAAAGTGGACTTTAGAGAAGATGCTGCAAAAATAAATTGCAGTCCAAAGAAAAAGGGATCAATCTAGACTTTAAACAACTTCTGCATTTCCAGGGAGAAAGAACATTCTCCTCCTACAGAGAAATGAGGATACTTCACTGGGGAGAAAATATCTTAGAAGAGAAACCCCTTGGTAGATAGGTCCATGTCAAGTAGTAATAGGTATCTTTCTGGGAAGCAACATCCCCTTAGGAAGCAATATCGCGTCTTGTACGAATAAATAAACCCAAATGATCTTTGCGTTACAGCTCATATCTTACCGAAGATAACAATCTAGACTTCAACTGGGGATGATAACCTTGAAAAAGGATAAAGGATATCAGCAAATAAACTCGAGTCTCTGATAAGTCAAAGAAAACAATCCTGACTTCTTGGCATGATCTTCAAATTCCCAGGTTATTTAGCCTGCGTATGGACTTGGTCTGATCAACCACTAGAAAAGAGAGAAATCTCTTACATAAATTCCTGCCCCAGTCTGTAAGGCTCTTGCAGAAAATTGCCTTGAGAGGACTTTTTGAGATATGTACCGCCAAGATAAACTGCCCCAGTGTTATGAACTTCATAATACTGCTCCTGGCTGACCAAGGTTGGAAATAGCTTCAAGAATGCTTGATTGAATTCTCGTGCATCTATGAGTTCTGAAAAGATTCTCCCCTAATCAAAAAATTCTTAGAGAGATTTATCAAATCTCGACATAACTGCCCTAGTTTGACTGCACTTTGAGGGATGAAATCCCGACTTGAATGCCTCAGATTAGTTGTATACTTACTTAATGGAGTATTCGACGCGCTTGCCCCTGCTTAATAGAGTCTCGACAAACCTTTTCTTTTACCTCATGCTCACAGAGGGATGAGAAACCTGAGGATTTTCGAAGGCAACATAACCTTGGAGTGGTTGGCTTATATCTTGAAAGTAGGCTACTTCACAACCATACTCCTCGACTTGAATTTCTTCATTCTCGAGCAAATACTTGAAGCAATACGTCCCTTGAGACAAACTGAAAGTAATGCACCGCTGCTTGACAACGACTCTGGGCAACCAAATTCTGCAATCTACTTCATATCATTTCTCAAACTTGTATTCTTTTACTCAACGGAGCCAATAGAAGATTTGCCCCAGGTTAAGACCAATCTCACAAATTATTTACCTTTAAACGGTATCCTAAAGCAACTGTCCCTGGAGATGATCAAATTTTCATCTGATGCTCATTATGAAAACTTACTCGATGTTTAAGCACTTGCTCATATGTAAAGAATGTTTATTATAAGAATGATGCAAAGCTCATGTTTGTCTTGAAGTTCAAAAACTTGTATTAAAAATACGTTGAAATATCAAGAAATTTGTACAAAAGATAGTAAAAAGATGGAGTGATACCAACTCAAAAGTTTTTGCAAGCCTCATTGGAGTCAGATTACCATATTTCTTGTTACAGTGTGCTTTCGAATTAACCCATGCTTCAGTTAGGACTTTTACGGGTTGTAACGTGGCCTGGTTCACGGGTTTAGAAGAAAAAAAGGATTTAAGGCTCAAAATATTCGGTACCCACCCATTCTCCATGATGTTCTCCAGTCCTAAATTCAGTTAAACCAATACAAGCACTCATCCCTCAAAAGGAGTTTACCATGGTTGAAAAGGATATGGCAGTCACTCACCTCTTTCATTTTTTGTGTTTGATCACACGATTTTATTCTTTGTGGAGGATCTTTATTCGGTAATCCCTTTTTGCTTTTCGCACTTTTCGCTTTCTTTTTGTATTCCCTAACTTTTTCCTGGATAAATTCCTTTTGATTTTGACTTTAAAGTCCAGCGGGATGCCCTGACTTTTGCCTAAGTGACTTGTCTTTTCAAGTTTCGGCTTAGCGGGGATTTTTGTCTTTTTTCTTTTAGTTTGGACCAGTCGTGGGATTTTGAATCGTTTTTTGACTTGCTTGAAAAAAAGGTGAAACTGCCTTGCTGTTTGATTGACGAGGGATAGCCGTTATGGTATCGTCATCTTTTTTCCCTTTTGATGTGCGAGAGATACCCATTGGGATATCGTTCTCTTTGATGCACGCTGCTGATAGATGAAAGTTATCTATTGTGGTCTTGTTCTTTCTCAACCTTCTGAAGGATAACCTTTGTTGTATCCTTTGATGCGTACTCTTAATGAGTTCTGAACGCTCGATCGGATCAACTGAAGTCTACCCTGCCCCGGGTTAAATGTGAGGGTTTTTCTGAAAAGAAAAGAAACTCCTACTTCAAGGCTCAAAAGGAGTTGACGAGGGTTTATCTCCCTTATATCTCTGGTGTTTGGGAATTGAAACAAGGCATGTACATCGTCAGCAGGGTCCTATTCAAAAGCACATTGTTTGAATTTTTGGTATATTATTCATCATCCTCCCTTCAGGAGGTACCTTGCTTTATTTAACAAGAGCTAAGTATCAAAAAGTCAAAGAAAAACATTAATGAGTGAATACGAATGGACTAATCCAAGACAAACATATTCAATGCATTGTGATTAATTTTCAATAATAAGCAAGTTTTGCATACAAGAAAGTACTGAAACAAAACAAGAAAGATTACAAATGAGAATGCAAATGTAATTTTAAAATTCCATGTTGAGGATACTAGTCTTCGTATGGACTCGTTGCTTCAGACGATGATCTGGAAGTTTTGACAATTACTGGGTCGACGGAGACTTCAAATCTGACTGGCTGACCCGACATTAATAGCCTTTGCATCCAGCAGGTCTTGCACATTTTCTTTGAAAGCCCAGCAATCTTCAATGGAATGGCCTAGTGCCCCAGTATGGTAATCACATCGAATTCCTTCACAATATGTGATGAGGACTTTATCAAGCGAACTTGAATAAATTGCATCACAAAGCATCTTCTACCATAGGGAAGAAATGCCAACCATCTTCTATCACACAGAAGAGAAATCCAGCCGCTGAATTCCGGAGCGTCTCCCACTACACAAAAGAAGCGACGTCTTCTATTACATAGAAGCGACATCTAACAACCATACCAAATAATCTTCTACTACACAGAAGAAAGTAAACTTCATCTCCTACTTCAAGAGAGAAGTTTTAGCAACCGAATTACGGAGAATCTCCTACTTCACAAAAGAGTCTCTGTCTTCTACTACACAGAAGCAAAAATTCATAAACTGTAACAAAGAATCTTCTATTACACAGAAGAAAGTAAACTTCATCTCCTACTTCACAAGAGAGAAGTTTCAGCAACCGAATTACGGAGAATCTCCTACTTCACAAAAGAGTCTCCGTCTTCTACTACACAAAAGCAAAATTCAGAAACTGTAACAAAGAATCTTCTACTACACAGAAGAAAGTAAACTCTGAATATAGTATTCGACCTTTGAGGTATTTTTCTTCTACACAACAAAAGATATCCAAGAACTCGATATCTTATACTTCTTCATTACAGAAGCATCACTCCATCTCATATTTACACATAAGAAGCATTCAGCTGAGGAAAAAGAGTCTGAAATGGTTTTCCAAACATGGACTGAACCTTGGAAAAGAATCCAAACAAGTACCAAACTTCATGCTTCAACCCCTTTCAGTATTTAATATTCTAACTAAGTGTCCCAGAATGGGGGACACATCTAGCATTTGTATCGAAATCAGGAGAGAAATTTGTTGGAGGGTGACTCAAAGCACGAAGTTTAATCAACTGAGCTTCCAACACATGAGGAAGTAATTGGATACAAGGTATAAATATTTTATCAACCTGCTTCTCAAGTTTTTTTTTGCTGGTAAGTTCTACCGCATGGGTTCACTTGGAGACCAGAAACTAGCTGCTTAGCAAGAAAATCTGAGAACACGAAGCTCTGGGTGAGACCCACAAATTATCTCATGATTTGAAAAAAGTCCCATAGGCTGGGGATGAATGACAGCTCCTGTTGCAACAACGTATACAAGATCACTTTTCTTTGCCGACACTGTCTTCAAAACTTCCATACCCGACTCAACTAAGTCTTCAACTGGATATTTTTCCCTTTGAGGATTTCTGACTACAGGTCATTGTTTGCATATCCCCAATAAACAACCCCATTTGATTCTTTTTATCTCATCCAATTCCTCACAAAGTTGTTTCATCAATTGAATCTGATAATGAAGCGGCGAGAAGTCAAGATTGGCAATTCTGAAAAGAGAATACTGAATCCGAATAAAGATTCCCCATTCCGAGTACCTTCTGAGTACCTTCTATGGATGCATGAAGATGCATGAGGTGAGTGAGAAAATTCTCCCTCTGATATGATTTGGACACTACAGTCTCTGGATTGATCTCGTCTTGGGCCTTATCTCTGGATGACGTACCATCTTCAATCGAATGATCAATTGCCCCAGAATAATATGTGTAGAGGATTCTTTCAGGAGAACAAATGAATGTTTTTCCAAACGAATCAATATAAATTGCATCATCAGGCATACTACGCCACAAAAAACTAATACAGTATGTCTTCTATCAAAACAAAAGAGACATCCACCTGGTGAAAGAGAGTGTGGAAATTGTCCAAATAGGAATTGGACCTTTGGAAGAGACGCCAAACATGTGTTGGGCTTTATATTTCAACCCCTTTGTGATATTCAATATCAAAACCGGGTACCCCAGAATAGGGGATGTATCTAGCATACGTATCGTAATCAGAAGAGATGTTTGTGGGAGGAAGACCTCAAAGATCAGAGCTAGGAAGAACTGGGAATAAAGGATGTAATGCATTGGGCTCGCATCAATATGCTCATCAAGATTCTTCTGTGTTTTCTTAAAAGCTTTTCCCCATGAATTCACTTGGAGAATAAGGGCTGGCTCTTGTTGAACAATTTAGGGAACACAAAGTTATGGAGGATGCCCCTGATTAAAAAGTCTGATGCCTCGGTGTGGCAACCACATCTGACGTTGGTAAAAAAGAACGAAGCACTGATATAAGATCACATAGTAAATGGGAACCATCTTCTGATAAGATGTTCTAAGAACTTGAGATTGCGTAGCGCTCATGGTTGGAAGCAATTCCCAAAAGAGGATGAGGAAACAAGAGAACCTTTACTGTGACAGTAGGTCCAAGATTGCTGACATCGTTATTAGAGCTCTCATGACCTGGCTTATATGATTTTTCACCCAATTATCTTCCTGTTTGAAGAGATTTCTGACCACGGGCCGAAGCTTGCGTGTATACCCAGAATTATTCCATAACTGATCTTTGAACATGTGACAGTAAGAAATCAAGTTGAACCTCTGAAGAAAACACATGGTCTGAGCAAGAATCCCCAATCTTCGAGTACCTGTTATGGATGCATGAATATACATGGGGTGCATGAATGGATGCCATGTCATGTTCCGTCATTTCCAAGGAATTTACGTGTTTTGATTTTGATTTTACGTAAGTAAGGATGGAAAAGTTTGGCACAAGGCTTACAAATACGATTTCTTGGAAATCACATAACATGTACGTTAAGTATGTGGTTAACCATGTTATGTGTGTAAAGGCATGAGATCAAATGGGATCAAGGTTCCATCATCCCTAAATATGATTGCTGCATTGCTTCTGAACCATGTGAATATTACCAAATCAGAGGTCTGGCACAACTTCTGCACATAATCGCCAAGTTACCGTGTAGATAACTGATTGTACGGGATCAAGGCTTCTGGAACTGGATACCGTTGAGCCTTTTCTGAATATGCTGGGAATGCCCAGATCGAAGGCTCGAATGAACTTCCAAGTAAGCAAATCAGGAACTCAGAAAATAAATCTGAGAATCATATAGTCACCAACAGAATACCATATGCATAAGCTGCCGACAGAAATCCAGAACATAATCAATAGAACCACTAATCATTGTCTGATCACAGTCTTCATCTGAGCACGACTAACCATATGAACATAGTCACCATCTGAGCACGAGTAATCTTTTGAACATAGTCACCAATTGTACCTGTGATAAAAATCCCTTCCCGTTCACGGGTGAAGACTAGGTCAGGGTAAGACAATGGTAACTCAAAAATCACGGGTTCGCCTGAAAGTGCTATGGGCTTACCCACAAACGTGGGTGCCAATAGTAATTCATTTGAACCTCCTCCGAGCATGGTATCTGACATGACTACACTAACTGGACCACGTCCTATAGCCGTCATGCTCCCACTCTATTCCTAGTGTCCTAGTGCACTCTGGCCTGGGTACTGGGCCTTTTACCTCAATAATAACATTCCCGCCCAAATAAGAAGCATATCCAGTACAACAACAATATAGAAGACAGTAAAGTGTAATGCATGCATATGCACAAAATATATTTAAAATGAATGAATAAACTGAAAGCATAAAAATAAAAACCCAAAGGAAAGAAAACAAGAGCTAGGAGCGACTTCGAGATGGACCATCATTTGGTCGACCTATTCCCCAGTGAAGTCGCCAGCTGAAACAACCAGCTGAAAATCATCAAACAATGAAGTCGCCATCGAACGTATTTTATCCCACATAGAGGGAAAGGGAAACATCAAGAAAACCTGATAAGGGAGAAGTCGAGGTCTTGCGACCAAGAGATAAGGGTAAGGGAGTCTGTTAAGCGAGGTGAAGGTATTAGCACCCCACACGCCTGTAGTACTCTACGGTATCCACTCTTGTTATCTATCTTATGGGTGTGTTTAATCTATGCTTACTGTTTATTACTGCTAAGGGGAATGCATGCAAAATAAAGGAGAAAAGAATGTATGGAAAATAAAATTGTGCTCATTCGGGCCCTATCCCGATGCCTACGTATCCCTTTTAAGGAATCAGAGCAGACATAGTTCGGCTTATGTTTTTGTTGGTTTGTATTTTTTTAACGAACAATATTAATTTCGCCTTCTGCCGCAACTCGACCTTTGGAGATTTACGCGTCAGCACAGAAGTGAATTAACATGCTCTTTTGAAAATATTTGGAGAAAATGTGCTTAGGCACACAAAAGTTTGAATTTGGTTTAGGTTTTTAATGAGCGATATTAATTTCGCCTTCTGCCGCAACTCGACCTTTGGAGACTTACGCGTCAGCACAGAAGTGAGTTAACATGCTCTTTTGAAAAGGTTTTGAAAGAAAGGCCCGAAGGCAAAAAGAATTTTGGGTTTGTTGGTATTTTTGCTTGTAGGTAACGGCTAGTTGATCTCGAGAGAGAGAGAGATTTTAGCCATGTCTCTACTTATTCATGAAATGAATTTTTTGAGACTTGAACCATGCCAAGGCTTAGAATGGAAAATGATAAGATCGAGAAGATACCCGATTGTTATCTCCCATGTTTAACAAAGGTATGATTCTCGTCGGTAAATTTTTTAAAGTATTTTTGAAGTTTGTAAAAAAGAAGTTTTTGTTTTAAATGCATATGCAAAGGAGGAAAGAAAGTCACATGAAGACTAGCCTATTTATAAACCTAATTTTATCATGCATTATGGTTTGCAATAAAGCCCCTACTTCTCATGATTTCTAGAAAGTGGTAAAGAAGCGTGATAAAGTGCGGAAATGAGGAATGAATTGAGGTCATGATAATACTAAACGGAGAAGGTCTGTTGCATCTTCAAAACCATGCAAGCAAAGAGAAAACTCTACATAAAACTTCCTTGATAAAAATTTGCGCTCTTCATCCGCTTTGAAATCTTCTCAAACTCAAGTATCTTTTTATTCCAAAATTTCACACAAAATTGGAATTAAAATCTTCTCAAACTCAAGTATCTTTTTATTCCAAAATTTCACACAAAATTGGAATTAAAATCTATCAAAAATAAGTCTAAAATAACAACTTACAAAGTTAATAAAAGATTAAAATTCTATTCTAATACTTTTTTTTGAACTCTTATCATGTAAATAACTAAGCAAAAATCATATAGAAATATCACTCAAAACTATTAAGAAAAAAAATAGAAAAACACTCGGGGGTGCATTACATAAGAAGGAAGTGGTACGTATAAGTAAGTTGGTGTTAAGTCCATTAGACTTGGTCCACAAATAGTTTTTTTTTAATCAGAAAGCTAATAAAAATTGCCCTTTGGGGCTAGGACAAGGGTGGTCCATTATACCCTCATGTTCAATTTAGCCCTCATCCAATGTGCTATTGACCAATTTTTTTTATTAATTCAATTATCTAAAACAAAAAAAATGATAATAATGAAATTAAATTAAAATAAATTTAGAGAAAGAAAAGATGAGACCGAACGCAGAGTTTGAGAGGAGATAGGGTTCAAGGGTTTTTGTGACGTTCCTAATTCCTCGTGAGGTTGTCTTCATCTTCTCTAGAGCTTCACCGGCGACGCGATAATGATTCCGCCTCTCTTCGATCCGTACCGAACTTCGTCATGCCCTCGATTTCGCCCTTGTTTCCTTTGTCTGAATAAGAACAAAAAATGGAGAGCAATACAAATTTAACCGCCCCCGCACCTACCTACTGGAGGGTTTTGGTAACTCTTCAACTGTATCGAACGAGGAATCAAGAGGTAAACTCTTCCTTAATCCTTCTGCTTTTAGCCTTGTTTGATTCGAATGCCTCCAACATCTCCCCGATTCTGATTCATTCTTCTTCAGTCGCCGTCTCAGTTTGAAGCTCCATCTCAATCGCTTAATCTTCTTTCTGTTTTTTTTGCTTCCAGTGCAAAGTCTCCACTGATTTCGTTCAACACTCGAAAGGGCTCAAAAATCTTCACACGACAAAGAAGGAAACGAAGCATGTACTTGTGGCTTCGGAAGAGATAACGAAGGACCAGAGGTGAAGTAATCTTTTACATCAGTTGCTCTCCACTTTACTGGTATCTCTCCTTCCGTCCTCTCTGATCTTCGATTCTGTATCGATGGCCTCTTAAATGAATTTGTTGTTGTTATTTTTGTAGATTTGCATAATGAACTCCACGAAGCAGCACCGAAGATGATGATTGTGATGATTGTTGAAGATTCTTAAGAAGTTTCTATGTGGATATGGTTGAGAAAGATGAAGAATGGTGGGTTTTTCTGTCCCTTTCTTGAATGAATCGTGCATTTTCCTTCTTTTCTTCTTTTCTGTTATCTCTTCTTTTGCCCTTCTTCTTCTATTGCAAATTATCACCTTCATTGCTTCGATCAGATACGGAGAAAAAGATGAATTTCTAGACGATTGGATGCTGCAATTCGTTGTTGATTGAAGCATTATGGTCTTGACTTCATCATTGCTGAAGGTTTGGTTGTTTGAAAGTTGCAGATCATTGAAGATGCAATCCAGAATTTCTTGAAGGTTGACGATGATATGATGCATAAATAAAGATTTTTGAACCTCAGCGGAGAATCATTTCTTGTAGATGCAGAAAATTGAAGGTGCTTGAAGTTGCGGCTTATTGTCGAGTCTTTGTGTTGAAGGTTGATGATGAAACGTTGTGGGTTCGATAATGGTTGATGAAGATCGATGGTGAAGTATTGATGATTATGCAGTTTTAAAGAGAGCCATAAGGTGAATTTTTTTTGTCTGATTTTCTGAATAATGAATCTCTATATGAATCTCTGTGTAATCTTTTCTGAGATTTTTGTTTTGTGTAAATTCATAATGAATGCAGAAAGTTTTCGAAGACTTCGTGAATTCTTCTATGGATTTGATGTAGATAATACAGTTAGAAGAGGGAGAGAGTAGAGAGAAGATAAAAATGAAGATGAGAAGAGGTCAGAAAGTTTTTGTGATGGTGCTTTTTCAGAATGCTTCCCTGCTCCGTGAAAGGTGAGTTTTTTTTAATAATAAATCATGAATCTGAAACTGAATGATGATCCTTCCATTTGCAATCTCCGAATTTCTATTATATAGAGGGCTGAGAGTTGGTTATGGATTTTGTTAGCAATTAGGAAGTTAGTAAATCTGTTAGAAAGCAGTTAGAAAAGTTTGTTTGGAATTATGGATTTTTGTTTGGCAGTTGAATGAGTTAGTTTATAAGTTGGTTAGGCGGTTGTTAATTAGTTAACAATTAGTTTTGTTTTCTGTTATAAGTTTGTTAAGATTGTGAAAGTTAGTTACAGGCTTGAATGGTGAGATTGATTCAGTTGAGAAACAGCTTGAGGAGCTTGAAATCTTTTATTCTGACCTGTCATTTTTCTGGCTTCCATTTTTACTTTGATACTTTATTCCTCTGCATATGTTGTTGTTTTACTTTTCTGTGTTTATTTTGTTTAAAATGATTAATCATTTTCTTCACTCGCGTATCATCACTTGGTTTTTTCAGGACAAACAAGGAGAGAAGAATCAAGAAACACTGAACCTTTTGGATGTAATGCTGGTTTTTTATTCACAACAACCATGTGCTTGTTATCCTAACTTGAAGAAACTATGTACATAATCTACATATAGAGTTTTCTCAATAGCAGCGCTTTCATAGGTTGATCCAAATTGAATTCTGTCAGAGCCTGCTGATTTGTCGACACCTCTTCGAAGTGGATCAATGGCATGCTTAGATATTTCCTGATTATGTAGGAAATCGTTCTCTTTTGTAAAGCCAGAATAATAATGAAAGTAACAAATAGTATTAACTTCATCTTGTATTGATCCACATAACATTTAAGACAGATCTTTATTCGAGGAAACAGAGAACACGTTTCATTATCACACTTCAAGAGTAATTGATGTTGTAGAAATTCTTCAGGAAATTTGAAATGCCCTGCTTTTTTGCAGCCAACTCCTGCTAGAAGCAATTAATTTTACTCCGTACTCGCATAATTTATATTCTTATCATCCTCCACCCTCAATCCTGGTAATAGATTCAAAAGGCAGAACCAAGGAAATAAACCACAAACTTTTGGCATATAGCTTTCAAATTTATTATTATCATCGTTTTCATCTTCACTTACATCTTGACCCGTGTTTTATGCATAATGTGGAGAAATATTTCTCCACTTCTAATCCAAAAGACAAGACTTGGCTATACTTTCTTCTGTAGGTATCAGTCTAGGTTGTTCTTGTCTAACAAATGGCTTCTTCGATGCGTATTGAGTATGGGGATGTAACTTGCAATGTGATTGGTATTTTGACCGTGTAATGAAACGCAGTTCTAGGAAGTGTAAAGACTTATTTTTCAAATCGACTTGAATTCTAGGCTTCTTTTTTCATTATGATTCATTCAAAGTGCCTTTCTTATTTCAACTTGCATTTGAAATCCAAACTTTGGCAAACATGAACATTCGTATGATCTTGATTTTTGAATGGTGAAGTTGAATGGAATTTTGGATTTCTTGATTTAATATAGTAAAACTCGGATGGGTTTTGAATGAATATTTCCTTCCCCTTAGTATTTAAAATTCGAGATTTCTTTGACTTATCATATAAAATGAATCGTGATACAAGATGAATGAATTGAACTTGTGTCGAGTACTTGAATAAAAATCCTGAATCAAATCATGAATAACCCTGAGTCACTTTGCATGAACCCTTCAATGAGAATCCTACTCCTATTCAAATCCACTCGTATTATGGATAACAAATGACAATGATAAGAACGATAATCGCCTTGATCAAGAATAAGTCCGCAAATTCATATCTTCTACCATAAACCATGTTTCACAATTCAACCCTCAGCCCTTAATGACTGGTTATCTCAACTCAAAATTAATGTCCTGAAGAACATCTTAAAGGTGAACCGTAATGTTTGAGATACGGAAGAAGTCGTTTGACATGAATCCTTAGTCGTGTAGAATGAAAACCCCGTCATTTACTGAGACCGGATAAATAATTATATCCTGAAAAGAAAGAAATCCTGATAACCATACCTCACGACTTTGATTCCTCAATTATAATGGATAGAGAAAACGTTCAGATGAAGCATCTTAAAACCCTGTTTTGACCAAACCTGAATTGGTTAACTGGGGAATAGATGAATACCATGCCATAGTCATTAAGCCTGATCGAATGATAAACACGCTAATATGAGAAGACGTCTTGATTCAAAGAGTATGTATGCTAGGTCACATCCCTGAATTCTTGACAAGAAAAACCATGTCGCTTGACATTCAGACGAAGAGAATAACTTTGTTACTTGATGGAGAAGAAGTCCAAACTGAATCAAAACCTTAATTCCAAAACCTTGTACCTCGAGAAGACCCTGAATAATCAAACTTATTCAACACATACACCTCAAATCAGCTGTAAACCCTAGCTCCTTAATTGATGATCTTTTGAACCTCAGGCGATCTATTTTATGAAAAATGCGTGCTATGCACGTGACTTATTGGAATGATGCAGATGAATGCAAAAGTCTAAGCCAGCATAAAAGTGTAATTAGGAGGGCAAATTTTGGGGTGCAACACTACCCAAAACAGATGATCAAAGCTCAGAAAATGGCTTAGAGAGGCTCCATACATGGATGCTCTCCTATTTGCTTATTCAAATCAAGGGGAAGATTCCTGTTCCAGTTATGAAGCCTGGACTCGACCAGATTTTATCTTGACCATACTGAAGCCCAGAGATCGACCAGAAAATAGTAGAATCCCCTGCAATTTCGTTTTGAAGACTGGATGTTGACCAGATAGGAAGTAAGGTATTGTGAAGCCTGGATGTTGACCAGATAGCAATACAAGACTGTGAAGCCTGGATGTTGACCAGATAACAGTAAGGTACATTGTGAAGCTTGGATGTTGACCAAATAACAGTTTACTCGGCCAATTACTTTGAAGCCTGGATCCAACCGAATATTAGTAGGCCCCAAAATCAAAAGAAAAACCGGAGGCGACCGAATAACCATTTGATTTCCTTCTGAAGACTGGATGTTGACCAGATAGGAAGTAAGGTATTGTGAAACCTGGATGTTGACCAGATAGAAATACAAGACTGTGAAGCATGGATGTTGACCATATAACAGTAAGGTACACTATGAAGCTTGGATGTTGACCAAATAACAGTTTACTCAGCCAATTACTTTGAAGCCCGGATCCAACCGGATATTAGTAGGCCCCAAAATCAAAAGAAAAAACCGGAGGCGACCGGATAACCACTTGATTTCCTTCTGAAGCCTGTATGTTGACTGTTGTACCCCCAAAATTTTCCCTCTCATTTCATCAGCATTTCTCATCATAAGACTCTTGGAAGTCAAGATCAAGCTAGGTTTTGCTCTGCCTAAGACACCACCTTGCACTGTTGACCTAAATTAGGGTTTGAGTTTGCACAGTGATGTTTTGACCTACAATGCCTAAATTGACTTTCATACTTCATGTTGGACTCACAAGTTTGTCCATACTAAGTTTCAAGCCTTGATTCAGATTTTTGCCCAGTCAATTGGACAATTGACCTAGAAATCAATTGTATTAGGGAAAAAGTCAACTGTGGCCAATTGACAGTCAAACCTCATGAAATTTGACCCACATCAACATTATGAACTTATATGAACCATTTGACCAAGTTTGGATCACAATTCCACAAGAAACTTGATCAGATCATCAAAATGATCATTTTTAGGGTTTTGACTTTACAAAGGCAATTTTTGACTGTTTGACCTAGCCAATGGCAAATCAAGCTCAACCATGGACTCAAGGACTCAATGACATTGTCTTGACCCATTCAACAAATTCAAAAGATCTCAAATGCATAGGATGGACATATGAATTTTTCAGTCAACTGATCAAAATTTAATTGTATACTAAAAAGTCAAACTTTGACTTTTTGGTCAAAATCAAGTGCCAAGGGTCATTTTTCATCAAGACATGTCAAATTATGAAACTTGTTCATCAATAAACCCAAAAATGCAAATTAGGGTTTAAAATGGAAAATTTTCATAACTTAGAAATTTTCTAAGTTATAAAATTTTCTCATTTTTTCCTAACTTTGTCCCACTTTTTCACCAAGATACAAATGGATTCAAACAAAACTTGAAACATTAAAGTTGTAGTGCATCACAAAGTCTACAACTTTTATTCACAAAGTTTTCTCAAAATAAGCTTGTATCTCAAGTTATGATTTTTGGAACAAGGGTACCTAAAACTTTTAACTTAGAGAAATTTCCCCGTAGTTTAGGCAGGATTTTAACCCATCTTCTTGGCCATTTTTCACATAGTTCCACTTGGAGTTTCAAGTTTAATTTCAAAGATTTATTATAGTACATGTTGCAAGCTTTCCAAATTATCCAAGAACTCCTCAAACACCTTTGTGGTTAGGGAGAATCGAATGCTTGAAGTTGGCAAAAACTCACTTTGATCCATGGCCAATACATGTTCATACCAAGTTGCAAATATGACCGAGATAGCTTAGTACATGGTTACAGGCCTCTAAAACAATTTACACTCCAAAATTGAATGCAAATACATTGGATATTGGCATTGTTCTGATCAAGAGAACTTTGTACAATGAACATTGCCATTTTAAGCATAAAGGCCACATTTCCATTTTCATAAAGGGGACTTTATGTCAAATTGCTTTTTCTTGAGCCTTAGAATTTCTTCCTTTGCAGCAAACAAGCTCCACAATCTCAGGCATAGTACAATAAGTTGGTGCATGCTTGGAGATAGCCTGTACAGGCCTATCACACTTCACTTCCAACTTTGCTTTTAAAACAAGTCAAAGGGCCAAAAGCTTGTATCTCTCATATCTGATAAAACCAACTAAAACAAAGTTGTCAAACAAGTTTCTCATATCCTCACAAGTCAGAAGCACGAGCCTTTCACCCCTAAAGCACCCTCATACTCCAAAACACCATTTTTCTGTAAAACAGGGCAAGCCCTATAGAACCACCTCCATCTCCACTTTCCCTTGTGCGTTTTGCCTCAAACTTGTTCCAATATCTTCCATTCAACTCACCTGAACTATCCCAGACCTCCATTGCTAGCTGTAACACCATTAACACACATTGCCATTTTTGTTTGAAAGCTTTGCAGGTTGAGTTCTGTAGCACGATTCAGGCTACTTCAAAACAACCAAAGCATTGGGAAAGCTTCAGTGGACCTCAGGCAAGCTCAAAAGAACCTCAAGCACCCTTGGAAGTTGCTGCATTGTCCAACTCGAAGTCAACTGAAACAGGTATTTCATGAACTTCTATCTCTCTATTTAGGAATAGTTAGACTTAGGTTTGTGAATGAAAGATGTTGTATTCATAGCCCTGAAACCATACATGTGCTTAGTTTTCATTTATATTAATCATGCTAGGAGAATTTTGTTCATGAACTTTCTGAAAAAACTAGGTTAAGAATTAGGGCCAGAGAAATTCTCTGTGATCTTTGAGAGTTAACTTAAGTTTTTTATATGGTTAGATTCGTTATTTGATGCTCTACAAGTTTCATGTTATGAGTTTTATCAAAAAAGCAAGGAATCAGGAGATAGCATTTTGTGTACAAAGCGCGCATTTTGGTTTGAACTGAGGAAGAAGATGAAGTTGATTGGGCTGGGCCTGGTTGTTTTTACTTCTAACACCTGCCTTTTCAGTTTACACCCCCTGGCCCATTTCTTTGTATATTTGTCATTTTTGTATTTTTATTTTTATTCTGACTTTATTATTTTATGTCCAAATATAAAAAATACCAAAAAATTATTTTTATTTTTTTTTCATATTTATTTGATATTTATTTTTATTTTACTAGTATAAAAGTGTTTAAATACTTTATATTCTTTTTATTAAAACTTAAAAAATAATGTGAAAAATATGTTTATTTTCATTTATTATTTTATACACATTTGAAAACATTTTCTTGAAAAATATACCTTTTGTAAATAATTTATTTTATTTTTCATACACACTTAATATATTTAATATATTTAATACATATATATACATATTTTATTAATTAATTAGGACAAAAAACACAAAAATAATACATTTTTATTTTTATTAATATTTTATACTAAAAATACCATTTTTTCAATATACTTATATTTTTGTACCAATTAATACATTATTGTATATAAGTAATAAATAATACTATTTATTTAAGAAATTAGGGTTTTGCCCTAAAAAACAAAATAATTGAAATTAACTTTTTATTTATTAGCATTTTACATTAAAAATACTTTTTACATACATAAAAACATTTTTTGCATAATACACTTTATTTAATATTTATTTATGGTATTTATTTAAATATTGTATCTTATGCCTTACCCATTCAATATGGTTGTAATAATTTAGAATTTAATTTCTTGCAAAATAATCCCCAATTCAAATTTGTACCCCCCTCCCTATATCATGTTGTAATAGTGTAGAATTTGAATTCTCGCACCTTTAAGATTTCAATTATGCCATGATTAGACTTAGGATTTTGTATGCAAAATAAAATCAACAATTAGCTTGACCTAACCAAAAGACAACAATGCATGAAAACAAACACAATGCACACTTGCACCCCTAGGGTTACAATCCACTTGTTGCCTTCAAAAATGGGTCATGGTATGCATGTCAAGTACTTTGGCAAAACAAAACAAAAGATCACAGTCCCTCGATGACGCTATCTGAGTTGCCTAAATAAAATGATCAAGTCCCTCAAGAAAATTGCCAAAAATACTTGACACAATTGTTATCATGGTCTATACGATGACCCACGCCTGTCCCGTTTAAACATCCTAACACAAGGTTGTTCACCAAATACAATGGTGAAACAACACTGTTAAAAGGGTTAAAAACATAAGAAAGATCTTTGAGTAAAATAGGGTAGATAACTCTTAGTTACTTGATCAAAGCTTGCAAAAACATCCTTGCTATCGTCAAAACACACTCCACAACACAATTTTCAAAACCCTACTTTCAAACATTGAAAACTTTTCAAAAGACAAAAACACCTTTGTATACATTCAAACAAGAATCATTACAAAGGTTGCCACAACGATGGCCTCTTTTCAAAACATCTTTCAAAACCACACACAAAGCACCATTTCAAACAATTGAAGAGCACCATTTCAAACAATTGAAAAGCAAAGCAAGTGATCTAAGCAAGTAACTAAGAGCCCATGGATAACCATGGATAGAAAGGGTGCTAATACCTTCCCTTTCTATAATCTACTCCCTGAACCCAAGAAAACATATCAAAGGTCTTTCCTGTGCTTTTTGGCCTTTCCTTAGGATAAAATAAAAAGTCGGTGGCGACTCTTGCAAAACCGAAACATTTGCGAACACAAAACACAAAATCCCAAGTCAGTTCTCCCACCGTATCATATTGACTGTTGTTTGAGAAGGCCCAAGACTGCTGGAATTCTCTTGATCTATAAGCCTTTGAAGAGATTGTGGCACTCCTTATATATGGGTTGGTCTTGTTCCCAAACCCTGACCAGCTTATAGATGTGAATGCTATCAAGATTTTCATATCCAAGAATCCTATACCTACATTGCTTGGGGACATCCTACACTCATTTTACACACAAACAATGAGGAAAAGAGGTTTTCTCATGTGATGTACTCCTCTCCTAGCAAGGTGGTTTATTTCTCACCTTCCACAATCAGTTCTGAAGAATGAGCAGGGTTTAAGGTGGTCACAACGATTGATGACCCTCACACATTCTGATGTACATTGGTGTTCCCGGTCCAG
This sequence comes from Vicia faba, assembly GCA_948472305.1. Classification (NCBI taxonomy): domain Eukaryota; kingdom Viridiplantae; phylum Streptophyta; class Magnoliopsida; order Fabales; family Fabaceae; genus Vicia; species Vicia faba. Next base: position 768,647,856 of record OX451739.1, on the reverse strand, counting down.
AGAAAATGTCATCATCATTGATCATTGTGGGGAATTCCCTAATGTCCCACTACTTGGCATTAGGGGAGGCATTACCTACAACCCCTGTTTAGCTCTAAGACAATTTGGATATGCTCAGAGGGATGGCCCTCATGACATGCGGATTCCCGACCTAGTTTTTGACTTTGACAACGATGCGCAAGGACTTCGACAAAGGTCCATCAGAGCTTGGAGGATGCCCAACAAGGTGGATAGTAAGACACTGGGGCACAAGAATTCCATCCCCCTTGAGCCTTATCTCAAGTGGGTACGAACCCGCACCCAGAATATTATGATGCCATATCCTCACATTCTCCCCGTGATCAAAGAGCCTGTTATGGAAGGAGAGGTTCCATACACCATCCTACATCCTGACATGCCAACATCATGGGAAGAAATGCAAAAGAGTTGGATCCAACTCAAGGAAGAACAGAATACTTTTGAAGCCAGCTTCTATGCCAGTGAGAAGAAGGTTTTGGAGCTTACCCACCGACTTCATGAGGAGGAAACTCTCAACACTTACATCGCACCAAAGAGGATGCGCAATGTCTTTTTACATTAAAGATTTTGTAATATTTGGCCCATGGGGCACTTATGTACTAACAATTTCTTCTTAATATGGTGTGCGTTCCTTTTTGTTTGCAATAAATTTGAATTTCTGAATCCTTGAATTCATTACATGAATAACATACCATTCATCATATGCATAAACAGGTCTTCACACCAGGTTTCCTTATCTTTCTGCTGTTTATTTCAGCAAGATGGATTTGGAGCAGACGGTAAAGGATCTGCAGGCACAAAATTCATAATTCCAGCAACTCCTCATGACCTTGGCAAAGGGTCAAGAGGACCTCAAAGCTCTGTTGGAGAAGAATAAAGAGAAAAAGAAAAAGAGACATGGAGTAGCCACTTTTGGAAGAAGGTTTGAGAGCAATGCTAAGAAGGTTCTTGAGTTCCCCTCAATGTCTGACGAAGGGGCCGGTAAAGGGAAAGGGACTGCTGTACCTTCTGAATCTGAGGTTGAAGAGGAGGAGGAGGAGGAAGAAGATGAAGACTACTCCGAACAATAGTATCCACCAGCGGATGATAAATATAAGAATCTTGAGGATAGACTGGCAGCCATGGAGTTGCAGAGGGTCCCCAGCTTGGATTTTGAAGAACTAGGGCTGTATCTGGGATTGTTATCCCTCCCAAGTTCAAGGTGCCAACATTCGCCAAGTATGACGATCTGTCGTGCCCAAAGATGCACCTGAGATCGTATGTTAGAAAAATCCAACCCCACTCATCTGATAAAGACCTCTAGGTACACTTTTTCTAAGACAGTTTGTGTGGCACGCAGTTGGATTGGTTCTATCAACTCGAGAGATCATAGGTTCACAATTGGGAAGACTTAGCTGCCGCTTTTTATCGTCAATATCAATACAATGCTGATTTGGCGCCCACTCGTACTCAGTTACAAAGTATGGGGATGGCTTCCAATGAAGGATTTAAAGAGTACGCACAGAAGTGGCATGATCTGGCTGGGAGGGTGCAGCCACCGTTGTCAGATAGGGAGTTAGTTGACATGTTTCTGGGGACCCTGTCTGACCCCTTTTTCAATCATCTAATCAGGAGTTCTTCCGCGGGATTTACTGAACTAATTTTGACCGGCGAAAGGGTCGAGGTCGGTATTAGAAGTGGAAATATTCAAAAGGATTCTTCCGCATCCACAGCTGTTAAGAAACCCTTCCCAACTAAGAAGGAAGCATCTTCTGTGCATTCTCAGAAGGGTCAGGGAAGAACCGAGCGCCGGCCGACTGTAGGGGCTGTGATGATTCAAAATTCTTCAAATTATCAACCTTGTAACAATCAGTCGAGACCTAATCAACAACGGGTAGAAAGGCCACAATGACAGTTCACCCGAATCAACATTGTGATCGGTGGATCTGGAACTGACTGTTTAACGCTGGTTCACGAAATGTCGCGGAAGCAAGAGTCGCCACCGTCTTTTATTTTCTCCAAATGGAAAGGACAAAAGCATAGAAAAATTCCTTAAAGAGATTGCTCTCGGTTCGGGAGGTAGATTATAGAAAGGGAAGGTGTTAGCACCCTTTCTATCCATGGTTATCCATGGGCTCTTAGATACTTGCTCAATGTGTTTTCAAAAATGTTTGCTTGCTTTTCAATTGTGGGTTTAAAAAAAGTTTCTTTGAAAAATTTCAGTTCGACTCGTACGTCAGAGTGTTTGAAAAATTTGCTTTGAAAGCCTTTGAAAATGTGTTGGTGTGAAAAGATTTTGTTTTGTTTGAAATTAGAGCAAGTATCCTTGAGAACCTACCTACCCTAAGGAATTCGTCTGTGTAGATGTCCTTTAGAGTAGTGCCATCCCACCATTGAGAGGTAGGTAGCACCACCGTTGGAGGTGTTCGGGTCAATTCGAGTTTGTAGGGACATGGTGATCACCAGAGCAATGGGAAGACACCTTAGAAGCTACCCTCATGCCACGTTCCCGGATCATGAGGACTTACTAAGACGTCCTCTACTCGACGATCACCTTTCGAAAGGCAACAGTGAGGCGTACCCTAGAGGTGGTGTGTGCGATTTGTGTGTCATTTTCATTGATATTTGTCTTGTCATGTTTATTGTGATCTACGCTTGATTTTAATTGAGTCCATTCATTCTTGCATGCTTATTTAACAGTTAAAATATTTGCGGGAAGATAAATCTAAACTATTACAAACGGCGCGGGTCCACATCGCCAAAATTAAACCGGACCCGATTTAACGGAAAGTAAATAAAGCAAATTAAAAGTGCGAAAAATTTAAGTTACAACGCTTTGGGAGAGATACATAATTATTTAAGCAATAAAGTAAATGCGCGAAATAAAATAATTAAAACAATGGGCGTTGGACCCTTTTGCAAAATTAAAATTAATAAGAAATTAAAATTAAAAATTAAAAGAAAATGTTTTTTAGTATTTTGGTGTTTTTTAAGATTTAATGGAAAAAAGAGAATTAATTATAATTAACATAAAATGTCAAACCCTAAATCTATTTATTTTTGAGTTATTAAGAAAAATATTGAATTTTTAACCTATTTAAACCTAAGTTAATTTACATGCATTTTTTAATTTATGAAAATAAATAGAATAAATATTATTATTATAAAAAAAAGGAAATTAAAAGGAATAAAATTAACAATTAAACCTAAATTCTATATTTTTGGATTTTTGGTTATTAAAAAGAATTAAAGTTAAAACCTATTTAATACTAAATATTTACATGCAATTTATTTATGAAAATAATTAGATAAATAAATATTATATTTTGCCTTTTCTGTTTTTTGTGCATTTTTATATTTTGTAAAGAAATAATTAATTAATTTATCAAATAAAGAAAATAAAATCATTATTGAAAATAAAATAAAAAAATGTATAGAGAAGCAAACCAGGGGGGTTTTCTGTCCCAACATGGAGGTATGGATCCAATAATTTAGGCCCAATAAGCTGGAAATTCGCTGACTTTCCCAGGTTCCATGTGGCAATGTTGACCAGGGTTTATGGTGTTCTTCAATCCCAGCCTTTGATTTGGATTTGTTGGACGCGTGGACCTTTGGATTTTGAGGCATATGGTACGTCTACGTCACTGAAGCTGCATGGGAAACACTATGGAAAAATAATATAGAAAGTTATACAGACCTGGGACTCGAACCCATGTCTTGGACATTACAAGGCAACACCTGTACCACTAAGCCATCACTGCGCGTTTATCATATAAATAACAAATAAATGATATAAAGAAAGCAAACGTTTAGTGGATTGGAACGCGCGAAAATTTAAATCAGCGAATCACCGTCTGCCAACGCATCGTCGTCTCCATTGTCCTTGAAACAAAACTCATTGAGCAACGGTTTTCACAGCGTTGCGTTAGGCAGGTTTACAGAAAATAGCGACTAGCGCTATAGGGTCAATAAATTAGGCGCGAGTAGGGATTCTTCTTCGTCTCTAGGCGCTGAGTCCAACCATGGTGGTCTTAAGGGCTAATTTTACTGTATTGCAAAAGCCCTATTTTGACATTCTGCAAACCCTAAATATTAAACATGGTGAAATCGCGTGGAGAGCACCAAAACAAAATCAAATGGTACAGTTAGCATCAGAAAACATCAATGAGTAACAATCCATAAACAAAATGCAATGATCATGCTCCAAAATCAAAATACGATTAGGCAATTTTCTGGGTGCAGTTCACGTTCAATGTACCAATTCTTGAGGTTTGAATTGATGGTAGGGATTGGAATACGTTCAGGGATTGCCAAGGAAGCTATTGGAATGAATATTAGGGCTTGAGTCGACCTAGAACCTGCTTTTCAGTTTTTGAACTTTTGGAGAATTTTTCTAAGTTTGTAATGTATTCTTGAGCGCAGCTTTTTGTCTGTAAGGATTAGGGTTGTATTCCTGGTTATGTAATGAGCATATTAGGTTAAGAAAATTGCATAAAATCCATGGCCATAATGGTTTTCAATATTTGATTTCTTAAGGATCTTTTCCATATCTTTTCATGTGCATTTTTGTTCAATCATGCCAATCAGCTCCAAATCTTTCCCCATTTGTATTTACACGAAATATTGAGTATCAAACATGCATAAAAAGATTGGTTAAGGCAATTTTGATATTTTTCATGTATTTAATTGATTTAATTGAATTAATATAAATAAAAATCCAAATAAATAAATAAAAAATGAGAAAATACTTCCCTTTGGGCCAAGTGGTCGTGCATATGCTTAGAATGATGAATCATGGGAGAAAAATGGGCCCATTAGCAAATTTAGGTCATTTGGATCAAAGTTGACTTTTCAAAATATCCAAAAATTTCCCAACTTCCACAAGGCATAACTTGCTCAATTTTTAAGCTTTTCTCATGTTCTTGGACATTTTGGAAAGGTCTTTGAGTCCTTTAACCAATGCCTTTGGTCCCATGTCATTTTGATTTACCAATCTCAAGTTATGGCCTTTGACTTAAAGTCCCTTTTTGTTGACTTTTGAAAATGACCTATAATGTTGAAATTGATAACTTTTTGTGAGAGCATTTCTTGGACTTGGAGTATGAAGATGAGTTGTAGGAAATGTCTTTCTCTTCAAAATGAGCTTTGGATGGAATTTTTCTGATAATCCATGTGAAAGTTATGCCCTGGTCAATTTCAGTTGACTTTTTCAACTGTCCAAATATAGTAACTTTTGCATCTTTGATGATTTCTGAGCCAAATTTTGAGAATCATGATCAAGCATTGACCAAATGATGTTTGTGGCTTCAAAATGATATGTTGACCAAAAATTTGAACTTTTGACTGCCAAATGACCATTTTGCCCCTACAGTTGACTGTGGTGCAATCTAGGGTTTTGACTGTGCAATTTTGAGCTGAATGCCTTGAAACTTGATATGAGAATACTTGACCATGTGTGTAGGCAGGTGAGACTTGATTGGGCCTTTGGAAACTTCCTTTTCTTAATCAGAACACAAACCCTAGTTTTGACTGTATGGGAGACTGTTGCACTGTGCAACCCTTAGGGAATTTGTGACTTGGCTTGGAAATTTCTTGGAGAACATGGGAGGGCAAATTTTGGGGTGCAACAGTTGCCCCTGTTCAATCTTCTTAGACCTGAGGATGCAGATTGGCTGACGTGCCTTTCGTAATCCGAGGGTAGAAGATGATTGGACACTAGAGTGCCCAGAAATTTGCGCTCGCATGTTAGCAGTATGATGGGGGAATGGGCTTATAGATGCCATTTGGAGATTGCTGGATAGGATGATGGGCTTATAGATGCCATCTGGATGTTGATCGCGTAGGAGATTCCTTGGCGAGAACCTGTATACCTGCAAAAGAAAAATGAGTACCTGACACGTTGCAGGAGCTGATTTTAGATGCTTGGTATAGATATGTCCTGACTGGTTACAGGAGCTGAGTCTGGATCTTCACAAAATGATGAATGAACCAGGCATGGTTACTGCCTTAGCATGAATGGTAAGAGAACCTTGGGTGATTTTAACTTCAACAACGCTCGTTGAGAAAATCTTGGTGGGAAATACCATCTTCGCAGGATCGGAACGAGAACCATAGGCCATTATAATCTGAAAGGAAATCACCTCACTCGCCGTCGGAGAGGGAATCATAGGAAAAGGAATTGTCACCTCACTCACCGTCGGAGAGGGAACCATAGGAGATTATCACCTCACACTCACCGTCGGAGAGGGAAACATCTGAAAAAGGAATTACCACCTCACTCGCCGTTGGAGAGGGAACCATAGAAGACTATCACCTCACACTCATCGTCGGAGAGGGAAACATCTGGAGAAGGAATTACCACCTCACGCACTTGCCGGAGAGGGGACCATAAGAGATTATCACCTCACACTCATCGTCGGAGAGGGAAACATCTGAAAAAGGAATTACCACCTCACGCACTTGCCGGAGAGGGGACCATAAGAGATTATCACCTCACACTCATCGTCGGAGAGGGAAACATCTTAAAAGGGAATTACCACCTCACTCACCGTCGGAGAGGGAACCATAGGAGACTATCACCTCACTCACCGTCGGAGAGGGAAACATCTGAAAAGGACATACCACCTCACTCACCGTCGGAGAGGGAACCATAGGAGACTATCACCTCACTCACCGTCGGAGAGGGAAACATCTGAAAAGGACTTACCACCTCACTCACCGTCGGAGAGGGAACCATAGGAGACTATCACCTCACTCACCGTCGGAGAGGGAAACATCTGAAAAGGACTTACCACCTCACTCACCGTCGGAGAGGGAACCGTAGGAGACTATCACCTCACTCACCGTCGGAGAGGGAAACATCTGAAAAGGACTTACCACCTCACTCACCGTCGGAGAGGGAACCATAGGAGACTATCACCTCACTCACCGTCGGAGAGGGAAACATCTGAAAAGGACTTACCACCTTACTCACCGTCGGAGAGGGAACCGTAGGAGACTATCACTTCACTCACCGTCGGAGAGGGAAACATCTGAAAAGGACTTACCACCTCACTCACCGTCGGAGAGGGAACCATAGGAGACTATCACCTCACTCACCGTTGGAGAGGGAAACATCTGAAAAGGACTTACCACCTCACTCACCGTCGGAGAGGGAACCATAGGAGACTATCACCTCACTCACCGTCGGAGAGGGAAACATCTGAAAAGGACTTACCACCTCACTCACCGTCGGAGAGGGAACCATAGGAGACTATCACCTCACTCACCGTCGGAGAGGGAAACATCTGAAAAGGACTTACCACCTCACTCACCGTCGGAGAGGGAACCATAGGAAACTATCACCTCACTCACCGTCGGAGAGGGAAACATCTGAAAAGGACTTACCACCTCACTCACCGTCGGAGAGGGAACCATAGGAGACTATCACCTCACTCACCGTCGGAGAGGGAAACATCTGAAAAGGAATGATCGCCTCACTCACCGTCGGAGAGGGAACCATCTGGGATAACTTCTACTGAGTCTTCATCAGGAAAATCTGTTGGGAGTCGATTTAGCTGGACTAGAGAAGGCTTTGAAATATGTTTGAGAATTTTAACTGCATCTTTCCTGAAAGGTAAAGGTCAGTCATATGCAATGCATGATATGGATCAAGCAATGATGTTCTCACCATAAGTGAGATTTGTATGATATGATGCGTCTATGCATGCTATAATGATGTATGTGATGTTTTATGAACGTATGTTTTCGTCTAGGAAAGTAAATCCTTGACGGGTGCCGGGAAGTCATATCCTAGGCTGATGTTGAAGAATAAGCTTTTGCTTCCGCTGGGGATGATAGCTGCAAGAATACCGGTAGGAGAAGATGACTCCGTTGCGGAATAAACTTGGCGAATGGAAGATTCTGCGGGGAGGACAATACTCTAGCGACCATGCTGGGAAGCAATACTCTGTGGGAAGAGGGATGCCTTGCTGAGTGTTGATAATAATTTGCCGGGGATACCCTTGCTGTATAGGAGTATTGATAGACTTCGCTGGGGATAGGAAGACTTTGTCGACGACGCTCTTTCCGTGGCCTTTGGCTGAGGATAACCCAGTTATATCCTGTTAAGGAAATAACTCTTTAAATCAAGCCGGACGACGCGTTCGTGCTCTGCGAGGGGATAAGCTTCCAGAATCTACTGGGGATATGCTTATTGCTTGGGGATATGAATTCCAACCTTCCTGGGGAACTGGATGGACTCTCTTGGGGAAGTCTTGAACTATGTCGGGGAAGTGATTCCTTTGAATGTTAATGTGCCGCCGGGGAACAATCTTTAGACCAAGACTGCCGGGGATGCTTGCTAAGAATATATGTATGCTGCGGGGAATGTTGGGATCTGCTGGCGGATACCCAACTTCCTTAAGATTTGATAACTTTGCTTGAGGAAGAGTGCACTGACTGCTGACTTATTCTCTGGGGAATTAAGGTATACTGGTTATGTTCTTCAGCTGAACCTACCTTGGTACCTTGATGGGCAGAGCAATTAGATCGTTTAGACCACTCAGCATTGCCCCTGTTTCTGATGTGGGAGAGGAAGACCTATGAGGTGCTGATAGTTGTTGATGGACAACCTTCTTCTGGTAGGCAGGTGACAAGATGACAGGACATAGTCGTACGCTCTGATCCCTAACTTTTGCCTGGACTGCCCTTCCGGGTTTTCAGTCCACCGGGATACCCATTTTTGCCCAAGCCGCCTTTTCAGGTTTTCGACTTGCCGGGTGTACAGATTTTTTCATTTCATCCCTTATTTTGCCCGAACCCTTTTGGTTCGCCGGGAAGCCCTTATTTTTGCCTAGGTATGTCAACCTAGCGGGTCTTTGATTACGCGTAGTATCTTTTTCGACTATGTCCGTGCTCTCAGGATGTAGGGAGGTGCCCCTGTTGTAGCGTTGTGTCGCCATACCAGAAGATCTTTGTTTGATCGTCCAATGCCCCAAGTGATCCCGATGGAGGTTTGCCCCTGGCTGTTTGGCCTTTTGAGAGATTCTCTGAATCTTGACTTAATTGCCCCAGATGATGGACAATAATCACGTCTGCCCCTTGATTGGAAGTGCTTTTGTTCACTAGGTATTCATCGTGCGAATTTCCCTACTGTTCAAACAAATAGTCATATGCAAACAATGTTATATCAAAAATGCAAAGCTTATGTCTGTCTTGAAGATTTTGAAAATGCATTCTTTTTCATAAAACAAGTGAATGTTTGTAAAACATGATGTCAACTCCATATTTACCGTAGGCCTTAAGGAGTCAGGATACCTTTCGTAACAGTATGCTTTCGAACTAACCCATGCTTCAGCTAGGACTTTTAAGGGTTGTAACGTGGCCTGGTTCACGGTTTAAGAAACAAAGGATAAAGGCTCAAATTTTATTTGTACCCACCCGCTCTTCGTGATGTTCTCCAAACCTAAACTCAGCTGATCATACGTTAGACCTTGTTTGAGTCTTTGCTCTGATTTTCCGGTGATGATTCGGATGTTGATAACTTATTTTGAATAGGCAGTCATTTTTTGTTGAGGGTTTGTAAGACCTCTTTCTTTTTTATTTTGTTATCTCTGTTTTTTTTGCCTGAGTTGTTTCCTTTTTGGAATTACAGTCAGCGGGATGCCCCAGTTTCGTAAGTCCCCTTTATAGGTTTTGACTTTTTGGGTTTTTTATTTTTATTTTGAGAGATATAATGACTGCCTATCCTTGTGATTGTTCGGAACCATCACTGTCTTTTTTCGTAAGGACCTCTTTGGTGCCATTTGTTGCGCACTTGGATCAACTGAGTGAACTACCCTGCCCCAGGTTATGATTAAGGGTTTTAATTTTCGAAAAGAAAAACTCCTACTTCTTTGGCTCAGAGGGGTTGACGAGGGATTATCATCCTTATAACTCCAGTGTTTAGGGATTGAAATAATGCCTGTACCTCATCAGCGGGGTCTGTTCAAAAGCATACTGTAAAGATAGCGGTATCGTTTTCGTCATCCTCCCTCAAGAGGCTTAGAATTTTAGATCAAGAGTTGACATCAGAAAAAAATATGAAAATAATTTGCATTTAGTGAATACGAATATATTGTTTCAGAACAGACATATGCGATGCATTAATGAAATAACAACGTTTAACATGAGTAAATGTTTGAACAAAAGAAAATTGCTACTTGAACATTCGAATGAACAAAAATTTCTCAATCCTAGCCATGATTTGGCAAGGGAGCAGTGATCACGTGGGGAGTCTTGGGTACTTTAAACTGAATCTCTCCAGCGTCGATCATGTCTTGGATCTTATTTTTCAAGCTCCAACAATCATCTGTAGTATGCCCCAGGCTGTCAGAGTGATAAGCGCAGCGGGCGTTGGGGTTATACTTCGGTGACGTTGTATTTTGGCTCTTCGGAGCTTCTTTTAGAGTTACCAGCTTGGTCTCCAGCAACTGTGGCAATATCTGGGATAAGGTCATGCTGAGCCGAGTGAACTGCCTTCTCTCACTCTTTTGTTGGTTGTGATGTTGAACTTGTGACACTGGAGCCATTTGAGGAGCTCTCCCCTTACCTCCTTGTCTCAAAGGTGGTTGAACGATGACTGGCTTTTTGCCCTTAGACTTGTGCCCCAGTTGGTTGCCCTGAAGCAGTTGGTTGACGAGAAACCAGAGCTCATCTTGTCTTCGAGCTAACCCTTGAATGGCAGTCACCTGCCCCAGCATCTGGACCTTCAATGCATCCACCTCAGCTTGTAGGTGTTTCAGCCTTTCATCCTCAGCACTGTTCCTGACAAAGGTCTCCATGAGAAGTGTCCTTAGCTCTTCCTGCCCTTGGATAGATTCAGGAGGATTTTCCCGAACCTGGTCTCTTGAGCAAGAAAGTCCTGGTTGTCTTGTTGGGAAGCCATTGCTGAAATAAACAGCGGGAAAGGTAAGTGACCTGCAACAAGGGTACCTGTCATGCAATGATATGTATGATATGCATGCAATGTTTTCAAGGACCTCGCAGGGTAAACAAGAAAATTGGTTAGAATTTGGGTCCGGTAGTTTGATTGACGGAACTGCATATTATTGAGAGTCCTTCTTCAAAGGGTCAAAGGCTCACCATATCCAGTGGGTCATAGCCCCTGACTTTAGTCATCATGTCTGGTTTTGATTTCCAAACAACCTTGGTTAAGGGAACCTTCTTCAAGAGTCAGAGCTCACCATATCAAGTGGGTCATAGCCCCTGACTACTTTGTCTAGAGGAAAATAAATCCTCTTTGCCCCTTGCTGGGATAGTTGATTCACCGTGACCTGCATCACAAGCCCTTGAGATCCTTGAAATGGATTAGTTTTTTATGTAGGATGTATGCAATGGTATGATGTCATGGTATGCATGGGGTAATGTTAGTAACCCTGTTATGAGTCCCAATTAAGGACTGCAAACAAAACCTGCAAGAAACTTAAGTAAAACCTGTTATGAGTCCTAATCAAGGACTATAAACGAAACCTGCAAGAAACTTAGTAAACCTTGTTATGAGTCCTAATTAAGGACTAAAACAAGACCTGCAAGGAATTCAATAAACCCTGTTATAAGTCCTAATTAAGGACTATAAACAAAACCTGCAGGAAACTCAAGTGTCAGACAACAAGTATGCAAATAGTCAAGTACGAAGGCACACAAGTCACACAAGAGAAGCCCTTAGAGTTTAGGCCAGCATGGGGTATGGGTATTACCCTCTTGAAGTTGGTGGGCTCAACCTGTCCTATTAGAAGTAACCGGGTTCTAAGGGTCCCAATATCACGGGATTGCTTTCATTGTTCATCGTTTCGATTTAGCCACTGAACTGGCGACCGAAATATTCCAGGAAAGCAACCCTCAATTGAGCGTAGTATCGAGTATCAACCAACCTCGGACTGCACCAAAGTCAGTTATCTCACTACCCTAAAGAGGCCAAGATAGTTCAATTAAGGTTCCTAAGGTCTGTTGATGCTTCACGACACCACGCGGAGGCCCCGTACTCTCCTTGACTAAACTCAAGGGTTACCGGTACACACCAAAGTGCCACATCAACGTAGCAGACTGTTTCAACCATGTCGGTATACCCCGCACAGTTCCCTCACAACCTTGTTGCTACTTTCTAAGAAGGTATCCCCCAGATCCGGGTTAGGATCTATAGAACTCCCAAGCAACCCACAATAGTAAAGCAAGCAAAGCAATACAATTGAAAACATAGTTATGACCTAGCCCTAAGGTACACCTCACTTTAAGTTTGGTCCCCAGCAGAGTCGCCAGTTCTGTGATCGGTGGATCTGGAACTGACTGTTTAACGCTGGTTCGCGAAATGTCGCGGAAGCAAGAGTCGCCACCGTCTTTTATTTTCTCCAAATGGAAAGGACAAAAGCACAGAAAAATTCCTTAAAGAGATTGCTCTCGGTTCGGGAGGTAGATTATAGAAAGGGAAGGTGTTAGCACCCTTTCTATCCATGGTTATCCATGGGCTCTTAGATACTTGCTCAATGTGTTTTCAAAAATGTTTGCTTGCTTTTCAATTGTGGGTTTAAAAAAAGTTTCTTTGAAAAATTTCAGTTCGACTCGTACGTCAGAGTGTTTGAAAAATTTGCTTTGAAAGCCTTTGAAAATGTGTTGGTGTGAAAAGATTTTGTTTTGTTTGAAATTAGAGCAAGTATCCTTGAGAACCTACCTACCCTAAGGAATTCGTCTGTGTAGATGTCCTTTAGAGTAGTGCCATCCCACCATTGAGAGGTAGGTAGCACCACCGTTGGAGGTGTTTGGGTCAATTCGAGTTTGTAGGGACATGGTGATCACCAGAGCAATGGGAAGACGCCTTAGAAGCTACCCTCATGCCAGGTTCCCGGATCATGAGGACTTACTAAGACGTCCTCTACTCGACGATCACCTTTCGAAAGGCAACAGTGAGGCGTACTCTAGAGGTGGTGTGTGCGATTTGTGTGTCATTTTCATTGATATTTGTCTTGTCATGTTTATTGTGATCTACGCTTGATTTTAATTGAGTCCATTCATTCTTGCATGCTTATTTAACAGTTAAAATATTTGCGGGAAGATAAATCTAAACTATTACAAACGGCGCGGGTCCACATCGCCAAAATTAAACCGGACCCGATTTAACGGAAAGTAAATAAAGCAAATTAAAAGTGCGAAAAATTTAAGTTACAACGCTTTGGGAGAGATACATAATTATTTAAGCAATAAAGTAAATGCGCGAAATAAAATAATTAAAACAATGGGCGTTGGACCCTTTTGCAAAATTAAAATTAATAAGAAATTAAAATTAAAAATTAAAAGAAAATGTTTTTTAGTATTTTGGTGTTTTTTAAGATTTAATGGAAAAAAGAGAATTAATTATAATTAACATAAAATGTCAAACCCTAAATCTATTTATTTTTGAGTTATTAAGAAAAATATTGAATTTTTAACCTATTTAAACCTAAGTTAATTTACATGCATTTTTTAATTTATGAAAATAAATAGAATAAATATTATTATTATAAAAAAAAGGAAATTAAAAGGAATAAAATTAACAATTAAACCTAAATTCTATATTTTTGGATTTTTGGTTATTAAAAAGAATTAAAGTTAAAACCTATTTAATACTAAATATTTACATGCAATTTATTTATGAAAATAATTAGATAAATAAATATTATATTTTGCCTTTTCTGTTTTTTGTGCATTTTTATATTTTGTAAAGAAATAATTAATTAATTTATCAAATAAAGAAAATAAAATCATTATTGAAAATAAAATAAAAAAATGTATAGAGAAGCAAACCAGGGGGGTTTTCTGTCCCAACATGGAGGTATGGATCCAATAATTTAGGCCCAATAAGCTGGAAATTCGCTGACTTTCCCAGGTTCCATGTGGCAATGTTGACCAGGGTTTATGGTGTTCTTCAATCCCAGCCTTTGATTTGGATTTGTTGGACGCGTGGACCTTTGGATTTTGAGGCATATGGTACGTCTACGTCACTGAAGCTGCATGGGAAACACTATGGAAAAATAATATAGAAAGTTATACAGACCTGGGACTCGAACCCAGGTCTTGGACATTACAAGGCAACACCTGTACCACTAAGCCATCACTGCGCGTTTATCATATAAATAACAAATAAATGATATAAAGAAAGCAAACGTTTAGTGGATTGGAACGCGCGAAAATTTAAATCAGCGAATCACCGTCTGCCAACGCATCGTCGTCTCCATTGTCCTTGAAACAAAACTCATTGAGCAACGGTTTTCACAGCGTTGCGTTAGGCAGGTTTACAGAAAATAGCGACTAGCGCTATAGGGTCAATAAATTAGGCGCGAGTAGGGATTCTTCTTCGTCTCTAGGCGCTGAGTCCAACCATGGTGGTCTTAAGGGCTAATTTTACTGTATTGCAAAAGCCCTATTTTGACATTCTGCAAACCCTAAATATTAAACATGGTGAAATCGCGTGGAGAGCACCAAAACAAAATCAAATGGTACAGTTAGCATCAGAAAACATCAATGAGTAACAATCCATAAACAAAATGCAATGATCATGCTCCAAAATCAAAATACGATTAGGCAATTTTCTGGGTGCAGTTCACGTTCAATGTACCAATTCTTGAGGTTTGAATTGATGGTAGGGATTGGAATACGTTCAGGGATTGCCAAGGAAGCTATTGGAATGAATATTAGGGCTTGAGTCGACCTAGAACCTGCTTTTCAGTTTTTGAACTTTTGGAGAATTTTTCTAAGTTTGTAATGTATTCTTGAGCGCAGCTTTTTGTCTGTAAGGATTAGGGTTGTATTCCTGGTTATGTAATGAGCATATTAGGTTAAGAAAATTGCATAAAATCCATGGCCATAATGGTTTTCAATATTTGATTTCTTAAGGATCTTTTCCATATCTTTTCATGTGCATTTTTGTTCAATCATGCCAATCAGCTCCAAATCTTTCCCCATTTGTATTTACACGAAATATTGAGTATCAAACATGCATAAAAAGATTGGTTAAGGCAATTTTGATATTTTTCATGTATTTAATTGATTTAATTGAATTAATATAAATAAAAATCCAAATAAATAAATAAAAAATGAGAAAATACTTCCCTTTGGGCCAAGTGGTCGTGCATATGCTTAGAATGATGAATCATGGGAGAAAAATGGGCCCATTAGCAAATTTAGGTCATTTGGATCAAAGTTGACTTTTCAAAATATCCAAAAATTTCCCAACTTCCACAAGGCATAACTTGCTCAATTTTTAAGCTTTTCTCATGTTCTTGGACATTTTGGAAAGGTCTTTGAGTCCTTTAACCAATTCCTTTGGTCCCATGTCATTTTGATTTACCAATCCCAAGTTATGGCCTTTGACTTAAAGTCCCTTTTTGTTGACTTTTGAAAATGACCTATAATGTTGAAATTGATAACTTTTTGTGAGAGCATTTCTTGGACTTGGAGTATGAAGATGAGTTGTAGGAAATGTCTTTCTCTTCAAAATGAGCTTTGGATGGAATTTTTCTGATAATCCATGTGAAAGTTATGCCCTGGTCAATTTCAGTTGACTTTTTCAACTGTCCAAATATAGTAACTTTTGCATCTTTGATGATTTCTGAGCCAAATTTTGAGAATCATGATCAAGCATTGACCAAATGATGTTTGTGGCTTCAAAATGATATGTTGACCAAAAATTTGAACTTTTGACTGCCAAATGACCATTTTGCCCCTACAGTTGACTGTGGTGCAATCTAGGGTTTTGACTGTGCAATTTTGAGCTGAATGCCTTGAAACTTGATATGAGAATACTTGACCATGTTTGTAGGCAGGTGAGACTTGATTGGGCCTTTGGAAACTTCCTTTTCTTAATCAGAACACAAACCCTAGTTTTGACTGTATGGGAGACTGTTGCACTGTGCAACCCTTAGGGAATTTGTGACTTGGCTTGGCAATTTCTTGGAGAACATGGGAGGGCAAATTTTGGGGTGCAACAAACATGAAGCCCGCTCAGGTACTCCCTCATTTATTAAAACTGAATCTTACCAGTTTGAAGGAAGTGCCAAAGAACCCTAACACCTCCTCTCCATACTACCACTCCAATGCCAAATGTGCTTACCATTCTGACAGTGTTGGGCACGATACCAATAATTGTTGGGCGCTTAAGAACAAAATTCAGGACCTGATTGATGCTAAAGAAGTAGAATTTGATGCTCCTGAGAAGCCCAATGTTATATCTGCTCCGATGTCCAAACACGACCACAATGTTCATGCCGTTTTAGAAGACCTCCATGTTACTGATGTGACCGATCTTTTGACTCTGTTGTTAGTGATTAAATAGAAGTTGATGAGAGTCGGGATATTCCCAGGCTGCGGGAAGGACTGTTATTTTTGTTTGAACATACGAGCTGACTGCCCAATGTTTAAGTCAGGTGTCCAACGCCTGATGGATACCCAAGAGATACTTTTCCAGAAAACCCCTGTTGATACCTTCAATCCTGTTACTCTTGCTACTTTTGCTACTTCAACCAACGATATTGCGATCATAACCATTTTCGACAATCCTCCCAAGTCTTGCAAAAGGCCTGTCAGGATTACAACCAACTCTAAGTGTGTACCATTAAAGATCACCATGTCGGGACCTGTCCCGTACCAATCCAGCAAAATGATACCATGGAACTATGAGGGAGAAATCTTCTACCATGGTATCAAACAAATTGAGGCAGTCCAAGAGAATTATGAAGAAGAAAACCCTGATATAGGGAACATTGCGGGTACAAGCAAGATAACCCGCAGCGGCCGGATCTTTTCTCCGGAGATTGCTCCCCCTCGAGCAGTTTTCGGACCCTTGAAAGCTTCTGTACCTGTTGGACCATCTGTGCAAGGCCCAATGATTGAAGAATTGGATACTCCTGAAGTAAGAACATCTGCTGATACTACCAATAAGGGTAAGGGGATACTAGAAGTGTCTGTCAGGACGAAGGCTCATGCTGTGGTTATCCCCGAAACGACTCAGAAAGAAATGGATGAAATCTTGAAAATAATCAGAAAAAGTGACTACGACGTTGTGGACCAGCTAGGGCAGAACCCTTCTAAAATTTCAATGTTGGCTCTTCTACTCTGCTCTGAGGCCCATGCTAAGGCCCTGATCAAATTCTTGAAGGCGGCACATGTACCCCAAGAGACTTTGGCTGACCAGTTTAAGGAGTGTGTGGCCGGTCTTACTGCTGATAATGGCCTAGGCTTTTCCGATGCTGATTTAACCCCCAAAGGAAGGAAACACAATGACGCGCTACATGTTTCAGTTGAATGCAGGGGAACCACCCTCGCACATGTCTTAGTTGATATTGGTTCTTCCTTGAACGTGCTGCCGAAGAAAGCCTTAGACCGTTTGGACTATGAAGGGCTGACCCTCAAACCTAGTAACATCGTTTTTAGGGCCTTTGATGGGTCCAAAAGAATGGTTCATGGAGAGGTTGATATTCCCATCAAAGTAGGCACCAAAGTTTTCAACTCCACCTTTTACGTGATGGACATCCGTCCTTCATACTCGTGTTTGTTAGGAAGACCGTGGATCCATTATGCCGAGGAAGTTACCTCCTCTTTGCACCAAATGCTGAAATATCCTGTTAAGGGTAAGATTATAACAGTGCACGGTGAGGAAGAGTACATGATAAGTCATCTCAATTCCTTCCGCTATGTGGAGTTGGATGGTGAGTTCATCGAAACGCCATTCCAACATTTTGAGGAAGTTTCCCCTGAGGTAGCAGTTGCAAAGACAATGGTTGAGGTGCCTGTCGTTCCCAAGCACGTATCTAGGATGGCATCTCTCAAGGACACAGAGGCTGTAATTAAAGAAGGGAATAGTACAGTATGGGGGCAATTGCCTGACTTTCCCCATAAGACGAACAAGTTTGGGTTAGGGTTCACTGCTGCAGGAAAAAAGGCTATGCGTCGCTCCAAGGCCGGAGGACCACCCGTCAAGATCTCTCACCATGGAATCAATGTTGTAGAAGATGAAGATGAAGAGAGCCACTTTGAAGATTGGATCTTTCCGACCGTCGGAGGGGGTTTGAGCAACTGGGAAGCAAAGGATTTTATTCCCATCACCTTTATCAACCAGTAATTTTATCTTTGAACAATTTCCCATTTATGGTCTGTAATAACTAAACAATTCGCACACTATTTTCACCTCATGCCTTGCCCGGGGCATGTAGGTCCATTTGTAAGGGCTTGATTTTCTTCATTATCATATGCCATGTTTTAATGAATCATTGGACGTTTTTCATCTATAAACTGTTGTGTTCGTTTTATTTCCTTTTGCATTTTGTTTGTTTAAGGATGGCTATCCCTTACACACACCCATACTCACAAATGCAGGTACCCATCCACTCCGGATTCCATGGGTGACTATTCTGCTTTAGCCTTCGATAACTCTGAAGATCTGGTCAATCATGCTGAGTACGAAGTTGACGAAGATTGTGAAGTACCAGGAGAGTTAGCCAGACTTTTGCAGCAAGAAGAGAGGGCCATTCTGCCTCATGAAGAATTGCTAGAAACCATCAACTTGGGGACAGAGGAAGACATGAAAGAAGTAAAAGTGGGTGCCAACCTAGAACCAAGTGTCAAGGAGCGCTTAGTGCAGTTGTTGAACGAATATGTTGAAATCTTCGCCTGGTCTTATGAAGACATGCCGGGACTAGACACAGATATCGTGGTTCACCGTCTCCCTACAAGAGAAGACCGTCCACCGATCAAGCAAAAGGTCCGCCGAATGAGGCCTGACATGTCTGAGAAGATTAAGGCTGAGGTTATGAAGCAATTCAACGCTGGTTTTCTGGCTGTTACTTCCTATCCACAATGGGTGGCTAACATTGTGCCCGTGCCTAAGAAGGACGGCAAAGTCAGAATGTGTGTAGATTATCGAGATTTGAACAGAGCTAGCCCTAAAGACGATTTTCCACTACCACACATCGACATCTTGGTTGACAATACAGCTCAGCACAAAGTATTTTCTTTCATAGATGGATTCTTGGGATACAACCAGATCAAAATGGCCCCCGAGGACATGGAGAAAACTACTTTTGTCACGCAATGGGGTACCTTCTGCTACAAGGTGATGCCATTCGGACTAAAGAATGCAGGGGCAACCTATCAACGCACCATGGTAGCTTTGTTTCATGATATGATACATCATGAGATCAAAGTTTACATAGACGATATGATAGCTCGATCACAGACAGAAGAAGAACACCTTGATCATCTGCAAAAGCTGTTTTCCAGGTTGAAGGAGTATAAGCTCAGACTAAACCCAAGCAAGTGCACTTTTGGGGTTAGGTCTGGTAAACTTTTGAGATTTATTGTCAACAACAAAGGCATTGAGGTTGATCCAGTTAAAGTAAAGGCTATACAAGAAATGCATGCCCCCGGAACTGAAAAGGAGGTTAGAGGATTCTTGGGACGCTTGAATTATATTGCCAGGTTCATCTCTCACCTGACATCTACCTGTGAGCCAATCTTCAAGCTGTTGAAGAAAGATCAGGTGGTTGAATGGAACAATGATTGTCAAGTTGCTTTTGATAAGATCAAGGAGTATTTGCTAGAACCTCCTATTCTGATGCCACCCGTCGAAGGAAGGTCGTTAATCATGTATCTGACTGTTTTGGATAACTCAATAAGGTGCGTATTGGGCCAACATAACGAGTCTGGACAAAAAGAGCATGCCATTTATTACCTTAGCAAAAAGTTTACCGACTGTGAGACTCGCTACTCACTGCTCGAGAAAACTTGATGCGCTTTGGTATGGGCTGCTCGCCGGCTAAGGCAGTATATGTTGACTCATACCACTTTGTTGATTTCCAAGATGGATCTTGTTGTACCCCAAAATTTTCCCTCCCATATTCTTCAAGATTAAGCTTCCAAATCTCTCAAGGGTTGCATAGTCCAATGGCCTCCTAACAGTCAAAAATTAGGGTTTTGGTTCTGGAAAAGAAATTGAAGCTTCCAAGGGTCCAAACAAGTCCCACATGTCTATAAACATTGTCAAGCATCCATATGTCAAGTTTTAGGACTCACAGCACCAGATTGCACAATCAAAAACCCTAATTGCCCTACAGTCAACTGTAGGGGCAAAATGGTCATTTGACAGTCAAAAGTCAAAATTTTTGGTCAACATCTTATTTTGAAGCCACAAACATCATTTGATCAATTCTTGATCATGATTCTCAAGGCATGGCTCAAAAAGTCTCAAGATGCAAAAGTTTCTATTTTTGGACAGTTGTAAAAGTCAACTGCAAATTGACCAAGGCATAACTTCCGTATGGTTTATCAGAAAAATTCCATCCAAATCTCATTTTAAAGAGAATGACATTTCCTACAACTCATCTTCACACTTCAAGTCCAAGAAATTCTCTCACAAAAAGTTATCAATCTCAACATTATAGGTCATTTTCAAAAGTCAACAAAAAGGCACTTTAAGTCAAAGACCATAACTTGAGATTGGTAAATCAAAATGACATGGGACTAAAGGCATTGGTTAGAGGACTTCAAGACCTTTCCAAAATGTCCAAGAACATGATCAAAGCTTAAAAATTGAGCAAGATATGCCTTGTGGAAGTTGGGAAATTTTTGGGAATTTTGAAAAGTCAACTTTGCTTCAAATGCCTCAAAAATGCTAATGGGCCTCAATTTCTTCCATGAATCCTTATCCAAAGGCTATGCACGACCCATTGACATCCAAGGGAGTTATTTTCTTATTTTTAATTAATTAATTGAATTTTTAATCTTATTTATTCATTTAATTAAAATCAATTATGAGAAAAATACTAAACCATGTTTTTCAAATCTTTTTGTGCATAGAATTCACTCAATATTTCGTGCACCATTCAATAAGGAAAGATTCAATATGATTGGCAATGATTGGCATAAAAAAGGATTGAAAAAGATTGGAAAAAGATATGGAAGATCAAATATTCAAAAGCATTAATTCAAGGACTTTGGGCTTGGTCTTTCTGACCTAATTCCTTCCACATACATATGCAAACATAAACCTAATGCCATAGGACAAGAAGCTGCGCTGCAAGATCAAGAACACATTGCAATTTTTTTCACAAAATATCAAAAACTGTTTTCATACTTATAAGGCAATTCAAGGCTTAAGAAGTATTCCAAAAGCTTGCTGACACCTCCAGGAAACGATTCCAATCGAAACCAAGTCTCCACGCACAAGGAATTGGTAGAACATATTCGCTTTTCTGTCAAAATTATTCATAATCGTATTTTGAATTCCATGCATGATTAATGTCTTTTAATGGTTGATTTACACTAACATGATCTCTCTGAAGCTATTGGTACCATCCAATTGAATTATAGGCGCCTGTACAAGAATCCACCATGAAAGCTTTTTAGGGTTTCAGAGCTCCATATTTGGGGTTTTACGTATATGGTAAAATTAGGCAACGAAACCTGTACCAATGGACTCGTGACATTCCAACGAAGCCAAATCACCCATCGCGCCCTTTTTATGCTTGCTTAAATCCTAATCGCTATTTTTCAGGTTGAAGCTTAGTGGGGGTTTAAAACCCCCGCTATCTAGTGGTTATTTTCAGGCAAAACGAAGAAACAAGGAAGGAGACGCTGAGGTGTTGAACTGTGGTTGGACCATTCAAAGTTTGGCGCGTTTTTTCAATTGTCCAGCATAATACTCATTGTTCTCTTATAATATTCACGTTCCATTATAATATCAAGATAACGCGTTGGCTCAGCTGGTTGGTGTGTTGTCCTTCAGGTATTGGGACCTGGGTTCGATTCCCAGGTCCCCCCACTTATTCATATATTTTTTTCTTAACGTGCTTCTGTGCAGCCTTCATTCAAAGGAGCATCATGCATCCCAATGCCTTTGCTTGCCACGCGCCCAGGAGATCAATCTGAAGGTCGGATAATGCAGCCCACCATACACACTCAGTCAACCACATGTACGCAAGCATAGAAAGTCAATATGGCCAGATTTCAGTGGGCCTAATTGCTTCAACAACACCTCCATAATTGGGCCAGAAACCCCCTTTGTTTGTATTCTTCTTTCTAATTTTCTCCTTTCTTTTTTAATTCTTTTTTCAATTTGTTTTAACTATTTTAGTAAATTCACAAAAATAATTCTTTACAATATAAAAATCAGAAATCAAAAATAAAAATATGTTTATTTAATACTTATTTCATTAATATTTTTTGTAAATAAACTTAATAATCAACTTAGTAAAATTAGGTTAAAATTTTAATGTTTTTTTTCTTAAATAAACTAAAATATGTAGAAATTAGGTTTTTAGCATTTTTTTTTCTTTTTTTTAATAAATAATTTCTTCTTATTCTTATTATTATTAATTATTAATTATTTTGTAAATAAACATGTCATTAATTAATTAGGGTAAATTAGGTTAAAAACATAAACATTTTTCTTTAATAATTAAAAACAATTTAGAACTAGGGTTTTATTTAATTTGTAATTTTAATTAATTCTCTTTATTTCCATTAAATACAAAAAAAAAACATAAAAAATAATTTCTTTTCTTTATTTAATCATTAATCAATTTGTAATTTCAATTTAATTTCTTTAAAGGGTCCAACGCCCTCACATATTCGATTCTAATTTCTTTTCGCGCGTTTGTCTTTATTTTTTTGTTTCAAGTATTATGTAATTGTTCAAAACCTTGTAATAGTAATTAGGACCTTTACTTTCCGCATTTTATTCAAAAAACGGGTCTTTGTTAATTTGGCGATGTATAGACCCGCGCCTTGTAATAGCGTAGGACTTTTATTTTCCGCATTTTAATTCCCGCACCCTTTAAACTGTTAATCACATGAAAGAATGAATGGCCCAAATAAAATCAAAGCGTAGCTCACCCAATGCATGATCAAGATAAAACATAACTGAAAATGACACACTATTCACACACCACTCTTAGGGTACGCCTTATTGTTGCCTTGCCCCTCGAAACGTGGTCGTCGAGTATAGGAAGTTTTAGTAAGTCCTCATGTCCATGAACATGGCATGGGGATAGCTTCTAAGGTGTCCTACTATTGCTCTGGTGACCACACTGTCCCTACAAACGAATTGACCCGAACACCTCCAACGGTGGTGCTACCTACCTCTCAATGGTGGGATGGCACTACCTTAAGGACATTTACACAGCCTAATTCCTTAGGGTAGGTAGATGACTCATAGATACTTGCTCTATTCAAAAACAAATCAAAAAACTCTTTTCACACCGACACTTTCAAAAAAGCTTTCAAAAACAATTTTTCAAACACTCTTGAGGACTGATACAAGAGTCATTCTGAAACTTTCAAAGAAACTTTTTCAAAACCCACTCACAATTGAAAAGCAAACATTTTGAAAACACAATGAGCAAGTATCTAAGAGCCCATGGATAACCATGGATAGAAAGGGTGCTAACACCTTCCCTTTCTATAAATCTACCTCCCGAATAGAGAAACTAATCTCATAAGGAATTTTGATGTGCTTTTGTCCTTTCCATATTGGAGAAAATAAAAGACGGTGGCGACTCTTGCTTACCGCGACATTTCGCGAACCAGCATTAAACAGTCAGTTCCAGATCCACCGATCACAGAACTGGCGACTCTGCTGGGGATACTTAAAGTGAGGTGTACCTTAGGAATAGTTCATTATCATGTTTTCAATTGCTTGCCTTGCTTGATTTAATATTGTGGGTTTGCCTTGGAGTTACATAGATCCTAACCCGTATCTGAGGATACCCTGTTAGGTAGCATAAGCTGTGAGGGACCTGTCCGGCGTAGACCGACATGGGTGAAGCAGTGGCTACGTTGGTGTGGCATCTTGGTCTGTACCGATATCCCTTGTGTCGCAACGAGGAGAATATGGGTCTTCTGAGGAGTTATTAAGCACCAACCGACCTTAGAACCTTAAATGACCCAACTTGGCCAATAGAACAGTAGCAGTATGCTACGCCCATTGAGGCTAAACTCTCGTGATGGTTCTGGCCGCAAGAAAAGATTGCGATGCTGGAGTTATGACCGATTGAGGGTAGTCAGTGATATTGGGATCCTCTAGAACCCGGTTACTTCTGATAGGACAGGTCTTAACCCACCAATTTCAAGAGGGTAATACCTAGACCCCATGCTGGCCTAAACTCTAAGGGCTTTCTGGTGTGACTTGTGTGCCTTAAAACTTGACTATTTGCATGCTTGTTATCTGACACTTGAGTTTCTTGCAGGTTTTGTTTACAGTCCTTAATTGGGACTCATAACAGGGTTTACCTACATTATCCCATGCATAGCATAACATCATACCATTGCATGCATCCTGCATAAAGACTAACCCGTTTCAAGGATCTCAAGGGCTTGTGATGCAGATCATGATGAATCAGAATGTCTAGCAAGGGGCAAAGGGGATTTATTTTCCCCTAGCCAGGTTGATGATCTGAGTCAGAGGCTATGACCCACTTGACATGGTGAGCCTTGACTCTTGAAGAAGGTTCCCCTAACCAAGGTTGTTTGGAAATCAAAACCAAGACATGATGACTAAAGTCAGGGGCTATGACCCACTCGATATGGTGAGCCTTGACTCTTGAAGAAGGACTCTCCACAACCTGCAATGCCTTCCATCAAGTTACAAAATGCAGATTCTAACAAATTTTTTTCTTGTCTACCCCGCGAGATCCTTGAGAACATTGCATATATATACATACATATCATTGCATAACAGGTACCATTTTGACATGTCACTTACCATCTCCGCTGTTTATTTCAGCAATGGCTTCCCAAAAAGATAACCAAGGTCTTCATGCTCAAGAGACTCAGTTCAGGGAGATCTTCCTAAGCCTATCCAAGGGGCAAGAAGAGTTAAGGACACTCCTTATGGGGAATTTGGCCAAGCAAAGTCCCGAAGATGATAAGGACGAACGACTGAAACGTCTACAAGCTGAGGTAGACACATTGAAAACCCAGATGCTGGGGCAAAGGGCTCTCATCCAAGGTTTAGCTCGGGAGCAAGAAGAGTTGAGGACCATGATCAGTCAACTCCATCAAGACAGATACAACATGAAGCAATCAGTCCAAGTCAGGGACCAAGTCATTAATCAGCCTCCAAGAAGTCAAAGGTTTGGTTTAATGAACGGGCCTCTCCAAGCGGCTACTACTTCACAGGTCCAACAACGACCTCACCAAGAACAACGGGCTGACCAGAGCAAGCCAGACAAGCCTAAAAGGCAGTTCACCAAGCTCAACGTGTCACCGTCTCAAGCTTTACAACAATTGTTGAGGTTGAATTTGGTGACGTTAAGGGACCCTCCTAAGAATCTCAACACAACCTCCCTAAAGTACAATCCTGAGGAAAGATGTGTATACCACTCTGACAATCCAGGACATGACACCGACGACTGCTGGGCTCTGAAGAATAAGATCCAAGACCTGATTAATGAAAGAGCTGTGGATTTCACCCAGATGGGCCAGGCTGAATGCTCCTGCCATCCCTACAAGATGCACCAGTCGAAGTAACAAGCCCTGAGACTAGAAGACTTTTGTTCATTAGAATTTTTCAAGTTGTTATTTTCTTTTGATTGTTCAAACATTTATTCATGTTAAACATCGTTATTTCATTAATGCGCTACACATGTCTGTTTTGAAGTAATTATTTCGTATTCACTATTTAAAATTGCATTCATTTTTTGTGATGTTCAATGTTCGATTAATAATTCTAAGCCTCTTGAGGGAGGATGACGAAAACGATACCGCAATCTACAGTATGCTTTTGAACAGACCCCGCTGATGAGGTACAAGCATTGTTTCAATCCCTAAACACTGGAGTTATAAGGAAGATAATCCCTCGTCAACCCCTCTGAGCCAAAGAAGTAGGAGTTTTTTCTTTTCGAAAATTAAAACCCTTTATCATAACCTAGGGCAGGGTAGTTCTCTCAGTTGATCCAAGTGCATAACAAATGGCACCAAACAGGTCCTTACAAAAAAAAGACAGTGATGATTCTGAATAATCATAAGGATAGGCAGTCATTATATCTCAAAAAATAAAAACCCAATAAGTCAAAACCTATGAAGGAGACTTACAAAACTGGGGCATCCCGCTGACTGTAAATACAAAAAGAAACAGTTCAGGCAAAAAACAGGGATAATGAAATCAAAAAGAAAGAGGTCCTACAAACCCTCAACAAAAAAGGAAATGACTGCCTATTCAAATAAACGTTCAACATCCGAACCATCACTGGAATTTCAGAGCAAAGACTCAAACAAGGTCTAACGCAGGATCAGCTGAGTTTAGGTTTGAAGAACATCACGAAGAGCGGGTGGGTACAAGTAAATTTGAGCCTTTATCCTTTGTTTCTTAAACCGTGAACCAGGCCACGCTACACCCTTAAAAGTCCTAGTTGAAGCATGGGTTAGTTCGAAAGCATATTGTTACGAAAGGTATCCTGACTCCTTAAGGCTTGCTATAAAATATTGAGTCGACATCACATTTTACAAAATTTGCTGGTTTTACTGAAAAAATGCATTTTTCAAAAAAACTTCAAGACAGACATAAGCTTTGCATTTTTAACATAACTTTGTTTGCATATGACTTTTTGTTTGAACAGCATAGAAATTCTCACGACGAATGCCTAATGAACAAAAGCACCTCCAATCAAGGGGCATGGCCTGATCATCGTCCATCATCTGGGGCAGTCCAATCAAGATTCAGGGAATCTCTCAAGATGCCAAACAGCCAAGGGCAAACCTCCGCCTGAGCCACTTGGGGAATTGGACATGAATTCCCAGCAACAAATCTTGCATGACCAAACATCTTCGGGTAGCGTGGCAACACAATAACAGGGGCACCTCCCTACATCCTGAGAGCATGGACATAGTCGGAAAAAATAATACGCGTAATCAAAGACCCGCTAGGTTGACACACCTAGGCAAAAATAAGGGCTTCCCGGCGAACCAAAAAGGTTCGGGCAAAAATAAGGGATGAAAATGAAAAATCCGTACACCCGGCAAGTCGAAAACCTGAAAAGGCGGCTTGGGCAAAAATGGGTATCCCGGTGGACTGAAAACCCGAAAGGGAGGTCCAGGCAAAAGTTAGGGATCAAAAGCGTATGACTATGTCCCGACATCTTGTCACTTGCTTACCAGAAGAAGACTGGTCAAATCGGCAGTTATCAAGATCTCCACAGGTACCTTCTCCCACAGGAACTGGGGCAATAAGAATTGTCTAAGCGATCTGGTTGCTCTGTCCACCAAGGTACCAAGGTAAGTTCGGCTGAAGAACGCAACCAAGATATCTTAACTCCCCAGAGAGTGAGCAAGCAAGTCAATACGCTCTCCCCAAGCGGAGTTATCCTGTCAGCCTTAAGGAAGTTGGGCATCCTCCAGCAAATATCAAACATTCCTCAACAGAGTACACAAACATTCCTAACAAGCATCCCCGGCAGTCTTGATCTAAGATTGTTCCCCGGCGGTATACCAGACATTCAGCGGAGCCACTTCCCCAATATATCTCAAAGATTTCCCCAGGAGAGTCCAGTCTGAAGATTTCCCCAGGAAAGCTGAATCATCTCCCCAACAGGAAGCTCATCCCCATTAGATTCTGGAAGCTTCCCCCCTGCAGAGCACGAACGCGTCCCCCGGCTTTATTCAAAGGTTATTTCCCTACCAGGATATAACTGGGTTATCCTCAGCCAATAACCAGGGAAAGATCGTCCCCGACAAAGTCTTCCTATCCCCCAGCGGAGTTCATCATATTCTTCAACAAAACTCAACAATGGTATCCCCAATGGAGTTCTCATTCATCTCAGCGAAGCACCTCTCCTCCCACAGAGTATTGTTCCCCAGCAAGATCGCTAGAGTAGTTATTCCCCACAGAGTAATCTCTTCATCAAGTTTATTACCCAACGAAGTCATCTTCTCCTACCGGTTCATTCTTGCAATCTTCATCCCCAGCGGAAACGAAGAACTCTCTTCAACCATCAGCCCAGGATTTAACTCCCGGCATTCATCAAGGATATATTTTCCTAGACGAAAATACATTCAAAAACATCACATACATCATGATACATGCATAAACGCATCATATCTTACAATCTCATTTATGTTGAGAACATCATTGCTTGATCCATGGCATGCATTACATACAACTGACTTTTACATTTCAGGAAAGATCCAGTTAAGTTCTCAGCTATTCCAAGACCTTGCCTGGTTCAGTTAAATCGACTCCTAAAGATTTTTATGATGCCGATCCAGTCAAAGGCCTTCTCTGGTTCAGTTAAATCGATTCCTAAAGATTTTCCTGATGAAGACCCAGTTGAAGATTCCAAGACCTTGCCTGGTTCAGTTAAATCGACTCCTAAAGATTTTTCTGATGCCGATCCAGTCAAAGGCCTTCTCTGGTCCAGTTAAATCGATTCCTAAAGATTTTCCTGATGAAGACCCAGTTGAAGATTCCAAGACCTTGCCTGGTTCAGTTAAATCGACTCCTAAAGATTTTTCTGATGCCGATCCAGTCAAAGGCCTTCTCTGGTCCAGTTAAATCGATTCCTAAAGATTTTCCTGATGAAGACCCAGTTGAAGATTCCAAGACCTTGCCTGGTTCAGTTAAATCGACTCCTAAAGATTTTTTTGATGCCGATCCAGTCAAAGGCCTTCTCTGGTCCAGTTAAATCGATTCCTAAATATTTTCCTGATGAAGACCCAGTTGAAGATTCCAAGACCTTGCCTGGTTCAGTTAAATCGACTCCTAAAGATTTTTCTGATGCCGATCCAGTCAAAGGCCTTCTCTGGTCCAGTTAAATCGATTCCTAAAGATTTTCCTGATGAAGACCCAGTTGAAGATTCCAAGACCTTGCTTGGTTCAGTTAAATCGACTCCTAAAGATTTTTCTGATGCCGATCCAGTCAAAGGCCTTCTCTGGTCCAGTTAAATCGATTCCTAAAGATTTTCCTGATGAAGACTCAGTAGAAGACATCCAAGACTCCTTCATCATTCTGTTGAGGTAGTAATCGCCCCAAGGTTCTCTCATCGTTACTGTTGAGGTAGTAATCGCCCAAGGTTCTCTCATCGTTATTGTTGAGGTAGTAATCGCCCCAAGGTTCTCTCATCGTTACTGTTGAGGTAGTAATCGCCCCAAGGTTCTCTCATCGTTACTGTTGAGGTAGTAATCGCCCCAAGGTTCTCTCATCGTTACTGTTGAGGTAGTAATCGCCCAAGGTTCTCTCATCGTTACTGTTGAGGTAGTAATCGCCCAAGGTTCTCTCATCGTTACTGTTGAGGTAGTAATCGCCCAAGGTTCTCTCATCGTTACTGTTGAGGTAGTAATCGCCCAAGGTTCTCTCATCGTTACTGTTGAGGTAGTAATCGCCCAAGGTTCTCTCATCGTTACTGTTGAGGTAGTAATCGCCCAAGGTTCTCTCATCGTTACTGTTGAGGTAGTAATCGCCCCAAGGTTCTCTCATCGTTACTGTTGAGGTAGTAATCGCCCCAAGGTTCTCTCATCGTTACTGTTGAGGTAGTAATCGCCCAAGGTTCTCTCATTGTTACTGTTGAGGTAGTAATCGCCCAAGGTTCTCTCATCGTTACTGTTGAGGTAGTAATCGCCCAAGGTTCTCTCATCGTTACTGTTGAGGTAGTAATCGCCCAAGGTTCTCTCATCGTTACTGTTGAGGTAGTAATCGCCCAAGGTTCTTTCATCGTTACTGTTGAGGTAGTAATCGCCAAAGGTTCTCTCATCATTACTGTTGAGGTACGCAGGTTCTCGCTAAGGAGTCTCTTACGCGATCAACACCTAGATGGCATCTATAAGCCCATCCACATACTGACAGTCTCCAAATGGCATCTATAAGCCCATTCCCGACAAGACCCCGTCACCACACCAGATGGCATCTATAAGCCCATCCCCCTATCCAGCATCTCTCCAAATGGCATCTGTAAGCCCATTCCCTACATCATATTGCTGATACTCTACTATGTGAGTGCAAATTTCTGGGCACTCTAGTGTTCAATCATCTTCCACCTCCGGATTACGAAAGGCACGCTAGCCAATCTACATCCTCAAGTCTAAGAAGATTGAACAGGGGCAACTGTTGTACCCCAAAATTTTCCCTCCCATATTCTTCAAGATTAAGCTTCCAAATCTCTCAAGGGTTGCATAGTCCAATGGCCTCCTAACAGTCAAAAATTAGGGTTTTGGTTATGGCAAAGAAATTGAAGCTTCCAAGGGTCCAAACAAGTCCCACATGCCTATAAACATTGTCAAGCATCCATATGTCAAGTTTCAGGACTCACAGCACCAGATTGCACAGTCAAAAACCCTAATTGCCCTACAGTTAACTGTAAGGGCAAAATGGTCATTTGACAGTCAAAAGTCAAAATTTTTGGTCAACATCTTATTTTGAAGCCACAAACATCATTTGATCAATTCTTGATCATGATTCTCAAGGCATGGCTCAAAAAGTCTCAAGATGCAAAAGTTTCTATTTTTGGACAGTTGTAAAAGTCAACTGCAAATTGACCAAGGCATAACTTCCACATGGTTTATCAGAAAAATTCCATCCAAATCTCATTTTAAATATAATGACATTTCCTACAACTCATCTTCACACTTCAAGTCCAAGAAATGCTCTCACAAAAAGTTATCAATCTCAACATTATAGGTCATTTTCAAAAGTCAACAAAAAGGCACTTTAAGTCAAAGACCATAACTTGAGATTGGTAAATCAAAATGACATGGGACCAAAGGAATTGGTTAAAGGACTTCAAGTCCTTTCCAAAATGTCCAAGAACATGATCAAATCTTAAAAATTGAGCAAGATATGCCTTGTGGAAGTTGGGAAATTTTTGGGAAATTTGAAAAGTCAACTTTGCTTCAAATGCCTCAAAAATGTTAATGGGCCTCAATTTCTTCCATGAATCCTTATCCAAAGGATATGCACGACCCATTGACATCCAAGGGAGTTATTTTCTTATTTTTAATTAATTAATTAATTGAATTTTTAATCTTATTTATTCATTTAATTAAAATCAATTATGAGAAAAATACTAAACCATGTTTTTCAAATCTTTTTGTGCATAGAATTCACTCAATATTTCGTGCACCATTCAATAAGGAAAGATTCAATATGATTGGCAATGATTGGCATAAAAAAGGATTGAAAAAGATTGGAAAAAGATATGGAAGATCAAATATTCAAAAGCATTAATTCAAGGACTTTGGGCTTGGTCTTTCTGACCTAATTCCTTCCACATACATATGCAAACATAAACCTAATGCCATAGGACAAGAAGCTGCGCTGCAAGATCAAGAACACATTGCACTTTTTTTCACAAAATATCAAAAACTGTTTTCATACTTAGAAGGCAATTCAAGGCTTAAGAAGTATTCCAAAAGCTTGCTGACACCTCCAGGAAACGATTCCAATCGAAACCAAGTCTCCACGCACAAGGAATTGGTAGAACAAATTCGCTTTTCTGTCAAAATTATTCATAATTGTATTTTGAATTCCATGCATGATTAATGTCTTTTAATGGTTGATTTACACTAACATGATCTCTCTGAAGCTATTGGTACCATCCAATTGAATTATATGCGCCTGTACAAGAATCCACCATGAAAGCTTTTTAGGGTTTCAGAGCTCCATATTTGGGGTTTTACGTATATGGTAAAATTAGGCAACGAAACCTGTACCAATGGACTCGTGACATTCCAACGAAGCCAAATCACCCATCGCGCCCTTTTTATGCTTGCTTAAATCCTAATCGCTATTTTTCAGGTTGAAGCTTAGTGGGGGTTTAAAACCCCCGCTATCTAGTGGTTATTTTCAGGCAAAACGAAGAAACAAGGAAGGAGACGCTGAGGTGTTGAACTGTGGTTGGACCATTCAAAGTTTGGCGCGTTTTTTCAATTGTCCAGCATAATACTCATTGTTCTCTTATAATATTCACGTTCCATTATAATATCAAGATAACGCGTTGGCTCAGCTGGTTGGTGTGTTGTCCTTCAGGTATTGGGACCTGGGTTCGATTCCCAGGTCCCCCCACTTATTTATATATTTTTTTCTTAACGTGCTTCTGTGCAGCCTTCATTCAAAGGAGCATCATGCATCCCAATGCCTTTGCTTGCCACGCGCCCAGGAGATCAATCTGAAGGTCGGATAATGCAGCCCACCATACACACTCAGTCAACCACATGTACGCAAGCATAGAAAGTCAATATGGCCAGATTTCAGTGGGCCTAATTGCTTCAACAACACCTCCATAATTGGGCCAGAAACCCCCTTTGTTTGTATTCTTCTTTCTAATTTTCTCCTTTCTTTTTTAATTCTTTTTTCAATTTGTTTTAACTATTTTAGTAAATTCACAAAAATAATTCATTACAATATAAAAATCAGAAATCAAAAATAAAAATATGTTTATTTAATACTTATTTCATTAATATTTTTTGTAAATAAACTTAATAATCAACTTAGTAAAATTAGGTTAAAATTTTAATGTTTTTTTCTTAAATAAACTAAAATATGTAGAAATTAGGTTTTTAGCATTTTTTTTTCTTTTTTTTTAATAAATAATTTCTTCTTATTCTTATTATTATTAATTATTAATTATTTTGTAAATAAACATGTCATTAATTAATTAGGGTAAATTAGGTTAAAAACTTAAACATTTTTCTCTAATAATTAATAACAATTTAGAACTAGGGTTTTATTTAATTTCTAATTTTAATTAATTCTCTTTATTTCCATTAAATACAAAAAAAAAACATAAAAAAATAATTTCTTTTCTTTATTTAATCATTAATCAATTTGTAATTTCAATTTAATTTCTTTAAAGGGTCCAACGCGCTCGCATATTCGATTCTAATTTCTTTTCGCGCGTTTGTCTTTATTTTTTTGTTTCAAGTATTATGTAATTGTTCAAAACCTTGTAATAGTAATTAGGACCTTTACTTTCCGCATTTTATTCAAAAAACGGGTCTTTGTTAATTTGGCGATGTATAGACCCGCGCCTTGTAATAGCGTAGCACTTTTATTTTCCGCATTTTAATTCCCGCACCCTTTAAACTGTTAATCACATGAAAGAATGAATGGCCCAAATAAAATCAAAGCGTAGCTCACCCAATGCATGATCAAGATAAAACATAACTGAAAATGACACACTATTCACACACCACTCTTAGGGTACGCCTCATTGTTGCCTTGCCCCTCGAAACGTGGTCGTCGAGTATAGGACGTTTTAGTAAGTCCTCATGTCCATGAACATGGCATGGGGATAGCTTCTAAGGTGTCCTACTATTGCTCTGGTGACCACATTGTCCCTACAAACGAATTGACCCGAACACCTCCAACGGTGGTGCTACCTACCTCTCAATGGTGGGATGACACTACCTTAAGGACATTTACACAGCCTAATTCCTTAGGGTAGGTAGATGACTCATAGATACTTGCTCTATTCAAAAACAAATCAAAAAACTCTTTTCACACCGACACTTTCAAAAAAGCTTTCAAAAACAATTTTTCAAACACTCTTGAGGACTGATACAAGAGTCATTCTGAAACTTTCAAAGAAACTTTTTCAAAACCCACTCACAATTGAAAAGCAAACATTTTGAAAACACAATGAGCAAGTATCTAAGAGCCCATGGATAACCATGGATAGAAAGGGTGCTAACACCTTCCCTTTCTATAAGTCTACCTCCCGAACCGAGAAACTAATCTCATAAGGAATTTTGATGTGCTTTTGTCCTTTCCATATTGGAGAAAATAAAAGACGGTGGCGACTCTTGCTTACCGCGACATTTCGCGAACCAGCGTTAAACAGTCAGTTCCAAATCCACCGATAACAGATCTGATCAAGTATATCTTCGAGAAGCCTGCTTTATCTGGAAGAATCGCTAGATGGCAAATGATCCTGACATAGTATGATATCTAGTTTACTACCCAAAAAGCTATAAAAGGGAGTGTAATAGCTGACCATCTAGCTCATCAAGCCGTCGAAGATTACCAATATATGAGATTCGACTTCCCTGACGAGGACATCATGACGTTGGACAACATCGAAGGTACCAGACCGTATGGCGGACCTGAACAAGGATCCTTATGGACCTTGTACTTTGATGGTGCTTCAAATGCACTTGGCAACGGTATCGGTGCAGTACTCATTTCTCTGGAAGGTTGCCATACACCCTTCACTGCCCGACTTTGTTTCAGTTGTACCAATAACATGGCTGAATATGAAGCTTGCATCTTTGGTCTCAAGGCTGCTATAGACTTGGGAATCAAATCTTTGGTCGTATTTGGGGACTCGGCTTTGGTTATCAGTCAAGTCAAAGGATAGTGGGACACCAAGCATCCTAATCTTATCCCATACAAAGAACATGTCTTGACGTTGTTGCCTCATTTCGAGCAGATTACCTTCGAGCACTTCCCGCGAGAAGAAAATAAGCTAGCAGATGCTCTGGCTACAATGTCTTCCATGTTTAAATTCAATTGGGATAAAGAAACTCCCCAAATTACCATCGAGCGAATGGACGAACCTGCGCACTGTCATGAGATTAATATCGAAGAAGTAGTGGAACAACTATGGTTTCATGAAATCAAAAGGTATCTCCAGACTAGAGAATACCCTGAAGGAGCTTCCGTCAATGACAAAAAGTTCTTAAGGAGATTTTCTGCCAAGTTCTTCCTAAGCAATGGCATCCTTTATAAGCGCAACCATGATTGTGTTTTACTTCATTGTGTGGACAAAGATGAAGCAGAGTTGATCATGACTGAGATACACAGTGGCACATTTGGCACCCATTTGAGCGGACATAAGATGGCTAAAAAGATTCTAAGGGCAGGCTACTACTGGTCTACCATGGAAGCTGATTGTCATCAACATTCCCGTACCTGCCACAAATGTCAAGTCTATGCAGACAAGGTACATATTCCTCTTGTTCCTCTCAACATTCTGACAGCTCCTTGGCCATTCGCAATGTGGGGCATTGACATGATTGGAGAGATCAAGCCCATGGCATCCAATGGACATCGCTTCATCTTGGTCGCTATTGATTATTTCACCAAGTGGGTCGAAGAAGCTTCCTTTGCCTCAGTTACAAAGAATGTGGTGTCCCCGACAGGATTATCACAGATAACGGTACAAATTTGAACAACAACATGATCACCACTCTATGCAAACAGTTCAAGATTTATCATCATAATTCATCTCCCTATCGGCCGAAGATGAACGGTGTTGTTGAAGCCGCAAACAAAAATATCAAGAAGATCATTCAAAAGATGACAGTCACCTACAAGGACTGGCATGAGATGTTACCGTTTGCTCTGCATGGATATCGTACCACGACACGTACTTCAACAGGGGCAACCCCATTTTCTTTGGTGTATGGCATGGAAGCTGTTCTACCCATGGAAGTTCAGATTCCTTCCTTAAGGATTATGAAGGACGCTGGTTTAAGTGAAGACGATTGGATTCAGACCCGACTTGACCAACTCAACTTGATCAATGAGAAGCGACTTACTGCTGTTTGTCATGGTCAGACGTATCAAAAACGGATGATCAAGGCTTTCAATAAGAAAGCCAGGCGTCAGGTATATCAAGTCGGAGATCTTGTAATCAAGCGGATCATCTTATCGCAAAGTGATCCTAGGGGCAAGTGGACTCCTACTTATGAAGGACCATTTGTGATCAAGAGCATCTTTTCTGGTGGGGCAATGATTCTGACCACCATGGACGACAACGAACTGCTGCACCCTGCGAACGCAGACATAGTCAAAAGATACTACGCATAAAATGACCTGGAAAGTTGCAAACCCGAAAGGGCGACTTGGGCAAAAAATGGGCATCCCGGTTAATCGAAAACCCGAAAGGGCGGTTCAGGCAAAAATTACGGATAAAACAAAAAAAATCTGTACACCCGGCAAGTTGAAAACCCGAAAGGGCGACTTGGGTAAAAAAGGGTTTCCCGGTGGATCGAAAACCCGAAAGGGCAGTGTGATCGGTGGAAATAGAACTGACTGTTTAAAGCTGGTTTTGCGAAATGTCGCGGAAGCAAGAGTCGCCACCGTCTTTTATTTTCTCCAACATGGACAGGACAAAAGCACAACAAAATTCCTTATGAGAACGTTTCTCGGTTCGGGAGGTAGATTTATAGAAAGGGAAGGTGTTAGCACCCTTTCTATCCATGGTTATCCATGGGCTCTTAGATACTTGCTCTTATGTTTTCAAAATGTTTGCTTTTCAAAATGTGAGTGGGTTTGAAAAAGTTTCATTGAAAGATTTCTGAATGACTCTTGTATCTGTCCTCAAGAGTGTTTGAAAAATTTGTTTTGAAAGCTTTTGAAAGTGTCAGTGTGAAAAGATGTTTTGTTTGTTTTTGAAGAGAGCAAGTATCCATGAGTCATCTACCTACCCTAAGGAATTAGGCTGTGTTTTTGTCCTTAAGGTAGTGCCATCCCACCATTGAGAGGTAGGTAGCACCACCGTTGGAGGTGTTCGGGTCAATTCGATTTTAGGGACAGTGTGGTCACCGAAGCAACAGTTAGGACACCTTAGAAGCAACCATAATGTCCTAGATCCTTTTTTAATCCGAGGCAACCGTTTCGAGGCAACTGTTTCGAGGCAACTGGATCTTGGACATAAGAGCGACCGCTAAAACGTCCTATACTTGACGACCACGTTTCGAAGGCAACGAGTGAGGCGTACCCTAGAAGTGGTGTGTGTATTGTGTGTTGTTTTCATGTTATGTTTTATCTTTGATCATGGCATTGTGAGCTACGCGTTGTTTTTAATTACCATACATTCTTTCATGCAAGTTAGAATTTAGGAGTGCGGAAAATTAAAAGACGGAAAGATAAAAGCTACGCTATTACAAGGCGCGGGTCTATACATCGCCAAAATACAAAGACCTGTTTTTGATAAAGATGCGGAAAGTAAAAAATGCGGTAAACCTAATTACTATTACATCCTTGAAAAGTTACATAATAATCAATAACAAAAATAGTGCGCGAAAAGAATTAAAATCAGGACGTCCGAGGGTGTTGGACCCTTTGCTTGAAATTAAATTAAATTAAGTGTTTTTTATGTTTTTTGTATTTATTAAAATAAAGAAGATAAAATCAAGAGAAAACCCTAATTATAAGTTTATTTTAATTATTAATGAAAAATATTAAAGTTAACCTAATTTAAGCTAATTAATTAATTTACATGTTATTTACAAAAATAATAATAATAAACAATGATGCAAATAATTAATTAAGAAAAAGATAAAAAATGTCAAAACCTAATTCTATGTATTTTTTATTTATTAAGAAAAGTATTAGATTTTAAACCTAAATTAAACTAAAGTTATATGTTAGTTATTTATTTACAAAAATAGATTAGTGATGAAATTAAATATTAATTAAAAATAAAACATTTTTTAGTTTCTGATTTTTATTGGGAAAAAAACTATTTTATGGTGAATTAATAATAATTATAAAACAAAAACAATTGAAAGAAATTAAAAAGAAAAGAAAAGAAAACAAATATGCAAACCAATGGGGGTGTCAGGCCCAAAGTGGAGGTTTATGTGGAATTCAGGCCCATTAGACAAAGTCACGTTGACTTTCCTGATTGTGTACGTGCTGGTTGAATGGACCATGTGATAGACCTCCTCCTGCAGCCCTTGGATTGATAGTCACAACCACTTGGCACATGGAGCATTGAAGGCTCATGATAGATCTTTGACAAGCAATGCACTGGAACACGTTGGAAAAAAGATTATAAATTATATAGGGGACCTGGGAATCGAACCCAGGTCCCAACGCTTGCATGACACGTTTCCAGCCATCTGAGCCATGATGCACATTTGTTAATATAATAACTGATGAAAATAATATACGTAAAGCAATAATTATGTTGGGACTACAAAAGCGCGCGCCACATATTTGAATTCACCACTCACGTCCATCCACGCATCATCTTCTTCATTTGTTCTGAAACAAAAAAAGAGTAAATAGCGGGGGTTTTAAACCCCCACAAACTGGAAACATCAAAATAGCGATTAGGCATACACTCAATATAAAAAAGGCGCGATGGTGCCAATGGTTTCGTCTTGTTACAACGAGTTTGTCTATGTTGGTCTTGAGGTCTAATTTCACAGTATATGCAAAGCCCTAATTTTCAAGCTTTGAAAACCCTAGATGTCGTTCATGGTAACTGGAGTTTCAAGGCATATTAATGGATTAAATCATACCAAAAGCTTCGCGTGAATGCTGTGAACACAAAACAATCAACCAAATGTATTAAAAATGTATGAATCGTGATGTGCAAATCTGGAAAATAAAGCAAACCGTGTAACTTGTATTCTCTGATTCCTTGCGTGTTAAGATTGGTTTTTGATGGCAAACGCTTCCTGGAAGGTCCAGCAATGTATTGGAAACGATTTTTGGCCTTGAATTGTCCTGCAAATAGGATTTCAGTTTCACAATGTTCTTGAGTTTTTTTCAACTTGGTTATGGAGTTTCAGCAGCTTTTTCGTGTCCTCTTGAGTAGGGTTAGCTCTTGCATATGTATGTGATCAGAATTAGGTCAAAACCTTGGCCAAAAAGTCCATGAATTATGACTTGAATATTTGATTTTCAATTATGTGATTTTCAATCTTTTTCCATGAAAACCTTGCCAATTATGGAAGATCTTGTCCCCTTGAGTGATGCACGAAATCTTTAGCATGTGTGGAGTGTATTTGCTTCATAAAAAGATTTGCCAACCATGCTTTGATATTTTTCTACAATTAAAACCAATTAAATGAATTAATAATAATAAAAATTCAATTAATTAATTAAAAATAAGAAAATAAATCATTTTAAGTTCAATGGGTCGTGCATAGGCTTTGGGTAATGATTCAAGAAAGAATTTGAGGCCCATAAGCAAATTTGAAGCTTTTTAGGCAAAGTTGACTTTTGAAAGTTCCCAAAAATTTCCCAACTTCTCCAATGCATATCTTGCTCAATTTTGAAGCTATGAACATGTTTTTGGACATTTTGGAAAGGTCTTGAAGTCCTCTAACCAATGCCTTTGGTCCCATGTCATTTTGATTTACCAATCTCAAGTTATGGTCTTTGACTTAAAATGCCTTTTTGTTGACTTTTGAAAATGACCTATAATGTTGAAATTGATAACTTTTTGTGAGAGCATTTCTTGGACTTGGAATGTGAAGATGAGTTGTAGGAAATTTCATCCCCTTTAAAATGAGCATTGGATGGGATTTTTCTGATAAACCATGAAAAAGTTATGCCTTGGTCAATTTGCAGTTGTCTTTTCAACTATCCAAAAATAGAAACTTTTGCATCTTGAGACTTTTTTAGCCATGCTTGTGGAATCATGATCAAGACTTGATCAAATGATGATTGTGGCTTCAAAATAAGATGTTGACCAAAATTTTTGACTTTTGACTTCCAAATGACCATTTTGCCCCTGCAGTTGATTGTGAGGCAATTAGGGTTTTTGACTGTGCAACTTGGCCTTGTGAACCTTGAAACTTGACATGTAGATGCTTGACAATGTATATGGGCACATGGGACTTGATTGATCCCTTGAAAACCTCAACTTCCTTGCAAGAACCAAAATCCTAATTTTGACTGGCTTAGGAGGATGGTTTGAACTGTGCAACCCTTGAGAGATTTTGAAGCTTGATCTTGCCAAATCTTGAAGAATATGGGAGGGCAAATTTTGGGGTACAACAGTTGCCCCTGTTCAATCTTCTTAGACCTGAGGATGCAGAGTGGCTTGTGTGCCTTTCATGATCCGAGGGTGGAAGATGATTGAACACTAGAGTGCCCAAAAATTTGCTCTCACATAGTAGAATGTTAGTAGTGTGATGGGGGGAATGGGCTTACAGATGCCATTTGGAGAGATGATGGATAGGAGGATGGGCTTATAGATGCCATCTGGAGCTGTGACGGAGCCTTGTCGGAAATGGGCTTATGGATGCCATTTGGAGACTGTAATGGTAGTTGTGGAGATGGGCTTAAAGATGCCATCGGGAGGTTGTCGATCGCGTAAGAGATTCCTTAGCGAGAACTTGCGTAACTGAGAAAGAAAGATAATTACCTGGCCTGTTACCGGTGTTGATCTTTAAACTCTTTATGTAGATGTGCCCTGGCCGAATACAGGTATCGAATCTTCAAACTCTTCAGACGTTCCCTGGCAGGATACAGGAATCGAGTCTGGAAATAGTCGTCAGCAGATACGCCCTGGATGGATACAGGAATCGGATCTTCAAACTCTTCAGACGTGCCCTGGCAGGATACAGGAATCGAGTCCGAAAAATAGTCGTCAACAGATACACCCTGGCAGGATACAGGAATCGGATCTTCAAACTCTTCAGACGTGCCCTGGCAGGATACAGGAATCAAGTCCGGAAAATAGTCGTCAACAGATACACCCTGGAAGAATACAGGAATCGGATCTTCAAACTCTTCAGACGTGCCCTGGCAGGATACAGGAATCGAGTCCGGATAATAGTCGTCAACAGATACACCCTGGCAGGATACAGGAATCGGATCTTCAAACTCTTCAGACGTACCCTGGCCAGATACAGGAATCGAGTCCGGAAAATAGTCGTCAACAGATACACCCTGGCAGGATACATGAATCGGATCTTCAAACTCTTCAGACGTGCCCTGGCAAGATACAGGAATCGAGTCCGGAAAATAGTCGTCAACAGATACACCCTGGCAGGATACAGGAATCGGATCTTCAAACTCTTCAGACGTGCCCTGGCAAGATACAGGAATCGAGTCCGGAAAATAGTCGTCAACAGATACACCCTGGCAGGATACAGGAATCGGATCTTCAAACTCTTCAGACGTGCCCTGGCAAGATACAGGAATCGAGTCCAGAAAATAGTCGTCAAAAGATACACCCTGGCAGGATACAGGAACCGGATCTTCAAACTCTTCAGACGTGCCCTGGCAAGATACAGGAATCGAGTCCGGAAAATAGTCGTCAACAGATACACCCTGGCAAGATACAGGAATCGGATCTTCAAACTCTTCAGACGTGCCCTGGCAGGATACAGGAATCGAGTCCGGAAAATAGTCGTCAACAGATACACCCTGGCAGGATACAGGAATCGGATCTTCAAAATCTTCAGACGTGCCCTGACAAGATACAGGAATCGAGTCCGGAAAATAGTCGTCAACAGATACACCCTGGCAGGATACAGGAATCGGATCTTCAAACTCTTCAGACGTGCCTTGGCAAGATACAGGAATCGAGTCCGGAAAATAGTCGTCAACAGATACACCCTGGCAGGATACAGGAATCGGATCTTCAAACTCTTCAGACGTGCCCTGGCAGGATACAGGAATCGAGTCCGGAAAATAGTCGTCAACAGATACACCCTGGCAGGATACAGGAATCAGATCTTCAAACTCTTCAGACGTGCCCTGGCAAGATACAGGAATCGAGTCCGGAAAATAGTCGTCAACAGATACACCCTGGCAGGATACAGGAATCGGATCTTCAAACTCTTCAGACGTGCCCTGGCAAGATACAGGAATCGAGTCTGGAAAATAGTCCTCAACAGATACACCCTGGCAAGATATAGGAATCGGATCTTCAAACTCTTCAGACGTACCCTGGCAAGATACAGGAATCAAGTCCGGAATAGATCGCTCACAGACATGCCCTGGCTAGATACAGGTATCGAATCTGGAATTACGATAGTTGATAGTAATCATCTTTGTATTAACTTTTGTCCTAAAAAGATAAAACATTAGTTGTATGCAATGTCATGATGCATGAAATGCATGACGTTCTCGGAATAAATGAGATTGTATGTCCATGATGCGTATGTGCATACTATAATGGATGAAGATGTGATGTTTATGAATGTATTTTTGTCTAGGAAAGTAAATCCTTGACGAATGCCGGGAGTTCAAATCCTGGGCTGATGTTGAAGAGTAGAGCTTTTTGTCTCCGCTGGAGATGACGGTTTCAAGAATACCGGTAGGAGAAGATGACTCCGTTGGGAAATAAACTTGGCGAATAGATTACTCTGCGGGGAGTGAACTCTGTGGGGAGAGAGAGGTGCTTTGCTGAGGTTGATGATAACTCCACTGGGGATACCATTGTTGAGCTCTGTTGGAAGATTTGATGAACTCCGCTGGGGGATAGGAAGAACTTCACCGAGGACGATCTTTCCATTGTAATTAGCTAAGGATAACCCAGTTATAGGCTTGGTGGGGAAATAACCTTTGAATAAAGCTGGGGGAGCGTTCGCACTCTGCAGGTGATAAGCTTCCAGAATCTATTGGGGATAAGCTTCCTGAATCTATTGGGGAGATTGATTGAACTCTCCTGGGGAAACTTTTCAGATTAGACTGGGGAATGGCTCCGTTGGTTGTCCGGTATACCGCCGGGGAACAATCTTAGATCAAGACTGCCGGGGATGCTTGTAGAGGAATGTTTGTATACTCCGTTGGGGAATGTTGAGATCTTCTGAGGATACCCACTTCCTTGAGGCTGACTGAGGATAACTCTGCTTGGGGAGAGTATCGCTGACTTGCTAGAGATATGGTGCCTTGTTAGGGTTGATGGGAGACCAACTGCTTGGGGAGAATTGTTGAGTCTTATGTTACTCGGCGGGGAGTGAAGGTATCTGGGTTACATTCTCCAGCCAAACTTACCTTGGTACCTTGGTGGACAGAGCAATTAGATTGCTTAGTAAACTCATTATTTCCCCTGTTTCTGATGTTACCTGTAATTAATCCTTTGTTTCGTATTCAACTGTTTATGAGTTAGCAATTAGTGTCAAATGCATATATCACAATTGAACATTGGACGTTCTTCGCAAAACAAAAACAGAAAAGGAAAAAACAATTGGCAATTGGTCTGAAAAGTGAATTTTATATTGATTTTTGAATTTGCCTGTGAATAGGCGTTTATGTACAAGAGGCTGACGTCCTAGTAAGAGAACGCCGCCGAACAACAGAGTTTATACAATTTTGTGAAAAAGGAAAATAAAACAGCTATGTGAAAGGAATAATCCCACTGGGTTCCAACTCTGCTATCGCCTTTATATCTTTGAGCGTCTCATCACTTGGCTGCTTAGTTAAAGATGAAGCTGACTGATCGATGCCGTCTGAACTTGGTGTTGATTCCGGATTCTGGATGCAAGGTGACCCAATGAGACATAGTATTACGCTTATCCCTAACTTTTTCCTGGACCGCCCTTTCGGGTTTTCAGTCCACCGGGATACCCATTTTTGCCCAAGCCGCCTTTTCAGGTTTTCGACTTGTCGGGTGTACAGATTTTTTTCATTTCATCCCTTATTTTTGCCCGAACCCTTTTGGTTCGCCGGGAAGCCCTTATTTTTGCCTAGGTATGTCAACCTAGCGGGTCTTTTATCATGCGTAGTATCTTTTTACTATGTCTGCATTGGCGGGGTGAGGAAGGTCGTCACCATCCATGGTGGTTAGAATCATGGCTCCTCCTGAGAAGACATGTTTAACCCCAAATGGCCCTTCATATGTGGGGGTCCATTTGCCCCTGGGATCACTTTGAGGAAGAATGATGCGCTTGATTACCAGGTCTCCGACTTGATACTCTTGTGGTCTGACTTTCTTGTTAAATGCCCTGATCATCCGTTTTTGGTACGTTTGACCATGACAAATAGCAGTGAGTCTCTTTTCGTCAATTAGGTTTAATTGATCAAGTCGAGTCTGGATCCAGTCATCTTCGTTCAAACCTGCATCCTTCATTATCCGGAGAGAGGGTATCTGGACTTCAATCGGCAAGACTGCCTCCATGCCATAGACCAAGGAAAATGGGGTTTCCCCGGTTGACGTTCTTGCTGAGGTACGGTACCCATGAAGAGCAAACGGTAACATCTCGTGCCAATCTTTGTAAGTCACTGTCATCTTCTGCACAATCTTTTTGATATTCTTATTTGCTGCTTCGACAGCCTCGTTCATCTTCGGCCGGTATGGAGAAGAGTTGTGGTGTTGTATCTTGAATTGCTCGCAGAGCTCGGTGATCATCTTGTTATTGAGATTGGTACCGTTGTCCGTAATGATCCTTTCTGGGACACCGTAGCGACAGATCAGATTGTGTCGAATGAACCGTGCCACGACATTCTTGGTTACTGTAGCGTAGGAAGCTGCTTCAACCCACTTTGTGAAGTAATCGATCTCCACCAGGATGAAGCGATGCCCGTTGGATGCCGTAGGTTTAATCTCGCCGATCATATCAATGCCCCACATTGCA
The DNA here is from genome assembly GCA_948472305.1 of Vicia faba. Lineage (NCBI taxonomy): Eukaryota > Viridiplantae > Streptophyta > Magnoliopsida > Fabales > Fabaceae > Vicia > Vicia faba. The sequence continues at coordinate 768,603,620 of OX451739.1, read as the reverse complement.
AAAGGCCAAGGCGCAGTCAAGACATTCAGAGGGACTGGAGGAACGTGCACCTTATCAGCATAAATCTGGAACTTGTGACATGTCCGATAATGTTGGTAACAGTCGGCTTCCATTGTGGACCAGAAATATCCTGCCCGAAGGATTTTCTTTGCCATGGTATGTCCACTGGAGTGCGTTCCGAAGGTACCCTCATGCAGCTCTGCCATGATTCTTTCTGCTTCAGTCTTATCCACACAACGTAGTAAGGTTGAATCATGGTTTCGTTTGTAGAGAATGTCGTTACTGAGGAAGAACTTTGCTGCGAACCTTCTCAGAAACTTCTTGTCATTGGTGGATGCACCTTCAGGGTATTCTTGAGCTTCCAGGTACCTCTTCACCTCATGATACCAGGGTTTTTCAGTTACCGCCTCAACCTCAAGATCACAACAATATGCGGGTTCATCCAGTTTCCAGATAATGATCCGGGGAGCCTCATTGTCCCATTTGACTCTGAACATAGAAGACATCGTAGCCAGCGCGTCCGCCAACTGATTCTCCTCTCTCGGGAAGTGTTCAAAAGTTATCTCTGTGAAATGGGGGATCAATGTCAACACACACTCTTTGTAAGGGATAAAGTTTGGGTGTTTCGTATCCCACTCGCCTTTGATCTGATTGATCACGAGAGCGGAATCTCCGAAGACACTCAGAAACTTGATCCTTAAGTCAATCGCAGCTTGAAGACCCATGATGCATGCCTCATACTCCGCCATGTTGTTGGTGCAGTTGAAACATAGCCGGGCAGTAAGTGGAGTATGAGTGCCTTTGGGGGATATGATCACAGCGCCGATACCATTACCCAAAGCGTTGGAGGCTCCATCAAAGTGCATAGACCATCGGGATCCTTCCTCAGGTCCTTCATCCGGTCCAGGTACTTCATAATCAGTCACTACCATGATGTTCTCGTCAGGAAATTCAAAGTTCATTGACTGGTAGTTGTCCACTGCTTGGTGTGCCAAATGGTCTGCCAACACACTTCCCTTGATAGCTTTCTGAGTCGTGTATTGGATGTCGTATTCTATCAAGATCATCTGCCATCTTGCTATTCTTCCAGACAGAGCAGGCTTTTCGAATATGTACTTTATTGGATCCATCTTTGATATTAAGAGTAGTGTGAGTCAGCATATACTGTCTCAGCCGGTGAGCAGCCCATACCAAAGCACAGCAAGTTTTCTCGAGCAATGAGTATCGGGTCTCACAGTCGGTAAACTTTTTGCTAAGGTAATAAATGGCGTGCTCTTTTCGGCCAGACTCATCATGCTGCCCCAGCACACACCCCATTGAGCTGTCCAGTACCGTCAAGTATAGTATTAGAGGTCTCCCTTCAACCGGTGGCATAATAATGGGTGGTTCTTGGAGATACTCTTTGATTCTGTCGAAAGCGGCCTGACATTCATCATTCCAACGTACTACTTGATCTTTCTTCAGCAGCTTGAAGATTGGTTCACAGGTAGAAGTTAGATGCGAGATGAATCGAGCAATGTAATTCAGACATCCTAGAAAGCCTCTGACCTCTTTCTCTGTCTTGGGAACCGGCATTTCTTGTATGGCTTTAACCTTGGCAGCGTCTACTTGAATACCTTTGTCGCTCACGATGAAGCCTAGCAACTTTCCAGATCTTACCCCGAAGGTGCACTTGTTCGGATTCAACCTCAGCTTGTACAACTTCAACCGGTCAAACAGCTTCTGTAAATGGTCAAGGTGTTCCTCCTCAGTTTGAGACCTTGCAATCATATCATCGACGTACACTTCAATCTCATGATGGATCATGTCATGAAATAAAGCAACCATGGCACGTTGGTAGGTTGCCCCGACATTTTTCAACCCAAATGGCACGACCTTGTAGCAAAAGGTGCCCCACTGAGTAACGAAGGTAGTCTTTTCCATATCTTCAGGAGCCATCTTGATCTGATTATAACCTGAAAAACCGTCCATGAAGGAGAACACCTTATGCTGAGCAGTATTGTCAACCAGAACGTCGATGTGAGGCAGGGGGAAGTCATCCTTAGGGCTGGCCCTGTTCAAGTCCCTGTAGTCAACACACATTCAGACCTTGCCATCTTTCTTCGGCACCGGAACCACGTTGGCAACCCACTGAGGGTAAGAAGTCACTGCTAGAAAACTGGCATCAAATTGCTTCATAACCTCAGCTTTGATTTTCTCGGACATCTCTGGACGCATATGACGAACCTTCTGTTTAACCGGAGGGCAGTCTTCCTTGGTAGGAAGGTGATGAACCATAATGTCGGTGTCCAACACAAGCATGTCTTCGTAGGACCAGGCAAAGATTTCCACATAGTCATGTAGCATCTGGATCAACCGTTGTTTCACACTGAGCTCTAGATTGGCACCAATCTTGATTTCCTTTCTGTTTGTCTCAGTACCCAGATTTACCGTTTCCACTGGCTCTTCATGTGGCTGAATGGCCCTCTCTTCCTGGAGTAACAGTCTTGCAAGCTCACCAGGCACTTCGCAATCATCTTCACCTTCGTCTTCGGCTAAGTTGATCGGATTTTCAAAGTCATAACTGGCAGTAGCAGAGTCGTTACCAGTGAGATCCAGAGTGGATTGAAACCTGTATAGGTGAGTGTGTGTAAATATAGCTGTTTTGCAATATATAAAGAAAGAAAGAAAGGGAGCACAAGATTTGAAATGCGGAAAACGTCCAATGTCTTTATTCATGATATATGGAAATGACAAGTAATAAGCCCTCACAAATGAAGCCACGGTGCCCCGGGTAAGACACCGGGCCATAAAGTTTTAATTTATTGTTCATTACAAATTAAAAAACAAAGGAATTCATTACTGAGTAACAAAAGTAACAGGTATGTAGTCTTTTGCAGTCCAATTGTTCAGTCCACTGTTGATCATCGGGTAGATCCAGCTATTAAACTCAGATTCCTCCGCATCGCCTTCAATAGCGTTCACTCTCGGGTTGGTGATGAACACGGGAGGTCTTCCGATCCTTGCTTTGCGTACAGCCCTCTGAGCCTCTGCAGTAAAACCCAGCCCAAACTTGTCAGTCTTTGGAGTAAAATCAGGGAGCTTGCCCCAGTTTGTACATTCACCTTTTTCAATCACAGCCCGGGCGTCCTTCAGGGAAGCCATCTTCAAAGGGAGGTCTTCTTCAATTACTGTCTCAGCTGACGCCAATGTTGGAGGCACCTCTTCAAAATGTTGAAAGGGGGTTTCAATGAACTCCCCGTCCATCTCTATATACCGGAATGAGTTCAGATGACTAACCATGTATTCTTCCTCCCCCTGCACCGTAACAATCTTCCCTCTGACAGGGTACTTAAGCTTCTGGTGTAGAGTGGAGATCACAGCCCCAGCCTTATGGATCCAAGGACGACCCAACAAACAAGAATAGGATGGACGAATGTCCATCACATAGAACGTTGAGTCAAAGACTTGAGAACCAACCCGGATCGGAATATCTACTTCACCGTGTACCATCCTCTTCGATCCGTCAAAGGCTCGGACAACGATGTTACTAGGCTTCAACTCCAAACCCTCACAATCCAACCTGTATAAGGCATTCTTGGGCAGTACATTCAGTGAAGAACCGATGTCTACTAACACGTGTGCAAGAGTAGTGCCCATGCACTCAATGGAGACATGCAGGGCATCATTGTGGTTCTTTCCCTTAACAGTCAGATCAGCATCCGAGAAACCCAGTCCATTGTCAGCGGTCAAGTTGGCCATGCAATCCGTAAATTGATCAGCCGACGTTTCTTGTGGTACATGGGCCGTCTTCAGAAATGAAATCAGGGCCTTGGCGTGGGCCTCCGAGCACAACAATAGTGATAGCATAAAGATCTTAGAGGGGGTATGCCCCAGCTGTTCAACGACGTTGAAATCGCTCTTCTTGATTATCTTGAGAATTTCCTCCATCTCTTGCTGGGAGGCTTCAACATTAACAGTCTTTGGTGCCTCCATCTGGGCAGGCACATCAGTAACAATCCCCTTGCCCCGAGTGTCAGATGACTCGGCAGCAGGGGTAGAAACTTGATCAGGAGGGGAAACAGGCGCACTTATAGGCGTGATGATAAGAGGTCTTCGGATAACTGGTGGCGCAATGTCAGGCGAGAAGAGCCTGCCACTGCGAGTAACTTTAGCAGGACCGGTGATGTTACTGATACCGGTACTAGTGTTGAACTCCTGCTTCACTCCAAGTACATACACATCTACCCCATAGTGCCATGGGACAGCCTTGTCAGATTTATAGGGGAGGGGCCCCGGAACAGTAATGATGATAGGTGCAACAGACATGATTTTGACTGGCTTCCTCGGGGGAGCCTTGGTAGGATTGTTGAAAATAGTGACAACGGATACCTCTTCAGTAGGAACAATAGGAACAACAGTCTTCTTGAACAAGATCTCTTTGCTATCCATCAGGTTTTGGACGCCTGACTTCAGCAACGGACAACCAGAAGGGGAAACGGCACACAGAAGGCAACCCTTTCTACAACCCGGAAATAAACCGGCCAGCAACAGGTTCCTTTTGACAGTCAATAAAGGGGTAGCAACATCATCCACAGAAACTGCATACAGGTCTTCCTCAATAGCATTTACTCCATGTTGGGGCATAGGAGCAGTCACAACGTTGGGCCTTTCGAGCGCCTCAAACTGTATTTCCTTGGCATCGATAAGGTCCTGAACCTTATTTCTTAGGGCCCAGCAATCATCAGTAGAATGCCCCGGGCTATCAGAGTGATAAGCACAGCGGGCGTTAGGATTGTACTTCGGAGAGGTTGTGTTTACCACCTTCGGAGCTTCTCTGACGGTTACCAAGTTGGTCGATAGCAGTTATGGCAAGATCTGCGACAAGGTCATACTAAGCCGAGTATATTCTCTTCTGGGTCTCTCACCCCTTGGTTGGTTAGGTTGCCGAGGAGCGGCAGCAGGCTTTGCAATTACCACCGCGTTGACAGCTTGGCGGCGTTCCGGTTTATTTTGCCTTCTGGGCCCATACACAACACTGGCTTCCTTCTTGAAAGGCTTCTTCTCAGAACTTGAGGACGCACCTTTCTGTATCTTCCCTGATTTCATCCCAGCTTCTATCCTTTCACCAGTCAGAATGAGGTATGTGAACCCTGCAGACGAATTACCAATGAGATGGTTGAAGAACGGCCCGGATAGGGTCCCTAAGAACATGTCCACGAGTTCACGATCGTTTAACGGTGGCTGCACCCTGCCAGCGAAGTCCCTCCACTTCTGCGCATACTCTTTAAAACCTTCTCCCGATCCTAGCGACATACCCTGGAGTTGGGTACGTGTAGGAGCAAGGTCGCATTGTACTGATACTGCTTATAAAAAGCAGTAGCCAAGTCCTCCCAGTTACGAACCTTGGTTCCATCCAACTGATAAAACCATTCGAGATGAGTCCCTGAAAGACTTTCCTGGAAGAAATGGATCCATAAGTTCTTATCCACAGTATACGGCTGGATCTTCCGCACATAAGATCTGAGATGTAGCTTAGGGCAGGACGCCCCGTCATACTTTGCGAAGGATGGTGCTTTGAACTTGTGTGGGATCACCACACCAGAAGATAGACCCAGGTCTCCGAAATCCAACCCAGGCACTTGTTGAATTTCCATGGCATTCAGGCGATCCTCTAACTGCTTGTACTTGTCTTCAGCTGGAGGGTACTGCTCGTCATTGAAATCAGTCTCGTTGTCAGAGACCACCGGACTAGGAACCCTTCCCCCTTGGGGACTGCCTTTCCCTACAGAAGAACCAACTTGATCAACCTCATTTTGCAGTGTGTTGCCAAACCTTCGGCCAGTGTTGAATAGTACAGTTCTCTTCTTCTTCTTCTTTACCAGCAGAGCCTTCAATTCCTCTTGACCTTGGGCTAACGTATGATCAACTCTTGGAACTGGGCGTTTTGGGCCTGGAGGGCCTTGATGGATTGCTCAGTAGATGATTCAGGATTCATGATGGCGAGCTGAAATAAACAGCGAAGAAGATTAAACCACCTGTAAAAAAAGAGAGTACCTGCTATGCACATGATGCTTGATATGCGTATGATTTATATTTTCAAAGACAATCGAGATTCAACTTTGTAAACAAAAAAGGAAACGCACTTTATTAGATTCAAACTTTGAAATTTAGATTGTTCAACAGATTGCCCTTAGGCGTTACATAAAATGGAAATACTGAAAAAGGGAAATAAAACTGTAAAAGAACATCCAAAGTTCATCATTGATCCCAGGGTCTCTTCTTCTCAGTACGGATGTAGTCATTCAAGGCCCGCTCGTTTTCCAACTGCTTTGTCAGCTTCTGGATCTTCAATTCCTGCTCGTTGAACTTTTCCCGATAAGAATCCCGTTCTTCTCGTAGTTGTACCCAATACCTCTTTAGTGTATCAACATCAGTAGGTATCTGAGGAGGGAGAACAGTTGGAGGAGCCCCATCTCTATCAGGATATTCAAGAATGATGGGTCTGACAGCTTCATATGGCATACCTAAATTCTGAGCACGGATGCGGACCCATCTGTAGTAGGGTTCCATAGGTAGAGAAGTCTTCGGTCCCAACTCATGTGGGTCAGCTTTGTGAATTCTGTCCCAAGCCTTGATGAACTTACGATGCAGCTCGTCACTATCTACCCGAAACTCAAAATTGATGTGAGGCACCAACATCTCATGAGGCCCTGCTCTTCTGGCTCTTCCAAACTGACGGAGAGCTAGACATGGATTATAAGAGATTCCTCCTTGGGTGCCAATCAAAGGAACATTAGGATATTCTCCGCAACGATCAATAACAGCTATCTCATCCAAACCCCTGAAAGTCCAAATGATGTCATTATCAGTGAGAGACATTAACCTATGAGCCCAGCCTCTTCCTTCTTTGTTCTTCAGCACGAACTTAGGGAGGTGCGAAATAAACCACCTCACTAACAAAGGAATACAGCACCACAGAGTTCCTCATCTTCGGGCAGTACGAGCATAGAGTTGTTGCAGGATATCACCCAAGAGATTGGGCACAGGGTTCCGAGACATGAAGATCCTTATGGAAGTGATGTTAATGAAGTTATCAGGATTAGGAAACAAAACTAGACCATAGATTAAGAGAGCCATAATATCTTCATACGCCCTGAAGTCTAAGTCATTCCAGAAACTGTTAGCTTTACCGATCAGAAACTTGGCCAAGAAACCCTTAACTCTGCTTCTAGTCACCCAGTTGTCCATTACCTCTTTGGTGGTCAAAGGAAGGGCTGCAACAATCTCCTCAAGCCTAAGAGTCTTTTCCCAACCAGTGAAGGGAGTCTGATCCAAGATAGGGATGCCAAGCAAATCAGAGAATTCTTCCAGGGTAGGGACCAGCTGGAAGTCTTGAAAGGTGAAGCAATTGTACAAGGGATCATAGAACTGGGTCAAGACGCTCATCAGTTGTTGGTCCCATTTTGCAGTGACTAAACCGAGAAGAGAACCATGCTTCTGGATGAAGGAAGTGGTGTTTGGAATTCTGCTAACCAATTCTTCAAGCAACTCAGGTGGGTGAGCAAAGTAGAACCGGATAGTGTTCCTTCGCATAGGCATCATGATGTCCTACAAAACAGAGCAAAGGTGAAACCCTCTTGTCTTTGAAATGGTCAGTCCTTATGCAGGATGCATGCAATGTCTATGATGGTATGATGTCATGATAAAGCACACCACAAATATTCACAAAGGAAAACATGATAAGGCACACAAGTCATACAAGACAGCCCTTAAAGTTTAGGCCAGCATGAAGTTCAGGTATTACCCTCTTTCAGTTTGTTGGTTAAGACCTGTCCTAGAAAAGTAACCGGGTTCTAAGGAGCTCAATATCATTGGATTATTTTCTGTGTTCATTGTTTCGATTTAGCCACTGAACTGGCGATCAAAATATTCCAAGAAAACAACCCTCAATGAGTGTAGTATCGAGTATCAACCAACTTTGGACTGCACCAAAGTCAGTTATCTCACTACCCTAAAGAGGCCAGGATGGTCAAGTAAGGTTCCTAAGGTCAGTTGATGCTTCACGACACCACGCGGCGGCCCCGTACTCTCCTTGACTTGACTCAAGGGTTACCGGTACTCACCAAAGTGCCACATCAACGTAGCAGACTGCTTCAACCGTGTCGGTATACCCCGCACAGTTCCCTCACAGCCCTGTTGCTACTTTCTAAGAGGTATCCCCCAGATCCGGGTTAGGATCTATAGAACTCCCAAGACAGTGCCCACAATAATAAAGCAAACAAAACAAAGCAATTGAAAACACAAGTATGAGCTATCCTAAGGTACACCTCACTTTAAAGTTATCCCCAGCAGAGTCGCCAGTTCTGTGATCGGTGGAAATAGAACTGACTGTTTAAAGCTGGTTTCGCGAAATGTCGCGGAAGCAAGAGTCGCCACCGTCTTTTATTTTCTCCAACATGGACAGGACAAAAGCACAACAAAATTCCTTATGAGAACGTTTCTCGGTTCGGGAGGTAGATTTATAGAAAGGGAAGGTGTTAGCACCCTTTCTATCCATGGTTATCCATGGGCTCTTAGATACTTGCTCTTATGTTTTCAAAATGTTTGCTTTTCAAAATGTGAGTGGGTTTGAAAAAGTTTCATTGAAAGATTTCTGAATGACTCTTGTATCTGTCCTCAAGAGTGTTTGAAAAATTTGTTTTGAAAGCTTTTGAAAGTGTCAGTGTGAAAAGATGTTTTGTTTGTTTTTGAAGAGAGCAAGTATCCATGAGTCATCTACCTACCCTAAGGAATTAGGCTGTGTTTTTGTCCTTAAGGTAGTGCCATCCCACCATTGAGAGGTAGGTAGCACCACAGTTGGAGGTGTTCGGGTCAATTCGATTTTAGGGACAGTGTGGTCACCGAAGCAACAGTTAGGACACCTTAGAAGCAACCCTAATGTCCTAGATCCTTTTTTAATCCGAGGCAACCGTTTCGAGGCAACTGTTTCGAGGCAACTGGATCTTGGACATAAGAACGACCGCTAAAACGTCTTATACTTGACGACCACGTTTCAAAGGCAACGAGTGAGGCGTACCCTAGAAGTGATGTGTGTATTGTGTGTTGTTTTCATGTTATGTTTTATCTTTGATCATGGCATTGTGAGCTACGCGTTGTTTTTAATTACCATACATTCTTTCATGCAAGTTAGAATTTAGGAGTGCGGAAAATTAAAAGACGGAAAGATAAAAGCTACGCTATTACAAGGCGCGGGTCTATACATCGCCAAAATACAAAGACCCGTTTTTGATAAAGATGCGGAAAGTAAAAAATGCGGTAAACCTAATTACTATTACATCCTTGAATAGTTACATAATAATCAATAAGAAAAATAGTGCGCGAAAAGAATTAAAATCAGGACGTCCGAGGGTGTTGGACCCTTTGCTTGAAATTAAATTAAATTAAGTGTTTTTTATGTTTTTTGTATTTATTAAAATAAAGAAGATAAAATCAAGAGAAAACCCTAATTCTAAGTTTATTTTAATTATTAATGAAAAATATTAAAGTTAACCTAATTTAAGCTAATTAATTAATTTACATGTTATTTACAAAAATAATAATAATAAACAATGATGAAAATAATTAATTAAGAAAAAGATAAAAAATGTCAAAACCTAATTCTATGTATTTTTTATTTATTAAGAAAAGTATTAGATTTTAAACCTAAATTAAACTAAAGTTATATGTTAGTTATTTATTTACAAAAATAGATTAGTGATGAAATTAAATATTAATTAAAAATAAAACATTTTTTAGTTTATGATTTTTATTGGGAAAAAAAACTATTTTATGGTTAATTAATAATAATTATAAAACAAAAACAATTGAAAGAAATTAAAAAGAAAAGAAAAGAAAACAAATATGCAAACCAAGGGGGGTGTCAGGCCCAAAGTGGAGGTTTATGTGGAATTCAGGCCCATTAGACAAAGTCACGTTGACTTTCCTGATTGTGTACGTGCTGGTTGACTGGACCATGTGATAGACCTCCTCCTGCAGCCCTTGGATTGATAGTCACAACCACTTGGCACATGGAGCATTGAAGGCTCATGATAGATCTTTGACAAGCAATGCACTGGAACACGTTGGAAAAAAGATTATGAATTATATAGGGGACCTGGGAATCGAACCCAGGTCCCAACGCTTGCAGGACACGTTTCCAGCCATCTGAGCCATGATGCACATTTGTTAATATAATAACTGATGAAAATAATATACGTAAAGCAATAATTATGTTGGGACTACAAAAGCGCGCGCCACATATTTGAATTCACCACTCACGTCCATCCACGCATCATCTTCTTCATCTGTTCTGAAACAAAAAAAGAGTAAATAGAGGGGGTTTTAAACCCCCACAAACTGGAAACATCAAAATAGCGATTAGGCATACACTCAATATAAAAAAGGCGCGATGGTGCCAATGGTTTCGTCTTGTTGCAACGAGTTTGTCTATGTTGGTCTTGAGGTCTAATTTCACAGTATATGCAAAGCCCTAATTTTCAAGCTTTGAAAACCCTAGATTTCGTTCATGGTAACTGGCGTTTCAAGGCATATTAATGGAATTAAATCATACCAAAAGCTTCGCCTGAATGCTGTGTACACAAAACAATCAACCAAATGTATTAAAAATGTATGAATCGTGATGTACAAATCTAGAAAATAAAGCAAACCGTGTCACTTGTATTCTCTGATTCCTTGCGTGTTAGGATTGGTTTTTGATGGCAAACGCTTCCTGGAAGGTCCAGCAATGTATTGGAAACAATTTTTGGCCTTGAATTGTCCTGCAAATAGGATTTCAGTTTCACAATGTTCTTGAGTTTTTTTCAACTTGGTTATGGAGTTTCAGCAGCTTTTTCGTGTCCTCTTGAGTAGGGTTAGCTCTTGCATATGTATGTGATCAGAATTAGGTCAAAACCTTGGCCCAAAAGTCCATGAATTATGACTTGAATATTTGATTTTCAATTATGTGATTTTCAATCTTTTTCCATGAAAACCTTGCCAATTATGGAAGATCTTGTCCCCTTGAGTGATGCACGAAATCTTTAGCATGTGTGGAGTGTATTTGCTTCATAAAAAGATTTGCCAACCATGCTTTGATATTTTTCTACAATTAAAACCAATTAAATGAATTAATAATAATAAAAATTCAATTAATTAATTAAAAATAAGAAAATAAATCATTTTAAGTTCAATGGGTCGTGCATAGGCTTTGGGTAATGATTCAAGAAAGAATTTGAGGCCCATTAGCAAATTTGAAGCTTTTTAGGCAAAGTTGACTTTTGAAAGTTCCCAAAAATTTCCCAACTTCTCCAATGCATATCTTGCTCAATTTTGAAGCTATGAACATGTTTTTGGACATTTTGGAAAGGTCTTGAAGTCCTTTAACCAATGCCTTTGGTCCCATGTCATTTTGATTTACCAATCTCAAGTTATGGTCTTTCACTTAAAATGCCTTTTTGTTGACTTTTGAAAATGACCTATAATGTTGAAATTGATAACTTTTTGTGAGAGAATTTCTTGGACTTGGAATGTGAAGATGAGTTGTAGGAAATGTTATCTCCTTCAAAATGAGCATTGGATGGGATTTTTCTGATAAACCATGAAAAAGTTATGCCTTGGTCAATTTGCAGTTGACTTTTCAGCTGTCCAAAAATAGAAACTTTTGCATCTTGAGACTTTTTGAGCCATGCTTGTGGAATCATGATCAAGACTTGATCAAATGATGATTGTGGCTTCAAAATAAGATGTTGACCAAATTTTTTGACTTTTGACTGCCAAATGACCATTTTGCCCCTTCAGTTGATTGTGAGGCAATTAGGGTTTTTGACTGTGCAACTTGGCCTTGTGAACCTTGAAACTTGACATGTAGATGCTTGACAATGTATATGGGCACATGGGACTTGATTGAGCCCTTGAAAACCTCAACTTCCTTGCAAGAACCAAAACCCTAATTTTGACTGGCTTAGGAGGATGGTTTGAACTGTGCAACCCTTGAGAGATTTTGAAGCTTGATCTTGCCAAATCTTGAAGAATATGGGAGGGAAAATTTTGGGGTACAACAGGCAGTCCAGGAAAAAGTTAGGGAATTAAAGCGTATGACTATGTCTCTTCGGATCACTTTAAGAACAATCTCTTCACCAACAAGCTACAAGTTTCTGATCAATCCAGTCATCGGAGGACGAAGCAGCGAATGGACAAGATATTCAGAGTTGTGAAGGCTATAGCAGAATGGGAATCCCATGGAATTGTTACACATAGCCATCTTTCTTTTGTATAAAATTTTTCAATTTTTATGACAACATTCTCTTAGTAGGATGTTTGTCTCCTTTGTACAAAGATACTCACGAAAGTTAAATACAAAGATACTTCAAAGTACAGAAATTTGCTTGCCTTTCTTTTCTTTTTACACTTATGTTTTATTTGAAAACATCCAATGTTTTGTTAAATAGGCATATGCATTTGAATATAATCACTGCTTACAAATAAAACGAATTTGAAAAAAAGGCTAATTACTGGTAGGTTGAAGGTGTAGGAAGATATCTTTGTGCCATTTCAGAAGAAATCCCCTATGATACACCATTCAGATCCTCAACAAAGCTAAAATTTGGAGTATATTTCCCCAGCAGAGTTAAACTTCAAGATCCTCAGCGGAGCCAGTGCATTCTAAAAGACTTGATTCCCCAACTGAGTTAAGTTTCAAAATTCCCATCAGAGTTAAGCTTCAAGATCCCCAGTGGAGCCCGAAAACCCTGAAAATCCTATCCCCAGCGGAACCAGAATAGTGAACATTTCCCCCACAGAGTTATCTCCCAGCAAGATCGAAGATTCTCGGTATCATTTCACCAAGCAGAAGCCTCCTAGGTTTTAGCTCCCCAGTAGAGATTTTCAGAGTTTTCCTTATTTCCCAGGAAAGTCATAAAGGATTCTCGTACCCCGCAGAAATTATCAAAGACCTTGTTAATCCCCATAAATCGTCGAGGACTTTCAATCTCCAGCAGTGGTCTCAGGATTTCCCCTTCTCAGCAATCAGAGATCTTTAATCCCCAAGCGGTCAGCAGTCAGCAAAGATTTCTCATCTTCAATAATCAAAGATTTTTGGAATCCCCAACATCGGTCAAAGATTTACTTTCCCCAACAGCAATCAAAGATTTACTTTCCCCAACAGCAATCAAAGATTTCATTATCTCTAGTTATCGAGGATTTATTTTCCTCAGCAAGACGGCTACTCAGCTTACATGCACATAAATTACATTCATATATCATAAACATTGATGAAACACGGTTTATTGCATCATACATGTCATGCAACATAACTTTGTGTTTCAGCTAACATTTTACCCTTTTCAGGATAAGATTAAAAGCTATCTCTAACAAACTATGCAAAGATTTCAGATACAGTACGAATACACTCCTAGACATGGAGGTCATTCTGCTACTCATTCGGATCTCTTATTCAGATACAGTATGGATACACCCCAGGCACGGAGGTCATTCTATTAATCATTCATAATTTCAAGTCAAAATACAGTACAGATACACCCCAGACACGGCGGTCATTCTACTACTCATTCAGACTTCAGCAATCCGATACAGACTAGATACGCTCCAGACACAGCGGTCATTCTATCTCTCATTCAGATTCAACTATCAACTTCAAGTTCAGATATACTCCAAACACGGAGGCCATTCTAACCTTTACACCAGCAGTTTGATTATCCCCAGTGCAGTCGCCACGGAAGTCATCCTGTCACTTATTCAGATCCCAGTTACAGTCTCAGATACACTTCAGACACAGAAGACATTCTTCTACTCATACAGATATCAATTTCAGATACAGTCCAGATACTCTCCAGACACGGTTTCCATTCTGTCACTCATTCAGAATTTATCCCCAGCCCAGAGATGCTCAATACACTGATGTTTCTCTGTCGTCCATTCAAAATTCAGATACAATACAGATACACTCCAGACACGACAGTCATTCTGATATTCATTCAAAACTCAAATACAACTACAACTCAGATACGCTCCAGACACGGACGCCATTCTTTCGCTCATACAGACTCAGTCTCCAGATACAGTTCAAAATGCATTCCAGACATGGATACCATTTTGATGCTCATTCTTCTGACCTACCACAGCGTAATTCAACAAACATTCTTGGATGGCATCTTTAAGCCCATCTCCAACAAGATTCTACCATCTCTAAATGGCATCTTTAAGCCCATTTCCTCAGCTATATTCTGACGAGTGCAAATTTACGGGCACTCTAGTGTCCAATCCTCTTTTACCTTCGAGTCGCGAAAGGCAAACTTGCCAATCTAACTCTTCAGGTTCAAGAAGATTGAACAGGGGCAACTGTTGTACCCCCAAAATTTTCCCTCTCATTTCATCAGCATTTCTCATCACAAGACTCTTGGAAGTCAAGATCAAGCTAGGTTTTGCTCTGCCCAAGACACCACCTTGCACTGTTGACCTAAATTAGGGTTTGAGTTTGCACAGTGATGTTTTGACCTACAATGCCCAAATTGACTTTCATACTTTATATTGGACTCACAAGTTTGTCCATACTAAGTTTCAAGCCTTGATTCAGATTTTTGCCCAGTCAATTGGACAGTTGACATAGAAATCAGCTGTATTGGGGAAAAAGTCAACTGTGGCCAATTGACAGTCAAACCTCATGAAATTTGACCCACATCAACATTATGAACTTATATGAACCATTTAACTAAGTTTAGATCACAATTCCACAAGAAATTTGATCAGATCATCAAAAGGGCAAAATGGTCATTTTTAGGGTTTTGACTGTACAAAGGCAATTTTTGACTGTTTGACCTAGCCAATGGCAAATCAAGCTCAACCATGGACTCAAGGACTCAATGAAATTGTCTTGACCCATTCAACAAATTCAAAAGATCTCAAATGCATAGGATGGACAGATGAATTTTTCAGTCAACTGATTAAAAATTTAATTGTATACTGAAAAGTCAAACTTTGACTTTTTGGTCAAAATCAAGTGCCAAGGGTCATCTTTCATCAAGACATGTCAAATTATGAAACTTGTTCGTCAAGAAACCCAAAAATGCAAATTAGGGTTTAAAATGGAAAAATTTCATAACTTAGAAATTTTCTAAGTTATAAAATTTTCTCATTTTTTCCTAACTTTGTCCCACTTTTTCACCAAGATAAAAATGGATTCAAACAAAACTTGAAACATGAAAGTTGTAGTACATCACAAAGTCTATAACTTTAATTCACAAAGTTTTCTCAAAAGAATCTTGTATCTCAAGTTATTATTTTTGGAACAAGGGTACCTAAAACTTTTAACTTAGAGAAATTTCGCCCTAGTTTAGGTAGGATTTTGACCCATCTTCTTGGCCATTTTTCACATAGTTCCCCTTGGATTTTCAAGTTGCATTTCAAAGATGGATTATAGTAAATGTTGCAAGCTTTCCAAATTGTCCAAGAACTCCTCAAATACCTTTGTGGTTAGGGAGAATCGAATGCTTGAAGTTGGCAAAAACTCACTTTGATCCATGGCCAATACATGTTCATACCAAGTTGCAAATCTGACCAAGATAGCTTAGTACATGATTACAGGCCTCTAAACCAATTTACACTCCAAAATTGAATGCAAATACATTGGATATTGGCATTGTTCTGATCAAGAGAACTTTGTACAATGAACATTGCCATTTTAAGCATAAAGGCCACACTTCCATTTTCAGAAAGGGGACTTTATGTCAAATTTCTTTTTCTTGAGCCTTGGACTTTCGTCCTTTGCAGCAAACAAGCTCCACAATCTCAGGCATAGTACAAGAAGTTGGTGAATGCTTGGAGATAGCCTGTACAGGCCTATCACACTTCACTTCCAACTTTGCTTTCAAAACAAGTCAAAGGGACAAAAGCTTGTATCTCTCATATCTGATAAACCAACTAAAACAAAGTTGTCAAACAAGTTTCTCATATTCTCACAAGTCAGAAGCACGAGCCTTTCACCCCTAAAGCACCCTCATACTCCAAAAGACCATTTTTCTGCAAAACAGGGCAAGCCCTGTAGAACCACCTCCATCTCCACTTTCCCTCGTGCGTTTTGCCTCAAACTTGTTCCAATATCTTCCATTCAACTCACCTGAACTATCCCAGACCTCCATTGCTAGCTGTAACACCATTAACAAACATTGCCATTTTTGTTTGAAAGCTTTGCAGGTTGAGTTCTGTAGCACGATTCAGGCTACTTCAAAACAAGCCAAGCATTGGGAAAGCTTCAGTGGACCTCAGGCAAGCTCAAAAGAACCTCAAGCACCCTTGAAAGTTGCTGCATTGTCCAGCTCGAAGTCAAATGAAACAGGTATTTCATGAACTTCTATCTCTCTATTTAGGAATAGTTAGACTTAGGTTTGTGAATGAAAGATGTTGTATTCATAGCCCTGAAACCATACATGTGCTTAGTTTTCATTTATATTAATCGTGCTAGGAGAATTTTGTTCATGAACTTTATGAAAAAACTAGGTTAAGAATTAGGGCCAGAGAAATTCTCTCTAGTCTTTGAGAGTTAGCTTAAGTTTTTTATATGGTTAGATTCGTTATTTGATGCTCTACAAGTTTCTTGTTATGAGTTTTGTCAAAAAAGCAAGGAATTAGGAGATAGCATTTTGTGTACAAAGCGCGCGTTTTAGTTTGAACTGAGGAAGAAGATGAATTTGATTGGGCTGGGCCTGGTTGTTTTTACTTCTAACACCTGCCTTTTCAGTTTACACCCCCCTGGCCCATTTCTTTGTATATTTGTCATTTTTGTATTTTTATTTTTATTCTGACTTTATTATTTTATGTCCAAATATAAAAAATGCCAAAAAAATATTTTTATATTTTTTTCATATTTATTTGATATTTATTTTTATTTTACTAGTATAAAAGTGTTTAAATACTTTATATTCTTTTTATTAAAACTTAAAAAATAATGTGAAAAATATGTTTATTTTCATTTATTATTTTATACACATTTGAAATTATTTTCTTCAAATATATACCTTTTTGTAAATAATTTATTTTATTTTTTATACACACTTAATATATTTAATATATTTAATACATATATATACATATTTTATTAATTAATTAGGACAAAAAACACAAAAAGTAATACATTTTTATTTTTATTAATATTTTATACTAAAAATACCATTTTTTTCAATATACTTATATTTTTGTACCAATTAATACATTATTGTATATAAATAATAAATAATACTATTTATTTAAGAAATTAGGGTTTTGCCCTAAAAAACAAAATAATTGAAATTAACTTTTTATTTATGAGCATTTCACATTAAAAATACTTTTTACATACATAAAAACATTTTTTACATAATACACTTTATTTAATATTTATTTATGGTATTTATTTAAATATTGTATCTTATGCCTTACCCATTCAATATGGTTGTAATAATTTAGAATTTAATTTCTTGCAAAATAATCCTCAATTCAAATTTGTACCCCCTCCCCCCCCCCCTCCCTATATCATGTTGTAATAGTGTAGAATTTGAATTTTCGCACCTTTAAGCTTTCAATTATGCCATGATTAGACTTAGGGATTTGTATGCAAAATAAAATCAACAATTAGCTTGACCTAACCAAAAGACAACAATGCATGAAAACAAACGCAATGCACACTTGCACCCCTAGGGTTACAATCCACTTGTTGCCTTCAAAAATGGGTCATGGTATGCATGTCAAGTACTTTGGCAAAACAAAAACAAAACAAAAGATCATAGTCCCTCGATGACGCTATCTGAGTTGCCTAAACAAACTGATCAAGTCCCTCAAGAAAATTGCCAAAAATACTTGACACAATTGCTATCATGGTCTATATGATGACCTGCGCCTGTCGCGTTTAAACATCCTAACACAAGGTTGTTCACCAAATACAATGGTGAAACAACACTGTTAAAAGGGTTAAAAACATAAGAAATATCTTTGAGTAAAATAGGGTAGATAACTCTTAGTTACTTGATCAAAGCTTGCAAAAACATCCTTGTTATCGTCAAAACACACTCCACAACACAATTTTCAAAACCCTACTTTCAAACATTGAAAACTTTTCAAAAGACAAAAACACCTTTGTATACATTCAAACAAGAATCATTACAAAGGTTGCCACAACGATGGCCTCTTTTCAAAACATCTTTCAAAACCACACACAAAGCACCATTTTAAACAATTGAAGAGCACCATTTCAAACAATTGAAAAGCAAAGCAAGTGATCTAAGCAAGTAACTAAGAGCCCATGGATAACCATGGATAGAAAGGGTGCTAATACCTTCCCTTTCTATAATCTACTCCCCGAACCCAAGAAAACATCTCAAAGGTCTTTCCTGTGCTTTTTGACCTTTCCTTAGGAAAAAATAAAAAGTCGATGGCGACTCTTTCTAAACCGAAACATTTGCGAACACAAAACGCAAAATCCCAAGTCAGTTCTCCCACTGTATCACATTGACCAGATAGGAAGTAAAGACTGTGAAGCCTGGGTGTTGACCAGATAGTAGTTCAATGTCACCTCCTCAACCAAGAGATGACTCCCCAGTAGAATAACAGATGACTGAAGTTCTATTTCTACCACGACAGAGACCAACATCCCCCCTGCGTAGTTCTCCTCAATAACAGGCATACGGGCTCTCGCAAAGGAATCTCTTATGCGATCAACATTCTTGGATGGCATATTTAAGCCCATCTCCGACAAGATTCAATCACATCTCCAAATGGCATCTTTAAGCCCATTTCCTCAACCACAGTGTAACGAGTGCAAATTTACGGGCACTCTAGTGTCCAATCCTCTTTTACCTTCGAGTCAAGAAAGGCAAACTCGCCAATCTAACTCTTCAGGTTCAAGAAGATTGAACAGTGGCAACTGTTGTACCCCAAAATTTTCCCTCTCATCCTTCAGGAATTCATTCTGAATTCTCAGAGTTTCTCTTAAACAAATCCAAGCCCTGAATTATCATTCCTCTCCAGGTAAACCATTTACAAGAGCAAACTGGTCATTTGCAAGCTCAAAAGTCAAAAATTTTACCTTGGAAAAGTTAAATTCTAAATGCTTAGAATTTTTCTCTAAAAAAAAAGAAAGAAGAAGAAGTGTTTAAGAAAAAATGGCACTTCAGAACTTTTGAACCAACCTCCAGGCAGAAACGGTCAGAAGTTGCAAACTAGGCTCAGCATATAACATTCAGTCAAAAGGTGGCTCCTTCAGAAGCTACACCAACTCAGTTAGGAGTTGTAAACGTGGTTCAGCATGTAATCTTTAAACAGAACATGGATCATTCAGCAGTTACGCAAGTTCAGCCAGAGCTTGCTAAAAAAATGCAAAGAAGGCAACAAAGCTTGAAACTCCTTCAGAATGTACTGGGATCAGAAGGTAATGGGATCAACAGATTGGGTAATACTGAAGCAGAATCTCTAAGTCCAGAGTTTTCAGAGGCAGATCAAAGGAGCATGCTGGAAAGTATGGAAAACTCTCAGAATTTACTGAGGCAGCAAGAGGCCAAGGTCAGATCTTGGTTTACGTTGTTTTTTTTAGTGAAGCATAATTGCTGGCTCAGGCTTTAGGTAATGATGCAAAATCTCCTATTACAAGATTTCTGATTTTTGACAAATCTCATCACCATTTAATGCTCATTAATGATCACAACCACTTTTGAGCATTCATCCAAGGGATCTCTCCACGTGTGGCATGGTAACACCCTCGTGCAGGCTTAGGCATGTGCCTATGCGCCACTTTTCGCCTATGGGTGTCACTTCTCCTTAATCCTCGCTTATTGTTCTAACCTAGGCTGAAAAGCTGTCCATCATCACAACTTTTCATGAACTTCCTTCAAGGACAAGTTAACCCCTACTGCATAGCATTGGCGCCATTTAACGTTTAAAAATTCACAAAGCCTTGCCTATAAATAGGATACCAATGTCCATTAAAAGAGGTGGTCAAAAAAATCCAGAAAACTCTAGCAAGAAAACATTGTGAAAACCTTGCCAAAATTCCTAATGTTTCATAACTTTGAACTTCCTGCCTCCAAACTTCATTGATACTCGGTTTGCTCCCTGACTAGAGAACGCCCATACAATTTCTGACCATACATACATATATATTCTCCATCCACCCATTCTAAAAAGAACCTGTCCAGAACACCATCAGAGCTAAAGCTAGCTCCAATTCACCGATTTTCCTCCAACATCAAGGTAAGCACTTGCTGACTCTCACCATGCTGCTAAGCATCATCAGCTTTGTATACTCAATAAACACAATGTAGATATCATGTTACCGATGTATGTGTTCTGAGGATTTTCATGCCTCTGAATGCTTAAGTAGGAAGTGAATTAATGTAGAACCTGCTTGTGACCTTTTTGGTTCTGTCTTCTGAAACACTTTGACACTTGCTGATACTGTCCTAGGCATGCCTTCTGTTTTATGGAAAAATAATAAAATTACAGATGTTATGGCTAGCACGGGGGGAAATCAAGCTCTGACTTTGACGCTAGCACTTCTGAGGCCTGTTTTGCTATCAATAATATCAGAACTTATGACCTTCCCACTAACGGGTTTCTGTTTTGCAGGGGACCAGAGTCAGAAGTTCTGACTCATACATTTTCACTAACAGGTTGATATCCTGCAACAGGCCTGGGTCAGAACTTCTGACTTCCTCTCAGCAGCGCGCTAGCCCTCTCTCTCTTTCTATTTTTCTTCCCCTTATTATTTTCTTTTCTTATCTATTTTTCTCGTTGAACCACCCCCATATACAAGTGTGTATCCCCCACCCCCTAAATATTATAATAGCGTAGGATTTTACATTTCCGCATTTATATTACTTTCAAATATAAATGCTAGTAATTAGGATATGTATGGCAAGATAAAATCAATGAAATAAAAAATCCTAATTCAAGATAAAATCATGCATGCAATAAAACACACTTGCATATAAACACCCTTAAGGTATCTCCACTAGGTTGCCTAAACAAATGGCCATGGTATGCATGCTAGGTATATTGGCAAAACAAAACAAAACAAAAGATCATAGTCCCTCGATGACGCTATCTTGGTTGCCTAAACAAAATGATCTAGTCCCTCAAGAATTGCTAAAGATACTTGGCAATATTGCTATCATGGTCAATACGATGACCCGCGCCTGTCCCATTTAACATCCTAATACAAGGTTGTTTACCAAATACAATGGTAAAACAACACTGTCAAAAGGGTTAAAAATGTATAGGAAAGACTTTTGAGTAGATAGGGTAGACAACTCTTAGTTACTTGATCAAAACTTGCAAAAACGTCCTTGCTATTTTCAAACACATTTCACAATACAATTTCAAAACACTTCCCAAAAGCAAACAATCAAACATTAAAAAATCTTTTCAAAAGACAAATACACCTTTGTATACATTCAAACAGGAATCATTACAACGGTTTCCACAATGATGGCCTCTTTTCAAAACATTTTCAAAACCACACACAAAGCACCATTTCAAACAATTGAAAAGCAAAAGCAAGTGATCTAAATAAGTAACTAAGAACCCATGGAAAACCATGGATGAAAAGGGTGCTAGCACCTTCCCTTTTCATAATCTACCCCCCGAACCCAAGAAAATATCTCAAAGGTATTTCCTGTGCTTTTTGACCTTTCCTTTGGATAAAATAAAAAGCCGGTGGCGACTCTTGCTAAAGCGAAACATTTGCGAACACAAACGCAAAACCTCAACTCAGTTCTCCCACCGTATCACATGCCCGTAGGATATTTTTAGCCATGGTATATCCACTATAATGGGTTCCTATTGTACCCCAAAATTTGCCCTCCCATATTTCTCAAAACATTGCAAGAAAAATCTTCAAGTTGCTCAAAATAGTCCAAGAGTTGGTCAGACAAGCTCTCTCCTAAGGCAGTCTACCCAAATTAGGGTTTTGTGTTGCATCAATATCCTTGAGTACAAATGACCTTAAGTGCTACCCAATGTCCTAACATGTTATCAAGATCATCCATGTCAAGTTTCAAGCCTTGCAAAGAAAGTTTGCTCAGTCAATTGCTCAAAAGTCCAAAAATTGATTGTGCTAGGGCAAAAGTCAACTATGACCTACGTACAGTCAAATTTCAAGATTTTTTGTCAAAATTCTAATTTTGAAGGATATTTCATCATTTGATCAAGGGTTTATCATGATTCATCAAGGATTGCTCAAAATTCATCAAGATTCAAAAGTTGCTAAATTAGGGTTTTGTAGGAAAAGTCAACTCAACTTTGACCAGGCATAACTTTCTCATACTTTATGATAAATGGCCCATCCAAATCTCGTTTTGAAGAGGATTAAATTGCCTACAATCCATATTCATACCCCAAGATCAAAATATGCACTCACAAGAAGTTGTGAATTTTTACATTATAGGTCATTTTTGAAAGTCAACAAAAACACATTTTTTGTCAAAGCTTCTAACTTGAGCATGGAATATCAAAATGAGATGAGACCAAAAGGGTTGGTTAGAGGACATCTCAAGATTTCTAAAAAGTCATAGAACACCTCCAAAAGTTCAAAATTTAAGAAGTTATGCATTGTTGAAGTTGGACTTTTTTGCAAAATTGCCAAAAGTAAACTATCCCCAAAACTTCAAGTTTTGCCAAATGGGCCCATTCTTTTTCACTTGTTTTGAGTTTTCATTATTTCCCAGGTGCCCTAGCCTTGGACATGTGTTCATATTATATTTGTATTATTTAATTTGATTTTTATTGGAATTAATTCATTTAAAACCAAATAAAATCAAATAAAATTAAAAATATTGATGACCAAAGATCTTTTGATGATTATAGGTTTCAATGGACAGCTAGTACCCCATCAAACTCGAATCAAAGTTTGTATGCACAAAAAGATCCAAATCAAGCCAATTTTGGAAAGCTTTAATGGAGAATAAAATCAAATATTCAATCATCAATGGAGGAAGATTTGGAAAAAGAAAACAACCCTAATGTATTGTACAATACATAAGGAAGCGAGGCAGGCAAGAATAAGGGTTGGAGATCAATTGGAGAGGCAGAACTAAACTTGCAAAAACAAAGAAAAATTGTGAGATCGAAATCAAGGTTAAAGGTCGTTTCAGGGCTTAGCAAGTATCTCAATCGTTTCCTGGAAACCCTCACAAGCTAAACCAATCAAAATCAAGCCTTCTCAGACCCTCATACGCGCTGTAAGTCATTCATAACATGGCCCTGTTCTTGATTTCGCATTTTGCAATTTAAGCAT
This sequence comes from Vicia faba, assembly GCA_948472305.1. Classification (NCBI taxonomy): domain Eukaryota; kingdom Viridiplantae; phylum Streptophyta; class Magnoliopsida; order Fabales; family Fabaceae; genus Vicia; species Vicia faba. The sequence continues at coordinate 768,580,327 of OX451739.1, read as the reverse complement.
GGTTGATATGAATTGATAGCATATTTTGAATCTACAAATCATCTGCAAGCATTTGGTATCATTCAATTGTGTTTCTGTGACCTGTAACGAGACCCACCATTATTAGGGTTTCGTCTTTTGTTTTTGGGGTTTTTTGTTTCAGGAAAAATCAGCCTTAATATTGGCCATGGTTGTAATCAGAGGGTTGAGACGAACTCAACCATGTTCTTAGAATGTGTTTATATGGCCTGGAGAAGATTTTAGGACGAAGCCACGGTTTTAGCTGCGGATAAAAATCCGTAGGTAAAAGTTGCAGATCTTCAAGGACAAGGACGAAGTCGTGTCATCCTCCCACTGGACCGTTCAAATAATCGCGTGCTTTTTTTTTATTTTTTGGCCAATTGATTTTGTTTTATATATTATATTATGCCTGTATTATTATAACAAAAACAATAACACGCTCCAGTGGCAGCCACGTTGGCCTTAAGGACCCAAAGGCTGGAGGTTAGGGGTTCGATCCCTGCCTCCAGCAATTTGTATTTTCTTGTTATTTTTTAGGAAATCATCTGTATGCTTGAGCTTGAGACCTACCATAGACACTCATCATAAAAGCGCCAGATGGCCAAATGGCCAGATCTGGTGGTCAAGTATTAAAGGTCCACCAAAAGGCTAGTCAATGCGTGGGCACAGGATCACAAAAAGTCAATTGGATCAGCTGCTATTGGGCCAACAAATTGCTTTCTGCACCTCCAAATAATAGGCTCATTCTCTTTTTCTCATTTTTTATTTATTTTAATTCAATTATTTTATTTTATTTAATTAATTTCTAACCAATAAACAAATTTTCTTCTTTATCAAAAAAATCACCAAAATACTTTTCATCCAATTAAAATTCATAATTTTATTTTTATTAATAAATAATAATTAATTAATTAGGTTTAATTCTAGAATAAATTTAATTTATTTTGCAAATAAATAAAATCAATTAAAATTAATTAGGTTTTAACCTTAGTTTAATTATTTTAATTTCTTACTTAAAATATCAAAAACTCAAAAAATATGCCATTAATTATTTTTCATTAATTAATTAATTTAATAATTAATTTAGTATTTTAATTTAGGATTTAATTTCTTTTCTTAAAATAAAAAACAAATAAAAAGCATTTTCTTTTAAAAGGGTCAAAACCCTAATTCGCATTCGATTTAATTTTGCATCGCGCTTTATTTTTCTTTATCCAATTAATGTATCTGCTCCCGGTTTGTAATAAATAATTAGGACATTTTATTTATTTTACCGCTTTATTTTATTTTCAAAGGGTTGCTTTTGGCGATGTAAATACCCGACACCTTGTAATTTAATTTCCGCACTTTAATTTCTGCTAATTATAACTGCTAGATGTTTGATAATAGGGTTTGCATGACAAGACTGAATGCTTAATCTTAAAATCAAATTAGATCACTTTAACATGTGCAAAGATAAAAATATCTGAAATCAACACACTCGCACATGCGCACTCTTAGGGTACACCCCACTTGGTTGCCTTCATACACAATCATTGAGTATAGGTTATTTTAGAGGTCGTCCTCTTGTCTAAAAGATCATAGTCGCCTCGAAATGGTTGCCTCGGATGTTGTTGCCTCAAACAAATGATCTAAGACATCAGGGTTACCGCTAAGGCGTCCTAACATTGCTTTAGTGGCCGTATGTCCCTCATTCGAATTGACCCTCAAACTCCAACGACGGTGCCACCTACTCATTAATAGTGGGATAGCATTATCTAAAGGAAATTAGCATAGAATGATTCCTTTTTTGAGTAGGTAGATAGTTCTTAGATACTTGCTCATCCAAAACAAAACAATTTTTTCACACTTACACTCCTTTTCAAACGAAGTTTTCAAAAACACTTCATTACACTCTTGAGGACAGAAGCAAGAGTTAAATCGAAGTTAAAACAAAAACTTTTCAAACCCACAAGCACAAAGAAAACAAATTTTGAAAATGATGAGCAAGTACCTAAGAGCCCGTAGATAACTACAGATAGAAAGGGTGCTAATACCTTCCCTTTCTATAATCTACCCCCCGTACCTAGAAAATCTCGAAAAAGGAATTTTTCTGTGCTTTTTTCCTTTCCTTGTTGGATAAAATAAAAGTCGATGGTGTCTCTTGCTTACCGCGACATTTTGCAAAAACAAACGCAAAATGCAAATCAGTATCCCAAAAAACAGTCAGTTCTTCCACCGTATCACAGAACTGGCGACTCTGCTGGGGACATAATAAGTGGGGTGTATCTTAGGATTTGTTCATAATGTTTTCAATTGTTTGATTTATATGCTTTATCTTTGTGGGTTTGAATCGGAGTTACTATAGATCCTAACCCGAATCTGGGGATACCTTTTAGGTAAGTAGCAATAGACTGTGAGGGAACTGTACGGCGTAGATCGATACGGTTGAAGCAGTAGCTACGTTGGTGTGGCACTTTAGTTTGTACCCATATCCATTATGGTGGAACAAGGATAATATGGGTCTTCTAAGGGGTCTCTAAGAACCAACTGACCTTAGAACCTATAATTGACCAACTTGGCCATAGAACAGTAGCAGTACGCTACACTCATTGAGACTAAACTCTCACGATGATTTCGGCTGCAAGAAAAGGTTTCCAAACTGGAATTATGACCGATCGACGGTGGTCAGTGATATTTAGATCCTCTAGAACCCGATTACTATTTCTAGGACTGGTTGATCCAACTGAACTGAAAGAGGGTAGTACCTAAACTCCTTGCCAGCCTGAAATCTAAGGGCTATCTGTGTGACTTGTTTGCCCTTACCATATTTGCTATTTGTGAATACCTGTGATGTGTTTCTATCATAACATCATGCATCATGACATTGCATGCATCTTGCATCAGACTAACCCATTTCAAAGATAGAGGGGATTCATCTTTGTTCTGTTTTGTAGGTCATGGCCTCTATGCGTAGAAACACTATTCGGATCAACTTTGTACAGATTCTTATTCAGCTTAGAGATTTGGTTGCAAAAGTTCCAGATACTTCCTCTTTTATCAGAAGACATGGTCACCTCCTTGGTTTGGTCACTTCCAAGATGGATGAGAAGATGTTGAGTGTTTTGTGCCAGTTCTTTGATCCATTGTACCACTGCTTCACTTTTCCAGACTACCAGTTGGTCCCTACTCTGGAGGACTTCTCTGATCTACTTGGTATCTCTATTCTAGAGAATACCCCGTTTATAGGTTGGGAGAAAGTCCTTAGGCCAGAAGAGATTACTTCAGCCCTCCATTTGACAGAAGCTGAGGTAATGTTTAACTGGGAGACTAGGAGTGGAACAAAAGGCTTCTTGGCTAAATTCTTGGTTGATCGGGCTAATCAATTTTGGGACAGTTTATATTTTCAAGCATTTGAGGATATCCTGGCTCTTCTCATTTATGGTATGGTGTTGTTTCCTAACTCAGATTCTTTCGGCGACGTGAATGCGGTGAAGATTTTCATGTCCGGTAATCCTATGCCCACTCTCTTGGGTGACATCCTACACATTCTTTATGCCCGTACTGCTCAGAAACGGGGAACCCTTATATGTTGTGCACCATTGCTGGCGAGGTGGTTTATTTCTCACCTCCCCAAATCAGTTTTGAGGAACAAGGAAGGCATGGGTTGGGCCTACAGAATTATGTCTCTCACTCACACTGAAATTATCTGGAGCACTAAATACATGGAATACGTAGCTATTATTGATCGCTGTGGGGAGTATCCCAATGTTCCATTGCTGGGAATTCGAGGAGGGATTACCTATAATCCTTGTTTGGCCTTACGTCAGTTTGGGCGAGCTAGGAGGGACGAACCTCATGAGTTGCTAATGTCGAGCATTGTCTTTGACTTCCAAGGGGATAGTGATGAGCATCGCCGCAGGTTCATACCAGCTTAGGACAGGGTGCACCGGTCTGATCCACATGAGTTAGGGATGAAGACCTCTCTTCCGATGGAACCGTATATCCGGTGGGTTTGTACATATGCTCAGAAGCTAGGGATGCCCTACGAAGTTGTATTACCGGTAATTGTTAAGCTTGTTGATGAAGAAGGGGTTCCACCTACCATCCTCCACCTGTACATGCCTACTGACATTGGGGAATTAAAGAGGTCTTGGATGCAGTTGAGAGAAGAGCGGGATACTTACAGAGAAAAGTATCATGAGCAGGAGCGGAAGACTCTAAAGCTTACAAGACAGTTGGAGAATGAGAAGGTCCTCAACGACTATGTCAGCACAGGAGGAAAGCGACCATGGGAGCGCTGATGTCTTTTGTTATTTCTAGTTTTGATTTATTTTTCAGTATTTATTTTTGTAACGCCTTAAAGGAATTTATCAAACATTGTTTCAAGTTTATCTAATAAAAGTGTGTTTCATTTTGGTTTACGAATTTGAATCTCTCGACGTCTTTGAAATCATATCATACACATTTCATTCCATGCACCTCATCACAGGTACCCAGTACAGGTTTCTCATCTTCTTCGCTGTTTATTTCAGCACATCATGTCTTCTGAAACATCAACCGATCAAACCATCAAGGCTCTGCAAGCTCAAAACGCCCAGTTCCAGGAAATGTTCATGAGTTTAGCCAAGGGTCAGCAAGATATGAAGACCCTTATCTTGAAAGATAAGAAGAAGAAGAAGAAGAAGAAGAAGAAGAAGAAGACGGTCCTACTGAATATGGGTCGCAGATTCGGAAACAATTTGCGGGAAGAGGTTGATTTGACTCACTCATTTGGAGGGGGAGAGAATCAAGAAGAAAGGAGGGCTCATAGCCCTGTGGTTTCTGACAACGAGACTGACTTTGACGAAGACCAGTATCCTCCGGCCGAGGATAGATATAAGTAACTCGAAGACCGTTTGAGCGCAATGGAGGTCCAGAAAGTCCCTGGGTCGGACTTCGGAGATTTGGGTTTGTCATATGGGGTGGTGATTCCCATCAAATTTAAAGCACCGGTCTTTGCTAAATACGACGGGGTCTCTTGCCCAAAGCTGCACCTCCCCTCGTATGTTAGAAAGATCCAGCCATACACCGCTGATAAGAACCTCTGGATCCACTTCTTTCAAGATAGTCTTTCAGGGACTCAACTTGAATGGTTTTACCAGCTGGAAGGAGCTAGTATCCGTAATTGGGAAGACCTTGCTGCTGCTTTTTACAAGCAATACCAATACAATGCCGACCTCGCTCCCACGCGTACCCAACTTCAGGTTATGTCTATGGGTGCGAGCGAAGGTTTCAAAGACTACGCTCAAAAATGGAGGGAACTTGCCGGAAGAGTACAACCCTCACTGGTTTATAGGGAGTTAGTAGATATGTTTCTGGGGACCCTGTTTGGTCCGTATTTCAACCATCTGATTGGAAGTTCATCGTCCGGGTTTACTGAGCTGATTATGACCGGGGAAAGAGTTGAAGCCGATATCAAGAGCGGTAAAATACAGAAGGGTGCTTAGTCAAGCACCGAGAAGAAGCCTTTTAAGAAGGAGTCAAGCGCAGTTTACAGCGCAAAGAGCCATAATAGACCTGAGCTCCGCCAAGCAGTCAATGTGGTTGTTATATCAAGACTTACTGTTGCCCCTCAGCGCAACAATCAACCAAGAGCCGAGAGGCAGCGAAGACAATTCACTCAGCTCAATATGACCCTGTCTTAGATTTTGCCGCAGTTATTGAAGACCAACTTGGTGATTCCGAAGGAGGCCCCGAAGAATCCCAATACAATATCACCCATGTACAATCCGAACGCCTGCTGTGCTTTTCAATTTGATAGCCTGGGGCATGGCACGAATGATTGCTGGGTTTTGAAGAATAAGGTGCGGGACCTGATTGATGCTAAGGAGATCGAGTTTGAAGCACCGGAAAAGCCAAATGTCATAACGGCACCTATGCCCAAACATGACGCTGGAGTGAATGCTATTGGGGATGATGAAGAAGAGGTTTATATTGACAGCTGGATATACCCGACTGCCGACGGTGGATTGAGAAATTGGACAGTGAAGGATTTTATGCTCGTTTCTTTATTTACCCAGTAATGAGACTTTTGTTTTGAGTTTGTAACAAACAATTTTAAACTTTACGGCCCGGTGCCTTACCCAAGACACTGTGGTTTTGTTTGTGAGGGCTTGATATTTGTCATCTTCATATATCATTAATAAAAGCATTGGACGTTTTCTTGCATTTCAAATTTTGCACTCCTTGTTTTTCTTTTTCTATCTTGCAAAACAGTTATTTTACACACACTCACATATACAGGTCTACATCCATTCTGGATCCCACTGATAACGACTCTGCTACTGCCATTTATGACTTCGAAAGTCCGATCAACTTAGCCAAAGACGAAGGTGAAGAAGATTGCGAAGTGCCTGGTGAACTTGCAAGATTGTTGCTTCAGGAAGAGAGGGACATATAGCCACATGAAGAGCCGGTAGAATCAGTAAATCTGGGTATAGAGATAGACAAGAAAGAGGTCAAGATCGATGTAAATTTGGAGTCTAGTGTTAAGCAACTGTTGATTCAGATGATGCGTGACTATGTTGAGATATTTGCTTGGTCTTATAAAGACATGCCTGGGTTGGATACCGATATTGTGGTTCACCGCCTGCCTACCAAGGAAGACTATTCTCCAGTGAAACAGAAGGTCTGCTGAATGCGCCCAGAGATGTATGAGAAAATCAAGGCTGGAGTGATGAAGCAGTTTGACACCGGTTTTCTAGCAGTTACTTCTTACCCACAGTGGGTTGCCAACGTGGTTCCAGTGCCGAAGAAGGATGGAAAGGTTCAAATGTATGTTGACTATAGGGATATGAACAGGGCAAGCCGCAAGGATGATTTCCCTCTGCCTCATATCGATGTTCTGGTTGACAACACCGCACAACATAAGGTCTTCTCCTTTATGGATGGCTTCTCCGGTTATAATCACATTAAGATGGCTCCCGAGGATATGGAGAAGATAACCTTTGTTACTCAATGGGGTACCTTCTGCTACAAAGTCATGCTTTTTGGATTGAAGAATGTCGGGGCAACGTATCAGTGCGCCATGGTTGCTTTGTTCCACAACATGATCCATCATGAGATTAAGGTATATGTTGACGATATGATTGTAAGATCCCAGACTGAGGAAGAACACCTTGACCATCTTCAAAAGCTGTTTGACAGGTTGAAGTTGTACAAGCTGAGGTTAAACCCGAACAAGTGCACCTTCGGGGTGAGATCTGGTAAGCTGCTGGGTTTTGTCGTAAGTGATAAAGGTATTCAAGTGGATCCTGCAAAGGTGAAGGCTATACAGGAGATGCCAGCTCCCTGAACAGAAAAAGAAGTCAGAGGCTTTCTGGGATGTTTGAACTATATTTCCCGATTCATCTCGCACCTGACTGCTACTTGTGAGCCAATCTTCAAGTTGCTGAAGAAAGATCAAGTGGTAAGATGGAATGATGAATGCCAGACCGCTTTTGAAAGGATCAAAGAATATCTCCAAGAGCCACCTATTCTGATGTCTCCAGTTGAAGGGAGACCTTTGATCTTATACTTGATAGTGCTTGACAACTCAATGGGGTGTGTGATGGGGCAGCATGACGAGTCTGGAAGAAAAGAGCATGCTATTTATTACCTTAGCAAAAAGTTTACCGACTGCGATACTGGATACTCATTGCTTGAGAAAACTTGTTGTGCTTTGGCATGGGCTGCTCGCCGGCTGAGACAGTATATGATGACTCACACTACTCTATTGATATCAAATATGGACCCAATCAAGTATATCTTCGAGAAGCCTGCCTTGTCCGGAAGAATAGCAAGATGGAAGATGATCTTGACTGAGTATGACATCCAGTACACGACCCAAAAGGCAATCAAGGGAAGTGTGTTAGCAGATCATTTGGCACATCAGGCGATGGATGATTACCAGTCTATGAACTTCGAGTTCTCGGATGAGAATATCATGATAGTAACCGACTGGGAAGAACTTGGACCGGATGAAGGACCTGAGGAAGGATCCTGATGGTCTATGTACTTTGATGGAGCTTCAAATGCTTGGGTAATGGCATTGGCTCCGTGATCATATCTCCTAAAGGCTCTCATACTCCATTTATCGCCTGACTATGTTTCAACTGCACCAACAACATGGCGGAGTATGAAGCGTGCATCATGGGTCTTCGAGCAGCAATGGACCTAAGGATTAAGTTCTTAAGTGTATTCGAAGATTCCGCTCTCGTGATCAGACAGATCAAAGGCGAGTGGGATATGAAACACCCAAATCTTATTCCTTACAAGGAGTATGTATTGATGTTGCTTCCCCATTTCAAGGAGATAACCTTTGAACACTTCCCAAGAGAGGAGAATCAGTTGGCGGACGCGCTAGCTACGATGTCTTCTATGTTCAAAGTCAATTGGGACAACGAGCTCCCCGGATTACCATTGAGATATTGGACGAACCTGCACATTGTTGTGACGTTAAGACTGAAGAGGTAGCAGATAAACCATGGTTTCACGAAGTAAAGAGGTATCTTGAAGCTCAAGAATACCCTGAGGGTGCATCTGTTAATGACAAGAAGTTTCTGAGGAGGTTCGCAGCGAAGTTCTTCATCAGTAATGACATCCTTTACAAGCGTAACCATGATTCAACCTTACTGCGATGTGTGGATAAGAATGAGGCAGAAAGGATTATGGTAAAGCTACACGAAGGTACTTTCGGAACTCATTCCAGTGGACACACCATGGCAAAGAAAATCCTTTGGGCAGGATATTATTGGTCCACTATGGAAGCCAACTGTTATCAGCATTCTCGGACCTGTCACAAGTGCCAAGTCTATGCTGATAAGGTGCACATACCTCCAGTTCCTCTGAACGTCTTGACAGCTCTGTGGCCTTTTGCAATGTGGGGCATCGACATGATCGGTGAGATCAGACCTACGGCGTCCAACGGGCATCGTTTCATCCTGGTAGCTATTGACTACTTTACGAAGTGGGTTGAAGCAACTTCCTTTGCCACTGTAACCAAGAATGTCGTGGCACGGTTCATTCGGAACAATCTGATCTGTCGATACGGTGTACCAGAGAGGATCATTACGGAAAATGGTATAAATCTCAACAATAAGATGATCACTAAGCTCTGCAAGTAGTTCAAGATACAGCATCACGACTCTTCTCCTTACCGGACGAAGATGAATGGGGATGTAGAAGCGGCTAATAAGAATATTAAGAAGATTGTGCAGAAGATGGCAGTGACATACAAAGATTGGCACGAGATGTTACCATTTGCTCTTCATGGGTATCGTACTTCAGCGCGGACGTCAACAGGGGCAACGCCCTATTCCTTGGTATATGGTATGGAGGCCGTATTTCCCATTGAAGTTCAGATACCCTCTCTTCAGATTATGAAGGATGCAGGTTTGAGCGAAGATGACTGGATTCAGACCCGACTTGATCAATTGAACTTAATCGATGAAAAGAGACTTACTGCTATTTGTCATGGTCAAACATACCAAAAACGAATGATCAAGGTGTTTAACAAGAAAGTCAGACGACAAGAGTATCAAGTTGGGGATCTGGTTATCAAGTGCATCATACTGCCACAAGGTGATCCCAAGGGCAAATGGACCCCTACTTACGAAGGGCCATTTGTGGTTAAGAACATTTTCTCAGGAGGAGCTATGATTCTAACCACCATGGATGGTGACGACCTTCCTCACCCCGTCAATGCAGACATAGTGAAAAGATACTACGCATAATCAAAGACCCGCTAGGTTGACTGGCCTAGGCAAAAATAAGGGCTTCCCGGCGAACCAAACGGGTTCGGGCAAAAATAAGGGATGAAAATAAAAAATATGTACACCCGGCAAGTCGAAAACCTGAAAAGGCTGCTTGGGAAAAAAAGGGTATCCCGGTGGATTGAAAACCCGAAAGGGCGGTCCAGGAAAAAAATTAGGGATTAAAGCGTAACACTATGTCTCATTGGATCACCTTGCAACCAGACTTCAGTATCGACTATCAAGCTCAGATGGCACTAATCAATCTGATCTACCTTCAACCAAGTAGCAAAGTGATGAGATGCTCGAGGACATAAGGGAAATAGCAGAGTTGAAACCCAGTGGGATTATTCACATAGCTGTTTTGTTTAGTTTTTCACAAATTGTGTAAATTCTATTATTCAGCGGTGTTCTCTTACTAGGACGTCAGCCTCTTGTACAAAAACGCCTATTTACAGGCCAAACTTCAAAATCAATACAATTCATTTTCAAAGAAATTTCAAACTGTTTTTCCTTTTTCTATTTTGTTTTGCAAAAAACGTCCAATGTTCATTTTTGATATATGCATTTGATATTAATTGTTGCTCATAAATATTTACATGCGAAACAAAAGACGATTACTCGTAATATCAGAAACAGTGGCAAATAAGATTTGTCCAAGCTTTACAGTTGCTCTATCCACCAGGTACAAAGGTAGATTCAGTTGAAGAATATGACTGAGGTACTTTCACTCCCCGCAGAGTAAGCAGAGACAGTAATGTTAACTCTCCCCAACTGAGACTTGCAACGATGAAGCAATCGGTAAGATTCTCCCCAAGCTGAGTTTATCTACCATCAGCACTAAAAAGTCTTATCATCCCCAACGGAGCATAAAAAAAAACATATCCCCATTGGAGTTTGAAAATTTTCTCCAGCGCAGTCTGAAAAAGCTTCCCCAGTGGAGTGTGGAGAATCATCCTCAGTAGACTTTGGAAAATTGTTCCCAGTAGAGCCTAAAAGGTTATCCCCAATGAAGTCGCAACTGAAAGATTCATCCCTAGCGGAGTTCATTCCTTTCACAAACAGGAATTCAATCCCCAACAGGATTCGGTATCACCAGCAACGTTAATTCATCCCTAGCGAAATTTATTAGTGGAATCCTCAACCGAGCATCTCTTCTCCACAGAGTAATCTCCTCATCAGTTTATTCCCCGGAGAAGCTATCCTCTCCTGCAGGTTTATTCTCATAATCATCTTCATTCGCTATCTCCAGCGGAAACGAAGAATTCAACTCTTTTCTCCAGCAGGAATCCATGATTTATTTTCCCCGGCTAAAAACATTACATTTTCATACATCATGACACATGCATATATGCATCATACAATACAATCTCATTTATTTTGAGAACATCATTTCCTGATACATATCATGCATTACATACAACTAACCTTTACCTTTCGGAAGGACGCGGTTAAATTCTCACAAAATTCAAAGATATGAAGCTTATACCTCAGTCGAATTACGGACGAGTTCTTAAATCTCAGTAGAGATGTTTTCTCAGCTGAAGTACAGGCGAGTTCCTAAATCTCGACATAGTTTTCCTCCGTTAAATTAAAGACGAGTTCCTAAATCTCAGCAGAGAAGTTTTCTCAGTTGAATTACGGGCGAGTTCTTAAATCTCGACGAAGATGTTTCCCCAAGTCGAATTACTGACAAGTTCTTAAATCTCAGCAGATATGTTTTTCTCAGTTGAATTACAGACAAGTTCCTAAATCTCAGCAGAGAAATTTTCTCAGTTGAATTACGGCCGAGTTCTTAAATCTCGACGAAGATGTTTCCCCAGTTGAATTACGGACAAGTTCTTAAAACTCAACAGTGATGTTTTCTCATTTGAAGTACAGACGAGTTCCTAAATCTCGACAAAATTGTTCCTCCGTTGAATTACAGACAAGTTCCTAAATCTCAGTAGAGAAGTTTTCTCAGTTGAATTACAGGCGAGTTCTTAAATCTCGACGAAGATGTTTCCCCTAGTCGAATTACTAAAAAGTTCTTAAATCTCAGCAGAGATGTTTTTCTCAGTTGAATTACAGAAAAGGTCATAAATCTCAACAAAGTTCCTCCGTTGAATTACAGACAAATTCCTAAATCTCAGCAGAGAAGTTTTCTCAGTTGAATTACGGGAAAGTTCTTAAATCTCGACGAAGATGTTTCCCCAAGTCGAATTACTGACAAGTTCTTAAATCTCAGCAGAGATGTTTTTCTCAATTGAATTATAGACAAGGTCCTAAATCTCGACAAAGTTCCTTCGTTGAATTACAGACAAGTTCCTAAATCTCAGCAGAGAAGTTTTCTCAGTTGAATTACGGGTGAGTTCTTAAATCTCGACGAAGATGTTTCCCCAAGTTGAATTACTGACAAGTTCTTAAATCTCAACAGAGATGTTTTTCTCAATTGAATTACAGACAAAGTCCTAAATCTCGACAAAGTTTCTCCGTTGAATTACAGACAAATTCCTAAATCTCAGCAGAGAAGTTTTCTCAGTTGAATTACGGGCGAGTTCTTAAATCTCGACGAAGATGTTTCCCCAAGTCGAATTACGGACGAGTTCTTAAATCTCAGCAAAGATGTTTTCTCAGTTGAAGTACAGGCGATTTCCTAAATCTCGACATAGTTTTCCTCCGTTAAATTAAAGACGAGTTCCTAAATCTCAGCAGAGAAGTTTTCTCAGTTGAATTACGGGCGAGTTCTTAAATCTCGACGAAGATGTTTCCCCAAGTCGAATTACTGACAAGTTCTTAAATCTCAGCAGAGATGTTTTCTCAGTTGAATTACAGACAAGATCCTAAATCTCTACAAAGTTCCTCCGTTGAATTACAGACAAGTTCCTAAATCTCAGCAGAGAAATTTTCTCAGTTGAATTACGGCCGAGTTCTTAAATCTCGACGAAGATGTTTCCCCAGTTGAATTACTAATAAGTTATTAAAACTCAACAGAGATGTTTTCTCATTTGAAGTACAGACGAGTTCCTAAATCTCGACAAAATTGTTCCTCCGTTGAATTACAGACAAGTTCCTAAATCTCAGCAGAGAAGTTTTCTCAGTTGAATTACGGGCGAGTTCTAAAATCTCGACGAAGATGTTTCCCCTAGTCGAATTACTGAAAAGTTCTTAAATCTCAGCAGAGATGTTTTTCTCAGTTGAATTACAGAAAAGGTCATAAATCTCAACAAAGTTCCTCCGTTGAATTACAGACAAATTCCTAAATCTCAGCAGAGAAGTTTTCTCAGTTGAATTACGGGCGAATTCTTAAATCTCGACGAAGATGTTTCCCCAAGTCGAATTACTGACAAGTTCTTAAATCTCAGCAGAGATGTTTTTCTCAATTGAATTATAGACAAGGTCCTAAATCTCGACAAAGTTCCTCCGTTGAATTACAGACAAGTTCCTAAATCTCAGCAGAGAAGTTTTCTCAGTTGAATTACGGGCGAGTTCTTAAATCTCGACGAAGATGTTTCCCCAAGTCGAATTACTGACAAGTTCTTAAATCTCAACAGAGATGTTTTTCTCAATTGAATTACAGACAAGGTCCTAAATCTCGACAAAGTTCCTCCGTTGAATTACAGACAAATTCCTAAATCTCAGCAGAGAAGTTTTCTCAGTTGAATTACGGGCGAGTTCTTAAATCTCGACGAAGTTGTTTCCCCAAGTCGAATTACTGAAAAGTTCTTAAATCTCAGCAGAGATGTTTTTCTCAGTTGAATTACAGATAAGGTCCTAAATCTCGACAAAGTTCCTCCGTTGAATTACAGACAAGTTCCTAAATCTTAGCAGAGAAGTTTTCTCAGTTGAATTGCGGGCGAGTTCTTAAATCTCGACGAAGATGTTTCCCCAAGTCGAATTACTGATAAGTTCTTAAATCTCAACAGAGATGTTTTTCTCAATTGAATTACAGACAAGGTCCTAAATCTCGACAAAGTTCCTCCATTGATTTACAGACAAATTCCTAAATCTCAGCAGAGAAGTTTTCTCAGTTGAATTACAGGCGAGTTCTTAAATCTCGATGAAGATGTTTCCCCAAGTCGAATTACTAACAAGTTATTAAATCTTAGCAGAGATGTTTTTCTCAGTTGAATTACAGACAAGGTCCTAAATCTCGACAAAGTTCCTCCGTTGAATTACAAACGAGTTCCTAAATCTCAGCAGAGAAGTTTTCTCAGTTGAATTACGGGCGAGTTCTTAAATCTCGACGAAGATGTTTCCCCAAGTCGAATTACTGACAAGTTCTAAAATCTCAGCAGAGATGTTTGAAATTCTGGCTGCAGATACTCAATGTCACGTTCAATGTTATGACACCGTATCTGACTTTCTATAAGACAGTAAATACAAAAACAGTAAAGAACACAGTCAATTGTTTACCCAGTTCAGTGTGCAATAACACCTACTCTGGGGGCTACCAAGCCAGGGAGGAAATCCACTATAAGAGATATTAATTCAGGAATAAACCAACCAGTTTATCTCCTTCACTTAAGACCTACCCAATGCAACTTCAATATAAGTACAACTTAAACCTGAGTTCCTACTCACTCCCCCTCAATCACAGCAGTGATACTTAAAACAATTTGACTAATGAATTGATGAAGACACTCTTCAAAACATACACTTGATTATGCTTCACAGCTTTTTAATCAAGCAACACAAACACTCTTTCTTCATAACTTTGAGTGATACATAAACCTAACTTGACTTTGCTTCAAAGCTTTAGTCAAGAGACACAAAAAAACTCTTGCTTCAAAGCTTTGAGTGATACACAACCCTTACAATTAAAACCTATTCCAAGTCACTTATCACAATGATAATTGCTTGGATTACAATAGTTAAAACTATACAGCTTCTAAATGATCTTCTGTCAAAAAGGGACACATTCAAAACAGCAGCCCTGTTGAATATATAGCAGCTGCATCTTCAGTTAGGGTTTCCACAAAAATCTAGGGTTAATTTCGTTTGACCTTAAGACTAGGTCACAGAACTTTATCAACCAGGTTAAGGTTGAGCTAGGTTAACCCCAAGTCCACGAGATTTTCTGTTCTGGAAAGACTAAGTCATTTTCCTGAAAAAACTCAGAATTACCGAAACTGCATAACTGTTAGTTCAGAACAGGATGTCTTAACATTTGTTATGACATCTGAAATCCTGTCTACTGATTTTGGTAAATGTGATCTTTTTGAAAAATGCTCAGATACACACTTATAAACAGCAGCACCTGTATGACAATATTTTTCTGCAAAGGTACCTAATACATCAGTACCTAATAAACTATAATGTTATGACATCAGTCATGACATTCACACACCTGGTTTTACCAAAAATGCATGCCAACAACTAAACAACTACAAACTCCCCCTTTGGCAGATTTTTGGCTAAAGCCCCTAAGCAATCAGAGATAGATAGCAGCAAAAAAAATGACTGCAGAAAAATAGAATGTCTAATAAAGTCTACCAACATATATATCTCCCCCTCTTTAGCCACAAATGGGCCAAAGATACATGTTCTTAAAAGTTATACAGTCATCCAGAAAAAGTAATAAGAACAGCAACTAAAAACTGAACACACTTCCAAACTCCACCAGGGACCAGCATCAACTCCACCAACCTTCAAGCACTGTCCCCATCAGAGGAGCTAGTTTCTTCAGTATTGAGTTGATCTTCAGCTTCTGCACCCTCTTCCCTTCTGTTTCCTTCAGCTCCCTCCTTTTCTAACCTGTCAATTAGGTTTTCTAGGGTCTTTTTCCTAGATTCCAGCTCTTTGCAGGTCTCTTTCAATACAGCTATAACATCAGATGTTTTGGACTGAGTCTTTACAGATGATGTCTCAGCTGATGTTATGACAATATCAGGAGCATGAGATCCCTGAAACAGCTTGTAGTGTAACCCAAGAGCAGGAGCTCTTTTGCAAGCAGTATCTCTTGCCACCAGGATATCAGGGTATTGTGCAAGGATAATTCCACAAAGGAGGGAGGGAAAGGCAATTGGCCCTTTGACAGCATAACTACCAGCATGTTTTAAAGTTTGTTCAAAAATATACCTGCCATAGTCAAAAACAGTCTTGGTTCCCATAGCATAAATAAATCTCCCCAATCCTGTGGAGATAGTTGATTTATGGTTTGTAGGGACCCAGTTGGCTGCACCAATCTTGTGCAGGATGGAAAATTTCATGCTAAGTTTGCTGGCATTCAGCTTGCCTTTCAAGGGCCAGCACTTCACTTGTCTTGCTGTGATGGTTTGACAAACTTCATTGTCAGTGACTTCCAGTTCAGGATAATCCTCATTTGATCTTCCAAGAAATTTGTTAATTTCTGATGGAGAGAAATTAACCCTTCTTCCTCTAACATAAACACTTTCAAAGTCAGCTGACCTTCCATCAGCACATTCATCAGACAAGTTAACTATGAACTCCTTGACCAGATTTTCATAGCACTTGGTGAATTTTACCACAGTCTTCATCAGTCCAGCAGTTTTAATCAGGTCCATGATGTCCTTGCACTCCATGGCATCATTGTTTAGCTCTCTTTCTAAAGCTATTCTCTTCAAGCAAACATACTTCCATCTGTTTGCATTGTCAGGATGGTGAAAAGAGATGTTGTCTGTTGGGACTTCAGGAACTCTAGCAATTTTGCTGGAGGGGAGTTTCCTTCTGATAGGAATTTCTTCAGCATCAATCTCAAACTCTGATTCCTCATCAGAATCAGAAGATTCAGGTTCTTTTCTCTTCTTTGTAATTGGTTGTCTACCAGTATGCACTTGGGCTTTCACCTTCCCTTTGGACTGACCAGTTTTCACAGATTCTACCCCAGCCTTGCCTTCAGCCTTGGATTTCTTAACAGCAGGTTTATCTTTGGTCATACATTTTGCATCATTCTGATTACCCTTTCTTTTCATCATTCTCCTAGCTATGCTAGGGTTTACATTGGCAATCAGATCATTGTCTGAGTATTCCTCATCCACATCAATGATAGGTGGATCAACAGTCTTTTCTGAAGGGTTCTGAATGTTGTCATTTTGTGTCATAACATTCTCAGAGACATCTACATTCTCAGAGACATCCACATTTGGGCTTGCTGATTCTTGATTTAATGGGACAGAAATCCCCGGTACAGATTGGTTTCCGCTTAGTATTCTTGTCACAAGCCTAGCAATTGCTTGATGAACTTGAGCTGATCCTTCCCTATTTGGTACAGAGGAAGAAGGATGAGAAGGATTACCAGAAGCAGTAGCTTGAGCTCTTCCTGCATGCCTAGTTCTCAGCTTTTTGACTTTGGAGGGGTCAGTTGCCATTTCTCTGAGAGGAGTGATCTCCAGGACATCAGAATGTATGCATGTGGTGATTGCTCGAGAATCTTGGTCAGATGATGAAGATGAAGTGGTCGCCTTGGTTGAAGATGATGTTTGAGACATTTTGATTGACTTAGAGCACCAGTAGCAATTTGAGAGAAAACTTTGATTGAGAGAAAGGAATAGGTTGCAAGGACGAGAGAGGTAGGAGGCAAATGAGAGTCTATTCAACTTCTGAGTAATTTTGAAAGAATTGGAAAGACATATGATTATCCTACTAAAAATAGACTTAACACAAATAACTCCTTCAACCCTTGTTTTAAGCAAAATTAATTCCTATAATTTCTCACGTTGGCAAATACCCATCTTGCCCCTCAAGTTTTCAAGTTGATTTCCAACAAGAGCCTTGGTAGAAAAATCAGCCAACTGAAGCTTAATGATACCATGTTCCAGTTTAATTGTCTTCTTCTCTACAAGGTCAATGTGCTTGGTCCTGCTATGCTGAATAGGGTTCTTGGAAATATTGATTGTATTCAGATTGTCATAATACAATGTCACAACATCTTGTGAGACATTATTCTCAGTGAGCATCTGTTTTGTCCAGATATTTTGAGAACAGTTACCACCAGCTGCAACTATTTCAGCACAGAGTTGAGAAGGCATTCTTTTGACATGAATCGTAGCTCTGGTAGATTCCTGTATGATCCTATTTTTCCTTCTGCCAACTCCATTTTGATGAGGAGTTATAGGAGAAGAGAATTCATGACTCATTCCTTCTGAGAAACAGAATTTCTTAAACTTGATGTTTCCAAATTCCTTGTCATGAACACTTCTGATTCTAACAATACATCTTTCTTTTTGAGTTCTTTTGCATAGTTCTCTAGAAACTTTAAGGTTATTCACCACATCATAGACATATCTCTTTTTACCAAGCCTTTCCATTTGATGTTCACCATAAACCCTCCTTTTATCAATTTGCAGTCTTGGAATCCTTCTGACTGCTTCCATAGAGATAGTTCTTTTCATTCTTCTTAGATGAAGATGGCCAAGTTTTTGGTGCCACGGTTTCACCTCTTTTTCTTATTTGGTAATAGAACACATAGTAGAGTTATTAGTGTTCTCAGGCTGCCACAAGTAACAGTTGTCTTTAGATCTGATTCCTTTCATCACAACTTCTTGTTTTTCATTTAATACAAGACATTCAGATTTTGAGAAGATGACTTTGAATCCTAGATCACACAATTGAATGATACTAATGAGATTAGCAGTCAGGCCTTTTACCAATAGTACTTCATTCAGATTTGGAACTTCAGGACAGTCCAAATTACCAACTCCTTTGATTTCACCTTTAGCACCATCTCCAAAGGTCACATAACTAGTGTTGTGAGGTTTAACATGATTGAGAATGTTCTTTATTCCAGTCATGTGTTTAGAGCACCCACTGTCAAAGTACCAGCCTTCCCTTGCAGAGACTCTCAGGGAAGTGTGGGCTATCAGGGCAGTAGCCTTTTTCTTCCATTGAGGAGTATGTGGTACCCTTTTTGACTTGGGTTCAACACCTGAGTTTTGATTAGGGTATCCATGCAATTTGAAGCAGAAAGGCTTTATGTGGCCATACCTCCCACAATGATGACATCTCCATCTTTGGTACTTTTTCTTCATATATCTCTGTTTCTGATGTTGAGAGTTGTGTTGAGACATCTGCTTTGACATTTGTTTAACAGGCCTGATCTTCTTGTCTGCAATAGATTTCTTAGCTTCCACAAATCCTAGTCCAGATTTTTTACCCACATTTTGTCCAACCTGAAGGATCTCTTCCAATTTGTCTGTTCCATTAGTCAGCATCTTGACAGATTGGGTCATTTGATTCAGTTGTGAGTTCAGCAATTGAACTTCTCCTTCTAGATGACTTATAGTTTCAAGGTTTGCCCTTTTTTTAGCCTCCAGCTTTATGATGAGTTTTGATTGTTTCTCATTCTGCACAAAGACTTCAGCACTTCTGATACACAATTTCTTGTAAGTATCAGCCAGTTCTTCAAATGTCACTTCTTCATCACTAGTGTCACTTTCAGAGGTACAAACACCAGTTAGAGCAGTAACTAGTTTGGCAGATTCTTCTTCAGAATTACTTTCTGAATCACAGTCAGACCAAGTAACAGTCATTCCTTTCTTTTGTTTCTTAAGAAAGGTAGGACATTCAGCTCGAATATGCCCATATCCTTCACAACCATGGCATTGAATTCCTCTGCCTTGATTTCCCTTCTCTTCTGACCTTGGTCTTCTGCTGGAATTGTCAATGTCAGAGGGAATGTTATGAACATTAGACCTTGACTTTGGATCTATTCTTTTGATGAGTTTGTTGAACTGTCTTCCAAGCATGGCTATAGCTTCTGAAATATTTTCTTCTTCATCCTCCTTGTTTTCAACATCAGTGTTGGATACAAGTGATATGCCCTTGTTCTTCTTGTCACCATTTTCAGTGATCCCCATCTCAAAAGTCTGAAGAGACCCAATAAGTTCATCCACTTTCAACTTGCTGATGTCCTGGGCTTCCTCTATGGCAGTTACCTTCATTGCAAATATTTTAGGCAAGGATCTGAGAATCTTTCTCACCAATTTTTCTTCTGACATCTTTTCTCCCAGTGCTCCTGAGGTGTTGGCAATCTCCAAGTTGTTCATGTGAAACTCATGAATGGTTTCATCTTCCATCATTTTTAGATTCTCAAACTTGGTAGTCAACATCTGAAGCCTTGACATTTTTACTTTGGAAGTGCCCTCATGAGTAGTTTTGAGAGTGTCCCAAACTTCCTTGGCCAGTTCATATTGATGTACTAGTCTGAAAATGTTTCTATCAATTCCATTGAACAAGGCATTTAAAGCTTTGGAATTTCCCAGGGCTAACTCATCTTCTTCTTTACTCCAATCTTCCTCAGGCTTCAGACTGATTGTCCCATCTTTCTCAGTTATGGTGGGATGGTTCCATCCTTTGCCAGCAGCTCTCCAAGCCTTTTTGTCCAGAGATTTTAAGAAGGCTATCATACGAGGTTTCCAGTAGTCATAATTTGTTCCATCCAGAATGGGTGGTCTATTTCCAAAAACTCCTTCTTTGTCCATAGTGCCAGAAAGTGATATCCCTAGATCTCACCCAGTAATACAGGCAGGGTGCCTGCTCTGATGCCAATTGAAATTCTGGCTGCAGATACTCAATGTCACGTTCAATGTTATGACACCGTATCTGACTTTCTATAAGACAGTAAATACAAAAACAGTAAAGAACACAGTCAATTGTTTACCCAGTTCAGTGTGCAACAACACCTACTCTGGGGGCTACCAAGCCAGGGAGGAAATCCACTATAAGAGATATTAATTCAGGAATAAACCAACCAGTTTATCTCCTTCACTTAAGACCTACCCGATGCAACTTCAATCTAAGTACAACTTAAACCTGAGTTCCTACTCACTCCCCCTCAATCACAGCAGTGATACTTAAAACAATTTGACTAATGAATTGATGAAGACACTCTTCAAAACATACACTTGATTATGCTTCACAGCTTTTTAATCAAGCAACACAAACACTCTTGCTTCACAGCTTTGAGTGATACATAAACCTAACTTGACTTTGCTTCAAAGCTTTAGTCAAGAGACACAAAAACACTCTTGCTTCAAAGCTTTGAGTGATACACAACCCTTACAATTAAAACCTATTCCAAGTCACTTATCACAATGATAATTGCTTGGATTACAATAGTTAAAACTATACAGCTTCTAAATGATCTTCTGTCAAAAAGGGACACATTCAAAACAGCAGCCCTGTTGAATATATAGCAGCTGCATCTTCAGTTAGGGTTTCCACAAAAATCTAGGGTTAATTCCGTTTGACCTTAAGACTAGGTCACAGGACTTTATCAACCAGGTTAGGGTTGAGCTAGGTTAACCCCAAGTCCACGAGATTTTCTGTTCTAGAAAGACTGAGTCATTTTCCTGAAAAAACTCAAAATTACCCAAACTGCATAACTGTTAGTTCAGAACAGGATGTCTTAACATTTGTTATGACATCTGAAATCCTGTCTACTGATTTTGGTAAATGTGATCTTTTTGCAAAATGCTCAGATACACACTTATAAACAGCAGCACCTGTATGACAATATTTTTCTGCAAAGGTACCTAATACATCAGTACCTAATAAACTAGAATGTTATGACATCAGTCATGACATTCACACACCTGGTTTTACCAAAAATGCATGCCAACAACTAAACAACTACAATGTTTTTCTCAGTTGAATTAGAGACAAGGTCCTAAATCTCGACAAAGTTCCTCCTTTGAATTACATACAAATTCCTAAATCTCAGCAGAGAAGTTTTCTCAGGTTAATTACGGGCGAGTTCTTAAATCTCGACGAAGATGTTTCCCCAAGTCGAATTAATTACAATTTCTTAAATCTCGGCAGATATGTTTTTCTCAGTTGAATTACAAACAAGGTCCTAAATCTCGACAAAGTTCCTCCGTTGAATTACACACAAGTTCCTAAATCTCAGCAGAGAAGTTTTCTCAGTTGAATTACGGGCGAGTTCTTAAATCTCGAAGAAGATGTTTCCCCAAGTCGAATTACTAACAAGTTATTAAATCTTAGCAGAGATGTTTTTCTCAGTTGAATTACAGACAAGGTCCTAAATCTCGACAAAGTTCCTCCGTTGAATTACAGACGAGTTCCTAAATCTCAGCAGAGAAGTTTTCTCAGTTGAATTACGGGTGAGTTCTTAAATCTCGACGAAGATGTTTCCCCAGTTGAATTACGGGCAAGTTCCTAAATCTCAACAAAGATCAGACTTCCCCAGCAGAATCTTCCTCAAACAACAGGTATACAAGCTCTCGCTAAGGAATCTCTTATGCGACCGACACTCCTTCAGATGGCATCTTTAAGCCCATCCCCTCGTCAGCAATCACCAAATGGCATCTGTAAGCCCATTCTCGACATCATAAGGCAGATACCACTTAATGCGAGTGCAAATTTCTGGGCACTCTAGTGTTCAATCATCTTCCACCTTCGGATCACGAAAGACACGAAAGCCAATCTACATCCTCAGGTTTAAGAAGATTGAACAGGGGTAGCTGTTGTACCCCAAAATTTTCCCTCCCATATTTCTCAAAACATTTCAAGAAAAATCTCCAAGTTGCTCAAAGTAGTCCAAGAGTTGGTCAGACAAGCTCTCTCCTAAGGCAGTCTACCCAAATTAGGGTTTTGTGTTGCATCAAGATCCTTGAGTACAAATGACCTCAAGTGCTCCCAAATGTCCTAATATGTTCTCAAGATCATCATGTCAAGTTTCAAGCCTTGCAGAGAAAGTTTTCTCAGTCAATTGCTCAAAAGTCCAAAAATCGACTGTGTTAGGGCAAAAGTCAACTGTGACCTACATACAGTCAAACTTCAAGATTTTTTTTCAACATTCTCATTTTGAAGGATATTTCATCATTTGATCAAGGGTTGATCATGATTCATCAAGGATTTCTCAAAATTCATCAAGATTCAAAAGTTGCTAAATTAGGGTTTTGCAGGAAAAGTCAACTCAACTCCAGGCATAACTTTCTCATACTTTATGAGAAATGACCCATCCAAATATATTTTTGAATAGGATGCAACTCCATACAATCCATCTTCATACCCCAAGATCAAAATATGCACTCACAAGAATTTGTGAATTTTGACATTATATGTCAGTTTTGAAAGTCAACAAAAACACCTTTTTTTTCAAAGATTCTAACTTGAGCATGGAATATCAAAATGAGATGAGACCAAAAGGGTTGGTTATAGGACATCTCAATATTTCTAAAAAGTACAAGAACACCTCCAAAAGTTCAAAATTGAAGAAGTTATGCATTGTTGAAGTTGGATTTTTTTGTAAAATTGCCAAAAATCAACTATCCTCAAAACTTCAAATTTTGCCAAATGGGCCCATTCTTTTTCACTTGTTTTGAGCTTGCATTATTTCCCACGTGCTCTAGCCTTGTCCATGTGTTCATATTATATTTTTATTATTTAATTTGATTTTTATTGGAATTAATTCATTTTAAACCAAATTAAATCAAATAAAATCAAAAATATTGATGACCAAAGATCTTTTGATGATTATATGTTTTAATGGACAACTAGTACCCCATCAAACTCGAATCAAAGATTGTATGTACAAAAAGATCCAAATCAAGCCAATTTTGGAAAGCTTTAATGGAGAATAAATCAAATATTCAATCATCAATGGAGGAAGATTTGGACAAAGAAAACAACCCTAATGTATTGTACAATACATAAGGAAGCGAGGCAGGCAAGAATAAGGGTTGGAGATCAATTGGAGACGCAGAACCAAACATGCAAAAACAAAGAAAAGTGTGAGATCGAAATCAAGGTTAGAGGTCGTTTCAGGGCTTGAAAAGTATCTCAATTGTTTCCTGGCAACCCTCACAAGCTAAACCAATCAAAATCACGCCTTCTTAGACCCTCGTACGCGTTGTAAGTCATTCGTAACATGGCCCTGTTCTTGATTTTGCATTTTTCAATTTAAGCATGGTTGATATGAATTGATAGCATATTTTGAATCTAAAAATCATCTGCAAGTATTTGGTATTATTCAATTGCATTTCTGTGACCTGTAACGAGACCCACCATTATTAGGGTTTCGTCTTTTCTTTTTGGGGTTTTTTATTTCAGGAAAAATCAGCCTTAATATTGGCCATGGTTGTGATCAGGGGGTTGAGACGAACTCAACCATGTTCTTAGAATGCGTTTATATGGACTGGAGAAGATTTTAGGATGAAGCCACGGTTTTAGCTGCGGATAAAAATCTGCAGGTAAAAGTTGCAGATCTTCAAGGACAGGGACGAAGTCGCGTCATCCTCCCACTGGACCGTTCAAATAATCGCGCGCTTTTTTTTTATTTTTTGGCCAATTGATTTTGTTTTATATATTATATTATGCCTTTATTATTATAACAAAAACAACAACGTGCTCCAGTGGCAGCCACGTTGGCCTTAAGGACCCAAAGGTTGCAGGTCAGGGGTTTGATCCCTGCCTCCAGCAATTTGTATTTTCTTGTTATTTTTTAGGAAATCATGTGTATGCTTAAGCTTGAGACCTACCATAGACACTCATCATCAAAGCGCCAGATGGCTAGATCAGGTGGTCAAGTATTGAAGGTCCACCAAAAGGCTAGTCAATGCGTGGGCACAGGATCACAAAAAGTCAATTGGATCAGCTGCTATTGGGCCAACAAATTGCTTTCTGCACCTCCAAATAATCAGGCACATTCTCTTTTTCTCATATTTTATTTATTTTAATTCAATTATTTTATTTTATTTAATTAATTTCTAACCAATAAACAAATTTTCTTCTTTATCAAAAAAATCACCAAAATACTTTTCATCCAATTAAAATTCATAATTTTATTTTTATTAATAAATACTAATTAATTAATTAGGTTTAATTCTAGAATAACTTTAATTTATTTTCTAAATAAATAAAATCAATTAGAATTAATTAGGTTTTAACCTTAGTTTAATTATTTTAATTTCTTTCTTAAAATATCAAAAACTCAAAAAATATGTCATTAATTATTTTTCATTAATTAATTAATTTAATAATTAATTTAGTATTTTAATTTAGGATTTAATTTCTTTTATTAAAATAAAAAATAAAAATAAAAAGCATTTTCTTTTAAAAGGGTCAAAACCCTAATTCGCATTCGATTTAATTTTGTGTCGCGCTTTATTTTTCTTTATCCAATTAATGTATCTGCTCCCGGTTTGTAATAAATAATTAGGACATTTTATTTATTTTACCGCTTTATTTTATTTTTAAAGGGTTGCTTTTGGCGATGTAAATACCCGACGCCTTGTAATTTAATTTCCGCACTTTAATTTCTGCTAATTATAACTGCTAGATGTTTGATAATAGGGTTTGCATGACAAGACTGAATGCTTAATCTTAAAATCAAATTAGATCACCCTTAACATGTGCAAAGATAAAAATATCTGAAATCAACACACTCGCACATGCGCACTCTTAGGGTACACCCCACTTGGTTGCCTTCATACACGGTCATTGAGTATAGGTCGTTTTAGAGGTTGTCCTCTTGTCTAAAAGATCATAGTCGCCTCGAAATGGTTGCCTCGGATATTGTTGCCTCAAACAAATGATCTAAGACATTAGGGTTACCGCTAAGGCGTCCTAACATTACTTTAGTGACCGTATGTCCCTCATTCGAATTAACCCTCAAACTCCAACGACGGTGCTACCTACTCATTAATAGTGGAATAGCATTGTCTAAAGAAAATTAGCATAGAACGATTCCTTTTTCGAGTAGGTAGATAGTTCTTAGATACTTGCTCATCCAAAACAAAACAATTTTTTCACACTTACACTCCTTTTCAAACGAAGTTTTCAAAAAACACTTCATTACACTCTTGAGGACAGAAGCAAGAGTTAAATCAAAGTTAAAACAAAAACTTTTCAAACCCACAAGCACAAAGAAAACAAAATTTGAAAATGATGAGCAAGTACCTAAGAGCCCGTAGATAACTACAGATAGAAAGGGTGCTAATACCTTCCCTTTCTATAATCTACCCCTCGTACCTAGAAAATCTCAAAAAAGGAATTTTTATGTGCTTTTTTCCTTTCCTTGTTGGATAAAATAAAAGTCGGTGGCGACTCTTGCTTACCGCGACATTTTACAAAAACAAATGCAAAACGTAAACCAGGATCCCAAAAAATAGTCAGTTCTTCCACCGTATCACAGTTCCAAAGGCACCTTCGTGTAAATCAGCCATAATCCTCTCTACTTCGCTCTTGTCTTTGCACCAAAGTAAAGTAGAGTCATGGTTGTGCTTGTACAGGATTCCATTACTGAGGAAGAACTTTGCGGCGAACCTTCGCAGAAACTTCTTATCATTGAAAGATTCCCCCTCGGGATATTCTTGAGCCTTAAGATACCTTTTCACTTCATGAAACCAAGGTTTGTCTGCTACTTCTTCAGTGTCAATCGCGTGCCAGTATGCTGGTTTATCCAACCTCTTGATAGTGATTCAGGGAGCCTAGTTGTCCCACTTGACCTTGAACATAGATGACATGGTAGCTAGCGCGTCCGCTAACTGATTCTCTTCTCGTGTAAAATGTTCAATAGTGACCTCTTCAAAGTATGGAAGAAATGTCAGCACATGCTCTTTATACGTGATGAGATTCGGGTGCTTCGTATCCCACTCTCCTTTGATCTGACTTATTACCAAGGCTGAATCCCTGAAAATGCTCAAGAACTTGATCCTCGGGTAAATAGCAACTTTGAGACCCATGATGCATGCTTCATACTCCGCCATATTGTTGGTACAGTTGAAACATAACCTGGCGGTGAAAGGAGTATGACAGCCTTCAAGAGATATAATTACAGCACCAATGCCATTGTCGAGTGCGTTCGAGGCTCCTTCAAAAACCATAATCCATTGGGATCCTTCTTCAGGTCCTTCATCCGGTCCAGGTTCTTCATAGTCAGTCACTAGCATAATATTCTCATTCGGGAACTCAAAATTCATGGACTGGTAGTCATCCACAGCTTGATGAGCTAAATGATCAACTAGTACACTTCCCTTGATTGCTTTCTGGGTTGTGTATTGGATATCATATTCCATCAAGATCATTTTCCATCTTGCTATTATTCTGGAGAGTGTGGGCTTCTCAAAGATATACTTTATCAGATCCATTTTAGATATCAGCAAAGTAGTGTGGGTCAATATATACTGTCTCAGTCGGCGAGCAGCCCATGCCAAAACGCAACAAGTTTTCTCGAGCAGTGAGTATCTTGTTTCACAGTTGGTAAACTTTTTTCTAAGGTAGTATATTGCATGCTCTTTTCGACCAGACTCGTCATGCTGCCCCAACACACACCCCATTAAATTATCTAACATTATTAAGTACATTATCAAAGGTCTTCCTTCAATCGGAGGCATCGGGATTGGTGGTTCTTGAAGGTATTCCTTGATTCTTTCGTAGGCAGTCTGGCATTCATCATTTCACTTTACCACTTAATCTTTCTTCAAGAATTTGAAGATTGGATCACAAGTAGCAGTTAAATGGGAAATGAACCTGGAAATGTAATTTAGTCGTCCCAAAAAGCCTATGACCTCCTTCTCAGTGCGAGGAGTCGGTATCTCTTGTATAGACTTTACTTTTGCCGAGTCTACCTGAATGCTTTTGTCACTGACAATGAAACCTATCAGTTTACCAGACCTTACCCCAAAGGTGCACTTATTTGGATTCAACCACAGCTTGTACGTCTTCAACCTATCAAACAACTTTTGTAGATGATCCAGGTGCTCTTTTCAGTTTGAGATCTGGCTATCATATCATCCACATATACCTCTATCTCATGGTGAATCATGTCATGAAACAAAGCTACCATGGCTCGTTGATAGGTTTCCCCAGCATTCTTTAATCCAAATGGCATCACTTTATAGCAGAAAGTGCCCCATTGCATGACGAAGGTTGTCTTCTCTATATCTTCGGGTGCCATCTTGATATGATTGTAACCAGAGAAACCATCCATGAAGGAAAAGATCTTGTGCTGCGTGGTGTTGTCAACCAGAACATCAATGTGGGGGAGCGGAAAGTCATCTTTGGGGCTTTCCCTGTTCAAATCTTTGTAGTACACACACATCCGTACCTTGTCGTCTTTTTTAGGCACCAGAACTATGTTGGCAACCATTGGGGATAAGAGGTGACAGCTAGGAACCCAGTGTTGAACTGCTTCATAACCTCTACTTTGATCTTCTTTGACATTTCATGGCGCATACGACGAACCTTCTGCTTTACCGAAGGGCAATCTTCTTTAGTTGGCAGACGGTGAACCACAATATCCTTATTCATTCCTGGCATGTCTTCATATGACCAGGCAAAGATCTCGACATAATCATGAAACATCTGTATCAACTGTTGTTTGACATTAAGCCCCAAATTTGCATCAATCTTGACTTCTTTTTTTTCTTCCTCTGTGCCCAAGTTTATTGTCTCAACTGGATCTTCATAAGGCTGTATATCCCTCTCTTCTTGCTGTAACAGCCTAGCAAGTTCTCTAGGTACCTTATAATCTTCCTCACCTTCGTCCTCGGTTTGGTTGATCGGATTTTCAAATTCATAACTGGTGTTGTACCCCAAAATTTGCCCTCCCATTTTTCATAGAAGACACAACCCTAGGGTTTCTCGGATATTCAAGTTGGCTCAGAAATCGACCAGACACATTCTATTCTATGGCAGTAAACCAGCAATTAGGGTTTCTTTCAATTTTTAAAAGAAAATGAGTTCTCAAAGATCCAATTGGCTTTCACAGGTCTTCATGCTTCCTCAAGATTGTACTTATGATTTCTTCAATCTACAAGATTTTGAGACAATTATGTCTGTTCATGGTCACATGTGATGTCGCTCACGGGTTTATATTTAAAGAATCGGAAGAAATTTGAGTTTGGAAAACTTTAAAGTTATCAAATCATCGCAAGGCATTTGATTGATTTTGAATTTTCTTAAAACACAGTTTACTGAAAAAGATAATGTTCGTTCTCAGGGCATGATTTGTTTGGGACAAGAGATGGAGATTAAGACTGTTATTTAGGATAATCATGATTGTGGGATCCAAGTTGACCAGATGATTTACGTCCTTAAAACATTTTTTTAGTTAGGAAATGGAATATACAGTGCGTGTTTGTTTGGAATGCAGTTACAAAATTAGTGGGATTACCTAGAATTTAAGTTACCAGACTGGATCATTTTGTTTCAAATATCTTGATTGGGAATTTCAAAAATCAATTAGGATGCGAAGAGAAAATTACAAGTTATTATTGATAAAGGATTTCAAGTGACACCAGAACATTTCATAAGATTTTCTCCAATTTCATACATTGTTACAAAACAATTTATTCTTTTAAATACATTATGTTTTACAACTTATCGTATTTGAAGATGAATTTGTACAATTATTGGATACAATACAAGAATGATTTCTCTAAATTACAAAGAAAATCCAAATGTTTGATTGGCCTAGGAGAATTAATCTATGCCTAAGTTTGTCTGAAGATTGAAGTCGTATCAAATTCTTTTGTTTATCTCCAAAGACCTCCATGCTTGCCACATATTTCTTGCCTTCCTTGCTTTGTCATATCCATTTTTCTCACATGAAAACAAGAAAAGAAAAACATGGTTAGTGCAAGTTATTTGGGCATGAACAAAAAAGTTTTCCAAAGGGCATTCATCATTAAGGTTTGCAATGTGGAATCAGAGTGCTGTTTAATTCATCACAATCTATTTCCTATTTGCAAATCACAAGAAGGTTACCCTTCTTGGTTCACAAAAAGGAAAAGGAAAAGAAATGCTACAAACTGTCCAAACAAACGTTACTAAACGAACCAAACAAAATGCAGCAAAACTGTCCAAATAAACAACAAAATTGTCTAAACAAAATACAGCAAAACTGTCCAAACAAACAGCAAAACTGTCCAAACAAAATGCAAGCAAACTGTCCAAACAAATATTACAAACTAAACCAAACAAGCAGCCTCACAAACAACAAACAACATCAATAAAAGCTAAAGCAGGCAGCAGTATGGCAAATAAGTCAAATAGCAAAACTTGCTCAAGAAGCAATATACCATCATTTTCCATGCAAACCTTTCAGAATTAGAAAAAAAGGCAAAAGAGAAATTTTCTTTTTTATTGTCATTGAGAGAGAAGAGAGGAAATAAGTCACCTAGGTTATTGGAATGCATAGCCTTGCTGCCCTACCTGTCACAAGTTGCATAGAATTTGCTAAAAAATAAAACTGCAACAAAAAAGTCATGAGGACAATATACTAAAATATTCAAATTTGTTGGTTTCCCACCATTTTGAATATGGAGATAACAGAAACAGGGTCAATATAACAGAAGGAGAGCAATAGAAAGAAACACAAGTCTCAAGCGAAAAAAGATAGAAACATCATCAAACTCAAAAAAAAAAACTTGAAACAAGTTTCAAAGGCAAAAACCAGTAACCAAGCCAAACATCCCAAACCTGAACCAAATCTCAAACTGCCAACCAAACCTGTAAAACCTCAAAAACTCAAAACCTGATAACCATCAAAAATACCAAAACACAGCAGCCAAACTTCAAAACAACAAAAACCATCAGTAAGTATCCAACTCCCAAAAGCCAAAACCTGAAACCTGTAACCAAATCTCAAATAACAACAACCAAAACCGAAAACCCCAAAACCGAAAACCTGTAATAGAGCCAGCAAAACCCACAAAAACCATTAACCATCATCAAGAACAGAAAATATAGTAGCAAAGCCCACAAACCTAAGGCCAGTTAACCATCCAACAGAACCATCACAAAAATCCCAAAACCAGAAGAACAATAACCAACATCATCATTCAAACACAGAGATAAGAAAAGATTACCGACGAGTCAGAAAAGCCACGCCCTCATCTCTTCCCCTCGCGCAACCTCCGCCACCATTGGAACACCATCCTTTCTCTCGCCTCTCCCTCTCTATTTCACAGGAAATCACAGAACTTCAATAGGTATGGTTTCCCCCTCTTTCCCAAATCTTCCATAAGCATATGTTTTCCTGCATTTTTAAAGAGTAGTTTCTTAATTAAACACAAAAATATGACAAGATAAGAAATCCACGAAATTTGTAATCTTACCCCTTCAAGAAAATCGTTAGAATTTGATTAGGGAGGCGAGGCGGTTGCGTTCCGGTAACAGAGAGTTTAGGGTAGGTCATAGATAAACCAATTTCGTTTCTTTTAGGTTTAGATCCGAAACTAGGGTTTCAAAGAGATGCGAATCATGGTGAGACAAAGAGGTAAAGAGTGATTTTGCTCGCGAAACAGGGATGGTTAGTGAGAAATTTAGAGGTTTCAGCAAGATGAACAGAGATGAGCGAAGGACATGAGCTAGCGGCACCATGAGTGACCAAGGGTTCCAACCCTAATTCTGTGTTATCTCCTAAGCGTAACATAATTTGGTTTAGAAAACTGGATTTTTGTTTTACAAAAGTTTGGACCCATTAGTGAAATCCATAAGCCCATGCGTTTTACTGGATACACCCCTTCCTTTTTTTTATTACAGCAAATAAATACTTTTCTTTCTCTTGGGCCTCACATATAAACCCAACTTAATCCCATTGCGTTTTTTAATTTGTTTTCTTTTTATATTCTTTTTTATGCAAATTTCTAATAAGACTTAAAATACTTTTTTTGATTTAGGTTTTGTAATTAATTTTATCATTTTCTTTTTTTAATAAATTTATTTTAGATTTAATTTTACATATAATAAAACACCAAAAAAAAATTTTAGTTTGTTTTCTTTCTTTAAATATACTTAAACTATTGAAATACAAAAAATAAAGAATATAATTTAATCAATTATTTTATTTTTTAGAATAGGTTTTACTTTTCTCTTTTCAAGTAAATACTTAACATTGCATTTCCATATTTTGTTGATTTTATTTTCATGGATTATCATAGCTTTATATAAATCGTACAAAATTCGATTTGGTTGTATTGTTTGATATTTGGACCTTCCTATCACATTTGATTCATCCCCATTTATAAAAAAATTGTACCCCCATTCCCGAATATTTTGTAATAGCGTAGAATTTCAATTCCCGCAATTTACTGTTTTCCATATACTGTATAGTAATTAGGCGTGTATGGCAAGATTCAAAAATCAATCGCTAGATGACCTAATCAAAGAGTAAAATAACTTGAAACCAACACACTTTTTCACACGCGCACCTCTAGGGTAACCTCGCTCGTTGCCTCAGAAATACAATCATGTCCCTCGAATATGGGACGCTATAGCAATGACCCTTCGATAAAAAAAGATCATAGTCCCTCGATGACCCTCGATGTTGCCTTCGATTAAAACGATCTCGTCCCTTACAAAAGTTGCTAAAGCGTCTCATAAGTTGCTTTCGATGATTCTGAAATCGACCCGTGTGTGTCCCTTCACATCCAACGGTGGGGCTTCTTACCAAATCAATGGTAAGATAGCACCATTAAAAGGAAGAAGAAAAGAACAATTTAAGACCTTTCGAGTAGATAGATTCGCTCTTAGTTACTCGCTTGCTCCCGATAAAAAAATTTCACACCTACACTTTCATTTCAAAACATTTTCAAAAAAAAAAGATAAAACGTTTTGTATACGTTCTTATAGAGACGAGAACCATTACAAAACATCTTTTCAAAACACTTTCTGAAACACGATTAACAAACACATCTTTGAACCACTTTTCGAAACAAAACTTTGTATACGTTCTTATAGAGACGAGAGCCATTACAAAGAGATTTTTCAAAATACTTTCAAAGCCCACACCACAAGCACACTATCAAATGAAAGCAAGTGATCTAAACGAGTAACTAAGAGCCCATGGAAAACCATGGATGAAAAGGGTGATAATACCTTCCCTTTTCATAATCTACCCCCTGAACCCGAGAAATAATCTCGAAAGGTCTGTCATGTGCTCTTTTACCTTTCTTTTTGGATAAAAGAAATGTCGGTGGCGACTCTTGCTATCCGCATAAGTGCAATCGAAACACAAAACATCAAGTCAGTTCTCCCACCGTATCACAGAACCGGAGACTCTGCTGGGGATTAGTATAAAAGTGGGGTTACCTTAGGGTTAGATCACCTTTACTCGCTTTCATTATTTGATTTATGTGCTTTATATTTAGTTCTTTGTATTGGGCTTGCTTTGATCCTCCACCTGGATCTGGGACACCTTTTTAGGTAAATAGCAATATATTGTGGAGACTGTACGGCGTAGACCGATATGGTTGAGACAATGGATATGTTAGTGTGACGCATTTGTGGGTACCGGTATCCCTCATGGTGAATCGAGGAGAATACGAAGCCGCTGAGTGGCGTCGTGAAGCACTAATTAACCTTAGAACCCTAATTGAACAAACTTGGCCATTAGGACGTAGTGAGGTAACCGGTTTTGGTGTAAAGCTGAAAATTGGTTGACACTCGATACTACACTCATTGAGGCTAGACTTTTAGGATATCTCGGCCACAAGAAAAGATTGTTATGCTGAGACAATGCCTAAGAGAAAGGTCAGTGATATTGAGATCCTTTAGAACCCGATCATTATTTCTAGGACAGGTTGAGCCAACTAAAACTTCAAGAGGGTACTTACCTACAAACTCATGCAAGCCTAAAACATAGGGATCTGTTTGTTGTGTGTATATATGTTTGCTTATACATAAACATCATAAACATCATCAACATCATATGCATGCTCACTAACCATTTCAAGGATTTAGAAATTTATCTTTGTTTTTGTTTTGTAGGATATGAATTATCTCCGAAGAAACACCATCCGAATCAGCTTTATAAAAGCACATCCTTAACTCCAAGAGCTAGCCTCAAGAGTTCTCGGGGATTCTCCTTTTACCAAGAAGTATGGTCGACTCCTCAGTTTGGCTACGTCCAACTTCCAAGAAGAGATGATGTGTGTAGTATTACAATTCTTTGACCCCGTACATCATTGTTTCACTTTTCCGGACAATCAGTTGGTACCTACATTGGAAGAGTTCTCTCTACTCTTAGGGGTGCCCGTGCATAATCAGATATCGTTCACCGGTCTAGAAGGGATTCCAAAACCTGAAGTCACTGTCGAAGCTTTACATGTGAAGAAGGCCGACGTCATAGCCAATTGGGAGACAAGAAGTGGGGTTAAAGGATTTTTAGCTAAGTTTCTGTTGGAAAAAGCTCGTTCATTCTAGGATGACATGGATTTCCAAGCTTTCGAAGACGTGCTAGCTCTCCTCATTTATGGTTATGTTCTGTTTCCTAATTCGGACCAATTCATAGACGTTAATGCCATCAAAGTTTTTCTCTCTTGCAATCCTATACCCACCTTGCTAGGAGACATCTTGCATTGCCTTCATACCCGTACCATGAAGAAAAGAGGTACCCATTTGTGTTGTATTCCCCTACTCGCTAAGTGGTTCACTTCACACCTTCCTCAGTCAGCATTGAAGAACGAGCAGAGATTGACTTAGTCTTAAAGGATGATGTCTCTCACCCACTCTGATATCCGTTGGTGCTCGAGATCCTTGGAAGATATCTTTATCATTGACCGCTGTGGGGAGTTCCCTAATGTACCTCTGCTTGGTATTAGGGGAGGTATCACCTACAACTCGTGTTTAGCTCTTCGGCAATTTGGGTATGCCCGAAGAGATGGCCCTCATGAGATGCTCGTCCAAGGTCTGATTTTCGACTACGACAAAGAAGATCAAGGTTACCGCCAGAGGTTTACACGTGCTTGGGGAATGGTGAACAAGGTGGACAGTAGGACTTTGGGACATAAAAATTCTATCCCTCTAGAGCCTTACCTTAAGTGGGTACGGGCTCGTTCCCAGAGTCTCTTAATGCCTTAACCTTCCATCCTTCCTGTCATCATTGAGCCTGTTATTGAAGGAGACTTCCCATACATAGCTCTTCATCCTGACATGCCTACCTCTCTCGAAGACTTGCAGAAAGCCTGGATTCAGTTGAAGGAAGAGCGAGACACCTTTGAAACCCAGTACTACGCCAGCGAGAAGAAGGTTCTGGAGCTCACCAAATTGCTTCATGAAGAGAAGAATCTGAATACCTACATTGCTCCGAAGAGGATGCGTTCGGTCTTTTTGTCTTAAGAATTTTTGTTGTATTTTGTTTCTTTCTTTGTAAGCCCGAGGAGGCATGATGTATTCAAACTTGGTTTTATTTAATATGACGCGTGTTCTTTTTGGTTTGGACAAATTTAAATCTTCTAAATTTCCTTGAAATCATTTGCATATTGCATCTTCATTCATCATAACATCATACAGGTTTCTCATAACAGGTCGCCTTATCCTTCTACTGTTTATTTCAGTGAGATGGATGTTGAACAGACTGTGAAAGATCTTCAGGCGCAGAATGCCCAGTTTCAACAAATGCTCATGGCTCTGACAAAAGGGAAATAGGAGTTGAAGACTCTGCTAGCCAAAGAGAAGAAGAAGAAGACGAAGAAACCAACCGGGGTTGTGATTATGGGAAGAAGGTTTAAAGTACAGACTAGGCGAACCTTGGACTTTGCAACATCATCGGGTGAAGGAGATAACCAAGGGGCTGAGACCCAGGAAGTGAACGACGACCCAGCATCCGAAGGAGAGGAAGAGCCTGGTTACTCTAAGGAGCAATATCCTCCTGCTGATGATAAATACAAACAGCTATAGGATTGTTTGAATGCCATGGAGATTCAGAGAGTGCCCAGTTTGGACTTCGAAGAATTAGGACTCATCTCAGGGGTTGTCATCCCATATAAATTCAAGGTTCCAACCCTCGCCAAGTATGATGGTATCTCTTGCCCAAAGCTACATCTGAGGTCATATGTTAGAAAGATTCAGCCCCACACGGCTGACAAAAATCTGTGGGTGCATTTCTTCCAGGAGAGCCTATCGGGGACTCAGTTGGATTGGTTCTACCAATTAGAAGGGTCCAATGTCCGTAATTGGGAAGAGTTGGCTGCCACTTTCTACAAACAGTATCAGTACAATGCTGATTTGGCCCCGACTAGGACACAGTTACAGAGTATGTCTATGGGAACAAATGAGGGTTTCAAAACCTATGCTCAAAAATGGAGGGATCTCGCAGGCAGAGTCCAGCCCCCTCTATCCGACAGAGAATTAGTGGATATGTTCCTTGGCACCTTGTCAGGACCATTTTTCAATCACTTGATTGGGAGTTCTTCATCTGGGTTTACCGAATTAATCATGACTGGTGAGCGGGTCGAAGCCGGTATAAAAAGCGGCAAAATTCAAAGAGATGTATCTTCAAGTTTGGTGAAGAAACCTTTTGTTGGGAAGAAGGAAGTCAGTGTTGCGTATGATCATAGGAATCAAAACAAAACCGACCGTCGTCCGGCAGTAGAGGCTGTTATGATCTCTAACCCTGCGCCAAATCAGCAACAAAATTATCAGCGCAAATCAGAAGCGCCCATGAGATGATTTACCCGGATTAACATGACCATGTATCAAGTGTTGCCACACCTTCTAAGGACCAATCTGGCAATTTTAAAGGAAGCTCCCAAGAACCCTAATACGGCTTCTCCTTGCTACAACCCGAACGCTCGATGTGCCTATCATTCTGGAAGCCCGGGGCACGATACAGATGACTGTTGGGCCTTAAAGAATAAGGTGCAAGACCTTATTGATGAGAAGGAGCTTGAATTTCAGTCCCCATAAACGCCTAATGTAATAACGGCACCAATGCCCAGACATGGCCAAGGTATCAACGCCATTGATGATGATCGTTTTGTTTCCTCCGTGAATGACTTGGTTACTCCTCTGCTGACCATTAAACAAAATCTACTGCAAGCCGGCTTGTTCCCAGGTTGCGATGAAAATTGTCACCTTTGCAAATCTCTGCCGAACGGTTGTTTGTTACTAAAGATAGGCGTCCAACACCTAATGAATAGTAAAGAAATCCTTTTCGAAAAGTTACCCCTTATCAAGAGTTCTTATCAAGATGTTTCGATAATCACCATTTTCGACAATCCTCCCAGGGTCTCCACCAAAAGACCCGTCAGGATTACACCTGCTCCCAGAACTGCACCGTTGATCATCACCATGCCAAGACCAATACCGTACTTCTCAAATAAAGTTGTTCCTTGGAGATA
Source organism: Vicia faba (assembly GCA_948472305.1). Classification (NCBI taxonomy): domain Eukaryota; kingdom Viridiplantae; phylum Streptophyta; class Magnoliopsida; order Fabales; family Fabaceae; genus Vicia; species Vicia faba. The sequence goes on along the minus strand of OX451739.1, from coordinate 768,543,546 downwards.
TGAGGCTGACGTTTACTACTACGGCGTCAAGCAAGATCATTTGGCTGTCACAAATAAAGTTGTGAGACATATTGATCCTGATATCGGTAACATCACTGGAACCAGCAAAATAACAAGAAGTGGAAGAGTCTTCTCACCTGAGATTTCTCCAAAGACTGTTGCTACTCCTGTGATCATCACTACTGCCACTCCTACCGACACCGCCAGTGATACTCCCGTTGTTGTCCCTACTGCCGATACCAGGGGCAAAGAGGATTTGGTTGAGCCTACCCAAGCAAGAGAACATCCCTAAGTCATCCTTGAAGCTTCTAGAAAAGAAATAGAAGAAATCCTGAAGAAATCAAAAAAAGTGATTACAACATTGTAGAATAATTGGGGCAGACCCCCTCGAAGATATCATTGTTGTCCTTACTTTTGTGCTCTGAAACTCACGCCAAAGCCTTGGTAAAGTTTCTTAAGACCGCTCATGTGCCCCAGGAGACCTCCATCGACCAATTTGAAGACTGTGTGGCCAATCTAACTGCTGATAACGGGTTGGGCTTTTCCGATGCTGATTTAACCTCTAAGGGGAGGAAACACAACGATACCTTGCATATTTCCATTGAATGCAGGGGCACCACACTTGCCCATGTTTTGGTGGATACCGGTTCATCATTGAATGTCTTGCCCAAAAATTCCCTCGATCGACTGGATTGTGAGGGACTCATCTTGAAACCTAGCAACATCATAGTGAGGGCCTTTGATGGTTCCAAGAGGACAGTGCACGGAGAAGTTAGTATCCCCATAAAAATTGGGTCTCAGACCTTTGACTCAATTTTCTATGTGATGGACATCCGTCCTTTGTACTCTTGTATGTTGGGTCGACCCTGGATCCATGGTGCTGGTGCCGTCACTTCCACCCTACACCAAATGCTAAAATACCCGATTAGAGGGAAGATTGTTACAGTTCACGGAGAAGAGGAATACATGATTAGCCATTTGAACTCTTTCAGGTATGTTGAAATGGATGGTGAATTCATAGAGACTCCCTGTCAGAACTTTGAGGAGGTTCCAGCAACGGTCGCAGCAACCAAGTCTACTCCAAAGGTCCCGGAGATTACCCGACCACCGCTAAAGATGGCTTCATTAAAATACGCTCGAGCAGTAGTTGAAGAGGGAGGATGTACTATTTGGGGTCAGCTTCCAGATATTCCCTACAAGTCCGAAAAATTTGGGTTGGGGTTCACTTCAGAGGCTCAGAAGATTGTTCGACATTCTCGTGCAGGGGGACCACCTCTGCGTATCAGCAATCAAGGAGTCAACACCTTAGAAGATAGTGATGGCAGCTGTGACATGGATGAATGGATTTTTCCAACTATCGGCGGAGGACTTAATAATTGGGAGGCAAAGGATTTCATTCCTATTACTTTTATTCAAGAGTAATTGTCTTTTAATATTTTCAGGCTTGTAATATTTAAACAATTCAGACTCTTTTTTGAACCTTGTGTCTTACCCTAGGCACAATGGTCCATTTGTAAGGGTTGTCACTTCATTCTCATATGTTATTAATGAATCATGGACGTTTTTACATCAAATTTTGTTTTCTTTGTCTTTTCTTTCTTGCATTTTATTTCTTTCAAAGGTAGCTGTGTTCTTACACACACTCACATATTGAAATGCAGATCTATGTCCACTCAGGATCCCAGGGGTAACAGTTCTGCTATGGCCAATTGTGACTTTGAAAATCCAATCTACCAAGCCGACGACGAAGGTGAGGAAGATTATGAAGTCCCAGGAGAGTTGGCCAGGTTGTTGCAACAAGAAGACAGAGGAACTGTTGGATACAATCAACTTGGGTACCGAGGAAGATAAAAAGGAAATCAAAATGGGTGCCAATCTAGAGCCGAGTGTCAAGGAACGTCTGATTCAGCTGTTGCACGATTACGTTGAGATCTTCGCCTGGTCTTACAAAGACATGCTAGGACTGGATGCATACATTGTGGTACATCGTCTGCCTACAAAGGAAGATTGTCCCCCAGTAAAGCAAAAGGTTCGTCGTATGAGACCCGATATGTCGGAAAAGATCAAAGCAGAAGTTATAAAGCAGTTCAATGCTAGATTTTTGGCTGTCACCTCTTATCCCCAATGGGTGGCCAATGTTGTCCCTGTACCCAAGAAAGATGGTAAAGTGCGGATGTGTGTGGACTACAGAGACTTAAACAGGGCTAGCCCTAAAGATGATTTCCCACTTCCCCACATCGACATCCTGGTTAACAATATGGCGCAACACAAAGTGTTTTCCTTCATGGACGGATTCTCAGGCTATAACCAGATCAAAATGGAACATGAGGACATGGAGAAAACTACCTTTGTCATATAGTGGGGTACGTTCAGCTACAAAGTGATGCCATTCGGACTGAAGAATGTCGGAGAAACCTATTAGCGCGCCATGGTAGCTTTGTTTCATGATATGATACATCATGAGATAGAGGTCTACGTAGATGACATGATAGCCCGATCACAAACTGAAGAAGAACACCTTGATCACTTGCAAAAACTGTTTGTCAGGTTGAAGGAGTACAAGCTAAGATTGAACCCAAACAAGTGCACATTTGGAGTCCGGTACTGTAAACTCTTAGGTTTCATTGTCAGCAACAAAGGCATCGAGGTTGATCCTACCAAAGTCAAAGCGATACAAGAAATGCCTGCTCCTCGCACTAAGAAGGAAGTCAGAGGTTTTTTGGGACGCCTGAACTACATTGCTAGGTTCATTTCTCACCTAACATCTACTTGTGAACCAATCTTCAAGTTGTTGAAGAAAGATCAGGTAGTTAGATGGAATGATGACTGCCAGATTTCTTTCGATAAAATCAAGGAGTATTTTCTAAAGCCTCATGTCTTGATGCCACCAGTTGAAGGAAGACCGCTAATCATGTATCTGACCATCTTAGAGAATTCAATGGGGTGCGTATTGGGGCAGCATGACGAGTCTGGCCGAAAAGAGCATGCTATTTATTACCTGAGCAAAAAGTTTACCGACTGTGAAACCAGATATTCACTGCTCGAGAAAACTTGTTGTGCTTTGGTATGGGCTGCTCGCCGGCTAAGACAGTATATGTTAACTCATACCACTTCGCTGATATCTAAAATGGATCCGATAAAGTACATCTTCGAGAAGCCTGCTTTGTCTGGGAGGATAGCTAGATGGCAGATGATCCTAACAGAATATGACATACAGTACACGACCCAAAAAGCTATAAAGGGCAGTGTGCTAGCTGATCATCTGGCCCATCAAGCTGTAGAAGATTATCAATCCATGAAGTTTGACTTCCCTGACGAAGACATCATGACATTGGATAATGTTGAAGAATTCAGTCCATATGATGGACCTGAACAAGGATCCCGATGGACCCTGTGCTTTGATGGGGCATCCAATGCACTTGGTAACGGTATCGGTGATGTACTTATATCTCTAGAAGGATTCCATACTCCTTTCACTTCCAGACTTTGCTTCAACTGTACCAACAACATGGCAGAATATGAAGCATGCATCTTTGGACTCAAGACTGCCATAGACTTGGGAATCAAATCTTTAGTTGTGTTTGGGGATTTAGCTTTGGTCATCAGTCAGATCAAAGGAGAATGGGACACTAAGCATCCAAACCTTATCCCTTACAAAGAACATGTTTTGACATTGCTACCACATTTCGAGCAGATTACCTTCGAGCACTTCCTGCGAGAAGAAAATTAGCTAGCAGATGCTCTAGCTACAATGTCATCTATGTTTAAACTTAATTGGGATAATGAAGCTCCCCAGATCACCATTGAGCGGATGAATGAACCAGCCTACTGTCACGAGATTAATACCGAAGAAGTAGTGGACCAACCTTGGTTTCATGAAGTCAAAAGGTATCTCGAGTCTCAGGAATATCCAGAAGGAGCTTAAGTGAATAACAAGAAGTTCCTGAGAAGGTTCTCGGCTAAATTCTTCCTTAGTAACGGCATTCTGTACAAACGCAATCATGACTCGGTATTGTTTCGGTGCATAGACAAGGCTGAGGCTGAAAGGATCATGGGTGAACTACACGAAGGCACTTTTGGTACATATTCCAGTGGGCATACAATGGCAAAGAAAATCCTACGGGCAGGCTATTATTGGTCTATTATGGAAGCAGATTGCTATCAACACTCTCGGACTTGCCATAAGTGCCAAATCTATGTTGACAAAGTGCATGTACCTCCGGTTCCTATGAATGTATTGACGGCTCCTTGGCCATTTGCTATGTGGGGAATCGACATGATTGGGGAGATCAAGCCTACAACCTCCAACGGACATCGCTTTATCTTAGTGGCCATCGACTATTTTACCAAGTGGGTTGAGGCAGCTTCCTTTTCTTCTGTTACTAAGAATGTGGTCGCCTGGTTCATCAAGCAGAATCTCATCTGTCAGTACGGTATCCCAGAGAGAATCCTCACTGATAATGGTACATATCTGAATAATACTATGATCACTGCCTTGTGCGAGCAATTCAAGATTCAGCATCACAATTCTTCCCCTTACCGGCCAAAGATGAATGGTGTTGTAGAAGCTGCTAACAAAAACATTAAGAAGATCATACAGAAAATGACAGTCACATACAAAGACTGGCATGATATGCTACCGTTCGCTCTCCATGGGTATCGTACCACAGCTCGCACATCAACTGGGGAAACACCTTATTCTCTCGTGTACGGTATGGAAGTTGTCTTGCCTATTGAGGTCCAAATCCCCTCTCTAAGAATCATGAAGGATGCTGGTTTGAATGAAGAAGATTGGATTCAGACTCCGTTTGACTAACTAAACTTGATTGATGATAAGAGGCTTACAGCTATCTATCATGGTCAGATGTACCAAAAACGCATGATCAAAGCTTTTAATAAAAAGGTCAAACGTCAGGTATATCAGGTCGGTGACCTGGTAATCAAGCGTATCATTTTGCCACAAAGTGATCCCAAGGGAAAATTGACCCCAACATATGAAGGGGCATTTGTAATCAAAAGCATCTTCCCTGGCGGAGCAATGATCTTGACTACTATGGATGGCGACGACCTCTCGCACCCTGTAAATATGGACATAGTTAAAAGATACTACGCGTGATCAAAGACCCACTAGGTCGATTGGCCTAGGCAAAAATAAGGGCTTCCCGGCGAACCAAAAGGGTTCGAGCAAAAATAAGGGATGAAAATTAAAAAAATCTGTACACCCGGCAAGTCGAAAACCCGAAAGGGCGGCTTGGGAAAAAAGGGTATCCCGGTGGACTGAAAACCCGAAAGGGCGGTCCAGGCAAAAGTTAGGGATTAAAGCGTATGACTATGTCCCATTGGATCGTCTGGAAAACAATCTTCAGCGGCAACCAATCAACTCAATTGGATCTAAATCAATCCAATCGACTTCGCCAAGGCGACCAGCGGACAAGACATTCAGAGACATGAAGGCTATAGCAGAAACGGGAACCCCATGGGATTACTTCACATAGTTATCTTTTCTTTGTATCAATTTTCATTTTTTACAACGACATTCTCTTGCTAGAATACTCGTCTCATTGTACAAAAACACTTGTTCAAATTAATACAAAGATATCCCTTTTGAATACAAAACCATCTGTTTTTCTTCATTTTATTTACAAAAACGTCCAGTGATTTATTTTTGAACATATGCATTTGAATGTGATTACTGTTACAAATAAATAAATAAAAACGGAAAGACAATTACTAATGACTTTAAGAAATAGAGTAACATCTGTAAGCCATTCCATAAAACCCCCGCAGGTACTCTCTCCATCCAGAGCAAAATTTCCAACCACTGGTCCAAAGTGTCTCTAGCAAGTTTCCCGACTTCTCAGATTTCCCCAGCAGGATATCACGAAGACTACAAGAAATGTCTGGCTTTTCCCTTCTGCAACAGAGTTTTTACCTGGAAATTCACCCATCAGTACTTCAGAGGGGATTTATTTTCCCCACTTCCAACAACGCTACGACACAAACAATCTTTACTTTTCATACATTTGCATACATACGTCATAACATTGACAACTCAAGTGCATACAGTCCAATCTCATTTATTTTGAGAGGAAAACATCACACCATGCATCACATACATCATAGCATTGCATACAATTAACTCTTCACCTTTTTACATGAAAGAAACATTTGACAGTTATTATCAACAAATTTCCGACAGATACAAATCTTCAACAAGTCAAATACATATCAGTTCCCGAGAAAAGGCTGATTTTTATTGGTTCAGATAAAGCTCTCAACAGTTTATTCTGATTCATTTCCAGATTCCACTGGTTCAGATGAATCTCTCAACGGTTTATTCTGATTCATTTCCTGATTCCACTGGTTCAGATAAATCTATTAATGATTTATTCTGATTCATCTCCATATTTTTACTGGTTCAGATAAATCTCTCAACGGTATATACTGATTTGTCTCCAGATTTTTACTGGTTCAGATAAATCTCTCAACGGTTTATTCTGATTCATCTCCAGATTTTTGCTGGTTCAGATAAATCTCTCAACGGTTTATTCTGATTCACTTCTAGATTTTACTGGTTCAGATAAATCTCTCAAATGTTTATTCTGATTCATTTCCAGATTCCACTGGTTCAGATAAATCTCTCAACGGTTTATTCTGATTCGTCTCCAGATTTTTACTGTTTCAGATAAATCTCTCAACGGTTTATTCTGATTCATTTCCAAATTTTTACTGGTTCAGATAAATCTCTCAACAGTTTATTCTGATTCGTCTCCAGATTTTTACTGTTTAAGATAAATCTCTCAACGGTTTATTCTGATCCATTCTCTGTTCATATCCAGTTCAAACTTTCCGTCAACAATCACCTTTGGATGGCATCTATAAGCCCATCTCCGAAAATTATCCTCTATTTCTCCAAATGGCATCTTTAAGCCCATTCCCATACACAATCAAATTAGCGCGTCATCAAGTGAAAATTTCTGGGCACTCTAGTGTTCAATTATCTTCTACTTTCAAGCCACAAACGACAAACATGCCGGTCTCGCTTTTCAAGTTTAAGAAAATTGAACATGGGAAGCTGTTGTACCCCAAAATTTGCTCTCCCGTTTTTCATAGAAGACACAATCCTAGGGTTTCTCGGATATTTAAGTTGGCTCAGAAATCGACCAGACAGATTCTCTTCTGTGGCAGTAAACCAGCAATTAGGGTTTCTTGCAATTCTCAAAAGAAAATGAGTTCTCAAAGATCCAATTGGCTTTCACAGGTCTTCATGCTTCCTCAAGATTGTACTTATGATTTCTTCAAGCTACAAGATTTTGAGACAATCATGTCTGTTCATGGTCACATGTGATGTTGCTCACGGGTTTATCTTCAAAGAATCGGAAGAAATTTGAGTTTGGAAAACTTTAAAATTATCAAATCACCGCAAGGCATTTGATTGATTTTGAATTTTCTTAAAACATAGTTTACTGAAAAAGATAATGTTCGTTCTCAGTGCATGATTTGTTTGGGACAAGAGATGGAGATTAAGACTGTTATTTAGGACAATCATGATTGTGGGATCCAAGTTGACCAGATGATTTACGTCCTTAAAACATTTCTTCCCGATCTTAATTTTTCTCGCACGCTTTATTTTATTATTTATCATATTGATGTAACTGCCTACAGTTTGTAATAGTTTAATTAGGACTTTATTTTTCATTTATCGCTTTATTTCTTTAAGGGTTTGTTTTTGGCTATGTAAATACCCGAAGCCTTGTAATAGCTTGTTTAAATTCCGCACTTTAAATTCCGCAAATATTTAACTGTTAGATGTATGACATAGGATGCATGACAAGAATGTATGTTTAATTTTAAAACGGTTAGATAACCTTAAATATGTGCAAAGATAAATAATCTGAAACTGAATCACTCGCACATGCGCACTCCTAGGGAACACTCCCACTTGGTTGCCTTCGATAAACGGTCATTGAGTATAGGATGCTTTAGTGGTCGTCCTTTTGTCCAAAGATCAAAGTTGCCTCGGAAAGGTTGGCTCGGATGTTGTTGCCTCGAATAATTGATCTAAGATATTATGGTTACTACTAAGACGTCCTAACATTGCTTTAGTGACCGTATGTCCCTTTCGAATTGACCCTCAAACTCCAACGACGGTGCTACCTACTCACTAATAGTGGGATAGCACTGCCTAAAGGAAACGAATACAGGACAATTCTTTTTTTCGAGTAGGTAGATTAGTTCTTAAGTACTTGCTCAATCAAAACAAACTTTTTTCACACTACACTCCTTTACAAACAAAGTTTTCAAAAACACTTCATTACACTCTTGAAGACAGAAGCAAGAGTTAAATTGAAGTTAAAACAAAAACTTTTCAAAGCCCACAAACACATAGAAAACAATTTTGAAAATGATGAGCAAGTACCTAAGAGCCCGTAGATAACTACGGATAGAAAGGGTGATAATACCTTCCCTTTCTATAATCTACCCCCCGTACTCAGAAATATCTCGAAAAAGGAATTTTTCTGTGCTTTTTTCCTTTCCTTGTTGGATAAAATAAAAGACGGTGGCGACTCTTGCTTACCGTGACATTTTGCGAACACAAACGCAAAACGCAAACCAGCAATTCCTTTAAAAAAGGGAAACACGTCCCGGTTCTGGCCACCGTATCACACCCAGCGTCCATCATACGTCTTCAGATCTCACCATCAGATCTATCTCCAGTCAGATCCAATGCATCAGGATTTCATCCACATGGTGCACCCTCTAAAGACAACAACATGGAATCCCACGCTAGACAAACTGGGCCATCATCCTAGGCCTAAAACCAAATTCAATGCATACCCTCAATTTGCTTAACTACAACAGACCCACTCTTATTCTTTTTTTTATTTCTTTAATATTCCTTATTGTTTTATTTATTTTTGATTGTTTTAAAAAAATCCTTTTTTAATTAAATCATAAAATCAGAAATTCACAAAATACATTAGGATTAGTTTTTTTATAAAATATTTAATTGCATTAATTAATTAGGTTAACTTAAATACTTTTTCCCATAATTAAAATTAAATAGAAGTTAGGTAAATTTGCAATGTTACTTATTTTTTTCTCATAAAAATCCAAAAAAATATCTTTTCTTTATTCACCAATTAATTGTTTCTGAATTTAATTCCCCGTTTAATTTAATCTCGCGCGTATTTATTTCATTATTTTTACCATTAATGTAATTGCTCCGAGTTTGAAATAGTTAATTAGGTTTACTATTTCGCATTTACTATTTTCCCCGGTTTTTGATTATGTAATCCCCCTCCCCAAGGCCTTGTAATAGCTAGGGTTTTAATTTCTCGCACTTTACTTTCCGCAATTATAAACTGCCTAGATGTATGGATAATAGGATTGAATGGCAACATAAATAAATTTAAAACGGTAGATAACCCTAATTGTGCAAAGATAACATTAATTGAAATCAAACACTTGCACATGCTCACTCCTAGGGTTTTGCCTCACTTGGTTTCCTCAGAAATAATGGTCGTGTCCCTCGAACGTAGGGATATCTTAGCAATGGACCGTAATTCAAAGTCGTCATAAAGATCATAGTCCCTCATTGTCCCTCGAGTTTCCTACGAGAAATGATCTTATGACGATAGTCCCTTCGAAATGCTAAGGTATCCTTACTTGTTGCCTTCAGTGACCATTTCGTTCCTTCGAATGTCCCTTAAAATTCCAACGATAGGGCTACCTACTCCTTAATAGTAGGATACTGTTGTCTAAAGGAAACGAGAATGAACAATCTTTTTTCGAGTAGGTAGAACATCTTAGGTACTTGCTCAAATAAACTCTTTCCCACAAACACTTTCAAAACAATTTCAAAAACCACTTCGTCACGCTCTTGAGGACCGATACAAGAGTTATCATGAAGTTAAACAAAATTTTTTGCAAAACACACACAAGCAATTTCAAAAATGAGGAAGTACCTAAGATCCCGTGGAAAACCATGGATAGAAAAGGTGCTAACACATCCCCTTTCTATAATCTACCCCCGTACTCAGAAACATCTCGAAAAAGGTTTTTTTTGTTCTTTTTCCTTTTCCTTTGTTGGATGAAATAAAAGTCGGTGGCGACTCTTGCTTACCGCAAAATTTGCGAACACAAAACGCAAACCAATATTAACAGTCGGTTCTGCCACCGTATCACAGCTTCAAATCCCTAACTTTTTCTTGGACCGCCCTTTCAGGTTTTCAGTCCACCGGGATACCCTTTTTTTCCCAAGCCGCCTTTTCAGGTTTTCGACTTGCCGGGTGTACAAATATTTTTTGTTTTCATCCCTAATTTTTTCCCGAACCCTTTGGTTCGCTGGGATTCCCTTATTTTTTCCTAGGCCAGTCAACCTAGCGGGTCTTTATTCATGCGTAGTATCTTTTCACTATGTCCATATTAACAGGATGAGGAAGGTCGTCACCATCCATGGGGGTCAGAATCATGACTCCACTAGAAAATATGCTTTTGATCATAAATGGACCTTCATACGTGGGAGTCCATTTGCCCCTGGGATCACCTTGCGGCAGTATGATGCGTTTGATCACTAGATCCCCGACTTGATATACTTGGTGTCTGACCTTTTTGTTGAAAGTATTGATCATCCGTTTTTTATACATTTGACCATGACAGACAGTAGTAAGCCTTTTATCATCAATCAGATTCAGTTGATCAAGTCGAGCCTGGATCCAATCATCTTCATTCAAACCCGCATCTTTCATGATTCTCAGAGAATGGATCTGGACCTCAATAGGTAGGACAACCTCCATAAAATATACCAGAGAGTAGGGTGTTGCCCCTGTCGACGTTCGTGCAGAGGTGCGGTACCCATGAAGAGCAAATGGTAACATATCATGCCAGTCTTTGTATGTCACTGTCATCTTCTGTATGGTTTTCTTAATATTCTTGTTAGCAGCCTCCATGACGCCATTCATCTTTGGCCGGTAAGGGAAGGAATTATGATGCTGGATCTTGAATTGTTTACAGAGTTCGGTGATCATGATATTGTTGAGATTTGTACCATTGTCAGTAATGATTATCTCCGGCACACCATACCGACAAATCAGGTTATGCTTGATAAACTGCGTCACAATGTTCTTGGTAACAGTAGCAAAAGAGGCAGCCTCAACCCACTTCGTGAAATAATCAATAGCCACTAGGATGAAGCGATGTCCATTGGAAGCGATAGGTCTAATCTCTCCGATCATGTCAATGCCCCATATTGCAAAGGGCCAAGGAGCCGTTAAGACATTCAAAGGAACCGTAGGTACATGCACCTTATCAGCATAGATCATGCATTTGTGACAAGTTTGGGAATGCTGATAGCAGTCTGCTTCCATAGTGGACCAATAGTATTCTGCCCGTAGGATCTTTTTAGCCATGGTATGTCCACTATAATGGTTTCCAAAGGCACCTTCGTGTAAATCTTCCATAATCCTCTCTGCTTCGCTCTTATCTATGCACCAAAGTAAAGTAGAGTCATGGTTGTGCTTGTACAGGATTCCATTACTGAGGAAGAACTTTGCGGCGAACCTTCTTAGAAACTTCTTATCATTGAAAGATGCCCCCTCGGGATATTCTTGATCCTCAAGATACCTTTTCACTTCATGAAACCAAGGTTTGTCTGCTACTTCTTCAGTGTCAATCGCGTGCCAGTATGCTGGTTTATCCAACCTCTCGATAGTGATTCAGGGAGCCTAGTTGTCCCACTTGACCTTGAAAATAGATGACATGGTAGCTAGCGCGTCCGCTAACTGATACTCTTCTCGTGTAAAATGTTCAATAGTGACCTCTTCAAAATGTGGAAGCAATGTCAGCACATGCTCTTTGTACGGAATGAGATTCGGGTGCTTCATATCCCACTCTCCTTTTATCTGACTTATTACCAAGGCTGAATCCATAAAAATGCTCAAAAACTTGATCCTCAGGTAAATAGCAGCTTAGACACCCATGATGCATGCTTCATACTCTGCCATATTGTTGGTACAGTTGAAACATAATCTGGCGGTGAAAGGAGTATGACATCCTTCAAGAGATATAATTACAGCACCAATGCCATTGCCGAGTGCGTTCGAGGCTCCTTCAAAAACCATAATCCATTGGGATCCTTCTTTAGGTCCTTCATCCGGTCTAGGTTCTTCATAGTCAGTCACTAGCATAATATTCTCATCTGAGAACTCAAAATTCATGGACTGGTAGTCATCCACAACTTGATGAGCTAAATGATCAACTAGTACACTTCCCTTGATTGCTTTCTGGGTTGTGTATTGGATATCATATTCCGTCAAGATCATTTGCCATCTTGCTATTATTCCGGAGAGTGTGGGCTTCTCAAAGATATACTTGATCAGATCCATCTTAGATATCAGCAAAGTAGTGTGGGTCAATATATATTGTCTCAGTCGGCAAGCAGCCCATGCCAAAACGCAGCAAGTTTTCTCGAGCAGTGAGTATCTTATTTCACAGTTGGTAAACTTTTTTCTAAGGTAGTATATTGCGTGCTCTTTTCGACCAGACTCGTCATGCTGCCCCAGCACACACCCCATTAAATTATCTAACATTGTTAAGTACATTATCAAAGGTCTTCCTTCAATCGGAGGCATCAAGATTGGTGGTTCTTGAAGGTATTCCTTGATTCTTTCAAAGGCAGTCTGGCATTCATCATTCCACTTTACCACTAAATATTTCTTCAAGAGTTCGAAGATTGGATCACAAGTAGCAGTTAAATGGGAAATGAACCTGGAAATGTAATTTAGTCGTCCCAAAAAGCCTATGACCTCCTTCTCAGTGCGAGGAGTCGGTATCTCTTGTATAGCATTTACTTTTGCAGGGTCTACCTGAATGCCCTTGTCACTGACAATGAAACCTAGCAGTTTACCAGACCTTACCCCGAAGGTGCACTTGTTTGGATTCAACCTCAGCTTGTATGTCTTCAACCTATCAAACAGCTTTTGTAGATGATCCAGGTGCTCTTTCTCAGTTTGAGATCTGGCTATCATATCATCCACATATACCTCTATCTCATGGTGAATCATGTCATGAAACAAAGCTACCATGGCTCGTTGATAGGTTTCCCCAGCATTCTTTAATCCAAACGGCATCACTTTGTAGCAGAAAGTGCCCCATTGCGTGACGAAGGTTGTCTTCTCTATATCTTCGGGTGCCATCTTGATATGATTGTAACCAGAGAAACCATCCATGAAGGAAAAGATCTTGTGCTGCATGGTGTTGTCAACCAGAACATAAATGTGGGGGAGCAGAAAGTCATCTTTGGGGCTTGCCCTGTTCAAATCTTTGTAGTACACACACATCCGTACCTTGTCATCTTTTTTAGGCACCGAAACTATGTTGGCAACCCATTGGGGATAAGAGGTGACAGCTAGGAACCCAGCATTGAACTGCTTCATAACCTCTACTTTGATCTTCTTTGACATTTCATGGTGCATACGATGAACCTTCTGCTTTACCGAAGGGCAATCTTCTTTAGTTGGAAGGCGGTGAACCACAATATCTGTATCCAGTCCTAGCATGTCTTCATATGACTAGGCAAAGATCTCGACATAATCATGCAACATTTGTATCAACCACTGTTTGACATTAAGCCCCAGATTTGCATCAATCTTGACTTCTTTTTTGTCTTCCTCTGTGCCCAAGTTTATTGTCTCAACTGGCTCTTCATAAGGTTGTATATCCCTCTCTTCTTGCTGTAACAGCCTAGCAAGTTCTCTAGATACCTCACAATCTTCCTCACCTTCGTCCTCGGTTTGGTTGATCAGATTTTCAAAGTCATAACTGGTGTTGTACCCCAAAATTTTCCCTCCCATTTTTCATAGAAGACACAACCCTAGGGTTTCTCGGATATTCAAGTTGGCTCAGAAATCGACCAGACAAATTCTCTTCTGTGGCAGTAAACCAGCAATTAGGGTTTCTTGCAATTCTCAAAAGAAAATGAGTTCTCAAAGATCCAATTGGCTTTCACAGGTCTTCATGCTTCCTCAAGATTGTACTTATGATTTCTTCAATCTACAAGATTTTAAGACAATTATTTTTGTTCATGGTCACATGTGATGTCGCTCACGGGTTTATCTTTAAAGAATCGGAAGAAATTTGAGTTTGGAAAACTTTAAAGTTATCAAATCATCGCAAGGCATTTGATTGATTTTGAATTTTCTTAAAACACAATTTACTGAAAAAGATAATGTTCATTCTCAAGGCATGATTTTTTTGGGACAAGAGATGGAGATTAAGACTGTTATTTAGGACAATCATGATTGTGGGATCCAAGTTGACCAGATGATTTACGTCCTTAAAAAATTTGTTTGGTTAGGAAATGGAATATACAGTGCGTGTTTGTTTGGAATGCAGTTACAAAATTAGTGGGATTATCTGGAATTTAAGTTACCAGACTGGAGCATTTTGTTTCAAATATCTTGATTGGGAATTTCAAAAATCAATTAGGATGCGAAGAGAAAATTACAAGTTATTGTTGAAAAAGGATTTCAAGTGACACCAGAACATTTCATAAGATTTTCTCCAATTTCATACATTGTTACAAAACAATTTATTCTTTTAAATACTTTATGTTTTACAACTTATCGTATTTGAAGATGAATTGGTACAATTATTGGATACAATACAAGAATGATTTCTCTAAATTACAAAGAAAATCCAAATGTTTGATTGGCCTAGGAGAATTAATCTATGCCTAAGTTTGTCTGAAGATTGAAGTCGTATCAAATTCTTTTGTTTATCTCCAAAGACCTCCATGCTTGCCACATATTTCTTGCCTTCCTTGCTTTGTCATATCCATTTTGATCACATGATAACAAGAAAAGAAAAACATGGTTAGTGCAAGTTATTTGGGCATGAACAAAACAGTTTTCCAAAGGGCATTCATCATTAAGGTTTGCAATATGGAATCAAAGTGCTGTTTAATTCATCACAATATATTTCCTATTTGCAAATCACAAGAAGGTTACCCTTCTTGGTTCACAAAAATAAAAAGGAAAAGAAATGCTACAAACTGTCCAAACAAACGTTACAAAACAAACCAAACAAAATGCAGCAAAACTGTCCAAACAAAATGCAGCAAAACTGTCTAAACAAACAGCAAAACTGTCCAAACAAAATGCAGCAAAACTGTCCAAACAAACAGCAAAACTGTCCAAACAAAATGCAAGCAAACTGTCCAAACAAATATTACAAACTGAACCAAACAAGCAGCCTCGCAAACAACAAACAGCATCAACAAAAGCTAAAGCAGGCAGCAGTGCAGCAGTATGGCAAATAAGTCAAATAACAAAACTTGCTCAAGAAGCAATATACCATCATTTTCCATGCAAACCTTTCAGAATTAGAAAAAAAGGCAAAAGAGCAATTTGCGTTTTTATTGTCATTGAGAGAGAAGAGAGGAAATAAGTCACCTAGGTTATTGGAATGCACAACCTTGCTGCCCTGCCTGTCACAAGTTGCATAGAATTTGCTAAAAAACAAAACTGCAACAAAAAAGCCATGAGGACAATTTACTAAAATATTCAAATTTGTTGGTTTCCCACCATTTTAAATATGGAGATAACAGAAACAGGGTCAATATAACAGAAGGAGAGCAATAGAAAGAAACACAAGTCTCAAGCGAAAAAAGATAGAAACATCATCAAACTAAAAAAAAAACTTGAAACAAGTTTCAAAGGCAAAAACCAGTAACCAAGCCAAACATCCCAAACCTGAAGCAAATCTCAAACTGCCAACCAAACCTGTAAAACCTCGAAAACTCAAAACCTGATAACCATCAAAAATCCCAAAACACAACAGCCAAACTTCAAAACAACAAAAACCATCAGTAAGTATCCAACTCCCAAAAGCCAAAACATGAAACCAAATCTCAAACAACAACAACCATAACCAAAAGCCCCAAAACCGAAAACCTGTAACAGAGCCAGCAAAGCCCACAAAAACCATTAACCATCATCAAGAACAGAAAATATAGTAGCAAAGCCCCAAAACCTAAGGCCAGTTAACCATCGAACAGAACCATCACAAAAATCCCAAAACCAAAAGAACAATAACCAACATCATCATTCAAACACAGAGATAAGAAAAGATTACCGACGAGTCAGAAAAGCCACGCCCTCATCTCTTCCCCTCATGCAACCTCCGCCACCATTGGAACACCATCCTTGCTCTCGCCTCTCCCTCTCTATTTCACAGGAAATCACAGAACTTCAACAGGTATGGTTTCCCCCTCTTTCCCAAATCTTTCATAAGCATATGTTTTCCTGCATTTTTAAAGAGTAGTTTCTTAATTAAACAGAAAAATATGACAAGATAAGAAATCCATGAAATTTGTAATCTTACCCCTTCAAGAAAATCGTTAGAATTTGATTAGGGAGGCGAGGCGGTTGTGTTCCGGTAACGGAGAGTTTAGGGAAGGTCACAGATAAACCAATTTCGTTTCTTTTAGGTTTATATCCGAAACTAGGGTTTCAAAGAGATGCGAATCATGGTGAGACAAAGAGGTAAAGAGCGATTTTGCTCGCGAAACAGGGATGGTTAGTGAGAAATTTAGAGGTTTCAGCAAGATGAACAGAGATGAGCGAAGGAGATGAGCTAGCAGAACCATGAGTGACCAAGGGTTCCAACCCTAATTCTGTGTTATCTCCTAAGCGTAACATAATTTGTTTAGAAAACTGGATTTTTGTTTTACAATAGTTTGGACCCATCAGCGAAATCCATAAGCCCATGCGTTTTTCTAGATACACCCCTTCCTTTTTTTTATTACAGCAAATAAATACTTTTCTTTCTCTTGGGCCTCACATATAAACCCAACTTAAGCCCATTGCATTTTTAATTTGTTTTCTTTTTATATTCTTTTTTTATGCAAATTGCTAATAAGACTTAAAATATATTTTTTTGATTTAGGTTTTGTAATTAACTTTATCATTTTCTTTTTTTTAATAAATTTGTTTTAGATTTAATTTTACATATAATAAAACACCAAAAAAATAATAATTTAGTTTGTTTTCTTTCTTTAAATATACTTAAACTATTGAAATACAAAAAATAAAGAATATAATTTAATCAATTATTTTATTTTTTAGAATAGGTTTTACTTTGCTCTTTTCAAGTAAATACTTAACATTGCATTTCTATATTTTGTTGATTTTATTTTCATGGATTATCATAGCTTTATATAAATCGTACAAAATTTGATTTGGTTGTATTGTTTGATATTTGGACCTTCCTATCACATTTGATTCATCCCCATTTATAAAAAAATTGTACCTCCATTCCCGAATATTTTGTAATAGCGTAGAATTTCAATTCCCGCAATTTACTGTTTTCCATATACTGTATAGTAATTAGGCGTGTATGGCAAGATTCAAAAATCAATCGCTAGATGACCTAATCAAAGAGTAAAATAACTTGAAACTAACACACTTTTTCACATGCGCACCTCTAGGGTAACCTCGCACGTTGCCTCGAAAATACAATCATGTCCCTCGAATATGGGACGCTCTGGCAATGACCCTTCGATAAAAAAAGATCGTAGTCCCTCGATGACCCTCGATGTTGCCTTCGATTAAAACGATCTTGTCCCTTACAAAAGTTGCTAAAGCATCTCATAAGTTGCTTTCGATGATTGTGAAATTTACCCGCGCCTGTCCCTTCACATCCAAAGGTGGGGCTTCTTACCAAATCAATGGTAAGATAGAACCATTAAAAGGAAGAAGAAAAGAACAATTTAAGACCTTTCGAGTAGATAGATTCGCTCTTAGTTACTCGCTTGCTCACGATAAAAACTTTTCACACCTACACTTTCATTTCAAAAAAAATTCAAAAAAAAGATAAAACATTTTGTATACGTTCTTATAGAGACGAGAACCATTGCAAAACATCTTTTCAAAACACTTTCTGAAACACGATTAACAAACACATCTTTGAACCACTTTTCGAAACAAAACTTTGTATGCATTCTTATATAGACGAGAGCCATTACAAAGAGATTTTTCAAAATACTTTCAAAGCCCACACCACAAGCACACTATCAAATGAAAGCAAGTGATCTAAACGAGTAACTAAGAGCCCATGGAAAACCATGGATGAAAAGGATGCTAATACCTTCCCTTTTCATAATCTACCCCCCGAACCCGATAAATAATCTCGAAAGGTCTTTCCTGTGCTTTTTTACCTTTCCTTTTAGATAAAAGAAAAGTCGGTGGCGACTCTTGCTATCCGCACAAGTGCGATCGAAATGCAAAACATCAAGTCAGTTCTCCCACCGTATCACAACTGGAAATAGCATAACTGTTATCAATGGGATCCAGAGTGGATATAGATCTACAGTTTGATACGTTAGTGTGTGTAAGAGAATAGTTGTATAGACAAAGGAAAAGTAGAATAGAAAAACAGAGAGCACAAAATTTGTATGCATAAACATCCAATGCTTTATTAATGCCATATGAAAATAGAACATGATAACCCTCACAAATAAATTGATGTGCCCCTGGTAAGACACATGGCCATAAAGTTATATTATTTATTACATATCCAAAAACGAAGAAAGAAAATTACTTCTGAACAAAAGTAATTGGTACATAGTCTTTTTCCGTCTAGTTACTGGGTCCACCGTTAGTAGTAGGGAAGATCCAGTTGTCCATGTCATTGTCACCGTCTCCGTCTTCTAAAGCGTTGACCCCATGATTGTTGATGCGTATGGGAGGTTTTCCAGTACGAGCATGTCGAACGGCCTTTTGAGCCTCTGAAGAGAAACACAAACAAAATTTATCAGACTTGTATGGAATATCAGGTAGCTGACCCCAGATGGTAGACCCACCTTCTTCGATAAACGCTTTTGCATCCTTGAGAGAAGCCATCTTCAAGGTAGGTCTGGTGATCTTTGGCATATTGATGACAACTTCAGTTGCAGCCAGAGTCTGAGGTACCTCTTTGAAATTCTGGCATGGATTCTCGATGAAATCATCATCCATATCTACATATCTGAAGGAATTCTAGTGGTTGACCATGTATTCTTCTTCACCGTGTACAGTGACAATTCTCCCTTTGACCGGGTATTTCATCATCTGATGTAGAGTGGACGTAACAGCTCCCGCCTCATGAATCCAAGGGCAACCTAATAAACAAGAATAGGATGGTCTAATATCCATCACGTAGAAGGTAGAGTCAAAAGTCTGAGAACCAACTTTGATGGAGACGTCCACCTCCCCATGCACCATTCTCTTTGAACCATCAAAAGCCCTCACTACAATATTACTGGGCTTCAAGGTCAAACCTTCACAGTCTAGTCTATCCAGAGTGTTCTTAGGCAATACATTCAATGATGAACCAATATCTACTAGGACATGGGCCAAAGTAGTTCCCTTGCATTCGAAAGATACATGCAACGCATCATTGTGTTTCCTCCCTCTAGGAGTCAGATCAGCATCAGAAAAGCCTAAACCGTTGTCAGCCGTCAAACTGGCCACAAAATCGTCAAACTGGTCAGCAGAGGTTTCCTGCGGCACATGGGCAGTTTTAAGAAATTTTACCAGAGCCTTCGCATGAGCTTTGGAGCATAACAATAAGGCTATCATAGAGATATTTGAAGGGGTATTCCCCAGATGTTCGACCATATTGTAGTCGCTTTTCTTGATAATTTTCAGAATTTCTTCCATCTCCTTCTTGGAAGACTTTGGGATAGATACTGAATGTGCCTTCGTTTGGACAGGCTCAATCATTATGTCTTTGCCCCGAGTCTCGGTCGACTCGGTGATAGGGGTGTCAGTAGGGGTAATCACAGGAATTATAGTAGTAGTATCAGTAGGAACAGAAGTAGGAATGATCACAGGACCAGTAATAGCTTTCAGAGGAGAAATCTCATGGGAGAACACTCTTCCACTTCTGGTTATTTTACTGGTTCCCACAATGTTTCCAATGTCGGAGTCAACCTGCTTGGAAACCTAGTCTTCATCAGCCAGCCAATTTTGCTTGACACCGTGGTAGTAGACGTCACCCCCATAGTTCCAAGGAACAGTTTTGTCCGAGGAGTATGGGATTGGCCCTGGCATAGTAATTATCAGTGGAGTAACCTTCAAAACAGATGTAATCCTAACGGGTATTTTGGTGGAGACCCTATGAGGATTAGCGGAAATGGTTATTTTCGAAACATCCTTGCAAGAAATGGTTGGAACGGGATTCTTCTCAAACAAAATCTCTCTATCATCCCTCAGGCACTGAACACCTGCCTTCAACAAATGACAACCAGTTGGTAGAGATAGACAGAAGTGGCAACCTTCGCCACAGCCCAAAAATAAACCGGCCTTCAATAAGTTCCACTTAACGGTCATAAGAGAAGTAACAAGCTCTTCTATAGTAGTAACAAACATATCATCTTCAATAGCGTTAACACCTAGGTCGTGCTTGGGCATAGGAGTAGTGATAACATTTGGAATTTCAGGGGCGTCAAACTCAATTTCCTTCGCCTCGAAAAGGTCTTGTACCTTGTTTTTCAAAGCCCAACAGTCATTTGTATCATGACCTGGACTTTCCAAATGATAAGCACATCGGGCATTTGGATTGTAGCGGGGAGAGGCAGTGTTGGGATTGTTTGGAGCTTCCCGCAAGGTTACCAAATTATATTTCAACAAATGAGGCAAAACTTAGGATAAAGTCATATTTATCCGGGTAAACTGTCTTACTGGACTTTTTGTTCTCTGCTGATTATTCCTTTGTTGAGTAGGTGCAGGCTTGGAGATCATGACAGCCCCTACCGTTGGATGGTGTTCAGTTCTGTCCTGATTCCTTTGATTGTACACAGCACTAACCTCTTTCTTCCCAAAAAATGGCTTCCTCGCTGCACTAGAGGATGCATTCTTTTGGATCTTACCACTCCTAATTCCAGCTTCCACTCTTTCCCCTGTCAAGATTAATTCAGTAAAGTCGGTCGAGGAACTTCCAATCAGGTGATTAAAGAATGGACCAGACAGGGTACCCAGAAACATACCCACTAGCTCCCTATCAGACAGGGGAGGCTAGACTCTTCCTGCTAGGTCCATCCACTTCTAAGTGTAGTCTTTAAAGCCCTCGCTCGAACCCATAACAAAACTTTGGAGTTAAGTACGGGTGGGAGCAAGGTTTGTGTTGTATTGATACTTCTTATAGAAAGCAGCGGCCAGGTCTTTGCAATTATGGATGTTGGTCCTTTCCAGCTGGTAGAACCAATGTCATTGAGTTCCGAATAGACTATCCTGAAAAAAGTGGACCCATAAGTCTTTGTCAACAGTGTGAGGCTGTATCCTCCTCACATAAGATCGGAGGTGAATTTTGGGACATGAAACCCCATCGTACTTAGAAAACACTAGCACCTTGAACTTTAGCAGAATGAAAATCCCAGACACCAAACCCAACTCTTCAAAGTCTAGCCCGGGCACTTTCTGAATCTCCATTGCACTCAGACGCTCTTCCATCTGTTTGTACTTTTTGCCGACCGGAGGATACTGCTCTCCATTGTAATCAGTCTCATTATCAGATTCCCCAGGACTAGGGTCTTCCTCTCTTATCTCCCCCTCTTGGTTATCTCCTTCTTTTGATGAAGATGTCAGTTCAACCACTTTCCTTAGCGGTCCTTTGAATCTCCATCCCAGATTTACCACACCAGTTGTCCTCCTTGGTTTCTTGGTCTTGTCCTTAACAATCATGGCTTTTAGTTCCTCTTGCCCTTTGGCCAGAGCCATGATCATTTGTTGAAACTGAGCATTTTGAGTTTGTAGATCCTTTATTGTCTGTTCGAGATCCATTTCTTTACTGCTGAAATAAACAGCGAAGAAGATGAGAATACTGCTATGAAACATGTTTATGCAATGATATGTATGATATGTGTATGCTATGATTTCAAGGATTTCGGGAAATTTAAATTTGCGAACCAAAATGAAACAAAGATTTTATTAGTAGAATTCAAAATACAATTTCCTTTTAGGCGTTTCAATTGAAGATTCTAAAAACTAAAAAAAATCAAGTTTCCCATGGGCGCTTCCTCTTTGCGCTGAAATAAACATTAAGACCTCTTTCCTCATGAAGTTGCTTCATGAGCTCTAAAAATTTCCTCTCATGGGCATAGAAATGGTCTCTATAGGTATCCTGTTCTTTCTTCAACTAAATCCAGGATCTCTGCAGTTCTTCAAGATCAGTGGGCATATCAGGATGAAGAACCATATAGGGAATATCCCCTTTAGTAATGGGCTCCACAATCACTGGTAAGATGGCTATATATGGCATCATAAGGTTCTGAGCACGAGCTTGTACCCATTGGAGATAAGGTTCCATAGGGATGGAAGTCTTCGGCCCCAAAGTCTTAATGTCAAATCTGTTTACCATGCCCCAAGCTCGTATGAACCTCTGGCGATACCCTTGAACATCATCCTCATAGTTAAACACAACGCCTTGGATAAGCATCTCGTGAGGACTATCCCTTCAAGTGTAACCAAATTGTCGCAGAGCCAGATAAGGATTATAGGTTATGTCTCCCCTAATGCCAAGTAGTGGGACATTAGGGAATTCCCCGCAGCGTTCAGTAATAGAAATATCTCCCATAGATCGGGAATACCAGAGAATATTTGTGTGAGAAAGTGACATTATCCTTTGCGACCAGACCAAACCTTCTTTATTCTTTAGTACTATTTTAGGGAGGTGAGAAATAAACCACCTCGAAAGCAATGGCACACAACACATAAGAATCCCTCTTTTCTTAGTGGTACGTGTGTGGAAGGTATGCAAGATGTCTCTGAGTAAAGTGGGAACAGGGTTGCGAGAAAGGAAGATCTTGATATCATTCACATCTATGAGTAAGTCTAGATTAGGGAATAGTACTAACCCATAGATGAGAAGGGCCAAGACCTCCTCAAAAGCCTGGAAGTCCAAATCATCCCAAAAAAGTTGAGCCTTCTCTGTTAGGAACTTGGCTAGAAAACCCTTAACTCCGGTTGGATACAATGTCGGACCATTTCAGGTGGAAAGCTGCTGCAATGACCTTCGGCTTTGGAGATTCTTCCAAACCGGTGAAAGGCAACTGATCTAAAATAAGTATACCCAATATCTGAGAGAACTCTTCGATGGTGGGTACCAACTGATAGTCTGGACATGTGAAGAAATGGTGTTTAGGGTCAAATAATTGAAAGAGCACACTCATCATCTTCTCATCAAAACCTGAGGTAACCAGATTAAGGAGTCGACCATAGTTCTTGGTGAATGAAGAAGTCTCAAAAACCCTAGATACTAGCTCTTTGAGTTGAAGAGGTATTCTCACAAAGCTGATTCAGATGGTATTTCTACGAGCGGAAGCCATGATCTACAAAACAGAACCAAGATAAATTCCCCTAATCCTTGAAATGGTTAGTGTAATGAAGAATGAATGTTTATGATGCATGATGTCATGTTTAAGCAAATTAATCACACACAAGAAAAGCACACAAGACCTTAGGTTTAGGCTTGCATGGGGTTTATAGGTAAATATCCTATTGAAGTTTAGTTGGTTTCAAACCTGTCCTAGAAATAGTAACCGGGTCATAAGGAGTCTCAACATCACTGATATTTCTTTATCGGTATTATTTCAGTTTAGCAATCTTTTCTTACGGTCGAAACATCCTGAAAGTCCAATCTCAATGAGTGTAGTATCGAGTATCAACTGATTCCCAGTTTTACACCAAGGTCAGATATCTCACTACTTTCTAATGGCAAAGTTTGTTCAACTAAGGTTCTAAGGTTCGTTAGTGCTTCATGACACCACGCGGAGGCCTCGTATTCTCCTCGATTCAACACAAGGGATACCGGTACCAGCAAAAGTTTCACACCAACACAGTTATCGCTTCAACCATATCGGTCAACACCGTATAGTCTCCATGATATATTGTTGTTTACCTAAAAAGATGCCCTAGATTCGGGTATAGGATCTATAATAACCCAAACAATACACTCAAAGATAAAGCAATCAAACGGTCAAAGAAGCAAGTTTAAAATGATCTAGACCCTAAGATAAACCCCACTTTTATATTCCCCAACAGAGTCGCCAGTTCTGTGATACGGTGGCAGAACTGACTGTTAATACTGGTTTGCATTTTTTGTTCGCAAATGTTGCGGTAAGAAAGAGTCGCCACCGAATTTTCTTTTATCCAATAAGGAAGGGGTGAAAAGAACATAAAAAGACCTTTTTTCGATATTTTCTGAGTAAGGGGTAGATTATGGAAAGGGAAGGTGTTAGCACCCTTTCCGTCTGTGGTTTTCCACGGGCTCTTAGGTACTTGCTCATTTTGAAAACTGTTTGTGTTTGTGTGAAAAAGTTTTTATTTGAAAATGCCTTAGTGCGGCGATTTTCTTTGTGATAACTCTTATATCAGTCCTCAAGAGTGTGATAAAGCGTTTTGAAAACTTTTTTTGAAAAGTATTTGAAAGTGTGGTGTGTAAAAAGAATTGTTTGAGCAAGTACCTAACAGTTATCTACCTACTCGAAAAAAGTTTGTTCTTTTCCTCCTATCCTTTAGACAGTGCTATCCTACTATTACTGAGTAGGTAGCCCTAGGCGTTGAATGTTTGAGGGACTATCGAAATGGATTTACGGTCACTAAAGGCAACTGGGCAAAAACACTTAGTAACTATCCTAAAGTCCTAAGATCACTTTTTTAACCAAGCCAACAGTCAAGAGGGTCATCGAGGGACTAGTGATCTCTTAGACTCAAGGACAACCACTAAGGATTCTCACGTTTTGAGAATTGTGACTGTATTCGAAGGCAACCAAAGTGGGAGATACCCTAGGAGTGAGCATGTGCAAGTGTGCTTGATTTTGTTCATTTATCTTGCGCATTTAAGGTTATCTATTTTCAATTAATCATTATCTTTCCATGCAACCCTATTAGTCATTCATCTAAGCAGTTTATCATGCGGAAAAATAAATTGCGGAAAAAATAAAGTTCCTAACTATTACAGGACTTTGGTGTAGATACATAAATGATGAACGAAAAATGAAGTGTGGAAAATTGTAAACCCTAATTAAGCTATTACAAATCGGGCGCAGTTACATCAATAATAATAAAAAAGTAATCAAACGGCGAAATAATAACGTGCGAGAATTAAAACTGGAAAAAGTTCAAAACCCTAAAAAATCTAATTGGCTCATTAAAAAAATATTTTGGGATTTTTTCATGAAAAAGATTTGAAATTTAACCTAATCTTCTAATTAATTTTAATTAATGAAAATTAATTAAAATTAATTAATTGGAGAAATTATTAATAATAAAAAATTAATTCTGCAATAAAACTAATATTTTTGATATTTTGGAAGAAAAAGATTTTTTGCAATTAAACCTAGATTTTAATTGATTTTATTTTAAAGAAACAAATCAAAATAATTACATTAAATTAATTTACAAAATTATTTTTTAATAAAAAAACCTAAATCCTATTTTTAGTGATTTTACTGATTTTTATGATTAAATAAAAAAAATGATTTTTTCTGAAATAATTAAAAAAAAATAAAGAAAATAAATAATAACAAAAGGAGAAAGAGAATGGGAATGATATTGAAGCATTTTGGGGGTGCAAGGTTGAATTTTCCAGGCCCAGATTCACAAGCCTAATACCCCTTGCGCTAGATCAGGTGTTGCTGCCTCTTGGAGGTCCATGGTGAGGACTGCCTGTTGGGAGCGTTGGATCTGGCGCTATGCAGATCTAATGGTGATGATGATGAGGCTTATGGTATGCATATTAAGCAACAACGCATGGGATATGGAAATAAATGTTAGGAAAAATGATATGCAGGAGGCAGGGGTCGAATCCCTGACCTCCCACACGCGCGTGCCTTTAGTCCCTCCAGCCTTGCCATCTGAGCTAACTTCACATTCGTTATATAAAACAAATATAATATCATATATGCAATGAAGGGTCAATATATAAGACAAAACACACGCAATACAAATGGCCCAATCCTGAGATGCCACACCATCATCTTCTGCAGCGGACTGTTGTTTTAGCCCAGAGAGTTTTACCTACAGACACATATGTTGCTAAAACCCTGCATGTTTCCAAAATCTCAAGCAAGCAATATAAATTTAATGTAAATATATGGATCAACTAGGTTTGATCTCGTGAGTGCAATGATACTCTTCCTTTGGCCTAATTTCACCTGTACTGGAAAGCCCTAAAACAGACCTCAAAACCCTAACAATGGCAATTGGTCAAATATGCATCAAAACCAATGATTAATCATTCAAACACCATATAAATACTCATACAAACATGAATGCATATTCAAAACATATTTATAACGCGTGTATGATCAAAAACGAATTTAAAATATCATGAACAAACCGTGATTATATAGATGATGGTTCTAGAGGCTTTGACGCGTGAGAATGATCTTGTTAGACTCCAAATGTTCCCAGGAATCGATTGCAAACGTCCACAACCTTTGAATATCTCTGTAATCCAAAAATCGATGGCCACTTTTTGTCAAAAAAATAGAGCTTCTAATGTGTATTCTATGAGGCCAACCCTCCTTTTTCTGATCAGGTTTTATTATGAATATATAATGGAACGAATTAGGTTAACAAAACTGGGTGCAATCTTGAAGAATTATGAAAAAAAGATTTTATTTTACATGGATATTTTAAGTTTCTAAAATAGGCCAAATCATGCTCATTTTGTTCCAATCATCCCTTGCATGAAATATTTGATTTTCCAGCTGATTTTAGACTCATTATGTGGTCATAAAAACAAATCTTGGATTTTATTTTATTATTTCACTATTTTATTTTATTTATTTTGATTTTAATGAATAAAAAATCAAAACAAATAATAAAAATAATGAAATAATGTATGGCTGAGCTCAGGGGTCTTGGGCCATGTTAGGAACAAGTTTCAAGCATGAAAACATGGGCCCATTTGGAAAAATTCAAGTTTGGTCATTATTTGCTTCATGCACATTTCCAAAAATTGGTCAAGTTTACAAATGCATATCTCTCTCATTTTAAACCCTAAGAGGGTGTTCTTGGACTTTTTAAAGAGCTTGGGATGTACTCTAAGCAACCCTTCTGGTTTCATCTCAATTGGATCTTCCATGTTCATGTAAGGAGCTTTGACCCAAAATGTGTTTTTGTTGACTTTTTAAAAGGACCTATAATGACTGAGCTTGTATCTTTTGATTGAGGAATTCCATGGAATTGAGGGTTGAATAGGAGTTGTAGGGAACTGGATTCTCTTCAAAATGAGCCTTGGTTGGAAAATTTCTGATAAAGTATGAGAAAGTTATGCTTGGTCAAAGTTTGGTTGACTTTTCCTATAGAAACCCTAATTTTCCATTTTTGACTTTTGATGAGTTAAGAGCATTTCTTAAGGAATCATGATCAACCCTTGATCAAATGATGGATAATACTTCAAAATATTAATGTTAACCAAAAATCTTGAAATTTTACTGTGTTTGGGCCACAATTGACTTTTAACCTAGTATAGTTGATTTCTAGACATTTGAGTAGTTTACTAAGCAAACTTAATGCTCAAGGCATGAAATTTAGTATGGATGATCTTGAGGACATATTAGGATAATGGATAACATTTGGGATCCTTTGGACTCATATATCTTGCTTGAAATTGAAACCCTAATTTCAGATTCATTGACTTAGGAGGAGAATTTGTCTCGTCAATTCTTGGTCATCCTAGGATAATTGAGGACCTCTAGAAACATGTCTTTAGTGAAATGAGAGGGCAAATTTTTGGGTACAACACACGTTAACATACTGATGTAATAATCAGGCTATAGTTTGAGATTCTTTTTTGACTTGTGATACTATATGTTCTGGTCTATCCAAATGCCTAGGCATGACCCAATCCACTTCTACATCCAAGATAGCCCAACAGCTCTTGCCTAATCAATTGGAGCAAATAAACGACACCTTTCCCCTCTACCCCTCAATCAGGGACACGTGGTCGATTTTCCCCCCAAGACCAATGTGACCACCGCTGCCCTGGCAGCACCCCTGCCTGTAACTACTTCAACCCCTCGGTTAGGGACATATGGTATGTTGTCCCCCCAGGACCAACAAGACCATATATGCTCACTTAAATAGGCTAGTCCTCATCCTTCCATCCACACAAGGACAACCACCCAGGAATAGCCAGAATCATCTTTGCCTGTGAGCACCTTTCTGCTCGTCATAACGGTCAACTTCCTCCCCGGTCTACTCGACACACATAGAGTAGACACCCAGGAAACGCTCATAAACACTTATGTGCGTCAACTCATCCTTACTCGATGCAACGGCTAGTTACGGGCATGACTGCCCATTTTGACCATGTTCTGGCAGTTACCTATTTTTAAGGACCCGCACATCTAGGCCCAAAAATAGGGACCAATGGCCAAGCGTCAGGGGAAATATATAAACCCTCACACATGTGAGGATCAGGTATCCAATATTCATCTTTGAAACCCTAATAATTTTCTTGTATCTCTTTGCTCATACAACCCCCTTTTCTCCTCAACTTTCCAGCTCGTCAAAGATCATCCTCTAACCAGCTTGTAGGTTCTGATTAACCGGTAAGATCAGTGGCGCCCAGTGTGGGGAACTATCTTCCCTATTTTCTGTTCCCCAAACTATGAAGACTAGAGATTCTCCTCATTCATAAATTATAGCCGACCATGATGATCACCAACTATCTGGAAATACTGTTCTCTCCTCAGCATGCAAGACCGACGAAAGCCAAGAACATCCTCACCTCGAGGATAACTTCGGCGCCCATGACGGACATACTGTGTCCCCGGATTCCATTGGCGCTGATTGCAACAACGATCCATTCTTGGACGAACAGTTTCCCAAGAACCTTATCAAAGACCAGCCCGAGATTCCACAATCGGTCCTTGTTCTGCAGAATGCCGCTCCAGATATGGCAGCACTAATCGCTTCCTTTAACCAAACCAACTCCCTCATCCTCCAGCATAGAAAAAGGATAGGGGCTCTGGAGCAGAAATAGTCAAGGTCTCCCCCTCGAAGACACCAACGACATAACTTCTCCAACATATCACCTCCCCAATGTGGGCGTCCTCCAAAGTAAAGGCTCGGCGTTTCTTTCTGCAAAAAAACGTGATCGAGCATCTCACAGGAAAAATAAAGACTCTCCACTTTCCTAGAAGACAAAGAGCATCTGCAAAGACGACCGTATCAGGTCACTGTCGCCCAAACCGAGGCGATGAGGGTGGAGACCATCCCTTCAATGAGATAATGACACCCGACGAGGAAGAAACCATCACTCCCTACCATCATTGCCAGAAAAGACCGATGACGACGAGCCCCATGGTCCGTTATAAAAAGAAATTATGGAGGCACGACTCCCGGTAGGGCTCGAGAAGCCAATCCCCTGTTGGGATCCTACCACGGTACGGCTGACCCAGATGACCACATAGAAGATATTGACGCCTAACTTGATTACTGAGGCGTGAATGGCACGATCAAATGCAGGTTGTTCCCAACAACTCTGAGAAAATGAGCAATGTCTTGGTACAAATCCTCCCCAATGAATCCATCAGCTCATGAAAGCAGTTGGGGAAGATGTTCTCAAGGCACTTCACTGCCTCTCTCCGTCATCCGAAGACAAAGGCCTCGCTAGAAGAGATCATACAAAGAAAAGAAGAATCTCTCTGAGCATACATCGAGAGGTTCAACAGAGAAGCCGTTCAGGTCTCCACGACTGAAAATATGAAAAAGTACTTGCTCGAGCGAGAGTTGCACCCCCGCAGCAATTTTGCCAAAGCAATTGGCATAGAAACACTGGCACACTAGACGCCCTCCTCCTTAAAGCCTAAGTGTACATCCAGTACGAGGAGAAAGTGGCTGCAAATTATGCTTGGCATCATAGCAGAAATGACCTCACCAGCCTCCCCGATGAGATAAGCGCATAAGCAAACCATGTTCCCCACGAACACGATTGCTCAGCAAGCACATGTTCTCCACGAGAAAAACTTCTCAGCAGACACATGTTCCCCGTGAACATAATTGCCAAGCAGGCACATGTTCCCCGCGAACACAGCTACCGAGCAGGTACATGTTCCCCTCGAACACAATTACCGAGCAGGCATACATTCCCCGCGAGCACTCTAGCCTAGCATGCATATGTTCCCTGTGAACACAACTTATGAGCAGGCACATGTTCCCCACGAACACAGTTACCGAGAAAGCACTCGTTCCCCGCGAACGTAACACCGAAAAGACATCCTAATGAAGCTCACAAGCACAAAGAAGAGAGGCAAATCAAGTCTGTCATCTAAGAGATACTATCGTGTCCGAGCAAAAATGGAAATGGGGCATACTATCTCAAAAACCTACATAGGGAATAACTTTCTCAACCTTGGAATGCCAAAAAACTAAGGCAATATTATAGTTTAGACACTAATACAATCGGCGTGTCTCGTTGAAATAACGAATATAGTTTTCCCGATCACATGTGCATGCCCAAGTACAAGCATGACACTTTAAATTAAACAAAGAGGCAAGTCTCTGCTCTTTTAATGATCATATTCTTAGCCCGACATGGAAAACTCAAACAAGCTCCATCATCATCGTACCACGATGGCAGGACACCCAGCCCGTGATGGGAAGTTCACGCTGCCGAGCTCGGACCCTTAAAATGAGACCTGAGATCCAACCCATTCCAGGTGATCACCCTGGCTGTTCGACCAGTCACCCACACTAGCAGACTCAAGTACTAACGAGAAAACCTCTGAAACTCTTAATCAAAATAAAACGTCTCAGGAAGACAAGCATACAAACATCCATAAAACTAATAAATAACAATATACCATATACGAGTATGTCCTCGTAAAGATCACGAAACATCCCTGTTGTACCCCAAATTTGCCCTCCCATTTTTCATAGAAGATACAACCCTAGGGTTTCTCAGATATTCAAGTTGGCTCAGGAATCGATCAGACAGATTTTCTCCTGTGGCAGTAAACCAGTAATTAGGGTTTTTCTTGCAATTCTCAAAAGAAATGAATTCTCAAAGATCCAATTGGCTTTCACATGTTTTCATGCTTTCTCAAGTTTACTGAAAAGATAGTGTTTGTTCTCAAGGCATGGTTGTTTGGGACAAGAGATGGAATTTAAGACTGTCATACAAGATACTCATGATTGTTTAATCCTGGTTAACCAGATGATTTGCGTCTTTTAAAACATTTGCTTGGTCAGGAAATGGAATATACAGTGCGTGTTTGTTTGGAATGCAGTTGCAAGATTACAAAATTTATTGGAATTTAAATCATCAGATTGGAGCATTTTGTTTCAATTATCTCGATTGAATGAGTTAGGATGCAAAGAGAAAATTACAAGTTATTAACAGTAAAGGGTTTTAATGGACACCAGAATATCTCATAAGACTTTCTCCATTTATTTCAAAAGTTATTACAAAATAATTTATTATTTAAATACTTTAGGTTTTACAACTTATTGTATTTAAAAGATAAATCAGTACAATTGTTGGATACAATACAAGAATGTTTCTCTCTAAATTACAAAGAAAATCTAAATGGATCTATGCCTAAGGTTGATTGAAGTTATTTTGCTTCCATACTTGCCACAGAGCCTCTTGCTTCCCCTGCTTTTCCACCATCCAATTGTGCTCACATGAAAACAAAAGACAGAAGAAAAAGTTAGTACAAATTAATTGGACATGAGCAAGAATTTTCAAAAGAAAAAGTGTTCATCATTAAAGTTTGCAAAGTGGAATCAGAATGTCGTTATTCATCATATTTTATTTCCCCTATTTGCAAATCACAAGAAGATTTTTCTTCTTGGTTCACAAAAAGAAAGAAAGAAAGAAATGCTACAAAACTGTCCAAAATGCAAGCAAGATATCCAAACAAGAACAAATGCAGCAAGGTTGTCCAAACAACCAAAATGCCCAAACAGCAGCCAGACAAATATTCCAAACAGAAGGCGCAAACTGAGCCAAACAAATATTGCAAACAGAACCAAACAAACAGCAATATGGCAAATAACAAATAGCTGCGCAAACTGGGCAGCAGTATAAGCAACAAACAGCAGCAACAAAAGTAGGCAACAAAAAGCAGAAGTGTAACATATAATAACTAAGTCAAACAAGCAAGAAACTTGTTCAAGAGGCCAATTCATCATCATTTTCCATCTTATTGCAAACTTTTCAGAAAAAGGAAAAAGAGCAATTGACTCTTAGTGTCATTGAGAGAGAAGAGAGGAAATAAGTCACCTAGGGATGCACAACCCTGCTGCCTTGACTGTCACAATTTCATAGAAGTTGCTAGAAAACAAAACTGCAACAAAAAGGGGATAAGAACAATATGCCAAAATATTCAAAATCTGATGGTTTTCCCACCATTTTGAATAGGAATCCAACCAAAGCAACATCAATATAACAGTAAAAACTCTCAAGCAGATAAAGTAGATATAGAAAAAATTATCAAACTCAGCAAACCAAAGAAAACCTCAAAACCTCCAGTTTTCAAAGCTGTCAAAAAAGTCTCAACTGTCAAAAAAATCCCAAGCCTGATCTCAAGCCAACAAAACACAACCTTCAAAAATACTGTCAAACATTCAAAACCAAACTGTCAAACCATTTTCAACACCATCAACCTAACCTGTAACTTGTTCATCAATAAAATAGTAACAAATCCACAAAACCAAGTTCCAAAAACACCAAACCTCAAAAACTGTCAACAAGTCAAAAAACTCAGAAAATCACCAACCATCTAAAAGCTCATCAAACCTGTTAAACCAACAAATCAAAAAAACCAGAAAAAGTTTCAAAACTGTCAAAACCATCTCAATACCATCAAACATGCAAACTGTAAACCAACATCTCAATACCAACATTCAAAAAATCCATAACCAAAAACAGGATCAAAAACTTGCAACAAACAACCTGTAACTCAAAACACAGTAACACCATCCCAAAAGCCTAAAACCATAATCAAATAAAACAGTAACGAGCCACAAAATCCAACAACCAACATCCTTATCATTCAATAAAGAAGACAGAAGGAAGTTACCAGAAAAGCGGTTCGTTCATCCTCATCTCCTTCCCCCCATCTCCGGCCACCAAGGAACGACGTCGTCCCCTTTCCATTTCACAGAAAATCTCTAACAGGTATGGATCCTTCACCTTCCTCCTAAACTATTTCCTGCATCTCAATGGATAACAAGTTTGATTAACAGAAGAAAAAAAATATAACAAGACAAGAAACGTTGAAATCGTTTAAGCTTTAACAAAAACAGGACTTCACCTTTTCAAGAAAAAAACATTAGAGCTTGGTTAGGAGGCGAGAGAGAGCGTTCCAGCAACTGTGAGCTGGGGGGAGCTCCAGATAAACCAATTTCAAACCCTTTAGACATAAATCTCATTTCAAAACTTAGGGTTTTCAGAAACGCGATTCACGGTGAGATGAGGAGAGATTATGTTGTTAATAGGGTGTTTCGACCATGAGACTAGGAGGAGAGGAGTTTAGAGATGAATAGAGATGAGGAGATGAACAGAGTAAGCCAAAGAGATGAACGACGCCGCTGTGAGTAAAAGGGGTCAAGAACCCTAATTTTGTTTGGCTTTCCCCTAATCAACAACTAATACAGATTAAACATTGGGCCTGTTTCGTTTACAAACCCCTAAAGCCCATGCGCGATTTCTGGTCTCACCCCCCCTTTTGGGCTTGTTCTGTATTTCAGCAAATAACATCTTCATTTGGGCCTCATTTTCAAATCCTTTAAGGCCCATTACATTTGTTTGTTTGTTTAAATTATTTCCCTTTACATTTATTTATTATTTTGAAAAATACTAAGAAAACTTAAATATTTTTTTAATAAAATTGATTTAGGTTTTATAATTTAATTTTTTTTATCATTTTTCTTTTCTTTAATAAGTTTTGTTTTAGATTTTAAATAATAAAATACCCAAAATATAATACTAATTTAGTTTATTTATTTTCTTTAGATCTTACATAATTAATAAAAAAATGCAAAATAATAAAGATTTTAATCAATTTTTTAGAATAGGTTATTTTTCTCTTTTCATGTAAATACTTAACATTTCATATTTTGTTGATTTTATTTCATAAATTGTCATAGCTTTATATTAAATCACACAAAAATTCGATTTGGTTGTATTGTTTGATATTTGGACATTGCTATTTCATTTGATTCATCCTCATTTGTATCAATTGTACCCCCACTCTCAAATACTTTGTAATAGCATAGAATTTCAATTCCCGCAACTTACTGTTTTCCATATACTGTATAGTAACTAGGCATGTATGGCAAGATTCAAAAATCAATCGCTAGATGACCTAATCAAAGAATAAAATAACTTGAAACCAACACACTTTTTCACACGCGCATCTCTAGGGTAACCTCGCTCGTTACCTCGGAAATACAACCATGTCCCTCGAATATGAGACACTCTAGCAAATGACCCTTCGATAAACAAAGATCGTAGTCCCTCGATGACCCTCAATGTTGCCTTTGATTAAAACGATCTCGTCCCTTATAAAAATTGCTAAAGCGTCTCACAAGTTGCCTTCAATGATTGTAAAATTGACCCGCGCCTGTCCCTTTACATCCAATGGTGGGGCTTCTTACCAAATCAATGGTAAGATAGAACCATTAAAAGGAAGAAGAAAAGAACAACTTAAGACCTTTCGAGTAGATAGATTCTCTCTTAGTTACTTGCTTGGTCACGACAAAAACTTTTACACCTACACTCCCATTTCAAAACATTTCCAAAAAGATGAAACGTTTTGTATACGTTCTTATAGAGACGAGAACCATTGCAAACCCTCTTTTCAAAACACTTTTCGAAACACGATTCACAAACACATCTTCGAATCACTTTTCAAAACAAAACTTTGTATACGTTCTTATAGAAACGAGAACCATTACGAAGATATTTTTTAAAAGACTTTCAAAGCCCACACCACAAGCACACAATCAAATGAAAGCAAGTGATCTAAACGAGTAACTAAGAGCCCATGGAAAACCATGGATGAAAAGGGTGCTAATACCTTCCCTTTTCATAATCTACCCCCCGAACCCGAGAAAATTCTCGAAAGGTCTTTCCTGTGCTTTTTTACCTTTCCTTTTGGATAAAAGAAAAGTCGGTGGCGACTCTTGCTAACTGCACAAGTGTGAACAAAACGCAAAACATCTAGTCAGTTCTCTCACCGTATCACAGTCCCCGTTGTGAACAATAAGCTCTAACATCGTGTTTTCCTCCTTGACGCACAGGCTGGCTCTAAGTTATCACTCATATGCCTAGAAGTAACGACTTGGGGGGCTCCTATTTTGGTCTGGCCAAATGCCTAGGAATGGCTCAATTCACTTATATATCCAAGATGGCCCAACAGCTTTGGCCCAATCAATTGGAGCAGATAAAGGACACCTTTCCCCCCTTCCCCTCAACTGGGGACACGTGGTCGGTTGTCAGCCCAAGACCAACGTGACCACCACTGCCCTTGACAGCACCCCTGCCCGCAGCTACTTCTGCCCCTCGGTCAGGGACACATGGTCTATTGTCCCCCCAGGACCAACAAGACCATATCTGCCTGCTCAAATAGGTTAGTCCTCATCCTACCAGTTGTAACACCCAATTTCTACCCGATGAATTTTATAAACCATAGTTATAAAATTTTGACATGCAAATATGATGCTACACTTTCAACTTAAAACACTTCAATTATTAACATGTAAAACAGATACATAACATATAAAATTTGGTTGAACTGATAAAAACCTTTTTAGTCTTTGAAAACAAAACAACTTTTATAGTTAAGCAGCGAAATCACACTTTCAACTCAAATGACATAACATCTTTGTCCAACTAAAAATAACTTCAAAAAAATAAGTACTTAATGAAAATAACTTAAAATTCAACAACAGAAGTAAAATCAGCAATAAATCAACAAACATTTATCCCCTCGAGTGTTACGTATCAGAGCAACGACACCGACTAAAACCACTGAAGGTAAGAAGCCTTCACTCTGGATTACCTGCATGTTACCAACATGGGGTAACATTCAAATAGAAGGGGTGAGATATCAAAAAATATAGTAGAACACATGATAAATAGTATATTAGAATCAGTTCATACAAAATAACCACTTCGCAGCTCTTCAATAACATTTAACATAATCAATTCATCCACACAACAACTCAGGATGCAATATGAAATACGACTTGTTTTTATGCACATGCTTGTGGTACCAACAGAGAAAAACTCCCAACTTAATAATCTGCCAATTAATAGAGGCGCCAATAAGGCATAAGCTTTCAACTTAATTTGCCAATCCAGACCAACTTATCGAGCATCGGCTCCAACTTGATATGTTATATATGCGACAACAGTATGAACGTAGTAACAACAACTTAATACAACTCAACATTGGTCATAAGCCTACAACTTAATATTTTCCAATAATTAGAGGCATCTCAACAAAATTCATCATCACCTGCCAATTCTAAAATTATAACAAAGTATACAATACACCATATTAAACAAAATATACTACGACGTCCTACGTAATTATTCGGGCAATTGGACTACATACTGCTAGATACTTTTAATCATATTATCTCTCCTGCTACTAATTTATTTGACTAGAATTCATTAATTATATAAGGATAGAATACCTTAATACTTCTAATTATTATACTAAGATTATTAAACTAAATTAAATAACTAACTAGCCTGCACAGGAGCACTAAGGAATAAGAAAGGTATGTGTGCCCTTTAGTGTGCACGGGAATAATAGAAGGGATATTAATAATGAAGTGTGCCCCTCGACACAGTGGCCATGTCACTCGGCACCTTCCCCTCATGCCTTTGTATCAGCCAACAACCCCATACATCCCAGCACATTGTGCATCCTTGTGTCGCTCGACACAACTACCTATTCCCTTGGTGCACCTCATAGCCTTGTGACGCTCGATACCTATCACATGTGTCCTCGACACATCTTGCAGCCTTATGCCACTCGACGCAAATACTTGTGCTCCTCGGCACATCGCGTCTTCACATTTTTGCCAGAAGTTCATCTAGTCTGTGATGAACATTAACCCGACCTTACCGTAATCTCTTCGACCATTAATTTCCGAACAACCACACAGAATAACATAGCAAGGGGGAAGCTATATCTCCTACTAACAGATTCATCGATTGTACAAGACATTCATATATAAGATCTCTAAATGATCACAATGTAAAAACGGGTAACTTTCAAGAACAGGCCTAAAAAAATAAATGCACAACAATTATACCCACGACTAACCCCTACACAATATTCATCATAAGACCCATTATAAGGTCAGAACCTCATTCTTACCTTAGATTGAAGGTCGCTCGACAACTCTCCGACCGGAACCTTTCTTTTCTCTTCTCCTTATTCCTCTTCTCTGCAACTTCTCACGACCAATTTTCCAACAACTTTTCAATTAACCTTATTCCTTATTTTAAATAGAAGTCCACAATATTATTATTCTTAATGGGCTTAATAACACACCCTCCCTATCTCTACTTCTAACCATTAAAAATAGGCCCAACATAATTATTCTATTATTCTACTAATTCTAGTATTATTACTACTATTAATCAATTAATTAATTAGTAATAATCTAGCACTTATACCAACAGTCCACAAAATCTCACAAATTCAATGAATAATTAGTAAATAATTAATTAAATTAATGGGCGTTACAATTATCCCCCACTTAGAATATTTTCATCCTCTAAAATTTACCTTGTTTAAGCAACTCGGGATAGGATTCCCGCATCTTGCTTTCCAACTCCCACGTCATGCTTTCTCCGGCAGCTCCTAACCAGACTACTTTCACCAAAGAAATCTCATTACATGTTAGAGTCTTCATTTCACGATCTGATGTTCATACAGGTATCGTCTTCATAGTAATATTATCCTGTACTTACACATCATCCATATGAATCACATGAGATGGATCTGAAATATACTTCCGGAGTTGAAACACATGGAATACATCATGCAAATTCGAAAGATTAAGTGGTAATTCCACTCTATATGAGACATTCCCAACTTTGTCCGAAATCTGATACGGACCAATAAAATAAGGAGTGGGCTTCTTAGACTTCAATGCACGCCCAACACCAGTCACATGTGTAACTCTCAGAAACACATGGTCACCTGCTTGAAATTCTAAATCTTTTCTTTGCTTGTCATGATAACTCTTTTGTCTACTTTGGAAAGTCTTCATCTTTTCTAGAATCAACTTCACCTTCTCAGTAGTCTCTCGAACAATTTTAGGTCCAAGTACTACACTTTCTCCAGATTCATGCTAACATAAAGGATTTCTACATCTCTGACCATACAATGCTTCAAAAGGTTCAATTCTAATACTAGAATGGTAATTATTATTATAAGTGAACTTTATTAATGGAAGATAAGTGTCCTACGAACCTCCCTGCTCAATAACACACGCTCTCAACAAATCTTCTAATGACTGAATAGTCCTTTCAGTTTGACCATTCGTCTGAGGATGATACGCCGAACTCAACCTCAACTTAGAACCCAACACCTCTTGTAAACTCTTCCAAAAATCAGAAGTAAACCTTGGGTCTCTATCTGACACAATATACAAAGGAATACCATGTAGTTTTACAATTACACTAGTGTAAATCTCCACCAACATTGATACTGGAAAACTGATGTTAATAGGAGTAAAATATGTCGACTTCGTAAGCCTATCAACAATAACCCAAATTGAATCATGTTCTCTTGGAGTATTAGGTAACCCCGTTACAAAGTCCATTGAAATGCTATCCCATGTACATTCTGGAACTACTAACGGTTGCATCAACCCTACAAGCTTCTGATGTTCAACGTTCGACTTCTGACAAGTTAAACATGCATACACAAACCGAGCCACATCACTCTTCATTCCAGGCCACAAAAATAAATTCTTCAAATCTTGATACATTTTTGTAGCTCTCTAATGAATACTCAACTTGCTTCTATGACTTTCCTCGAGAATCACTTTCTTCATCTCAGCATCATCAGGAATACAAATTCGATTATAGAATCTCAACACACCTTGCGCATCTAACTTAAAATCTTTATTCTCGGACTGATCGATCCCAACCATCGATTATACCAATTTCACACCTAACTTTTGAGCTTCTTTGATATTGTCCAAAAATTCATTGTTAATTTTCAACATTCCCAACATAACACGCTGCGGTGTCACTTTGCAAACTAAGCTCATATCTCTGAACTGTTCAATTAATTCCAACTCTTTAACCATCATTGCCGACATATGTAAAGTCTTTGGACTTAACGCATCGACCACCACATTCTCTTTTCCTGGATGATAATTCAAACCGAAATCGTAATCCTTTAACAAATCTAACCATCTTCATTGTCTCATGTTCAATTCTTTCTGATCAAATAGATATTTTAGACTCTTATGATCGCTAAATACTTCAAATCTAGAACCATAAAGATAATGCCTCCAAATCTTTAACACAAAAACAATTGCAGCAAGCTCTAAATCATGTGTATGATAGTTCTTTTCATGAGTCCTCAATTGCCTTGACGCATAAGCAAATACCTTTTCATTCTGCATAAGCACGCCTCCTAAACCCATCTTGGAAGCATCACAATATACCAAAAAAGGTTCTCCTGGATTAGGTAATGTAAAAATCGGAGTCGACATCAATATGTTCTTCAATTCTGTAAAACTCTATTTACACTGAATATCCCATACAAAAGCTCTACCTTTACAAGTCAACTTAGTTAACGGGAGTGCCAACTTAGAAAAACCTTCAATAAACCTTCTATAATAACCAGCTAGTCCCAAAAAGCTTCTAATCTCGGTAGCTGACTTTAGAGTTTCCCATTGCAACACAACATCTACTTTAGATGGATCTACAACAATTCCACTACCCGAGATAACATGACCAAGAAAACTAATCTCATTTAACCAAAATTCACACTTAAACAACTTTGCGTACAACTTCTTCTCTTTTAAAACTTGCAATACTATTCTTAAGTGTTATGCATGCTCTTCTACCGATTTAGAGTAAATCAAAATGTCATCAATAAACACCACTACAAACTGATCCAAATAAGTATGAAAGATACGGTTCATGTATTCCATGAATACTCTCGACGTATTTGTAACACCAAAAGGTATCACTGAATACTCATTATGTCCATAACGCGTTCTGAAAGTCGTCTTCTGGATATCTTCATCCTTCACTTTAATCTGATGATAACCCGACCTCAAATTAATCTTACTAAATACTCGAGCACCCACCAATTGATCCATCAAACCGTCTATTCTCAGAAGTGGATACTTGTTCTTATTCGTCACTTTGTTCAATTGTCTATAATCAACACAAAATCTCATACATCCATCTTTCTTCTTTACTAGCAACACTGGAGCTCCCCACATTGATACACTTGGTCTTACAAATTTCTTTTCGAGCAACTCTTCCAATTGCTTCTTTAATTCTGACAATTTAGATGCAGACATCATGTATGGTGCCATAGAAACAAGTATGGTACCAGGTACAAGATCAATATCAAATCGACTTCTCTCTCTGGAGGTACATTAGGAATTTCATCAGGGAAAACTTTAGGAAATTCATGCCCCACTTGCAATTCCTCAATTATAACTTGATTGTCGACAGATAGCAATGCCATAAATGAGAACATCGAAGCCTTATCTTGCATCAACTACCGCAACTGTTTAGCAAATAACTGAACATCTTCCTCTCCTTCAGGAGTAGAAAACATCACCTACTTGTTATAACAGATAATATGTACATAGTTATGCTCTAACCAATTCATATCTAAGATCACATCTAACCCACTTAAAGGCATACAAACTAAATCAACGGCAAAGTCTCTGTCGAAGATCGATAACGAGCACTTTAAACACACAAAAGAAGTAGCCACCGGTCCCTTGGGTGGAGTATCGACGACCATCTCTCTATTCATAGAAGACAACACAAGACCCAATCTTTCATTACAATCAACATCAATAAATAAATGAGTAGCACCGATATCAATAATAGTAATTTAAGGAATATTATTAATGAAACATGTACCTCTGATGAGTCTGTCCTTATTAGCCGTCTGATTCTTAGCCAAAGCGAACACTTTTCCACTGGTTTGCGCCTTCTTTGTTTTCTGACACTGACTACTAATGTGTCCTTCTTCACCATAATTGAAGAAAATCATCTCTTTACGCTTACACTTAGATATAGCATGTCCAGTCTTACCACAACATAAACACCTCTTCACCTCAGCAGTATACACATTACTCTTATGACCAAGTCTTCCACATTTGAAACAAACCACAACAGCAGGAGCATATCCCCCACTAGTTCTCTAACCCTGAGCAACTTTCTATTTACCTCACCAGCTGGGGCATCGTAAGGCTTACCACGGTTCTGTTGGTGCTTACCCCTCTTCTCATTGATAATCTTATAGTGAGCATTATTATCCTCTTCATAAATACTATAACTATCAATCAAATCGGTAAAGACATGAATCTTATGGTATCCAACTACCTTCTTGATCTCTGGGCGTAACCCGTTCTCAAACTTGATGCACTTTGAAAACTCAGCATTTGCCTCGCTGTAGTGCGGATAAAACTTAGCCAACTCAATAAACTTTGCAGCATATTCAGTAACCGACATACTCCCTTGCTTCAACTCAAGAAACTCAATTTACTTCTTACCACAAACGTCTTCAGGGAAATAATTCCTCATAAATTCCCTATGGAACATAGCCCAAGTGATATTTTCACCCGCAACCTCCAATTTTTTACAAGTCTCTAGCCACCAGTCATCAGCCTCGACTGCTAGCATATGGGTACCATATCGAACCTTCTGCGCTGGAGTGCAGTCCATCACACGGAAGATTATCTCAATCTATTTCAACTAATCCAACACTCTGTCAGGATCATACTTACCCTTGCAGGTAGGTAGATTCTCCCTCTAGAAGGTCGCCAAGCTACGAGATCCAGCATTCTCGTCAGCGTTAGGCTGATTCTCCATAGCATGTGCCATTGCTTCCAAAGCAGAAGCAAGTGCATCGTCATTCCTTCCAGTCATCTCAACTTATCACTACAATATAAACAACGGTTAGAACTCAAGTTAACAATAATCGATTGTTAGACAAAACTACGACTCGACAACTTGGTCGGACGGATCGACCTGCTCTGATACCAGTAATGTAACACCCTATTTCTATCCGACGGATTTTATAAAATTAGTTACAAAATTTCGACATGCAAATAGGATGCTACACTTTCAACTTAAAACACTTCAGTTAATCACATGTAAAACATATACATAACACATAAAATTCAGATGAACCAATAACAACCTGTTTAGTCTTTGAAAACAAAACAACTTTTATAATTAAGCAACAAAATCACAATTTTCAACTCAAATGGAATAACATCTTTGTCCAATTGAAAACAACTTCAAAATAACAAGTACTTAACAAAAATATATTAAAATTCAACAATGGAAGTAAAATCAACAATAAAGCAACAAGCGTTCATCCCTTGAGTATTACGTATCAGAGCGACGACACCGACTCAAACCACTGAAGGTAAACAACCTTCACTCTGGATTACCTACACGTTACCAACACGGGGTAACATTCAAACAGAAAGGGTGTAACGCCCGTAATTTAATTAATTATTTAATTAAATCATTTTTTTGGAATACTTAAGAAGTTGTGGTATAATTGAATTGGATCTATTATTTTATTAAGTGGAGAAATAATAATATATTAGAGGTATAATATTATTATGTGGTGAAATAATATTAGAAGTGTAATATTATTAAGGTGGGCTTAATTTGAGATAGTAGATGTAATAAGGGGGTGTAAGTTTAGAGCCCACTAAGAAATAATAGAATATTAGGTTATTTTATTATTTGTTGTTAGAATAGAAGAAAGAAGAAGTAAGAAGAAAATAAGGATTTTAGGAGAACGTGAAGCTGCTGGAAAAAGTGGAAATCGGCAAGAACGAAGATTCAACCCAGAAATTATAGAGCGACCTTCAATCCAAGGTAAGGGTGGGGTTCTGACTTTATAATTGGGTTCCTGATGTTTGATATATGGGGTTAAATAGGACGTATTATGAATGATATATGGTGAATATTGATGAATTCTTGATGGATAATGATGTTATGATGCTGTGTAATCGATGTAGTATTATAGGTTAATGTTAGGTGATGAATTATTATGTTTATAATAAGGTTTGTATGGCTGTAATATGAATTCCCGAAGTGAAAATACTGTAGAAAACGCATAAATGATGCAGACTGTAGCAGGATGTGTCGACCCCAAATTGGATGTGTCGATACATGAAGGCTGATTGACTAAAGATGAGTCGATACAAGAAGGGCTTGCGTCGAT
Source organism: Vicia faba (assembly GCA_948472305.1). Classification (NCBI taxonomy): domain Eukaryota; kingdom Viridiplantae; phylum Streptophyta; class Magnoliopsida; order Fabales; family Fabaceae; genus Vicia; species Vicia faba. The sequence continues at coordinate 768,500,063 of OX451739.1, read as the reverse complement.
GCATGGTAGTTGCAAGACTCAAGATGAGTCGACCGGTGAGATGCATGTGTCGATGCATGCTGTGTTTTGAAGCCAGGATGAGTCGATCCATAGGGTTTTGTGTCGACCCATGTTGTACAAATGAAGTAGTTGCGTCGACCCATAGAGTTTTGTGTCGACCCATAAGGTCTGATTTTTGACATATTCAGTTTTAAAGTGTTGTAACTTGAGTTTTAGGATGCTGTTTGAGATTTCGTTCAAAGTGTTGATTAGCTAACGCAGTGAGCTTTATTCTAGGTGATTAAATGATGGATAAGAAGTGTAATCCTAGCAGATAATGCAGGATTTAGAATTAACTCACGTAGATGACCGTTGTGCTGATTTTTGGACAGATTGATGAATGTGAGATGTTTAGAGGCTGCTGTTAGAATTATGACAGTAGGATTAGTGACAGAAATGAAGTAGAACTGCAGAATAACAGTATGGATTACTTTAGTATTAATATACAACTGAGTTATTAGTAAGATGTGGTTATTAAAGTTGTGTTTGATAGTTATGATGAACAAATGACATTTGATAAATAAATGATGTTTAATAAATTATTTTGATGTTATGAGATGTTGTTAATTGAGATGTTTTGAGATGATTGAGATGTTGTTGTTTTGAGATGATTGAGATGTTGTTGTTTTGAGATGATTGAGATGTTTTGAGATGATTGAGATGTTGTTGTTTTGATATGATTGAGATGTTGTTGTTTTGAGATGATTTGAAATGTTGTTAACTTGGGTGTCGTTATTACATTCATGATGAGTCGCATACATTGCATTTTTGAGATGGAGCTTATGCTCGTTGAGATGGCCTGGATTGGAAAATTTTGAGATGAAGGTTATGCCTTGTTGATGCCTCTATTAATTGGCAGATTTTTGAGATGAGAGTTCTGCTCCAATGGTACCACATGCATTTACATAGTTTTGAGTCACATTATATGATTGAATAACGAAATTTATTTGATGTTGAGGAATGAGTATATATGCTGTAATTATTGTTGATTATGAGATGAGAAGTGGTGATATTATTGATCTAATTTAATATATTAATTATCATGCGCTTTATTATATTGTTAGATATCTCACCCCTTCTGTTTGAATGTTGCCCTTATGTTGGTAACATGCAGGTAATCGAGAGTGAAGGTTGTATACCTTCAATAGTTCGAGTCAGTGTCATTGCTCTGATATGTAACACTCGGTGGAATGAACGCTTGCTGATTTTTTATTGTTGATTTTCAGTTGTTGACTTTTAAATTGAATTATTATTAATTACGAGATGTTTCGAAGTTGTTGTTTCATTTAGAGATGTTATTGAAGAATTCTGCTGCGTAGTTGTTGAATTATTTAATGAAAGATGTTATGTTGATGGTTCATCTGATGTTTTAAAAAAGTGTTATATATCCATGATGAATGCAATGAATTTATTAGAAGAATTTGTGACGTCCCGATTCATTTGTATGATTGAAATTTTATAACTCTGATTTATTTTGCATAATTTGCTTGGGGTAGAATTGGGGTGTTACAAAGTTGGTATCAGAGCAAAAGGTTGGTCCCACCTAGTCGTTGAGTCGTAGTTGTTTAACAATCGAGTATTGTTATTTGAGTTCTAATCATTGTTTATGTTGTAGTGTTAAGTTGAGATGGCTGGAAGGAATGATGCTGCTCTTGCTGCTGCTTTAAAAGCAATGGCTCATGCGATGGAAAATCAGCCGAATGCTGACGGCAATGGTGGATCTCGTAGCTTGGCGACTTTCCAGAGAGATAATCCACCTACGTTCAAGGGAAAATATGATCCTGACGGAGCATTGGAATGGTTGAAAGAGATTGAGAGGATCTTTCGCGTGATGGACTGCACTCCGGTGCAGAAGGTTCATTATTGGACTCATATGCTAGCAGTCGAGGCTGATGACTGGTGGCTAGAGACTTGCCAAAAGTTGGAAGCTGCAGGTGAGAATATCACTTGGGTTGTGTTCCGTAGGGAGTTTTTGAGAAAGTATTTTCCTGAAGATGTCCATGGTAAGAAGGAAAGTGAGTTCCTTGAGCTGAAGCAATGAAGTATGTCTGTTGTTGAGTATGCTGCCAAGTTTACTGAATTGGCCAAGTTTTATCCGCATTACACTGAGGAAAATGCTGAGTTTTCAAAGTGTATTAAGTTTGAGAATGGGTTGTGCCCAGAGATTAAGAAGGCAGTTGGATACCAGAAGATTCGTGTCTTTGCTGATTTGGTTGATAGTTGTAGGATTTATGAGGAAGATGATAATGCTCATTTCAAGATTATTAGTGAGAAGAGGGGTAAGCACCCACATAATCTTGGTAAACCTCATGATACCCCAGCTGGTAAGGGTAAACAGAGAGTTTCTCATGGTCAGAGGAATAGTGGGGGAGATGCTCCTACTGGTGTGATTTGCTTTAAGTGTGGGAAACCTGGGCACAAGAGTAATGTGTGCACTAATGAAGTGAAGAGGTGTTTCCGTTGTGGCAAGAATGGACATGTTGTAGCTGAGTGTGAGCACAAGAATGTGATTTGTTTCAACTGTAGAGAAGAAGGGAACATTGGTAGCCAGTGTCCGAAGCCGAAGAGGGCTCAGTCAAGTGGTAAAGTGTTTGCTTTGGTTGAGGATCAGATAGCTGCTGAAGACGGACTTATTAGAGGTACATGTTTCATTAATAGTACTCATTTAATAACTATTATTGATGCCGGTGCTACGCATTATTTTATTGTTGCTGATTGTGTTGAGAGATTGGGTCTTGTGTTGTCTTCTTTGAATGGATAAATGCTCGCCGATACTCCAGCCAAGGGGTCAGTGACTACTTCTTTTGTGTGTGCTAAGTGTCCCTTGTCGATCTTCGACAAAGACTTTTTTGTTGATTTGGTTTGTTTGCCGTTAAGAGGTTTGGATGTAATTCTGGGTATGAATTAGTTAGAGCATAATTGTGTTCATATTAACTGTTATGACAAGTCTGTGAAGTTTTCTACTCCTGAAGAAGAGGAAGATGGTTTGTTGTCTGCTAGACAGTTGAGGAAGTTGATTCAAGAGGAAGCACAGATGTTTTCATTGATGGCGTCGCTATATTTAGAGACTCAAGCTATAATTGAAGAATTGCAGGTAGTGTTTGAATTTCCTGAAGTTTTCCCTGATGAGATTCCTGATGTACCGCCAGAGAGAGAAGTTGAATTTGCTATTGATCTTGTACCTGGTATCAGACCCGTGTTTATGGCACCATACAGGATGTCTGCGTCCGAGTTGTTAGAGTTAAAGAAGCAATTGGAAGAGTTACTTGAGAAGAGGTTTGTAAGACCAAGTGTATCGCCGTGGGGTGCTCCAGTGTTGTTAGTGAAGAAGAAAGATGGAAGTATGAGGCTCTGTGTTGATTATAGACAGTTGAACAAGGTGACAATTAAGAATAAGTATCTGCTTCCAAGAATAGATGACTTGATGGATCAATTAGTGGATGCTCGTGTGTTTAGTAAGATTGATTTGAGGTCGGGTTACCATCAGATTAAAGTGAAGGATGAAGATATTCAGAAGACGGCTTTCAGAACGCATTATGGACATTACGAGTATTCAGTGATGCCTTTTGGTGTTACTAATGCGTCGGGAGTATTCATGGAATATATGAATCGTATCTTTCATACTTATTTGGATCGCTTTGTAGTTGTGTTCATCGATGATATTTTGATTTACTCTTAAGTCAGAAGAAGAGCATGCTGAACATTTAAGAGTAGTATTGCAGATTTTGAAAGAGAAGAAATTGTATGCAAAGTTGTCCAAGTGTGAATTTTGGTTAAAAGAGGTTAGTTTTCTTGGTCATGTGATTTCAGGTAGTGCCATTGTTGTAGACCCATCGAAGGTTGATGTTGTATTGCAATGGGAAACTCCAAAGTCAGCTACGGAGATTAGAAGCTTTTTGGGATTAGTTGGTTATTATAGAAGGTTTATTGAAGGGTTTTCTAAGTTGTCACTTCCGTTGACTAAGTTGACTTGTAAAGGTAGAGCGTTTGTATGGGATGTGCAGTGCGGGGAAAGTTTTATGGAATTGAAGAAGAGGTTGACGTCGACTCCGATTTTGACGTTGCCTAATCTAGGAGAGCCTTTTCTGGTGTATTGTGATGCTTCTAAGATGGGTTTAGGAGGTGTGCTTATGCAGAATGGTAAGGTAGTTACTTATGCGTCGAGGCAGTTAAGGACTCATGAGAAGAACTATCCTACGCATGATTTAGAGCTTGGTGTTGTTGTCTTTGTGTTGAAGATTTGGAGGCATTATCTTTATGGTTCTAGATTTGAAGTGTTTAGTAACTATAAGAGTTTGAAGTATTTGTTTGATCAGAAAGAGTTGAATATGAGGCAATGAAGATGGTTAGAATTGTTAAAGGATTATGATTTCGGTTTGAATTATCATCCAGGAAAGGAGAATATGGTAGTTGATGCGTTGAGTCGAAAGACTTTACATATGTCAGCAACGATGATTAAAGAGTTGGAATTGATTGAGCAATTCAGAGATATAAGCTTAGTTTGCAAGGTTACTCCACCGAGTTTTTTATCAATTCTCAACAGAATAAAGTCTGCCATCCCCAATCATAGTCATCAAAGTTCTCGGGATTCCTCAAACAGGTTTCTCAAGCAACACTTGGCATTATTCTCACAACATAATGTTTATCATCCTCCAACTTCAAAGACATGAAGGATCCCTATATCCCTAGAGAAGTCAGGATTTCTCTTAATCCCCAGCAGTCTCCAAGGATTTCTCATCCTCAACAGTCAAGGATTTCTCATCCTCAACAGTCAAGGATTTATCTTCCCCGGCAGCAGTCAAAGGTTTTGTTATCCTCGACTGTCAAGGATTTATTTTTCTCAGCAATACAATGAATCAGCTTACATGCGCATACATTACACTCATATATCATAAACATTGATAAAACACATTTATTGCATCATACATTTCATGCAACATAACCTTGTGTTTCAGCTAACATTTTACCCTTTTCAGGATTAAGGTTAACAGTTATCTTTAACAAATATTCAAAGATTTCAGATACAGTACGGATACACTCCAGATACGAAAGTCATTCTGGTACTCATTCAGATCTCTTATTCAGATACAGTACGGATACACTCCACATACGGAAGTCATTCTGTTACTCATTCAGATCTCTTATTCATGATACAGTAAATATACACTCCAGACATGGAAGTCATTCTATTACTCATTCAGAATTCAAAGTCAAGATACAGTACGGATACACTCCAGACACGGAAGTCATTCTGTTACTCATTCAGACCTCAACCTCATGAAACAATCCAGATACGCCCCAGACACGGTTGCCATTCTGTCACTTATTCTGACTTTTTCCCCAGCCCAGAGACACTTCGGACACGGATGTCATTCTGTCGCTTACTCGTATTTCAAAGATTCAGATACAATACAGATACAGTCTGGACATCGAAGTCATTCTGTTATTCATTCAGATTCAAGTATAGTTACAGCTTGGATACGCTCCAGACACGGACGCCATTCCATTTCTCATACAGACTCAGTCTCCAGATACAATTCAGATACGTTCCAAATGCGGACACCATTCTGATACTCATTCTTTTGACTTACAACTTGCAGTTCAACAAACATTCTTGGATGGCATATTTAAGCCCATCTCCAACAAGATTCTATCATTTCTCCAAATGGCATCTTTAAGCCTATTTCCTCAGCCACACTTTGACGAGTGCAAATTTACGGGCACTCTAGTGTCCAATCATCTTTTACTTTTGAGTCACGAAAGGAAAAACTCGCCAATCTAACTCTTCAGGTTCAAGAAGATTGAACAGGGGCAGCTGTTGTACCCCAAAAATTTCCCTCACATTTTATCAAGATTCTCCTCACAAGACTTCTTGGACTCAAGGCCAGATTAGGGTTTGCTCAGCTCAAGACCTCTCCTTGCACTAATAACCTGAAATTAGGGTTTTAGTTTTCATAGGGATTTTTGGACTTCCAATGCCTCATGAGACTTTCATACTTCATTTTGGACCTCTAAGATTGCTCATACCAAGTTTCAAGCCTTGAATCATTTTTTTGCCCAGTCAATTGGACAGTTGACTTAAAAATCAGTTGTATTGGGGAAAAAGTCAACCATGGACAATTTACAGGCAAACCTCATAATTTTTTATCCATATCAACATTATAGACTCATATGAACCATTTGATCAAGTTTGGACCACAACTCCTTAAGAAATTTGATCAGATCATCAAAAGGGCAAAATGGTCAAAATTAGGGTTTTGACTGTAAAAGGGCAATTTCTGATTTTTTACCTAACCAATGACCAATTGGGTTCAAGCATGATTTCAAGGATCCAATGGTACCATCTTTACCTAATCACAAGGTTCAAAAGATCTCAAATGCATTGGATTGACAGATGAATTTTCCAGTCAACTGATCAAAAATCAACTGTACACTGAAAAGTCAAACTTTGACTTTTTGGTCAAAATCAAGTGCCAAGGGTTATAATTCATCAAAACATGTCAAAATGTGAAACTTTTTGACCAAGAAACCTAATTTTGAAAATTAGGGTTTTAATTTGAAATTTTTCATAACTTAGAATATTTCTAAGTTATGAAAATTTCTTATTTTTCCCCAAATTTTCCCAACTTTTTCACCATGATGCAATTGGATTCAAAGAAAACTTCCAACATGAAAGTTGTATTCCTACATGAAATCTACAACTTTTATTCACAAAGTTTTCCAAAAAGATGCTTGGATCTCAAGTTATGATTTTGTGAATAGGGGTCCATAAACTTTTTAACTTAGTAAAAATTTTCCCTAGTTTAGGCAGATTTTTGACCTAACTTCATGGTAACTTTTCACCTAGTTCCAAGAGTAATATCAAAATGAATTTCAAATATGGATTGTAGAGCATGTTACAAGATTTCCAAAATGTCCAAGAACTCCCCAAGATCATTTATGGTTAGGGAGAATCGAAGAAAGGAAAATGGCAATTTATCACTTTTGTCCAAGGCATTTTCACAATGTTACCAGTTGCAAATCAGTTTCAAACATGCTTGTACTTGGTTTTACAGGTCCTAATCCCTTCTACACTCCATAATTAAATGCAAATACATTGGATAATGGTCTTGTTCTGATCTTTGAAGCATTGCACAAAGAATTATTCCAAAAATGGCATAAAGTGCATAATACCATTTTCATAAAGCTTGCTTTTACAACTTTGCATTTCTTGAGCCATGGACCTAATCTCTTTTTGAAAATAAGATCCACAGTTATCAGGAAAAGTTTACCAACTATGTGCAGCTAGCAAGCAAGCCTGTACAAGCTTTGGAATTATCACTTCCAACTTTTCTTCAAAAGCAAGAAACTTGCAAAAGTCAAGGGATATCATCCATCTGATAAAGGCAAGCCTTGGCCTTATTTCAAACGAATTCAGAACATTGTCTCAAGCCGAATACATGAATTGCCAACTTCTCAAACACCCTAAAATACAAAAATCCCAAGTTCCTGCCCAAACAGGGCATCTTCTACAGAACCACTTCCAAAACAATATTGGCTCGTGCGTTTTGCTTTGAAACACTTCAAACACATTCCCTACATCACACCTAAACTATCCAAGCCCCTGTCTTGCAACTGTAAGCTCAGCTTCACACTTCACCATTTTCATTTTGCAAGGTTGCAGGTTGACTCGTGCAAGGAGTTTTAGCCATCTACAAGACCAGCTAAGCATTGGAAAAGGTTTAGGGGACTTTAAGGAAGCCCACAAGAACTTCATGCCTCACTCAAGGTTCCCACATTGCCATATCCAAACTCAACTGAACAAGGTATTTGTCAAGTTTCTATCTCTCTACTTAAGCATCCTTAAGCTTAGGTTTGTGAAGCAAAAATGTAGTCCTCAACATGCTTAAGCTGTACATATGCATAGATTCCATTTATATTAACTGATCTAAGAGTATTTGGATGTTGAACATGCTGAAAAAATTAGGTCAGTAATTAGGGCCATTGAAATTCTCCTTGATCTTTTAGAGTTAGGTCATGTTTTTTATATCATTAGAATCGTGAGTTAACATGCTACAAGTTTCATGTTGCAAGATTTTGTTTTTATGCACGTATGCAAGAGATACAGGTTGAAGAAGAAACACGCGCGTTTGTTGTCTGGAGGTCAGGGACGAAGTTGTCCTGGGCCAGGGCCTTGGGCCTGTTTCTATTCACACCAGCCATTTTACTTTTGCACCCCCTTGATTCATATTTTGTTATTTTTCATATTTTCTTATTATTTTTATATTTTTGACTTTTATTATTTTTTCTGAAAACATTAAAAAAATCCCAAAAATATTTTCTTAATTTTTTTCATTTTATTTTATTATTTTTATTATTTTTATTATTTTTATGGCATAAAAATAGTTTATTAGGTTTAATAGAATTTATTTTCTTAAATAAACTTGTAAATAATATTAAAATACTTAAATATTTTATTTTATTATATTATACACATAAAATATTATTTTCTTACATGTTTTAATTTTTAATATTTGTACATAATATTATTATTATTTTTCTTAAACAAAAATAGACAAATAAATATTAGAAAACATATATTTTCTTTTAAAATAAAAACTAGGGTTTCCACCCTTTCCAAAATAATAACATTATTTTCTTCTTATTTTTTAGACTTAAATAATTTATTTTTCACATACATAAAATAAATACAAAAACTTCTTTTGCATATTTACATTTTTATTGCATATTTAAATAATTGTTTATTTATTTATTTGTACAATAAATTCAATTTGGTTGTAATAGTTTTAGGGTTCTATTTTGAGCAATACCCCCTTATTCAAAACTTGTATCCCCCTCCCCATAATATTGTTGTAATAGTTTAGATTTACTTTACGCAATTTATTGCTTTCATATACCATGATAGTAAACTAGGGTTTTGTATGCAAAGACCAAAAATCAAACAAATAGCTTGACCTAATACAAGACAAAAATGCATGAAAATGACAACACATTGCACACAAGCACCCCTAGGGTTTCATCCACTTTGTTGCCTTAAAACATGGCCATGGTATGCATGCTTGGTATCTTGGCAAAATCAAACAAAACAAAAAGATCATAGTCCCTCGATGACGCTATCTTGGTTGCCTAAACAAAGATGATCTTAGTCCCTCAAAACTTGCTAAAGATACTTGGCAATATTGTTATCATGGTCACACGATGACCCACGCCCGTCCCGTTTAACATCCAAAGATAGGGTTGTTTACCAAATGCAATGGTAAAACAACAATGTCAAAGGAATAAAAATGTGCAATAAAGACTTTTGAGTAGGGTAGATAGCTCCTGGTTACTTGATCTCTTTCAAAATAATTCTTTCTATTTTCAAACAAACATACACATTTCAAAACATTTCCAAACAACTTTCAAAACATTGAAACATTTTTCAAAAGACAAACATCTTTGTATACATTCTTGCAAACAAGAATAATTACAAAGATTGCCTAAACAAAGGCCTCTTTTCAAAATACTTTCAAAACCACACAAAGCACCATTTCAAACAATTGGAAAAGCAAAGCAAGTGATCTAAACAAGCAACTAAGAGCCCATGGAAAACCATGGATGAAAAGGGTGCTAACACTTTCCCTTTTCATAATCTACCCCCCGAACTCAAGAAAACATCTCAAAGGTCTTTCCTGTGCTTTTTTACCTTTCCTTTTGGATAAAATAAAAGTCGGTGACGACTCTTGCTAAACTGAAATATTTGCAAACACAAACGCAAAACCTCAAGCCAGTTCTCCCACCGTATCACAGAATTGGAGACTCTGCTGGGGACATTATAAAAGTGGGGTTACCTTAGGGTTTTAGATCACCTTTACATGCTTATCTTGCTTGACTTGTATGCTTTACACTTTGGTTCTATTGTTTGGGTTTGAATCCTCTACCCAGATTTGGGAAACATTCATAGGTAAATAGCAATACATTGTGGAAACTGTGCGGGGTATACCGACACGGTCTAAGCAATAGCTATATTAGTGCGACATATTTGTGGGTACCGGTAGCCTTTGAGTCAATCAAAGAGAATATGGGGCCGCTGAGTGATGTCGTGAAGCACTAACGAACTTTTAGAACCTTTACTTGACCAACTTGGCCTTTTTAGGATGTAGTGAGATGACCGGCTTTGGTGCAGTCCGAAGTTGGTAGATACTCGATACTACACTCATTGAGGGTTGTTTTCTTGGAATATTTTGGTCGCCAGTAAAGTGGCTAAACTGAAACAATGAACACAGAAAACAGCCCAGTGATATTAAGCTCCTTAGAACCCGGTTACTATTTATAGGACAGGTTGAGCCAATTAAACTTCAAGAGGGTACTTACCTATGAAACCCCATGCAAGCTTAAACTAGGAACTTGTGTGATTTGCTTGTACATACATACTTGTGCATAACATCATGGACATCATGATGGTATCATTTGCATCCACTAACCATTTCAAGGATTTTGGATTTTCATCTTTGTTCCTGTTTTGTAGGTTATGGATTCACTTCGCAGGAAAACTATCCAAGTCTGCCTTGTAAGAATTGCTCCACAATTCAAGGAGCTAGCTTCAAGGATTCTTGAGAATTCTCCATTCATTGAGAGACATGGTCGTCTACTCAACTTGGTCACCACCAACACTGAGGAGGATATGCTAAAAATTCTCTTCCAGTTCTTTGACCCTTTGCATCATTGCTTCATATTTTCTGACTACCAGCTTGTGCCCACTTTGGAGGAATTTTCTTAACTCTTGAGGATTCCTATTCTCAATCTACTACCCTTCAATGGTACGGAAACAGATCTAAAGTCGGAAGAAATTGCTCAAGCCTTACACTTGCAATTATCTGATGTCACAACCCATTGGGAAACCAGAAGTGGTGTAAAAGGCTTCTTGGCAAAGTTCTTGTTTGAGAAGGCCCAAAGCTGCTGGAATTCTTTGGAGTTACAAGATTTTGAGGAGATTGTAGACCTTCTCATCTATGGGATGGTCTTGTTCCCAAATCCTGACCAACTCATAGATGTGAGTGCTGTCAAAATCTTCATGGTTCGCAACTTGGTGCCTACATTGCTTGGAGATATCTTGCACTCTTTTCACACTCGAACAATGAGGAAAAGAGGTGTTCTCATGTGTTTCACTCCTCTAATGGCAAGATGGTTTATTTCTCATCTTCCCCAATCAGTCTTGAAGAATGAGCAAGGTTTGAGGTGGTCACAATGATTGATGACTCTTACACATTCAGATGTTCATTGGTGTTCTCGATCAAAAGAGAATGTTATTATCATTGACCGTTGTGGGGAATTCCCTAATGTCCCTCTACTTGGAATTAGGAGAGGTATCACCTATAACCCCTGCTTGGCTCTGAGACAGTTTTGTTATGCCCGAAGGGATGGCCCACATGACATGCTGATTCCAGACTTGGTTTTTGACTTCGACAACAACGATCAAGGACTTCGACAAAGGTTCATCCGAGCTTGGAGGATGCCCAACAAGGTAGACAGTAAGACCTTGGGACACAAGAATTCCATCTCCATTGAGCCTTACCTCAAGTGGGTATTAACCCGCGCCCAAAGTCTTATGATGCCTTAGCCCTCCATTCTCCCTGTGATTATAGAGCCTGTTATGGAAGGAGAGGTTCCATACACCCTCCTACATCCTGACATGCCAACATCACTCGAAGATTTTCAAAGGAGTTTGATACAGCTCAAGGGAGAACGCGATACTTTTGAAGCCCAATTCTACGCAAGCGAGAAGAAGGTTTTGGAAATCACTCGTCAACTTCACGAAGAGCAGACTCTCAACACCTACATTGCACCAAAGAGGATGTGCAATGTCTTTCTATCTTAGAATTTTATACTATTTTGCCCTAGGGGCATTGATGTAAACAAATTCTATTTATTAATATGACGTGTGTTTCTTTTTTTGTTTAAAAAAATTTTGAATTTCAGAATCCTTGAATGCATTACATGAATACATATCATTCATCATATGCATAAACAGGTCTTCACACCAAGTTTCCTCATCTCTCTGCTGTTTATTTCAGCAAGATAGATATTGAACAAATGGTCAAAGATTTGCAAGCCCAGAATTCACAATTTCAACAGCTACTCCTGACCTTGGCTAAGGGGCAGAAGGAGCTCAAGACTCTACTAGAGAAGGAAAAAGAGAAAAAGAAGAAGAAGCGAGTTGGGGTAGTTCTTATGGGTAGAAGATTTGAAGGACAAGCCAGACGGACTTTGGAATTCCCATCAACATCTGAAGAGGGGGAAGGAAAGGGTAAAGGAGTTGCGGTGCCATCTGAATATGAAGCTGAAGAAGAGGAAGATGAGGATTAATCTGAACAACAGTATCTTTTGGCCAATGACAAATACAAAAACTTGGAAGAGCGTCTAGCTGCCAAGGAGATACAGAGAGTTCCAGGGCTGGATTTTGAGGAGTTAGGTTTGGTTTCTGGAATAGTAATCCCTCCTAAATTCAAAGTTCCACTGTTTGCTAAGTACGATGGGGTGTCTTGCCCAAAGATCACCTACGATCTTATGGCAGGAAAATTCAACCACATTCTTCTGACAAGGACCCGTGGGTCAACTTTTTCCAGGACAGTCTTTTGGGAACACAGCTTGACTGGTTCTACCAGTTGGAGAGGTATGATGTCTATAATTGGGAGGATTTGGCAGCCGTATTTTATAAATAGTATTAATACAACGCCGAATTGGCGCCAACCCGTACTCAGCTATAGAGTATGGTTATGGCTACCAACGAGGGTTTCAAATAATATGCCCAGAAATGGAGAGACTTGGCAGGACGAGTACAACCACCTCTATCTGAGAGGGAGCTAGTAGACATGTTCTTGGGAACTCTGTCAGGGCCTTTCTTTAATCATCTGATTGGAAGCTCCTCTGCGGGGTTCACTGAGTTGATTCTAACTGGTTAGAGAGTTGAAGCCGGCATAAAAAGCGGGAAAATTCAAAAGGATGCATCTGCTTTCGCTACCATCAAAAAGACTTTTCCGGCAAAGAAGGAAGTATCAGCTGTCTACTCCCAAAGAGGTCAAGGAAGAGTTGAGCGCCGGCCAGCGGTGGGGGCCGTAATGATTCAGAAGTATGCAGCTGGTCAGCCTAGAAACAATCAACCAAGAACCAACCAAACAAGGGTGGAAAGGCCTGTACGGCAATTCACCCAGATAAACATGACTCCTGCTCAGGTTCTACCCCATATCTTGAAGTTAAACCTTGCAAGTTTGAAAGAGGCTCCGAAGAACCCGAATACTGCTTCTCCGTACTACCATTCGAATGCCAAGTGTGCTTATCATTCAGAGAGCCCAGGGCACGACACCAACAATTGTTGGGCCCTGAAGAATAAGATTCAGGATTTGATAGACGCTAAAGAAGTTGAATTAGACGCCCCTGAAAAGCCGAATGTAATCTCTGCTCCAATGCCAAGGCATGGCCATAATGCCCATGCTATTGAAGAAGATATTTTTGTTGCTACTATTGATGATTTGATAACTCCGCTACCGATAATCAAGTTGAATTCGAATAAGGCTAGGATTTTCCCAGGTTGTGAAGAAGATTGCTGCCATTGTTCATCCTTACCAACCGACTGTCCATTGTTGAAGTTAGGCATCCAGTGCCTAATGGATAACCAAGAAATCCTTTTTGAAAAGACTCCTATTACACCGACTCCTATTAATGATGTTTCAGTTATAACCATATCCGCCAATCTTTCCAAGGTCTCCAAAAGACCTGTTAAGATTACGTCCGCTCCAAAGACTGCACCTTTGAAGATAATTATGCCCGGGCCCGTCCCGTACAAGTCCGACAGATCAATACCGTGGAACTATGGTGGAGAAATCTACTACCACGGTATTAAACAAATTGAATCAACTAAAGAGAGTTCTGATGAAGAGACTTCTGACATTGGAAACATTGCTGGAACGAGCAAAATCACCCGCAGTGGAAGAATTTTCTCTCCAGAGATTTCCCCTCCAAAGGCAATCTTTGGACCCTCAGCTGCTCCTAAGGTTACCCCTGTACCGGTCAACATATCTGCGAGAACTCCAATTATTGAAGAAATTGTAACTCCTGTGGTTGTCCCCTCTGCTGCTAATGATGATAGGGGGAAAGGGATCCAAGAAGAGCCCGTCAGGACGAGGGCTCAGCCATTGGTCATCCCTGAGACCTCTCAAAAAGAAATGGAAGAGATTTTGAAAATAATCAAGAAAAGCGATTATGATGTTGTGGAACAACTGGGGCAAACCCCCTCAAAGATCTCTATGTTGGCCATGCTGCTTTGTTCAGAGGCTCATGCTAAAGCTTTGATAAGATTCTTGAAGACGGCCCACGTGCCACAGGAAACCTCCGCGGATCAGTTCCAAGAATGTGTAGCTAGCTTAATAGCTGACAATGGTCTAGGATTCTTCGATGCTGATTTAACATCCAAAGGGAGAAAACATAATGATGCTTTGCATGTCTCGGTGGAATACAGAGGGACTACCCTAGCACACGTACTGGTAGACATTGGTTCATCGCTGAACGTCTTGCCAAAGAAAGCCTTGGATAGACTGGATTGTGAAGGCTTAACCCTGAAACCCAATAATATCATTGCCAGAGCCTTTGATGGTTCTAAAAGGATGGTCCATGGGGAGGTGGACATCCCGATTAAAGTGGGAACTGAAACCTTCAACTCCATATTCTATGTGATGGACATCCGTCCTTCCTATTCTTGCTTGTTGGGAAGACCCTGGATTCACAATGCTGGAGCCGTCACTTCTACTCTGCATCAAATGCTCAAGTACCCAGTCCAGGGGAAAATCATAATTGTTCATGGTGAAGAGGAATACATGATAAGCCATCTAAATTCTTTCCGCTATGTAGAATTGGATGGCGAATTCATCGAAACCCCTTTTCAGCATTTTGAAGAGGTAGCTCAGGAAATTGCGGCAACCAAGACAATGTCTTCTGTACCCATAATTACCAGACCTCCGCCTCAGATGTCGTCTCTCAAAGATGCAAAGGCTGTGATTGAAGAAGGAGGAAGCACAATCTGGGGGAAGCTTCCAGACTTTCCTTACAAATCAGATAAATTCGGCTTGGGGTTCACTTCTTCTGCTCAAAAGGTTGTACGCCGCGCCCGTGCTAGAGGGCCACCAGTGAAGATCACCCATCATGGAGTTAATGCTTTGGAGGATAGTGAAGAGGAGAGCATCCTGGAAGACTGGATTTTCCCTACTGTTGGCAGAGGACTGTGCAACTGGGAAGCAAAAGACTTTGTTCCGATTACTTTCATACCGCAGTATTTATCTTTCAAACATTTCTGTTGGTTTGTAATAATTCTCAAACAATTCGTACACTTTTAACCTTGTACCTTACCTGAGGCACATAGGTCCATTTGTAAGGGTTTGATTTTTCATCTTCATATGCCATTTTAATGAATCATGGATGTTTTCACATATAAACTTTTGTGTTCATTGTCTTTCTTTTTATATTTTATTTGTTTAAAGATGGCTATCCCTTACACACACCCACACTCACAAATACAGGTACCCTTCCATTCCGGATTCCATGGGTAACAATTCTGCTATGGTCTTCAGTGACTCTGAAGATCTGGTCTACCATGCCGAATACAAAGGTGAGGAAGATTGTGAGGTGCCGGGAGAATTGGCTAGGCTGCTACAACAGGAAGAAAAGGCTATTTTTCCTCATGAGGAGTTGTTAGAGACAATCAACTTGGGTACTGAGGAAGACAGAAAAGAAGTCAGAGTGGGTGCCAACCTAGAGCCAAGTGTCAAGGAGCGCTTAATTCAGCTGTTGAATGAATATGTTGAGATCTCCGCCTGGTCTTACGAAGATATGTCGGGACTCAATACAGATATTGTGGTTCACCGTCTGCCCACAAGAGAAGACTATCCACCAGTTAAACAGAAAGTCCACCGCATGAGGCCCGACATGTCAGAAAAGATCAAAGCCGAAGTTATGAAGTAGTTCAATGCTGGATTTCTTGCTGTTACTTACTATCCACAATGGGTTGCTAACATTATGCCCGTGCCTAAGAAGGACGGCAAAGTGAGAATGTGCATGGATTATAGAGACCTAAACAGGGCCATCCCTAAAGATGACTTTCCACTTCCGCACATTGACATCCTAGTTGACAACACAGCTCAGCACAAGGTATTTTCTTTCATGGACGGATTTTCAGGTTATAACCAGATCAAAATGGCACCTGAAGACATGGAGAAAACTACTTTTGTTACACAGTGGGGTACGTTCTGCTACAAAGTGATGCCATTCGGACTGAAGAATGTCGGGGTAACTTATCAACGCGCCATGGTGGCTTTGTTTCATAATATGATACATCATGAGATAGAGGTCTACATCGACGACATGATAGCCCGTTCACAAACTGAAGAAGAACACCTCGACCATTTGCAAAAGCTTTTTGTCAGGTTGAAGGAGTACAAGCTAAGATTGAACCCTAACAAGTGCACATTCGGAGTCCGGTCTGGTAAACTCTTGGGTTTCATTGTCAGCAACAAAGGCATCGAGGTTGATCCTGCCAAAGTCAAAGCTATACAGGAAATGCCTGCTCCTCGCACTGAGAAGGAGGTCATAGGTTTCTTGGGACGCCTAAACTACATTGCAAGGTTCATTTCTCACCTAACATCTACCTGTGATCCAATCTTCAAGCTGTTGAAGAAAGATCAGGTAGTTAAATGGAATGTTGACTGTCAAATTGCTTTCGATAAAATCAAGGAGTATTTGCTAGAACCTCCCATCTTGATGCCACCCGTCGAAGGAAGACCACTAATCATGTATCTGACTGTCTTAGAGAATTCAATGGGGTGCATATTGGGCCAACATGACGAGTCTGGCCGAAAAGAGCATGCCATTTATTACCTTAGCAAAAAGTTTACCGACTGTGAGACCCGATACTCACTGCTCGAGAAAACTTGTTGCGCTTTGGTATGGGCTGCTCGCCGGCTAAGGCAGTATATGTTGACTTATACCACTTTACTGATATCTAAGATGGATCCGATCAAGTACATATTTGAAAAGCCTGCTTTGTCCGGAAGAATAACTAGATGGAAGATGATCCTGACAGAATACGATATACAATACACGACCCAAAAAGTTATAAAGGGGAGTGTGCTAGCTGACCATCTGGCTCATCAAGCTGTCGAAGATTACCAATCCATGAAGTTTGACTTCCCTGACGAAGACATTATGACATTAGACAACGTTGAAGATTTCAGACCACATGACGAACCTGAACAAGGATCCCGATGGACCCTGTATTTTGATGGAGCCTCCAATGTGCTTGGTAACGGTATCGGCGTTGTGCTTATATCTCCATAAGGATGCCATACTCCTTTCACCGCCATACTTTGCTTCAACTGCACCAACAACATGGCCGAATATGAAGCTTGCATCTTTGGTCTCAAGGCTGCTATAAACCTGGGAATCAAATCTTTGGTTGTGTTTGGAGACTCAGCTTTGGTCATCAGTCAGATCAAAGGAGAGTGGGACACTAAACATCCTAACCTCATCCCTTACAAAGAACATATCTTGACATTTCTACCTTATTTCGAGAAGATTACCTTCGAGCATTTCCCGCGAGAAGAAAACCAGCTAGCAGATGCTCTAGCTACAATGTCATCCATGTTTAAACTTAACTGGGATAATGAGGCTCCCCAAATCACCATTGAACGGATGGACGAACCTGGACATTGTCATGAGATTAATACCGAAGAAGTAGTGGACCGACCTTGGTTTCATGAAGTCAAAAGGTATCTTGAGGCTCAAGAATATCCTGAAGGAGCTTTAGTCAACGACAAAAAGTTCTTGAGGAGATTCTCTGCCAAGTTCTTCCTGAGCAATGGTATCCTGTACAAGCACAATCATGATTGCATTCTGCTCCGCTGTATGGACAAGATTGAAGTTGAACAGATCGTGGCTGAACTGCACAATGGTACCTTTGGCACTCACTCTAGCGGGCATACGATGGCTAAGAAGATCCTACGGGCAGGCTATTACTGGTCTACCATGGAAGCTAACTACTATCAACATTCCAGGACTTGTCACAAATGTCAAATCTATGCGGACATGGTACATATACCTGCAGTTCCTCTCAATGTCTTAACAGCTCCTTGGCCCTTTGCTATGTGGGGAATCAACATGATTGGGGAGATCAAGCCTACAGCATCCAATGGACACCGCTTCATCCTAGTGGCCATTGATTACTTTACCAAGTGGGTCAAAGCAGCTTCCTTCGCATCTGTCACAAAGAATGTTGTTGCCCGCTTCATCAAACAGAACCTCATTTGCCGGTACGGCATCCCCGAAAGGATCATCACTGACAACGGTACAAACCTTAACAACACTATAATCACCGCCTTGTGCGAGCAGTTCCAGATTCAACATCACAATTCGTCTCCCTATCGGCCAAAGATGAACGGTGCTGTCGAAGCTGCGAACAAAAAAATTAAGAAGATCATACAAAAGATGACAGTAACCTATAAAGACAGGCATGAGATGCTACCGTTTGCTCTCCACGGGTACCGTACCACGACACGCACGTCAACTGGGGCAACACCCTATTCTTTGGTTTATGGCATGGAAGCCATTTTACCTATCGAGGTTCATATTCCCTCTTTGAGAATCATGAAGGATACTGGTTTGAGTGAAGATGATTAGATTCAGACCCGGCTTGATCAAATTAACTTGATTGACAAAAAGCGACTTACTGCTGTTTACCACGGTCAGATGTATCAAAAACAGATGATCAAGGCTTTCAACAAGAAAGTCAGGCGTCAGGTATATCAAGTCGGAGATCTTGTAATCAAGCGGATCATCTTGCCGCAAAGTGATCCCAGGGGAAAATGGACTCCTACCTACGAAGGACCATTTGTAATCAAGAACATCTTTTCTGGTGAGGCAATGATTTTAACCACCATGGACGGCGACGACCTGCCGCACCTTGCGAATGCAAACATAGTCAAAAGATACTACGCATAAATGACCCGCTAGGTTGACACACCTAGGAAAAAAAGGGCATCCCGGTGAATCGAAAACCCGAAAGGGCGGTTCAGGCAAAAGTTAGGGATAAAAAAAATCTGTACACCCGGCAAGTTGAAAACCCGAAAGGGCGACTTTGGCAAAAAAGGGTTTCCCGGTGGATCGAAAACCTGAAAGGACGGTCCAGGCAAAAGTTAGGGAATTAAAGCGTATGACTATGTCTCGTCGGATCACTTTAAGGACAATCTCTTCACAGACAAGCTTCGGGCTTCTGATCAACTCAATCATCTTCGGACAAAGCAACAAATGGACAAGATATTCAGAGTTACGAAGGCTATAGCAGAATGGGAACCCCGTGAAATTTTTACACATAGCCATCTTTCTTTGTATAAATTTTTCTCATTTTTATGACAACGTTCTCTTACTAGGATGTCTGTCTCCTTTGTACAAAATACTTACACAAAGTTAATACAAAGATACTTCAAAGTGCAGAAAACTATTTGTCTTTTCCTTTCTACACTTGTGTTTTATTTGAAAACTTCCAATGATTTATTAATGAGCATATGCATTTGAATATAATCACTGTTTACAAATAAACAATTTGGAAAAGATTAATTACTGACAAGTTGAAAGTATAGGAAAATGTCTTTAGGCTATTCCAGGAGCAATCCTTACAATACATCATTAAGGTCCCCAGCGGAGCTAAAACGTCAACCTTTAAACCCCAGTGGAAATCCTCCAATTTACTCAAATTCCCCTGCGAGTTATCTTAAAACCGGATAATTTCCCAACAAGTTGCTTTGAAGCCTGACAGCTAACCAGATGACAACTTCGGATAATTCCCCGGTAGATTGGCATACAACCCAAACTCCTGATCTCCCTAGCAGGATAGCTACTCCCCAGCAGTATAGCTACTCCCCACAGAGTTTTCACTACTCCCCAACAGGATAAACTTCTTCCCCGCAGAGTTTTTTTATCAATTCTTAACAGAATGAAGTCTGCCATCCCCAGCCATAGTCATCAAAGTTCTCGGGATTCCCCAAACAGGTTTCTCAAGCAACACTTGGCATTGTTCTCACAACAAAATGTTTATCATCCTCCAACTTCAAAGACATGAAGGATCCCTATATCCCTAGAGAAGTTAGGATTTCTCTTAATCCCCAGCAGTCTCCAAGGATTTCTCATCCTCAACAGTCAAGGATTTCTCATCCTCAATAGTCAAGGATTTATCTTCCCCGGCAATAGTCAAAGGTTTTGATATCCCCGGCTGTCAAGGATTTATTTTCCTCAGCAATACAACGAATCAGCTTACATGCGCATACATTACACTCATATATCATAAACATTGATAAAACACATTTATTGCATCATACATTTCATGCAACATAACCTTGTGTTTCAGCTAACATTTTACCCTTTTCAGGATTAAGGTTAACAGCTATCTTTAACAAATATTCAAAGATTTCAGATACAGTACGAATACACTCCAGATACGGAAGTCATTCTGTTACTCATTCAGATCTCTTATTCAGATACAGTACGAATACACTCCACATACGAAAGTCATTATGTTACTCATTCAGATCTCTTATTCATGATACAGTAAATATATACTCCATACATGGAAGTCATTCTATTACTCATTCAGAATTCAAAGTCAAGATACAATACGGATACACCCCAGACACGGAAGTCATTATGTTACTCATTCAGACCTCAACCTCATGATACAGTCCAGATACGCCCCATACACGGTTGCCATTATGTCACTTATTCTGACTTTTTCCCCAGCCCAGAGACACTCCGGACACGGATGCCAATTTGTCGCTTACTCAGATTTCAAATATTCAGATACAATACAGATACACTCCGGACACGGAAGTCATTCTATTATTCATTCAGATTCAAGTATAGTTACAGCTTGAATATGCTCCAGACACGGACGCCACTCCATTTCTCATACAGACTCAGTCTCCAGATACAGTTCAAATACGTTCCAAATGCGGACACCATTCTGATACTCATTCTTTTGACTTACAACTTGCAGTTCAACAAACATTCTTGGATGACATCTTTAAGCCCATCTCCAACAATATTTTATCATCTCTCCAAATGGCATCTTTAAGCCCATTTTCTCAGCCACACTTTGACGAGTGCAAATTTACGGGCACTCTCAGCCACACTTCAAACACATTCCCTACATCACACCTAAACTATCCAGGCCCCTGTCTTGCAACTATGAGCTCAGTTTCACACTTCACCATTTTCATTTTGCAAGGTTGCAGGTTGACTCGTGCAAGGAGTTTTAGCGATCTACAAGACCAGCTAAGCATTGGAAAAGGTTGAGGGGACTTCAAGGAAGCCCACAAGAAATTCAGGCCTCACTCAAGGTTCCCACATTGCCATATCCAAACTCAACTGAACAAGGTATTTGTCAAGTTTCTATCTCTCTATTTAAGCATCCTTAAGCTTAGGTTTGTGAAACAAAAATGTAGTCCTTAACATGCTTAAGTTGTACATGTGCATAGATTTCATTTATATTAACTGAGCTAAGAGTATTTGGATGTTGAACATGCTGAAAAAATTAGGGCAGAAATTAGGGCCATTAAAATTCTCCTTGACCTTTTAGAGTTAGGTCATGTTTTTTATATCATTAGAATCGTGACTTAACATGCTATAAGTTTCATGTTGCAAGATTTTGTTTTTATGCATGTATGCAAGAGATACAGGTTGAAGAAGAAACACGCGCGTTTGTTGTCTGGAGGTCAGGGACGAAGTTGTCCTGGGCCAGGGTCTTGGGCCTGTTTCTATTCACACCACCCATTTTACTTTTGCACCCCCCTGATTCGTATTTTGTTATTTTTCATATTTTCTTATTATTTTTATATTTTTTACTTTTATTATTTTTTCTGAACATTAAAAAAATCCCAAAAATATTTTCTTAATTTTTTGCATTTTATTTTATTATTTTTATTATTTTTATGGCATAAAAATAGTTTATTAGGTTTAATAGAATTTATTTTCTTAAATAAACTTGTAAATAATATTAAAATACTTAAATATTTTATTTTATTATATTATACACATAAAATATTATTTTCTCACATATTTTAATTTTTAATATTTATACATAATATTATTATTATTTTTCTTAAACAAAAATAGACAAATAAATATTAGAAAACATATATTTTCTTTTAAAACAAAAACTAGGGTTTCCACCCTTTCCAAAATAATAACATTATTTTCTTCTTATTTTTTAGACTTAAATAATTTATTTTTCACATACATAAAATAAATACAAAAACTTCTTTTGCATATTGACATTTTTATTGCATATTTAAATAATTGTTTGTTTATTTACTTGTACAATAAATTCAATTTGGTTGTAATAGTTTTAGGGTTCTATTTTGAGCAATACCCCCTTATTCAAAACTTGTATCCCCCTCCCCATAATATTGTTGTAATAGTTTAGATTTACTTTATGCAATTTATTGCTTTCATATACCATGATAGTAAACTAGGATTTTGTATGCAAAGATCAAAAATCAAACAAATAGCTTGACCTAATACAAGACAAAAATGCATGAAAATGACAACACATTGCACACAAGCACCCCTAGGATTTCATCCACTTTTTTGCCTTAAAACATGGCCATGGTATGCATGCTAGGTATCTTGGCAAAATCAAACAAAACAAAAAGATCATAGTCCCTCGATGACGCTATCTTGGTTGCCTAAACAAAGATGATCTTAGTCCCTCAAAACTTGCTAAAGATACTTGGCAATACTGTTATCATGGTCACACGATGACCCACGCTCGTCCCGTTTAACATCCAAAGATAGGGTTGTTTACCAAATGCAATGGTAAAACAACAATGTCAAAGGAATAAAAATGTGCAAGAAAGACTTTTGAGTAGGGTAGATAGCTCCTGGTTACTTGACCTCTTTCAAAACAATCCTTGCTATTTTCAAACAAACACACACATTTCAAAACATTTCCAAACAACTTTCAAAACATTGAAACATTTTTCAAAAGACCAACATCTTTGTATACATTCTTGCAAACAAGAATCATTACAAAGATTTCCTAAACAAAGGCCTCTTTTCAAAATACTTTCAAAACCATACAAAGAACCATTTCAAACAATTGGAAAAGCAAAGCAAGTGATCTAAACAAGTAACTAAGAGCCCATGGAAAACCATGGATGAAAAGGGTGTTAGCACCTTCCCTTTTCATAATCTACCCCCCGAACTCAAGAAAACATCTCAAAGGTCTTTCCTGTGCTTTTTTACCTTTCCTTTTGGATAAAATAAAAGTCGATGGCGACTCTTGCTAAACTGAAACATTTGCGAACACAAACGCAAAACCTCAAGTCAGTTCTCCCACTGTATCACAGTGAATATTGATGAATTCTCGATGGATAATGATGTTATAATGTTGTGTAATCGATGTAGTATTATAGGTTAATGTTAGGTGATGAATTATTATGTTTATAATAAGGTTTGTAGGGCTGTAATATGAATTCCCAAAGTGAAAATACAGTAGAAAACGCATAAATTATGCAGACTGTAGCAGGATGTGTCGACCCCAAATTGGATGTGTCGATACATGAAGGCTGATTGACTGAAGATGAGTCGATACAAGAAGGGCTTGCTTCGATGCATGGTAGTTGCAAGACTCAGGATGAGTCGACCGGTGAGATGCATACGTCGATACATGCTGTATTTTGAAGCCAGGATGAGTCGATCCATAAGGTTTTGCGTCGACCCATGTGTACAGATGAAGCAGTTGCATCGACCCATAGAGTTTTGTGTCGACCCATAAGGTCTGGTTTTTTACATATTCAATTTTAAAGTGTTGTAACTTGAGTTTTAGGATGTTGTTTGAGATGTCGTTCAAAGCGTTGATTAGCTAATGCGATGAGCTTTATTCTAGGTGATTAAATGATGGATAATAAGTGTAATCCTAGAAAATAATGCAGGATTTAGAATTAATTCCCGTAGATGTCCGTTGTGCTGATTTTTGGACAGATTGATGAATGTGAGATGTTTAAAGGTTGTTGTTAGAATTATGACAGTAGGATTAGTGACAAAAACGAAGTAGAACTGCAGAATAACAGTATGGATTACTGTAGTATTAATATACAGTTGAGTTATTAGTAAGATGTGGTTATTAAAGTTGTGTTTGATAGTTATGATGAACAAATGACGTTTGATAAATAAATGATGTTTAATAAATTATTTTGATGTTATGAGATGTTGTTAATTGAGATGTTTTGAGATGATTGAGATGTTGTTGTTTTGAGATGATTGAGATGTTGTTGTTTTGAGATGATTGAGATGTTTTGAGATGATTGAGATGTTATTATTTTGAGATGATTGAGATGTTGTTGTTTTGAGATGATTTGAAATGTTGTTAACTTGGGTGTCGTTATTACATTCATGATGAGTCGCATACATTGCATTTTTGAGATGGAGCTTATGCTCGTTGAGATGGCCTGGATTGGCAAATTTTGAGATGAAGGCTATGCCTTGTTGATGCCTCTATTAATTGGCAGATTTTTGAGATGGGAGTTCTGCTCCAATGGTACCACATGCATTTGCATAGTTTTGAGTCGCATTATATGATTAAATAACGAAATGTATTTGATGTTGAGGAATGAGTATATATGCTATAATTATTGTTGATTATGAGATAAGAAGTGGTGATATTATTGATCTAATTTAATATATTAATTATCATGCGCTTTATTATATTGTTAGATATCTCACCCCTTCTGTTTGAATGTTGCCCTTATGTTGGTAACGTGCAGGTAATCGAGAGTGAAGGTTGTATACCTTCAATAGTTCGAGTCGGTGTCATTGCTCTGATATGTAACACTCGGGGGGATGAACGCTTGCTAATTTTTTATTGTTGATTTTCAGTTGTTGACTTTTAAATTGAATTATTATTAATTACGATATGTTTCGAAATTGTTGTTTCATTTAGAGATGTTATTGAAGAATTCCGCTGCGTAGTTGTTGAATTATTTAATGAAATATGTTATGTTGATGGTTCATCCGATGTTTTAAAAAGTGTTATATATCCATGATGGATGCGATTAATTTATTAGAAGAATTTGTGACGTCCCGATTCATTTGTATGATTGAAATTTTATAACTCTGATTTATTTTGCATAATTTGCTTGGGGTAGAATTGGGGTGTTACAAAGTTGGTATCAGAGCAAAAGGTTGGTCCGACCTTGTCGTCGAGTCGTAGTTGTTTAACAATCGAGTATTGTTATTTGAGTTCTAATCGTTGTTTATGTTGTAGTGTTAAGTTGAGATGGCTGGAAGGAATAATGTTGCTTTTGCTGCTGCTTTAGAAGCAATGGCTCATGCGATGGAAAATTAGCCGAATGCTGACGGGAATGTTGGATCTCGTAGCTTGGCGACTTTCAAGAGAGATAATCCACCTACGTTCAAGGGAAAATATGATCCTGACGGAGCATTGGAATGGTTGAAAGAGATTGAGAGGATCTTTCGCATGATGGACTGCACTCCAGTGCAGAAGGTTCGTTATGGGACTCATATGCTAGCAGTCGAGGCTGATGACTGGTGGCTAGAGACTTGCCAGAAGTTGGAAGCTGCAGGTGAGAATGTCACTTGGGCTGTGTTCCGTAGGGAGTTTTTGAGAAAGTATTTTCCTGAAGATGTCCGTGGTAAGAAGGAAATTGAGTTCCTTGAGCTGAAGGAAGGAAGTATGTCTTTTGTTGAGTATGCTGCCAAGTTTGCTGAATTGGCCAAGTTTTATCCGCATTACGCTGAGGAAAATGCTGAGTTTTTAAAGTGTATTAAGTTTGAGAATGGGTTGTGCCCAAAGATTAAGAAGGCAGTTGGATACCAGAAGATTCGTGTCTTTGCTGATTTGGTTGATAGCTGCAGGATTTATGAGGAAGATAATAATGCTCATTACAAGATTATTAGTGAGAAGAGGGGTAAGCACCCACAGAATCGTGGTAAACCTTATGATGCCCCAGCTGGTAAGGGTAAACAGAGAGTTGCTCATGGTCAGAGGACTAGTGGGGGAGATGCTCCTGCTGGTGTGATTTGCTTTAAGTGTGGGAAACCTGGGCACAAGAGTAATGTATGCACTACTCAAGTGAAAAGGTGTTTCCGTTGTGGCAAGAACAGACATGTTGTAGCTGAGTGTGAGCACAAGAATGTGATTTGTTTCAACTGTAGAGAAGAAGGGCACATTGGTAGCCAGTGCCTGAAGCCGAAGAGGGCTCAGTCAAGTGGTAAAGTGTTTTCTTTGGTTGAGGATTAGACAGCTGCTGAAGACGGACTTATTAGAGGTACATGTTTCATTAATAGTACTCCTTTAATCACTATTATTGATGTCGGTGCTACGCATTGTTTTATTGCTGCTGATTGTGTTGAGAGATTGGGTCTTGTGTTGTCTTCTTTGAATGGAGAAATGGTCATCGATACTCCAGCCAAGGGGTCGGTGACTACTTCTTTTGTGTGTGCTAAGTGTCCCTTGTCGATCTTCGACAGAGACTTTGTTATTGATTTGGTTTTTTTTTCGTTAAGAGGTTTGGATGTAATTCTGGGTATGAACTGGTTAGAGCATAATTGTGTTCATATTAACTGTTATGACAAGTCTGTGAAGTTTTCTACTCCTGAAGAAGAGGAAGATGGTTTGTTGTCTGCTAGACAGTTGAGTAAGTTGATGCAAGAGGAAGCACATATGTTTTTGTTGATGGCGTCGCTATCTGTAGAGACTCAAGCTATAATTGAGGAATTGCAGGTGGTGTGTGAATTTCCTGAAGTTTTCCCTGATGAGATTCCTTATGTACCGCCAGAGAGAGAAGTTGAATTTGCTATTGGTCTTGTACTTGGTACCAGACCTGTGTCTATGGCACCATACATAATGTATGCGCCCGAGTTGTCAGAGTTAAAGAAGCAATTGGAAGAGTTACTTGAGAAGAGGTTTGTAAGACCAAGTGTATCACCGTGGGGTGCTCCAGTGTTGTTAGTGAAGAAGAAAGATGGAAATATGAGGCTGTGTTGATTATAGACAGTTGAACAAGGTGACAATTAAGAATAAGTATCCGCTTCCAAGAATAGATGACTTGATGGATCAATTAGTGGATGCTCGTGTGTTTAGTAAGATTGATTTGAGGTCGAGTTACCATCAGATTAAAGTGAAGGATGAAGATATTCAGAAGACAGCTTTCAGAACGCGTTATAGACATTACAAGTATTTCGTGATGCCTTTTGGTATTACTAATGCGCTGGGAGTATTCATGGAATATATGAATCATATCTTTCATACTTATTTGGATCGGTTTGTAGTTGTGTTTATCGATGATATTTTGATTTACTCTAAGTCAGAAGAAGAGCATGCTGAACATTTAAGAGTCGTATTGCAGATTTGAAAAAGAAGAAATTGTATGCAAAGTTGTCCAAGTGTGAATTTTGGTTAAAAGAGGTTAGTTTTCTTGGTCATGTGATTTCAGGTAGTGGCATTGCTATAGACCCATCGAAGGTTGATGCTGTGTTGCAATGGGAAACTCCAAAGTCAGCTACGGAGATTAGAAGCTTTTTGGGATTAGCTGGTTATTATAGAAGGTTTATTGAAGGGTTTTCTAAGTTGTCACTTCCGTTGACTAAGTTGACTTGTAAAGGTAGAGCGTTTGTATGGGATGTGCAGTGCGAGGAAAGTTTTACGGAATTGAAGAAGAGGTTGACGTTGACTCCGATTTTGACGTTGCCTAATCCAGGAGAGCCTTTTGTGGTGTATTGTGATGCTTCTAAGATGGGTTTAGGAGGTGTGCTTATGCAGAATGGTAAGGTAGTTGCTTATGCGTCGAGGCAGTTAAGGACTCATGAGAAGCCTACGCATGATTTAGAGCTAGCTGTTGTTGTCTTTGTGTTGAAGATTTGGAGGCATTATCTTTATGGTTCTAGATTTGAAGTGTTTAGTGACCATAAGAGTTTGAAGTATTTGTTTGATCAGAAAGAGTTGAATATGAGGCAACGAAGATGGTTAGAATTGTTAAAGGATTATGATTTCGGTTTGAATTATCATCCAGGAAAGGCGAATGTGCTAGCTGATGCATTGAGTCGAAAGACTTTACATATGTCAACAATGATGATTAAAGAGTTGGAATTGATTGAGAAGTTCAGAGATATGAGCTTACTTTACGAGGTTACTCTGCAGAGTGTTATGTTGGGTATGTTGAAGATTAATAATGAATTTTAGATAGTATCAGAGAAGCTCAGAAGTTGGATGTGAAACTGGTAGACTTGATGGTTGGGATTGATCAATCTGAGAATAATGATTTTAAGCTAGATGAGCAAGGTGTGTTGAGGTTTCGTAATCGGATTTGTATTCCTGATGATGCTGAGATGAAGAAAGTGATACTTGAAGATAGTCATAGAAGTAAGTTGAGTATTCATCCAGGAGCTACGAATATGTATCAAGATTTGAAAGGTTTGTTTTAGTGGCCTGGGATGAAGAGTGATGTGGCTCGATTTGTGTATGTATGTTTGACTTGTCAGAAGTCGAAAGTTGAACATCAGAAGCCTGCGGGATTAATGTAACCGTTGGAAGTTCCAGAATGGAAATGGGATAGCATTTCAATGGATTTTGTGACGGGGTTGCCTAGTACTTCAAGAGGACATGATTCGATTTGGGTGATTGTTGATAGGCTTACGAAGTCAGCTCATTTTATTCCTATTAACATCAGTTTTCCAGTGCCGAAGTTGGCCGAGATTTATATTAGTGTGATTGTGAAGTTGCATGGTGTTCCTTTGTGCATTGTGTCAGATAGAGATCTAAGATTTACTTCTGATTTTTGGAAGAGTTTGCAAGAAGCGTTGGGTTCTAAGTTGAGGCTGAGTTCAGCGTATCATCCTCAGACAGATGGTCAGACTGAACGGACGATTCAATCGTTGGAAGACTTGTTGAGAGCATGTGTTCTTGAGCAGGGAGGTTCGTGGGATACTTATCTTCCGTTGATAGAGTTCACGTATAATAACAGTTACCATTCTAATATTGGGATGGCACCTTTTGAAGCATTGTATGGCCGGAGATGTAGAACTCCGTTATGTTGGCATGAATCTGGTGAAAGTGTAGTGCTTGGACTTGAACTTGTTCGTGAGACTACTGAGAAGGTGAAGTTGATTCGAGAAAAGATGAAAGATTCACAAAGTAGACATAAGAGTTATCATGACAAGCGAAGGAAAGATTTAGAATTTCAAGCCGGTGATCATGTATTTTTGAGAGTTACACCTGTGAATGGTGTTGGGCGAGCATTGAAGTCTAAGAAGCTCACTTCTCATTTTATTGGACCGTATCAGATTTCAGAGAAAGTGGGGAATGTTGCTTATAGAGTGGCTTTACCGCCTAATCTTTCGAATTTGCATGATGTGTTTCAGTGTCGCAACTTCAGAAGTATATTTCAGATCCATCTCATGTGATTCGTATGGACGATGTGCAAGTACGGTATAATCTTACGGTGGAGACGATGCCTGTACGGATCGCGGATCGTGAAATGAAGACTCTGAGAGGCAAAGAAATTTCCATGGTTAAAGTGGTTTGGTTAGGAGCTGCTGGTGAAAGCATGACTTGGGAGTTGGAGAGCAAGATGCGAGACTCCTATCCTGAATTGTTTGATTGAGGTAAATTTTTGAGGACGAAAATATTCTAAGTGGGGGAGAGTTGTAACGCCCGTAATTTAATTAATTATTTAATTAAATTATTTTTTTGGAATATTTAAGAAGTTGTGGTATAATTGAATTGGATCTATTGTTTTATTAAGTGGAAAATAATAATATATTAGAGGTATAATATTATTATGTGGTGAAATAATATTAGAAGTGTAATATTATTAAGGTGGGCTTAATTTGAGATGGTAGATGTAATAAGGGGGTGTAAGTTTGGAGTCCACTAAGGAATAATAGAATATTAGGTTATTTTATTATTTGTTGTTAGAATAGAAGAAAGAAAAAGTAAGAAGAAAATAAGGATTTGAGGAGAACGTGAAGCTGCTGGAAAAAGTGGAAAACGACAAGAACGAAGATTCAACCCGGAAATTATAGAGCGACCTTCAATCCAAGGTAAGGGTGGGGTTCTGACTTTATAATTGGGTTCATGATGTTTGATATATGGGGTTAGAGGTAATTGCTGTTTGTTCTTGAATCAGACGTATTATGAATGATGTATGGTGAATATTGATGAATTCTCGATGGATAATGATGTTATGATGCTGTGTAATCGATGTAGTATTATAAGTTAATGTCAGGTGATGAATTATTATGTTTATAATAAGGTTTGTAGGGTTGTAATATGAATTCCCGAAGTGAAAATACAGTAGAAAACACATAAATTATGTAGACTGTAGCAGGATGTGTCGACCCCAAATTGGATGTGTCGATACATGAAGGTTGATTGACTGAAGATGAGTCAATACAAGAAGGGCTTGCATCGATGCATGGTAGTTGCAAGACTCAGGATGAGTCGACCGGTGAGATGCATGTGTCGATACATGCTGTGTTTTGAAGCCAGGATGAGTCGATCCATAGGGTTTTGCGTCGACCCATGTTGTACAGATGAAGCAGTTGCGTCGACCCATAGAGTTTTGTGTCGACCCATAAGGTCTGATTTTTTACAGATTCAGTTTTAAAGTGCTGTAACTTGAGTTTTAGGATGCTGTTTGAGATGTTGTTCGAAGCGTTGATTAGCTAACGCGATGAGCTTTATTCTAGGTGATTAAATGATGGATAAGAAGTGTAATCCTAGCAGATAATGTAGGATTTAGAATTAATTCCCGTAGATGACCGTTGTGTTGATTTTTGGACAGATTGATGAATGTGAGATGTTTAGAGGCTGCTGTTAGAATTATGACAGTAGGATTAGTGACAGAAACGAAGTAGAACTGCATAATAACAATATGGATTACTGTAGTATTAATATACAACTGAGTTATTAGTAAGATGTGGTTATCAAAGTTGTGTTTGATAGTTATGATGAACAAATGACGTTTGATAAATAAATGATGTTTAATAAATTATTTTGATGTTATGAGATGTTGTTAATTGAGATGTTTTGAGATGATTGAGATGTTGTTGTTTTGAGATGATTGAGATGTTGTTGTTTTGAGATGATTGAGATGTTTTGAGATGATTGAGATGTTGTTGTTTTGAGATGATTGAGATATTGTTATTTTGAGATGATTTGAAATGTTGTTAACTTGGGTGTCGTTATTACATTCATGATGAGTCGCATACATTTAATTTTTGAGATGGAGCTTATGCTCGTTGAGATGGCCTGGATTGGCAAATTTTGAGATGAAGGCTATGCCTTGTTGATGCCTCTATTAATTGGCAGATTTTTGAGATGGGAGTTCTGCTCCAATGGTACCACATGCATTTGCATGGTTTTTAGTCGCATTATATGATTGAATAACGAAATGTATTTGATGTTTAGGAATGAGTATATCATGCGCTTTATGATATTGTTAGATATCTCGCTCCTTCTGTTTGAATGTTGCCCTTATGTTGGTAACATGCAGGTAATCGAGAGTGAAGGTTGTATACCTTCAATAGTTCGAGTCGGTATCATTGCTCTGATATGTAACATTCGGGGGGATGAACGCTTGCTGATTTTTTATTGTTGATTTTCAGTTGTTGACTTTTAAATTGAATTATTATTAATTACGAGATGTTTTGAAGTTGTTGTTTCATTTAGAGATGTTATTGAAGAATTCCGCTGCGTAGTTGTTGAATCATTTAATGAAAGATGTTATGTTGATGGTTCATCCAATGTTTTGAAAAAGTGTTATATATCCATGATGAATGCAATGAATTTATTAGACGAATTTGTGACGTTCCGATTCATTTGTATGATTGAAATTTTATAACTCTGATTTATTTTGCATAATTTGCTTGGGGTAGAATTGGGGTGTTACAAAGGGTGAGATATCGAACAATATAATAGAACACATGATAAATAGTATATTAGAATCATTTCATACAAAATCATCACTTCACAGCTCTTCAACAACATTTAACATAATCAATTCATCCACACAACAACTCAGGATGCAACATGAAATGCAACTTGTTTTTATGCACATGCATGTGGTACCAACGGAGAAAAACTCCCAACTTAATAATCTGCCAATTAATAGAGGCGTTAACAAGGTATAAGCCTTCAACTTAATTTGCCAATCTAGGCCAACTTACCGAGCATCAGTTTCAACTTGATATGTTATGTATGCGACAACAGTATGAACGTAGTAACAACAACAATAATTCAACAACAACTCAACACAACTCAACATTGGCCATAAGCCTACAACTTAATATCTTCCAATAATTAGAGACATCTCAACAAAATTCATCATCACTCGCCAATTCTCAAATTATAACAAAGTATACAATACACTGTATTAAACAAAATATACTACGATGTTCTGCGTAATTATTCGGGTAATTCGACTACATACTGCTAGATACTTATTAATTATATTATCTCCCCTGCTACTAACTTATTTAACTAGAATTCATTAATCATATAGGGATAGAATACCTTAAGACTTCTAATTATTATACTGAGATTATTAAACTAAATTAAATAATTAATTAGCCTGCACATGAGCACTAAGGAATAAGAAAGGAATGTGTACCCTTCAGTGTGCACAGGAATAACAGAAGTGACATTAATAACGACGTGTGCCCCTCGACACAGTGGCCATGCCTCTCGACACTTTCCCCTCATGCCTCTGTATCGACCGACAACCCTATACATACCGCACATCGCATAACCTTGTGCCGCTCGACACAACTACCTATTCCCTCGGCGCACCTTGCAGCCTTATGTCGCTCGACATCTAGCACATGTGCTCCTCGGCACATCTTGCAGCCTTATTCCGCTCGACGCAAATACCTGTGCTCCTCGGTACAACGCGTCTTCACATTTTTTCTTGGAATTCATCCAGTCTGTGATAAACGTTAACCCAACCTTACAGTAATCTCTTCGACCATTAATTTCTGACCAACCACATGGAATAACATAGAAACGAGGCAATTATATCTCCTACTAATAAATTTATTGATTGTACAAGACAATCATTCATAAGATTTCTAAACGATCACAACGTAAAAATTAGAAGCTTTCAAGAACAGGCCCAGAAAATCAACGCACAACAATTATACCCACGACCAACCCCTACACAATATTCATCATAAGCCCCATTATAAGGTCATAACTCCATCCTTACCTTGGATTGAAGGTTGCTCGACAACTCTCCGACCGAAACCTTGCTATGCTCTTCTCTTTATTCCTCTTCTCTGCAACTTCTCACTACCAAATTTCTAACAACTTCTCAATCAACCCTATTCCTTATTTTAAATAGAACTCCAAAATATTATTATTCTTAATGGTCTTAACAACACACCCACTATCTCTACTTCTAACCATTAAAAATAGACCCAACATAATTATTCTATTATTCTACTAATTCTAGTATTATTACTACTATTAATCAACTAGTTAATTAACTAGTAATAATCTAGCAACTTATACCAACAATTCACAATATCTCACAACTTCAATGAATAATTCGAAAATAATTTAATTAAATAATTAATTAAATTAACGGGCGTTACTCCAGCCACACGAGGACAACCACCCAGGAATGGCCAAAATCATCTTTGCCCGTGGGCACCTCTCTACTCGTCATAACGGCCAGCTTCCTCCTCGGTCTGCTCGACACCCATAGGGTAGACATCCAGGAAACACTCATAAACACTTCTTGTCTTTATCTCATCCTTGCTCGATGCAACGACTAGTTACGGGCATGACTTCCCATTTTGACCAAGTCCTAGCAGTTACCTATTTTTAAGGACCCATATATCTAGGCCCGAAAATAGGGACCAATGGCCAAGCGCTTGTGGAATTATATAAACCCTCACAAATGTGAGGGCCGGGTATCTAATATTCATCTCTAAAACCCTAATACTTTGCTTGTATCTCTTTGCTCCCACACTTACTTGATCTTCAGAGTGCCTTGCAGGTACAACCCCCTTTTTTCTCAATTCTTCAGCCCGTCAAAGATCATCCTCTGGCCAGCTTGCAGGTTCTGATCAACCAGTAAGATCACTAACAATTACAAATTTGTCAATAGTTTGATGTTTTTCGTCCCCATTTCGACTGCTAACCGGGACCTGTAATGAAAGCTTCATATTCGACATGGTTATTGGTAATGATGAAATAAAAACACATGGACACTTCAATCATCTGAACCGACTTCATTTTCCAAAGTGAGACCGACCCCGCTTCCTCTGCTATTGGATGACCCATTTGTGAATACGGTCCAGATATTGGCTGGTTCATGAATGTCCAAAGTCATTTCTACTATGAAATTTTCATACTATTGGGCCTTCTTTGATTTCATAGGCTTAAAGGAGATGTTAAACTTATGTATCTTTACGAATCATTTGGATAGCTGCCTTGGCAAATTCGCATGTGGATAATTGGTTTTAGTGGTAAATCAATATGAACAACGACAACATGTGCTGGAAATAAAATTGTAGTTTTCTTGTATGGACTCACTAGCACTAAAGCTGCTTTCTTTATCTTTTGATAACTTGTTTCAGGTCCAGTCAACGACTTATATATAAAGTACACCGAGCTCAGACAAGAATCCACTTCTTAGATGAGGACGACACTGACTGCTTTAGTAGTGACAACTGGATAAATGAAAAGAAAATTCAATGGCTAGGGGTCGAGATAACACCAGTAGGGTTGATAAGGTTTTCTTGACTAATATGTATGCTTGCTCGCACTCTAGAGTCCACTCATAGTGTGCTTCTTTCTTTGGTAACTTTTAAAACAATAACGTGTGTTAGTCCGACCTCGAGATGACCTATTCACATTTATCTGAGTTTGCTTCTATATCTATCTCTGTCAAGTAGAAGCCCAAGAGTTTTGCGACTCTTACTCTCAAGGTACATTTCTTTAGGTTCAGTCTCATGTTGAACTGTCAAACATGTTGGAACACGCCAACTAGGTGTTCAACTTGTAATCTTTGGATGGATTTGACGATCGTATCATCTATGTAAACTTATCTCTTATTTGAAAATTTTATTCATCATCCTTTAATATGTTGCTCATGCGTTATTTATTCTAAATGACATGACATTATAGTGATAATTAACTTGTCCGATCATGAAGGATCTTTTAACCCTATATATTTCTGTACACTTCAAACATGAATGTCAACAGTAGAGGTGTTTAAAATTGAATCGGTCCAATAGAAAATCACAAACTGAACCAAACTAAACCGAAATCATAAAAAATTACATTTGTTTCGGATGTGTTTAAGCCATTTTTAATAAAACCGTACGGTTCAGTTCAGTTTACAGTTTGTATTTTACAAACCGAACCAAATTGTATTATGTTACAACTCAAACTTCACTTAACACACTTCCTTTTCGAACTCAAACCTATTATGCCTTAACCTTATAATTACAAATGATTTTCTCTTTCTTACACTTAAAGCTTCAACTTAAGTCTTTTCAAATCTCTCATAGCGGTATCACGTCTCGTATACTTTTCCACGTACATTATGCCTCTTATTCTTTAGTCTCTCGTCTTTTATATTCTTTCTTTTTCATTTTTTTATTTTTATTTTATTATTCTCTCTTTCAATTACATTCTTGATGCACTTTTTCTTCTGTAATCTCTTATCTCTTGTAATCTTTCTTCCGAGTATTAACTTGTTGAACAAATTAATTACTATGACTAATCCATTTGATTTTTTGTCATCCGGATCTTTCTCAAATTCTTTCCGTATAAAAACCCTATAACAAAAAGAAAGAAAGAAAACATTAGTTCAAAATCAGACACCGACTATAAATTTTCACATCACCCTAAAACCCCACTAAACCCAAAAAATCTCAATTCAATCACCACAAAACATGTCGTCATTTTTTTCTTCCATCACCTCTTCTTCTTCGGAAACCAACCTATTAACCGCAAGAACCATTATCTCAACTGCCGCCACCTATGCCGCCGCTGCAGCCGCCTCCGCAATGATAGTCCGTTCATTTACCAACGAGTTTTTACCAACGGACCTCCGTCACTACATATACACCAGAATCAAACACGCTTTCTACCGTCTCTCCCCTGACCTAACAATGGTAATCGAAGAATTCGAAGGCCTCGACACCAACCAAATCTACTCCGCCGCCGAAATCTACCTCGGCACCATAGCTTCACCGTCAACCAAAAAACTCCGCGTAAGCAAATCCGATCACCAACAATCCTATACTCTCACAATGGAACGTGACCAGTCCGTAACCGATTACTTCAAAGGCGTTAAACTCAACTGGACTCTGTACTGCCGCCACGTCGAGAATCTCCACCACAACCGCGACATAACCGCCACTTTGAAATCGGAAATCCGTTCTTTGGAACTAACATTCAACAGAAAGCACCAAAACCTGGTTCTCGATCAATACATTCCGTTCATTCTTGAAGAAGCAAGATCAAAGAAACAAGAACTGAAAGCGCTGAGAATATTCACCGTTGATCACCAGAATCTGTACGGGAATTTGAACGACGCGTGGGTGGGGACCACGCTGGATCATCCGTCGACTTTTGACACGCTGGCACTTGACCGTGATTTGCGGGAGTTTGTTACGGGGGATTTGGAAAAGTTTGTTAGGAGAAAGGAATATTACAGGAGAGTTGGAAAAGCTTGGAAGAGAGGCTACTTGCTGTATGGTCCACCTGGAACTGGGAAGAGTAGTTTGATTGCTGCTATGGCGAATTACTTGCATTTTGATATTTACGATTTGGAACTTACTGAATTGAATAGTAATGACGAACTTAGGAGGTTGTTGATCTCGATGCCGAATAGGTCTATCGTTGTTGTTGAGGATATTGATTGCACAGTTGAAATTCAGGATCGTAATTCACAATCGTTACCCCTCTCTGGCAGAAGTAGAGATAGACAGGTATTCAGAGATTATGTTTAATTTATTCATTTTATATAAATAGTCGGTCAGCGTCGTGTTCCTGGTTTTTTGTGTATGAGCTTCATAGTTTGTGGTGTTTAAGTTAAGGGTGTTTTAAAAAGTTTCAATAATTTAATGGACAGGTTACACTATCTGGGCTGCTGAATTTTATTGATGGGCTATGGTCAAGTTGTGGAGATGAGAGGATTATAGTGTTCACAACAAACCATAAGGAAAAGCTTGATTCGGCATTGTTGCGGCCGGGTCGAATGGATGTTCATATACACATGTCCTATTGTACTCCCTATGGTTTTAGGCAGTTGGCTTTCAATTACCTTGGGATTAAAGAAGATCCTCGGTTCTGTGAGATTGAAGAGAAAATTGAGAAAACGCTTGTGACTCCAGCTGAAATAGCAGAGCAGCTTCTTAAGGGCGTTGAGATTGGAACTGTTCTTGAAGATCTGTTGGTTTTTCTTACTAAGAAGAAAGAAAGTCAGGAAGTTGAGGCTAAAAAGAGAGAACAAGAGGAGCTGAAAGGTGACAGTGATGATAGTTAAGAAAATGGTGCCATTGCCTTCAGATTGAAATTGTAAAAGGTGGAGCAATTTAGTCATTCAAATTAACAAAATTAGCAAATTAGTTCTTGTGCGCATTTGTTGTTCTACTTTGAAACTTCTTACGATTTTGATCCACTTTTTCTGTTTTATCTCTTGTCAACTTGAAGAGAAAGCTTACTGCAATGTATAACAAAAAGATTGTTGATCGAGAGTAGCTACTATGTATCTACTGCATATTAATTTTCAAGTAGAGCACTAATCAGTTGTAATTAGTTCTAGCTAAAATGTATACTACTTGGAAGCTTACTCAAAAGCGTGGGAGAGTAAAAACAAAACAAAAAAACAAAGTCTTTATATTCATCCTGTTATAATAATTAAAATTATTATTATATTTGAAATATCTTAATAGTCAAAATTAGAATAATAATGACAAATTATTGATGACGTATAATTTGTCAAAGATAGAATAATAATATCAATTATTCACTTAATATAATATTAATATTGTACTAGTATAAATATTTCCTTTTATAAATGTAAATGTACACACCAAGTCTTCTTTGAATAAAAATAAGTAATACTCTTCCACGTTTCCATCATATATCTCTTAAGTTAGATATATCATATAGTGTCTATATAGTTTAATTAGGTTAAATTTATAAATATTATCATAGTTTAATTTAAATATCTAACTCTTCTCAACACGTTATCAGCACGATCGTTTCTATCAGAAATTTTTACTACACTAGGTATATATTCTATACTTATTTCTTTAATTTTATTATTAATATTATTATTATTAATGTTATTATTATTATTATTTGTTCCGATTATAGAAAATTGACAACTAGTCAAATGTCTATAATAAGTGTGGCTATTCTTATTATAAATTCAGTGTGCAGGTTTAAAACCCATGTGTCATTATTAACATTTATATTTATGCAATTACTAACTTTTATATTTTATGGAAGTCTGAGACTCCATATGCAATTAGTAACATTTATATTTATGCAATTACTAATTTTTATATTTAATGTAAGTTTGAGACTTCATATGCAGTTACTAACGTTTATATTTAGTGGATGTTTAAAATCCCGTATGTTGTTACTAACCTTTATATTTAGTGGGGGTTTAAAATCTCATATGTTTTTATTAACCTTTATATTTAGTGGAGGTTTAAAACTCTATATATTGTAACTGACTTTTATATTTAGTGGAGGTCTAAAACTCTATATGCATATACTATTTTTTCATCATATGTGTTCATTTATCTTATATGTTATCTCATAATTAACTCTATCACTTATAATGGTTAGATGACATTTAACACACTTAATATTTGACTAAATAACTTGCAACACACTTAACCTTTTTATTTTTCTTTTTCCTTTTTCCAAACGGTAACTACAACTGCCATTTTACAAAGTTACCTCTATAAATACTTCAACTTCTTTCATAACTTTCACATCATTCTCAAAATATTTATTCATATTTTTTAAATGGTTAAATTTCTTATTTTTGTCATCACTTTGCTTGTCATTATTTTGTTTCTTATGGGTATTATCCATCGCGAAGAATTAGGTAATGATTTTATAGTTTTGATGATAATTATTGTCTTATCATTACTAGCCATAGTTTGGTTTATTAGTAGAGATTTTGTAATTGAATAAATTTTTTTTTTTGTTTTTTGTTTATACATTAAATATTGATTATTTTCATCTGAACTATAGATATAATCATGTCAAATCTTAAGCATCAATTTAAAATTCTAAGCATAACTGAGGACAACTTCATAACTTGGAACAACAATCTAATTGAGAACCTTACATGTGAGGGACTTAACAAAATACTTGAAGGAGACAATTCTAGAAAACCAACATACGATCCAGATGAGATAGAAAAGAGAAAATCAAAAGTGAATAGAATAATCAAGCACCATCTTGGTGATGAATTACAAACAGAATATTCAAATGCTAAAGATCTCAAGATTTTGTGGGACAAAATTAAAACAAGATTTGGATATCAGGAAAAAAAAAGTCTTGTTACTATCATTAATGGATCAGTGGAACAAGTTAAGGTTCCAAGATTACAAAAGTGTCATTGCATATAACTCTAATATGCACCAGGTTATAGCACAGTTGGAATTTTGTGGCACAACTATAACTGAAAAAGAAAAGTTGGAAAGTTTTTTTCAAATTTTCATGCACAGGTATTATTGCAACAACAATATAGAATGAGAGAATTTACTGAATATTCTGATTTAGTTGCAGCTATTCTAGTGGCAGAACAAAATAACGAGCTCCTTATAAAAAATCACCAGTCATGACCCACATGAATAATAACATATTCTGAAATTAATGCCACAACCTTTAATCGTGGGCGTATTGGATTTAATCGTTTTAAGAGATGTGGTGGTTATGCTCGTTTTAATGGTAATAATGGTCGTGCTCGTTTTGATGGTCACAGACAAGGAGGATATCATGGTCGAAACCTTTTTCGTGATCAAAACCATTTTCGTGGTAGAGGACGTGGACGAGGTCATATGAATAATTTTAGATCTCCCAGATATGACCAAAATAATTGGAATCGCCAGGGAAAGGGTAAGTATACCCAAGAAGTGAAGGTGTGAGAAACACAAGAAATAGGAGTTTGAGTTGGGTTTCACCAAATAAAACCTTTTCGTTGATGACAAACCAAGTACGCTTAGAACATAAAACAGTAAATGAACACAATGATTTTTATCCTGGTTCATTATTAACTAAGCTACTCCACTCCACCCTCGCAAGGATGATTTCGCCTTCAACGAAGACTTAATCCACTATAACTAAACTGATTACAGAACAACCCACAACAAGTCTGATAAACCTTATTGGCACCCCCAATAAGTCAGTCAGTCTTTACTTTAAATTCACTCAAGCCGCAATAGGAGTCTTCTTGAGCTCAAACCTTCACTCAGTCTCTCAAGGTATCATTCAACAAAAGTTGAGTATTGTCAGTGTATTACATATTTGCTTCTTGTAAGCAGATTACACAAAAAATTTAGTATAATGAAGAACACCTAAGTGTTCTACCGCAAGATACGAGTAACAAATCCTTGCTTATTTACAAAATTATACACAGATAATTTCTCTACCGAGTTTGCACAGTGCTTTGGTGTAGTTTTGTTGAGCTTGATTTGAACCAGTAGATTTGTCGTTGTAATGTAGTTGGTTACTTTTCTTCATCTTCCAAGTCTTCCTTTTATAGCTTGTAAAAGAGATACGTTGAAAGGGTAGAAAGGTAAATCTAAAATTTAGTTGTTGGTTCTCAATGGTTATAATGAGAGTAGTCATTGTCAAGTACAAAGTAATTGTCCTTGTGCCACTCTAGAAAAGTAGAGGTCAAAGTCACTTTATGTACCTTTTGTACACTATCACACGTTAACCATTTTGAACTTTTCTTCGTTATCTACAGAGGCTTAAGATATTTGGATGTTGAACATCGAAGCTTGTTGTATAAGAATCTTTCTTAAGCCTTAGAACCTAATTCTTGGAGTCTTCAGAACTTGTCACGTAGAACATTGTCTTCAGAGTCTTCAACACTTGGTTGTAAGAACTTCATTTTCTTTATATCATAAGAACTTATTCAACAGAACCTTGTCTTCATAATCTTCAGAACTTGTAACACACAGAAGTAAAGCTTTAGAAGGCCTCCAAAGCTAAACCACAAAGCCACGATTATAACTTCTTATACTAACGTTTCTAAGACACGTTGCAGAAGATCAGTTCAGAACCTTGACTTTAACAAAACATGTAACCACATGTTTTCTTCCAGAGTGTATGTTTAAAACCCGATGACGTCACACGCCTTGTACCAGAGTCAGAATATTATAGAAGCAGCTACACACTAGATGAAACCATTAGTGTATACAATTTTTCTCTAAGATAACATGTGAAGCTATCACTCAAAATCTCAATGTCAGATGTAGGAAATACTTCTTGTTCTTACAATCTCCCCCTTTTTGATGATGACAAAACCATGTATTTTGATAGAATAATTTATACAGGGTAATTGTAACACCTTAAATTCCCCGACGATTAATAACATAAAAATAGAGTAATATTTTTTTCTTCCAAGACATTTAGGATGCTACATCATCTCAAGACAATCAAAATTTTCTCAAAGTAGTAAAAGGGATACATAACAACTTTCGGATAAACAACAAATACCACAGTCTTAAAAATCAACTTTATTAAGCAGCGAAAAATAATTCAGGTTCGTCATCCAAAACAACTTTAATCCAACATGAATCATAAATCAATTATCCAAGAGTTTAAAACACTCCACACCGAATTTCTAAAACAATGCAAAATAAAATAAGCGTTTATCCCCCAACTCGGTGTTATGTATCAGAGCATAACGCCGACTCTAAAACAAGACTAAAGAGAAACCTCTTCGAACTCTACAACAACAGACTACTCGTGACTATCTGCATGTTACCCACTTAGAAACAACATTCAAACAGAAGGGGTGAGATATCACAATAATATAAAGAAAAGTATAATAATAAGTATACAGAAATATATCATGCATAGTTACTATATCCATATCTCACACCTTCACGTTACAAGCAAAATTAACGATTCATAAACAACCACACACAACATATTTCATGCTAACATTAAGGCATGCAATGAGACACAACACTGACTCTATGCATGAGGTACTGTAATACGGTGGGAGAACTGACTTGGTATTTTGTGTTTTATTGCAAATGTTGCAGATAGCAAGAGTCGCCGCCTACTTTTTTTTATCCAATAAAGAAAAGGGTGAAAAGAACAGGAAAGACCTTTTGAGGATTTTCTTGAGTTTGGGGGGTAAGTTATGAAAAGGGAAGGTGTTAGCACCCTTTTCATCTGTAGTTATCTACGGGCTCTTAATTACTTGATCACTTTGAAATGCTTTGTGTTTGTGTATGTTTGAAAATGTTTGGAAATGTTTTGAAAGTGGTGATTTTATAATGATTCTCGTATCGTTGAGAATGTATACGAAATGTTTATTTTGGAAATATTTTGAAAATGCCTTAGTACGGAAAACTTTGCAATGATTCTCGTATCATTGAGAATGTATATAAAAACGTTTGTTTTGAAAATATTTGTTTGGAAAGATGTTTGTTTTTGAAAGTGTGAGGTGTGGGAAATGGTTTTAGTTTGTGAGCAAGTAATTACGAGCAATCTACCTACTCAAAAAGTCTCTGTTCTTTTCCTTCTCCTTTAGATAATGTTATTTTACCATTGGTTGATAAGGAGCCATATCATTGGATGTTAGGGACAAATGTGGGTCATCGTATAACCATAGAAGGCAACTTATAAGATACTTTAGAAATTTGTTGTAAGGGACTAAGATCATTTATCGAAGACAACATCGAAGGATCATCAAGGGACTATGATCTTTTAATCTAGGGTCTTTGCTAAAGCATCCCACATTCGAGGGACATGATTGTTTTTATCTAAGGAAACAAGTGTGGGTTACCCTAGAGGTGCATGTGTGCGAAGTGATTTATTTTCATGTATTTTATCTTGAATTAGGTTTTTGCTATGGTTGGTTTTAATCTTGTCATACAAACCATAATTACTAACAATAATAAGGAAAGCGGTAAATTGTGGAATTTAAATGTCCTACACTATTACAACGCTTTGGGAATGGGGGGTACAATTTTGTGAATGAGGGAAAGAAAGCAATAAAGCCTAATTATCTATTACAAACCAATGAACATGATTAATAATAAAATGCACAAAATGTAAAGATGAAGAAGAAAATTGTTTTTGTGGTTTTTGGTTTAGAAAAGATTTGGTAATTAACCTGATTAAACTAATTAATTTTAATTACAAGAGAAATTAATTAATTATTTAATCAAAACCTAAAATCTAAGTTAATTGAATTTAAGAAAATAAAACCTAAGACTAAATAATTTGTTTAGAAAATAATTTGAATGTTAATGTTAATTTGGAAAGAAAAAAAGTTTTATAATGTAAAATAACTAATAAATTTTAATTTAATTAACAA
This sequence comes from Vicia faba, assembly GCA_948472305.1. Taxonomy (NCBI): domain Eukaryota; kingdom Viridiplantae; phylum Streptophyta; class Magnoliopsida; order Fabales; family Fabaceae; genus Vicia; species Vicia faba. The sequence continues at coordinate 768,456,384 of OX451739.1, read as the reverse complement.
AAATAAAATAAAATACTTGAATTAAAATATTTTTTAATTTAATTATTTAAGAAAATATGTTTTTGTATTTTTTTATTAAATAAAGAATAAATAAATAAATAAAAATAAAGAAAATATGAATAATATAAAAAAAATATTGGGTCTGGGTGTTAAAAGAGTAAAAGGGAGGTAAAAAGTAGCAAAAATGGCCCTGTTGTACCCCAAAATTTGCCCTCCCATATTCTTCAAGAATTTGCCAAGTCAAGCTGCAAAATTCCCCAAGGGTTGCATAGTTCAAGGGCCTCTTAAGCAGTCAAAATTAGGGTTTTTATTCTGATCAAGAAAATGAAGTTTCCAAAGGTCTAATCAAGTCTCATATGCCTATAAATATGGTCAAGCATTCTCATACCAAGTTTCAAGACTTTCAGCTCAAAATTGCACAGTCAAAACCCTAATTGCACTACAGTCAACTGTAGGGGCAAAATGGTCATTTGACAGTCAAAAGTTCAAATTTTTGGTCAACATCTCATTTTGAAGCCACAAACATTATTTGATCAATGCTTGATCATGATTCTCAAAGCTTGGCTCAAAAATCATCAAGATACAAAAGTTTCCTTATTTGGACAGTTGAAAAAGTCAACTGTAAATTGAACAGGGCATAACTTTCACATGGATTATCAGAAAAATTCCATCCAAATCTCATTTTGAAGAGAAAGACATTTCCTACAACTCATCTTCATACTTCAAGTCCAAGAAATGCTCTCACAAAAAGTTATCAATTTCAACATTATAGGTCATTTTTAAAAGTCAACAAAAAGGGACTTTAAGTCAAAGGCCATAACTTGAGATTGGTAAATACAAATGACATGGGACCAAAGTAATTGGTTAGAGGACTCAAAGAACTTTCCAAAATGTCCAAGAACATGAGAAAAGCTTAAAAATTGAGCAAGTTATGCCTTGGGGAAGTTGGGAAATTTTTGGATATTTTGAAAAGTCAACATTGATTCAAATGACCTAAAATTGCTAATGGGCCCATTTTTCTTCCACAATTCACCATCCCAAGCATGTGCACGGCCACTTGGCCCAAAGGGAAGTATTTCTTCATTTTATTTATTTATTTGAATTTTTATTAATAATAATTCATTTAAATCAAATTAAATACGTGAAAAATATTTAACCTAAGTTTTACAATCTTTTTGTGCATGAAATCTACTCAATAATTCGTGTATAATTAAATAGGGAAGGAATTGGATTGATTGGATCATGATTGGTACAAAATTGCATGAAAAAGATTGAAGAAAATATGATTGAAAATCAAATCTCATAAACCATCAATGAAAGAGATTTTGATCAGAATTCTTAACCTAATTCATCCCTACATAAGCATAGAACACAACCCTAATGCTTGGGACCACGCAGCTGCTCAGAAAACCCTTGCACAAACTTGCATTTTTCAAGAAAACTCCATAACTGAAAACACACTTGCAGGTCGATTCAAGCCTCCAAACTTGTTCCATTAGCTTGCCAGGGTTGTTAGGAAGCGATTCCAATCAAAAACTCAATCCCATACTCAAAGAATTGGTAATTCGAGGGTGAACTGTATCACTTTTCTTGCATAATCGCATTCTATTATTGAGACCATATCATTGCATTTTATTCATGGATTTACACTAATTACTTTGTTCTGAAGCTAACTGCACAGTTTGATTGAAGTTTCATGCCCTATATGAGGAATCGCCATTAGAGATATCTAGGGTTCCAAGGTTTTTAATTTAGGCATTTTCTATTCCTGTAAAATTGAGACATAATAATGCCATGAACGAAGTCAGCAGGTTGGGACGAAGAGATTGAGACCATCGCGCCAAATTTCTGAGGCCGCATGGCCTAATCGCTATTATTAAAATCAGCATACTTTGAGGGGGTTTAAAACCCCCGTTAAGTGTTTGTTAATTTGTTTCAGGAAATCCCCAACGAAGAAGATGACTTCGTGGCCAGCCATGATTGGCTCTTTTGAATTTACGCGCTCTAACCCACTAACGATTTGGTTTTGTTTGATATTATTTGTTTATTATGTTACATACAAAGCGTGTGAATTGGTTCAGTGGTAGGTGCAGCTATTAATAACGTACATGACCTGGGTTCGAGCCCCAGGTCTTCATGCTTTCAATATTATTTTTCGTTCAATATTAATATGCAGATCCCATGTTGAGGCACACCATACACCTCCAGATCAGGCTTGCCACGTCCATCTCAAAGATCAATCACAAGGCTGAGAGTTAGAGAACAGCGTGGACATGAGTCAACACGCCAGCACGTTGCCTGGAAAAGTCAAACGGACCAAGGTTAATGGGCCTGAATTATCAAGAAAAAAACCTCCTATTTGGGGTCTGAACCCCCTAGGTTTGCCAATTTATTTTCTTTCTTTATTTTTTATTATTATTTATACTTCTTTTTATTATTGTTTTATTAATTAATTTAATATTTTCATAAATATAAAAAACACACAAAAAAAATCAGAAAAAAGATAAAAAGATAATAAATATTTTTATTTCTAGTATTTTCATAAATAAATGCATATAATTATTTAGTGGAAATTAGGTTTTAATTTTAATACTTTTAATAAAAATCTAAAAAATGTAGAAATAGGGTTTAATTAATATTTTTTCATCCTTTTTATTTTTCTTTCATAAATAATTAAATATTAGATATTTTTGTAATTAAATTTGCATGCAAATTAATTAGGGTTAATATTAGGTTTTAATCTTCTTTTCTTAATAAATTAAAAACAAATAGAATTAGGGTTAGCATTTAATTTCAATTAATTCTTTTTTTTTTATATTAAATCCTAAAATACTAAAAAATACCAAAAAACATCTCCTTTTCTTTTTTCTTTATTAATTAATTCCATGTAATTTTTAATTTTGCAAAAAGGGTCCAACGCCCTCGTTTAATTCTTATTAATTCACATATTTATTTTATTTCTTTATAATATTTATGTATCTCTCCCAAGGCCATGTAACCTTTTAATTTTCTCGCACTTTTCGTTACTTTCTTTATTTCTCTGTCAAATCGGGTCCTGGTTTAATTTTGGCGATGTGGACCCGCGCCTTTTGTAATAGCTTAGAATTTTATTTTTCCCGCAATATTTTTAACTGTTAACAAATGGCATGAAAGAATGTATGGACAAAATAAAAACAAACGCATAGATCACTTTGACATGACAAGATAAATGCAAATGAAAACGACACACAAATCGCACACACCACCCCTAGGGCACGCCTAACTGTTGCCTTGCCTCGAAAGGTGATCGTCGAGTAGAGGATGTCTTAGTAAGTCCTCATGATCCGGGAACCTGGCATGAGGGTAGCTTCTAAGGTGTCTTCCCATTGCTCTGGTGATCACCATGTCCCGAACCTCGAATTGACCCGAACACCTCCAACGGTGGTGCTACCTACCTCTCAATGGTGGGATGGCACTACTTTAAAGGACATTTACACAGACGAATTCCTTAGGGTAGGTAGGTTCTCGTAGATACTTGCTCTAATTTCAAAACAAATTCAAAAATACTTTTCACACCGACACCTTTTCAAAAAGCTTTCGAAAGCAATTTTTCAAACACTCTTGAGGACCGATACAAGAGTCGAACTGAAATTTTCAAAGAAACTTTTAAAAACCCACAATCGAAAAGCAAACAAACCTTTTGAAAACACAATGAGCAAGTATCTAAGAGCCCATGGATAACCATGGATAGAAAGGGTGCTAACACCTTCCCTTTCTATAACCTACCTCCCGAACCGAGAGCAATCTCTATAAGGAATTTTTCTGTGCTTTTGTCCTTTCCATTTGGAGAAAATAAAAGACGGTGGCGACTCTTACTTCCGCGACATTTCGCGAACCAGCGTTAAACAGTTAGTTCCAGATCCACCGATCACAGAACTGGCGACTCTGCTCGGGACTCTTTATAAAGTGAGGTGTACCTTAGGGTTAGTTCATAACTGTGTTTTCAATTGTATTGACTTGTCTGCTTTAAATTTGTGGGTTGCATGGGAGTTACATAGATCCTAACCCAGATCTGGGGATACCCTGTTTAGGTAGCATAACCTGTGAGGGACCTGTCCGGCGTATACCGACATGGGTGAAGCAGTGGCTACGTTGGTGTGGCGCCTTGGTCTGTACCGATATCCCTCGTGTTGAAACGGGGAGAATATGGGTCTTCCAAGGAGTCATTAAGCACCAACAGACCTTAGAACCTTACATGACCCAACTTGGCCATTAGAACAGTAGCAGTACGCTACGCCCATTGAGGCTAAACTCTCGTGATGGTTCTGGCCGCAAGAAAAGATTGCGATGCTGGAGTTATGACCGATTGAGGGTAGTCAATGATATTGGGATCCTCTAAGAACCCGGTTACTCTGATAGGACAGGTATGAACCAACCAACTGAAAGAGGGTAACACCTAGACCTCATGCGGGCCTAAACTCTAAGGGCTTCTCTTGTGTGACTTGCGTGCCTTCCAACTTGACTATTTGCATGTTTGTTGTCTGACACTTGAGCTTCTTGCAGGTTTTGTTTGTAGTCCTTAATTAGGACTCATAACAAGGTCTACCGAGTTTCTTGCAGTTTTCGTTTATAGTCCTTAATTGGGACTCATGACAAGGTTTACTAAGTTTCTTGCAGGTTTCTGTTTATAGTCCTTAATAAGGGCTCATAACAGGGTTTATTCATATTACCCCATGCATCACGACATCATACCATTGCATACATCCTAACCCATTTCAAGGATCTCAAGGGCTTGTGATGCAGGTCATGATGAATCAAACATCTAGCAAGGGGCAAAGAGGATTTATTTTCCTCTAGCCAAGGTTGTCAGGGGCTATGACCCACTTGATATGGTGAGCTCTGACTCTTGAAGAAGGTTCCCCTAACCAAGGTTGTTTGGAAATCAAAACCAACATGATGACTAAGGTCAGAGGCTATGACCCACTGGATATGGTGAGCCTTTGACCCTTGAAGAAGAGTTCTCAACAACATGGGTGTCCTTCAATCAAGCTATAAATTCCAATGCTAACAAATTTTCTTGTTTACCCCGCGAGGTCCTGGAAAACATTACATGCATATCATACACATCATTACATAACAGGTATCTTTGTTGCAGGTCACTTACCTTTCTCGCTGTTTATTTCAGCAATGGCCTTCCAACCAGATAACCAGGACCTTCTCGCTCAAGAGACTCAGTTCAGGGAAATCCTCCTGAATCTATCCAAGGGGCAGGAAGAGCTAAGGATACTTCTCACGGAGACCTTTGTCAGGAATAGTGCTGAGGATGAAAAGCTGAAACACCTACAAGCTGAGGTGGATGCATTGAAGGTCCAGATGCTGGGGCAGGTGACTGCCATTCAAGGGTTAGCTCAAAGACAAGATGAGCTCTGGTTTCTCGTCAACCAACTGCTTCAGGGTAACCAACTGGGGCAAAAGTCTAAGGGTAAAAAGCCAGTCATCGTTCGACCACCTTTGAGACAAAGAGGCAAGGAGAGAGCTCCCCAAATGGCTCCAGTGTCACAAATTCAACATCACAACCAACAAAAGAGCGAGAGGAGGCAGTTCACTCAGCTCAGCATGACCTTATCCCAGATATTGCCACAGTTGCTGGAGACCAAGCTGGTAACTCTAAAAGAGGCTCCGAAGTTTCAAAATACAACGTCACCAAAGTATAACCCCAACGCTTGCTGCGCTTATCATTCTGATAGCCCGGGGCATGCTACAGAGGATTGTTGGGCTTTGAAGAATAAGATTCAGGACCTGATTGATGAAGGAGCACTGGAATTCACACAAGATGGTCAGGCTGAATTTTTCTACCATCCCTCCAAGGCTCACCTTTTGAAGTGACAAGCTCTGAGACTAGGAAACTTTTGTTCATTCGAATGTTCAAGTTGTGTTGTGCTTTGATTGTTCAAACATTTATTCATGTTAAACATTGTTATTCCATTAATGCACCGCATATGTCTGTTTTGAAGCAATATATTCGTATTCACTATACGCAAATTATTTTCATATTTTTTTCTGATGTCAACTCTCGATTAATAATTCTAAGCCTCTTGAGGGAGGATGACAAAAACAATACCACAATCTACAGTATGCTTTCGAACAGACCCCGCTGATGAGGTACAAGCATTGTTTCAATCCCTAAACACTGGAGTTATAAGGATGATAATCCCTTGTCAACCCCTCTGAGCCAAAGAAGTAGGAGTTTTTTCTTTTCGAAATTTAAAACCCTTAATCATAACCTGGGGCAGGGTAGTCTCTCAGTTGATCCAAGTGCATAACGAATGGCACCAAAGAGGTCCTTACAAAACGAAGAAAGACAGTGATGGTTCCGAATAATCAATAAAGAAAGGCAGTCATTATCTCAAAAAATAAAAAACCCATTAAGTCAAAACCCATGAAGGAGACTTACAAAACTGGGGCATCCTGCTGACTGTAATTCCAAAAAGGGAAACAGTTCAGGCAAAAAAAGAAAGGGATAACAAAAATCAAGAAAGAGGTCTTACAAACCCTCAGCAAAAAAGGAGATGACTGCCTACTCAAATAAACGTTCAAAATCCGAATCATCACTAGTATATCAGAACAAAGGCTCAAACAAGGTCTAGCGTATGATCAACTGAGCTTAGGTTTGAAGAACATCACGAAGAGCGGGTGGGTACAAATAATTTGAGCCTTCATCCTTTGTTTCTTAAACCATGAACTAGGCCACGTTATAACCCTTAAAAGTCCTAGCTGAAGCATAGGTTAGTTCGAAAGCATACTGTTACGAAAGGTATCCTGACTCCTTAAGGCCTACGGTAAATACGGTGTTGACATCACGTTTTACAAACAATCACTTGTTTTATGAAAAAAAGAACGCATTTACAAGATCTTCAAGACAGACATAGGCTTTGCATTTTTAACATAACTTTGTTTGCATATGACTTTTTTGTTTGAACAACAGGGAAATTCGCACAATGAAAGTCTAATGAACAAGAGTATCTCCAATCAAGGGGCATGGCATGACCATGGTCCATCATCTGGGGCAATCCAATCAAGATTCGGAGAATCTCTCAAAGGCCAAATAGCCTGGGGCAAATCTCCGCCTAAGTCACTTGAGGCATTCCAACAACGAATCTTGCCTGATCAAATCCCTTGTGGTGGCATGGCAAAACACTCCTAACAAGGGCAATTCCCTACATTCTGAGAGCATGGACATAGTCGAAAAAATACTACGCACAATCAAAGACCCGCTAGGTTGACACACCTAGGAAAAAATAAGGGCTTCCCGGCGAACCAAAAGGGTTCGGGCAAAATGAGGGATGAAATGAAAAATCTGTACACCCGGCAAGTCGAAAACCTGAAAAGGCGGCTTGGGCAAAAATGGGTATCCCGATGGACTGAAAACCCGAAAGGGCGGTCCAGGCAAAAGTTAGGGATCAAAGCGTACGACTATGTCCTGTCATCTTGTCACCTGCCTACTAGAAGAAGGTTTGACCCTCAACAATTATCAGCATCCCACATGTGCCTCCCCCATAGAAACAGGGGCAATAACGGGTGGTTTAAGCAATCTGATGGTTCTATCCTCCAAGTTACCAAGGTAGGTTCAGCTAAAGAACGTAACCAGATATCCTAATTCCCCAGAGAGTAAGCAAGTCAGTACACTCTCTCCAAGCAGAGTTATCAAATCTCAAAGAAGTTGAGTATCCTCCAATAGATCTCAACGTTCCCCAGCAGCATGTATACATATTCTTAACAAGCATCCCGGGCAGTCTTGATCTAAAGATTGTTCCCCGGCGGTATATCAACATCCAAAGGAATCACTTCCCTGCAGTTCAAAATCTCCCTAGGAGAGTCCAATCCAGTTTCCCCAGGAGAGTTGGAATCCATCCCCCAAGCAGTAAGCATATCCCCAGTAAATTCTGGAAGCTTATCCTCGCAGAGCACGAACGCGTCACCCGGCTTTATTCAAAGAGTTATTTCCTTAACAGGATATAACTGGGTTATCCTCAGCCAAAAGCCACGGAAAGATCGTCGTCGACAGAATCTTCTTATCCCCAGCAAAGTCTATCAACACTTCCAACAATAAGGGTATCCCCAGCAAGTTACCATCAATAATTCAGCAAAAGCATCCCTCTCCCCACAGAGTATCACTCCCCAGCATGGTCGCTAGAGTATTTTTCTCCCTGCAGAATCTTCCATTTGCCAAGTTTATTCCTCAACGGAGTCATCTTCTCCTACCGGTATTCTTGCAGTTATCATCCCCAGCGGAAGCGAAAGCTTATCCGTCAATATCAGCCCAGGATATGACTTCCCGGCACCCGTCAAGGATCTACTTTCCTAGACGAAAACATACATGCATAAACATCACATACATCATTATAGCATGCATAGACGCATCATATCATACAAATCTCATTTATGTTGAGAACATCATTGCTTGATCCATATCATGCATTGCATATGACTGACTTTTACCTTTTAGGAAAGATTCAGTTAAATTCTCAATCATCTTTCAAGACCTAGACCGGTTCAGTTAATCAACTCCAAAGATTTCTTATCCAGTCCAAGGCCTTCTCTAGTCCAGCTAAATCGACCCCAAACAGATTTTTCTGATGAAGACTCAGTAGAAGTTATCAGATTATAATTTCCTATGGTTCTCTCCCCGACGGTGCGTGAGATGTAATTCCCTTTCAGGTTATAATTTCCTATGGTTCTCTCCCCGACGGTGCGTGAGATGTAATTCCCTTTCAGGTTATAATTTCCTATGGTTCTCTCCCCGACGGTTATAATTTCCTATGGATTTCTCCCCGACGGTGCGTGAGATGTAATTCCCTTTCAGGTTATAATTTCCTATGGTTCTCTCCCCGACGGTGCGTGAGATGTAATTCCCTTTCAGGTTATAATTTCCTATGGTTCTCTCCCCGACGGTGCGTGAGATGTAATTCCCTTTCAGGTTATAATTTCCTATGGTTCTCTCCCCGACGGTACGTGAGATGTAATTCCCTTTCAGGTTATAATTTCCTATGGTTCTCTCCCCGACGGTGCGTGAGATGTAATTCCCTTTCAGGTTATAATTTCCTATGGATTTCTCCCCGACGGTGCGTGAGATGTAATTCCCTTTCAGGTTATAATTTCCTATGGTTCTCTCCCCGACGGTGCGTGAGATGTAATTCCCTTTCAGGTTATAATTTCCTATGGTTCTCTCCCCGACGGTGCGTGAGATGTAATTCCCTTTCAGGCTATAATTTCCTATGGTTCTCTCCCCGACGGTGCATGAGATGTAATTCCCTTTCAGGTTATAATTTCCTATGGTTCTCTCCCCGACGGTGCGTGAGATGTAATTCCCTTTCAGGTTATAATTTCCTATGGTTCTCTCCCCGACGGTGCGTGAGATGTAATTCCCTTTCAGGCTATAATTTCCTATGGTTCTCTCCCCGATGGTGCGTGAGATGTAATTCCCTTTCAGGTTATAATTTCCTATGGTTCCCTCCCCGACGGTGCGTGAGGTGATAATTCCATCCCAGGTTTTTCTCAAACGTTCGCTTTTGAGATTATAATTTCCTATGGTTCTCTCCCCGACGGTGCGTGAGAGGATAATTCCATTCCAGGTTTTTCTCAGACGTCCGCTTTTGAGATTATAATTGCCTACTGGTTCTCTTCCCGATACTGCGAAGATGGTAATACCCACCAAGATTTTCTCAACGAGCGTTGTTGAAGTCAAAGTCACCCAAGGTTCTCTCACCGTTCATGCTGAGGTAGTAACCACTCCTGGTTCATTCATCACCGTTTGAAGCTCCAGATCCAGCTCTTGTAACCAGTCAGGACACATCTATACCAAGCATCTGAAAGCAACTCCTGCAACATGTCAGGTACTTATTTTTCTTTTGCAGGTACGCAGGTCCTCGCTAAGGAATCTCTTATACGATCAACATCCAGATGGCATCCATAAGCCCATCATCCTACTCGTCAATCTCTAAATGGCATCTATAAGCCCATTCCATCATCACACTGCTACTATGTGAGCGCAAATTTCTAGGCACTCTAGTGTTCAATCATCTTCCACCCTCGGATTACGAAAGACACGTTAGCCAATCTGCATCCTCATGTCTAAGAAGATTGAACAGGGGCAACTGTTGTACCCCAAAATTTTCCCTCCCATATTCTTCAAGAATTTGCCAAGTCAAGCTGCAAAATTCCCCAAGGGTTGCATAGTTCAAGGGCCTCTTAAGCAGTCAAAATTAGGGTTTTTATTCTGATCAAGAAAATGAAGTTTCCAAAGGTCTAATCAAGTCTCATATGCCTATAAATATGGTCAAGCATTCTCATACCAAGTTTCAAGACTTTCAGCTCAAAATTGCACAGTCAAAACCCTAATTGCACTACAGTCAACTGTAGGGGCAAAATGGTCATTTGACAGTCAAAAGTTCAAATTTTTGGTCAACATCTCATTTTGAAGCCACAAACATTATTTGATCAATGCTTGATCATGATTCTCAAATCTTGGCTCAAAAATCATCAAGATACAAAAGTTTCCTTATTTGGACAGTTGAAAAAGTCAACTGTAAATTGACCAGGGCATAACTTTCACATGGATTATCAGAAAAATTCCATCCAAAGCTCATTTTGAAGAGAAATACATTTCCTACAACTCATCTTCATACTTCAAGTCCAAGAAATGCTCTCACAAAAAGTTATCAATTTCAACATTATAGGTCATTTTCAAAAGTCAACAAAAAGGGACTTTAAGTCAAAGGCCATAACTTGAGATTGGTAAATCAAAATGACATGGGACCAAAGGCATTGGTTAGAGGACTCAAATACCTTTCCAAAATGTCCAAGAACATGAGAAAAGCTTAAAAATTGAGAAAGTTATGCCTTGGGGAAGTTGGGAAATATTTGGATATTTTGAAAAGTCAACATTGATTCAAATGACCTAAAATTGCTAATGGGCCCATTTTTCTTCCACAATTCACCATCCCAAGCATGTGCACGACCACTTGGCCCAAAGGGAAGTATTTCTTCATTTTATTTATTTATTTGAATTTTTATTAATAATAATTCATCTAAATCAAATTAAATACGTGAAAAATATTTAACCTAAGTTTTACAATCTTTTTGTGCATGAAATCTACTCAATAATTCGTGTATAATTAAATAGGGAAGAAATTGGATTGATTGGATCATGATTGGTACAAAATTGCATGAAAACGATTGAAGAAAATATGATTGAAAATCAAATCTCATAAACCATCAATGAAAGAGATTTTGATCAGAATTCTTAACCTAATTCATTCCTACATAAGCATAGAACACAACCCTAATGCTTGGGACCACGCAGTTGCTCAGAAAACCCTTGCACAAACTTGCATTTTTCAAGAAAACTCCATAACTGAAAACACACTTGCAGGTCGATTCAAGCCTCCAAACTTGTTCCATTAGCTTGCCAGGGTTGTTAGGAAGCGATTCCAATCAAAAACTCAATCCCATACTCAAAGAATTGGTAATTCGAGGGTGAACTGTATCACTTTTCTTGCATAATCGCATTCTATTATTGAGACCATATCATTGCATTTTATTCATGGATTTGCACTAATTACTTTGTTCTGAAGCTAACTGCACAGTTTGATTGAAGTTTCATGCCCTATATGAGGAATCGCCATTAGAGATATCTAGGGTTCCAAGGTTTTTAATTTAGGCATTTTCTATTCCTGTAAAATTGAGACATAATAATGCCATGAACGAAGTCAGCAGGTTGGGACGAAGAGATTGAGACCATCGCGCCAAATTTCTGAGGCCGCATGGCCTAATCGCTATTATTAAAATCAGCATATTTTGAGGGGGTTTAAAACCCCCGTTAAGTGTTTGTTAATTTGTTTCAGGAAATCCCCAACGAAGAAGATGACTTCGTGGCCAGCCATGATTGGCTCTTTTGAATTTACGCGCTCTAACCCACTAACGATTTGGTTTTGTTTGATATTATTTGTTTATTATGTTACATACAAAGCGTGTGAATTGGTTCAGTGGTAAGTGCAGCTATTAATAACGTACATGACCTGGGTTCGAGCCCCAGGTCTTCATGCTTTCAATATTATTTTTCGTTCAATATTAATATGCAGATCCCATGTTGAGGCACACCATACACCTCCAGATCAGGCTTGCCACGTCCATCTCAAAGATCAATCACAAGGCTGAGAGTTAGAGAACAGCGTGGACATGAGTCAACACGCCAGCACGTTGCCTGGAAAAGTCAAACGGACCAAGGTTAATGGGCCTGAATTATCAAGAAAAAAACCTCCTATTTGGGGTCTGAACCCCCTAGGTTTGCCAATTTATTTTCTTTCTTTATTTTTTATTATTATTTATACTTCTTTTTATTATTGTTTTATTAATTAATTTAATATTTTCATAAATATAAAAAACACACAAAAAAAATCAGAAAAAAGATAAAAAGATAATAAATATTTTTATTTCTAGTATTTTCATAAATAAATGCATATAATTATTTAGTGGAAATTAGGTTTTAATTTTAATACTTTTAATAAAAATCTAAAAAATGTAGAAATAGGGTTTAATTAATATTTTTTCATCCTTTTTATTTTTCTTTCATAAATAATTAAATATTAGATATTTTTGTAATTAAATTTGCATGCAAATTAATTAGGGTTAATATTAGGTTTTAATCTTCTTTTCTTAATAAATTAAAAACAAATAGAATTAGGGTTAGCATTTAATTTCAATTAATTCTTTTTTTTTATATTAAATCCTAAAATACTAAAAAATACCAAAAAACATCTCCTTTTCTTTTTTCTTTATTAATTAATTCCATGTAATTTTTAATTTTGCAAAAAGGGTCCAACGCCCTCGTTTAATTCTTATTAATTCGCATATTTATTTTATTTCTTTATAATATTTATGTATCTCTCCCAAGGCCATGTAACCTTTTAATTTTCTCGCACTTTTCGTTACTTTCTTTATTTCTCTGTCAAATCGGGTCCTGGTTTAATTTTGGCGATGTGGACCCGCGCCTTTTGTAATAGCTTAGAATTTTATTTTTCCTGCAATATTTTTAACTGTTAACAAATGGCATGAAAGAATGTATGGACAAAATAAAAACAAACGCATAGATCACTTTGACATGACAAGATAAATGCAAATGAAAACGACACACAAATCGCACACACCACCCCTAGGGCACGCCTCACTGTTGCCTTGCCTCGAAAGGTGATCGTCGAGTAGAGGATGTCTTAGTAAGTCCTCATGATCCGGGAACCTGGCATGAGGGTAGCTTCTAAGGTGTCTTCCCATTGCTCTGGTGATCACCATGTCCCGAACCTCGAATTGACCCGAACACCTCCAACGGTGGTGCTACCTACCTCTCAATGGTGGGATGGCACTACTTTAAAGGACATTTACACAGACGAATTCCTTAGGGTAGGTAGGTTCTCGTAGATACTTGCTCTAATTTCAAAACAAATTCAAAAATACTTTTCACACCGACACCTTTTCAAAAAGCTTTCGAAAGCAATTTTTCAAACACTCTTGAGGACCGATACAAGAGTCGAACTGAAATTTTCAAAGAAACTTTTAAAAACCCACAATCGAAAAGCAAACAAACCTTTTGAAAACACAATGAGCAAGTATCTAAGAGCCCATGGATAACCATGGATAGAAAGGGTGCTAACACCTTCCCTTTCTATAACCTACCTCCCGAACCGAGAGCAATCTCTATAAGGAATTTTTCTGTGCTTTTGTCCTTTCCATTTGGAGAAAATAAAAGACGGTGGCGACTCTTGCTTCCGCGACATTTCGCGAACCAGCGTTAAACAGTCAGTTCCAAATCCACCGATCACAGGCCCAAATAAGTTTTTTGTTAGAAAACAGAAATAAAATAAAAAAGAATGGGCCTGGTTGTTTTTAGTAAAAAGGGAGTATGAAGAAGTTAAAAAAAAATCCCAAGTCCAGAGGTCCCAGGCGCTGTTTATGATTTCATGTGGCTGGCTTTTCTGAGATGCATCATGGGGCATGCATGTGATGCGTTGGATCTGTTTGTCCAATGATCAGATGGTGTAGATGAGAGGGCTCATGTTGGACTCAAGGAGACCAAGCGCGCTGAATCTGCAAGAAATATGTGGGAAAAAAAATAAAAGGGTACCACTGGGGCTCGAACCCAGGTCCATATAGATGGATGACTTAGCGCGCGCTTCTTTACCACTAGGGTGGCTATTACATCCGGTGGTAAAACAAGTTGCAATAAATTTAAAATAAACTTGTTTCTGAATATTTGAAATGACTTCATCTTCTTCCTTGCGAGCGCAGTAACAACAACACCATTGCTCAAAACTGTAACTTTTTCATTTCTCAATCATTTTCAAAAATGTAAACATGAAAGTTGTTCCATTTTTCACCATGAATTCAACCATATAAATAACTAAAGCTATAAATCAAAGATGAACATTAATTTTTATTGGTACAAAAATAAACCTAATTTTTCAGAAAGTTCATCTTCAAAATTCACATCACTCAGGCAACATAAATGAAAACTAAAGGCATGGTTAGCTTCAGAGCAATGATGTCTACATTTTTTATTCACAAAGTAACCATTAATGATGCTTGTATAGAGAGTTCAAAGTTGAGAAAACTTACCTCAAAACTGGAAAATCGTGTTTGGAGTTTGAACACTTATTAAGGTGTTGTGATAATCTGGATAGCTTCACTGAACTCCTAGGAAGCTAATGCAATGCTTACTTTGTGTTGAAAGTGCCTGAATCTTTATGGAGAAGTCAAGTTGTAGGTTTGAGTTTTTAGAAATGGAGGATGGTGCAAATGGTGTTACAATGATGAAACAGGGGTGGTGATGAGTTGTATATGATGTATGGAAGGCTTCGTGATTGATTTAGAGTGAAAACGCACAAGTGGATTGTAAGTTTGAAGTTCAAGGTCAGAATGTGCAATAGTGGAGGTTTTGAATGCAATTTCTGAGTTCAGAGTGTTTATGAGTGTTTCAAAGCTATTTAATTCATGTGTTAGCTTGCAAATAACTTCTCTATTTATAGAGAAAAGGTTTGGAAGGCTGAGAAGGCTTGGTTCACAAAGTCACATGTTATGGCTAAGTTGGATTGTAAATGAAGCAATCTTGAAAATCATGGTTTAAATGTGAAGTACAAGCATGGTCTGAGTATTTGGATGCTCTAGATATTTTGCTTATGGATTTATCATTGTGTAGGTTCATAAGAAACAAGTGCAAGGATCAAGGAGAGTGAACTTTGTGATTAAAGTCACTTTTCTAAAATGGAAGTTTTGGCTTTCTTCCTTTAATGGAAAACTAACTTGGATAATGCCTTAAACACTTGGATAATGGCTCAAACAGTTGTGTAAACATTTAATTTTTGAGAGATTTGTAAGTTTGAAGGCCTGCAAAGCAAGATTATGCAGCATGCTTGAAGATTGGATCATAAGGTTCATCACAAAATGACCTAAAATTCAAGTTTGTGATGCCATCTTCATCTCCTCAAAACTCCTAGCTCAAAGATGACCTCTTAAAGTTCTTTGACATTTTAGAAAGCTTGAAACATATCTACAACCTTCATGTTGACAACTTTAGCTAAATAAAATTGGAACTAGGTGAAAAATGGCCCAGAAGTTGGGATAAAAATCTAACCAAACTTGTTGAAAATTTCACCAAGTGTTTTAGTAAAAATGTCATGACTTCATGAGCCTATATCTCCAAATCTAAGCATTTTTTGGACATCAACCCTTAGGGACAAAGTTGTAGAATTCATCAAGATCTACAACTTTTATGTTGAAAGTTTTCCTTGAATCATCTTGCATCATAGTGAAAAATGGTCATGAAGTAGTGAAATTATCAAGGTTAAAAAACACTTAGAATTTTTCTAAGTCTTGGAAATCTTGACTTTTCTTGACTTTTCTTGACTTTCTTGATTCTTGATGGTCAAGTTTGATATTTTTGAATTTCTTGATGAATTTTGATCTTTGAAATTCAATGTTGATCAAAAAGCCAAAGTTTGACTTTTTGTGTGTCGGTTAACTTTTCATCAGTTGATCGAAATTTAACTA
The DNA here is from genome assembly GCA_948472305.1 of Vicia faba. Classification (NCBI taxonomy): domain Eukaryota; kingdom Viridiplantae; phylum Streptophyta; class Magnoliopsida; order Fabales; family Fabaceae; genus Vicia; species Vicia faba. The sequence continues at coordinate 768,440,307 of OX451739.1, read as the reverse complement.
TCAACCCCTAATTTTGACAATTTTACCCCTCTGATGATTTAAATACTTTTCTTGAGGAATTGTGATTAAACATTGATCGATTGATGAATATGACTTCAAAATGTTGATGTTGGCCAAAAATCATGAATTTTACTGTATGTTGACCATAATTGACTTTTTATCCAATATAGTTAATTTTTAGACATCTGAGCAATTGACTGAGCAAATTTGTGGTGCAAGACTTGAAACTTGGTATGAGCATTCTTGAAGACCTATAATGAACCATGATAGTCACTTGAGGTATTAAAAGTCCAACTTTCCTTGTGAAAACAAAAACCCTAATTTGTGGTCTCAATGCTTAGGAGGTGAGCTTGTCTGATCAACTCTTGAGCATTCTTGAGCATTTAAGATCTTTTGTGGGAAATGTATTGAAGAAAAGGGAGGGAAACTTTTGTGGTAACAACTGCCCCTGTTCAATCTTCTTAAACCATAAGAGTTAGATTGGCTTGTCTGCCATTCGTGACTTGAGGGTAGAAGAGGATTGAACATTTAAGTGCCCAGAAATTTGCACTCGCTTGTGCACGAAGTAAAACTATTTGTTGATTATATCGGGAATGGGCTTAAATATGCCATTTGGATAGGCAATGAAGAGTTGTTGGAGATGGGCTTATAGATTCCATCCAAAGTAACTGTTGATAGAGAAATTAGACTAAGTCTACGCCTGAATTTAATCCGAGCCAGAAAATGTCTACTGGAAGAAGTATCAGAATAAATCTTTGGTCGATTTAATCTGAGCCAGCAAAGGTCTTTCAATCTTTAACTAGGAGAAGTATCAAAATAAATATTTGGTCGATTTAATCTGAGCCAGAAAAGGTCTACTAAGAGAAGTATCATAATAAATCTTTGGTCGATTTAATTTGAGCCAGAAAAGGTCTACTGAAAGAAGTACCAGAATAAATCTTTGGTCAATTTAATCTGAGCCAGCAGATGTCTTTAAATTTTTAACTGGGAGAAGTATTAGAATAAATCTTTGGTCGATTTAATCTGAGCCAGAGAAGGTCTACTGAAAGAAGTATCAAAATAAATCTTTGGTCGATATAATCTGAGCCAGCATATGTCTTTAAATTTTTAACTGGGAGAAGTATCAGAATAAATCTTTGGTCGATTTAATTTGAGCTAGAAAAGGTCTACTGAGAGAAGTATCAGAATAAATCTTTGGTTGATTTAATCTGAGCCAACAGAGGTCTTTAAATCTTTAACTGGGAGAAGTATCAGAATAAATCTTTGGTCGATTTAATCTGAGCCATAAAAGGTCTACTGAGAGAAGTATCAGAATAAATCTTTAGTCGATTTAATTTGAGCCAACAGATGTCTTTAAATTTTTAACTGGGAGAAGTATCAGAATAAATCTCTGGTCGATTTAATCTGAGCCAGAAAAGGTCTACTGAGAGAAGTATCAGAATAAATCTTTGGTTGATTTAATCTGAGCCATCAGAGGTCTTTAAATCTTTAACTGAGAGAAGTATCAGAATAAATCTTTGGTCGATTTAATCTGAGCCAGAAAAGGTCTACTGAGAGAAGTATCAGAATAAATCTTTGATTGATTTAATCAGAGCCAGCAAATGTTTGAAGGGAGTTTTCATCATGTAGATATTTGCCCTGTCTTGTTTCAGAGAATGACCTACAATCTGTTTTAAGGATTTGTTGATGATATCAGTTTGTCGATCGATTCTTCCTGAAAAGGTAAAGAGTTAACTGTATGCAATGTCATGATGTATGAAATGCATTGCGTAATTATGTTCTAAAAAAAATGAGATTGTGTTATATGCGTTTTGTATGCATATGCTATGATGAATGCAAAATGTTGTTGAAATGTATTTGTAAGCCTGTGTAGTATCTTTGTCTGGGAAAATAAATTCATGACTTTTGCTGGGGCTGAAGAGTATGTGTATCTTTAATCTTGCCTAGAATGCTTTTGCTGGGGATTCCTGCTTACTTGTTTGAGGAAACTCTGCAGGGAACATATTGATTTCTGTTTGAGGAGTAGAGTTTAAGAACCTTGGTCGTTCGTTGCTCTACTGAGGAGTTTTTTCATAATATCCTGACTGGGGATAAAAGAGATGGATAACCTTCCGACTCGTCTGGGGAAGATGTGGCTAACTGATATCTGGTATGATTCCAGTTTTGCAGCAAGTCTCTTGGGATAATGGCAACTTTAATAGGGAGAAGAATTTTGTTAGTGACTTGTAGTAGTCTAAGGAATATACTCGAGCTGGGGAATTTATAGGATGTTGGGGAAATAAACCCTGTTAGAAAATTCTGTTGAGGAAATAAACTCTCTTGGGGGAATTGAATTTTGCTAGAGAGAAGAAATCAGGGGTTTTACAATTTTCAAACTCAGCTAGGGAAGAGAATTTCCATGAAGCGCATTGATTGGAACTTTGTAGGGAAAATGAAGGGAATGTATCCTTTGAAGATTATTTTATGGGGATAATCTCATGGAAGTAACTCTGTGGGGATTTACGGACAGCTTGAGTGTCATCCCAACTTCTAGAATTTTGAGTAAATGCTTATTCTTGTTCTTATGTGTATATTTGTTAACAGTTAATCATGTTCATATGCATATGTTCATTTAATTTAGTCATTGGATGTTTTTGCAAACAAAATAGAAAAAACCAAGAATTTGAACTTTAAGATGTATTTGTATTGATAATTTGCCTATAAACATGCGATTTTATACAAAGAGACGGAAATCCTAGTAAGAGGAAGTCGTCATGAATTGAAAAGAGTACAAAGTGAAAACAAAATGTATATCCATGTGGAAGTGGTCTCATTGGGTTCCAAACTCTGCTATTGCCCTTATGTCTTCGAACATCTCGTCCCTTGCCATCAAAAGAAATTGATTGAACCATTTGAACTTTCGACTTTGGTAATAAAGCTTGCATGTAAGTGATCCAACGAGACATAGTCGTATGCTTTTAATCCCTAAGTTTTTCCTGGACCGTCCTTTCAGGTTTTTGGTCCACCAGGATACCCTTTTTTTGCCCAAGTCACCCTTTTTCAGGTTTCCGACTTGCCAGGTGTACAATCTTTTGTATATATCCATAATTTTTGCCTGAACCCTTTTGGTTCACCAGGATGACCTTATTTTTGCCTAGGTATGTCAACCTAGAGGGTCATTCTTATGCGAAATATTTTTGACTATGTCCGCGTTCACAGGGTGCGGGAAATCTTCACCATCCATAGTGGTCAGCATCATAGCACCGTACGAGAATACTTTCTTGCCAACAAATGGCCCTTCGTAGGTGGGAGTCCATTTTAACTTGGGATCACCTTGTGGTAGAATCATGCACTTTATTACCAAGTCACCAACCTGGTATACTCGATGCTTGATCTTCTTGTTGAATGCCTTGATCATACGTTTTTGATACATCTGACCATGATAGACAATCGTAAGCCTTTTCTCGTCAATCAGATTCAACTGATCTAACCTAGTCTGAATCCACTCGTCTTCGTTTAAGTCTACTTCTTTCATAATCCTTAGAGAAGGGATTTGGACTTCGACAAACAGGGCAGCTTCCATATTGTAGACTAGAGAGAATTGGGGTTGCCCCAGTTGATGTTCACGCTGAAGTACGATAGCCATGAAGGGAAAATGGTAACATCTCATGCTAGTCTTTATAGGTCACCACCATTTTTGCACAATCTTCTTTATGTTCTTGTTGGCGGCTTCCACTGTGCCATTCATCTTTGGTCTGTATGGAGAAGAGTTATGGTGTTTTATCTTGAACTGCATGCAGAGTTCAGTGATCATGGCATTATTGAGATTGGTACCATTGTCAGTGATGATCGTCTCAGGGATGCCATACCGACAGATGAGGTTATGCTTGATGAACCGGCCATGATGTTCTTGGTAACTGAGGCAAATGAATCCGTTTCAACCCACTTTGTAAAGTAGTCAATGGCGACAAGAATGAAGCGATGTCAATCAGAAGCAATAGGCTTGAGGTTAGCACAAGTTCTTTGTAAGGGATAAGATTTAGATGTTTTGTATCCCACTCTCCTTTAACTTGACTGATTACCAAATCTGAGTCTCCATATACACTTAAGAATTTGATTCTTAGGTTAATAGCAACTTTAAGACCCAAGATGCACGCTTCGCACTCAACCATGTTGTTGGTACATTCAAAGCAAATTTGGGTAGTTAAAGGCGTATGGAAATCTTCGTAGGAAATGATCATAACACCAATTCCATTACCCAGTGCGTTAGAAGCTCCATCAAAAACCATAGTCCATCGGGATCCCTGCTCAGGTTCTTCATACAGTCCAGGCGTTTCATAATCTGTAATCAACATGATATTCTCATATGGGAATTCAAAGTTTATAGATTGGTAGTCATCCACAGCTTGATGTGCCAAATGATCTTCCAGTACACTTCCTTTTATTTCTTTTTGTGTAGTTGAAACAACCGACTGAAAATCATCAAACAATGAAGTCGCTATCGAACGTCTTTTATCCCACATGAAGGGGAAGGTAAACATCGAGAAAACCTGAGAAGGGAGAAGTCACGGTCTTGCGACCGAGAGATCGGGTAAGGGAGTCTGTTACGCGAGGGGAAGGTATTAGCACCCCACACGCCCATAGTACTCTATGGTATCCACTCTTGTTATCTATCTAAGGGTGTGTTTAATCTATGCTTACTGTTTACTATACTACTGAAGGGAGAATTCATGTAAAAGAAAGGAGAAAATAATGTAGGGAAAATAAAATTATACTCGCTTGGGCCCAACCCCAATGCCTACGTATCCTTTTTGAGGAATCAGAGCTATCGTAGTTCATCTCACATGTGTTATTTGTTTTGTGTTTTTTTATGGACAATGTTAATTCCTCCTTCTGCCGCAGCTAGACCTTTGGAGACTTATGCATTGGCACAGAAGTAAATTAATCATGTCCTTACCTGAAAAGGGTTTTAGAGAAAAGGTGCTAGAGCGCATAAAATGTTTTGAATTGGTTTGTGTTTTATTACCTTGAAAAAGGGTTTAGGTATGATTAGAATGTTTTTGATTTGCTAAGAAAAGATTTTTAGTTTTAAACGCATATATGCAAAAAGGGGAAGAAAAGAGTCTAAATGAGACTAGCCTATTTCTAACCTAATGTTATCATACAATGTAGCTCTACGTCAAGGATGAAAGGGGAAATTTCTACCTAATGTTAGCATGCATGATTTACAACCTAAGGTCTAACTTGCATCCGAAGGGAGAAAGCACGTCCTAAGGGAACATGGCATGTACAAGGATAAAGCAATCAAGCTAATAAGCTCAAGAGAGCACACCTAGAGAGATCCTATCTAAGTTAGCATGCCAAAGAAAGTCTAATAAAACTATCCTATAGGGAACATGCAATGAGAGCGAAGTCGTGATCTCAATTTCTAAATTGAGTGACTCATCGATCAACAAGAAATAAAGGAAAGTAATAAAATCCTATAGGGAGCATGCACTGAGATCGAAGTCGTGATCTCAATTTCTAAATTGAGTGACTCATCGATCAACAAGAAATAAAGGAAAGTAATAAAATCCTATAGGGAGCATGCACTGAGAGAGAAGTCGTGATCTCAATTTCTAAATTGAGTGACTCATCGATCAACAAGAAGAAACAAACACAAGCATAACACGTATAGTAAATTAAGTGCGGAGTGCCTGGTACAGGTCTTTAAACAGTGACTTCGAGCGCACGCTCTTAATATCCTACTTCTCATGGTATCTAGAAAGCAATAAAGTGCGAAAATGAGGAATAAAATGAGGTTGCGATGATACCGAACAGAGAAAGTCCGTTGCCTCTTCAAAACCACGTGAGTGATGTGAAAACTCTACTAAAAGCTTCCTCGAATTCCCTTGATGGAGATTGTGCTCTTAGTTCGCTTCGAAACTTCTTGAAAATTTCCAACCAAGTCTCTCTTATTCAACAATACCACACAAAATTGGTGCTAAAGTCTACCAAAAGATCATGATAAAATTATCAACCAAAACTAATCATGAAATGAATACTAAAAACTCTAATTAAATTCTAAAGAGAACCCTAAAATCAATTAACATATTTCTACTATTTTTTTATTTCCTTTTTATCACTAACTTTATTAACAAAAATAGAATAAAAAGAAAATTAATGGGGAAAGAACTTAAAACTCTAAACAGAAGGGGTGTGGATTTGAGATTAGAAGGTATGCTACAGCAAATTTATGCTAAGCCCATCAACTATTTTTGTTCACCAACCCAGGAACTACCAAATATGCCAGCTGGGCCATATAACCCGGTCCATCACCAACCCGATTCTAATACATCATATTTTCTCCAAAAGTGCAACCCTAGCACCCTTCTTCTTCAGCCCACCGCGAGTATCAATATTGCCGCCTCACACTATCATAAAACATACGACCTCCACCTTATCTCTTATGCCTCCACCAGCAGCCGTCTTTGATTTCCACTATTCACCGCCGTCTTCACTCATACTTCTCCGACCTTCTCTGATTTCGTCTCAACCTTTTCGTCTACCCCTTCTCAATTCTACCTCATCACCTTCGGTTCACACATCTCCGCAATAATGGCTCCGACGATGTTTTAATTAAGACATCACAAGAACTAGCGGTGAAGTTTATTCTCATTCTTCTTCGACTTCACTATGATTCGCTGATATATATCCTCGATTATTCTTCTTCCTTTCTGCGATTCATTTTTTGAGTTGGCGGAGCTTTGAGCTAGGATGTTATTGTCGCGTTGATGTTGAATTCATGCGTGTTTTGTAGTGAGAAAAATTGAAGACACGAAGCTGTGAAGTGTTGAACAAATGTAGATTCTTGGTTTAAATCGAAGATGAAGATTGTTGCAGGAGAATTGGTGATACAGAGATGAAGGATGTGAGTGTTGCCGATGACGAAGATCGTGAATAATGATGATAGAAGAGTATTTATGTTGTGACACTGATGAAGAGCAATGTCAAAGAAGCGGTTCAAAAGCAGTCTTTTGTAGAAGAAGGTTGCAGATTGAAGACGCAGTTAAAGAGGCTTTGAAGATGATGATGAAAGGTGCAGATACGTGAAGATGATGAATCTTTGAAGTAGTTGATGGTTGGGATTTTTAGTGAGAAAAGGTTGAAGATAATTAGTGGTTGTTGATGAGAATGAAGATGGAGGTGGCGAAGGTGATGGAGTTTCTGCTTCAGAGAAGAGATGAAGAGTCGGTTATAGTGAAGGCTAATTGTTGAAGATGAAGATGATGAATAGAGGGATCTTCTGAGATTATGCAGAGAGTGAGGTTGAAAAAGGTAAGATCTCTAACTGATTTTTTGTTATTTTGTAGTCTGAATCGTGCCTCTCCTTATCTTTCTGTTATGATCTGCTTTTTCTTTTCTGTTGAGAAGTTGGTTGTAACTGAATTCTTTTTCTTGACAATTGAAACAATGAGTAACCGGTTGGAGGTTGCTTCGGAATCTGTTAGGAAATGAGCTGGTAAGTTAGTTTGTTTTGAAACAGTTATAAATTTGGTTTAGAAAATGGTTAGGGGTTATGAAACAGTTACGGGACAGTTAGGGAGTTATAGTTGGTTAGAAGTTTTGTTAGTGAAGTTTTACTATCAGTTTGTTAGGAGCTTGTTGGAAGTTAGAAGAGTGAGAGTTAGTTACAAGTTTGAAAATTCTGTTGGAGAGGCGGTTAAGGAATTCAACGAACAGTTTGCAGGGCTTTTTGGAATTGGTTGGAGTTGGTTATGACAGTTAGGAAAGAGGTTGGAAATTCTGTTTAGGTTTTGTTATAGATTGACAGTTGTAGAATTTGTTATAAGATTAGTTGAAATCTGTTTTAGATTTTGTTACAGGCTGTTAAAGGTTTGGGTTCGTTTTTGTTATAACAGTTAGTTTTCCCTGTTACAGGGGTTTGTTAGTGAGACAATTAATTTCGGTTAAGAGTTTTTTTGGGATGCTTGAAAGTCAGTTGGAGGTTGGAAAACGAATTCTGATGTTTTCTGTTATGGAGAAAAAAGTTAGTTAGAGGGCTGCAGTCAGTTATAGATGAGATGGCTTTTTGTTACATGTTGGCCATTAGGAAATTATGTTTGGGAAATTGGTTAGGGGTTTAGAAGTTGTGGCCTTTGGACTGATTTTATGGTTTTTTCTGTGATTAGTATGCATGGATGCTTTTCTGGTTTTTTGAGATTATTTGATGGATTGTTAGTTAATTATTTACTTTGGATTTTATGAGCTGGCCCGTTTTGTGTTGCGGTTAACTTATTTTTATTCTGTTTGTTTCAAAATGACGGGGCTGATTTGGTTTTGGATCACCTGTTCTGAATTTGTTTTGTAGGGGCTTTTTGGTAATCTCATATTTGGTCCCCTGAATTCTGATTAATTATTTTCCCACTTTGGTTAATTGTCTTGCGTTGATTCACTGCAGGGCTGCAGTTTTGACATTGCAATCCGACTATCCATATTGTGCTTATCAAGCAAATGGATTTCTGAAATTGCTACTCTTGGAGAATCCATATCAATACTCCTTAAGCCCTCCACTAAACCCGAACATGTGTCTCAATGCAAGAAAGATTAATTCTCGATTCAACATCAGAAGAAGATATTATCCTATGAGCAAAGCCTTCATGGTAGCCTTCTCCATATAACTAGCTTCGAGACCTGGTATCCATACATCGTGGTGGGAATTCAGGTTCTTTATACACTGAAGGCATATGAGCAACACCAGTAATATCTAACCCTGAATTTAACTCGCCAGAAGTATCTCTACTGCAGCCTGGGCTTGTTGACAGCTGAGAAGCAATGTTGCCATATTTTGAACAACATTTATTCTAAACGTAATTTATCCTTTGTTTGTAATGAGATGAATTTTGATCCATGGTCATGAGCTGCTTCTTTTTTGAAACCTTATTCGAATTGATTTTAAACGGTTTTACATTGGTAGATTTCAGACATATTTTCTGAATTGTTTTTTCTTAGAAAAATTCAGTGTAATTGAAATAATGCATTTGTTTGGTGTATTTCAAATTGGGTCATTTTGGATTTGAAAAATGGACAAGGTTCAAGGCTTAGTAAAATGATGGATAAAATGTTTTTAATCTATGTGATTGTATGGAATGTTGAACCTTGGAATTTTATGCTTGAACTCGGACAAATGAGTATTGGTACTTGATGGCGAAATGATACTTGCATTTGAAAAGTACCGTAAACTTGAACCTATGAATGAATAAAAATTTTGAATTCGGTTTGAGTGAACTTTGAACTTGATTGTAACTTGATTTGCAAGTTAAGGCAACTTTCATTTTTAATACCAATATAAACTCTAACCGAATTTGAATCATCTTCAATTCAATGAAAACCCCTAATTCAACTTTTTCATCCATGTTAACTTGAGTTGTAAGCAACACACTAATGCCTTGATCAACACTTCCTCTTTTGTAGCATGAACCCAAAACCTTGTAAACTCAATCTTCAAACATTTGATTTGGAAAAATTCTTTTCCACTTGATGATTTTAACACAAAACAATACCTTTGTAGCATCCTTGGATGAAGATGAATGAAACTTGAATCATAGCGGAAAATCTTTAAGATAACCCTATCCATGATCTTTATACCGATGAATGTTAACAATCTTAAACCATATAAAAGAAACCCTAGCTTCAAGATCCTTGTTCTCATGCCAAATTTACTGATTAATGATGCACGAAGTGTTAAATGATCTAATGGAGGGTATGCAGATGAAATGAGAATGGAATGCGTAAGCCAAATGATTCAATAAAAGGGTAGGACAAGTTTGGGGCATTACAACTACCCCTATTTAATCGTCTTAAACCTGAAAGTACGATTGGCGCGTGCCTTTTGGAAGTTTTAGGTTGAAGATGATTAAATACCAATGCCAAAAATTTGTTCTGAGAGGGTGCAAATGTTTATTATTATTTTTTATATCTGTTGGGGAAAGAATTTTTTGTTTTCTAGTGAAGAGACGGAGATTGGAAGGTGACACGACGAGTGTTTATAACTTGACACGACGAGTGCCGGAAGCTGACACGACGAGTGTTTATAAATGTGACACGACGATTGTTTAGAACTTGACACGACGAGTGTCGGAAGCTGACACGACGAGTGTTTAGAAAGGTGAAAGGACGAGTGTTTAGAACTTGACGCGACGAGTGTTGGTAGATAGCAAGATGTCAATGCAAGGACATGGGAGACTTGTAACGTGGCGTGATGCCAATACAAGGAAGAGATCGTACTTGTAACGTAGCAAAATGCCAATACAAGGAAGGATATTGGACTTGTAACGTAGCACGATGCAAATACAAGGGAGAGATCTGACTTGTAACATAGCAGGATGCCAATACAAGGAAGGAAGTCGAACTTGTAATGTAGCATGATGCCAATACAAGGAAGGGATCTAACTTGTAACGTAGCACGATGCCAATACAAGGGAGAGATTGGACTTGTAACGTAGCACGATGCCAATACAAGTAAGGGATCTGAATTGTAACATAGCATGATGCCAATACAAGGAAAGTATAACACATACGAGTGTTTGAATTGATATGGACGAGTATAAAAAGAAGATACAGACGAGTATCAAGGAAAGGTTAAACAAGGACGCGTGTTTGAATCGATACGGGCGAGTATCGAAAGAAGATACAGACGAGTATCAAGAAAGGTTAAACACGGACGAGCGTTTGAATCAATACAGACGAGTATCGAAAGAAGATACAGACGAGTATCAAGAAAGGTTAAACACAGACGAGTGTTTGAACCAATACGGACGAGTATTGAAAGAAGATACAGACGAGTATCAAAAGGTTAAACATGGACGAGTGTTTGAATCAATACAGACAAGTATTGAAAGAAGATACAGACAAGTATCAAAAGGTTAAACACAGACGAGTGTTTGAATCAATACGGATGAGTATTGAAAGAAGATACAAACGAGTATCAAAAGGTTAAAAACGGACGAGTGTTTGAATCAATACTATGATATGGTGGGAGAATTGACTTGAGGTTTTGCGTTTTATCGCGAATGTCGCGGTTAGCAAGAGTCGCCACTGACTTTTCTTTTATCCAAAAGGAAAGGTAAAAAAGCACAGGAAAGACCTTTGAGATGTTTTTTTGAGTTCGGGGGGTAGATTATGAAAAGGGAAGGTGCTAGCACCCTTTTCATCCATGGTTTTCCATGGGCTCTTAGTTACTTGCTTTGTTTTGTTTGAAATGGTGTTTGGTGTGGTTTTGAAAGTATTTTGAAAAAGAGGCCATCGTTTAGGCAATCTTTGTAATGATTCTCGTTCGTAAGAATGTATACAAAGATGTTTGTCTTTTGAAAATGTTTTCAATGTTTTGTAAGATGTTTTTGAAATATGTGTGTGTTTGTTTTTGAAAATAGCAAGGATTTTTGTTTGAAATGGAGCAAGTAACTTAGAAGCTATCTACCTACTCAAATATCTTTCTTGTGCATTTTTATTCCTTTGATATTGTTGACTTACCATTGATTTGGTAGATAACCCTATCTTTGGATGTAAACGGGACGGGTGTGGGTCATCGTATAACCATGATAGCAATGTTGCCAAGTATCTTAGCATTTTTGAGGGACCAAGATCATTTTGTTTAGGAAACCTTTGAATAACGTCATCGAGGGACTATGATCTTATACTTGTTTTGTTTTACCAAGATACTTTGCATGCGTAACATGGCCATTTTATTTTAGGCAACCAAGTGGGAGAAACCCTAAGGGTGCTTGTGTGCAAAGGTGTGTCATTTTCATGCTTTTATCTTGCATTTAGGGTTTTTCTATTTATTTTGTTTTTTGTTCTTGTCATGCAAACCCTAATTACTAATCATGGCACAAAAGCGATAAATTGCGTAAATGTAAACATACTAAGCTATTACAACAATTATTATGGGAGGGGGGATACAAGTTTAAATGGGGATTTTACACAAATATAAACCTAAATATATTATTACAACCAAATCGAATATGCGCGAATTTAAATAAATAATAAGACAAATATTTAAAATGCAATGCAATGTTTATGTAAAAAATGTTTTATGTTTTTGTATGAGAAAAATAATTAATTCAAACCCTAGAAAAAATAACATTATTTTTGGAGGGGTTTAAAACCCTAGTTTTTTCAATTAAAAGAAAATAATATTCTATATTTACTAACTTGTATATATTTTTATAAAAAATAATAAATAATATTATGTTTAAATATTAAAAATTAAATATGTATAAAAAATAAGTATTTATGAGTATAAATAGTATAATAAAAATATTAAGTATTTTTAAATATATTTACAAGTTATTTAAGAAAATAAAATCTATTTATCAAAATAAACTAATTTTTATGTAAAGAAATAATAATAAAAAAATAAAATAAAATAGAAAAAAATAAGCAAATTATTTTTAGGATTTTTTTTATTATTCAGAAAAAATAATCAAAAGCAATAAATATAAAAATATGAAAAAATATGAAAAATATAAAAATCAGCCAGGGGGTGTAATAGTAAGTCGGGGTGGGTGGGTTTAGTGAAAACAAAAAGGCCAAAGCACAAAAAGCCCAGAACATCATCGTCCCTGTCCTTCGTCCGTCCTTGCGCGCGCTTCCATGTTCAAATTTGTAACTTGCTTATGCTTGCATAAAAACAAAAACTCATAACATGAAAAATGTGGCATTTGAGCTCACGATTCTAACCATATAAATTATGCAACCTAACTCTTAAAGATCAAAGAGAATTTTTGAATCCCTAATTCGTGACCTAACTTTTTTAGAGTTTTCAATCTTCAAATTCTCTCAGCACAAGTAATATAAATGAAAAGTAAAAATATGTACAACTTCGTTATGATAAGGACTACATTTTTTCTTCACAAATCGTGGCTTGAAGTTGCCTATTCAGAGAGATAGAGTTTGAAAAAAATACCACCTTCAGCTGGATTCGAGTAGGATAATATAGGGACTTTAATGGAGGCCTGATGACTGTTTGAGCTTCCTTGAACTTCCCTCAAGCTATTCCAATGCTTATTTTGCTTTGAGGATGGCTGGAACTCTCTGACCAAGTCCAACTGCAAGCTTCCAAAGTGAAAATGACAAATGCTGAAACAGGGGTTACAGAACCAGGGTGATGGCTTGGATTGATTAGTTATCAAGTGTATGAGATGTTTGCACTGTTTAAACACAAAACGCACGAGCCAAATGAGAGTTGGTTGTGCTTTTGCAGAAATTCCGTGTTTTGGGCAGTTTTGAGTGTTTTTGAGTTTTAGAGTGTTTTAAGTTCAATCTAAGCGTGCTATGCCTTGTAACAAGTTTGTATATTTGTATAGAAGTGATCCAAAGTCAGCCTTTACTAGCTGTGCAAGCTTTGGACCTTTTTGCAACTTTTCTTGCATTTGAAGTAAAGTGAAGTGACTATACTTGCCATGCTTGTACTTGCTTTCTTTAGGGATGATAAGAGTTTGTACAATTTTCTTGAGAGCTGTAGAGTTTGTATGCATCAAGGGGACAGGTTCAATGCTCAAGATTGACAAAGTTGCAAAAGTTCCTCTTTATGAAAATGGCAATATGAACTTTTTGCCCAAAATGGAAATGCATCTTGTGTAAAGCTTCAAAAGCAAAGATAAAAGATTTAGCTTCTGAGTATGAATTTAATTATGGAGTGTTTAGAAAGCTTAGGACCTGTAAAGCAAGATATAACCAGCATAGATTTGATTTTCAACTTGATGCTATGTGAAAATGGCTTGATCAAAAGTGAGAAAATGCCAACTTCCCTTCTTCGATTCTCCCTACTCAAAAATGATCTTGGAGAGTTCTTGGACATTTTGGAAAGATTTCAATGTTCTCTATCATCCATCTTTGAAATGCAATTTGAGATACCTCTTGGAACTAGGTGAAAAATGTCCATGAAGTTGGGTCCAAAACCTGCCTAAATTAGAGCAAAATTTCACTAAGTTATTTAGTTCATGGCCATATATTCACAAATTCATAACTTGATATCCAAGTACATTTAGGGAAAATTTTGTGAATAAAAGTTGTATATTTCATGTAGGACTACAACTTTCATGTCGGGAACTTTTCTTGAATCAAAATGCATCATGGTGAAAAAGTTGTGAAAAGTTAGGAAAAAATAAGAAAATTTTTTATACTTAGAAAAATTCTAAGTTATGAAAATTTTCAAATTAAAACCCTAATTTTCAAATTTGGTTTTCTTGGTGAACAAGTTTCACATTTTGACATATCTTGATGAATTATGACCCTTGGCACTTGATTTTGATCAAAAAGTCAAAGTTTGACTTTTCAGTGTACAGTTGACTTTTGATCAGTTGACTGCAAAATTCATCTGTCAATCCAATGAACTTGAGATCTTTTGAACCATGCAATTAGGTCAAGATGATGCCATTGAAACCTTGAAATCATGCTTGAACTCAATTGGTCATTGGTTAGGTTAAAAATCAGAAATTTCCCTTTCTCAGTCAAAACCCTAATTTTGACCATTTTGCCCTTTTGATGATTTAATCAAATTTCTTGAGGAGTTGTGATCCAAACTTGATAAAATGATACATATGAGTCTAAAATGTTTTTGTGGATCAAAAATTATGAAGTTTGACTGTAAATTGGCCATGGTTGACTTTCCCCCCAATATAGTTGATTTTTAGGTCAACTATCCAATTGACTGATCAAAAATGTGGTTCAAGGCTTGAAACTTATCATGAGAAATCTTAGGGATCAAAAATGATGTATGAAAGTCACATGAAGCATTGGTGATCCAAAAACCCTTGTGCAAACTCAAACCCTAATTTTGTGCAAGATGAGATGTTTTGAGCTGACCAAACCCTAATCTTGTCTTGAGTTAAAGAAGTCTTGTGAGAAAAAACTTGATAAATGAGAGAGAAAATTTTAGGGTACAACAGCTGCCCCTGTTCAATCTTCTTGAACCTGAAGAGTTAGATTGGCGAGTTTTGTCATTCGTGACTCGAAGGTAAAAGATGATTGGACACTAGAGTGCCCATAAATTTGCACTCGACAAAGTGTAGTTGAGGGAATGGGCTTAAAGATGCCATTTGGAGAGGTGATAGAATCTTGTTAGAGATGGGCTTGTAGATGCCATCCAAGAATGTTTTCTGAATTGTAAGTTGTAAGTCAAAATAATAAGTATCAAAATGGTATCCGCGTCTGGAACGTATCTGAGCTGTATCTTGAACTTGTAATCTGAATGAGAAATAGAATAACATTCGTGTATGGAGTGTATCCGTACTGTATCAAGAGTGTGAAAACTGAATGAGTATCATAAAGGCTTCTGTGTCTGGAGCGCATTTGTACTGTATCTGAAAATTGAATCTGAATAAGTATCAGAATGGCATCCGTATCTGGAGCGTATCTGAACAGTATATTTAAAGTTGAGGTCTAAGTGAGAAATAGAATGGCTTCCGTGTCTGGAGCGTATCTAAACTGTATCTGAAAGCTGAATCTGAATGAGTAACAAAATGACTTCTGTGTTTGGAGTGTATCTGAACTGTATCTGAAAGCTGAATCTGAATGAGTAATAGAATGACTTCCGTGTCTGAGTGTATCTGAATTGTATCTGATTGCATATTGTTTAACGATAGCTGTTAATCTTATCCTGAAAAGGGTAAAATGTTAGCTGAAACACAAAGTTATGTTGCATGAAATGTATGATGTAATATATGTGTTTTATCAATGTTTATGATATGTGGATGTAATGTATGCGCATGTAAGCTGATTTTGCTGTATTGCTGAGGAAATGTGAATTCTTCATGTCTTGAAGTTGGAGTAATGGCAAAAATTCCATTGCGAGAGTAATGCCATGTACTGCATGAGGAATCTGCTTAGGGAATCCAGAGAACTTTGATGACTTCTACTGGGGAATTAATAATGATAATCTTCATTCTGTTGGGGAGCAATGAAAACTATGTGGGGAAAAAGCTTATTCCTGTTCGGAAAAAGTTCAGGAGTTTCGGTCGTCTGTCACTCTACTGGGGAATTATCCTAGGTTGGGGAGAAACAGAAGTTAACTGTTATCCGGTTGATTTTTCAGACTTCAAGACAACTTGTTGGGGAATTTGAAGAAACTGGATGGTTTCCACTATGGATTAATAGTTTGAAGTTTTAGCTCCGCTGGGGATCTTAATGATGTACTGTAGGGATTGTGTTGTACCCCAAAATTTTCCCTCCCATATTTCTCAAAGAAATTGCAAGAAGAATCTCCAAGTTGCTCAAGATGGCTCAAGAGTTGGACAGTCAAATCATCTCCTAAGGCAGTCAATTCAAAAGTAGGGTTTTGTGTTGCATAAAGGTCCTTACATACAAATGACCTCAAGTGCTCCCAAATTCCTTAATATGTTCTCAAGATTATCCATGTCAAATTTCAAGCCTTGCAGAGAAAGTTTGATCAGTCAATTGCTCAAGAGGCCCAAAAATCGACTGTGCTAGGGCAAAAGTCAACTGTGACCCAAATACAGTCAAACCTCAAGATTTTTTGTCAAAATTCTCATTTTGAAGGATAATTCATCATTTTATCAAGGGTTGATCATGATTCATCAAGGATTGCTCAAAATTCATCAAGATTCAAAAGTTGCTAAATTAGGGTTTTGTAGGAAAAGTCAACTCAACTTTGACCAAGCATAACTTTCTCATACTTTATGAGAAATGACACATCCAAAGCTCATTTTGAATAGGATTCAATTTCCTACAATCCATCTTCACACCCCAAGATCAAGAAATGCACTCACAAAAAGTTACAAATTTGGACATTATATGTAATTTTTGAAAGTCAACAAAAACACCTTTTTCTCCAAAGCTTATAACTTGATCATGGAATACCAAAATTAGATGAGACCAAAATGGTTGGTTATAGGACATCTCAAGGTTTCTAAAAAGTACCAGAACACTTCCAAAAGTTCAAAATTGAAGGAGTTATGCATTGTTGAAGTTGGGCATTTTTCCAAAATTGCCAAAAGTCAACTATCCCCAAAACTTCAAATTTTGACAAATGGGCCCACTTTTTTCCACTTGATTTGATATTATCACACTACACACGTGTCCTATCTTCAGCCTTGTGTCCAATTATTAATTTTTCTACTTTATTTGATTTTTATTGATTTCATTCATTTTAAATCAATTTAAATCTAAATAAAATCCAAATCTTAATCACTTGGTATCTTTTTGATCATTATAGGTCTTAATTACCATGATGTACACAATCAAACTCGAATCAAGCCATGTTGTGAACAAAATATTGGTTTTTGACATTTTTGGAAGCTTTGTTAATGGTGAATCATATCAAATCTTGAATCATCAATACACAAGGATTCCAAGCCCAAGACTTGACCTAATACAATGCTTGATACATATAAAACATAAGGCACACGAATACATGACCTGGAGGCTGCACAAACTGCAATACAAAACTTGGAAAAAACTAAAAAAAGCTTGGAACTGAAATCTTGGTTAGAGACGTTTTCAAGACCAAAACTCCACGCTACTCAATTGCCAGACATCCATTGAAGCTATTGCAATCAGAATCAAGCCCTCTCCCTCCCTAAATCGCACTGTAAGTCTCCTTGAACATACCCCTGTACACGAAAACATAACCTCTTATTCTTGCATCTTTTTGCCAAAATCTTGACACTATCATGTTTATCGTTCCATTTAGAACATTTTTGCATTATTTGATTTTGTTTTTGTAGCCTGTACAGCCATACCCGAAACTAGGGTTTCGTTTTCTTGTTTTTAGGCGTTTCCGTTTCAGGTAAAATCAGCACTATCAATGGTCGTGGTTGTGTTCAGGGAGGAGAGACGAGCATGGTGATGGTCTTAGTTTGCATTTATATGGCCTACATTTCGTTTTAGGATGAAGCCATGGATTTGGCTGCGGATGAAATCCGCAGGTAAATAACCAGGCTTTTCGTTGAAGAAGACGACTACGTGCCTTCCCTTGATTGGCTGGTTTTGAATCTTGGCGCGTGTTTTTTTATTTCCAGGCATAATGGCTTATTTTCTATATAAATATTGTTGCCTATCCATTAACAAAAAAGATGTAGTGGTTGAGTTGCTAAGGGAAGCGTGTCAAAGTCCAATGGGACCTGGGTTCGAATCCCAGGTCCCCCATATATTTGTTGCATTTTATTTACAGGAGATCCAGTACAAAGCCAATAGCGTAGCACACCATACGCCTTCAGATCTCCAGATGCTAGATGGCCTTCAGGCCAAATCTGATGGTCCATGTGGAAGGCCTATCATACGCTCCAGTCAACTTGGCGTAGGGAACTGCAAAAGTCAGCCCAGGCCAGCGCCTGTTGGACCTTGAACATGCTGATTCCACCTCCAGATTTGGGCCCAAACCCCCCAATGGGTTATTTCTTTTCTCTTTATATTTTCTTTTTATTTATTTGTTTTACTTAATTATTATTTTTATTGTTTAATTAACCAAATTAAATATTTTCCTCATAAAATCAGAAAACAAAAAAAATATTATTTATTTATTAAAATTAAATTCATCATTTTATTTTTGTAAATAAATTAATTTAATTGATTTAGTTTTAATTAGGAAATAACATTAACAATTTTGCAATAATTAAAAATTAATGTAGAAAATTAGGTTTTTACTAACTTTTAATTAATTTATTTTATTTCTTTAAATACTCAAAATCCAAAAATACTTTTATTAATTAATTAATTTAATTGTTGATTTTAATTTAATTTCCTTTAATCCAAAAAATAACAAAAAATGCTTTCTTTCAAAGAAGGGTCAAAACCCTAAAAAATACGCCGTTTTAATTTCTCGCACGCGTACCATTTTGATTCCAATATTGTAATTGTTTCCCGGTATGTAATAATTTTAATAGGACTTTCATTTATTTATCGCTTTATTTTATTTTCCGCAATTTAAATTTCAAGGGTTGTTTTTGGCGATGTAAATACCCGACGCCTTGTAATAGTTTAGATTTAATTTCCGCAATTTAAATTCCGCAACTGTTGTACCCCAAAATTTGCCCTCCCATATTTCTCAAGACATGTCAAGAATGATCTTCAAGTTTCTCAAGATAACTCAAGAGTTGGACAGTCAAATCACCTCCTAAGACAGTCAATTCAAAATTAGGGTTTTGTGTTGCATCAAGGTCCTTGCATCCAAATGACCTCAAGTGCTCCCCAATGTCCTAATATGTTCTTAAGTTCATCCATGTAAAATTTCAAGCCTTACAGAGGAAGTTTGGTCAGTCAATTGCTCAAGAGGCCCAAAAATCGACTGTGCTAGGGTAAAAGTCAACTGTGTCCCAAATACAGTCAAACTTCAAGATTTTTTGTCAACATTCTCATTTTGAAGTATAATTCATCATTTGATCAAGTGTTGATCATGATTCATCAAGGATTGCTCAAGATTCATCAAGATTCAAAAGTTGCTAAATTAGGGTTTTATAGGAAAAGTCAACTCAACTTTGACCAAGCATAACTTTCTCATACTTTATGAGAAATGACCCATCCAAAGCTCATTTTGAATAGTATGAAATTTCCTACAATCAATCTTCACACCCCAAGGTCAAGAAATGCTCTCACAAAAAGTTACAAATTTGGACATTATAGGTCATTTTTGAAAGTCAACAAAAACACCTTTTTTTCCAAAGCTTATAACTTGAGCATGGAATATCAAAATTAGATAAGACCAAAAGGTTGGTTAGAGGACATCTCAAGGTTTCTAAAAAGTCCAAGAACACCTCCAAAAGTTCAAAATTGAAGAAGTTATGCATTGTTGAAGTTGGGCATTTTTCCAAAATTGCCAAAAGTCAACTATCCTCAAAACTCCAATTTTTGACAAAAGGGCCCGCTTTCTTCCACTTGATATGGTCTTGTCATGCCACACACGTGTCCCATATTTAATTTCACGGCCATTCATTTATTTTTCTATTTTATTTAATTTTTATTGATTTAATTCATTTTAAATCAATATTAAATCAAATAAAATCTAAAAATTGATGTAATGAGATTCTTGTGGTCATTGCAGCTCTCAATTATCACGATTCATCAAATCAAATTCGTATCAAGCCTTTTCATGCATAAAAAATCAGATTTGGCATATTTTTGGAAACTTGATAATGGTGATCAAAATCAAATCTCCAATATTCAATTCCTATAGATTCAAGCCCAAGTGATTAACCTAATTCATTCCTTTATGTACACACAAGCATTAGAGACCAAGAACACGCTGAAAGCACTGCAGAAACGGCCATACAAAGTTCGGAAAAAGTGTGAAAAAGTGTGAGATCAAAATCAATATTAGAGCTCGATTCAAACAAAAAGCTGGACACTGATCTCTTGCTGGCAATCCCCTGAAGCGATACCAATCAAAACCAAGCCTTCTCATTTCCTAAAACTCGCTGTAAGTGTCCACGAACCAAGCTCTGAACATGAAATCCAAGTCTCTAATTCTTGCATCCTTTCATTAAAATCTTTGCATATTTGTGTTTGTTGTTTGATTTAGAACATTTTGGCAATATTCAATTTTATTTTCAGAGCATGTATCATGATACCCGAATCTAGGGTTTTCTTGTGTTGTTTTTAGGCATTCTTGGCACAAGTACAATCAAGGCAAACCATGGCCATATTCGTGCTCAGGGAAGAGAGACGATCACATTGGTACCCTTAGCTCGCGTTTACATGGCCTGGGAAAGATTTTTGAGACATCCCATGAATCTTCCCGCGGATAAAAATTCGCAGGTAAATAACCAGGGATTTGTTGAAAAAGATGATAACGTGTCCCTGCGCCATTGGTCCATTCAAATGTGTTTAGCGCGTTTTTTAATTCCAGCATAGTTAATTGTTTTTCACATATTATATTTACTTCTTATTCCAATAACAAATATGCAACATAGTTGAGTTGGTGAGAGAGGCGTGGCAAAACCCCTTGGGACCTGGGTTCGAATCCCAGGTCCCCCAAAACTTTGTTACAATTTTGTTTCAGGTTATTCCATGTGACTCAGCAAGCATGGATTATCATATGCCTCTAGATCTCAAATGCCAAGTGGCCCACAAGACAAATCCAATGATCCAGATTGAAGGTTCACCATGAACCCTGGTCAACATACGCCTATGGAATCACAAAGGTCAAACTAGGCTGGACGAAAATGGGCCTGGAAATTGCAAGTCACACCTCCAAAATTGGGCCCAAACCCCCTGAGTTTGCTCTTCTTTTTATTTTCTTTCATTATTTTCCTATTTTATTTATTGTTTTATTATTATTATTTTAATTAATTACTAACCCATTAATTTTTCTCATAAAATCAGAAAATCTAAAAAATAATATTTTTATTAATTTCATTATTTTATTTTTTGTAAATAAACAATCATCAATTTATTTAGTTTTTAATTAGGTATAATTTTTAACAATTTTTTGCAATAAATTAAAATTAACTAGAACATTAGGTTTTAACATTTTTAATCATTTTATTTTATTTCCTTAATTATAAAAAACTCAAAAATATTTTCATTTAATTAATTAATTGAGTAACTTAGATACAATCTCCATTTTAATTCAAGATAACAAAAAATATGCTTTATTTAATAAAAAGGGTCAAAACTCTAAAAATGCTCCGATTTAATTTTCTCGCACGTGTATTATTTTTTATCCAATATTGTAACTGCTTCGGGAATGTAATAGTTTTTAAATTAGGACTTTATTTATTTATCGCTTTTATTTACTTTCCGCAATTTAAGTTTAAAGGGTTTGTTTTTGGCGATGTAAATACCCGACGCCTTGTAATAGCTTAGATTCAATTTCCCGCAATTTAATTTCCGCACAATATTAACTGTTAGATGTTTGATGACTAGGAAATACATGACAAGATCAATCTTTAACTTAAAATCAACATAGCTCACCATTAACATGTACAGATAAAAATTAACCGAAATGACACACTTGCACATGCCACTCTTAGGGTACACCTCACTTGGGTGCCTCGAACGTGGTCATTGAGTATAGGAAGTTTTAGAGGCCTCCCTCTTGTCCAAAGATCATAAGTTGCCTCGAAACGGTTGCCTCGGAAAAAATGATCTAAGACATTAGGGTTACCGCTAAGGCGTCCTAACATTGCTTTAGTGACCACACGTCCCTTAATCGAATTGACCCGAAAACTCCAACGACGGTGCTACCTACTCCTCAATAGTGGGATAACATTGTCTAAAGGACATTTGTACAGATTAATTCCTTTTTCGAGTAGGTAGATGGTTCTGAAGTACTTGCTCCTTTTAAAACGAAACAAAACTTTTCGCACTTACACAACTTCCAAACAAAAAAACTTCTTCAAACCCACAAACACAAAGAAAAGCAAACTTTTGAAAACACAATGAGCAAGTACCTAAGAGCTCGTGGATAACCACGGATAGAAAGGGTGCTAACACCTTCCCTTTCTATAATCTACCTCCCGAACCCGAGAAACATCTCAAAAAGGAATTTTTCTGTGCTTTTGTCCTTTCCTTGTTGGATAAAATAAAAGACGGTGGCGACTCTTGCTTACCGCGACATTTTGCAAAAACAAACGCAAAATGCGAACCAACATTCCAAAACAGTCAGTTCTCATTCCCATCGATCACAGAACTGGCGACTCTGCTGGGGAATCTATAAGTGAGGTGTACCTTAGGATTAGATCATTGTGTTTTCAATTGTATGCTTTATATGATTTATCTTTGTAGGCTTGTATCGGAGTTCTATAGATCCTAACTCGAATCTGGGGATACCCTTTAGGTAAGTAGCAATAAACTGTGAGGGAACTGTCCGGCGTAGACCGACACGGTTGAAGCAGTAACTACGTTGGTGTGACACTTTAGTCTGTACCGATATCCCTTGTGTTGGAACGAGGAGAATATGGGTCTTCTAAGGGGTCATTAAGCACCAACTGACCTTAGAACCTTAAATTGACAAACTTGGCCATAGAACAGTAGCAGTATGCTACACTCATTGAGACTAAACTCTCGCGATGATTCTGGCCGCAAGAAAAGGTTGCTAAATTGGAATTATGACCGATTGAGGGTAGTCAGTGATATTGAGATCCTCTAGAACCCGGTTACTATTTTTAGGACAGGTTTTAACCAACTGAACTGAAAGAGGGTAGTACCTAAGCTCCATGCCAGCCTGAAATCTAAGGGCTCTCAGTGTGACTTGTGTGCCTTTACCATATTTGCCTTTTGTGGATATTTGTGGTGTGCCTTTATCATGACATCATGACATCATAACATTGCATACATCTTGCATAAGGACTAACCTATTTCAAAGACAAGAGGGTTTCATCTTTGCTCTGTTTTGTAGGTCATCATGATGCCCATGCGTAAGAATACTATCCGGATCAACTTTGTCCAAGTACCTACCCTGCTTAAAGATTTGGTTGTCAGGATGCCATACACTACTTCCTTCATCAGAAGGCATGGTTCTCTTCTCAGTTTGGTCACATCCAAATTGGACGAACAAATGATGAGTGTCCTGGTCCAGTTCTATGATCCGCTGTACCATTGCTTCACTTTTCAAGACTATCAGCTGGTTCCTACCCTAGAAGAGTTTTCTGAGCTACTCGGTATCTCTGTTCTGGAACAAACCCCGTTTACTGGTTGGGAGAAGACTCTTAAGCCTGAAGAAATTGCTGCAGCCCTTCATTTGACCAAAGAGGAGGTAATGGCTAATTGGGAAACTAGAAGTGGAGCTAAGGGTTTTCTGACTAAGTTCTTGGTTGGCAAGGCTAACTACTTCTGGGATAGCCTAGACTTTAAGGCATTTAAGGACATTTTGGCTCTTCTAATATATGGTCTAGTATTGTTTCCGAATCCTGACACTTTTGTTGACGTGAATGCTATAAATATCTTCATCTCTCAGAACCCGGTACCCACTCTCTTGGGTGACATCCTTCATCAGCTCTATGCTCGTACTGCCCGAAAGCGGGGGACCTTGATGTGTTGTGCTCCTTTATTGTCGAGGTGGTTTATTTCGCACCTCCCCAAGTTAGTGCTAAAGAACAAAGAAGGAATGGACTGGGATTATAGGGTAATGTCTCTTTCTAATAATGAATGCCATTATCTGGACACTCAAAGGTATGGATGAGGTGACTGTCATTAATCGCTGTGGAGAGTATCCAAATGTTCCATTGCTAGGAACCCATGGAGGAATTTCTTACAACCCATGCTTGGCTCTCCTTCAGTTTGGAAGAGCCAGAAGAGAAGGGCCTCATGAGATGTTGATGCATCATATCATCTTTGATTTTCAGGGAGATAGTGACGAGCTACGTCGTAGATTCATACAGGCTTGAGACAGAGTTCACCAATCAGATCCACATGAGCTGGGCCCAAAGACTTCTCTGCCAATGGAGCCATATCTTAGATGGGTCCGCATCCGTGCCCAGAAGCTAGGCATGCCATATGAAGTTGTCTGGCCTGTCACTCTTGAAGTTGCTAATGAAGAAGGGGTTCTTCCAACCATTCTCCACCCTTATATGCCCACTGACATTGGGGCACTAAAGAGGTCTTGGATGCAATTAAGGGATGAACGGGATTCTTACCGAGAGAAGTTCAACGAGCAGGAGCAGAAGATCCATAAGCTGACTAGGCAACTGGAGAACGAGCGGATCCTGAATGATTATGTCCGCACTGAGAAGAAGAGACCATGGGAGAATTGATGGACCTTTGATGATTTCCTTTACAGTTTTTATTTACCTTTCAGTATTTCCATTCTTGTAATGTCTAAAGGGCAATTTGATGAACAATTTAAATTTTGAAGTTTAAATCTAATAAAGTGTGTTTCTTTTCTTGTTAAAAATTTGAATCCCGATTGTCTTTGAAATCATAAATCATACGCATTTCATCCCATGCACTTCATAAACAGGTACCCTTTACAGGTCTCTTATCTTCTTTGCTGTTTATTTCAGCGATCATCATGTCTATTAAACCTTCAACTGAGCAAGCCATCAAGGCCCTCCAGGCCCAGAATGCCTAATTTCAAGAGTTGTTCATGAATCTAGCCAAGGGTCAGCAGGACCTGAAGACCTTGATTCTGAAGGAGAAAAAGAAGAAGAATAAGAGGACCATCATGTTCAACACTGGACGCAGGTTTGGGAACGGGCTACAGAATGAGGTTGATCTGACCACCTCATTTGGAGGGAAAGATAGTCCACAAGAAATGAGGGCCCCTAGCCCTGTGGTCTCCGACAACGAGACGGACTACGATGAAGAACAGTATCCTCCTACTAAGGATAAGTACAAACAACTGGAAGACCGTTTGAGCGCTATGGAAATTCAGAAGGTGCCCGTTCTGAACTTCGGAGATCTAGGTCTATCATCTAGGGTGGTGATTCCCCATAAATTCAAGGCACCAGCCTTTTCCAAGTATGACGGAGTTTCCTGTCCGAAGCTGCACCTCCGGTCATATGTGAGGAAGATCCAGCCTTACACTGCTGATAAGAACTTATGGATCCATTTCTTTCGAGACAGTCTCTCAGGGACTCAGCTTGAGTGGTTCTATCAGTTAGACGGATCCAGTATCCGCAACTGGGAAGATTTGGCTACTGCATTCTATAGGCAGTATCAGTACAACTCCGACCTCGCTCCTACGCGTACCCAACTCCAGGGTATGTCAATAGGAACGGGTGAAGGATTTAAAGAGTATGCTCAGAAGTGGAGAGACCTTGCCGGAAGGGTGCAACCACCTTTGACTGATTGTGAGCTTGTTGACATGTTTCTGGGGACCCTGTCTGGTCCATTCTTTAACCATCTGATTTGAAGCTCTTCATCTGGGTTTACAGATCTTATTTTGACTGGTGAGAGGATTGAAGCTGATATTAAGGCTGGGAAGATACAGAAGGGTGCCTCATCGAGCACCAAGAAGAAGCCGTTTAAGAAAGAGTCCAGTGTTGTCTACAGTGCAAGAAGACAAAATTGACCTGAACACCGCCAAGTTTTCAATGCGGTTGTTATTTCAAAACCTGCTGGTGCTCCTCAGTACAACAATCAACAAAAGGACGAGAGACCTAAGAGGAAATTCACTCGTCTTAGCATGACCTTATCTCAGATTCTGTCACAGTTGCTGAAGACTAACCTGGTGACTATAAGGGAACCCCCAAAGAATGCAAATACAACGTCACCAAGGTATAACCCTAATGCCCGCTGCTCTTATCACTCCGATAGCCCGGGGCATAATACAGATGATTGTTGGGAATTAAAGAACAAGATACAAGACTTAATTGATGCAAAGGAGATTGAGTTCGAGGCGCACGAGAGGCCTAATGTTGTGACTGCTCCCATGCCCAAACATGGAGTAAATGCTGTAGAGGAAGACTTGTTTGTAGTTTCTGTGGATGATATTGTTACCCCTCTGATGACTGTCAAGAAGAACCTATTGCTAGCCGGTTTATTTCCGGGCTGTGGCGAAGGTTGCCATATGTGTTATGTTTTACCTACTGGTTGCCCATTTCTGAAGTCAGGTATCCAAAACCTGATGGATAATAAGGAGATCCTGTTTGAGAAGATTGTTGTTCCTTCCATTCATTCTGAAGAAGTTGCCATTATTACCATTTTCGACAATTCTTCCAAGGCTCCCTCGAGGAAGCCTGTTAGAATTACATCTGTTCTGAAGATCACACCTATAATCCTCACTGTTCCGGGGCCCATCCCCTACACCTCTGACAAAGCTGTCCCTTGGCACTATGGGGCAGATGTTTATGTTCTAGGAGTTAAGCAAGAGTTGGATGTTGATACCGGCGTCAGCAACATTACTGGACCTGCTAAAGTCACCCGCAGCGATAGACTTTTCTCACCTGATATTATTCCACCAACTGTCCGAAGACCTATCGTTATTACACCTGCAAGTGTACCTACTACCATTCCCGATCAAGTTCCTATTCTTACCCCTGTCGCCGAGTCATCTGACGCTCGTGGAAAAGGGATCACCACTGATGTGCCTGCCCCAACGGAGGCACCGAAGACAATTACTGTTGAAGCTTCCAAACAGGAGATGGAAGAGATTCTGAAGATTATTAAGAAGAGTGATTACAACGTAGTTGAGCAACTGGCCCATCCAAGATTTCTATGTTGTCACTATTGCTGTGCTCAGAGGCCCATGCCAAGGCCCTGATTACCTTCCTGAAGACTGCCCACGTGCCACAAGAGACATCAGCTGATCAGTTTACAGATTGTGTGGCTAATTTGACTGCTGATAATGGGTTGGGTTTCTCCGACGCTGATTTGACTGCCAAAGGGAAAAATCATAACGATGCCCTGCATGTCTCCATTGAATGCAGGGGAACTACTCTTGCACATGTATTGGTTGATACTGGTTCCTCATTGAACGTCTTGCCCAAGAAAGCTCTAGACCGGTTGGATTGCGAAGGGTTGGAGCTAAAACCAAGTAATATCGTTGTCAGGGCCTTTGATGGGTCTAAAAGGATGGTGCATGGAGAGGTTGATATCCTGATCAAGGTTGGTTCTCAGGTATTCAACTCTACGTTCTATGTGATGGACATTCGGCCATCTTACTCTTGTTTGCTGGGTCGTCCATGGATCCATACAGCTGGGGTCGTAACCTCAACGCTCCACCAGAAGCTGAAGTACCCGGTCAAAGGGAAGATTATGACAGTACAAGGGGAGGAAGAGTACATGGTCAACCACCTCCACTCGTTCCGATATGTAGAAATGGATGGGGAGTTCACTGAAACCCCATTTCAGCACTTTGAAGAGGTTCCCCAGACACTAGCATCAGCTGAGACTGTGGTTGAAGATTCTCCTATGAAGATGGCTTCCTTAAAAGATGCCCAGGCTGTTATTGAGAGGGGTGAGTGTGCAAATTGGGGCCGGCTTCCTGATTTTACACAAAAGACTAATAAGTTTGGTTTGGGTTTCACTGCAGAAGCTCAAAGGGTTGTTCGAAGTGCAAGAATCGGAAGACCTCCCGTGTTCACCAGTAACTCGGGAGTGAATGCCATTGAAGATGATGTAGAAGAGTCTGAATTCGACAGCTGGATCTATCCTACTACCAACGGTGGACCAAGCAACTGGGCAGCAAAGGATTTCATCCCTATTACTTTTGTTACCCAGTAATGAAACTTTTGTTTTGAATTTGTAATAGACAATGTTTTAAACTTTACGACCCGGTGTCTTACCCGGGGCACTGTGGCTTCATTTGTGAGGGCTTTATGTGTGTCATTTTCATATATCATTAATAAAAGCATTGGACGTTTTTTGCATTTCAAATTTTGCGCTCTTTGTTTTTCTTTATTATATATTGCAAATCAGCTATTTTACACACACTCACATATACAGGTCCACATCCACTCTGGATCTTACTGGTAACGACCCTGCTACTGCCAGTTATGACTTTGAAAATCCGATCAACTTAGCCGGAGATGAAGGTGAAGATGATTGCGAAGTGCCTGGTGAACTTGCAAGACTGCTACTCCAGGAAGAGAGGTCCATTCAGCCACATGAAGAGCCAGTGGAAACAGTGAATCTGGGTACTGAGGCAGACAAAAAGGAAGTCAAGATCGGTGCAAGTCTGGAGCTTAGTATGAAACATCGGTTGATTCAGATGTTGCATGACTATGTTGAGATCTTTGCCTGGTCTTACGAAGATATGCCTGGGTTGGATATTGACATTGTGGTTCATCGCCTGCCTACCAAGGAAGACTGTCCCCCAGTAAAACAGAAGGTTCTCCGTATGCGCCCAGAGATGTCCGAGAAAATCAAGGCTGGGGTTATGAAACAATTCGACGTCGGTTTTCCAGCAGTTACTTCTTACCCTCAGTGGGTTGCCAATGTGGTTCCAGTGCCGAAAAAAGATGGTAAGGTCCGAATGTGTGTTGACTACAGGGATCTGAACAGGGCCAGTCCCAAGGATGACTTCCCTCAACCTCATATTGACGTTCTAGTTGACAACACCGCTCATCACAAGGTCTTCTCCTTCATGGATGGTTTCTCCGGTTATAATCAGATAAAAATGGCTCCCGAGAACATGGAGAAAACCACCTTTGTTACTCAGTGGGGTACCTTTTGCTACAAGGTTATGCCTTTTGGGTTGAAAAATGCTAGGGCAACATATCAGCGTGCCATGGTTGCTTTGTTTCATGACATGATCCATCATGAGATTGAAGTATATGTCAACGATATGATTGCAAGATCCCAGACTGAGGAAGAACACCTTGACCATCTACAGAAGCTTTTTGACAGGTTGAAGTTGTACAAGCTAAGGTTGAACCCGAACAAGTGCACCTTCGGGGTGAGGTCTGGTAAGCTACTGGGTTTCGTCGTGAGCGAAAAAGGTATTCAAGTGGACCCTGCCAAGGTGAAAGCTATACAAGAGATGCCAGCTCCCAAAACAGAGAAAGAGGTCAGAGGCTTTCTGGGATGTCTGAATTACATCGCCCGATTCATCTCTCACCTAACTGCTACTTGTGAGCTAATCTTCAAGCTACTGAAGAAAGATCAAGTGGTACGTTGGAATGATGAATGCCAAGCCGCTTTCGAAAGAATCAAAGAGTATCTACAAGAGCCACCCATCCTGATGCCACTAGTTGAAGGGAGACCTTTGATCTTATACTTGACAGTGCTCGATAACTCAATGGGGTGTGTGCTGGGTCAGCATGACGAGTCTGGCCGAAAAGAGCATGCTATTTATTACCTTAGCAAAAAGTTTACCGACTGTGAGACCCGATACTCACTGCTCGAGAAAACTTGCTGCGCTTTGGCATGGGCTGCTCGCCGGCTGAGACAGTATATGCTGACTCACACTACTCTGTTGATATCAAAGATGGATCCAATCAAGTATATCTTCGAGAAGCCTGCCTTGTCCGGAAAAATAGCAAGATGGCAGATGATTTTGACTGAGTATGACATCCAATATACAACCCAAAAAGCTACCAAGGGAAGTGTATTGGCAGACCATTTGGCACATCAGGCAGTTGATGATTACCAGTCTATGAACTTTGAATTCCCGGACGAGAATATCATGTTGATAACTGATTGTGAGACACCTGGACCGGATGAAGGACCTGAGGAAGGATCCCGATGGTCTATGTACTTTGATGTAGCTTCGAACGCTTTAGGTAATGGCATCGGCACCGTGATCATATCTCCCAAAGGCTCTCATACTCCATTCACCGCCTAACTATGTTTCAACTGCACCAACAATATGGCAGAGTATGAGGCATGCATCATGGGTCTTCGAGCTGCAATTGACCTAAGGATTAAGTTTCTAAGTGTCTTCGGAGATTCCACTCTCGTGATCAGTCAGATCAAAGGCGAGTGGGATACGAAACACCCAAATCTTATTCCTTACAAGGAGTATGTGTTGACATTGCTTCCCCATTTTGAGGAGGTAACCTTTGAACACTTCCCTAGAGAGGAGAATCAGTTGGCGGATGCGTTGGCTACAATGTCTTCTATGTTCAAAATCAATTGGGACAATGAGGCTCCCCGGATCATTATTGAAAGCTTGGATGAACCTATACATTGTTGTGATCTTGAGACTGAAGAGGTAACCAAAAAGCCCTGGTTTCACGAAGTAAAAAGGTACCTCGAAGCTCAAGAATACCCCGAGGGTGCATCTGTTAATGACAAGAAGTTTCTGAGGAGGTTTGCGGCAAAGTTCTTCATCAGCAACAGTATTCTTTACAAGCGTAACCATGATTCAACCTTGCTGCGTTGTATGGATAAAACTGAAGCAGGAAGGATCATGGCAGATTTACATGAAGGTACCTTCGGAACCCATTCCAGTGGACATACCATGGCAAAGAAAATCCTCCGGGCAGGATATTACTGGTCCACAATGGAAGCCGACTGTTATCAGCATTCTCGAACATGTCACCAGTGCCAGGTCTATGCTGATAAAGTGTACATACCTCCAATCCCTCTGAATGTTTTGACAGCGCCTTGGCCTTTTGCAATGTGGGGCATTGATATGATCGGCGAGATCAGACCTACGGCGTCCAACAGGCATCGTTTCATCCTGGTAGCTATTGATTACTTTACGAAGTGGGTTGGAGCAGCTTCCTTTGCTACCATAACCAAGAACGTCGTGGCACGGTTCATTCGGCACAATCTGATATGTCAATACGGTGTACCAGAGAGGATCATTACGAACAATGGTACCAATCTCAACAACAAGATGATCATTGAGCTCTGCGAGCAATTCAAGATACAACATCACAACTCTTCTCCTTACCGGCCGAAGATGAATGGGGCTGTAGAAGCGGCTAATAAGAACATTAAGAAGATCGTGCAGAAGATGAAAGTGACTTACAAAGACTGGCACGAGATGTTACCATTTGCTCTTCATGGGTACCGCACCTCAACACGGACGTCAACCGAGGCAACACCCTATTCCTTGGTTTATGGCATGGAAGCATTCTTGCCTATTGAAGTTCAGATACCCTCTCTTTGGATCATGAAGGATGCAGGTTTAAGCGAAGACGACTGGATTCAGACCCAGCTTGATCAGCTGAACCTAATCGACGAAAAAAGACTTACTGCTATTTGTCAT
Organism: Vicia faba; assembly: GCA_948472305.1. Taxonomy (NCBI): domain Eukaryota; kingdom Viridiplantae; phylum Streptophyta; class Magnoliopsida; order Fabales; family Fabaceae; genus Vicia; species Vicia faba. The sequence continues at coordinate 768,408,791 of OX451739.1, read as the reverse complement.
GGTCAGACGTATCAAAAACGAATGATCAAGGCATTTAACAAGAAAGTCAGACGACAAGAGTATCAAGTTGGGGACCTGGTAATCAAGCGCATTATTCTACCTCAAGGCGATCCCAGGGGCAAATGGACCCCTACTTACGAAGGGTCATTTGTGGTTAAGAACATTTTCTCAAGAGGAGCTATGATTCTAACCACCATGGATGGTGACGACCTTCCTCACCCCGTCAATGCGGACATAGTGAAAAGATACTACACATAATCAAAGACCCGCTAGGTTGACTGGCCTAGGAAAAAATAAGGGCTTCCCGGTGAACCAAAAGGGTTCGGGCAAAAATAAGGGATGAAAATGGAAAAATCTGTACACCCGGCAAGTCGAAAACCTGAAAAGGCGGCTTGGGCAAAAATGGGTATCCCGGTGGACTGAAAACCCGAAAGGGAGGTCCAGGCAAAAGTTAGGGATCAAAGCGTAACACTATGTCTCATTGGATCACCTCTCATCCAGACTTCGACATCGACTATCAAGCTCGGACGACACTAATCAATTAGATTCATCTTCAACTAAGCAGCAAAGTGATGAGACGCTTGAAGATATAAAGGCAATAGCAAAGATGGAACCCAGTGAGATTGTTCATATAGCTGTTTTGTTTCCTTTTCACAAATTGTATAAATTCTATTTGTTCGGCGGTGTTCTCTTACTAGGACGTCAGCCTCTTGTACAAAAAACGCCTATTTTCAGGCAAACTTCAAAATCAATACAAATTCATTTTCAGACAAATTTCAAACTGTTTTTCCTTTATCTGTTTTGTTTTGCAAAGAACGTCCAATGTTCATTTTTGATATATATGCATTTGACATTAATTGCTGCTCATAAATATTTACATGCGAAACAAAGGACGAATTACTGGTAATATCAGAAACAGGGGCACAAGAAATGTCCAAGCTATGTCGTTGCTTTGTCCACCAGGTACCAAGGTAGATGCAACTGAAGAATATGGCTAAGATACCGTCACTCCCCGCAGAGTAAAACAAAAATGGTAGCTCTCCCAGCGGAGACTTACAACTACGGGCGAATCAGCAATGCATTCCCCAAGCAGAGTTAGTATACCATCAGCCCTAAAAAGGTTTGGTATCCCCAGAAGGTCTTAATATTCTTCAACGGAGTATAAAGATATTCCCCAGCAAGCATAAGAGTATCCCCGGAAAAATACAAGATACCCCAGTGGAGCCACTTCCCCAGCGCAGTCTAAAGAAGTTTTCCCAACAGAGTTGAACCATCTTCCCCGGTAGATTCTGGAAGCTTATCCCCTGTAGAGCGCAAATAAATCTCCCCATCAAAATTCAGAGGGTTATCCCCATAAGAGTCTAACTGGGTTATCCTCAGCAAGTTGCAACTGAAAGATCATCCCCAGAGAAGTTCTTTCTTTCCCCGAGCAGGAATTCAATCCTCAACAGATTCTATATCACCAGCAACGGTAATCCATCCCCAGCGAAGTTCATCATTGAAATCCCCAGCAGAGTGTATCAGCGGAATCCCCAACGGAGTTTATCGTTAAAATCCTCAACAAAGCATCTTTTCCCCACAGAGAAATTCCCCTAAGAGTAATCTCTTCATCAATTTATTCCCCCAACGGAGTTCCTTTCTCCTGCAGGTTTATTCTCCCAAATCATCTTCGTTCACCATCCCCAGCGGAAACGAAGAATTCAACCCTATTCTCCAGCAGCTCCGGGATTCATTTTCCCCAGCTAAAACATTACATGTCCATACATCATGATGCATGCATATACGCATCATACCATACAATCTCATTTATTTTAAGAACATCATTGCCTGATACATATCATGCATTACATACAGCTAACCTTTACCTTTCAGGAAAGATACAATCAAAATTCAAGTTATGAAGCCCGGGTACGACCGGATAGTATCTTGATTTCTACAGCATGTTGAGAAGCCCGGACTATGACCGAATAACAATATCAGACTACCGCGAAGCCTGGATTACGACTAGATAGTGATATCTCTCAAAAGCAAGCTATGAAGCCAGGAGAACGATCGGATAATAGTTTATTCCCCAGTGAGCCGTGAAGCCCGGATTACGACCGGATAGCAGCTCAGTAAGCACCATGAAGCCTGGATTCGACCAGATAGTGGTATATCATAAACACAAGCCGTGAAACTCGGATCACGACCAGATAATAACTCAGCAAGTTATTGTGAAGCCTGGATTACGACCAGATAGCAACCAAGAGTACTACGAAGCCTGGGTTTCGACCAGATAGTGGTATGATACATCATGAAGCCTGGATTGCGACCAGATAGAGTTAAGGGACATTGTGAAGCTTGGATTGCAACCAAATAGCAGTTTACCCAGCCAGTTGCTATGAAGCCCGGATTCGACCGGATACTAGTAAACTCAACAGTAAAAGAAAAGCCCAGATGCGACCGGATAACCATTTGATTTGTTCTGAAGCCTGGATTTCGACCAGATAAGAAGTAAGGTATTGTGAAGATTGGATTCAACCAGATAATGGTATAACACATCGTGAAGCCTGGATCACGACCAGATAGCGGTATAAGACACTATGAAGCTTAGATTCCGACCAAATAGCAGTTTACATGAACTGTTACTAAGAAGCCCGAAGTCAACCGGATATTAGTGTGCCCTAAATTCAAGTTGAAGCCCGAATGCGACCGGATAACCACTTGATTTGTTCTGAAGCCTGGATTTCGACCAGATAAGAAGTGAGAAATTGCAAAGCCTGGATTACGACCGAATAGCAAGTTTAATCTCATCTCCCCAGTAAGTCACTGTAAAGCCTGGATTGTGACCAGATAGCAGTCGGTCTTATCACAATGAAGCCTGGGTCACGACCAGATAGTAGTTCACTCTCACCTCTTCAACAGAGATGATTCCTCAATAGAATAACGGACAACCGAAGCTCCTAAAATTCGACAGAGATGATTCCCTAATAGAATAACAGACGACCGAAGCTCCTAAAGTTCTCTTTCTCCTAAGACAAAGAACAACATTCCCTGGCGGAATCTCCCTCAACAACAGGTATACAAGCTCTCGCTAAGGAATCTCTTACGCGATCGACACTCCTTCGGATGGCATCGTTAAACCCATCTCCCATCACCAATCTCCAAATGGAATCTGTAAGCCCATTCCCAACATCACAAGGCTGATACAACTTCATGCGAGTGCAAATTTCTAGGCACTCTAGTGTTCAATCATCTTTCACCTTCGGATCACGAAAGGCTCGAACACCAATCTATATCCTCAAGTTTAAGAAGATTAAACAGGGGCAACTGTTGTACCCCAAAATTTGCCCTCCCATATTTCTCAAGACATGTCAAGAATGATCTTCAAGTTGCTCAAGATAACTCAAGAGTTGGACGGTCAAATCACCTCCTAAGGTAGTTGTGATACGGTGGGAGAACTGACTTGAGTTTTGCGTTTGTATTCGCACTTGTTCGGTTTAGCAAGAGTCGCCACCGACTTTTTATTTTATCCTAAAGGAAAGGTTAAAAAGCACAGGAAAAACCTTTTGAGATGTTTCGTGGGTTCGGGGGGGTAGATTATGAAAAGGGAAGGTATTAGCACCATTTTCATCCATGGTTATCCATGGGATCTTAGTTACTTGGTTTTTAGATCACTTGCCTTGATTTTTGATTGCTTGAAATTGTGGTGTATGTGTGTGTTTTGAAAATGTTTTTGAAATAGACGCCTTTGTTTCGGCAACCAATGTAATTGACTCGTGTTTGAGTGTTTTACAAAAGTGTGTATCTTTTCGAAAAGATGTTTCAAATGTTTTTGAGAGTTTGTTTTGAAAGTGTGTATGAAGTGTGGTTTTTGAAAAGGAGGCAAGTATTTTTGCAAGTTGATCTCAAGTAACTAAGAGTTTTGTCTACCCCTATTGTACTCAAAGGTTTTCTCTATGTTTTCAACCCATTTTTAACAATTTTGTTCCACCATTGAATTTGGTGGACAATCTTGCGTTTAGGAAGTGATTGGGACGGGCGCGGGTCATCGTATGGACCATGAATGCAATGGTGCCAAGTGTCTTTGGCAATTTGCTTGAAGGGACTTGATCATTTTGATAGGCGACTTTCGAAAGCGTCATCGAGGGACTTATGATCATTTGAATTTGTTTTGCCAAAGAAACTCGACGTGCAAGCATGGCCCATTTTGGAAGATAACATGTGTGATTACCCTAGGGGTGAAAGTGTGATTGTGTATTGATTTCATGCATTTTTCTTTGTATTAGGTTATCTAGCGTTCGATTTTATGTACATACAAACCCTAGGTCTAACCATGGTATAATTCGAAAGCGGTAAATTGCAGGAATTTTAAAGTCTACGCTATTACAAATAGTATCCGGGAGTGGGGGTACAAATTCACAAAGGGGGATGAGACTTAAATAATTACAACCAAATCGAATCGCGATCAAATTTAAATGTATCGAATATACAAAAATAAGCAAATGTATAATGTAAAATGTATTGTGTAAGTGTAGGTGTATGAGAATTATTTACAAGTCGAGGAATGTGAATTTAATGAGAATATTAAATATCGTTTATTTATCAAATATTATTATCCGCTTTTGATTTAAATTTGTATTTTTATATTTTTGTTTAATATGTGCAAAGTAAGAAAATTTAAGTAAAAGAAAGGAAAATGTTTTTTAATTCTATTTTTTTTAGATATTAAAAATAATACATTTAATTAATTATGTACAAATCGAAAGTTCTAATTTTAAGGAGAAAAATATTAACTTTAAAGGAAAAACTATGTAATTATGTATTTATGTACAAAAAAGCATTTTAAGAAAAGAAATGTTTTAAGATTTAAAAAATGTTTTAAATTAGAAAAAATGAACGCTTTGGTATATTTTTATAAAATCTTAATTTATATATATATAAAAGTATTATTAAGTAAAGTGTATATATATATATATAAAAGAGAAAAAAAAAGTATTAGAACAATGTTTTTTTTTTAGTAAAAAGAGGAATGGGCCTTTGAAAGTTTATCTTGGCCCAAACTTGATCAAAACAGAAACAAGGGGGGGGGGGGGGTGCCAGTGGGAAACTCGTTTTGGGCTTAGGCGTTTGAAGCGGGTTAGGCCCAACACTTCAACATTTCCTTTAGGGTTTGAGAATTGTTTCAGAAAGGGAAATGCCTAGGGTTTGAGGGAAACAAAGGCGTCGTTCGTTCATCCTTTTCGCTTCGTCCTCGCCTTAGCTACTGAGCCCTCTTCCGCCTAGGGCCAACCAGCGCAGCTTCCACCTCTTCTCCCTCCAGCGATTGCTCCAGCGGTGTTGTACAAGGTAGCAAATCCTTAATCGTTCGCGTTAGGGTTTCAGTTTATATCTCGTATGTTTTATTTTTTGCTTACTCATTCGGATTAAATGTTGTTGTTTCTGTGAAAGGAGAAAGGGGATGGGTTTATACCTTTAGCCTTGGAGGTGGAGACGAGGTGGACCGGAGGCGCGTGGAGGGTCAGACGACGAGGTGATGATGCTGGGTGCTAGCTTGCTTGGATTCCTGGTTTGTGTATTCTTTGGCCCTTTTGAGAGTTGGTTTGATGATGATATTTGAAAACCCTTATATGATATATTTTTCTCTTCTTCTCCGTTCGCCTCGTATGCCTGCTTCTGTGCTTCTTTATCTCCTTCTTCTGGTTGCCTTGAGTTTCTTTGATGCCTCTTTATTTGCCTATGAAGAGATTTTTCTGAGGCTTTGTAGCCTTACCCTGTATTGCCTTGAAATGCTTCTTTTTTGTTTGATTGTCTTGGTACCTTCTGTTGCTATGCTTGTCTTTGATGGTTTTTCGCCCAGTGATGAACCCTAGGTTCTGAGGGCTTTGAGTTGTTTGCTTGAACGCGTAAGTTTCTGTCAATTTGGAGCTCCTACTGTGAGCTTCAGGCTTCAGGCTTGATGACTGGTATAGGTTATGGCTATTTGTATGCTTGGAGACTGGTTAGGCTTCTGTTGGATAAGTTTGACAGGTTTAGCTTATGTTTCTTGGCAAAGGTTTCAGGTTTGTGGCCTGGAATGCAAGTTAGTGGCTTGACAGGGTTTCACAGGTTTTAGGCTTATGAGGTCTTGATAGGGATTCACAGGTTTTAGGCTTAAATGCTGATGCAGGTTTTTTTTGAGGGTTCAGGTTTTTGGCTTGACAGGGTTAAGGTTTGAAACAGGTTGAAGGTTTATGTGTGAACTTACAGGTTTTTTTGTTGACAGTGGTTTACTGGTTTATGCTTCAGGCAGGTTGAGGGCTTGGAGCTGGAGGCTGTAAGTTGTTTTATGGTTTGATGCTTTCAGGCTTCAGGCTTGATGACTGGTGCAGTTTTGTGTTTTTGTTGCAACAGTTTAAGGTTTAGGTGTTGATGCAGGTTTGGGACTTGGTAGTTCTATATTTTTATTTTGTGATATTCCCCCCTCTACTGTTCTATTGCCGCTTGTTTTATATTTTTGTCTCTCAAGCCTAAGCCTGCAAACCTGTACTTCTTTTCTCCCTTTTCTCTCTCTCTCTCTGATTTAAGCATTTTAATATTGCTTATAATCTGTTTTCTGAAAAAGCATCCAGGCTGGAAAGTGATGAAAAATGACATTGCTTGCATTGTTGGTTTTTTAACCTGCATACTTTGTGACAGTTTTCCATATTTTGGACAGTTGTGCACCTTTTGGCAGCTTTTTGAATGTTTTGAATTTGGGAACTTTGTAGTTCAGTTTGAACTTTCATAGTGATACATGCTGTTTGTTTTGAACTATGTAGTTGGTTGGCCAATTTTGAATTTGTGCATTTTTCAACTTTGCATTTCATGTTTAGCAAGCAATATTCATCCCTCTTTGTGAACCGGGAGAAATCCCGTGATTTGCAAAGAGGGTAAAACTGATTCCGGCCGTTTGCTTTTAATGATGAACTTTTTATCTGTCTGTCTCTTTAAATATTTTTCTGCTTCTGACTTTTCTTCTTTCTTATTCTTTGCAGATAGAATCCAATGAGGCAGAGGGATCAAAGGATGGAAGATGAAGAATTGAAGACTTAGAAAAATATTAGGATAGTTTTACTTAAATTTAAATAAATGTAATATTATTATTGTAAACATTTTGTAAACAAAAACAATTATACAAGTAATTTAAAGATAAATAAAAAATCCTTTTATTTGATTAATTCTTTTTATTCTTTTCAATTGTTCATTTTATTATTTATAATTCTTTAAATTATAATAATTGAAAATAAATTCCAATCATTTAAACTCAGAATAATAAACAATTAAATAAACAAAATGGTTTTGGCATCAATTAATTAATAAGCCTGGCGCTTCACAAATCCAAATCAATGCACAGTCAGTCACAACAACTCCCCAGACGTATTTTCCTTTTACTGATTTTAAACCAACATTGCAAATCCAATCCAAATGCATCTTTTCACTGATTAATTCAAACAATGTGAATTCAATCCAAATGCCTCAGCCCATATCTCGGAATAACTTGAAAAGCACTGTGGGGATTTAACTCTTTCTGAGAATGCGCGCATAAAAACCCTAATTCTGATCAAATGCCAAAGAAACGTTCGCCTGATCATAGTTGAGCCAAAATCGACCAAAACCCTAAACAAACTGTTTGAATTGTCCTAGAGCCGTGAGAACCAATGAAAACCCTAATTTTGTCTGGCTGACGAGAAAAGTCTGTTTGACCGATTCTTGAGCCAGTTTGAAAAATCAGGAAACGCCTGAAGCTGTGATTTCTTGAGGAAAAATGCAAGGGAAAATTTTGGGGTACAACAGTAGTCAATTCAAAATTAGGGTTTTGTGTTGCATCAAGGTCCTTGCATCCAAATGACCTCAAGTGCTCCCTAATGTCCTAATATGTTCTTAAGTTCATCCATGTCAAATTTCAAGCCTTGCAGAGGAAGTTTGGTCAGTCAATTGCTCAAGAGGCCCAAAAATCGACTGTGCTAGGGTAACAGTCAATGGTGTCCCAAATACAGTCAAACTTCAACTGTGCTCTCACAAAAAAGTTACAAATTTGGACATTATAGGTCATTTTTGAAAGTCAACAAAAACACCTTTTTTTCCAAAGCTTATAACTTGAGCATGGAATATCAAAATGAGATAAGACCAAAAAGGTTGGTTAGAGGACATCTCAAGGTTTCTAAAAAGTCCAAGAACACCTCCAAAAGTTCAAAATTGAAGAAGTTATGCATTGTTGAAGTTGGGCATTTTTCCAAAATTGCCAAAAGTCAACTATCCTCAAAACTCCAATTTTTGACAAAAGGGCCCACTTTCTTCCACTTGATATGGTCTTGTCATGCCACACACGTATCCCATCTTTAATTTCATGGCCATTCATTTTTTTCTATTTTATTTAATTTTTATTGACTTAATTCATTTTAAATCAATATTAAATCAAATAAAATCTAAAAATTGATGTAATGAGATTCTTGTGGTCATTACAGCTCTCAATTATCATGATTCATCAAATCAAATTCGTATCAAGCCTTTTCATGCATAAAAAATCAGATTTGGCATTTTTTGGAAACTTGATAATGGTGATCAAAATCAAATCTCCAATATTTAATTCCTATGGATTCAAGCCCAAGTGATTAACCTAATTCATTCCTTTATGTACACACAAGCATTAGAGACCAAGAACACGCTGAAAGCACTACAGAAACAACCATACAAAGTTTGGAAAAAGTGTGAAAAAGTGTGAGATCAAAATCAATATTAGAGCTAGATTCAAACAAAATGCTGGACACTGATCTCTTGCTGGCAATCCCATGAAGCGATACTGTGATCGGTGGATTTAGAACTGACTGTTTAACGCTGGTTTCGTGAAATGTCGCGGTAAGCAAGAGTCGCCACCGTCTTTTATGTTCTCCAACATGGAAAGGACAAAAGCACAGCAAAATTCCTTATGAGATAGTTTCTCGGTTCGGGAGGTAGATTTATAGAAAGGGAAGGTGTTAGCACCCTTTCTATCCATGGTTATCCATTGGCTCTTAGATACTTTCTCATTGTGTTTTCAAAAGTGTTTGCTTTTTAATTGTGAGTGGGTTTTGAAAAAGTTTCGTTTAAAGATTTCAGAATGACTCTTGTATCAGTCCTCAAGAGTGTTTGAAAAATTGTTTTGAAAGCTTTTTGAAAGTGTCGGTGTGAAAAGAGTTTTGATTTGTTTTTGAATAGAGCAAGTATCTATGAGTCATCTACCTACCCTAAGGAATTAGGCTGTCTAAATGTCCTTAAGGTAGTGCCATCCCACCATTGAGAGATAGGTAGCACCACCGTTGGAGGTGTTCGGGTCAATTCGTATGTAGGGACAGTGTGATCACTAGAGCAACAGTAGGACACCTTAGAAGCTACCCTTATGCCATTGATCATGGACATAAGGACTTACTAAAACGTCCTATACTCGACGACCACGTTTCGAAGGTAAGGCAACAGGTGAGGCGTACCCTAAGAGTGGTGTGTGAATTTGTGTGTTATTTTCATGTTAAGCATTTATCTTTTGATCATGGCATGGTGAGCTACGCATTGTTTTTAATTAGTCATTCATTCTTTCATGCAATTAGAATTTAAAAGTGCAGAAATTTAAATGCGGAAAGTAAAGTCCTACACTATTACAAGGCGCGGGTCTATACATCGCCAAATTACAAAGACCCGTTTTTAATAAAAATGCAGAAAGTAAAAAAACCTAATTACTATTACATGGCTTGAGCAGTTACATAATATTCTCAAGAAAATAAAATAACGTGCGAAAATAATAAAAATAGAACGTTCGAGGGCGTTGGACCCTTTTGAAATTAAATTGAATTAAAAGTTAATTAATTATTTAATAAAAGGAAAGAAATGTTTTTTATGTTTTTGGTATTTAATGAAATAAGAAAAGAATTTAAAATTAGAAGGAAACCCTAGTTCTAAATATTTTTAATTATTAAAGAAAAGGTTAAAGTTTAAAACCTAATTTATGCTAATTAATTATTTACATATTTATTTACAAAGATATTTAATAATAATAATAATAATAATGAGAGAAAAGTACTTATTGAAAAAAAGATAAAAAGGTTAAAAAACCCTAATTCTACTTATTTTATTTATTAAAAAAAATTAAAGTTTTAAAACCTAATTTACTAAATTAATTATTAACATTTGTTTACAAAATAAATTAATAGTGAATTAAATATTAATTAAACATATTTTAGTTTCTGACTTTTTTTTATTATGAAAATTATTTTTGGGTGAATTAAATAAAACAATTAAAAAAAACAACTTAAAACAAAAAGAAAAGGAAAGGAAATTAAAAAATAAGATGCAAACATTGGGGGGTGTCTGGCCCTTTTTGGAGGTTAATTGAGAAATTTAGGCCCACTGTATCAAAGCCTTTTTTGACTTTCCAGGATCACATGCTTGATGGTTGACCCAGGTGTATGATGGTCTTCACGTTCTGGCCTTTGGATTGATCATTCAGGCCATCTGGCAAGCCCACGCGCTAGGACGTATGGTGGGACGTTGAGAGCATACTGCACATGAATACGCTACAACAAAAATTATTAAGTGTATGGGGGGACCTGGGAATCGAACCCAGGTCCCTGTACCTGCAAGACACGTCTTCTACCAACTCAACTATCGCGTGCGTTTGTTAATGTAATGGAGCATAATTATTATAATAAAAAACAAAGTTAATGATATGAAACAAGAAAAAGCGCGCTAGATTTTGAATACTCCAACCATGTTATGACACCTCAGCGTCTTCTTCATCTTTCTGCCTGTAATATAAACAAATAGCGGGGGTTTTAAACCCCCACTAAGTGCAACCTGCAAAAATAGCGAATAGCCCATGCTTCAATATAAAAAGGGCGCGAGGTATGGGTTTGCTTCGTCTTGTTGCAACGAGTTTAATGGCATAGGTTTTAAGGTCTGATTTTACAGCATGTGTAAAGCCCCAATTTAGAGCTCCTGAAACCCTAGGTTTCAACAATGGTGGATTCTGATACACGCATCGTTAGTTCAATCAAATATCACCAATAGCTTCAGAACATCATTGTTAGTGTAAAGCAACAAATAAAACATGTGAATAATGCATGAAAATTAGAAAACGATTGTGGACATGTTCATGAAGAAGACAATTCTGTTCTACCAATTCTTGGAGTGTGGGGACTCGTTTTTGATTGCAATCGATTCCTAGCAATGTCAGGAACGTATTAGAATGCTTTTTGTGCTTTGAAACGTGCTCCAACTATGATTTCAGATTTCAAGTTTTTTATGGAAATTTTGCAATTATGTTATGCCTCTCTAGCAGCTCTTTCGTGTCCTTTGCATTAGGTTTGAGTTGTGCATAAGTAAGTGAATGGAATTAGGTTAAAAAACCAAGCCCAATGTCCATGAATTTATGATTCCAATATTTGATTTTCTCCATATCTTTTCCAATCTTTTTGCCATGAAAATCATGTCAATTATGGAAGATTTGGCCTTGTTGATTGATGCACGATTTTCCACCTTGCCCTAGTTTGATTTGCTGCACAAAAAGATTTGAAAAGTATTATTTGATATTTTTTCATATTTAAATCTAATTAAATGAATTAATAATAATAATAATTCAAATAATTAATCAAAAATAAGAAAATAAATCCCTTTGAGGTCAATGGGTCGTGCATAGCCTTTGGGTAATGATTCATGAAAGAAATTGAGGCCCATTAGTATTTTTGAAGCTTTTGAAGCAAAGTTGACTTTTCAAAATTCCCAAAAATTTCCCAACTTCTCCAAGGCATATCTTGCTCAATTTTGAAGCTATGATCATGTTCTTGGACATTTTGGAAAGGTCTTGAAGTCCTATAACCAATGCCTTTGGTCCCATGTCATTTTGATTTACCAATCTCAAGTTATGGTCTTTGACTTAAAGTGCCTTTTTGTTGACTTTTGAAAATGACCTATAATGTTGAAATTGATAACTTTTTGTGAGAGCATTTCTTGGACTTGAAGTGTGAAGATGAGTTGTAGGAAATGTCATCCTCTTCAAAATGAGCTTTGGATGGAATTTTTCTGATAAACCATGAGGAAGTTATGCCTTGGTCAATTTGCAGTTGACTTTTTCAACTGTCCAAAAATAGAAACTTTTGCATCTTAAGACTTTTTGAGCCATGCTTTGAGAATCATGATCAAGAATTGATCAAATGATGTTTGTGGCTTCAAAATAAGATGTTGACCAAAAATTTTGACTTTTGACTATCAAATGACCATTTTGCCCCTGCAGTTGACTGTGAAGCATTTAGGGTTTTTGACTGTGCAATTTGATGCTGTGAGTCTTGAAACTTGACATGTGAATGCTTGACAATGTATATAGGCATGTGGGACTTGATTGGACCCTTGGAAACCTCATTTTCTTTGCCAGAACCAAAACCCTAATTTTGACTGTGTTACGAGGCAATTGGACTGTGCAACCCTTGAGAGATTCTGAACCATGATCTTGGCAAATCTTTGAAGAATATGGGAGGGCAAATTTTGGGGTAAAACAGATACCAGTCAAAACCAAGCCTTCACATTGCCTAAAACTCGCTGTAAGTGTCCACGAACCAAGCTCTGAACATGAAATCCAAGTCTCTAATTCTTGCATCCTTTCATTAAAATCTTTGCATATTTGTGTTTGTTGTTTGATTTAGAACATTTTGGCAATATTCAATTTTATTTTCAGAGCCTGTATCATGATACCCGAATCTAGGGTTTTCTTGTGTTGTTTTTAGGCATTCTTGGCACAGGTACAATCAAGGCAAACCATGGCCATATTCGTGCTCAGGGAAGAGAGACGATCACATTGGTACCCTTAGCTTGCGTTTACATGGCATGGGAAAGATTTTTGAGACATCCCACGAATCTTCCCGCGGATAAAAATCTGCAGGTAAATAACCAGGGATTTGTTGAAGAAGATGATAACGTGTCCCTGCGCCATTGGTCCATTCAAATGTGTTTAGCGCGTTTTTTAATTCCAGCATAGTTAATTGTTTTTCACATATTATATTTACTTCTTATTCCAATAACAAATATGCAGCATAGTTGAGTTGGTGAGAGAGGCGTGGCAAAACCCCTTGGGACTTGGGTTCGAATCCCAGGTCCCCCAAAACTTTGTTACAATTTTGTTTCAGGTTATTCCATGTGACTCAGCAAGCGTGGATTATCATATGCCTCCAGATCTCAAATGCCAAGTGGCCCACAAGGCAAATCCAATGATCCAGATTGAAGGTTCACCATGAACCCTGGTCAACATACGCCTATGGAATCACAAAGGTCAAACTAGGCTGGACAAAAATGGGCATGGAAATTGCAAGTCACACCTCCAAAATTGGGCCCAAACCCCCTGAGTTTGCTCTTCTTTTTATTTTCTTTCATTATTTTCCTATTTTATTTATTGTTTTATTATTATTATTTTAATTAATTACTAACCCATTAATTTTTCTCATAAAATCAGAAAACCTAAAAAATAATATTTTTATTAATTTCATTATTTTATTTTTTGTAAATAAACAATCATCAATTTATTTAGTTTTTAATTAGGTATAATTTTTAACATTTTTTTGCAATAAATTAAAATTAACTAGAACATTAGGTTTTAACATTTTTAATCATTTTATTTTATTTCCTTAATTATAAAAAACCCAAAAATATTTTCATTTAATTAATTAATTGAGTAACTTAGATACAATCTCCATTTTAATTCAAGATAACAAAAAAATATGCTTTATTTAATAAAAAGGGTCAAAACTTTAAAAATGCTCTGATTTAATTTTCTCGCACGCGTATTATTTTTTATCCAATATTGTAACTGCTTCAGGAATGTAATAGTTTTTAAATTAGGACTTTATTTATTTATCGCTTTTATTTACTTTCCGCAATTTAAGTTTCAAGGATTTGTTTTTGGCGATGTAAATACCCGACGCCTTGTAATAGCTTAGATTCAATTTCCCGCAATTTAATTTCCGCACAATATTAACTGTTAGATGTTTGATGACTAGGAAATACATGACAAGATCAATCTTTAACTTAAAATCAACATAGCTCACCATTAACATGTACAGATAAAAATTAACCGAAATGACACACTTGCACGTGCCACTCTTAGGGTACACCTCACTTGGTTGCCTCAAACGTGGTCATTGAGTATAGGAAGTTTTAGAGGTCGCCCTCTTGTCCAAAGATCATAAGTTGCCTCGAAACGGTTGCCTCGGAAAAATGATCTAAGACATTAGGGTTACCGCTAAGGCGTCCTAACATTTCTTTAGTGACCACACGTCCCTTAATCGAATTGACCCGAAAACTCCAACGACGGTGCTACCTACTCCTCAATAGTGGGATAGCATTGTCTAAAGGACATTTGTACAGATTAATTCCTTTTTTGAGTAGGTAGATGGTTCTTAAGTACTTGCTCCTTTTAAAACGAAACAAAACTTTTCTCACTTACACAACTTCCAAACAAAAAAACTTCTTCAAACCCACAAAAACAAAGAAAAACAAACTTTTGAAAACACAATGAGCAAGTACCTAAGATCCCATGGATAACCACGGATAGAAAGGGTGCTAACACCTTCCCTTTCTATAATCTACCTCCCGAACCCGAGAAACATCTCAAAAAGGATTTTTTTTGTGCTTTTGTCCTTTCCTTGTTGGATAAAATAAAAGACGATGGCGACTCTTGCTTACCACGACATTTTGCGAAAACAAACGCAAAACGCGAACGAGCATTCCAAAACAGTCAGTTCTCATTCCCATCGATCACAACAACTATTAACTGTTAGATGTTTGATAATAGGGAATGCATGACAATATCAAATGTATGAACTTAAAATCAACATAGCTCACCCATGACATGTACAAAGATAAATTAACTGAAATAACACACTTGCACATGCCACTCTTAGGGTACACCTCACTTGGTTGCCTTCGAACGTGGTCATTGAGTATAGGAAGTTTTAGAGGTCGCCCTCTTGTCCAAAGATCATAGTTGCCTCGAAACGGTTGCCTCGGAAAAATGATCTAAGACATTAGGGTTACCACTAAGGCGTCCTAAACATTTCTTTAGTGACCACACGTCCCTTAATCGAATTGACCCTTAAAACTCCAACGACGATGCTACCTACTCATCAATAGTGGGATAGCATTGCCTAAAGGAAATTTGTACAGAGTAATTCCTTTTTCGAGTAGGTAGATGGTTCTTAAGTACTTGCTCATTCTAAAACAAAACAAAACTTTTCGCACTTACACCTTTCAAACAAAAACTTCTTTCAAACCCACAAACACAAAGAAAAGCAATTTTTGAAAAAACTTTGAGCAAGTACCTAAGAGCCCATGGATAACCACAGATAGAAAGGGTGCTAACACCTTCCCTTTCTATAATCTACCCCCCGGACCCGAGAAACATCTCGAAAAAGGAATTTTTCTGTGCTTTTTTCCTTTCCTTGTTGGATAAAATAAAAGACGGTGGCGACTCTTGCTTACCGAGACATTTTACGAAAACAAATACAAAACGCGAACCAGTATTCCAAAAACAGTCAGTTCTCTTCCCACTGTATCATAGAACTGGCGACTCTATTGGGGATTATATAAGTGGGGTGTACCTTAGGATTAGATCATTGTGTTTTCAATTGTATGCTTTGTATACTTTATATTTGTGGGCTTGTATCGGAGTTTCTATAGATCCTAACCCGGATCTGGGGATACCCTTTAGTTAAGTAGCAATAAACTATGAGGGAACTGTACGGCGTAGACCGATACGGTTGAAGCAGTAGCTACGTTGGTGTGGCACTTTAGTCTATACCAATATCCCTTGTGTTGGAACGAGGAGAATATGGGTCTTCTAAGGGGTCATTAAGCACCAACTGACCTTATAACCTTTAAATTGACCAACTTGGCCATAGAACAGTAGCAGTATGCTACACTCATTGAGACTAAACTCTCGTGATGATTCTGGCCACAAGAAAAGGTTTCTAAATTAGAATTATGACCGATTGAGGGTAGTCAGTGATATTGAGATCCTCTAGAACCCGGTTACTATTTTTAGGACAGGTTTAAACCAACTGAACTGAAAGAGGGTAGTGCCTAAGCTCCTTGCCAACCTATAATCTAAGGGCTCTCTGTGTGACTTGTGTGCCTTTACCATGTTTGCTGTTTGTGGATACTTGTGGTGTGCTTACTATCATGACATTATAACATCATAATATTGCATACATCTTGCATTGGACTAACCTATTTCAAAGACAGGAGGGATTCATCTTTGTTCTATTTTGTAGGTCATCATGATGCCCATGCGTAAGAATACCATCCGGATCAACTTTGTCCAAGTCCCTACCTTGCTTAAAGAGTTGGTTGCCAAGATGCCTGACACGACTTCCTTCCTCAGGAGGCATGGTTCTCTTCTCAGTTTGGTCACCTCCAAATTGGACGAGCAGATGATGAGTGTCCTAGTCCAATTCTATGATCCGCTGTACCATTGTTTTACTTTCCAGGACTATCAGCTGGTTCCCACCCTAGAAGAGTTCTCTGAGCTGCTCGGTATCTCTGTTCTGGAGCAGACCCCGTTTACTAGTTGGGAGAAGGTTCTTAAGCCATAAGAGAATGCTGCAGCCCTTCATATGACAAAGGAAGAAGTAATGGCTAATTGGGAGACTAGAAGTGGAGCAAAGGGCTTTCTGACTAAGTTCTTGGTTGGTAAGGCTAACTATTTCTGGGATAGTCTAGACTTTAAGGCATTCGAGGATATTCTGGCTCTTCTGATATATGGCTTGGTATTGTTTCCGAATCCTGACACTTTTGTTGATGTTAATGCGGTAAAGATCTTCATCTCTCAGAACCCTGTACCCACTCTCTTGGGTGACATCCTTCATCATCTATATGCTCGTACTGCCCGAAAGCGGGGAACCTTGATGTGTTGTGCTCCTTTATTGTCGAGGTGGTTTATTTCGAACCTCCCTAAGTCAGTACTGAAGAACAAAGAAGGCATGGGTTGGGCCTATAGGGTGATGTCTCTCTCGCATAATGACATTATCTGGACTCTCAAGGGTATGGATGAGGTGACTATTATTGATCGATGTGGGGAGTACCCTAATGTTCCCCTGATAGGAACCTATGGAGGAATTTCTTACAACCCATGCTTAGCTCTCCGTCATTTTGGAAGAGCCAGAAGAGAAGGACCTCACGAGCTTCTAATGCCTAATATCATCTTTGATTTTCAAGGGGATAGCGACGAGCAACGTCGTAGATTCATAAGGGCTTGGGATAGAGTTCACCAATCTGATCCACATGAGCTGGGTCCAAAGACTTCACTTCTGATGGAGCCATATCTCAGATGGGTCCGCATTCGTGCCCAAAAGTTGGGTATGCCGTATGAAGCCGTCCGACCTGTCATTCTTGAAGTTGCTAATGAAGAAGGAGTTCTTCCAACCATCCTCCATCCTTATATGCCCATTGACATTGGGGAACTGAAGAGATCTTGGATGCAACTGAGGGAGGAACGAGATTCTTATCGGGAAAAGTTCAACGAGCAAGAGCAGAAGATCCAGAAGTTGACTAGGCAGCTGGAGAACGAGCGGATTCTTAATGACTATGTCCGCACCGACAAGAAGAGACCATGGGAGCATTGATGGGCCTTTGATGATTTCCTTTCCAGTTTTTATTTACTTTTCAGTATTTCCTTTCATGTAACGCCTTAATGGCATCAGTTGAACAATTTGAATTTTAAAAGTTTATCTAATAAAGTGTGTTTCCTTTCTGGTTTACAAATTTGAATCTCAATTGTCTTTGAAATCATAATCATACGCATTTCATCCCATGCACTCCATAACAGGTACCCGTTACAGGTCTCTTACCGTCTTCGCTGTTTATTTCAGCACTCATCATGTCTGCTGAACCTTCAACTGAGCAAGCCATCAAGGCCCTTCAGGCCTAGAATGCCCAATTTCAAGAGTTGTTCATGAATCTAGCTAAGGGTCAGCAAGATCTGAAGACCCTGATTCTGAAAGATAAGAAGAAGAAGAAGAAGAGGACCATCCTGTTTAATACAGGGCACAGGTTTGGAAACAGGCTTCAGAATGAAGTTGATTTGACCACCTCATCTGGAGGGAAAGATAGTCAAGAGGAAAGGAGGGCTCCTAGCCCTGTGATCTCCGAAAACGAGACGAACTTCGACGAAGAGCAGTATCCTCCTGCTGAGGATACATACAAACAACTGGAAGACAGGTTGAGTGCTATGGAAGTTCAGAAATTGCCTGGTCTGGACTTTGCTGATCTAGGTCTATCATCTGGGGTGGTGATTCCCCACAAATTCAATGCACCAGCTTTTGCTAAGTATGACGGAGTTTCCTGTCCGAAGCTGCACCTCTGGTCATATGTGAGGAAGATTCAACCGTACACCGCTGATAAAAACCTATGGATCCATTTCTTTCAAGACAGTCTCTCAGGGACTCAGCTTGAGTGGTTCTATCAGTTGGATGGAGCCAGTATCCGCAGTTGGAAAGATTTGGCTACTGCTTTCTACAGGCAATACCAGTACAACTCCGACCTCGCTCCCACGCGTACCCAACTCCAGGGTATGTCAATGGGAATGGGTGAAGGATTCAAAGATTATGCTCAGAAGTGGAGGGACCTCGCCGGAAGAGTACAACCACCCTTGGTTGATCGGGAGCTTGTGGACATGTTTCTGGGGACCTTGTCAGGTCCATTCTTCAACCATCTAATTGGAAGCTCTTAGTCTGGGTTTACAGAGCTAATTTTGACCGGCGAGAGGATTGAGGCTTGTATTAAGGCTGGGAAGATACAAAAGGTTTCTTCGTCGAGTAACGAGAAGAAGCCATTTAAGAAAGAGTCCAGTGTTGTCTACAGTTCAAAAAGACAGAATAGACCTGAACACCGTCAAGTTATTAATGCGGTTGTTATTTCAAAATCTGCTGGTGCTCCTCAGTACAACAATCAACAAAAGGACGAGAGACCTAAGAGGCAATTCACTCGTCTCAGTATGACCTTATCTCAGATTCTGCCACAGTTACTGAAGACTAATCTGGTGATTCTAAAGGAAGCCCCAAAGAATCCAAATACAACATCACCGAGGTATAACCCTAATGCCCGCTGTGCTTATCACTTTGATAGCCCGGGGCATAATACAGACGACTGTTGGATTTTGAAGAACAAGATACAAGACTTGATTGATGCGAAGGAGATCGAGTTCGGAGAACTGGAAAAGCCTAAATAAGATATAGGGGTGAATGCTATCAGGGATGACGATGATGAAGAGTTTGACATTGACAGTTGGATCTATCCTACTACCGATGGTGGATTAAGAAACTGGACAGCGAAGGATTCTATGCCCGTTTCTATTATCACCCAGTAATGAAACTTTTTGTTTTGAATTTGTAACCGACAATGTTTTAAACTTTATGGCCCGGTGCCTTACCCGAGGCACTGTGGTTTCATTTGTGAGGGCTTTATATGTGTCATTTTCATATATCATTAAATAAAAGCATTGGACGTTCTTGCATTTCAAATTTTGCGCTCCCTGTTTTTCTTATTATATATTACAAAACAGCTATTTTACACACACTCACATATACAGGCCCACATCCACTCTGGATCTCACTGGTAACGACTCTGCTACTGCCAGTTATGACTTCGAAAATCCGATCAATTTAGCCGAAGATGAAGGTGAAGATGATTGTGAAGTTCCTGGTGAACTTGCAAGACTGCTACTCCAGGAAGAGAGGGTTATACAGCCATACGAAGAGCCGGTGGAATAAGTGAATCTGGGTACTGAGACAGACAAGAAGGAAGTCAAGGTTGGTGCCAATCTGGAGATTATTTTGAAGAAACGGTTGATTCAGATGCTGCGTGACTATGTTGAGATCTTTGCCTAGTCTTACGAAGATATGCCTGGTTTGGATACTGATATTGTGGTTCATCGCCTGCCTACCAAGGAAGAATGTCCTCCAGTAAAACAGAAGGTCCGCCGAATGCGCTCAGAGATGTCTGAGAAGATCAAGGCTGAGGTTATGAAACAATTCGACGCCGGTTTTCTAGCAGTCACTTCTTACCCTCAGTGGGTTGCCAATGTGGTTCCTGTGTCGAAGAAGGATGGTAAGGTCCAAATGTGTGTTGACTACAAGGATTTGAACAGGGCAAGTCCCAAGGATGATTTCCCTCTACCTCATATCGACGTTCTGGTTGACAACACCGCTCAGCACAAGGTTTTCTCCTTCATGGATGGTTTCTCCGGTTATAATCAGATTAAAATGGCTCCCGAAGACATGGAGAAAACAACTTTTGTTACTCAGTGGGGTACCTTTTGCTACAAGGTCATGCCTTTTGGACTGAAGAATGCTGGGGCAACATATCAGCGTGCCATGGTTGCTTTGTTTCATGATATGATCCATCATGAGATTGAAGTATACGTCGACGATATGATTGCAAGGTCCCAAACTGAGGAGGAACACCTTGACCATCTGCATAAGTTGTTTGACAGGATGAAGTTGTACAAGCTGAGGTTAAACCCGAACAAGTGCACCTTCAGGGTGAGATCTGGTAAACTGATGGGTTTCGTCGTAAGCGACAAAGGTATTCAAGTGGATCCTGCAAAAGTGAAGGCTATACAGGAGATGCCAGCTCCCAGAACAGAGAAAGAAGTCAGAGGCTTTCTGGGACGTTTGAACTATATTGCCCGATTCATCTCGCACCTGACTGTTACTTGTGAGCCAATCTTCAAGTTGCTGAAGAAAGATCAAGTAGTACGTTGGAACGATGAATTCCAGGCCGCTTTCGAAAGAATCAAAGAGTATCTGCAAGAGCCACCTATTCTAATGCCACCAGTTGAAGGAAGACCTTTGATCTTATACTTGACAGTACTCGACAACTCAATGGGGTGTGTGCTGGGTCAGCATGACGAGTCTGGCCGAAAAGAGCATGCTATTTATTACCTTAGCAAAAAGTTTACCGACTGTGAGACCCGATACTCACTGCTCGAGAAAACTTGTTGTGCTTTGGCATGGGCTGCTCGCCGGCTGAGACAGTAAATGCTGACTTACAATACTCTGTTGATATCAAAGATGGATCCAATCAAGTATATCTTCGAAAAGCCTGCCTTGTCCGGAAGAATAGCAAGATGGCAGATGATCTTGACTGAGTATGACATCCAATATACGACCCAAAAGGCAATCAAGGGAAGTGTGTTGGCAGACCATTTGGCACATCAGGCAGTGGATGATTACCAGTCTATGAACTTCGAATTCCCGGACGAGAATATCATGTTAGTGACTGACTGTGAGACACCTGGACCGGATGAAGGACCTGAGGAAGGATCCCGATGGTCTATGTACTTTGATGGAGCTTCGAACGCTTTGGGCAATGGCATTGGCGCCGTAATCATATCACTTAAAGGCTCTCATACTCCATTCACCGCCCGACTATGTTTCAACTGCACCAACAATATGGCAGAGTATGAAGTGTGCATCATGGGTCTTCGAGCAGCAATTGACCTAAGGATTAAGTTTATAAGTGTCACTGGAGATTCCACTCTCGTGATCAGTCAGATCAAAGGCGAGTGGGATACGAAACACCCAAACCTTATCCCTTACAAGGAGTATGTATTGACGTTGCTTCCCCATTTCGAGGAGATAACCTTTGAACACTTCCCTAGAGAGGAGAATCAGTTGGCGGACGCGCTGGCTACGATGTCTTCTATGTTCAAAGTCAATTGGGACAACGAAGCTCCCCGGATTATCATTGAAAGATTGGACGAACCTGCACATTACTGTGATCTTGAGACTGAAGAGGTAACAGAAAATCCCTGGTTTCATGAGGTAAAAGGGTATCTCGAGGCTCAGGAGTACCCCGAGGGTGCATCTGTTAATGACAAGAAGTTTCCGAGGAGGTTCGCGGCAAAATTCGTCATCAGCAATGGCATTCTTTACAAGCGTAACCATGATTCTACCTTACTGCGTTGTGTGGATAAGAATGAAGCAGAAGGAATCATGACAGAGTTACATGAAGGTACTTTTGGAACTCACTCCAGTGGACACACCATGGCAAAGAAAATCCTTCGGACAGGATATTATTGGTCTACAATGGAAGCCGACCGTTATCAGTATTCTCGGACATGTCACAAGTGCCAAGTCTATGCTGATAAGATGCACATACCTCCAGTTCCTCTGAACGTCTTGATGGCACCTTGGCCTTTTGCAATGTGGGGAATTGATATGATCGGCGAGATCATACCTACAGCATCTAACGAGCATCGTTTCATCCTGGTAGCGATTGATTACTTTACGAAGTGGGTTGAGGCAGCTTCCTTTGCTACTGTAACCAATAACGTCGTGGCATGGTTCATTCGGCATAATCTGATCTGTCGATATGGTGTACTAGAGAGGATCATTACGGACAATGGTACCAATCTTAACAACAAGATGATCACTGAGCTCTGCAAGCAGTTCAAGATACAACATCACAACTCTTTTCCCTGCCGACCGAAGATGAATGGGGCTGTTGAAGAGGCTAATAAGAACATTAAGAAGATTGTGCAGAAGATGACAGTGACATACAAAGAATGGCACGAGATGTTACCATTTTCTCTTCATGGGTACCGTACCTCAGCGCGGACATCAACAGGGGCAACCCCCTATTCCTTGGTATATGGTATGGAGGCAGTCTTGCCCATTGAAGTTCAGATACCCTCTCTTCGAATCATGAAGGATGCAGGTTTGAGAGAAGATGACTGGACTCAGACCCGACTTGATCAGCTGAACCTAATTGACGAAAAGAGACATACTATTATTTGTCATGGTCAGACGTACCAAAAACGGATGATCAAGGAATTTAACAAGAAAGTTAGACGACAAGAGTATCAAGTTGGGGACCTGGTAATCAAGCGCATTATCCTACCTCAAGGTGATCCCAGGGGAAAATGGACCCCTACCTACGAAGGGCCATTTGTGGTTAAGAACAT
This sequence comes from Vicia faba, assembly GCA_948472305.1. Classification (NCBI taxonomy): domain Eukaryota; kingdom Viridiplantae; phylum Streptophyta; class Magnoliopsida; order Fabales; family Fabaceae; genus Vicia; species Vicia faba. The sequence goes on along the minus strand of OX451739.1, from coordinate 768,385,816 downwards.
TTTCTCAGGAGGAGCTATGATTCTAACCACCATGGATGGTGACGACCTTCCTCACCCCGTCAATGCGGACATAGTAAAAAGATACTACGCATGATTAAAGACCCGCTAGGTTGATTGTCCTAGGCAAAAATAAGGGCTTCCCGGCGAACCAAAAGGGTTCGGGCAAAAATAAGGGATGAAAATAAAAAAAATCTGTACACCCGGTAAGTCGAAAACCTGAAAAGGCGGCTTGAGCAAAAAAGGGTTTCCCGGTGGACTGAAAACCCAAAAGGGCGGTCCAGGCAAAAATTAGGGATCAACGCGTAACACTGTGTCTCATTGGATCACCTTGCATCCAGACTTCGGTATCGACTATCAAGCTCGGACGACACTAATCAATCTGATTCATCTTCAACTAGTAGCAAAGCGATGAGATGCTCGAAGACATAAGGGCAATAGTAGAGTTGGAACCTAGTGGGATTATTCACATAGCTGTTTTGTTTTCTTTTCACAAATTGTATAAATTCTATTTGTTCAGCGGCGTTCTCTTACTAGGACGTCAGCCTCTTGTACAAAAAACGCCTATTTACAGGCCAAACTTCAAAATCAATACAAATTCATTTTCAGACAAATTTCAAAATATTTTTCCTTTATCTGTTTTGTTTTACAAAGAACGTCCAATGTTCATTTTTGATATATGCATTTGACATTAATTGCTGCTCATAAATATTTACACGTGAAACAAAATATGAATTACTGGTAATATCAGAAGCATGGGCAATAAGAATTGTCCGAACTGTCTAGTTGCTCTATCCACCAGGTACAAAGGTAGATTCAGCTGAAGAATATGTCTAAGATACCTGCACTCCCTGCAGAGTAAGACAGTAATGGTAGATCTCCCCAGCTGAGACTTGCAACCGTGAACGAATCAGCAATACTCTCCCCAAGCAGAGTTAATCTACCACCATCCCTAAAAAGGCTTGGTATCCCCATAAGGTCTTAATATTCCCTAGCGGAGTATAGGAATATTCCCCAGTAAGTATAAGAGTATCCCCGACAGTCTTAATATTCCTCAACGAAATATAAGAATGTTCCCCAGCAACATACAAGATACCTCCAGTGGAATCAATGTTTCCCCAGCGCAGTCTAAAAAGATTTCCCAACAGAGTTGAATCATCATCCCCAGTAAACTTTGGAAGTTTATCCCCAGCGGAGTACAACAATAAATCTCCCCATCCAAGTTCAGAGGATCATTCCCAGCAAAATTCAGAGGATTATCCCCACAAAAGTTTAACAGGGTTATCCCCAGCAAGTTGCAACTGAAAGATTATCCCTAGCGAAGTTCTTTCCTCTCACAAACAGGAATTTAATCCTCAACAGATTTAATATCACCAGCTACGGTAATCCATCTCCAGCGGAGTTTATCGTTGAAATCCCCAGCGGAGTCTATCGTTAAAGTCTTCAGCAGAACATATCTTCCCCACAGAGTAATTCCCCTCGAAGTAATCTCCTTATCAGTTTATTCCCCAACGGATTCATCCTCTCCTGCAGGATTATTCTTGCAATCATCTTCGTTCATCATCCCCAACAGAAACGAAGAATTCAATTCTACTCTCCAGTAGCTATCCGGGATTTATTTTCCCCAGCTAAAACATCACGTTTCCATACATCATGATACATGCATATACGCATCATACAAATACAATATCATTTATGTTGAAAACATCATTGCTTGATCCCCATCATGCATTGCATATGAATGACCTTTACCTTTCAGGAAAGATGCAGTTAAGTTCTCAGCTATGTCAAAGGAGACAAAAATAGTTAAATCGATTCCTAAAGATTTTTCTGATGCGAACGCAGTCAAAGGAGACAACATGTCAAAGGAGACAAAACCAGTTAAATAGATTCCTAAAGATTTTTCTGAGGCAAGCCAGTCAATGGAGACAAAATCAGTTAAAATTGATTCCTAAAGATTTTTTTGAGGCAAGCCAATCAATGGAGACAAAACCAGATTTTTCTGAGGCAAGCCAGTCAATGGAGACAAAAACAGTTAAATCGATTCCTAAAGATTTTTCTGAGGCAAGCCAGTCAATGGAGACAAAACCAGTTAAATTGATTCCTAAAGATTTTTCTGAGGCTAAGCCAGTCAATAGAGACAAAACCAGTTAAATCGATTCCTAAAAGATTTTTCTGACGCCGATCCAGTCAAAAGAGACAACCCGTCAAAAGAGACAACCCGTCAAAAGAGATAACCCATCAAAAGAGACAACCCGTCAAAAGAGACAACCCGTCAAAAGAGACAACCCGTCAAAGGAGACAACCCATCAAAAGAGACAACCCGTCAATGGAGACAAAACCAGTTAAATCGATTCCTAAAGATTTTTCTGAGGCCGACCCGTCAATGGAGAAAAAACCAATTAAATCGATTCCTAAATATTTTTCTGAGGCCAACCCTTCAATGGAGACAAAACCAGTTAAATCGATTCCTAAAGATTTTTCTGAGGCCAACCCGTCAATGGAGACAAAACCAGTTAAATCGATTCCTAAAGATTTTTCTGATGCAAATCCAGTCAAAGAAGACAATACCACCTACCAACAATCTCCAAATGGCATCTGTAAGCCCATTCCCGACATCACGATGCTGATACCACTTCATGCGAGTGCAAATTTCTGGGCACTCTAGTGTTCAATCATCTTCCACCTTCGGATCACGAAAGGTCCGAACGCCAATCTATATCCTCAGGTTTAAGAAGATTGAACAGGGGCAACTGTTGTACCCCAAAATTTTCCCTCCCATATTTCTCAAAGACATTGCAAGAAGAATCTCCAAGTTGCTCAAGATGGCTCAAGAGTTGGACAGTCAAATCATCTCCTAAGGCAGTCAATTCAAAATTAGGGTTTTGTGTTGCATCAAGGTCCTTACATACAAATGACCTCAAGTTCTCCCCAATGCCTTAATATGTTCTCAATATCATCCATGTCAAATTTCAAGCCTTGCAGAGAAAGTTTGGTCAGTCAATTGCTCAAGAGGCCCAAAAATCGACTGTGCTAGGGCAAAAGTCAACTGTGACCCAAATACAGTCAAACCTCAAGATTTTTTGTCAACATTCTCATTTTGAAGGATAATTCATCATTTGATCAAGGGTTTATCATGATTCATCAAGGATTGCTCAAAATTCATCAAGATTCAAAAGTTGCTAAATTAGGGTTTTGTAGGAAAAGTCAACTCAACTTTGACCAAGCATATCTTTCTCATACGTTATGAGAAATGACCCATCCAAATCTCATTTTGAATAGGATGCAATTTAATACAATCCATCTTCACACCCCAATATCAATAAATGCACTCACAAAAAGTTAAAAATTTGGACATTATAGGTCATTTTTGAAAGTCAACAAAAACACCTTTTTTGCCAAAGCTTATAACTTGAGCATGGAATACCAAAATGATATTATACCAAAAGTTTTGGTTATAGGACATCTAAAGGTTTCTAAAAAGTCCAATAACACTTCCAAAAGTTCAAAATGGAAGAAGTTATGCATTGTTGAAGTTGTGCATTTTTCCAAAATTGCCAAAAGTCAACTATCCCCAAAACTTCAAAATTTGACAAATGGGCCCACTTTTTTCCACTTGATTTGATCTTATCACACTACACACGTGTCCTATCTTCAGCCTTGTGTCCAATTATTAATTTTTCTATTTTATTTGATTTTTATTGATTTAATTCATTTTAAATCAATTTAAATCTAAATAAAACCCAAATCTTAATCACTTGGTATCTTTTTGATCATTACATGTCTTAATTATCATGATGTACACAATCAAACTCGAATCAATCCATGTTGTGAACAAAATATTGGTTTTTGACATTTTTGGAAGCTTTGTTAATGGTTAATCATATCAAATCTTGAATTATCAATACACAAGGATTCCAAGCCCAAGACTTGACCTAATACAATGCTTGATACATATACAACATAAGGCACACGAATACATGACTTGGAGGCTGCACAAACTGTAATACAAAACTTGGAAAAAACTCAAAAAAGCTTGGAACTGAAATCTTGGTTAGAGACGTTTTCAAGACCAAAACTCCATGCTACTCAATTGCCAGACATCCATTGAAGCTATTGAAATCAGAATCAAGCCCTCTCCCTCCCTAAATCGCACTGTAAGTCTCCTTGAACATACCCCTGTACACGAAAACATAACCTCTTATTCTTGCATCTTTTTGCCAAAATCTTGACACTATCATGTTTATCGTTCCATTTAGAACATTTCTGCATTATTTGATTTTGTTTTTGTAGCCTGTACAACCATACCCGAAACTAGGGTTTGGTTTTCTTGTTTTTAGGCATTTCTGTTTCAGGTAAAATCAACACTATCAATGGCCATGGTTGTGTTCAGGGAGGAGAGACGAGCATGATGATGGTCTTAGTTTGCATTTATATGGCCTACAGTTCGTTTTAGGATGAAGCCATGGATTTTGCTGCGGATGAAATCCGCAGGTAAATAACCAGGCTTTTTGTTGAAGAAGACGACTACGTGCCTTCCCTTGATTGGCTGGTTTTGAATCTTGGCGCGTGTTTTTTTATTTCCAGGCATAATGGCTTATTTTCTATATAAATATTGTTGCCTATCCATTAACAAAAAAGATGCAGTGGTTGAGTTGGCAAGGGAAGCGTGTCAAAGTCCAATGGGACCTGGGTTCGAATCCCAGGTCCCCCATATATTTGTTGCATTTTATTTACAGGCGATCTAGTGCAAAGCCAATAGCGTAGCACACCATATGCCTTCAGATCTCCATATGCCAGATGGCCTTCAGGTCAAATCTGATGGCCCATGTGGAAGGCCTATCATACGCTCCAGTCAACTTGGCGCAGGGAATTGCAAAAGTCAGCCCAGGCCAGCACCTGTTGGGCCTTGAACATGCTGATTCCACCTCTAGATTTGGGCCCAAACCCCCCAATGAGTTATTTCTTTTCTCTTTATATTTTCTTTTTATTTATTTGTTTTACTTAATTATTATTTTTATTGTTTAATTAACCAAATTAAATATTTTCCTCATAAAATCAGAAAACAAAAAAAAATTATTTATTTATTAAAATTAATTCATCATTTTATTTTTGTAAATAAATTAATTTAATTGATTTAGTTTTAATTAGGAAATAACATTAACAATTTTGCAATAATTAAAAATTAATGTAGAAAATTAGGTTTTTACTAACTTTTAATTAATTTATTTTATTTCTTTAAATACTCAAAATCCAAAAATACTTTTATTAATTAATTAATTTAATTGTTGATTTTAATTTAATTTCCTTTAATCCAAAAAATAACAAAAAATGCTTTCTTTCAAAAAAGGGTCAAAACCCTAAAAAATATGTCGTTTTAATTTCTCGCACGTGTACCATTTTGATTCCAATATTGTATTTGTTTCCCGGTATGTAATAGTTTTAATAGGACTTTCATTTATTTATCGCTTTATTTTATTTTCCGCAATTTAAATTTCAAGGGTTATTTTTGGCGATGTAAATACCCGACGCCTTGTAATAGTTTAGATTTAATTTCCGCAATTTAAGTTTGCAACTATTAACTGTTAGATGTTTGATAATAGGGAATGCATGACAAGATCAAATGTATGAACTTAAAATCAACATAGCTCACCCATGACATGTACAAAGATAAATTAACCGAAATAACACACTTGCACATGCCACTCTTAGGGTACACCTCGCTTGGTTGCCTTCGAACGTGGTCATTGAGTATAGGAAGTTTTAGAGGTCGCCCTCTTGTCCAAAGATCATAGTTGCCTCGAAACGGTTGCCTCGGAAAAATGATCTAAGACATTAGGGTTACCACTAAGGCGTCCTAAACATTGCTTTAGTGATCACACGTCCCTTAATCGAATTGACCCTTAAAACTCCAACGATGATGCTACCTACTCATCAATAGTGGGATAGCATTGTCTAAAGGACATTTTTACAAACTAATTCCTTTTTCGAGTAGGTAGATGGTTCTTAAGTACTTGCTCATTCTAAAACAAAACAAAACTTTCCGCACTTACACCTTTCAAACAAAAACTTCTTTCAAACCCACAAACACAAAGAAAAGCAATTTTTGAAAACACTTTGAGCAAGTACCTAAGAGCCCATAGATAACCACAGATAGAAAGGATGCTAACACCTTCCCTTTCTATAATCTACCCCCCGGACCCGATAAACATCTCAAAAAAGGAATTTTTCTGTGCTTTTTTCCTTTCCTTGTTGGATAAAATAAAAGACAGTGGCGACTCTTGCTTACCGCGAAATTTTGCGAAAACAAACACAAAATGCAAACCAGCATTCCAAAAACAGTCAGTTATCTTCCCACCGTATCACTGATTGCTTATGGAATAGCCTGAAGACGTTTTCCTGTTCTTTCAACCTATCAGTAATCGTTCTTTTCCATTTCGTTTATTTGTAAACAGTAGTTATGTTCAAATGCATATGTTCATTAATGAATCATTGGACGTTTTTGCAAATAGAAACATAAGTGTAAAGAAAAAGGAAAATAGTTTTTTGTACTTTGAAAGAGATATCTTTGTATTCACTTTGGATAAGTATTTTGTACAAAGGAGACAGACATCCTAGTAAGAGGATGGTGTCATAAATAAGAAAATTTTATACAAAGAAAGATAGCTATGTGTAATAATCTGATGGGGTTCCCATTTTGCTATAGCCTTCGTATCTCCGAATATCTTGTCCATTTATCGCTTCGTCTGAAGATGATTGAATTGATCAGAAGCTCCTAGTTTGTCAGTGAAGAGATTGACCTTAAAGTGATCCAATGAAAGATAGTCATACGCTTTAGTTCCCTAACTTTTGCATGGACCACCCTTTCGGGTTTTTGATCCACCGGTTTGATACGGTGGGAGAACTGACTAGTGTTTTGCGTTCGTATTCGCACTTGTGCGGTTGAGCAAGAGTCGCCACCGACTTTTTATTTTATCCTAAGGAAAGGTTAAAAAAGCACAGCAAAAACCTTTTGAGATGTTTTCTTGGGTTCGGGGAGTAGATTATAGAAAGGGAAGGTATTAGCACCCTTTTTATCCATGGTTATCCATGGGCTCTTAGTTACTTGCTTAGATCACTTGCCTTTTGTTTTCAATTGTTTTAAATGGTGCTTGAGTGTGTGGGTTTGAAAATGTTTTGAAAAGAGGCCAATGTGGTGGCAACCTTTGTAATGATCCATGTGGGGATGTATACAAAGATGTATGTCTTTTGAAAAGGTTTTCATTTGTTTTTGAAAGTTGTAGTGTTGTGTGGTTTTTTTTGAAATAGGCAAGTGTTTTGTTTTGCAAGTTTGATTCAAGTAACTAAGAGGTTATCTACTCCTAAATTTCTCAAAGATTATTGCTATGTTTTAACCCTTTTAACAAGTTTGTTCCACCATTGTATTTGGTGGACAACCTTGTGTTAGGATGTGAAAGGGACAGGCGCGGGTCATCGTTTAGACCATAATTGCAACGGCGCTAAATGTCTTTGGGCAATTTTCTTTAAGGGACTTGACCATTTGTTTTTGTTTGTTTTGAAAAGTTTCATCGAGGGACTATGATCATTCAAATTGTTTGCTTTGCCCAAAGAAGTTCAACATACAATATGGCCCATTTATTTGAAGGCAACAAAGTGGAGTACCCTAGGGGTGCAAGTGTGAGATGTGTTGTTTATTTTCATGCTCGTTCATCTTGTATTAGGTCCAACTATTTCTTATCATTTTTTGCATGCAAACCCTAATTCTAACATGTTATTATTAGAAAGCAATAAAGCGCGAAATTTAAATTTACTAAGCTATTACAAAACCAAATATGGGAAGGGGGGTACAAATGTTCAAATGGGGATATTGACAAGTAATGTAAATCTAAATTATTACATCATTTTTGAATATTTGCAAAGTAAATAAATTGCATAATTAAATGGAATTTAAATAAATATGCAATATGCAAAGAGAAAGTTTTTATATGTATGAGAAAATTATGGTTTATGTAAAATAAAATAAGAAAAAATAAAAAGGTATTATTTTGAGTATTTTCAACTTTTAGGGCAAAAACCCTAATTTTAAAGAAAATGTATTATTATACAAGTATTTATTTATTATGTACAAAAATAAAAATAAAATGAAGTATATTATGAAAAAAAGTATTTTTGTATCAAATATTGATAAAAAATGAAAAATTCAAGTATTTTTATATTTATATTAATAAACATATATATACATATATATTAAGTTCTTAAATATGCATTATATACAAAATAATATATATTTAATATTTTAATAAAATAAATAAATAAAAAAGGTATTTTTATGTGAAATATTTTCAGAAGGTAAATAAAAATAAAAAAATGTATTTACACTATCTTTTAGTATTTTAAAACAAAATATATGTATTTATTTATTTGTGTATAATCTAAAAGAAAACTACATAAATGCCTAATAAAATAAAAAATGGTGAGAAAAAATATTTTTATATTTTTAATGTCATGGAAAAAAATAAATAAGTCAAACAAAAAAAGAAAAAGTCAAAAAGAAATAGAAATAAAGCAAATGGGCTCAGGGGGTGTAATAGCAATTATGGGGTGTGAAAAGAAAAACATAAGACAAGCCCAGCCCAATGCCACTGTCTTCAACCTCCAGCACAATATTTGAAAAAACGCGCGCGCCCTGTTCTTCAATGTCCAACTCTCGATTCCTGGCTTTTTAGCAAAAACTCATAACACAACAAATGTTCAGCATGAAGAGACGGTTCTAACCATGTATAGAACTTGACCTAACTCTCTAAGATGAGGGAGAATTTCTCCTCCCCCAAATCCTAACCTAGTTTTTCTGCCATTTTCAAACTCCAAATTCTTTCTACTCAGGCAAAAGAAATGAAATGTAAAGATATGTACATGTTCAGGGCTATGAGTAGAACCTTGTTTCTTCACAAACTTAAGACTAAAGATACATGATAAGAGAGATACGAGTTCAAAGTTTTACCTGTGCAGTTGAACTTCTATCTGGAGAATGAGGAACTTCTGGTGCAAGGTAATGATTGGAAAAGCTTCCTTGAGGTCCAGGGATGCTGTTTCAATGCTTACTTTGTCTTGAAACTTCTTGTATCGAGCTGTGGAACTTCAACTGCAAAAGGAAAAAATGAAAATGGTGGAAACTGTTAGAGGGATTACAGGTCAGGTTTTAGGTCATGGTTAGCTTGCATACATGCTAGGGAATGTGTATGAATTGGTTTTGGTGAGAATGCTCGAGGGAAATGGGAGTTGGTACTCAAACTGCAGGCCTTGCCCTGTTTGAGCAGTTTGATGGTGTTTCTGTGATGGAGAGTGTTTTAGAGGTCAAGGATTCGTGCAAAAGCTTGGTTGGGATGTTTGGAATGTGTTTGATCAGTTTTCTCTTGTGTGTCTATGCTGAAAATGATAGTTGTTACAAGTTATGGAACTTTTCTTCTCTCTTAAGCAACAAAAGCAAGTTGATGGTTTAGGTCAGTAGGGGGCCTCCTAATGTGCTGCATAATCTTCTCTTGATCAGAGCAACTTGTCCATAATCTTGTGCCAAAAGGATTTAGCTTGTACTTGTTGGATTTCTAAATTGACATAAAGTGAACTTTTACCAAAATGGCTAACTCACTTTATCTAAAAATGGATCAATCTTGTGTACAATGCTTGAACTCATGGAACAACACTTTGGCACAATGAACAAGCATTAAATTATGGAGTGTAACTTGGTTTAAGGACCTGTAATCAAGCCTAAAGCATGCTGAGTTCAAATTTGCAAAGTTGTGGACATGGAACTTGGTCATGAACAAAGCGGTTTTTTGCTATATTGTGAAATTCGAATCTCTCAAGTTATGAGGTTGTTTGAGAAGTTCTTGGACATTTTGGAAAGCTTGGAATGTGTACTACAATCCATATTTGAAATGAAAATTGAAATTCCAAGTGGAAGGGTATGAAAAATGGCCTTGAAGTGGGGTAGAAAACCTTGTCAAAATAGGTTAAAATTTCACTAAGTTAAAAATGGTTTAGTGCCCTTATTCAAAAAATTGTAACTTGGGATACAAGCTTCAAATGAGAAAACTTTGTGAATCAAAGTTGTAGATTATGCAACAAGCTACAACTTTCATGTTTTGACTTTTGTTTGAATCCAAATGGATCTTGGTGAAAAGATGGGGCAAAGTTGGGAAAAATTAGGGTTTTTCATAACTTAGAAAAATTCTAAGTTATGAAAAATTCCAATTTCTAACCCTAATTTGCATTTTGTGATTCCTTGGTGAACAAGTTTCATGATTTGGCATGTTTTGATGAAAAATGAATCTTGACTCTTGATTTTGACCAAAAAGTCAAAGTTTGACTTTTCAGTATACAGTCAAAATTGATCAATTGACTGGGAAATTCAACTGTCAATCTTGTGTACTTGGGATCTTTTGAGTTTGTTGAGCATGTCAAGATAATTCCATGGGGTCCTTGAGTCCATATGTGAGCTTGATTTGCCCTTGGCTAGGTCAATCAGTCAAAAATTACCTTTGTGCAGTCAAAACCCTAAAAATGACCATTTTGCCCTTTTGGTGATCTGATCAAATTTCTTGGAGAATTGTGATCCAAACTTGATCAAATGGTCCATATGAGTTCAATATGTTTATGTGGGTAAAATTTCATGAGGTTTGACTGTCAATTGGCCACAGTTGACTTTTTCCCCAATACAGCTGATTTCTAGGTCAACTGTCCAATTGACTGGGCAAAACTTGGAATCAAGATTTGAAACTTGGTATGGGTAATCTTGTGAGTCAAACATGAAACATGAAAGTCATCTTAGGCATTTAGGTCAAAACATCCTTGGGCAAACACAAACCCTAATTTGAGTCCACAGTGTAAGGAGAAGTCTTGAGCAGAGGAAACCCTAACTGGATCTTGATCTTCAAGGGTCTTGTGATGAGAAAATGTTGAGGAAATGGGAGGGCAAATTTTGGGGTACAACAGTTGCCCCTGTTCAATCTTCTTGGACCTGAAGAGTTAGATTGGCGAGTTTGCCTTTCGTGACTCGAGGGTAAAAGGAGATTGGACACTAAAGTGCCCGGAAATTTGCACTCGCATGTTGAAGTATCAGCAATGTGATGTCAGGAATGGGCTTACAGATGCCATTTGGAGAGGTGGTGGATAGGGAGATGGGCTTATAGATGCCATCTGGAGATGTGACAGAACCTTGTCGGGAATGGGCTTATAGATTCCATTTGGAAGCGTCGATCGCGTAAGAGATTCCTTAGCGAGAACTTGTATATTTGAGAAAGACGGATGTTTTCCTGGCTTGTTACAGGTGTTTGATCTTCAGTCTCCTTATGCAGATATGCCCTGGCCAGATACAGGTATCGAATCTACAATTGGTTGCTCACAGATGTGCCCTGGCTGGATACAGGAGTCGAATCTGGAAACGTTGTAGTTGACAGATGTGCCCTGGCTGGATACAGGAGTCGAATCTGGAAGCGTTGTAGTTGACAGATGTGCCCTGGCTGGATACAGGAATCGAATCTTCGAACTCTTCAGACGTGACCTGGCTAGATACAGGAATCGAGTCTGGAAACTGATCATTCTCAGATGTGCCCTGGCTAGATACAGGAGTCGAATCTGGAAACGTTGTAGTTGACAGATGTGCCCTGGCTGGATACAGGAATCGAATCTTCGAACTCTTCAGACGTGCCCTGGCTAGATACAGGAATCGAGTCTGGAAACTGATCATTCTCAGATGTGCCCTGGCTAGATACAGGTATCGAATCTGGAATTGTGACAGTTGAAGGTAGTTGTTTTTGGGATTTTCTTTTTCCTGAAAAGGCAAAAAACATAAGTTGTATGCGATGTCATGATGTATGATATGCACAGTGTCATGATGTTCAACATGAGATGGTGTTGTATGCACTTTATCATATATGTAAGCAAGATGTATGAAAACGTGAAATGTTTATGAATGTAATTTCGTCTTAGGAAAATAAATCCTTGATGAACGGCCGGGGAGTTGCTCTGTGGAAGAGATACTTGGACGAAGTTTGATGAGAGGCCTGTTGAGGACTTTAAAGATGGATTCCGCTGGGGATAATGATGATAAACTCCGCTGGGGATCACCAAAGATAAACTCCGCCGGGGATTGAAGGAACTTGCCGAGGGCGATCTTCCGTGGTTTTTAGCTGAGGATAACCCAGTTATAAGTCCTTGCGAGGAAATAACTCTAAATAAAACTCGGGAGAGACGTCCGTACTCTGCAGGGGATAAGCTTCTAGAATCTACTGGGGATGAGCTTTAAGACCTGCCGGGGAATGTTGTGCTTTTTCAGGATCGTCGGGGAGTCAACTCCGCTTGGGGAAAGTATTGCTGAATCTTGTTTTACTCTGCGGGGAGTTGAGATGATTTGGTCACATTCTTCAGTTGAATCTACCTTGGTACCTCGGCGGACAAAACAACCAGACTGCATTAGACAACTTCACATTGCCCCTGTCTCTGATGTCACCTGTAATCAATCTCTTGTTTCATATGTAAACATTTATGAATCAGCAATTTAATGTCAAATGCATATATCAAAAATGAACATTGGACGTTCTTCGCAAGACAAAACAGAAAAAGGAAAACAATTGGCACTTTTAACTGAAAAGTATGTTTGCATTGATTTAAACTTTGCCCGTGAATAGGCGTTTTTGTACAAGAGGCTGACATCCTAGTAAGAGGACGCCGCCAAATAACATAGAGTTTACAATTTGAAAAAGGAAACAAAACAGCTATGTGAACAATCCCACTGGGTTCCAACTCTGCTATCGCCTTTATGTCTTCGAACGTCTCATCGATTTGCTGCCTAGTTTGAAGATGAAGCTGATTGGTCAATGCCGAAATCTGGAGCCAGATAGTTGATGCCGAATTCCGGATGCGAAGCGGTCCAGTGAGACATAGTGTTACGCTTTTATCCCTAACTTTTGCCTGGACCGCCCTTTCGGGTTTTCAGTCCACCGGGATACCCATTTTTGCCCAAGTCGCCTTTTCAGGTTTTCGACTTGCCGGGTGTACAGACTTTTTCTTTTCATCCCTTATTTTTGCCCGAATCCTTTTGGTTCGCCGGGAAGCCCTTATTTTTTCCTAGGTATGTCAACCTAGCGGGTCTTTTATTCATGCGTAGTATTTTTTCACTATGTCTGCATTGGCGGGGTGAGGAAGGTCGTCACCATCCATGGTGGTTAGGATCATGGCTCCTCCTGAGAACACACGTTTAACCACAAACGGCCCTTCGTATGTAGGGGTCCATTTGCCCCTGGGATCACTTTGAGGAAGGATGATGCGTTTGATTACCAGGTCCCCAACTTGATACTCTTATGGTCTGACCTTCTTGTTAAATGCCCTGATCATCCGTTTTTGATACGTTTGACCATGACAGATAGCAGTGAGCCTCTTTTCGTCAATCAGATTTAATTGATCAAGTCGAGTCTGGATCCAATCATCTTCATTCAAGTCTGCATCCTTCATTATTCGGAGAGAGGGTATCTGGACTTCAATTGGCAAGACTGCCTCCATGCCATAGACCAAGGAGAAGGGAGTTGCCCCGGTTGACGTCCTTGCTGAGGTGCGGTACCCATGAAGAGCGAACGGTAACATCTCGTGCCAATCTTTATAGGTCACTGTCATCTTTTGCACAATTTTCTTGATATTCTTATTGGCTGCCTCTACAGCCCCATTCATCTTCGGCCGGTAGGGAGAAGAATTGTGGTGCTGTATCTTGAATTGTTCACAGAGTTCAGTGATCATTTTATTATTGAGATTGGTACCATTGTCCGTAATGATTCTTTCCGGGATACCGTACCGACAGATCAGATTATGCCGGATGAAACGTGCTACGACGCTCTTGGTTACTGTGGCGTAGGAAGCTGCCTTAACCCATTTCGTGAAGTAATCGATCGCCACCAAGATGAAGCGATGCCCATTGGATGCCGTCGGTCGGATCTCGCCGATCATATCGATGCCCCACATTGCGAAAGGCCAAGGTGCCGTCAGGACGTTCAAAGGAACCGGAGGGATATGCACCTTGTCAGCATAGATCTGGCATTTATGACAAGTTCGGGAGTGTTGGTAACAATCGGCTTCCATTGTGGACCAGAAATATCCCGCCCAAAGGATTTTCTTAGCCATGGTGTGTCCACTGGAATGCGTTCCAAATGCGCCTTCATGTAATTCCATCATAATTTTCTCTGCTTCAGCCTTATCCACACAACGTAGCAGAGTTGAATCATGATTCCGTTTGTAGAGAATGTCGTTGTTGAGGAAGAATTTTGCAGCAAACCTCCTCATGAACTTCTTATCATTGACAGACGCACCTTCAGGGTATTCCTGAGCTTCCAAGTACTTCTTCACCTCATGATACCAGGGTTTTTCAATCACCTTCTCAGCCTCCAGCTCACAGCAGTATGCCGGTTCATCCAACTTCCAGATAATGATTTGGGGAGCCTCATTGTCCCATTTAACTTTGAACATTGAAGACATCGTAGCTAGGGCGTCCGCTAGCTGATTCTCCTCTCTAGGGAAGTGCTCAAAAGTTATCTCTTCAAAGTGGGGAAGCAAGGTCGACACATACTCCTTGTAGGGAATAAGATTCGGGTGTTTCGTATCCCACTCTCCTTTGATCTGATTGATCACGAGAGCGGAATCTCCGAAGACACTTAGAAATTTGATCCTTAAGTCGATTGCAGCTTGTAAACCCATGATACATGCCTCATATTCTGCCATGTTGTTGGTGCAGCTGAAACATAATCGGGCGGTGAGGGGAGTATGAGTTCCTTTGGGAGATATGATTACAGCGCTGACGCCGTTACCCAAAGCATTGGAGGCTCCATCAAAATGCATAGACCATCGGGATCCTTCCTCAGGTCCTTCATCCGGTCCAGGTACTTCACAGTCAGTTACCACCATGATATCTTCATCCGGAAAATCAAAGTTCAATGATTGGTAATCGTCCACAGGTTGGTGTGCCAAATGATCAGCCAATACACTTCCTTTAATTGCTTTCTGAGTTGTATACTGGATATCATATTCTGTTAAGATCATTTGCCATCTCGCTATTCTTCCAGACAGAGCGGGCTTTTCAAATATGTACTTGATGGGATCCATCTTTGAAATCAACAAGGTAGTGTGAGTCAGCATATACTGTCTCAGCCGGCGAGCAGCCCATACAAGAGCGCAACAAGTTTTCTCAAGCAGTGAGTAACGAGACTCACAGTCGGTAAACTTTTTGCTCAAGTAATAAATAGCGTGCTCTTTTCGGCCAGACTCGCCATGCTGCCCCAGCACACACCCCATTGAATTATCAAGCACTGTCAAGTATAGTATCAGAGGTCTTCCTTCCACCGGTGGCATAAGAATGGGTGGCTCTTGGAGATATTCCTTTATCTTTTCAAAGGCGGCCTGACATTCATCATTCCAGCGTACTACTTGATCTTTCTTCAGTAATTTGAAGATTGGCTCACAAGTAGCAGTCAGATGTGAGATGAATCGGGCAATGTAATTCAGTCGTCCCAGAAAGCCTCTGACTTCTTTCTCTGTTTTTGGAGTCGGCATCTCTTGTATGGCTTTTACCTTGGCAGGGTCCACCTGAATACCTTTATCACTCACAATGAAACCTAACAATTTTCCGGATCTTACCCCAAAGGTGCATTTGTTGGGATTCAATCTCAGCTTGTACAACTTGAGTCGGTTAAATAACTTCCTCAGATGGTCAAGGTGCTCCTCCTCAGTTTGAGACCTTGCAATCATATCATCAACGTATACCTCAATCTCATGATGGATCATATCATGAAATAAAGCAACCATGGCACGTTGATAGGTTGCCCCAGCATTTTTCAATCCGAATGGCATGACCTTATAACAGAAGGTGCCCCACTGAGTCACAAAGGTAGTCTTCTCCATATCTTCTGGAGCCATCTTGATTTGATTATACCCTGAAAAACCATCCATGAAGGAGAACACCTTGTGTTGAGCTGTATTGTCAACAAGGACATCAATGTGAGGTAGGGGGAAGTCATCCTTGGGGCTGGTCCTGTTCAGATCCCTGTAGTCAACACACATTCTGACTTTACCGTCCTCCTTCGGTACTGGCACCACATTGGCAACCCACTGAGGGTAAGAAGTCACTGCAAGGAAACCGGCATCAAACTGTTTCATAACCTCGGCCTTGATCTTTTCAGACATCTCTGGACGCATCCGTCGGACTTTTTGCTTTACCGGAGGGCAATCTTCCTTGGTTGGCAGGTGGTGAACTACAATGTCGGCATCCAAACCAGGCATATCTTCATAGGACCAAGCAAAAATCTCCATGTAATCTTGCAGCATCTGGATCAATCGTTGCTTCACGCTGAGCTCTAGATTGGCACCAATCTTGACCTCTTTCCTATCCGTCTCAGTACCCAAGTTAATTGTTTCCACAGGCTCTTCATGTGGTTGAATAGCTCTCTCTTCCTGGAGTAGCAGTCTTGCGAGTTCACCAGGCACTTCGCAATCATCTTCACCTTCGTCTTCGGCCAAGTTGATCGGATTTTCGAAATCATAACTGGCGGTAGCAGAGCTGTTACCAGTGAGATCCAGAGTGGATTGAAACCTGTATAAGTGAGTGTGTGTAAATATAGCTGTTTTGCAATATATATAACACAGAAAGGAAAAGAGCACAAGATTTGAAATGCAACAAACGTCCAATGTCTTGATTGATGATATATGGAAATGTCATACAAAAAGCCCTCACAAATGGAGCTACGATGCCCCGGGTAGGACACCGAGCCAACAAAGTTTTAACATATTGTTTGTTACAAATTGGAAATCAAAAGAAATTAATTACTGCGTGACAAATGTGATAGGGGTAAAATCCTTTGCCGTCCAGTTGCTTGGTCCGTCACTGGTAGTCGGGTAGATCCAACTGTCAAACTCTGCTTCCTCTACATCCTCCTCGATAGCATTCACCCTTGAGCTGGAGATAAACACCGGAGCCTTTCTGACCTTCTCCTTGCGCACAGCCCTCTGAGCCTCTGCAGTAAAGCCCAGCCCAAACTTGTCATTCTTCTGAGTGAAGTCAGGAAGCTGACCCCAGTTTGCACAATTGCCTTTCTGAACCACAGCCCGGGCATCCCTCAGGGAAGCCATCTTCAAGGAAACATTCTCTTCGACTGTTGTTTCTGCTGCTGCTGAAATTGGATGTACCTCCTCGAAATGCTGAAAGGGGGTTTCAATAAACTCCCCATCCATCTCAATGTATCTGAAGGAATTCAAATGGCTCACCATATACTCCTCTTCTCCTTGCACAGTGACGATCTTCCCCCTGACAGGGTACTTCAGCTTCTGGTGCAAGGTAGAGGTCACTGCCCCCGCTTTATGGATCCAGGGTCGACCCAGTAGACAAGAGTATGATGGACATATATCCATCACATAAAACGTAGAGTCGAACACCTGAGAGCCCACACGAATAGGGATGTCAACCTCTCCATGAACCATTCTTTTTGAACCGTCAAAGGCCCTGACAATGATATTGCTGGGCTTCAGTTCCAGGCCTTCATAATCCAGACGATCTAAAGCCTTTTTCGGTAGGACATTCAAGGAAGAACCAGTATCCACCAATACATGCGCCAGAGTAGTGCCCCTGCATTCGATAGAGACATGCAGGGCATCGTTGTGTCTCTTCCCTTCGCAGTCAGGTCAGCATCTGAAAAACCCAAGCCATTGTCTGCTGTCAGATTTGCTACGCAGTCAGTGAACTGGACTGCAGATGTCTCCTGTGGCACATGGGCCGTCTTGAGAAATGAAATCAAGGCTTTAGCATGGGCCTCGGAACATAGCAATAAAGAGAGCATGGAGATCTTGGAGGGCGTATGCCCTAGCTGCTCAACAACATTGAAATCACTCTTCTTTATTATTTTCAGGATCTCCTCCATTTCTTGTTGGGAGGCCTCAGCATTTATAGGTATCGGTGCCTCCGTCCGGGCAGGCTCCTCTTCAATCTCTTTGCCCCGAGCATTAGATGACTCGGCGGTAGGGGAAACAACTTGATCAGCAACAGGAACAGGTAAACTTGTAGGTGTTATAAGGAGGGGTCTTCGAATAGCGGGCGGTGCAATGTCAGGCGAGAAGAGCCTGCCACTGCGGGTGACCTTGGCTGGACCAGTGATGTCGCAGATACTGGCGCCAATGTCGAATTCTTGTTTGATTCCATTTACATATACGTCTGCCCCATAATGCCAGGGGACAGCTTTATCAGATACGTAGGGGAGAGGCCCCGGAACAGTAATAACCACAGGTGCAACAGTCATGATTCGAACAGGCTTCTTCGGGAGAGCCTTGATTGGATTTTTGAAGATGGTAACCACAGAAATTTCTTTTACCGGAACCAAATGAACAGCAGACTTCTTAAACAGAATCTCCTTGCTATCCATTAGGCTTTGGACGCCTAACCTCAGCAAGGGACAACCAGATGGGGAAACAGCACAGAACAGGCAACCTTCACTGCAACCCGGAAATAAACCGGCCCGCAGTAGGTTCTTCTTGACAGTCAAAAGAGGGGTAACAACTTCATTTATCAAAACAGCATACAGTTCTTCCTCAATGGCATTTACTCTATGCTGGGGCATAGGAGCAGTTACAACATTTGGTCTTTCAGGCGCTTCAAACTGAATTTCCTTTGCGTCGATCAGATCTTGCACCTTGTTTCTCAAGGCCCAGCAATCATCAGTAGTGTGCCCGGGACTATCAGAATGATAAGCACACCGGGCATTTGGGTTATATTTAGGAGACGCAGTGTTGACGACCTTAGGAGCCTCTTTGAGGGTCACCAGGTTGGTGGATAACAGTTGGAGTAAAATTTGAGATAAGGTCATACTCAGCCGAGTATACTGCCTCTTGGGCCTTTCACTTCTTTGTTGATTGTACTGCTGAGGAGCAGCAACAGGTTTTGAAATGACCAAAGCATTGACGGCTTGGCGACTTTCGGGCTTGACTTGTCTTCTAGTACCATAGACGGCACTTGCTTCTTTCTTAAACGGCCTCTTCTCAGCACTTGTGGAGGCAGCCTTTTGTATCTTGCCTGACCTGATGCCAGCTTCAATTCTTTCTCCTGTCAATATCAAATCTGTAAACCCAGCGGAGGAATTACCAACCAAATGATTGAAAAACAGACCAGACAACGTCCCTAGAAACATATCAACCAACTCTCGATCAGTCAATGGAGGCTGCACCCTGCCAGCCAAATCTCTCCATTTTTAGCGTACTCTTTGAACCCTTCACCTGTTCCTAGAGACATACCCTGAAGTTGGGTACGCGTAGGAGCGAGATCAGAATTGTATTGGTATTGTCTGTAGAATGCGGTTGCCAAATCTTCCCAGTGTCGGATGCTAGTTCCATCTAATTGGTAGAACCATTCAAGCTGTGACCCCGAGAGGCTATCTTGGAAGAAGTGAATCCAAAGGTTCTTATCCGCCGTATAAGGTTGGATCTTCCTCACGTACGACCTTAGATGCAGCTTTGGGCAGGAGACCCCATCATACTTGGCGAAGGCAGGCGCCTTAAACTTGTGTGGAATTACAACCCCAGAAGATAACCCCAGATCTCCGAAATCCAGTCCCGGCACATTCTGAATTTCCATGGCGCTTAAGCGGTCCTCCAATTGCTTGTACCTGTCAGCAGTAGGTGGGTATTGTTCGTCGTTGTAGTCCGTCTCGTTGTCAGAGACTGCGGGACTAGGAGCTCCTCCCCCTTGGGGACTGTTCTTCTCAGCAGAAGAAGTAGTTGGATCAGCTTCATTATGGAGTGTATTCCCAAATTTGCGTCCGGTGTTGAACAACGCAGTCCTCTTTTTCTTCTTCTTCTTCAGGAGTAGAGTCTTCAACTCTTGCTGACCTTGGGCTAGGCTTAGGACCATCTCTTGAAACTGTGCATTTTGGGCCTGAAGGGCCTTGATTGCTTGCTCACTGGAGGAGTCTGGATTCATGATGACTGTGCACACAAACAGCGAAGAAGATTAAGCAACCTGTGAAATAGGGTACCTGCTATGTATATGGTGCAATGGAATGCGTATGTATGCAATGCATTCAAGGATTTTGAATATTCAAAATTTGTTGTAGACAAAAAGGAACGCACATCATATTAATAAGGAGAAATTCGTTAGTACATAAATGCCCCATGGGCCAAATATTACAAAATGACTCCTCAAGGCAAAAAAACATTGCGCATCCTCTTTGGTGCGATGTAGGTGTTGAGATTCCTCTCCTCGTGCAGTAGGCGGGTGATTTCCAGGACCTTCTTTTCACTAGCATGTAGACTGGTCTCAAGAGAATTCCGTTCTTCCTTAAGCTGGACCCAGCTCTTCTGCATTTCTTCCCAGGAGGTGGGCATGTCGGGATGTTGAATGGTGTAGGACACCTTTCCTTCCAAGACTGGTTCTTTGATCACAGGGAGCATATGAGGATAAGGCATCACTAACTTTTGGGAGCGGGCTCGTACCCACTTGAGATAAGGTTCCAACGGGATGGAGTTCCTGTGCCCCAGTGTCTTGCTGTCTATCCTACTTGGCATCCTCCAAGCTCTGATAAATCTCTGACGAAGTCCTTGAGTATCGTTGTCGAATTCAAAAACTATGTTAGGAATTAACATGTCATGAGGGCCATCCCTCCGAGCATAACCAAACTGTCTCCAAGCCAGGCATGGGTTGTAAGTAATACCTCCTTTGATTCCAAATAAAGGAACATTAGGGTACTCCCTGCAACGATCAATGATAGTGACGTCTTCCCTGGACCTAGGGCACCAATGTATATTTGCATGCGTGAGAGTCATTAACCGTTGTGACCATCTCAAACCCCGCTCGTTCTTCAAAACTGATTGTGGAAGGTGCGAAATAAACCACTTTCCCAGGAGAGGAGTGCAACACATAAGGACACCCCTTCTTCTCATGGTTCGAGTGTAACATGAGTGAAGGATGTCCCCCAGCAACGTAGGTATAGGATTCCTGGTCATGAAGATCTGGACAGCACTGACATCAATAAGCTGATCTGGGTTAGGGAATAACACCAAACCATAGACAAGGAGGGCCATAACTTCTTCAAAAGCTTGTAGGTCAAGGGAGTTCCAACATTCTTGGGCCTTCTCGAACAGAAACCTGGCTAAGAACCCCTTGATACCACTTCTAACTTCCCAATGTCCCTTGAGGTCAGACGGTTGTAGGTGCAAGGCTTTAGCAATCTCTTCAAGCTTGGGCTCCTCTTCCGTACCGTTGTAGGGTAGTTGATCAAGGATAGGGACCTTCAGAAGTTGGGAGAACTCTTCCAATGTAGGCACCAATTGATAATCCGGAAAAGTGAAACAGTGATGCAGAGGGTCAAAGAACTGGAACAGGACCTTTATCAAATCTTCCTCAATGTTGGTGTTAACCAAGCTGATGAGTCTTCCATGTCTCTCACTGAATGAAGAACCCTCGGGAATCCTGGACATAAGTTCCTTAAGCTGAGGAGGGATCTTTACAAGGCTAATCTGAATTGTCTTTCTGCGAGCAGTTTCCATGTCCTATAAAACAAGAACAAAGATGAAGATTCGAAACCCTTGAAATGGTTAGTCAATGCACATGATGTTGTATGATGTCATGATGTTATGATTAAATACACCACAAATATTCACAAAGGCAAACATGGTAAGGCACACAAGTCACACAAGACAAACCCTTGGAGTTTAGGCCTGCATGGGGTCTGGGTATTACCCTCTTGAAGTTTGGTGGGCTCAACCTGTCCTATTAGAAGTAACCGGGTTCTAAGGGTCCCAATATCACTGGATTACTTTCATTGTTCATCGTTTCGATTTAGCCACTGAACTGGCGACCGAAATATCCCAGGAAAGCAACCCTCAATTGAGTGTAGTATCGAGTATCAACCAACCTCGGACTGCACCAAAGTCAGTTATCTCACTACCCTAAAAAGGCCAAGATGGTTCAATTAAGGTTCCTAAGGTCAGTTGATGCTTCACGACACCACGCGGCGGCCCCGTACTCTCCTTGACTGAACTCAAGGGTTACCGGTACACACCAAAGTGCCACATCAACGTAGCAGACTGCTTCAACCATGTCGGTATACCCCGCACAGTTCCCTCACAGCCTTGTTGCTACTTTCTAAGAAGGTATCCCCAGATCCGGGTTAGGATCTATAAAACTACGATACAAAGCCCACAAATGTAAAAGCAAACAAGACAATCAATTGAAAACAAAGGTGATCTATACCCTAAGGTTACTCCACTTTTAAAAAATTTCCCCAGCAGAGTCGCCAGTTCTGTGATACGGTGGGAGAACTGACTAGTGTTTTGCGTTCGTATTCGCACTTGTGCGGTTGAGCAAGAGTCGCCACCGACTTTTTATTTTATCCTAAGGAAAGGTTAAAAAAGCACAGCAAAAACCTTTTGAGATGTTTTCTTGGGTTCGGGGAGTAGATTATAGAAAGGGAAGGTATTAGCACCCTTTCTATCCATGGTTATCCATGGGCTCTTAGTTACTTGCTTAGATCACTTGCCTTTTGTTTTCAATTGTTTTAAATGGTGCTTGAGTGTGTGGGTTTGAAAATGTTTTGAAAAGAGGCCAATGTGGTGGCAACCTTTGTAATGATCCATGTGGGGATGTATACAAAGATGTATGTCTTTTGAAAAGGTTTTCATTTGTTTTTGAAAGTTGTAGTGTTGTGTGGTTTTTTTTTGAAATAGGCAAGTGTTTTGTTTTGCAAGTTTGATTCAAGTAACTAAGAGGTTATCTACTCCTAAATTTCTCAAAGATTATTGCTATGTTTTAACCCTTTTAACAAGTTTGTTCCACCATTGTATTTGGTGGACAACCTTGTGTTAGGATGTGAAAGGGACAGGCTTGGGTCATCGTTTAGACCATAATTGCAACGGCGTTAAATGTCTTTGGGCAATTTTCTTTAAGGGACTTGACCATTTGTTTTTGTTTGTTTTGAAAAGTTTCATCGAGGGACTATGATCATTCAAATTGTTTGCTTTGCCCAAAGAAGTTCAACATACAATATGGCCCATTTATTTGAAGGCAACAAAGTGGAGTACCCTAGGGGTGCAAGTGTGAGATGTGTTGTTTATTTTCATGCTCGTTCATCTTGTATTAGGTCCAACTATTTCTTATCGTTTTTTGCATGCAAACCCTAATTCTAACATGTTATTATTAGAAAGCAATAAAGCGCGAAATTTAAATTTACTAAGCTATTACAAAACCAAATATGGGAAGGGGGGTACAAATGTTCAAATGGGGATATTGACAAGTAATGTAAATCTAAATTATTACATCATTTTTGAATATTTGCAAAGTAAATAAATTGCATAATTAAATGGAATTTAAATAAATATGCAATATGCAAAGAGAAAGTTTTTATATGTATGAGAAAAGTATGGTTTATGTAAAATAAAATAAGAAAAAATAAAAAGGTATTATTTTGAGTATTTTCAACTTTTAGGGCAAAAACCCTAATTTTAAAGAAAATGTATTATTATACAAGTATTTATTTATTATGTACAAAAATAAAAATAAAATGAAGTATATTATGAAAAAAAGTATTTTTGTATCAAATATTGATAAAAAATGAAAAATTCAAGTATTTTTATATTTATATTAATAAACATATATATACATATATATTAAGTTCTTAAATATGCATTATATACAAAATAATATATATTTAATATTTTAATAAAATAAATAAATAAAAAAAGGTATTTTTATGTGAAATATTTTCAGAAGGTAAATAAAAATAAAAAAATGTATTTACACTATCTTTTAGTATTTTAAAACAAAATATATGTATTTATTTATTTGTGTATAATCTAAAAGAAAACTACATAAATGCCTAATAAAATAAAAAATGGTGAGAAAAAATATTTTTATATTTTTAATGTCATGGAAAAAAATAAATAAGTCAAACAAAAAAAGAAAAAGTCAAAAAGAAATAGAAATAAAGCAAATGGGCTCAGGGGGTGTAATAGCAATTATGGGGTGTGAAAAGAAAAACATAAGACAAGCCCAGCCCAATGCCACTGTCTTCAACCTCCAGCACAATATTTGAAAAAACGCACGCGCCCTGTTCTTCAATGTCCAACTCTCGATTCTTGGCTTTTTAGCAAAAACTCATAACACAACAAATGTTCAGCATGAAGAGACGGTTCTAACCATGTATAGAACTTGACCTAACTCTCTAAGATGAGGGAGAATTTCTCCTCCCCCAAATCCTAACCTAGTTTTTCTGCCATTTTCAAACTCCAAATTCTTTCTACTCAGGCAAAAGAAATGAAATGTAAAGATATGTACATGTTCAGGGCTATGAGTAGAACCTTGTTTCTTCACAAACTTAAGACTAAAGATACATGATAAGAGAGATACGAGTTCAAAGTTTTACCTGTGCAGTTGAACTTCTATCTGGAGAATGAGGAACTTCTGGTGCAAGGTAATGATTGGAAAAGCTTCCTTGAGGTCCAGGGATGCTGTTTCAATGCTTACTTTGTCTTGAAACTTCTTGTATCGAGCTGTGGAACTTCAACTGCAAAAGGAAAAAATGAAAATGGTGGAAACTGTTAGAGGGATTACAGGTCAGGTTTTAGGTCATGGTTAGCTTGCATACATGCTAGGGAATGTGTATGAATTGGTTTTGGTGAGAATGCTCGAGGGAAATGGGAGTTGGTACTCAAACTGCAGGCCTTGCCCTGTTTGAGCAGTTTGATGGTGTTTCTGTGATGGAGAGTGTTTTAGAGGTCAAGGATTCGTGCAAAAGCTTGGTTGGGATGTTTGGAATGTGTTTGATCAGTTTTCTCTTGTGTGTCTATGCTGAAAATGATAGTTGTTACAAGTTATGGAACTTTTCTTCTCTCTTAAGCAACAAAAGCAAGTTGATGGTTTAGGTCAGTAGGGGGCCTCCTAATGTGCTGCATAATCTTCTCTTGATCAGAGCAACTTGTCCATAATCTTGTGCCAAAAGGATTTAGCTTGTACTTGTTGGATTTCTAAATTGACATAAAGTGAACTTTTACCAAAATGGCTAACTCACTTTATCTAAAAATGGATCAATCTTGTGTACAATGCTTGAACTCATGGAACAACACTTTGGCACAATGAACAAGCATTAAATTATGGAGTGTAACTTGGTTTAAAGACCTGTAATCTAGCCTAAAGCATGCTGAGTTCAAATTTGCAAAGTTGTGGACATGGAACTTGGTCATGAACAAAGCGGTTTTTTGCTATATTGTGAAATTCGAATCTCTCAAGTTATGAGGTTGTTTGAGAAGTTCTTGGACATTTTGGAAATCTTGGAATGTGTACTACAATCCATCTTTGAAATGCAAATTGAAATTCCAAGTGGAAGGGTATGAAAAATGGCCTTGAAGTGGGGTAGAACACCTTGTCAAAATAGGTTAAAATTTCACTAAGTTAAAAATGGTTTAGTGCCCTTATTCAAAAAATTGTAACTTGGGATACAAGCTTAAAATGAGAAAACTTTGTGAATCAAAGTTGTATATTATGCAACAAGCTACAACTTTCATGTTTTGACTTTTGTTTGAATCCAAATGGATCTTGGTGAAAAGATGGGGCAAAGTTGGGAAAAAATTAGGGTTTTTCATAACTTAGAAAAATTCTAAGTTATGAAAAATTCCATTTTCTAACCCTAATTTGCATTTTGTGATTCCTTGGTGAACAAGTTTCATGATTTGGCATGTTTTGATGAAAAATGAATCTTGACTCTTGATTTTGACCAAAAAGTCAAAGTTTGACTTTTCAGTATACAGTCAAAATTGATCAATTGACTGGGAAATTCAACTGTCAATCTTGTGTACTTGGGATCTTTTGAGTTTGTTGAGCATGTCAAGATAATTCCATGGGGTCCTTGAGTCCATATGTGAGCTTGATTTGCCCTTGGCTAGGTCAATCAGTCAAAAATTGCCTTTGTGCAGTCAAAACCCTAAAAATGACCATTTTGCCCTTTTGGTGATCTGATCAAATTTCTTGGAGAATTGTGATCCAAACTTGATCAAATGGTCCATATGAGTTCAATATGTTGATGTGGGTCAAATTTCATGAGGTTTGACTGTCAATTGGCCACAGTTGACTTTTTCCCCAATACAGCTGATTTCTAGGTCAACTGTCCAATTGACTGGGCAAAACTTGGAATCAAGATTTGAAACTTGGTATGGGTAATCTTGTGAGTCAAACATGAAACATGAAAGTCATCTTAGGCATTTAGGTAAAAACATCCTTGGGCAAACACAAACCCTAATTTGAGTCCACAGTGCAAGGAGAAGTCTTGAGCAGAGGAAACCCTAACTGGATCTTGATCTTCAAGGGTCTTGTGATGAGAAAATGTTGAGGAAATGGGAGGGCAAATTTTGGGGTACAACAACCGGGAAACCCTTTTTTGCCCAAGTCGTCCTTTCGGGTTTTCAACTTACCGGGTGTACAGATTTTTTTATTTTATCCCTAATTTTTGCCCGAACCTTTTTGGTTCACCGGGATGCCCTTGTTTTGCCTAGGTGTGTCAACCTAGCGGGTCTCTCATGCGTAGTATCTTTTGACTATGTCTGCATTCGCAGGGTGTGGCAGGTCGTCGTCGTCCATGGTGGTTAAGATCATTGCCCCACCAGAAAAGATGTTCTTGATTACAAATGGTCCTTCATAGGTAGGAGTCCATTTGTTCAATGGTGATCTGGGGAGCCTCGTTATCCCAATTAAGTTTAAACATAGATGACATTGTAGCTAGAGCATCTGCTAGCTGATTTTCTTCTCGCGGGAAATGCTCGAAGGTAATTTGCTCGAAATGTGGTAACAATGTCAAAACATGTTCTTTGTAAGGGATAAGGTTTGGATGCTTAGTGTCCCATTCTCCTTTGATCTGACTGATGACCAAATCTGAATCCCCAAACACATCTAAGGATTTGATTCCTAAGTCTATGGCAGCCTTGAGACCAAAGATGCATGTTTCGTACTCTGCCATGTTGTTCGTACAGTTGAAGCAAAGTCTGGCCGTAAAAGGAGTATGGCATCCTTCCGGAGATATGAGTATAGCACCGATACTGTTACCAAGTGCATTAGATGCCCCATCAAAGTACAGGGTCCATCGGGATCCTTGTTCAAGTTTGTCATATGGCCTGACTTCTTCAACGTTGTCCAATGTCATGATGTCTTCGTCTGGCAATTCAAATTTCATGGATTGATAATCTTCTACAGCTTGATGAGCAAGATGATCAGCTAGCACACTGCCCTTTTTAGCTTTTTGGGTAGTGTACTGTATGTCATATTCTGTTAGGATCATCTGCCATCTAGCTATCCTCCCAGACAGAGCAGGCTTCTCGAAGATGTACTTTATCAGATCCATCTTAGATATCAGCAAAGTGGTATGAGTCAACATATACTATCTTAGCCGGCGAGCAGCCCATACTAGAGCGCAACAAGTTTTCTCGAGCAGTGAATATCTGGTTTCACAGTCGATAAACTTTTTGCTCAGGTAATAAATAGCGTTCTCTTTTCGGCCAGACTCGTCATGCTGCCCCAATACGCACCCTATTGAGTTCTCTAGAACGGCCAGATACATGATTAGAAGTCTCCCCTCGACTGGAGGCATCAAGACATGAGGCTCTTTTAAATACTCTTTGATTTTGTCGAAAGCAATCTGACAGTCATCATTCCATCTAACTACTTGATCTTTCTTCAACAGTTTGAAGATTGGTTCACAAGTAGATGTTAGGTGAGAAATGAACCTGACAATATAGTTCAGGCGTCCCAAGAATCCTCTGACTTTCTTCTCAGTGCGAGGAGCAGGCATTTCTTGTATCGCTTTGACCTTGGCAAGATCAACCTCGATACCTTTATTGCTGACAATGAAACCTAAGAGTTTATCTGACCAGACTCCGAATGTGCACTTGTTTGGATTCAATCTTAACTTGTACTCCTTAAATCTTACAAATAGCTTTTGCAAGTGATCAAGGTGTTCTTCTTCAGTTTGTGATCGGGCTATCATGTCATATACGTAAACCTCTATCTCATGATGTATCATATCATGAAACAAAGCTACCATGGCACGTTGATAGGTTGCCCCGACATTCTTCAGTCCAAATGGCATCACTTTGTAGCACAACGCACCCCATTGTATGACAAATGTAGTTTACTCCATGTCCTCAGGTGCCATTTTGATCTGGTTATAGCCTGAGAATCCGTCCATGAAAGAAAATACTTTGTGCTGGGCTGTATTGTCAACCAGGATGTCAATGTGTGGAAGTGGAAAATCATCTTTAGGGCTGGCCCTGTTTAAATCTCTATAATCCACACACATTCTCACTTTGTCGTCATTTTTAGGAACGGGAACAATGTTGGTAACCCATTGAGGGTAGGAAGTAATAGCCAGAAATCCAGCATTGAACTGTTTCATAACTTCTGCTTGGATTTTCTCTGACATGTCAAGTCTCATGCGGCGGACTTTTTGCTTCACTGGTGGACAGTCTTCTCTTGTGGGTAGACGGTGTACCACAATGTCTGTATCGAGTCTCGGCATGTCTTCGTATGACCAGGCAAAGATCTCAACATAATATGCAACAGATGAATTAGGCGCTCCTTGACACTCGGCTCTAGATTGGCACCCACTCTGATTTCCTTTTTATCTTCCTCGGTACCCAAATTGATTGTATCCAACAGCTCCTCATGAGGCTGAATGGCTCTTTCCTCTTGTTGTAATAGTCTGGCCAATTCTCCTGGCACCTCATAATCTTCCTCACCTTCGTATTCGGCTTGGTAGATCAGATCTTCAGAGTCACTGAAGGCTATAGCAGTATCGTTACCCTTGGGATCCGGAGTGGAAGGGTACCTGCATTTGTGAGTGTGGGTGTGTGTAAGGGTATAGCCATCTTAAAACAATAAAATGTAAAAGAAAGACAATGAGCACAAAAGGTTTATATGTGAAAAAGCGTCCATGATTCATTGAATGTCATATGAAGATGAAATAAAAACCCTTACAAATGGACCAATGTGCCTCGGGTAAGACACAAGGTTTTTAAAGTGCGAATTGTTCGTGAATATTACAAGTCCAACAGAAATGTAAAAGATAAATTACTGAGATATGAAAGTCATTGGGACAAAGTCTTTGGCTTCCCAGTTGCGAAGTCCTCCACTGACAGTAGGAAATATCCAATCTTCCAAGTTGCCATCTTCTTCACCGTCTTCCACCGCATTGACCCCTTGGTTACTAATCTTCACAGGTGGCCCCCCAGCACGGGTACAATGCACAACCTTCTGAGCAGTCGAAGTAAACCCCAAGCCAAACTTGTCTGATTTGTACGGAATGTCTGGAAGCTTCCCCCAGATGGTTCATCCCCCCTCTTCCACTACTGCCTTTGCATCCTTTAGAGATGACATCCGAGGTGGAGGTCTTGTGATCTTAGGAATTGAGGATACCGCCTTAGTCGCTGCTATTTCTTGAGAGACTTCCTCAAAATGTTGGAAAGGGGTTTCAATGAACTCGCCATCTAACTCCACATATCGGAAAGAATTCAGATGGCTAATCATGTACTCCTCTTCCTCGGGGATAGTTATGATCTTTCCTTGGACAGGGTACTTCAGCATCTGATGCAAAGTGGAGGTGACAACACCGGCATTGTGAATCTAGGGGCGTCCTAACAGACAAGAATAAGAAGGACGGATGTCCATCACATAGAAGGTTGAGTTGAAAACCTGAGTTCCCACCTTTATTGGGATGTCCACCTCCCCGTGGAACATCCTCTTCGAACCATCAAAAGCTCTCACCACTATGTTGATTGGTTTTAAAGTCAACCCCTCGCAATCCAATCTATCAAGGGCTTTCTTCGGTAAGACGTTTAAAGATGATCCAGTATCAACCAAGACATGGGCTAGGGTTGTTCCTCTACACTACACTAAGACATGTAATGCCTCATTGTGTTTTCTCCCTCTAGGTTTCAAGTCGGCATCAGAGAAACCCAGGTCATTATCAGCTGTCAAACTGGCCACACAGTCCTGGAACTGGTCAACAAACGTCTCTTATGGCACATGAGCTGTCTTCAGAAATATTACCAGAGCTTTGGCATGTGCTTCAGAGCACAGCAGTAGGGCTAGCATAGAGATCTTGGAAGGGGTTTGTCCCAACTGTTCAACCACATCATAATCACTCTTTTTTATTATCCTCAGGATTTCTTCCAACTCCTTCTTGGATGTTTCAGGAATAGCTAGTGATTGAGCCTTAGTCCGTACAGGCTCCTCTTGACCGTTTTTCCCTTTATTCTCAACAGTGGAAGTAGGGATAGCAATTGTGTCTTCTTTGTCAATAGGTACGCTTGCAGGTACAATTACTGGTGCAAAGGTAATCTTCGGAACGGCCACGGGTCCAAAGACTGCCTTTGGAGGGGCAATCTCTGGAGAGAAGACTCTATCACTACGGGTAATCTTGCTTGTTCCGGCAATGTTACTGATGTCGAAATTGTCCTCTTCAGAGCTCTCTTCTTCGGCAGTCGATTCATCTTGTTTAATACCATGGTAGTAGATTTCTCCACCATAATTCCACGATACTATTTTATCTGATTTGTATGGGGCCGGCCCGGGCATTGTAATCTTGAGTGGAGTAGTCTTTGGAGCAGGTGTAATCCTAACGGGTCTTTTAGGGGCCCTGGAAGGATTGGCGTAGATGGTTATAATTGAAACTTCTTTAACTGGAACGGGTGAAACAGGAGCTTTCTCAAACAAAATTTCTTGGTTATCAATCAGTTGTTGGATACCTTTTTTCAACAGAGGGCAGTCAAATGATGAGGATAGGAAAATATGGCAGTCTTTGTCACAACCTGGGAATATACCAACTTTCAACAAATTCAACTTAATAATCGGGAGCGGAGTTAACAATTCATCCACGGTATCAACAAACAAATCTTATTCAATAGCGTTGGCATTGTGACCATGCATAGGAATTGGAGCAAAAATAACATTTGGTTTCTCAGACGCTTCAAACTCAACTTCCTTCGCGTCTATCAAGTCTTGAATTTTGTTCTTCAGAGCCCAAAAGTTGTTGGTGTCGTGCCCCAGACTTTCAGAATGGTATGCGTATCTGGAATTCAGATGGTAATGTGGAGACGCAGTATTGGGATTCTTTGGGGCCTCTTTTAAAGTCTCCAGATTCAATTTCAGAAGATGTGGTAGAACTTGGGCTGGGGTCATGTTAATCTTGGTGAATTGCCAAACTTACCTTTCTACCCTTTGCTGATTATTTCTTGGCTGGTCTGATGCAGGCTTCAGAATCATAACGGCCCCCACCATTGGTCGGCACTCAGTTCTTCCTTGATTTCTATGTGAATAGACATCAGACACTTCCTTCTTCCCGGTGAAGGGCTTTTTCACAGCTGCAGAGGCAGACGCGTCTTTCTGAATTTTCCCACTTCTTATACCAGTCTCCACCCTTTCGCCGGTTAAAATCAATTCAGTAAACCATGCAGAGGAGCTCCCAATCAGATGATTAAAGAAAGGTCCTGATAGAGTTCCCAGGAACATGTACACCAACTCCCTTTCAAATAGAGGGGGTTGCACCCTTCCGACTAGATCTCTCCACTTTTGCGCGTAATCTTTAAAGCCCTCATTGAAAGCCATAACCATACTCTGCAGCTGAGTACGGGTAGGCGCCAAGTCGGAGTTGTACTGATATTGTTTATAGAAAGCTTCTGCCAGGTCTTCCCAATTGTGGATGTCATCCCTTTCTAATTGGTAGAACCAATCAAGTTGCGTTCCTGATAAACTGTCTTGGAAAAAGTGGACCCACAAGTCTTTGTCAGCAGAGTGCGACTGAATCTTCCTGACATATGATCGAAGGTGCATTTTAGGACAAGACACCCCATCATACTTGGCAAATAATGGCACTTTAAACTTTGGCGGGATCACAGTTCCTGACACCAGCCCTAACTCCTCAAAATCTAGCCCTGGTACTCTCTGTATTTCTATAGTCGTTAGACGCTCTTCCAGGTGTTTTTACTTGTCATCATCCGGAGGGTATTGTTGTTCAGAGTAGTCCTCTTCTTCCTCTTCTTCTTCTTCAGAATCTGATGGTACTTCCGTTTCTTTTCCTTTTCTTCCCCTTCATCAAATGTTGTAGCAAAATCTAAGGTCCTTCTGGCTTGTCCCTGAAACCTTTTGCCCATGATAACCACACCAGCTGGCTTCTTCTTATTTTTCTCTTTCTCTTTTTATAGCAGAGTCTTCAGCTCCTCTTGCCCCTTGGCTAAGGTCATGAGTAACTGTTGAAATTGCATATTCTGAGCTTGCAGATCTTTGATCGTTTGTTCGAGATCCATCATACTGAAATAAACAGTAGAGAGATGAGGAAACTTGTTGCAAAGACCTATTTATGTTTATGATGAATGATATGTATTCATGCAATGCTTTCAAGGATTTAAAAATTCAAATTTGATTTAAACAAAAAAGAAACACACGTCATATTAATAAGGTAGAATTTGAGTACATCAATGCCCCTAGGGCAAAATAATACAAAATTCTAAGATAAAAAGACATTGCGCATCCTCTTTGGTGCAATGTAGGTATTGAGAGTCTGCTCTTCATGAAGTAGCCGAGTGAGTTCCAAAACCTTCTTCTCGCTTGCGTAGAATTGGGATTCAAAAGTATCACGCTCTCCTTTGAGCTGTATCCAATCCCTTTGTAGGTCTTCGAGTGATGTATGCATGTCATGATGTAGGATAGTGTATGGAACTTCTCCTTCCTTAACAGGCTCAATAATCACTGGGAGAATGGAGGGATAAGGCATCATAAGACTTTGAGCGCAAGTTCATACCCACTTAAGGTAAGGCTCAAGAGGGATGGAATTCTTGTGTCCCAAAGTCTTGCTATCCACCTTGTTTAGCATCCTCCAAGCTCGGATGAATCTTTGGCGAAGTCCTTGATCGTCGTTGTCGTTGTCGAAAACCAAGCCTTGAATCAGCATATCATGTGGGCCATCCCTTTGGGAATAAC
Source organism: Vicia faba (assembly GCA_948472305.1). Taxonomy (NCBI): domain Eukaryota; kingdom Viridiplantae; phylum Streptophyta; class Magnoliopsida; order Fabales; family Fabaceae; genus Vicia; species Vicia faba. Next base: position 768,352,791 of record OX451739.1, on the reverse strand, counting down.
CAAACTGTCTTAGAGCTAAGCACGGGTTGTAGGTGATGCCTCCCCTAATGCCAAGTAGAGGTACATTAGGGAATTCTCCACAACGGTCAACAATGGTAACATTCTCCTTGGATCGAGAGCACCAATGAATATCTGAATGTTTAAGTGTCATTAACCTTTGTGACCACCTCAAACCTTGCTCATTCTTCAAGACTGATTGAGGAAGATGAGAAATAAACCATCTTTCCAGGAGAGGAGTACAACACATAAGAACACCTCTTTTCCTCATTGTACGAGTGTGAAAAGAGTGCAAGATATCCCTAAGCAATGTAGGCACCGGGTTGCGAGACATGAAGATTTTGACAGCGCTCACATCTATGAGTTGGTCAGGATTAGGGAACAAGACCATCCCGTAGATGAGAAGATCTACAATCTCCTAAAAAGATTGCAAGTCTAGGAAGTTCCAACAGCTTTGGGCCTTCTCAAACAAGAACTTTGCCAAGAAGCCTTTGACACCACTTCTAGTTTCCCAATGGGTTGTGACATCAGATGAGTGCAAGTGCAAGGCTTGAGCAATCTCTTCTGGCTTTGGATATCTTTCCGTACCTTTGAAGGGTAGTTGATTGAGAATGGGAATCCTCAAGAGTTGAGAGAATTCTTCCAAAGTAGGCACAAGCTGGTAGTCAGGAAATGTGAAACAGTGATGCAAAGGGTCAAAGAACTAGAAGAGAACCTTCACCATGTCTTCTTCTGTATTAGAGGTGACCAAGTTGAGTAGACGACCATGTCTCTCGGTGAATGGAGAGTTCTCAGGAATCCTTGAAGCTAGCTCCTTGAGTTGTGGAGGAATTCTTACAAGGTTGACTTGGATAGTTTTCCTGCGAAGTGAATACATATCCTACAAAACAAGAACAAAGATGAATCTCCAAAATCCTTGAAATGGTTAGTGAATGCATATGATGTTTATGATGTCCATGATGTTATGCACAAGTATATATGTACAAGCAAATCAAACAAGTTCCTAGTTTAGGCTTGCATGGGGTTTTATAGGTAAGTACTCTCTTGAAGTTTAGTTGGCTCAACCTATCCTAGTAATAGTAACCGGGTTCTAAGGAGCTCAATATCACTGGATTGCTTCCTTGTTCATTGTTTCAGTTCAAGCCTCTTTACTGGCGACCGAAATATTCCAAGAAACCAACCCTCAATGAGTGTAGTATCGAGTATCTACCAACTTCGGACTGCACCAAAGCCGGTCATCTCGCTACATCCTAAAAGGCCAAGTTGGTCAAGTAAAAGGTTCTAGAAGTTCATTAGTGCTTCATGACATCACTCAGCGGCCCCGTATTCTCTTTGATTGACTCAAAGGCTACCGGTACCCACAAATATGTCACACTAATATAGCTATTGCTTAGATCGTGTCGGTATACCCCGCACAGTTTCCACAACGTATTGCTATTTACCTATAATGTTTCCCAAATCCGGGTGGAGGATTCAAACCCAAACAATAGAACCAAAATGTAAAGCAAACAAATCAAACAAGGTAAGCAAATAAATGTGATCTAAACCATAAGGTAACCCCACTTTTAATATTCCCCAGCAGTGTCGCCAGTTCTGTGATACGGTAGGAGAACTGAATTGAGGTTTTGCATTTTATCGCAAATGTCGCGGTTAGCAAGAGTCGCCACTGACTTTTCTTTTATCCAAAAGGAAAGGTAAAAAAGCACAGGAAAGACCTTTGAGATGTTTTCTTGAGTTCGGGGGGTAGATTATGAAAAGGGAAGGTGTTAGCACCCTTTTCATCCATGGTTTTCCATGGGCTCTTAGTTACTTGCTTAGATCACTTGCTTTGTTTTGTTTGAAATGGTGTTTGGTGTGGTTTTGAAAGTATTTTGAAAAAGAGGCCATCGTTTAGGCAATCTTTGTAATGATTCTCGTTTGTAAGAATGTATACAAAGATGTTTGTCTTTTGAAAATGTTTTCAATGTTTTGTAAGATGTCTTTGAAATATGTGTGTGTTTGTTTTTGAAAATAGCAAGGATTGTTGTTTGAAATGGAGCAAGTAACTTAGAAGCTATCTACCTACTCAAATATCTTTCTTGTGCATTTTTATTCCTTTGACATTGTTGACTTACCATTGATTTGGTAGACAACCCTATCTTTGGATGTAAACGGGACGGGCGTGGGTCATCGTATAACCATGATAGCAATGTTGCCAAGTATCTTAGCATTTTTGAGGGACCAAGATCATTTTGTTTAGGCAACCTTTGAAAAGCGTCATCGATGGACTATGATCTTATACTTGTTTTGTTTTGCCAAGATACTTCGCAAGCGTAACATGGCATTTTTATTTTAGGCAACCAAGTGGGAGAAACCGTAAGGGTGCTTGTGTGCAAAGGTGTGTCACTTTCATGCTTTTGTCTTGCATTTAGGGGTTTTCTATTTGTTTTGTTTTTTGTTCTTGTCATGCAAACCCTAATTACTAATCATGGCATAAAAGCGATAAATTGTGTAAATGTAAACATACTAAGCTATTACAACAATTATTATGGGAGGGGGGATACAAGTTTGAATGGGGATTTTGCACAAATATAAACCTAAATATATTATTACAACCAAATCGAATATGCGCGAATTTAAATAAAGAATAAGACAAATATTTAAAATGCAATGCAATGTTTATGTAAAAAATGTTTTATGTTTTTGTATGAGAAAAATAATTAATTCAAACCCTAGAAAAAATAATATTATTTTTGGAGGGGTTTAAAACCCTAGTTTTTTCAATTAAAAGAAAATAATATTCTATATTTACTAACTTCTATATTTTTGTATAAAAAATAAAAAATAATATTATGTTTAAATATTAAAAATTAAATATATATAAAAAATAAGTATTTATGAGTATAAATAGTATAATAAAAATATTAAGTATTTTTAAATATATTTACAAGTTATTTAAGAAAATAAAATCTATTTATCAAAATAAACTAATTTTTATGTAAAAAAAAAAATAATAAAAAATAAATAAAATTTCAAAAAATAAAGAAATTATTTTTAGGATTTTTTTTATTATTCAGAAAAAATAATCAAAAGCAATAAATATAAAAATATGAAAAATATAAAAATCAGCCATGGGGTGTAATAGTAAGTTAGGGGGGTGGGTTTAGTGAAAACAAAAAGGCCAAAGCACAAAAAGCCCAAAACATCATCGTCCCTGTCCTTCGTCCGTCCCTGCGCGCGCTTCCATGTTCAAATCTGTAACTTGCTTATGCTTGCATAAAAACAAAAACTCATAACATGAAAAATATGGCATTTGAGCTCACGATTCTAACCATATAAATTATGCAACCTAACTCTTAAAGATCAAAAAAGAATTTTTGAATCCCTAATTCGTGACCTAACTTTTTCAGAGTTTTCAATCTTCAAATTCTCTCAGCACAAGTAATATAAATAAAAAGTAAGAATATGTACAACTTCGTTATGATAAGGACTACATTTTTCCTTCACAAATCGTGGCTTGAAGTTTCCTATTCAGAGAGATAGAGTTTGAAAAAAATACCTCCTTCAGCTCGATTCGAGTAGGGCAATGTAGGGACTTTAATGGAGGCCTGATGACTGTTTGAGCTTCCTTAAACTTCCCTCAAGCTATTCCAATGCTTATTTTGCTTTGAGGATGGCTGGAACTCTCTGAACAAGTCCAACAGCAAGCTTCCAAAGTGAAAATGGCAAATGCTGAAACAGGGGTTACAGAACCAGGGTGATGGCTTGGATTGATTAATTATCAAGTGTATGAGATGTTTGAACTGTTTAAACACAAAACGCACGAGCCAAATGAGAGTTGGTTGTGCTTTTGCAAAAAATTTGTGTTTTGGGCAGTTTTGAGTGTTTTTGAGTTTTAGAGAGTTTCAAGTTCAATCCAAGCGTGCTATGCCTTGTAACAAGTTTGTATATTTGTATAGAAGTGATCCAAAGTCAGTCCTTACTAGCTGTGCAAGCTTTGGACCTTTTTGCAACGTTTCTTGCATTTGAAGTAAAGTGAAGTGACTATACTTTCCATGCTTGTACTTGCTTGCTTTAGGGCTGATAAGAGTTTGTACAATTTTCTTGAGAGCTGTAGAGTTTGTATGCATCAAGGGGACATGTTCAATGCTCAAGATTGACAAAGTTGCAAAAGTTCCTCTTTATGAAAATGACAATGTGAACTTTTTGCCCAAAATGGAAATGCATCTTGTGTAAAGCTTCAAAAGAAAAGATAAAGGCTTTAGCTTCTGAGTATGCATTTAATTGTGGAGTGTATAGCAAGCTTAGGACCTGTAAATCAAGATATAACCAACATAGATTTGATTTGCAACTTGATGCTATGTGAAAATGGCTTGATCAAAAGTGAGAAAATGCCAACTTCCCTTCTTCGATTCTCCCTACTCAAAAATGATCTTGGAGAGTTCTTGGATATTTTGGAAAGCTTGCAATGTGCTCTATAATCCATATTTGAAATGAAATTTGAGATACCTCTTGGAACTAGGTGAAAAATGTCCATGAAGTTGAGTCCAAAACCTCTAAGTTAGGGCAAAATTTCACTAAGTTATTTAGTTCATGACCCTATATTCATAAATTCATAACTTGAGATACAAGCATCTTTAGCGAAAATTTTGTGAAGAAAAGTTGTAGATTTCATGGTGTACTACAACTTTCATGTTGGGAACTTTTCTTGAATCAAAATGCATCATGGTGAAAAAGTGGTGAAAAGTTGGGAAAAAATAAGAAAATTTTTTATACTTAGAAAAATTCTAAGTTATGAAAATTTTCAAATTAAAACCCTAATTTTCAAATTTGGTTTTCTTGGTGAAAAAGTTTCACATTCTGACATATCTTGATGAATTATGACCCTTGGCACTTGATTTTGATCAAAAAGTCAAAGTTTGACTTTTCAGTGTACAATTGACTTTTGATCAGTTGACTGCAAAATTCATCTGTCAATCCAATGAACTTGAGATCTTTTGAACCATGTAATTAGGTCAAGATTATGCCATTGAACCCTTGAAATAATGATTGAACTCAATTGGTCATTGGCTAGGTTAAAAATCAGAAATTGCCCTTTCTCAGTCAAAACCCTAATTTTGACCATTTTGCCCTTTTGATGATTTGATCAAATTTCTTGAGGAGTTGTTATACAAACTTGATCAAATGATACATATGAGTCTAAAATGTTGTTGTGGATAAAAAATTATGAAGTTTGACTGTAAATTGGTCATGGTTGACTTTTCCCCCAATACAGTTGATTTTTAGGTCAACTGTCCAATTGATTGATAAAAAATATGGTTCAAGGCTTGAAACTTATCATGAGCAATCTTAGGGATCCAAAATGATGTATGAAAGTAACATGAAGCATTGGTGATCCAAAAATCCTTGTGCAAACTCAAACCCTAATTTTGGGTTAACAGTGCAAGATGAGATGTCTTGAGCTGACCAAACCCTAATCTTGTCTTGAGTCAAAGAAGTCTTGTGTAAAAAAACTTGATAAATGAGAGGGAAAATTTTGGGGTACAACAAATACGAATGAGTATTGAAGAAGATACAGACGAGTATCAAAAGGTTAAACACATACAAGTCTTTGAATCAATACGAACGAGTATTGAAGGAAGATACAGACGAGTATCAAAAGGTTTAAACACAGAAGAGTGTTTGAATCAATACGGACGAGTATTGAAAGAAGATACAGACGATTATCAAAAGGTTTAAAAATAGACGAGTGTTTGAATCAATGCGGACGAGTATCGAAAGAAGATACATACGAGTATCAAAAGGCTTAAACACAGACAAGTATTTGAATCAATACAGACGAGTATTGAAAGAAGATACAAACGAGTATCAAAAGTTTAAACACAGACGAGTGTTCGGGAGACTGACATGGATGAGTGCTTAGGAATTGAGACAACCGAGTGTTTAAGAATTGACACAGACGAGTTTTTAGGAAACCGACACAGACGAGTGTTGGAAGACTGAATTATTTGTCAGACGGGAACTGGCTACTAGACGAGAACTAGGTTTAGAATCACAAGGTGTATTGATTTTGCTGGGAACTCATGGTACAAGGTACTGGCACCGCTAGCTGGGCATTGTGAAGGTGAAGGTCATCAACTGGGGTTTTGGGAATGATATCCTCTTGTAGGGATGTATTGTTGTCCTTGAATGATTTAGGTCTTTCATGTAGGGTACCTGATATGGCTTATGCTTCGTATGCATGTTTGAATTTATTTTGCCGCAAAGATCCATTCTGATGGATCGGCTACGCGCTTTTGAGGATGCAATGTTATGCAGTGATAGCTATATGCAATGCAAATAAATAAACTTCATGGGGATAAGCGAAAGCTTGCTTTTTGGGAAATGTTTCTCATCACTGGGATGCTAATACATATATGCGCTGGAAACCTGCAGTACCAAAGATTTCCAGGGATATTGGTAAGAATTTGCATTGAGAGCTCACAATACCGAAGATTATTGGTGACTCGCTGGAGGTTGAATAGTTGACGAAGCAAGTTTTCAGGTACGCCATTGAATTCTGGAATGCACTATTGTTGGGGAAAAGATAATCTGGCCCGACTTCCCTGCATCCTGAACCATTGAGAGGATGATAGAACTGAATATGCCGAGGAATGGATACCAAAAGCCATGTGAATCTCTCTGAATACGTGCCCCAAGTTTACGCCACACTGGGGAAATTACCTCTTAAGTCACTAGGGGATAAGAGATGGGCGTGAACACCTATGAATGCCCCTGTTTAGCTTTATGAATGCCCCGATTTAGCTCCACTGGGGATGAACTTGATTAACTCCACTTGGGATGCCCTTGATTAACTCCATTGGGGATGCCCTTGATTAAATCCATTGGAGATGCACTTGCGCGTGCCAAGTCAAACGACAACTCCGAACTTTCTGAATTCGCTTGGGGAATCAGGTTTGAAATTGTCTATAGTAGATGAAGGCAGCTTCTGCACTGGATAGGACGGGGTGACTGTTATGCCGCTTTTAGCTTGATTGAAGCCCCGTACAACATAATTGGCTTGAATAACTTTGCGAGTACGGATACGGAATGCCCCTGTCTATGGGATTTCTGAGAAGATCTTTGCCAAATAGAAGACCAAAATATCTATGGCATAATACGATCTGAGATGGCCTACCCCAATCTCTTGAGTCACGAAATAAACTGCTCTTGATTACAGCTTCTTGGAGAGATTTGTCGAATCTCGACGTGATTTCCCCAAGTTGAATGAATTCTGAATAGATTTATCGATGTGATATCCTCTGATTGATGGCAACCTGATGAGATTTATCAATGTGATAGCCTCTGATTGGTCGATCTTAAAGATATTTATCGACGTGATAGCCTCTGATTGGCTGATCTTGAAGAGATTTATCGACGTGATAGCCTCGGATTGACAGCTTAGAGGGGATGTGTGATACGGTGGCAGAACCGACTGTTTTTTATTACTACTGGTTTTACGATTTTTGTTCCCAAATGTACGGTAAGCAAGAGTCACCACCGAATTTTATTTCATCCAACAAAGAAAAAGGAAAAAGAACAGAAAAAACCTTTTTCGAGATGTTTCTGAGTACGGGGGGTAGATTATAGAAAGGGAAGGTGTTAGCACCCTTTCTATCCATGGTTTTCCATGGGCTCTTAGGTACTTGCTCATTCTTAAATTTCTTTTGTGTGTTTGTGTGTTTGAAAAAAGTTTTGAAATTGCCTTAGTGCGGTGTTTCACTTTATGGTAACCCATGTATCAGTCCTCAAGGGTGTGATAAAATGTTTTGAAAACTTTAGTTTGAAAAGTTTGTTTGAAAGTGTATGTGTAAAAATTTGTTGTTTTGAGCAAGTACCTAAAAGTTTCTACCTACTCGAAAAAGTCTGTTCATTTTCTTATTTCCTTTAGACAACACTATCCTAATATTAAGGAGTAGGTAGCTCCATAGTTGGATTTTAAGGGACAATCGAAAGGGACGAGTACGATCACTAAAGCAATGATTAGGAAACCTTAGTAATTATCCTAGAGTCTTAAAGATCTTTCCGAGGCAACATTCGAATGGGTCATTTTTTATCTTTTGGGACTAGAGGACAACCACTAAAACTCCCTATACTTCATGGACGTTTACCGAAGGCAACCTAAGTGGGGTAAACCCTAGGAGTGAGCATGTACAAGTGTTTGTTTTTTTCCAGTTATTTATCTTTGCACAATTAGGGTTTTCTACTGATTTAACTTATGGATTTATCTTTCGCATACAATCCTATTAGTAATCATCTAACAGTTTATAATGAAGGAATATAGAATTCAAGAAATTTAAACCTATCTATTACAAGGCCTTGGGGAGGGGGATAACATAATCAAAAACCGGGGGAAAATAGTAAATGAAAATAGTAAACTTAAGTTAAACTATTACAAACTCGGAGCAATTACATTAATTGGAAAATAAATAGATAAATACGCGCGATGAAATTAAATACGGAATTAAAATTAAACTCAAAGACATTTAATTTAATAGATAAAGAAAAGTATTTTTTTTTTGGATTTTTGAGAAAAAATAATTGATTTTGCAAGTTAACCTAATTTCTAATTAATTTTAATTATGAAAAAAAAATTTAAGCTATCCTAATTAATAATTAATTAATGAAATTAAATATTTTATGAAAAATCCAATTCTAATGTTTTTGTGATTTTTTGATTTAATTAAAAAAATGATTTTTGTAAAAATAATTAAAACCAATAAAACAATAAGAAATTAAAAAAGAAATAAAAATGGGCCTGGTATGAAAAATAATTTTGGGGGTGTGTGGAGCTGAAATTTCTAGGCCCAATCCTGCTGGTGGCCCAATTGCTGCGTCTGATCCAGTGGGACTCTCATATGAGGGTTTACCATGCTCCTTGCCTGCTGCATGTTGGATCTGATCAGGGGATGATCCAAGGCGTGAGATCTTGAGGTGTACGGTAAGCGCGCTTGGAAGGATAGTACCAGCTCTGCAATTAAACATTAGGAAAAATATTATGTAGGAGGCAGGGATCGAACCCCTGACCACCTACACATGTGCGCCTTGGAGCCTTCCCTGCTTGCCACTGAACCATTTGCTTTATTCGTTAATACAAATACAAATAATATATTATAAAGAATGAAAATTCAACTTCCTATACAAACGCGTGAAAATTTAAATGGATCAGTGGTGTGCTGCCACGCCTTCATCTTCTTCCCCAGGGACTGTTGTTTTAGAGAGAGCTTTTACCTACGGACGAACTCGTCACTATAGGCTATAGTGACGGTTCTTGTGCGTGGCTACAAACCTACAAACGTCAAACATGAGATACAAGTAACATAAATTCTATCCAAAGCCATGGATCAATGGGAAATAACCCCCTGAGTGCTATGATACTCATAATCTGGGCTAATTTTCCCTAGAGAAGGAAACCCCAAATTCGAGCTTATGAACCCTAGCCATTGCAAGAAGTTATTCATGCGCTTAAAATTCAATAAAACCAATCAAAAAAATTTCAAATATGATAGAAAGCATGGATATATGATCAAAACATGTTTATGATACAAGAATCATTGTAATCGAGTTTTAGTAAAAAGGGAAAACCGTGAAGGTGCTAGCGCGTGATTCTTGATGCTTCAGGTCTTGATAATGCTTGCAATCACTTCAGAGGATGCCCAGGGATGTGTTTTGATACTTGGAATGGCTTGAAACAGCCTGTAGAAAGGAATTCGATCTGCACTTTATTGTCAAAAAGTTGAACTTTGTTCTTGCTCTAAGGAGGCAGGTTGTGCGTAAATTCTTTTTGCTTAGGGTTCACAAAGCTTCTGTATATGTACTAAATCCAATTAGGTCAATAAAAATTGGAAAAAATCAAAAGATTGATGGTCTTGAATTTTGATTCAAATTTTTTTAAAATTGGAGATTTCTTCTTGTTTTGGCTTGGCACGGTTTATTTTAATCATTGACAGCATATGAGATCTATAATTCAATACAAAACAAATCTCATTCCACAAATTTGATTTTATTTGATTTTATTTGAATTTATTTGATTTTTAAATGAATAAAAACCAAAATGAATTGAATAAACAAAAACAAAAACAAAAACAAAAAGGCATGGAGGGTCCCTTGGGTCGTGGACCATGCTAGAACTGAGATTCAATCTTGAAAATATGGGCCCATGTGAAAAAAAAACAATTTTGGGCATTGTTGACTTTGTGCAAATTTCCCAAAAATGGCCAACTTTGACAATGCATATCTCTCTAAATTTTGACCCTAAGAGGGTGTTCTTGGACTTTTTAGAAATCTTAGGATGTCCTCTAAACAACCCCTTTGGTTTCATCTCAATTGTATCTTCCATGTTCATGTAAGAAGCTTTGAACCAAAAGGTGTTTTTGTTGACTTTTTGAAATGACCTATAATGTCTAAATTTATATCTTTTCATGAGTGTATTTTTTGAACTTGAAGGTTGAATATGAGTTGTAGGGAGTTGGATTATCTCCAAAATGAGCCTTGGATGAGAAATTTCTGATAAAGTATGAGAAAGTTATGCCTGGTCAAATTTTGGTTGACTTTTCCTATAGAAACCCTAATTTAGCAACTTTTGAGTTTTGATGAATTAGGAGCATTCCTTGAGGAATCATGATCAAACCTTGATCAAATGATGGATATCACTTCAAAATGTCGATTTTGACCAAAAATATTGAAGTTTGACTGTATATGGGCAACAATTGACTTTTGATCTAGTACAATTGATTTTTAGGCATCTGAGCAGTTGATTGAGCAAACTTCTTGTGCAAGGCGTGAAACTTGACATGGAAGATCTTGAGGGCATATTAGGGTAATGGAAATCATTTAGTACCCTTGGAACTCAAACATCTTGATGAGGAGTGAAACCCTAGTTTGAGGCTCATTGTCTTAGGAGGAGGATTTGTCTGGCCAATCCTTAGTCAACTTGAGCAATTGAGAACCTCTAGGAGTAAGTTTTTGAGTATAAATGGGAGGGTAAATTTTGGGGTACAACAGCTTCCCCTGTTCAATCTTCTTTAACCTAAATATGTAGATTGGCTGGTCTGCCTTTCGTGATCTGAAGGTGGAAGATGATTGAACACTAGAGTGCCCATAAATTTGCACTCGTATGAAGTAATACTGATCAATAGTATCATGAATGGGCTTAAAAATTCCATTTGGAAGGAGACAGAGAATCGTCGGGGATGGGCTTAAAGATGCCATCCAAAAAAAGATGTCTGTCGCATAAGAGATTCCTTTGGGATAATTCTTGTACCTGCTGTTGAGGAGGACTTCGCCGGGGAATGTTGATTTATGTCCTGGGAAATAGAGTCTAGGAGCTTCGGTTATCCATTACTCTACTGGGGAATTAACTCTTGATTGAGGAGACAGAATTGAACTGCTTATCTAGCTAGGGTCCAGGCTGCACAACGACTTACTGGGGAAGTGTGAAATTGACCGTATCTGGTCGGGTCCAGGGGTTACAATGTTGTAAACTGTTGTCCGAAGATAAAAAGAGAAGGAACCTGGATAGTAGGTTTGCTTCCAAATGAAAGCCTGGATAGTAAGGATGTGAGAAGGAACCTGGATAATAGGGTTACTTCGAAATGAAAGCCTGGATAGTAGGGCTGTGATAAGGAACTTGGATAGTAGGGTTACTTCGAAATGAAAGCCTGGATAGTAGGGCTATGAGAAGGAACCTGGATAATAGGGTTACTTTGGAATGAAAGCCTGGATAGTAGGGTTGTGAGAAGGAACCTGGATAGTAGGGTTACTTCGAAATGAAAGCCTGGATAGTAGGGTTGTGAGAAGGAACCTGGATAGTAGGGTTACTTCGAAATGAAAGCCTGGATAGTAGGGCTGTGAGAAGGAACCTGGATAGTAGGGTTACTTCGAAATGAAAGTCTGGATAGTAGGGCTATGAGAAGGAACCTGGATAGTAGGGTTACTTCGAAATGTAAGCCTGGATAGTAGGGCTATGATAAGGAACCTGGATAGTAGGGTTACTTCAAAATGAAAGCCTGGATAGTAGGGTTGTAAGAAGGAACCTGGATAGTAGGGTTACTTTGAAATGAAAGCCTAGATAGTAGGGATATGAGAAGGAACCTGGATAGTAGGACTGTGAGAAGGAACCTGGATAGTGGGGTTACTTCGAAATGAAAGCATGGATAGTAGGGATATGAGAAGGAACCTAGATAATAGGGTGTGCTTACCACTCTGAAAGTCTAGGCCATGTTGCCAACAACTGCTGGGCTCTGAAGAACAAGGTGCAGGATCTGATCAAGGCAAAGGAGATTGGATTCGATTCCCCTGAGACTCCCAACGTCATAACTTCACCCATGCGCAAGCATGGCTCGAGAATCAATGCTATTGAGATTGTCTCCGCTACGGAAGATGCTGATAATGAGGATTCTAATATTGACAGTTGGATCTACCCTACTACCAACGGTGGACCTAGTAACTGGACGAACAAAGATTTTGTGCCGATTTCTTTTGTTCAGCAGTAATTGTCTTACTTGTTTTTCGAATTTGTAATAAACGATATAAAATATATGACCTTGTATCTTACCCGAGGCACAATGGTTTATCTGTGAGGGTTATTATATGTCATTTTCATATGTCATCAATAAAACATTGGACGTTTCTTGCATACAAATTTTGTGCTCTCTATTTTTCTTTTCTGCTTTTCACTTTATCAATACAGCTATGCTCTTACAGACACTCACATATCAAATTGCAGATCCATATCCACTCTGGATCCCATTGATAATAGTTCTGCTATTTCCAGTTATAACTTCGAAAGTCCGATCAACCAAGCCGAGGACGAAGGTGAGGAAGATTGTGAGGTTCCTGGAGAAATTGCTAGACTGTTACAATAGGAAGAGAGGGTTATACAACCTCATGAAGAGCTAGTTGAGACGATAAACTTGGGCACGGAGGTAGACAGAAAGGATGTCAAGATCGGCACAAATCTGGAGACTAATATCAAACAGCGGTTCATACAGATGTTGCACGACTATGTTGAGATCTTCTTCTGTTCATATGAAGACATGCCTGGTTTAGACACTGATATTGTGGCATTGTCTGCCGACTAAAGAAGATTATCCTCCGGTTAAACAAAAGGTTCGCCGTATGCACCCTGAAATGTCAGAGAAGATCAAAGCAGAGGTTATGAAACAGTTCAACATTGGGTTCTTAGCTATCACCTCCTATCCACAGTGGGTTGCTAACGTCATTTCGGTACCTAAGAAGGATGGTAAGGTACGGATGTGTGTGGACTACAGAGACCTGAACAGGGAAAGCCCCAAGGATGACTTCCCGCTTCCCCATATCGATGTTCTAGTTGACAACACCACACGACATGAGATCTTTTCCTTCATGGACGGTTTCTCTTGGTACAATAAGATCAAGATGGCTCCTGAAGACATGGAGAAGACAACCTTCGTCACACAGTGGGGCACTTTCTGTTCAAGGTGATGCTTTTGGGTTGAAGAATGCTGGGGCAACTTATCAGCGAGCCATGGTAGCTTTGTTCCACGATATAATAACCCTCACAGATAAACCATTATGCCTCGGGTAAGACACAAGGCCATAAAGTTTATATTGTTTATTACAAATTCGAAAAACAAGTAAGACAATTACTGCTGAACAAAAGAAATCGGTACAAAATCTTTGGCCATCCAGTTACTAGGTCCACCGTTGGTAGTAGGGTAGATCCAGTTGTCAATAACAGAATCCTCATTATCAGCATCTTCCATAGTAGAGAAAATCTCAATCGCATTGATTCCCAGTAGAGTAATGGACAATTGAAGCTCCTAGACTCTATTTCCCGGGACATAAATCAACATTCCCCGCGCGAAGTCCTTCTCAACAGTAGATACAGGAATTATTGCAAAAGAACATCTTATGCAACCGATATCTTTTCTGGATGGCATCTTTAAGCCCATCTCCAACGATTTTCCGTCGCCTTACAAATGGCATTTGTAAGCCCATTCTCGATATTACCGATCAGTATTACTTCATGCGAGTGCAAATTTCTGGGCACTCTAGTGATCAATCATCTTCCACCATCAGATCACGAAAGGTAGACCAACCAATCTACATCCTCAGGTTCAAGAAGATTGAACAGGGGCAGCTTTGTACCCCAAAATTTTCCCTCCCATTTTTACATAAAACATATTACTAGAGGTCCTCAAATTGCTCAAGTTGACTAAGGATTGACCAGACAAATCCTCCTTCTAAGACAATGAGCCTCAAACTAGGGTTTTGCTCATCATCAAGAGGTTTGAGTTCCAAGGGTCCTAAATGATTTCCATTGCCCTAATATGTCTTCAAGATCATCCATGCCAAGTTTCATGCCTTGCACTACAAGTTTGCTCAATCAACTGCTCAAATGCTTGGAAATCAACTGTGTTAGGTCAAAAGTCAACTGTGACCCACATACAGTCAAACTTCAAGATTTTTGGTCAACATCAACATTTTGAAGTAATATCCATCATTTGATCAAGGGTTGATCATGATTCCTCAAGGAATGCCCCAAATTCATCAAAACTCAAAAGTTGCTAAATTAGGGTTTCTATAGGAAAAGTCAACCAAACTTTGACCAGGCATAACTTTCTCATACTTTATCAGAAATTTCCCATCCAAGGCTCATTTTGAATAGAATCCAATTTCCTACAACTCATCTCCATCCCTCAAGTTCAAAAAATGCACTCATGAAAAGATATAAATTCAGACATTATAGGTCATTTTAAAAAGTCAACAAAAACACCTTTTGGGTAAAAGCTCTTTACATGAACATGGAAGGTCCAATTGAGATTAAATCAATGAGGTTGTTTAGAGGACATCCTAAGATTTCTAAAAAGTCCAAGAACACCCTCTTAGGGTCAAAATTGAGAGAGATATGCATTGTCAAAGTTGGCCATTTTTGGAAATTTGCCCAAAGTCAACAATGCCCTAAATTGCATTTTTTCCCACATGGGCCCATTTTTATAAGATTGAATCTCATTCCTAGAATGGTCCACGACCTATGGGACCCTCCATGCCTTTTTATTTTTGTTTATTTAATTTATTTTGATTTTTATTCATTTAAAAATCAAATAAATTCAAATAAAATCAAATAAAATCAAAATAAATCAAATTAAGGGAACGAGATTTGTTTTGCATTGAATTGTGGATCATGCAAGCTGTATAACATCAAACAAATTGTGCCAAGCCAAAAACAAGAGGAAATATCCAATTTTGGAAAGATTTGAATCAAAACTTCAAGACCATCAATCTTTTGATTCTTTCCAATTTTATTGACCTAATTGGATTCAGTACATATAAAGAATCTTTGTGAACCCTAAGGAAGAGAATTCACGCGCAACCTGCCTCCCTAGAGCAAGAACAAAGTTCAACTTTTTGTGAAAAAAGTGCAGATCGAATCTTTCACCATAGGCTGTTTCAAGCCATTCTAAGGATCGAACAGTACTCCTGGACATTCATTGAAGCCTTTGCAATCATTCCCAGGGATTGAAGCTTGCAGAGTCGTGCACAACCCTCATCAAGGTTTGCATATGTTCTTGATTTTGATTCCTTTAATTCTGGTATCATAAACGCATTCTAGCTATATATTCATGTTCATCATCATATTAGCAATGATTGTGGTTGGTTTAATTGGAGTTTAAGCGTAGGAATCGTATTCATCATAGTTAGGGTTCCGAAAGTCCCAAACTTGGGACTCCATGTATAGGGTAAATTAGGTCCAATCAAGGGCCAATTTGTGCTCAGGTGATCACGAGCGATCGACCCATGGCCTTGTCTGAGATTTATATTGCTTGTGTTGAATTTATGAAAATGCAGAGGTTATAGCTACGGAATATGTTTGTAGGAAAAAGTCCAGCGTCTAAAATGACGGTTCTGTGGAGAAGATGACTAGGTGGCAGCCCATCACTGGCCAATTTGAATTTGGCGCGCGTTTTTTTAATTTCCAAATATTAATCTTGTTTTCATATATAATATTATTGTATTGTTATTTGTACAACTAAGCTTGGTAGCGCAGATGGTCAAGGAACACATGCTTAGGGCAAACGTCCCGGGTTCGATCACAGGCGTGCTGCTTTTGTATTTTTCTTGATGCTTAACTACAGATCCAATAGTATCCTTCCAAGCGCGCTTACCATACACCTCAAGATCTCACACCTTGGATCATCCCCTGGCCAGATCCAACATGCAGCATGCAAGGAGCATGTTAAACCCTTAGATGTGAGTCCCACTGGATCAAGCACGACAATTGGGCCACCAGGAGGATTGGGCCTGGAAATTTCAACTCCACACACCCCCAGAGTTATTTTTCATACCAGGCCCATTTTATTCCTTTTTTAATTTCTTATTGTTTTTATTGGTTTTTAATTATTTTTACAAAAATCATTTTTTTAATTAAATCAAAAAATCACAAAATCACAAAAAGCATTAGAATTTGATTTTTCATAAAATATTTTTCATTAATTAATTAGTAATTAGGATAACTTAAATTCTTTTTTTTCATAATTAAAATTAATTAGAAATTAGGTTAATTTGAAAAATTAATTATTTTTTCTCAAACATCCAAAAAAATACTTTTCTTTATTTATTAAATTAAATGTCTTTGAATTTAATTTTAATTTTGTATTTAATTTCATCGCGCGTATTTATTTCATTATTTTTCCAATTAATGTAATTGCTCCAAGTTTGTAATAGTTTAACTTAGGTTTACTATTTTCATTTACTTTTTTCCCAAGTTTTGATTATGTAATCGCCCTCTCCAAGGCCTTGTAATAGCTAGGTTTAAATTTCTCGCATTCTATTTTCCGTCATTATAAATTGTTAGATGATTGATAATAGGATTGTATGCGAAAGATAAATCCATAATTTAAAACAGTAGAAAACCCTAACTGTGCAAAGATAATAACTGAAAAACAAACACTTGCACATGCTCACTCCTAGGGTTTTCCCCACTTCGGTTGCCTTCGGTAAATAGTCATGAAGTATAGGGAGTTTTAGTGGTTGTCCTCTAGTCCCAAAAGATCAAAAATGACCCATTCGAATGTTGCCTCAGAAAGATCTTTAGGACTCTAGGATAATTACTAAGTTTTCCTAATCATTGCTTTAGTGATCGTACTCGTCCATTTTGATTGTCCCTTAAACTCCAACGATGGAGCTACCTACTCGTTAATAGTAGGATAACGCTGTCTAAAGGAAATAAGAAAACGAACAGAATTTTTCGAGTAGGTAGAAACTTTTAGGTACTTGCTCAAAACAACAAATTTTTACATCCTACACTTTCAAACAAACTTTTCAAACTAAAGTTTTCGTAATATTTTATCACACCCTTGAGGACTGATACATGGGTTACCATAAAGTGAAACGCCGCACTAAGGCAATTTCAAAACTTTTTTCAAACACACAAACACACAAAATCAATTTAAGAATGAGCAAGTACCTAAGAGCCCATGGAAAACAATGGATAGAAAGGGTGCTAACACCTTCCCTTGCTAAAATCTACCCCCGTACTCAGAAACATCTCGAAAAAGATTTTTTATGTTCTTTTTCCTTTTCCTTTGTTGGATGAAATAAAAGTCGATGGTGACTCTTGCTTACCATACATTTGCGAACAAAAAACGCAAAACCAGTAGTAACAAAAAACAGTCGGTTCTGCCACCATATCACAGAACTGACGACTCTACTCAGGAGTTTATTCCTCCAGCTATGGAAGTTCATCCCCCAACAGAGTTTATTCCTCCGAATCGGCAAAACCTTCCAGCAAAGCATCTCCTCTCTCAAACAGAGTTATTCCCCAACAGAGTCGCCATTTCTGTGATACGGTGGCAGAACTGACTATTTTTTGTTACTACTGGTTTTGTGTTTTTTGTTCGCAAATGTACGGTAAGCAAGAGTCGCCACCAACTTTTATTTCATCCAACAAAGGAAAAGGAAAAAGAACAGAAAAAACCTTTTTCGAGATGTTTCTGAGTACAGGGGTAGATTATAGAAAGGGAAGGTGTTAGCACCCTTTCTATCCATGGTTTTCCATGGGCTCTTAGGTGCTTAGCTCATTCTTAAATTGCTTTTGTGTGTTTGAAAAAAGTTTTGAAATTTCCCTAGTGCGGCGTTTCACTTTATGGTAACCCTTGTATCAGTCCTCAAGGGTGTAATAAAATGTTTTGAAAACTTTAGTTTGAAAAGTTTGTTTGAAAGTGTATGTGTAAAAATTTGTTGTTTTGAGCAAGTACCTAAAAGTTTCTACCTACTCGAAAAAGTCTGTTCATTTTCTATTTTCCTTTAGACAGCGCTATCCTACTATTAAGGAGTAGGTAGCTCCATCGTTGGAGTTTAAGGGACAATCGAAATGGACGAGTACGGTCACTAAAGCAATGATTAAGAAACCTTAGTAATTATCCTAGAGTCCTAAAGATCTTTTTGAAGCAACATTCAAATGTGTCATTTTTGATCTTTTGGGACTAGAGAACAACCACTAAAACTCCCTATACTTCATGACCATTTACCGAAGGCAACCGAAGTGGGGTGAACCCTAGGAGTGAGTATGTGCAAGTGTTTGTTTTTTCCAGTTATATATCTTTGTACAATTAGGGTTTTCTACTGATTTAACTTATGGATTTATCTTTCGCATACAATCCTATTATCAATCATCTAACAGTTTATAATGACGGAAAATAGAATGCAAGAAATTTAAACCTAGCTATTACAAGGCCTTGGGGATGGGGATTACATAATCAAAAACCGGGGAAAATAGTAAATGAAAATAGTAAACCTAAGTTAAACTATTACAAACTCAGAGCAATTACATTAATTGGAATATAAATAGATAAATACGCGCAATGAAATTTAATACGGAATTAAAATTAAATTCAGAGACATTTAATTTAATAGATAAAGAAAAGTATTTTTTTTGGATTTTTGAGAAAAAATAATTGATTTTTCAAGATAACCTATTATTCTAATTAATTTTAATTATGAAAAAAATAATTTAAGTTATCCTAATTACTATTAATTAATGAAATTAAATATTTTATGAAAAATCTAATTCTAATGTTTTTGTGATTTAATTAAAAAATGATTTTTGTAAAAATAATTAAAACCAATAAAATAATAAGAAATTAAAAAAGGAATAAAAATGGGCCTGGTATGAAAAATAATTCTTGGGGTGTGTGGAGCTGAAATTTCTAGGCCCGATCCTGCTAGTAGCCCAATTGTTGCGCCTGATCCAGTGTGACTCTCATCTAAGGGTTTACCATGCTCCTTGCCTGCTGCATGTTGGATCTGATCAGGGGATGATCCAAGACGTGAGATCTTGAGGTGTATGGTAAGCGCGCTTGGAAGGATAGTACTAGACATGCAATTAAACATTAGGAAAAATATTATGTAGGAGGAAGGGATCGAACCCCTGACCTCCTACACATGCGCGCCTTGGAGCCTTCCCTGCTTGCCACTGAACCATTTGCTTTATTCGTTAATATAAATACAAATAATATATTATAAAGAATGAAAAGGCAGCTTCCTAAACAAACACGCGAAAATTTAAATGGACCAGTGGTGTGCTGCCACGCCTTCATCTTCTTCCCCAGGGACTGTTGTTTTAGAGAGAGCTTTTACCTACGGACGAACTCGTCACTATAGGCTATAGTGACGGTTCTTGTGTGTGGCTACAAACCTACAAACGTCAAACATGCGATACAAGCAACATAAATTCTATCCAAAGCCATGGATCAATGGGAAATAACCCCCTGAGTGCTATGATACTCATAATCTGGGCTAATTTTCCCTAGAGAATGAAACCCCAAATTCGAGCTTATGAACCCTAGCCATGGCAAGAAGCTATTCCTGCGCTTAAACTTCAATTAAACCAATCAAAAACATTGCAAATATGATAGCAAGCATGGATATATGATCAAAACATATTTATGATGCAAGAATCATTTTAATCGAGTTTTAGCAAAAAGGGCAAACCGTGAAGGTGCTAGTGCGTGATTCTTGATGCTTCAGGTCTTGATAATGCTTGCAATCGTTTCAGAGGAGGCCCAGGGATGTGTTTTGATCCTTGGAATGGCTTGAAACAGACTGTAGAAAGGAATTCGATCTGCACTTTTTTGTCAAGAAGTTGAACTTTGTTCTTGCTCTAGGGAGGCAGGTTGTACGTGAATTCTTTTTGCTTAGGGTTCACAAAGCTTTTGTATATGTACTGAATCCAATTAGGTCAATAAAAATTGGAAAGAATCAAAAGATTGATGGTCTTGAATTTTGATTCAAATCTTTCTAAAATTGGAGATTTCTTCTTGTTTTGGCTTGGCACCGTTTGTTTTGATCATTAACATCATATGTGATCTATAATTCAATGCAAAACAAATCTCATTCCACAAATTTGATTTTATTTGAATTTATTTGATTTTTAAATGAATAAAAACCAAAATAAATTGAATAATCAAAAACAAAAAGGCATGGAGGGTCCCATGGGTCGTGGACCATGCTAGAACTGAGATTCAATCTTGAAAAGATGGGCCCATGTGGAAAAAAATACAATTTTGGGTATTGTTGACTTTGTGCAAATTTCCCAAAAATGGCCAACTTTGACAATGCATATCTCTCTCAATTTTGACGCTAAAAGGGTGTTATTT
Organism: Vicia faba; assembly: GCA_948472305.1. Classification (NCBI taxonomy): domain Eukaryota; kingdom Viridiplantae; phylum Streptophyta; class Magnoliopsida; order Fabales; family Fabaceae; genus Vicia; species Vicia faba. The sequence continues at coordinate 768,332,137 of OX451739.1, read as the reverse complement.
GACTTTTTAGAAAGCTTAGGATGTCCTCTAAACAACCTCTTTAGTTTCATCTCAATTGGATCTTCCATGTTCATGTAAGAAGCTTTGACCCAAAAGGTGTTTTTGTTGACTTTTTAAAATGACCTATAATGTCTGGATTTATATTTTTTCATGAATGCATTATTTGAATTTGAGGGATGAAGATGAGTTGTATGGAGTTGGATTATCTTCAAAATGAGCCTTGGATGAGAAATTTCTGATAAAGTATGAGAAAGTTATGCGTGGTCAAAGTTTGGTTGGCTTTTCCTATAGAAACCCTAATTTAGCAACTTTTGAGTTTTGATGAATTAGGAGCATTCCTTGAGGAATCATGATCAACCCTTGATAAAATGATGGATATCACTTCAAAATGTTGATGTTGACCAAAAATCTTGAAGTATGACTGTATATGGGCCACAATTGACTTTTGACCTAGTATAATTGATTTTCAGGCATCTGAGCAGTTGACTGAGCAAACTTCTTATGCAAGGCATGAAACTTGACATGGATGATCTTGAGGGAATATCAGGGAAATGGAAATCATTTAGGACCCTTGGAAGTTAAACATCTTCATGAGGAGTGAAACCCTAGTTTGAGGCTCATTGTCTTAGGAGGAGGATTTGTCTGGTCAATCCTTAGTCAACTTGAGCAATTGAGAGCCTCTAGGAGTAGGTTTTTGAGTATAAATGGGAGGGAAAATTTTGGGGTACAATAGGATCCCCCAGATTTGGATGAGTGCAGAGAGATTGACTCTTGACTTGATTGCCCCAAATTTATGGAATCTGCTAACTTTATCCCTAAAGGGTACTCGAATTGTGAAGCACTAAAATGCCTTCTCTTGACAGAATCACTGGTTAACGTGCCCCTGGATAAGTCATTTCTCTTGTGACAGCTGACTCTTGCTTCAACAGGGTATTCAAGCCTATTTTCTTTGGCAAGACTGAGCTCTTTATCAAATGTTCATTGTGCAAACTTACTTGATGTCAATCAGTTGTTTTGTATGCAGAAGAATGTTTATTATGAGAATGATAATTCTAATACAACATGTATGTAAGTCTTGAAGTTTGAAAAACTTTTAGTGAAATGATGTCACAACTCTGTTGTGAACGAGTCAATAGCTAGAGAGAAACATTTGCAAATTCTTTTTTTATGAAATATAATGCAAGCATATGATGCCAACACTGATATTCAAATATACCTCTTAGGAGTCAGTTAAACGCTATCTCGTTGTATCACGCTTTCAAATTGACCCATGCTTCAGTTAGGTCTTTTAAGGGTTGTAACGTGGTCTAGTTCACGGTTTTAGAAAAAAGGATTTAAGGCTCAAAATTATTTAGTGCCCACCCGTTCTCCATGATGTTCTCCATTCCTACATTCAGTTGACCCGATACAAGCATTCATCTCTTGAGAAGAGTTTGTGATGGTTGAGGAACCACTGCGGTTTCTTGGACGCAACAGTCACTAACTTCTGATTTTAGTGTCTGATCACACGACCTTGTTATCTTGATAGGGATTTTCATTGGTAATCCTTTTATCTCCTTTTAGGCTTTTCAGCTTCTTTCTTGTCGTCCCTAACTTTTTCCTGGACAAATTCTTTTGAATTTCGATTTGGAAGTCCAGCGGGCTACCCCAACTTTTGCCTAAGCGGCTTGTTTTCAAGTTGGACTTAGCAGTGCTTTTTGTTTCTTTCTTATTCATTTCCCTTTTGAACAAATCGTTGATCTTTGCGTCGTCTTTGATTTGTTGGAAGTGATCGTGAGTGTCTGAGTCTTTAATAGATGACGGATAGCCATTATTGTATCGTCGTCTGATCTTGGCTTCTTGATTTGCGAGAGGTACCCATTGGGATATCGTTAATTGATGCACGTTGCTGATAGATGAGGGTTAACCATTGTGGTTTTGACTTTCCTCTACCTTTTGATGGATAACCATTATTGTATCCTTGGATTCACACTCTTGATGAGTCCTGAATGCTTGATCAAATTAACTGAACACTACCCGCCCTAGGGTTAAAATGAGGGTTTTTTCTGAACAGAAAAGAAACTCCTACTTTGAAGGCTCAGAGGGGTTATAGAGGGTCTATCTCCCTTATATATCCAGTGTTTAGGAATAAAAACAAGGCATGTACATCGTCAGCAGGGTCTTACTCAAAAGCATACCAACTAGAGATTTTTTGCGTTTTTAGATTATCATCATCCTCCATCCAATCTTTACCTAAGCATAAGACTTGGAAACTTGGCATCAATATGCAAGAAAAGCATTTAAATAGTGATAACGAATGAATGAATAAAAACAAAAATAACACTTCAAGACAAGCGTACTTATTGCATTAAGATTTTCATTCAAAAATAGATAAGTTTCTACATGCAAGCAATGTTTAAACAAACAATTAAGAATGCAAATGAAAATGCAATGAAGAAACCAATGATTGCCATTGTTGAGGAGACTTGACTCCGTATGGACTTCTTGATTCAGATGACTTTCTGCAGCTTTGATGCTTAAATGGGTGAGAGAATTCCCCTTCTGATCTGATATGAACATGACAGTCCTTGAATTGATCCCGTCTAAAACCTTGTCTTTAGATGACATGCCATCTTCAATCTAATGTCCAGGTGCCCCAGAATAATATGAATAGAAGATTCTTTCAGGAGGACGAATGAATTCTTTACCAAGCGAATTAGTATAAACTGCATTACCAAGCATATTACGCCACAAAGAAATAATATAGTCCATCTTCTATCAAAACAACAGAGACATCAACCTGGTGAGAAAGAGTACAACAGTTGGCCAAATAGGAATTAGACTTTTGAAGAGACGTCAGATAGATGCTGGACTTTATACTTCAACCCCTTTACAGTTTTCAATACAAAACCGGGTGCCCCAACATAGGAGACACATCTAGCCTGTGTATCGCAATCAAAAGAGATGTTTGAGGGAGGAGGACCCTGAAGATCATGGCTGGAAATAATAGGATGTAATTCATTGGGATCACATCAACATGCTCATCAGGATTCCTCTTTCTTTTCTTAGAAGCTTTTTTCCATGAATTCACTAGGGGGACAAATACTTGCCATTGTCGAACAGATCAGGGAACGCAAAGCTGTGGGGAATGCCCCTGATTGAATACTCGGATACCCCAGTGTGGTAACCATATCTGACGTTGGTCAACAAGAATGAAGCACTGATATAAGATCAACTCTTCTTCAGGCGTGTTCTAATCTCGTTGGTAAAAAAAGCTTCTTGAATTTACAAGTAAATGGAAACCATCTGCTGATAAGATGTTCCAAGAACTCAAGATTGTATCACTCCATGGTTGAAAGCAATTCCCAAAATATGAGGAGAAGAGAGAACTTGCTGCGGCAGTAGGTGCAATATTGTTGACATCATCATCAGAGCTTTCATGACCTGGATTATCAGAGTCTTTAATCAATTATCTTCCTTCTTGAAGAATTCCTGGCCATGGGCTAAAGCTTTTATGTATATCACAGAGTTATTCCATAACTAACCTCTGAGCATGTGACAGTAAGAAATCAAATTTGAACTTCTGAGGAGAACACCTGGTCTGAATAAGAATCCCCAATCTTAGAATACCTGTCATGGATGCATGAATATGCACGGGGTGCATGAATGAATGCCATGTCATGTTCTGTCATTTCCAAGGAATTTACATGTTTTGATATTGATTTTACACAAGTAAGGGATGGAAAAGTTCAACGCAATACTTGCAAATATGATTCCCTGGAAATAACATAACATGTATGTTAAGCATGTGGTTAACCATGTTATGTATGCAAAGGCATGGGATCAAAGTTCCATCACTTATGAATATGATTTTTGCACTATTCTGAATCATATGAATATTACCAGATCTAAGGTCCGGCATAGCTTCTGCACATATAAGAACCAAGTACCACATAGATCTTCCATTATACGGGATCAAGGCTTCTGGAACATTGGATACTGCTGATCCTTTTCTGAACATGCTGGGAATATCAAGATCGAAGGCCCGAATGAACCTCCAAATATACTAATCAGGAACTCAGAAAATAAATCCAAGCACCCCATAGTCATCAACAGAATATAGCATTTGAATAAGTTACCAACAGAAATCCAGAACATAATCATTAGAACAAATAATTACCATCTGAACACGAGTAACCATCTGAACATGAGTAACCATTTGAACATAGTCACCATCTATACCTGTGATAAAATACTCCCGCCCCACTCATGGGTGAAGACTAGGTCAGGGTAAGGCAATGGTAACTCAAAATCACAGGTTTGCTTGAGAGTACTATCATCGTACACCTACGTGATAATGATAGCACCTCATTAAAACCTCATCTAAGCGTGGACGACACAGCCGTCTAGGGTAATCTACATCCCATATCCATCGTGTTCCACTCTATTCCTAGGATCCCTATGGTTGTCACTTGGCCTGGGTATTGGGCCTTTTACCTCTTGTAACACCCGCCCAACAAAAAACAGATCCAGTACAACAGTAGTATATGGAAAACAGTAAAATGCAATGCATACATATGCTCAAGTATATACAACATGAATGAATAAACAAAAAGCATAAAAATAAACACCCAAATAAAGGAAACAAGATCTAGGAGAGACTCTGGGATGGACCAGCATTTGGTCGACCCGTCCTCAGTGAAGTCGCCAGCTGAAACAACCGGCTGAAAATCATCAAAAATGAAGTCACCATCGAATGTCTTTTATCCCACATGAAGGTAAAGGTAAACATCGAGAAAACATGAGAAGGGAGAAGTCACGGTCTTACAACCGAGAGATCGGGTAAGGGAGTCTGTTACGCGAGGAGAAGGTATTAGCACCCCACACGCCCATAGTACTCTACGGTATCCACTCTTGTTATCTATCTAAGGGTGTGTTTAATCTATGCTTACTGTTTACTATACTACTGAAGGGAGAATGCATATAAAAGAAAGGAGAAAAGAATGTAGGGAAACTAAAATTGTACTCTCTTAGGCCCTACCCCAATGGATACGTATCCTTTTTGAGGAATCAGAGCTATCATAGTTTGGCTCACATGTTTTATTTATTTTGTGTTTTTTACAAACAATGTTAATTCCGCCTTCTGCCGCAGCTCGACCTTTGGAGACTTATGCATTGGCACAAAAGTAAATTAATCATGTACTTACCTGAAAAGGGTTTTAGAGAAAAGGTGCTCGAGCGCACAAAATGGTTTGAATTGGTTTGTGTTTTATTACCTTTAAAAAGGATTTAGGTATGATTAGAATGTTTTTGACTTGCTAAGAAAAGATTTTTAGTTTTAAACGCATAGATGCAAAAAGGGGAAGAAAAGAGTCTAAAGGAGACTAGCCTATTTCTAACCTAATGTTATCATACAATGGTAGCCCTATGTCAAGGATGAAAGGGGAAATTTCTACCTAATGTTAGCATGCATGATTTATAACCTAAGGTCTAACTTGCATCCGAAGGGAGCAAGCACGTCCTAAGGGAACATGGCATGTACAAGGATAAAGCAATCTAGCTAATAAGCTCAAGAGAGCACACCTAGATAGATCTTATCTAAGTTAGCATGCCAAAGAAAGTCTAATAAAATTATCCTATAGGGAACATGAAATGAGAGCGAATTCATGATCTCAATTTCTAAATTGAGTGACTCATCGATCAACAAGAAATAAAGGAAAGTAATAAAATCCTATAGGGAGCATGCACTGAGAGCGAAGTCGTGATCTCAATTTCTAAATTGAGTGACTCATCAATCAATAAGAAATAAAGGAAAGTAATAAAATCCTATAGGGAGTGTGCACTGAGAGCGAAGTTGTGATCTCAATTTCTAAATTGAGTGACTCATCGATCAACAAGAAGAAACAAACACAAGCACAACATGTATAGAAAATGAAAGGTGGAATGCCTTCTACAGATCTTTAAACAGTGACTTCAAGTGCACACTCTTTATTTCCTACTTCTCATGGTATCTAGAAAGAAATAAAGTGCAAAAATAAGGAATAAAATGAGGTTGCAATGATACCGAACAAAGAAAGTCTGTTGCCTCTTTAAAACCATGCGAGTGATGTGAAAACTCTACTAAAAGCTTCCTCGAATTCCCTTGATGGAGATTGCGCTCTTAGTTCGCTTTGAAACTTCTTGAAAATTTCCAACCAAGTCTCTCTTATTCAACAATACCACATAAAATTGGTGTTAAAGTCTACCAAAAGATCATGACAAAATTAGCAACCAAAACTAATCATGAAATGAATACTAAAAACTCTAATTAAATTCTAAAGAGAGTCCTAAAATCAATTAGCATATTTATACTATTTTTTCATTTCCTTTTTATCACTAACTTTATTAACAAAAATAGAATAAAAAGAAAATTAATGGGGAAAGAACTTAAAACTCTAAACATAAGGGGTGTGGATTTGAGATTAGAAGGTATGCTGCAGCAAATTGATGCTAAGCCCATCAACTATTTTTGTTGACCAACCCAGGAACTACCAAAAATTCCATCTGGGCCATATAACCCGGTCCATCACCGACCCGATTCCAATACATCATATTTTCCCCAAAAGTGCAACCCTAGCACCCTTCTTCTTCATCCCACCGCGAGTATCAATCTCACCGCCTCACACCACCGAAAAACATACAACCTCCATCTTATCTCTTACGCCTCCACCAGCAGCCGTATTTGATTTCCACTGATTCGTCGCCGTCTTCGCTCATACTTCTCTGACCTTCTCTGATTTCGTCTCAACCTTTTCGTCTACCCCTACTCAATTCCAGCTCATCACCTTCGGTTCACACATCTCCGCAACAATGGCTCCGACGATGTTATAACGAAGACATCACAAGAACTGGCGGTGAAGTTTATTCTCATTCTTCTTCGACTTCACTATGATTTGCTGATAGATATCCTCGATTCTTCTTCTTCCTTTCTACGATTCATTTTTTGAGTTGGTGGCGCTTTGAGCTAGGATGTTATTGTCGTGTTGATGTTGAATTCATGCGTGTTTTGTAGTGAGAAAAATTGAAGACACGAAGCTGTGAAGTGTTGAACAAATGTAGATTCTTGGTTCAAATCGAAGATGAAGATTGTTGAAAGAGAATTGGTGATACATAGATGAAGGATGTGAGTGTTGCCGATGACGAAGATCGTGAATGATGATGATAAAAGAGTATTGATGTTGTGACGCTGATGAAGAGCGATGTCAAAGAAGCGGTGCAGAAGCAATCTTTTGTAGAAGAAGGTTGTAGATTGAAGACGCGGTTGAAGAGGCTTTGAAGATGATGATGAAGAATGGAAGGATCTTCTAAGATTATGTAGAGAGTGGGGTTGAAAAAGGTAAGCTCTCTAACTGATTTTTTGTTATTCTGTAGTCTGAATCGCGCCTCTCCATCTCTTTCTGTTATGATCTACTTTTTCTTTTTTGTTGATAAGTTGGTTGTAACTGAATTCTTTTTCTTGACAATTGAAACACTGAGGAACTGGTTAGCGGTTGTTTCAGAATCTGTTAGGAAATGAGCTGGTAAGTTAGTTTGTTTTGTAACAGTTAGAAATTTAGTTTAGAAAATGGTTAGGGGTTATGAAACAGTTATGGGACAGTTAGGGAGTTATAGTTGGTTAGGAGTTTTGTTAGTGAAGTTTTGCTATCATTCTATTAGGAGCTTGTTGGAAGTTAGAAGAGTGAGAGTTAGTTACAAGTTTGAAAATTCTGTTGGAGAGGCGGTTAAGGAATTCAACTGACAGTTTGCAGGGCTTTTTGGAATTGGTTGGAGTTTGTTATAACAGTTAGGAAAGAGGTTGGAAATTCTGTTTAGGTTTGGTTATAGATTGACAGTTGCATAATTTGTTATAAGATTAGTTGAAATTTGTTTTGGATTTTGTTACAAGCTGTTAAAGGTTTGGGTCCGTTTTTGTTATAACAGTTAGCTTTCCCTGTTATAGGGGTTTGTTAGCGAGACAATTAATTTCGGTTAAGAGTTTTTTTTGGATGCTTGAAAGTCAGTTGGAGGTTGGAAAATGAATTCTGATGTTTTCTGTTATGGAGAAAAAAGCTAGTTAGAGGGCTGCAGTGAGTTATAGATGGCCTGGCTTTTTGTTACATGTTGGCCATTAGGAAATCCTGTTTGGGAAATTGGTTAGGGGTTTAGAAGTTGTGGCCTTTGGACTGATTTTATGGTTTTTTTTTGTGATTAGTATGCAGGGCTACTTTTCTGGTTTTTTGAGATTATTTGATGGATTGTTAGTTAATTGTTTACTTTGGATTTTATGAGCTGGCCCATTTTGTGTTGCGGTTAACTTGTTTTTCTTCTGTTTGTTTCAAAATGGCGGGGCTGATTTGGTTTTGGATCACCTGTTCTGAATTTGTTTGCAGGGGCTTTTTGGTAATCTCATATTTGGTTCCCTGAATTCTGATTAATTATTTTCCAACTTTGGTTAACTGTCTTGCGTTGAATCACTGCAGGGCTATAGTTTTGAAATTGCAATCCGACTATCCGTATTGTGCTTAGCAAGTAAATGGATTTCTGAAATTGCTACTCTTGGAGCATCCATATCAATGCTCCTCAAGCCCTCCACTAGACCCGAACATGTGTCTCAATGCAAGAAAGATTAATTCTCGATTCAACATCAGAAGAAGATATTATCCTATGAGAAAATCCTTCTTGGTAGCCTTCTCCATATAACTGGCTTTGAGACCTGGTATCCATACATCGTGGTTGGAATTCAGGTTCTTTATACACTGAAGGCATATGAGCAACACCAACAATATCTAACTTGAGATTTAACTCGCCAGAAGTATCTCTAGTGCAGCATGGGCTTGTTGACAGTTGAGAAGCAATGTTTCCATCTTTTGAACAACATTTATTCTAAACATCATTTATCCTTTGTTTCTAATGAGATGAATTTTGATCCATGATCATGAGCTGCTTCTTTTTTGAAACCTTATTCGAATTGATTTAAACGGTTTTACATTGGTAGATTTCAGACAGATTTTCTAAATTGTTTTTTCTTAGACAGATTCAGTGTAATTGAAAAATTGCATTTGTTTGGTGTATTGCAAATTGGGTCATTTTGGATTTGAAAAATGGACAAGGTTCAAGGCTTAGTAAAATGATGGATAAAATGTTTTAAATCTATGTGATTGTATGGAATGTTGGACCTTGGGATTTTGTGCTTGAACTCGGACAAATGAGTATTGGTAATTGATGGCGAAATGATACTTGTATTTGAAAAGTACCATAAACTTGAACCTATGAATGAATACAATTTCTGAATTCAGTTTGAGTGAACTTTGAACTTGATTGTAACTTGATTTGCAAGTTAATACATCTTTCATTTTTAATACCAATGTAAACTCTAACCGAATTTGAATCATCTTCAATTCAATGAAAACCCCTAATTCAACTCTTTCATCCATGTTAACTTGAATTGTAAGCAACACACTAATGCCTTGATCAACACTTCCTATTTTGTAGCATGAACCCAAAACCTTGGAAACTCAATCTTTAAACATTTTATTTGGCAAAATTCTTTTCCACTTGATGATTTTAACACAAAACAATACCTTTGGAGCATCCTTGGATGAAGATGAATGAAACTTGAATCATAGCGGAAAATCTTTAAGATAACCCTATCCATGATCTTTATACTGATGAATGTTAACAAGCTAAAACCATATAAAAGAAACCCTAGCTTCAAGATCCTTTTTCTCATGCCAAATTTACTGATTAATGATGCACGATATGTTAAATGATCTAATGGAGGGTATGCAGATGAAATGAGAATGGAATGCGTAAGCCAAATGATTTGATAAAAGGGTAGGACAAATTTGGGGTATTATAGTAGTGTACTGAATGTCGTATTCAGTTAAGATCATTTACCATCGGGCTATCCTTCCGGAGAGAGCTGGATTCTCAAAGATGTACCTGATGGGATCCATCTTAGAGATCAATAGAGTAGTATGAGTCAACATATACTGTCTTAGTCGGCGAGTAGCCCATGCCAAAGCGCAACAAGTTTTCTCGAGCAGTGAATATCTTGTTTCATAGTCGGTAATTTTTTTGCTAAGGTAGTATATTGCATGCTCTTTTTTACCAGACTCGTCATGTTTCCCCAGCACACACCCCATTGAATTATCTAGCACGGTTAATTACATGATCAGAGGTATTCCTTCCACTGGTGGCATCAGAATTGGAGGTTCTTGAAGGTACTCTTTAATCTTGTCAAAAGCTATTTGACAGTCGTCATTCCATTTTACTACTCAGTCTTTCTTCAACCGCTTGAAGAGTGGCTCACAAGTAGCAGTCAGGTGAGAAATGAATCGGGAAATATAGTTGAGTCGTCCTAAGAAGCCTCTGACCTCCTTCTCAGTACGGGGAGCTGGAATTTCTTGGATAGCTTTGACTTTTGTAGGACCGAATTCAATTCCTTTGCCACTGACAACAAAACCTAGGAGCTTTCCAAACGTTACCCCAAAGATGCATTTGTTTGGATTCAACCTCAGCTTGTATTTCTCCAGCCTTTCAAATAACTTGTGCAGATGGTAAAGGTGTTCCTTCTCATTTTAAGATTTGGATATCTTATCATCAACATAGACTTCTATCTCATGATGAATCATGTCATGAAATAAAGCCATCATAGCCCGTTGATAAGTTGCGCCTGCATTCTTTAGCCCAAAAGGCATGACATTATAACACAAGGTGCCCCATTGTGTGACAAAAGAAGTTTTCTCCATGTCTTCAGGTGCCATTTTGATTTGGTTATAACCCGAGAAGCCATCCATGAAGGATAATTCCTTGTGTTGAGAAGTGTTGTCAACCAAGACATCAATATGTGGTAGTGGGAAGTCATCTTTGGGGCTCTCCCTATTTAAATCCTTGTAGTCCACACACATATGCACCTTACCGTCTTTCTTTGGTACTGGAACAAGATTTTCAACCCATTAGGGATACGACGTCACTGCCAAGAAACCTGCATTGAGCTGTTTCATTACCTCAACCTTGATTTTCTCTGACATATCAGGATGCATATGACAGACCATTTGTTTGATCGGAGAACAACCCTCTTTCATTGGCAGACGATGAACCACAATATCAGTATCGAGTCCTGGCATGTCTTCATATGACCAAGTGAATACCTCAACATAGTCGTGCAACATATGAACTAATCTGCTCTTAACACTGTCTTCCAAGTTGGCGCCAATCTTGAATTCTTTCTTATCTGCCTCAGTACCCAAGTTTATCACTTCGATCGGCTCTTCGTGCAGTTTGATAGCCTTTTCCTCATGTTTCAGGAGTCTGGCGAGTTCTCTAGGTATCTCACAATCTTCTTCAACTTTGTCTTCGGCTTGATAGATTGGATTTTCAAAGTCATAAACGAAAATAACAAAATTGTTGTCAATGAGATCCGAAGTGGATGCGGATCTGCAAATGTGTGTGTGTGCATGTAAGGTCACATGGCTATTTGAAAATGCAGTAAAGTAAAAGAAAGACAAGGAGCACAAAATTTGAATGCAAAATCGTCCAATGTTTTCATTAAATGAGCATATGATATATGAAATGACAACCCTTAACAAATGGACTATTATGCCCCGAGAAAGGCACAAGGTTTAAAGTCATTGTTTTAAACAGAAATTATACAGACAAACTTCTTAAAGCAATAAAAATAGGAAATAGCAATTACTCCTGGCTAGAGGAGATTGAGACAAAGTCTTTGGCCTTCTATTTATTGAGTCCACCGTCAGTAGTTGGGAATATCCAGTCGTCCAAGTCACCATCACTATCAGTGTCTTCCAGAGCATTGACTTCATTGTTGCTAATACGGAGAGGTGGCCCTCCAGCACGAACACGACGAACCTCTTTCTGAGCCTTTGAAGTGAAACCCAATCCAAATTTGTCAGATTTGTGGGGGATATCAGGAAGTTGTCCCCATATAGTGTAACCTCCATCTTCTAACACAACCCTTTCATCCTTCAAGGAAGCCATTCTTGGTGGGTTTTTAGAGACCTCGAGAATAGTAGCTTTAGCAACAACAATCGTCGGAGGGATTACTTCAAATGCTTGGCAGAGGGTTTCAATGAATTCTCCATCCATTTCAACATATTTGAAAGAATTCAAATGACTGACCATATATTCTTCCTCTCCACAGACTGACAATCTTTCCTTTCACTGGGTACTTCAGCTTTTAATGTAATGTAAAGGTAACCGCACCTGCCCCATGAATCCATGGGTGTCCGAGCAAGCATGAATAGGCTGGGAGGATATCCATTACATAGAAAGTTGAATTAAATACTTGAGATCCCACCTTGATCGGAAGATCGAACTTTCCGTGGACCATTCTTTTTGAACCATCGAAAGCTCTTACCAAAATATCGCTGGGTTTCAGCACCATCCCATCACATTCCAGCCTATCCAAAGCACCCTTGGGTAAAACATTTAGGGAGGACCTTGTATGAACTAACACATTCGCCAAAGTAATGCCTTTGCGTTCAATAGAGATGTGAATAGCTTTATTATAATTCTTCTCCGCCAGAGTTAAATCTGCATCAGAGAAGCCTAAACCATTGTCAGCAGTTAGGCTTGCTACACAATTCTCAAATTGATCAGCAGTGGTCTCTTGTGGTACATGAGCGTTTTTCAGAAATTTCAATAAAGCTTGGGCATGTGCTTCAGAGCATAATAACAAGGACAACATGGATATCTTGGAGGGTGTCTGCCTGAGTTGTTCAACTATTTTGTAGTCACTTTTTTGAATGATTTTCAGAATTTATTCTACCTCTTGTCTAGATGGGTCTTCAATTGTAACATATTTGGATGGCGCCTCCATCCGGGCAGGCTCAGATACTTTGTCTTTACCTCAGGCGTCATTAGTTGGCCCAGCAGTAAGAATATGAACAGGTGTTATAGTAGTCATTAGAGGAGAGATATCGAGAGAGAAGATCCCTCCTGTCCTAATGACCTTACTAGTTCCGACAATGTTTGTAATTTCGGGATCTTCATTTTCATTAATCCATGGCTCTTGCTTGACACCATGATAATAAACCTCCGCCCCATAGTTCTAGGGAACAACTTTGCCAGAGGAATAAGGGACTGGCCCTGGTGTAGTGATGATCAAGGGAGCCACTCTTGGCTCAGCAGGAATCCTTATAGGGCCTCTAGAGGTGATCCTTATAGGAGTATTAGAAATTGTGATTATGGAAACATCTTCAAGTCTTAGTTCTTAAGGTATACTTCCCGACAAACTCTTCATGGATGGAGTTTTCTCAAACAAAATTTCATGGCTATCAATAACGCGTTGGATACCTTTCTTCAGCCACATGCATCCATTAGTTTGGGAAGAACAATGGTAACAATTTTCAAGGCAGCCCGAAAATAAACCAAGTCTCAACAAATTCTTCTTAATGGTCATCAAGGGAGTAGTCAAATCATTTATGGAGGAGACATAGGAAACATCATCAACAACATTAACACCTTTACCGTGACTGGGCATGGGTGCGGTAATCACATTAGGGATTTGTGGAGGGTCAAACTCAATCATTTTGTTGTCAATAAAATCTTGGATTTTGCTTTTTAAGGCCCAACAATAATTGGTGTCATGCCCAGGAATATTGGAATGGAATGAACACCTTGCATTTGGATTATACTTCGGAGATTATGTGTTGGGATTTTGAGGAGGATCCCTTAGTGTTACCAAATTTTCCTTCAACATATGTTGTAAAGCTTGAGACAATGGCATGTTGATCCTAGTGAATTTCTTCCTCGGGGCATCTGGCATATGCTGATTGTTTTGTTGTTATGGTCGTCGGACTGAGGTTTGGTTAGAAATCAATACTGCTCCTACCAACTGATGATAATCATTCTCTATACGGCTCTTTTGTCCATAAACAGCATTAGTTTCCTTCTTACCAACAAATGGTTTCTTTACAATGGTAGAGGTTGAGGCCATTGGGATCTTCCCACTTTTGATTCCACTTTTAATTCATTCACCAGTCAAAATCAACTTAGTATACCCTGATGAAGAACTCCCAATCAGCAAATTATAGAATGGGCCTGACAGAGTGCCCATGAACATGTCCACCAATTCTCAGTCAGTCAAAGGGGGCTTCACCCTTCCATCCAGGTCTCTCCATTTCCGGGCATACCCCTTAAAGCCTTCGTTTGAGCCCATAATCATACTTTGTAATTGCACGTGAGTTGATGTAAGGTCAGCATTATATTGGTATTGTCTGTAGAAGGCAACATCCAGATCCCCCCATGTGTGGATATTATTTCCCTCTAGTTGATAGAACCATTTCAACGGTGTTCCAGATAAGCTTTCTTGGAAGAAATGAACCCATTCCTATCGGCGGTGTGTGGTTGAATCTTGTGGACTTATGCCCTTAAATAGAGTTTTGGACAGAATACCCATCATATTTGGCGAAGACAGGGACCTTGAATTTGTGGGGAATGACCACCCCAGGGACCAAAACCAAGTCTCCAAAGTCCAAACCAGGCACTTTTTGGATCTCCACAGTCTTAAGTTGGTCTTTTAGCTGTTTGTATTTGTCATTTTTCGGTGGGTATTGCTCTTCAGAATAGTCTTCATCCTCAGAAATCTGGTTATTTCCACCCCTAGCTCTAGTGCTTCTAACATCCTCTTCTTGATTGTCTTCTTCATCTTTAGAAGGAGCCTCTTCTATTTGAGCCAATCGGGAGGGACCTTTGAACCTTCTTCCCATGTTTAAAATAACAGCCCACTTCTTAGTCTTCTTTTTTGTGACGAGGAGCGCCGTCATTTCTTGTTGTCCTTTGGCTAGGTTGAGAAGAGTCTCTTGGAATTGTGCGTGTTGAGTTTGCAGATCTTTGACGGTTTGCTCTAGATCCATCTTATACTGAAATAAATAGTAAAATGATGAGGAAACCTGTACGGAAAACCTGCTTATGAAGCATGATATGCAAATGCAATGTTTTCAAGGACCTTAAGAGATTTAAACTTGCTAACCAAAAAGGAAACAAAAACAACAATTGCATTAATAAGTTTAAAAATTACAATTCCCCCTTGGGCTTACAATAAAGAGACAACAAAATAAGAACTCCTACAGCCTAAGCCTCTGGTCTCCCACGACTGTTTCCTCTTTATGTCGATGTAGGAATTTAGGCTTTGCTCCTCGTGAAGTTTCTTGGTGAGCTCCAACATTTTCTTCTTGCTTGCGTAGAATCAAGCTTCAAAGTAATGTATGCAACTGTTCAAGATCAGTAGGCATGTTAGGATGGAGAATGGTATAAGGAATATCCTCTTAGATAATGGGCTCCATAGTCACTAGTAGGATGGCTGGATATGGCATCGTGAGACTTTGAGAACGAGCTCGTAACCATTTGAGATAAGGCTCAAGAGGGATGGAATTCTTATTCCCCAAAGTCTTTCTATCAACCTTGCTTACCATGCCCCAAGCATGTACAAACCTTTGATGATAACCTTGAGCATCGTTCTTGTAGTCGAATACAATACCTTGAATGAGTGTGTCATGGGGATCATCTCTTCGAGCACAGCCAAATTGTCGTAGAGATAGAGAAGGGTTATAAGTAATACCTCCCATAATGCCCAAGAGTGTAACATTAGGGAACTCCGCACAATGGTCAATGATAGTAATGTCCTCTTGGATCGAGAGCACCAATAGATAATTGTATGAGAAAGCAACATTATCCTTTACGACCACCTCAAACCTTACTCATTCTTCAATACTGATCGGGGAAGGTGCGAAATAAACTACCTAGACAACAAAGTCAAGCAACACATAGGAGTCCCTCGCTTCCTCATAGTATGAGTATGAAGAGAGTTCAAAACTTCTCCAAGCAATGTAGGCACAGGGTTACGAGTAAGGAAAATTTTGACAGCATTCACATCTATAAGTTGGTCAGGGTTAGGAAAAAGAACCAACCCATAGATTAGAAGATCCAAGATCTCATAAAAATCTTGTAAGTTCATGGCATTTGAAAACAAATGAGCCTTCTCCATCAGGAATTTAGCCAAAAAGCCTTTGACCCCGCTTCTTGTCTCCCAATTAGCTATAATGTAAGAACTCTTCAAATGTAAGGCCGTGGCAATAACTTCAGGTCTTGGAGCTTCCTCTAAACCGGTGAAAGGTATTTGATCAAGAACAGATACTCCTAGTAGTTGACATAATTCTTCCATTATGGGCACCAATTGATAATCAAGAAAGGTAAAACAATGATGTACATGGTCAAAGAACTGAAAGAGCACCCTCATCATGTCTTCTTTAAAGCTTGAGGTAACCAGATTGAGAAGTTGACCATATCTTTTGGTGAACGGAGAATTTTTAGGAACCCTTGATGCTAGCTCTTTGAGTTGAGGATGCACCCTTACGAAATTGATTGAGATGGTATTTCTACGAGCGGAAGCCAAATCCTACAAAACAGAACAAAGATAAATCCCTAGGTCCTTGAAATGGTTAGTGAAAATATTATGGCATGATGTCATGATGTTATGCTTGATCAAATAATCATACAAAAACAAAGCACACAAGGTCTTAGGTTTAGGCTTGCATGGAGTTTATAGGTAAATACCCTCTTGAAGTTTTAATTGGCTCAACCTATCCTAAAAGAAGTAAATGGGTTCTAGGAGCCTTAATATCACTGATCTTTCTTCATCAGGCATTAGGCCTTGTTTTAGCTCAAGCATCCAAACTGCGGCCAAAATATCTCGAAAGTCCAATCTCAATGAGTGTAGTATCGAGTATCAACCAACTTTAGTCTTACACAAAAGCCAGCTATCTCACTACTTTCTAACAGCCAAGTTGTTCAACTAAGATTCTACGGTTAGTTAGTGCTTCATGACACCACACAGCGGCCCCATATTCTCCTTGACTGGACTCAAGGGACACCGGTACCAACAAATGTGTCACACTAACGTAGCCACTGCTTCAACCATGTCGCTATTACACCGCATAGTCCCCACGATCTATTGCTACTTACCTAAAATTCCCCAGATCGGGGTATAGGATCTATACAAGAAATAAACCCAAGCATAACCCTAAAATTTAAAGTAAACAAGGCAAATAAGTGAAACAATAAATGTGATCTAGCTCTTAAGGTAATCCCAATTTTATAAATCTCCCCAGCAGAGTCACCAGTTCTATAATACGGTGGGAGAACTGACTTGGTGTTATGCGTTTTATCGCAAATGTTGCGGATAGTAAAAGTCGCCACCGACTTTTCTTTTATCTAATAAAGGAAAGGGTGAAAAGAACAGGAGAGACCTTTTGAGAATTTTCTTGAGTTCAGGGGGTAAGTTATGAAAAGGGAAGGTGTTAGCACCCTTTTCATCCGTACTTATCTACGGGCTATTAATTGCTTGATAACTTTGAAATGCTTTGTGTTTGTGTATGTTTGAAAATTTTTGGAAATGTTTTTAAAGTGGTGATTTTATAATTATTCTCGTATTGTTGAGAATGTATATGAAATTTTTGTTTTAGAAATATTTGGAAAACGCCTTAGTACGACAAACTTTGTAATGATTCTCGTATCGTTGAGAATGTATACAAAAATGTTTATTTTGAAAATATTTGTTTGGAAAGATGTTTGTTTTTGAAAGTGTGAGGTGTGGAAAATGGTTTTAGTTTGTGAGCAAGCAATTACGAGCAATCTACCTACTCAAAAAGTCTTTGTTCTTTTCCTCCTCCTTTAGATAGTGCTATTTTACCATTGGTTGGTAAGGAGTCATATCATTGGATGTGAGGGACAGGCGTGAGTCATCGTATAGTCATAGAAGGCAACTTGTAAGATACTTTAGCAATTTGTTGTAAGGGACTAAGATCGTTTATCGAAGGCAACATCGAAGGGTCATCGAGGGACCATAATCTTTTAATCGAGGGTCTTTGCTAAAGCATCCCACATTCGAGAGACATGACTGTTTTTATCTGAGGCAACAAGTGTGGGTTACCCTAGAGGTGCATGTGTGTGAAGTTTTTTCTTTTCATGTATTTTATCTTGAATTAGGGTTTTGGTATGGTTGGTTTTAATCTTGTCATACAAACCCTAATTACTAACAATAATAAGGAAAACCGTAAATTGCGGAATTTAAATATCCTACGCTATTACAACGCTTTGGGAATAGGGGTACAGTTTTGTGAATGAGGGGAAGAAAGCAATAAAGCCTAATTATCTATTACAAACCAATGAACATGAATAATAATAAAATGCACAAAATGTAAAGATGAAGAAGAAAATTGTTTTTGTTGTTTTTGATAAAGAAAAGATTTGGTAATTAACCTGATTAAACTAATTAATTTTAATTACAAGAGAAATTAATTAATTATTTAATCAAAACCTAAAATCTAAGTTAATTGAATTTAAGAAAATAAAACCTAAGTCTAAATAATTTGAATGTTAATGTTAATTTGGAAAGAAAAAAAGTTTTCTGATGTAAAAGAACTAATAAAGTTTAATTTAATTAACAAAAATAAAATAAAATGCTTGAATTAAAATATTTTTTAATTTAATTATTTAAGAAAATATGTTTTTGTATTTTTTTGATTAAATAAAGAATAAATAAATAAAGAATAAATAAATAAAAATAAAGAAAATATGAATAATATAAAAAAATATTGGACCTGGATGTTAAAAGAGTAAAAGGGAGGTAAAAAGTAGTAAAAAGGACCCAAATAAGTTTTTTGTTAGAAAACAGAAATAAAATAAAAAATAATGGGCCTGGTTGTTTTTAGTAAAAGGGGAGTAAGAAGAAGTAAAAAAAAGCCCAAGTCCAGAGGGCCCAGGCACTGTTTATGATTCCATGTGGATGACTTTTTGGAGATGCATCATGGGGCATGCTTGTGATGCGTTGGATCTGTTTGTCCAATGATCAGATGGTGTAGATGAGAGGGCTCATGATGGATTCAAGGAGACCAGGCGTGCTGAATCTACAAGAAATATGTAAGAAAAATATAAAAGGGTACCACTGGGGCTCGAACTCAGGTCCCTATGGATCAATGTCTTCGCGCACGCTTCTTTACCATTGTGGTGGCTGTTACATTCGGTGGTAAAACAAGTTGCAATAAATTTAAAATAAACTTGTTTCTGAATATTTGAAATGGCTTCATCTTCTTCCTTGTGCGCGCAGTAACAACAACACCATTGCTCAAAATTGAAACTTCTTCATTTCTCAATCATTTTCAAAAATGTAAACATGAAAGTTGTTCCATTTTTCATCACGAGTTCAACCATATAAATAACTAAAGCTATAAATCAAAGATGAGAATTAATTTTTTATGGTACCAAAATAAACCCTAATTTTTAGAAAGTTCATCTTCAACATTCGCATCACTCGGGCAACATAAATGAAAACTAAAGGCAGGGTTAGCTTCAGGGCAATAATGTATACGCTTTTCATTCACAAAGTAACCATTAATGATGCTTGTATAGAGAGTTCAAAGTTGAGAAAACTTACCTCAAAACAGAAATCGTGTTTGGAGTTTGAGCACTCCTGAAGGTGTTGTGATGATCTGGATAGCTTCACTGAACTCTTAGGAAGCTAATGCAATGCTTACTTTGTGCTGAAAGTGCCTGAATCTTTCTGGAGAAGTCAAGTTGCAAGTTTGAGTTTTTGGAAATGGAGGATGGTGCAAATGGTGTTACAGTGATGAAACGGGGGTGAGGATGAGTTGTATGTGATCTATGGAAGATTTGTGATTGATTTAGAGTGAAAACGCATGAGTGGATTGTGACTTTGAAGCTCAAGGTCAGAATGTGCAACAATGGAGGTTTTGAATGAAATTTCTGAGTTCAGAGTGTTTTTGAGTGTTTCAAGGCTATTTAATTCGTGTGTTAGCTTGCAAATAACTTCTCTATTTATAGAGAAAAGGTTTGGAAGGCTGAGAAGGCTTGGTTCACAAAGTCACATGTTATGGCTAAGTTGGATTGTACATGAAGCAATCTTGAAAATCATGGTTTCAATGTGAAGTACAAGCATGGTCTAAGTAGTTAGAGGCTCTAGATATGTTGCTTCTGGCTTTAACATTGTGTAGGTTCAGAAGAAACAAGTGCAAGTCTCAAGGAGAGTGGACTTTGTGATTAAAGTCACTTTTCTAAAATGGAAGTCTTGGCTTTCTTCCTTTAATGGAAAGCTAACTTGGATAATGCCTCAAACACTTGGACAATGGCTCAAACAGTTGTGTAAACATTTAATTATTGAGTGATTTTCAAATTTGAAGGTCTGCAAAGCAAGATTATGCAGCATGCTTGAAGATTGGATCATAAGGTTCATCACAAAATGACCTAAAATTCAAGTTTGTGATGCCATCTTCATCTCTTGGAAACTCCTAGCTCAAAGATGATCTCTTCAAGTTCTATGATATTTTGGAAAGATTGAAACATTATCTACAACCTTCATTTTTACCACTTTGGCTAAATCAAATGGCCCAGGTGAAAAATGGCCCAGAAGTTGGGACAAAAATCTGACCAAACTTGTTGGAAATTTCACTAAGTGTTTTAGTAAAAATGTCATGACTTCATGAGCCTATATCTCCGAATCTAAGCATTTTTTGGACATCAACCCTTAGGAATAAATTTGTAGAATTCATCAAGATCTACAACTTTCATGTTGAAAGTTTTCCTTGAATCATCTTGCATCATAGTGAAAATGGTCATTAAGTAGTGAAATTATCAAGGTTAAAAAACACTTAGAACTTTTCTAAGTCTTGAAAATCTTGACTTTTGTTGACTTTGCTTGACTTTCTAGATTCTTGATGGTCAAGTTTGATATTTTTGAATATCTTGATGAATTTTGATCTTTGAAATTCAATGTTGATCAAAAAGTCAAAGTTTAACTTTTTGTGTGTCAGTTGACTTTTCATCAGTTGATCCAAATTCAACTATCAACCTCTTGATCTTTGATAAGTGATTTGAGCCATGAAATTAGATCAATATGTTGTGTTTTAGCCCTTAATATCATGCTTCAAGCCATTAGGTCATGTACTAGGTCAAAAGTCAATGATCAGTCATTCTCAGTCAAAACCCTAATTTTGACAATTTTACCCCTTTGATGATTTGAATGCTTTTGTTGAGGAATTGTGATCAACCCTTGATCAATTGATGAATATGACTTCAAAATGTTTATGTTGGCCAAAAATCATGATGTTTGATTGTATGTTAACCATAGTTGACTTTTTACCCAATACAACTGATTTTCAGTCATCTGAGCAATTGATTGAGCAAATTTGTGGTGTAAGACTTAAAACTTGGTATGAGCATTCTTGAAGACCTATAATGAACCATGAAAGTCACTTAAGATATTAAAAGTCCAAATTTCCCTGTGAAAACTAAAATCCTAATTTGTGGTCTCAGTGCTTAGAAGGTGAGCTTGTCTGATCAACTCTTGAGCATCCTTGAGCATTTGAGATCTTTTGTGGGAAATGTCTTGAAGAAAAGGGATGGAAAATTTTGGGGTACAACAGGTACCAATATTGCTTCTGAATCCACGCCATCTAGGACCGGAGCCACCAACATAGTGAACAATTTAGTTCACTTCGCTCCCAATCCACGCCATCTAGGATCAGAGCCAACAACAATAACGTGAATATTTATATTCACTTTGCTCCCTATCTACACCATCTAGGATTAGAGCCAACAACAACAACAGGACTAAAGTCCTCAACAAGAAATGCATGCGACCCGATCATATAACACTACACCACATAGATATCACCATCCATTAATGCAACTTACCATTTCATGCCACTTGTTGTCCTTTACATGTAACAATACACCACATCACATACAATAAATCCATATAATCGCATTAACACATATCATGAGAAATTCACACACAAAGGCATAACTTCATCAAATAATTATCCATTATCTTTGAAATTATTTTTATAGGAAATAAATTTTTTTCAGCTTCCCGTAGGTTCAAACGACGTGCCAAATAGACACCAGAGTTGAAAGATATGAATTTTTAAGTTTTAAAAATCTTTGTCAGCTTTAGTGGTAATCGGTTACTGCATATGGGGTAACCGGTTACACCCCTGAAACTCAAAAATACACGCTACTGTCCAGTTGGGTAACTAGTTACCACATATGCAGTAACTGATTACACCTTCACGTTTTGCCCAATTTTCCCCAAAATTACATAGGTAACTAGTTACCCCATATGCTGTACCCGGGTACAGTGTGTACAGAGTCAAAAAAACTGTTGTTTTTCCTACTACGAAAATCATAGTTTTAAAACCCCAATTCCCATTAATTCAATCAGAAAAATATTTTCAAGCATATCAATTACTCACAAACAATACTTATCAATATAAATCAGTTTACATCATCAATTTCACCAATTATACACACAATTACATCAAAATTTCATCAATAAGAAAACATTGCATGAACAAAATATGGAGAACTCAAGAATCAATTTTCATGAACAAAACAACACACCAAACAACCACAACAATCAATATCCCCATATACCTATCTATTGTACCCCAAAATTTTCCCTCTCTTTTCTCAAGACATTTCTCACAAAGATCTCCAATGGTTCAAGCTTACACAAGTATTGGCTAGGTCAAGCCATCTCCTCAACACTGATGCCTCAAATTAGGGTTTGGTTTTTCACAAGGAAAATTGGTCTTCTAGTGCTTAAATTGACTTTCATGGATCATTATTTACCTTCAAGAATGCTCATATCAAGTTTCAAGTCTTGCATCTTAAAATTGCTCAGTCAATTGATCAGATGACCCAAAATCAATTGTATTGGATAAAAAGTTAACCGTGGTCAACCTACAGGAAAAATTCAAGATTTCTTGACCAATATCAACATTTTGAAGTTATATGTATCAATTGATCAAGTTTGGATCACAACTTCCCAATAAAAATGTTCAAATCATCAAAAGGGCAAAATGGTCAAAATTAGGGTTTTGATTGTATTTGCTGATCAAGGGTTTTTGACCTAATACATGATCTAATGTCTTGAAGCATAATCTAAAGGATCCAAATACAACGTTTTGACCTAATTTCATGGCTCAAAACATTTCTCAAGATCAATTGATTAATAGTTGAAATGCAATCAACTGATGAAAAGTCAACTGATACACCAAAAGTCAAACTTTGACCCTTTGATCAAAATTGAGTTTCAAAGATCACATATCATCAAGAAATTCAAAAATATGAAACTTGATCATCAAGAAATCAAGAAAGTCAAAATTCATCTTTAAAAGTCAAACTTTTCAAGACTTAGAATTTTTCTAAGTGTTTTTAAATCTTATTTTTTCATGACTTCATGCCAAATTTTCACCAAGATGCATGATGATTCAAAGAAAACTTCCAAAATTAAATTTGGATATCTTGATGAGATCTACAAATTTTTTTTACTGATCAAGTCTTAGAAATGCTTGGATTTTGAGTTATGAATCCATGAAGTCATACACTTTTTATTAAAAAACACTTAGTGAAAATTTGACCTAGTTTAGGCAGATTTTTTACCTAACTTCATGGAAATTTTTCACATAGTTCAAATTTATTCTTCAAAACTTAAAAAAAATGAATGTTGTAGAGGATGTTCCAAGATTTCCAAAATATCCAAGAACTCATTAAGATCATTCTTGAGCAAGGAGAATCGAAGAGATGAAGTTAGGGTTTCAAACTTGAATTACAAGGCATTTTTCATGAAGAACACTTGACCAAATCCATAGTTATGCTGCACAATCTTGTTTTCCAGGATTATAACTTGTAAATCACTCCATAATTAATTTTTTACACAATTTATTGAGGTATGGTCCAAGTGATTAAGCCATTATCCAAAGTAATTTGCCATATTTGGAAGAAAGTTACCATTCCATTCTCATAAAGTAAGCTTTATGCAAAGTCAACTTGTATTGAGCTTTGCACTTGTTCCTTCTGTGCACGCTTCCTCTACAAAGTCAGATAAACATGTTTAAAGTTTATAACCACTCTAGATAGCTTTGTACCTTACCTTGAAACCATACTAGTCAAGCTTGCTTAAAAAACAAGTCAAAATCCCATAACTTGTGATCTTGTGATTCTGATCATTCCAAGTCTCCAAATATTTTCCTATAAGTTAAGACAATCTTATGCAACCGAGTACACGAATGAACAAGCCCTGAAGCACCCCCACTCTCCCTCAAACCAAAAATTGCAACACAAGCACAAAAACTTGTCATTTCTGACTTTGAAACTCAATCTTCAAATCCACTCGTGTGTTTTCACTTCTAATCCATTACAAAGCTTCTAATACACATATAGAGGCTATACCAATCCCTATTTTCCAACTGTAACACCATCTTCTTCATCTTCCATAACCAAAAACAGAGCATTGCAGTTGGACTTATCCAGATCATTTCAGCCACTCTCAATTCAAGCTAAGCATTACATTAGCTTCCTAGGTACTCAAGGAAGCTAACCTGATCATTACAACACCTTGAAATAAGCTCAAACTTAAAACACAAATTCCATTTTCAAGGTGAGTTTTCTGACTTTTGAACTCTTCATATAGGCATCATTTGGTTTCTATTTATGAAGATAAAATATAGACATCATATCCCTGAAGCTAACCATGTCCTTAGAATTAATTTATATTGCTTAAGTAGTGAGAATTTTAGATTTGAATTTTCTGAAAAAATTAGGTTTCAGTTTGGGGCCAACAAAATTAATCTTCATCTTTGACTTTTAGCTTACATGATTTACATGGTTGGATTCGTGGTGAAAAATTACACAACTTTCATGATTGTACTTTTGCAAATGGTGGATAAATGAGAGAGTTACAGTTTTCAAATTTCCTTGTCCATGGCTGGCGCGAGGAAGAAGATGAACATGTCTTTAGGAACATGTTTATAATATTTATTTATGGTTTTGTTTATAACACCAGATATATAGCCACCCTAGTGGTAATAAGTGAGTGCATGTGACCATAGGAACCTAGGTTTGAGCCCCAGTGGTACCCTTTTGTATTTTTTTCACATATTTTTTTGCAGATTCAACACATTTGTTTTCCTAGAGTACATCATGCGCCTTCACCTCACTACCACATGATCATCATCTGACCAAATCCAACGCACCACAAGGGAAGCTCTATGATACACCATAATAGGTTGGCCATACTGAATCAAAACAGGCTTTTGGGCTTGATTTATTTCTAACTCTCACCCCCTTTTACTTTTCATACACATGCCCATATATTATTTATTTTATTTTTCTGACTAAAAAAAAAAGCCATTTTGGGCCTAACGTTTTTTTTAATAAATTTTTAACCCTATTTTTATTTTTTAAACCTTCTGACTTCTATTTTAATTTATACCTTTAATTTATTTAATTTTTTTCTTTTTATTACTATTATTATTATCAGTATTATTTTTATTAGTCACAAAAAACACCAAAAATATTTATATTTTTATTTAGATATTTAGTATACTTCTATTTATTTTATTTCTTTTAGACAAAAAGATTAAAAACATTTCTTTAACAAATTTTATTTAAATTAGTATTAAACTTAGATTTATTTTAATTTTGTTTCTTAATTGAATTAATCTAGAACTTAGGAATTTAATTAGGTTAAAACCTTTCATAAAAAAACCCTAAAAAATTTTGTTTCTTAATTAATCTATTTTATTTTCTTAATTAACTTAGGTTTAGTTTTCTTAAGTTAACTTAGACTAATTAAATTATTTTCATTTTTAGTTTAATTAGGTTAACCCCTTTTCATAAAAACTTAAACAAAAACAATTTCTTTTTCTTTGTATATCATCTTACATTCTTGTACATTTTATTCTTGCAATATTCAATATGGTTGTAATAGTAAATTAGGGTTTATTTACTTTCATCCTCCATTTGTAAATTATATTCTCATACCCCAAACGATGTAATAGCATAGAACTTTAAATTCCCACAATTTATCGCTTTCAATATAATTGCTAGTAACTAGGGTTTGTATGGAAAGACAAAAAATCAATAAGTAGAAAACCCTAATTCAAAGACAAAAATGCATGAAATCAATACACTCGAACACTTGCACCTCTAGGGCTAACCTCACTTGTTACCTAAGATAAAAATAGTCATGTTACGCAAACGTGGGATACCTTTGCAAAAACAATCAAAAAACAAGATCATTGTTCCTCGATGACCCGTAAAATGTTGCCTTCACAAATGATCTTAGACCCTTACAAAAATTGCTAAGGTATCCTACAATGTTGCTTTCTATTACTATACGATGACCCACGCCCGTCCCTTTACATCCAATGATAGGGCTTCTTATCAATCAATGGTAAGATAGCAATATCTAGAAGAGGAGGAAATGAACAAAGACTTTTTGAGTAGGAAGAACGTTCATAGTTGCTTTCTCACAACCATTTTTCAAAACATCTTTCAAACACACCAACACTTTCAAATAAAATATTTTCCCAAATTCAAAAATTTGTATGCATTCTTATAGAGACGAGAATTATTACAAAGTTATCCTAAACGAAGGCACTTTTCAAAAATACTTTCAAAACCTATCACAAACACATTTTAAACAAAGCATTTTAAAGTGAGATAGAAACTAAGATCCCGTAGATAACTATGGATGAAAAGGATGCTAACACCTTGCCTTTTCATAACCTGCCCACCGAACTCAGGAAAATTCTCAAAAGGTTTTTCTTGTTTTTTTCACCCCTTTCCTTTATTGTATAAAAGAAAAGTCGGTGGCGACTCTTGCTATCCGCAACAATTGCGATAAAATGCAAAACATCCAAGTCAGTTCTCCCACCGTATTACAGAACTGGTGACTCTGCTGGGGAGAGGACTTAAAAGTGGGGTTACCTTAGAGACTAGATAACCTTTAAAAATGCTTTCATTGTTTGACTTGTTTGCTTTACATTTTTGGGTCCTTGTTTGGGTTTTGTATTGATCCTCTACCCGGATCTGGGAACATTATTAGGTAAGTAGAAAAGATTGTGGAGACTGTACGGCATAGACCAATATGGTTCAAGCAATAGCTACGTTAGTGTGACACATTTGTGGGTACCGGTATCCTTTGTGTTGAATCAAGGAGAATACGGGGCCGTTGTGTTGTGTCATGAAACACTAACTGACCTTAGAACATTTAATTGAACAACTTGGCCATTAGGAATTAGTGAGATAGTCGGTTTCAGTGGAAAGATGAAAATTGGTTGATACTCGATACTGCGCTCATTAAGATCAGACTTTTGGGATATTCCGGCCGCAAGAAAATATTGATTATGTTGAGACAATGCCCAATGAAGAAAGATCAAAGATATTGAGATTCCCTAGAACCCGATTACTTTGTAGGACAGGTTGAACCAACTAAACTTCAAAAGGGTACTTACCTATGAACCTCATGCAAGCCTAAACCTAAGGACTTGTTTGCTTTGTTTGTATATGTTTATCTGTACATAACATCATGACATCATACCATGGCATTTTCACTAAGCATTTCAAGGACCGTGGGATTTATCTTTATCTATTTTGTAGGACATGGATTCCACTCATAGAAAGACTATCTGAATCGGCTTTGTGAAAGGGCCTCCTCAACTCAAGGAGTTAGCATCAAGGATTCCCAATAATTCTCTGTTCACCAAGAAGTATGGTTGTCTCATCAACTTGGCTACCTCAAATTTTTAAGAAAAATGATGGGGGTACTCTTTCAATTCTTTGACCCTAAGCACCATTGCTTTACATTTCCTGATTACCAATTAGTTCCCACCATGGAGGAGTTTTCTCAACTTTTGGGAGTTCCTATTCTTGATCAATTACCCTTCATCGGTATTAAGAAAGACCCAACATCTGAGGAGATTGCTCTAGGTTTACATTTGCAACGGTCCGATGTTGTGGCAAATTGGGAAACAATAAGTGGTGTTAAGGGTTTTCTAGCCAAGTTTATGTTTGAGAAGGCTCAACAATTTTGGGATGCTTTGGATTTGCAAGCTTTTGAAGAAATTTTGGCTCTTCTACTCTATGGGATGGTACTACTTCCTAACCCAGACCAACTCATAGATGTGAATACGGTCATAGTTTTTCTATCTCGTAACCCGGTACCTACCTTACTCTGAGACATTTTGCATTCTCTTCATGCCCGTACTATAAAGAGAAGGGGAATTCTTATGTGTTGCACTCCTTTGCTGGCTAGGTGGTTTATTTCGCACCTACCTCGATCAGTTTTGAAGAATGAACAAGGTATGAGTTGGTCTCAAAGGTTGATATCATTCTCGTATTCGGATATCCATTGGTGTTCTCGATCTTTGAAGGTTGTCACCATCATTGACCGTTGTGGGGAATTCGCTAATGTCCCTCTCTTTGGCATTAGGAGAGGTATCACCTATAGTCCTTGTTTTGCTCTATGATAGTTTGGTTACACTCGAAGGGATAGCCCTCATGACGCACTTATCCAAGGTATTGTATTTGACTATGAGAACAATGTCCAAGGTTATCGTCAAAGATTTGTACGAGCTTGGGGCATGGTAAACAAAGTTGATAGCAAAACTTTAGGGCATAAGAACTCTATCTCGTTGGAGCCTTATCTCAAATGGGTGCGAGCTCGCGCTCAAAGCCTCATGATGTTGTATCCTGCCATTTTACCTATCATCATGGAGCCTATCTCCAAAGGAGATGTTCCCTACACTATTCTTCATCCTGGTGTGCCTATTACTCTCGAGGAGTTGCAAAGATTGTGGATTCAACTCAAAGGGTGGAAAGACACCTTTGAAACCCAGTTCTATGCAAACGAGAAGAAAGTGTTGGAGCTCACAAGGAAACTTCACGAGGAGCAGAACTTGAATGTCTATATTACTCCAAAGAGGAAGCGTCCATAGGAGACCTGAGCCTTTTTGTATTAGTTGATTTTGTTTGTTTTTATTTCATTGTAAGCCCAAAAGGCATTTTTTTGTAACCATTTGAACTTATTAATACAATTAATGTTTGTTTTTCTTTGTTTAAACAAATTTAAATCTTAAAGGTCCTTGAAAACACTTGCATTCACATTAAATGCATCATAACATAAGCAGGTTTTCCGACACAGGTTTCCTCATCTTTCTACTGTTTATTTCAGTAAGATGGATCTCGAGCAGATTATTAAGGACTTGCAGACACAAAATTCTCAATTTCAAGAAACCTTGCTCAACTTGGCCAAAGGGCAGCAAGAACTGATGTCACTTCTGGTTGTAAAGAAGAAGACCAAGAAGAAGGATTTGATCAACATGGGGAAGAGTTTCAAGGGCCCTGTTCGACAAGTTCAAGTGGTAGAAGACTCCTTAGAGGAGGATGAGAATCGGGATGAAGATGCAAGGAGCACTCGTGCTGGGGGTGGTAGCAATCCAATCTCTAAGGATGAGGACTATTTTGACGAAAAATATCCATCGGTTAAAGACAAGTATAAGCAACTGGAGGAAAGATTGAAGGCTATGGAAATCAAGTTGTGCCTGGCCTAGATTTTGGTGATTTGGGTTTAGTTCCTAGGGTAGAAATCCCCCACAAATTCAAGATTCTAGTTTTTTCCAAGTACAATGGCATTTCGTGCCCGAAGCTTCACTTGAGATATTACGTTCGTTAAATTCAACCGCATACCACTGATAAGAAGTTGTGGGTGCACTTCTTTCAAGAGAGTCTGTCTGGGACTCAATTGGAGTGGATTTACACGTTAGAAGGTTCCAACATCCATACCTGGGAGGACCTGGCCACCATTTTCTACCGCCAATATCAGTACAATGTCGATCTAGTGCCAACTAGAGTGCAATTACTAGGAATAACCATGGGTTCCAATGAAGGCTTCAAAGAATATGCGCAGAAATAGAGAGACTTGGCTGGCAGGGTGCAACCACCATTGACTGACAGGGAATTGGTAGATATGTTCATGGGAACATTGACTGGTCCATTTTTCAACTTACTGATTAGGAGCTCATCATCTGGGTTCACTGAATTAATTTTGATTGCTGAAAGGGTTGAGAGCGATATTAAAAGTGGAAAGATACCCATGGCTTCTGCCTCTACATCAAATGTTGTAAAAAAGCCGTTTATTGGCAAAAAAAAGAGACTAA
The DNA here is from genome assembly GCA_948472305.1 of Vicia faba. Lineage (NCBI taxonomy): Eukaryota > Viridiplantae > Streptophyta > Magnoliopsida > Fabales > Fabaceae > Vicia > Vicia faba. The sequence goes on along the minus strand of OX451739.1, from coordinate 768,302,096 downwards.
TGATGTATATGGGTCAAGAAGCTGTGTTGGGAATGACTGTCACCATTATGTAGAGGTTGTATTAATTTCCAATCCAACTCCCACTCAACGACCTCGTCAACAAAATAATCAACAAATACCGGATGTTCAAAGAAGAAAATTTACAAAAACCAATATGCAACTATCTCAAGCTCTGCAAAACCTTTTGAAAGTTGACTTGGTGACCTTGCGAGATCCTCCTTCTAACCCTAACACCTCTTCTCCAAAAAACAACCCCAACGCCAAATGTGCCTACCATTCGAATAGCCCCAGACACAACATAAATGATTGTTGGTCTCTCAATAATAGAATCCAAGACCTCATTGACAACAAGACCATTGAGTTCGATCATCCATCAACTCCAAATGTAATCATTGCACCCATGCCAAATCATGGCAAAAGTGTCAACTCTATTGAAGATATTGCTTTTGTTTCCTCTATTAATGACTTGACCACTCCACTGAAGTTTGTTAAAAACAATTTGTTGAAAGCTGGGGTTTTCCCTGGTTGCCTTAAAAAATTTTGTTGTTGTGTTGTGCAAATCAATGGCCGTGAATGGCTGAAAAGAGGTGTCCAACACCTAATGGACTTCCATGAGATCCTATTCAAAATAACTCCATCCGTAAAAAGTCTGACTGAAATTGTTCCTCAAGAAGTTGAAGACATATCCATGATCACTATCTCCAACAAACCTATTAGGATCACTTCAAAAGGTCATATTAGGATTCCGAATGAACCAAGAATAACTCCATTGATAATTACCACGCTGGGGCCAGTCCCTTATTCTTCTGATAAGGCGGTACCCTGGAATTATGGAGCTGAAGTATACTACCATGATATTAAGCAAGACTCTTGGACTGATCAAACTGCTGATATTACCAATATTGTTGGATCTAGCAAGGTGACTAGAATGGGGAGAATTTTCTCTCATGATATTTCACCTCCAACCACCATAATTACACATATTCGCATTACTGTTGACAAACCTAGTACTAATGCTAGGGGAAAAGAAAAGATGATTGAGCCTGCTAGGATGGAGGCGTCTGCCAAAGACATTATTACTGAGGAACCCTCTACTCAAGAAATGGAGGAGATTTTGAAGATTTTAAGGAAAAGTGATTATAAGATAGTAGATTAGTTGGGGAAAACTCCCTCGAAGATTTCTATGCTATCTTTATTACTATGCTTAGATACGCATGCTCGAGCATTGATAAATTTTTTGAAGAATGCACATATTGCTCAAGAGACTACGGTCGATCAGTTTGAAAATTGTGTAGCGAGTTTGACTATCGATAATGGATTGGGATTCTGGGATACTAATTTAATTCCAGCTGGAAGAAATCATAACAAAGCTTTGCATGTCTCCATTGAATGCAAAGGAACCACTCTAGCCCATGTATTGGTGGATACTGGGTCCTCTCTGAATGTTTTGCCCAAAGGTTCCCTAGATCAGTTGGATTGCGAAGGTTTAATAATTAAGCCAAGTGACATAGTGGTGAGGGCTTTCGACGGATAAAAAAGGATGGTCCATGGGGAAGTTAATCTCCCCATCAAAGTTGGGTCTCAAATTTTCAATTCAACTTTCTATGTGATGGATATTCTTCCTGCTTACTCTTGCCTACTTAGACGCCCCTGGATTCATGGGGCAGGAGCGGCGACTTCCACTCTACATCAAAAGTTGAAATATCCAGCCAAGAGAAAGATTGTTACCGTCTGTGGTGAAGAAGAGTTTATGGTTAGCCATCTAAATTAGTTTAAGTATTTTGAGATGGACGACGAGATCATAGAAACTCCTTATCAAGCTTTTGAAGTGGTCTCTCCCATGGTTGCTGCTGCTAAGGCTACTCCTGATGTTCCAAAAGCTGTTAAAGATGTTCCTAGAATGGCTTCCTTCAAAGATGCTCGTGCTGTGATTGAAGATGGAGGTTGTACCATTTAGGGACAACTCCCTGACATCCCTTTCAAATCAGACAAATATGGTTTGGGCTTCACTGCCAAAGCTCAAAAGGAGGTCAGACGTGCTCGTGCAGGGAAACCACCTCTTCGCATCAGTAATCATGAAGTGAATGCTCTTGAAGACTCTAACGATGACTGTGACTTTGATGACTGGATCTACCCGGCTGCTGATGAAGGGCTCAACAACTGGCATACCAAGGAGTTCATTCCAATCTCCTTCAACAAGGAGTACTTATCATTTACTGTTTTATTAATATAAGAACTCTGTCTATAATTTTAATTGAAACAATGGCTTTAAGCCATATGCCATTCCCGGGGCACCATGGTCCATTTGTTAAGGGTTTGTTCATTTTCATATGACATATGATCATTTAATGAAAAACATTGAACTCTTTTGCATTCAAATTTTGATCTCATTGTCTTTCTTTCACTTTATTGAATTTTCAAAATAGCCATGTGACCTTACATGCACACACGCACATTTGCAGATCCACATCCACTCCGGATCTCATTGACAACGACTCTGTTATTTCCATCTATGACTTTGAACATCCAATCTACCAAGCCGAAGTCGAAGGCGAAGAAGATTGTGAAATACCTAGGGAACTAGCCAGACTTCTGATGCAAGAGGAAAAGGCCATTCAATCGCACGAGGAACCAGTTGAAGTGATCAACCTAGGTACTGAGGCAGACAAGAGGAAAGTCAAGATTGGTGCCTAATTGGAAGACAATGTCAAGGGCCGATTGGTTGAGATGTTGCACGATTATGTTGAGGTGTTTGCTTGGTCATATGAAGATATGTCGGGACTTGATACTGACATTATGGTTCATTGTCTGCCAATGAAGGAAGATTATCCTCCAGTAAAGAAAAAGGTTCGTCGCATGCGACCAGACATGTCTGAGAAAATAAAACCTGAGGAAATGAAACAATTCGATGTAGGTTTTATGGCAGTGACGTCATATCCCCAATGGGTTGCAAATGTGGTCCCAATACCGAAGAAAGATGGAAAAGTCCATATGTGTGTAGACTATAGAGATTTGAATAGGGTCAGTCCCAAGGATGATTTCTCACTACCACACATTGATGCCTTGGTCAACAACACGACTCAACACAAAGTTTTCTCCTTCATGGATGGATTCTCCGGTTACAACCAGATCAAGATGGCGCCCAAAGACATGAAGAAAACCACCTTTGTCACACAGTGGGGCACCTTCTATTACAAGGTCATGCCTTTCGGTTTGAAGAATGCAGGGGAACCTATCAACGAGCTACGGTATCCTTATTTCATGACATGATCCATCACAAAATAGAAGTCTATGTTGATGATATGATTGCAAGATCGCAAACTGAGGAACAACACCTTGATCATCTTCATAATCTATTTGAAAGATTGAAGAAATACAAGCTAAGGTTGAATCCCAACAAACGTACCTTCGGGGTAAGGTCTGGAAAGCTTATAGGTTTTGTTGTCAGTGGAAAAGGTATCGAGGTGGACCCTGCAAAAGTCAAAGCCATACAAGAAATTCCAGCTCCTTGTACTGAGAAGGAGGTCAGAGGTTTCTTAGGTTGACTCAATTATATTGTATGGTTCATATCTCACTTAACTGCTACTTGTGAGCCAATCTTCAAACTGTTGAAGAAATATCAAGTAGTCAGATGGAACAACGACTACCAAGCAGCCTTTGACAAAATTAAAGAGTATCTGCAAGAACCTCCCATCCCGATGCCTTCAATTGAAGGAAGACCTCTGATTATGTACTTAACGGTATTAGAAAATTCAATGGGGTATGTGCTGGGCCAACATGATGAGTATGGCCGAAAAGAGCATGCAATATACTACCTGAGCAAAAAGTTTACCGACTGTGAAACAAGACATTCACTGCTCGAGAAAACTTGCTACGCTCTGGCATGGGCTGCTCGCCAGCTAAGACAGTATATGTTGACTCACACCACTTTATTGATTTCTAAGATGGATCCTATCAAGTATATCTTCGAGAAGCCAACTCTCTGCGGATGAATATCTATATGGAAAATGATCCTGACTGAACACGACATCCAGTATACTACATAAAAAGCAATCAAAGGAAGTGTGATGTCATATCATTTGATGAAATGCATGGCCTGGTGCACGCGTGACATGCCTTGTGCTAGGCAAAATGACAACTTGACACTCCAAATCCTAAGCATTATAGCTCCTTTTACACTTGACCATTTAAGATTATTCTTAAATCAAAAGTGAAGATAAAACTTCAAACTCCAACTTTCATGTTGCCAACTTTTTGATTTGAGCTCAAATGGACATTCAAAATTAACCAAGAAGTAATCAGATTTTTGCATATCATCCAAAATTTCACTAAGTGTTCAGAGATTTCCCAGCTCAATAAATTTTTTCCTTTCACTTTTTGGACTTGAGTCCTCATAGGCAAAGTTGAATAACTTTTCCTCCTCTTTCCAAGCATGTAAAGTTTGCTCATTTTCAATAAAAACTGAGAAAGTTGTGATGGTTCAAAATTCAGTACTATGAACACTTAGAAAAATTCAAATTTTCCAAATAAATTTTTACACAAGTTATCTCCAAATCAACTCTTCTTCATGATTTTATGCCACCATTAACCATGAAATGTGAAAATAGGGACATTAATTGATGGTTTACCAAAAGTTCACTTGGTCAACAATTGACTTTTGTTGACTTTTGACAAAATGACCATTTTACCCCTATTGATCAATTGAATCCCTTTCAAATCAAAATTGATGATCAAACTTCCAATCATATATGCTCATGAACATATAGAGAAGCATGGAATCAAGTCTTGCCCAAAAATTCAGAGGTTTCCTGATTAAATTCTAAACCCTAGTTTTGATCCTCTGTGCTAGGAGATGGTAAGATAAGTGCAACTGTGTCATTACCTACAATGTGGCATTCAAAGAAATATATATATATATATATATATATATATATATATATATATATATATATATATATATATATATATATATATATATATATATATATATATATATATATATATATATATATATATATATATTTGGATGTTAGTTAATAAAACACATATATAAGACACACACTTCAAGGTGCTTGATGATCTCTCGAGAGCAAACCTAAAGATAGGATGAAGTAGAATAAGTACCCAAACCCTAATGTGTGATTTTGATGCCATTGATGATATGAGATGGTGAGAAATATTAGGGGGGAATTTGGGGTACAACAGGTAGGTAGCTCTATCATTGGATGTTTTGAGGGAAAAACGTGGGTCATTGTACAGTCGTGAAAGTAACTCATAAGACATTTTAGAAATTACCCTAAGGTACTAAGATCATTTACCGAGGTAGCATCGAAGGATCATCGAGGGACTATGATCTTTTAACCAAAAGGTCGTTTCTAAAACTTCTCATGTTCGAGAGATGTGACTATTGTTTTTCCGAAGGCAACAAGTGGAGGTATCTTAGAAGTGCACGTGTGTGAAGTGTGTTGTGTTTCAGTTATGTTTATCTTAGATGTTAGGTTTTCTACCGTTTTACTTTTAAGTCTTATCATGCACGCCTATTTAATCTAACAATTAGATATACACATAAGGGCAGAAAATAAAAGTGCGGGAACTAAACTACGCTATTACATCACTTCGGGGATGGGGGGAATACAAACCAAAAATGGGGAAAAATGTAAAGGAACCCTAAATTTAACTATTACAAACTATGGACAATTACAAAAAATTGTGAAGAATAATAATGCGAAAATGTAAATAAAAGCGCAGAGATTGAAGAGGGAAAGGGTATCTAGAAAACCTAACAAACTTCTAAGTATAAAAAAAACTGTCTTTGGTGTTTTTGTTTAAAAAATAAATAATTGAGTTATGAACCCTAATTCTAATTAATTTTAAATTAATGAAATAAAACCAAGTGATTAAATTAATTAATTAAAATTAACAAAAATTAGTTTAATTAATAAAACTTAAATCTAATATTTTTTGTGATTTTCTGATTTTTTTGTTATTTTTTTATTAAAAAAATAAAAAAATTGGTTAAAAGAAAATAATTAAACTAAAAAAAACAAAAAAAAAGATTTGATGGGCCCGCGTTGCAAAAATAGTTAGGGGGTGAGAAACAGCAAACAATCCTAGGCCCAATAGCAAGAAGTCTTAGGTGCCTGGAAATCCACTGGAAACAGCCTCTTGAGGCGCACCATGGTCATGATGATTTTGGAGCATTGGATCTGGAGCGGGATGATCTGGTGGTGTTGATTGGAGTGGCATACCATGTGCACATTGGATGCACTAGTACTGGATCTGTGAATGGAAATCAAGAAAAAATAAAATGTATCGTGCCTGGCTCGAACCCAGGATCAGGCGTATATGAGACTTAAGTGCATGTGTGTTGCCACTGGGGTGGCGTGTTCATCTGGTATATGAGTTAAAAAAAATAAATATAATACAAAATATATGCTGATCTCAACAATCAAACACGTGCGCATTAAGTGGCCCCCTGGAATTTGAATCAGCCATTAAGAACGCTTAGTTATTCCACTCATGCCCTTGCCAGAGTCAACACATCTCAGGGACGCCGGAGTCAAACTTCGGTCTTCTTCTCCGGCCATACAAAAATTCAAACCTGTAAAAATGCAACAATCAAAACGTGCAAAGCACCCTAATCCTCTTAACCCCCCCCCCCCCCCCCCCTGAATCTGAATCTGGCATTAGTTTTAGCTAAAAACTCCTGGATTATGCACTTTGATTCAAAACCACAGATTGGAAAAAAAATGGCATCTAACCATTCTGCTAGCATGGGAATGTACTAAAGGTCAAAACATGTTCATCAAGGACTCAGGAACACGTTAGTAGTAATCATGAAGCTCAAAACAATATGAAATAAAACATCATGAATTTTAAAAACGTTATGCGACTGGAAATGCATGCCATGCCCTTCTCATGTGTTTTGGACCATGGTAACTGGTCCAAACTTACCCTTTTACGTCTAGGAATAGAATAAGAATGGATTTATAGAATGAGAAGGCTTGTGGACAGAGCTTTGAGGCTCGAGGTTTTTTGTAGAAAGTTTGGAAAATTTGCTAGCTCTTGATGCAATGTAATCGTGTGTTTTGCTCTGCCTTCCTTGCATATATATAGAGGAATGACTTGAGCTAACCAATATGGAATGGAATCAAGGCCATGAAGCCATGGTTTAAACAAGGATAAAACACCTTTGAAACTAGCCAAACTTGAAAATCCTTGACTTTTTGAGCTTGCACGAATCTAGACATGTTGTGACAGGCTTGCATGCATTATTGGGTCTGTAAAAGGAGTGAAATCCAAAGGCCTAAGCCTTTATACATAGTTTTCATTTTCATTTGATTTTATTTATTTTTTAAATGAATAAAAATTCAAATAAAATGAATAAAAATCATAAAAATGTAAGAATTCATTTTAGAGGTCCTCTGACATCTTATGAACATGTTTGAATATCAAAAGTTAGGCCCACTAGTTTAAAATCTCAAGTTTGCTCATTTTGCATTTCATGAATTTCCTCAAAATTTCCCAACTTGTGCAACTCATAACTTGCTCAATTTTCAAATTTTGAAGGTTATCTTGGAATTTTTGAAAATCTCAAGATGGAATCTACACTTTCTCTTTTGATCATTTTTGCATTTTGAGACATCATCTTGATGTAAGTTGCCTTGACAAAAAGTGTCTTTTGTTGACTTTTAAAAATGATCTATAATGTATTAGCTCATATCTTTCAAATGAAGCATTTTTTGGACTTGAGCATAAAAAAAAGTTGTATAGAATTGAATTTTCTTCAAAATGGGATTTCGTTGGGGAAAAGTTGATGAAGCATGTAAAAGTTATGCTTGGTCAAAGTTTAGTTGACTTCTCCTAAGGAAACCCTAATTTGACAATTCTTGACTTTTGATGATTTGAGGGCTTTTCTTGGGGAATCATGATCAAACATTGATAAAATGATGAATATCACCTCAAAATGTTGATGTTGACAAAAAATCTTGAAGTTTGACTGTATGTTGACCATAGTTGACTTTTTACCCAATACAATTGATTTTCAATCATCTGAGCCATTGACTGAGCAAACTTGTGATGTAGGACTTGAAACTTGACATGAACCTTGTTGAGAACCTATGGAGAACCATGTAAACAACTTGAGACCTTTTCAACCCAAATTTCCTTGAGAAAATCAAAACTCTAATTTTAGACCTTTGGCTTAGGAGGTGAGTTGACTGATCATCCCTTGAGATTCTTGAGTATTTGAGAAACCTTGAAAGAATGTCTTGAGAAAAATGGGAGGGCAAATTTTGGGGTACAACACGCTGTTACTTCTATGTTGCACCAGAAGTTGAAATATCTCGTGAAAGGAAAGATTGTTATAGTTTGTGGTGAAGAAAAATACATGGTGAGTCACTTGAACTCCTTTAAGTATGTTGAGATGGATGGCGAATTCATTGAGACTCCCTACCAGACCTTTGAAGTTATTCCTCGGACAACTACCATTACTAAAGACGTTTCTGCTATTCCTAAGGTTAGCAGGGTTCCACTCAAAATGGCTTCTCTGAAAGACGCTAGAGCTGTGGTAGAAGAAGGTGGTTGCATTACTTAGGGTCAGCTTCCCGACATTCCTTACAAGTCCAACAAATTTGGTTTGGGTTTAACTTCAGAGGCTCAGAGGGCTGTTCATCGTGCTCGTGCTGGGAGACCACCATTATGCATCAACAACAATAGAGTCAAAGCAGTATAAGAGGCTGATAGTGACTATGACCTAGATAGTTGGATTTTTCCTACCTCCGACAACGGGCTCAACAATTGACAAACTAAAGACGTTATACCAATCTCCTTTAGTCAGGAGTAAATGTTATTTTTTGTTTTCTTACTTTCAAGTTTTTGGTTATGTAATTTTAAAACAATAACTTTAAGCCTTGTGCCTTACCCGGGGCACAACGATCCACTTGTTAGGGTTGTCATTTTTCATTCACATATTTTTATTCAATAAATCATTGGATGTTTGCATTCAAATTTTGCGCTCTTTGTCTTTCTTTTACTTTATTGCTTTCAAAATAGCTATGTGTTCTTACACACACCCACATGACAAATATCATATCCATATCCACCCTGGATCCGATTGATAATAATTCTGTTATTTCCAATTATGACTTCGAAAATCTGATCTACCGAGCCGAGGACTAAGGTGAGGAAGATTGTGAGGTACCTGGAGAGCTTTCTAGGTTGTTAATGCAAGAAGAAAGAGCCACGCAACTGCATGAAGAGCCAATCGAGGTTGTGAATTTGGGTACTAAAGATGACAAGAAAGAAGTCAAGATAGGTGCCAACCTAGAAGACAATGTCAAAAAGAGATTAATCCAGATGTTGTGTGACTATGTTGAGATCTTTGCTTGGTCGTACGAAGACATGCCAGGGCTTGATACTGACATTGTGGTTCACCGTCTACCGATGAAGAAAGGTTGTCCTCCTATAAAACAAAAGGTTCATCGTATGTGTCCCGAGATGTCTGAAAAGATCAAAGATGAGGTTATGAAGCAGTTCAATGCAGGTTTATTAGTTATTACGTCCTATCCTCAGTGGGTTGCAAATGTGGTGCCAATACCTAAGAAGGATGGCAAAGTGTGTATGTATGTAGACTACGAGGATCTGAATAGGGCAAGCCCCAAAGATGACTTTCTGCTTCCGCATATTGACGTTCTAGTTGATAACACCGCTCAACATAAGGTATTTTCCTTCATGGATGGCTTCTCTGGATATAATCAAATCAAGATGGCACTTGAAGACACATAGAAGACTACTTTTGTCACACGGTGGGGCACTTTCTATTACAAGGTTATTCCTTTTGGTTTGAAGAACACTGGAGTAACATATCAGCATGCTATGGTAGCTTTGTTCCATGACATGATCCATTATGAGATAGAGGTTTATGTTGATGACATGATATCTAGGACTCAAACTGAACAAGAACATCTTGATCACCTGCACAAGTTGTTTGAGAGATTAAAGAAGTACAAGTTGAGATTGAATTCAAACAAGTGTACCTTTGGGATAAGATCCGGTAAACTCCTAGGTTTCATCGTCACTAGTAAAGGTATTGAAGTTGATGCCATCAAGGTTAAATCCATTCAAGAAATACCAGCTCCCCATACTAAGAAGGAAGTCATAGGTTTCCTGGGATGATTGAACTACATTTCCAAGTTACTGAAGAAAGATCAAATAGTGAAGTGGAACGACGACTGTCAGACAACTTTTGACAAAATCAAGAAGTACCTCCAAGAACCTCCGATTCTGATACCTCCAATTGAAGGAAGACCCCTGATCATGTACTTAACAATGTTAGAGAACTCAATGGGGAATGTATTGGGGGCAGCATGACAAGTCTGGTTGAAAAGAGCATGCAATATACTAACTTAGAAAAATAATTACCGACTGTGAAACAAGATACTCACTGCTCGATAAAACTTGTTGCACTTTGGCATGGGCTACTCGCCTACTAAGACAGTATATGTTGACTCATACTACTTTGTTGATCTCTAAGATGGATCCAGTAAAATACATATTCGAGAAGCCTTCTCTCTCCGGAAGAATAGCAAGATTGCAAATGGTCTTGATAGAATACGACATTTAGTACACCGCTCATAAAGCAATCAAAGTAAGTGTACTGGAAGATCATTTGGCTCATCAAGCTATAGACGACTATCATTCTATGAATTTTGAGTTCTCGGGTGAGAATATTATGCTAGTTACTGATTATGAAGAACCTGGACCGCATGAAGGACCTGAATGAGGATCTCGATGGACTATGGTTTTCGATGGAGCTTCCAATGCGCTTGGTAATGGAATTGGTGTTGTGATTGTCTCTTCCAAGGGTGGTCATACGCCTTTCACCGCCAGATTATGTTTTGACTATACCAATAACATGGTAGAGTACGAAGCATGCATCATGGGCATCAAAGCTACTATCGATATGTGAATTAAGTTCTTGGATGTATATGGGGACTCAACCCTAGTGATAAGTCAAATTAGGGGAGAATGAGATACAAGACATCCAAATCTCATTCCTTATTAGGAGCATGTATTAACATTAATTTCGTACTTCGAGGAAATCACTTTTGAACACATCCCACGAGAAGAGAATCAATTGCCAGACGTATTAGCTACCATGGTGTCCATGTTCAAAGTAAGATGGGATAATGAAGCTCCTCGAATTACTATTGAGAGACTGGATGAGCCGGTGCATTACTCTGAAGTTGATAATGATAGAGTAGAGGAGAATTTATGGTACCATGAAGTGAAAAGATACCTCAAAGCCCAAGAGTACCCCGAGGGGGCATCTATCAATGATAAGAAATTCCTACAGAGGTTCTCTACCAAATTCTTTCTGAGTAACGAAATTTTGTACAAGTGTTATCATGATTCGACTCTGCTTCGTTGTGTAGACAAGAAGGAAGCTGAGAAGATTATTAAAGATATGCATGAAGGGGTCTTTGGTACTCATTCTAGCGGGCATACGATGGTGTTGTACCCGAAAATTTTCCCTCCCATTTTTCGCAGAAATCACAACCCTAGGGTTTCTCAGATACTTAAGATTGATTCAGGAATCGATCAGACAGATTTTCTCCTTTGGCGGTAAATCAAGAATTAGGGTTTTTCTCGCATTTCTCAGAAAAAATTGAGTTCTCAGAAATTAAATTGATTTTCACATGTTTTCATGCTCTCTCAAATTTACTGAAAGAAAGGCAGTGTTTATTTGATCCAGGTTAACCAGATGATTCGCGTCCTTCAAAACATTTGCTCGTTTAGGGAATAAACATTTGCTTGTTTATTGGAATACACAGTGCGTGTTTTGATTGCAAGGTTACAAGACTACAGAGTTATTGGATTACTTGGAGTTTAAGTTATCTGGATTGGAATTATTGGAATGCAATTCAATTATTTTGATCAGGGAATCTTAAAGAATTAGTGAAGATGCAAAGAGAGAATTACAAGTTACTAACAGTAATGGATATCATATTATCTCATAAAGACTTTCTTCATTTATTTCAGATGTTGTTACAAAAATAATTTATTATTCAAATGCTTTAGGTTTTACAACTTATCGTACTTGAAAAATAAATTAATACAACTGATTGAAAAATCTCTCTAAATTACAAAGAATTGAATCTAAGCCTAAAGATGACTAAGCTTCCATTGCTTCCATGCTTGCTACAAAGTCTCTTGCTTTCTCTGCTTTGCCACCATCCAGTTTGCGCTCACATGAAAGAAAGACAGAAAAAAGATTAGTACAATTAATTGAACATGAATAAAAATTTCAAAAAAAAAAAGAAACAATATGTTTATCATTAAAGTTTGTCGTTTGGAATCAGAGGGCTATTTTCAATTCATCGCGTTTTTATTTTTCTCTTTGCAAATCACAAGAAGATTACTCTTCTTGGTTCACAAAAAGAAAAAAGAAAAATGCAAGCTGTCCAAATTAAAGAATGCAAAGCAAATGGTCCAAATGCAACATATATTCTAAATTGCAGCATGTTGTCCAAACAGCACAAACAAGGCGCCAAACTGAACTAAACAAAGTCAAATACAAACTGGATGCAAGCATTACAAGCAAGTAACTAAACAATGCAGCATAGCAGTAAGGATGCAGCAGTGCAAGCATTACAAGCAAGTAACTAAACAATGCAGCATAGCAGTAAGGATGTAACAGTACAAACTGAACAAAGTACAAACAAACAACAGGCAAAGAAGAAAGCAGTATGGTAAATCAAACAACAAGCAAAGGGCTTGTTGCATATAGCCTTTTCATCATTTTCCTAAGAGTTGGCAAACTTTTCAGAGAAAACAGGGAAAAAGAATTTTGCTTTTAGCATTGAGAGAGGAGAGAGAGAAAAGATATCACCTAAATTGTTGGAAAGGTACAGATTGGCCATCCTGCCCACAGGCTGTCAAAGGGAAAAGCAAATATAACAGCAAAAGCAACTAGGATATAACAGTAGGAAAAACTGCAAGGAGAGGAGAGAGAGCATTTTGTCAAAACTGAGAAAACAAAACTGCATAACTAGAAAACTCTCAAGCCTGCAACAGTTTAAACTTCAAAACTGTCAAAAGCATAAAAACCTCCAAACCTGTGAACCAACTCTCACAAATACACAAAACCTGCATAGCAAGTACAAATACACAAAACCTGCATAGCAAGTTCAAACACACAAAAAAACATGCATAGCAAGTTCAAGCAACAAAACCTGCCAAAAACTCCCAAACTTGTAACCAAATCACAAAAACATTCAAAAGCCATTTTCAGCTGTCAAACAAACAGCAAAAAACCTGCATAACCAAAACTGTGAAGCCAACAACCAGTTTCCAAGCCTGTCAAACTACAAAAGCAAACTAAACAAAACAACAAGAAACAGGGCCATCAACCTCCAAACCTGTTATCAAACCCAAAACTGAAACCATTTCAAACCCAAAACTTGCAGAACCAAACTACAAAAGATTCAAACCATCAAAACACAGTTCAATACCAAAAAAACTTGAACTCATTTCAAAGCCTGAAAACTGTAAAACCAAGAAAATCTTTAAACTAACCAACAATATCCAACAAAGTCAGAAACACCATCATCATTCAAGTTCAAGGGATAGAAAAAGATTACCAGAAGCTCCCGTGTCCATCATCATTTCTTCCCTCCTCATTTCCGGCCGCCGAGGAGCACCGTCACTTCCCTCTCACTATCCAACCATCCCAAACAGGTATGTTTTCGCCCTAGTATCATTTTTCTGCATCTCATAGGGTAACAAGCATGGCTAATAAGCAAAACATGAACAAAGCTGTAAAACCAAACAAGCCTGAAAACTGTTAAATCCAAAACAAAAAAATGAACCATACCTTGCAAAAACGTGTAGCTAGCACTTAGTCATGAGGAAGTGAGAGTGAGAGTGCTCCGGAAACGTGAGGGTGGTGGAAGATCAGATCGAACGCGTTTCAAAATCCCTTTTGTTAAATCAATTTCAAAACATTTTCCCTGAAAAAAGTATAAATCAGATTGAAATCAAAATCCAAAGGGGAGCGTTTTGCTCGTGAATTAGGAAGAGAGAGATAGGGACAGAGTGAGAAAGGTGAACGAGATTGGGACGTTCAGTGAGAGAGATGAACTAGAAAGGGATGATAGCTCCACTGAGAGCAACGACGCCGCTCTGTACAAACCCTAATTAATCAGTTTCCCCTAATCAGAAATTATGCAAGCTTAAGATATTGGGCCAATTCTGGCCACAAACCCTAAAGCCCACACGTTCACTAATCATCCACCCCCCTTTTGAGCTTTTTTTTGTTTCAGCAAAAATAATAATCTTTTCTTTGGGCCTAGCACCTTTAATTTCCATTAAGCCCATTTTCATTTGTTTTTTTTATATAATTTAATTTGTTTTCTTTTCTTTTCTTTTAGTTAATAATATACTAATGTTTTTTTTTTAAAACTTCATCTTGAAAAATTAATTTGATTTTTTTTAATTTAGTTTTCTTTTATTATTTTCTTTTAATTAATTTTCTTACACTTAATAAAAACACTAAAAAACATTTAATTTAATTTAGTTTCTTTCTTTAAAGATAGCTCATAATTAATAAAAATACAAAGTATAATAATAATAAAAAATTTAATCTTTCTTTTTTAGAATAGATTTTATTTCTCTCTTTTCAAGTAAATACATACATCTCATACTTTGTTGATTTTATTTTGTCATAGCTTTGTGTTAAATCGCACAGCAATTCGATTTGGTTGTAATATTTATACATTGCTATTCTTATGAGATTCATCCCCATTTGTAATAATTGTACCCCCATTCCCGGATACTTTTGTAATAACTTAGAATTTTAATTCCCGCAATTTATTGCTTTCTATATACTGTGTAGTAATTAGGCATGTATGACAAGATTCAAAAAATCAATCGCTAGATGACTTAATAAAAGAAAAAATAACTTGAAATCAACACACTTCTCACACGCGCACCTCTAGGGCAACCTCGCTTGTTGCCTCGGAAATACAATCATGTCCCTCGAATATGAGACACTCTAGCAAATGACCCTTCAATAAACAAAGATCGTAGTCCCTCGATGACCCTCGATGTTGCCTTCGATAAAACGATCTCGTCCCTTACAAAATTGCTAGAGCGTCTCACAAGTTGCTTTCAATGATTGTAATATTGACCCGCGCCTGTCCCGTTTAACATCCAAACACAAGGTTGTTTACCAAATACAATGGTAAAACAACACTGCCAAAGGGTTAAAAATGTGTAGGAAAGATCTTTGAGTAGGGTAGACAACTCCTAGTTACTTGATCAAACTTGCAAACCATCCTTGCTATTTTCAAAAACACAATACATTTCAAAACATTTCCCAAAACAACTTTCAAACATTGAAACATCTTTTCAAAAGACAAACACCTTTGTAAAACATTCAAACAAGAATTGTTACAAAGGTTTCCTAGACAAGGCCTCTTTTCAAAATATTTTCAAAACCATACACAAAGCACCATTTCAAACAATTGAAAAGCAAAAGCAAGTGATCTAAACAAGTAACTAAGAGCCCATGGAAAACCATGGATGAAAAGGGTGCTAGCACCTTCCCTTTTCATAATCTACCCCCCGAACCCAAGAAAACATCTCAAAAGGTCTTTCATGTGCTTTTTGACCTTTCCTTTGGATAAAATAAAAAGTCGGTGGCGACTCTTGCTAAATCGAAACATTTGCAAACACAAACACAAAACCTCAAGTCAGTTCTCCCACTGTATCACAGATGGCTAAGAAAATTTTGAGAGAAGGTTATTATTGGTCAACCATGGAAATTGATTGCCATCACCATTCCAGAATTTGTCACAAATGCCAGATTTATGCTGACAAAGTACATGTGCCTTTGGTTCCTCTAAATAACTTGACTACTCCTTAGCCGTTTGCAATGTGGGGAATTGATATGATTAAAGAGATTAAGCCTACTGCATCTAATGGGCACCGTTTCATTCCTGGTCGCTATTTATTATTTTACAAAGTGGGTTGAAGCAGCCTCGTATGCCTCTGTTACCAAGAATGTTGTGGTCTGGTTCATTAAGCATAATCTCGTCTGTCGATATGGCATACCCGAGAGGATCATCATTGATAATGGTACCAATATTAACAACACTATGGTCACAAAACTCTACATGCAGTTTAAGATTAAACACCACAATTCTTCTTCGTGTCGATCGAAGATGAATGGCTCAGTGGAAGCCGCCAACAAGAACATTAAGAAGATCTTGTAGAAAATGACAGTGACATATAAAGATTGGCATGAGATGTTACTCTTTGATCATCATGGTTATCGCACTTCAGCATGTACATCAACTGAGGAAACCCCGTTCTCTCTCGTCTAGGTATGGTGGCGGTTTTACCTGTCGAAGTCTAGATTCCCTCTGAGAATTATGAAAGACACAGGTTTAGACGAAGACGAGTGGATTCAGACCAAGCTGAACCAGATAAATTTGATTGATGAGAAGAGGCTTACGGCTGTTTGTCGTGGTCAGATGTATCAGAAGTGTATGATTAAGGCCTTTAACAAGAAATTTAGACCTCAAGTGTGCCCGGTTGGTAATTTGGTTGTAAAGTGCATCATCTTACAACAAGGTGATCCCAGGGGTAAATGGACTCCCACATATGAAGGGCCGTTTGTGATCAAAAAATATTTTCTGGCGGGGCTATGATACTTACCACCATGGACGGTGAGGATCTTCCACACCCTGTGAACACGGAGATTATTATAAAATACTACGCATAAAAGAGACCCGCTAGGTCGACTGGCCTATGCAAAAATAAGGGCATCCAGGCGAACCAAAAGGGTTCGGGAAAAAATTAGGGATATATATAAAAAAAATGTACATCCAACAAGCCGAAAATTTGGAAAGGCGGCTTAGGCAAAAAAGGATATCCCGGTGGACTGAAAACCTGAAAGGGCGGTCCAGGAAAAAGTTAGGGATTAAAGCGTACGACTATGTCCAGATTGATCACTTGTTTACTAATAGCCAGCATGACTACCGACGTCAAGTTTAAATGGTACGGATCAATCCAATCAACTTTTTTCGACAGTAAGGGATGAGATGCTTGAAGACATAGGGGCAATAGTAGAGTTGAAACTCCATGTGATCATTTCCACATAGTTATTTTTCTTTGTTTCTCTTCATGATGATTTCCTCTTACTAGGACTTCTGTCTCTTTGTATAAAACTGTCTGCTTATAGATAAATTATCCAAATCAATGCAATCAGTTTCAATTTCAAAAAACTATTTTTCATTTTCTCTGTTTTGTTTCCAAAAACGTCCAATGATTATATTGAATGAACATATGCATTTGAATATAATTACCATTTACAAATATATGCATGAAAACAGGATTATCATTTATCGAAGACTTTAGGAGTTAGGGTAATGTTTAAGTCATCATAAATCCCCATGGAGCAATCTCCATGAAACTATCTCTACAGAGCTATCTTTGCGAGATCATCCCCAACAAAGATATATTCCTCAGCAAGTCTAATATGCCCACAAACAGAGATTTGGGCATCTTCCAGTAGTTCACCTCCATATCCCTAATGGATAGCTTGACCTGATTATCATCCCCAATAGGTCCTATACTTCAAAGTGCAGAAATTCGCTTGCCTTTCTTTTCTTTTTACACTTATGTTTTATTTGAAAACATCCAATGTTTCGATTAAATGGGCATATGCATTTGAATATAATCACTGCTTACAAACAAAATAATATTGAGAAAGGATAATTACTGGTAGATTGAAAGGGTAGGAAGACGTATTTAGGCTATTCCAGAAGAAATCCCCTACGATACATCATTCAGACCCTCAATAAGGCAAAATTTGGAGTATATTTCCCCAGCAAAGTTAAGCTTCAAGATCCGCAGCGAAGCCAATACAGTCTAAAACTTGATTCCCCAGCGAAGTCAAAATTCCAACTATCAATCCCCAGTGGGAACCATTCAGCTTCCCCCAACTTCCCCAGTAGATTGGCGTACAACCCAGGCTCCTGATTTCCCCGGCCGAGTAAAAATTCTCCCCACAGGGTCATTTCCCAGCAAATTGAAGATTCTCAGTCTCATTTTTCCAGCAGAAGCCTCCCAGGTTTTAATTCCCCAGTAGAGGTCGTCAGAGTTTTCCTTATTCCCCAGGGAATTCATGAAGAATTCTCATTCCCCACAGAAGTTAATAAAGCTCTTATTAAAATCCCCACAAGTCACCAAGGATCTTTAATCCCCAAGCAGTCAGCAAGGATTTCTCATCTTCAACAATCAAAGGTTTTTGAATCCTCAGCATCGGTCAGGAATTTACTTCCTCCAGCAGCAGTCAAAGATTTCATTATCTCCAACAATCAAGGATTTATTTTCCTCAACAAGACAGCTACTCGGCTTATATGCACATCCATTACATTCATATATCATAAACATTGATGAAACTCAATTCATTACGTCATACATATCATGCAGCATAACTTTGTGTTTTAGCTAACATTTTACCCTTTTCAGGATAAAATTAAAAGGCTATCATTAACAATTATTCAGATACAGTATGGATACACCCCAGACACGGTTGTCATTCTATTACTCATTCAGAATTTCAAGTCAAAGACATTACAAATACACCCCAGACACGGCGGTTATTCTACTACTCATACAAACTTCAGCAATCAGATACAGACTAGATACGCTCCAGACACGGCAGTTATTCTATCTCTCATTCAGATTCTCAACTCAAAGTTCAGATATGCTCCGAACACGGATGCCTTTCTGACCCTTACACCTGCAGCTTGATTCTTCCCAGTGCAGTCGCCACGGAAGTCATCCTGTCACCTATTCAGATCCCAGTTACAGTTCCAGATACACTCCAGACACGGAAGTCATTCTGCTACTCATACAGATCTCAACTTTAGATACAGTCCAGATACGCATCAGACACGGTTGCCGTTCTGTCACTCATTCAGAATTTATCCCCAGCATACAGTTGCTCCGTAAACAGATGTTTCTCTGTTATCCATTCAGAATACAGATACACTCCAGACACGACAGTCATTCTGATATTCATTCAAAGTTTCAAATACAGTTACAGCTCAGATACGCTCCAAACACGGACTCCATTCCTTTGCTCATACAGACTCAGTCTCCAAGATACAGTTCAATGACATCCCAGACACGGATACCATTTTGATGCTTATTCTTCTGACCTACAGCATTACAATTCAACAAACATTCTTGGATGACATTTCTAAGCCCATCTCCAGCAAGATTCTACTATCTCCAAATGGCATCTCTAAGCCCATTTCCTCAGATATATTTTGACGAGTGCAAATTTACGGGCACTCTAGTGTCCAATCCTCTTTTACCTTCGAGTCATGAAAGGCAAACTTGTCAATCTAACTCTTCAGGTTCAAGAAGATTCAACAGGGGCAAATTTTGTACCCCAAAATTTACCCTCTCATTTCATTAACATTTTCTCAATCACAAGACTCTTGGAACTCAAGACCTAAATTAGGGTTTGAGTTTGCACAGGGATGTTTTGACCTACAATTCCCAAAGTTACTTTCATACTTCATGTTGGGCTCACAAGTTTATCCATACCAAGTTTCAAGCCTTGTTCAAATTTTTGCGCAGTCAATTGGACAGTTGACCTAGAAATCAGTTGTATTGGGGAAAAAGTCAACTGTGGCCAATTGACAGTAAAACCTCATGAAATTTGACCCACATCAATATTATAAACTCATATGAGCCATTTGATCAAGTTTGGATCACAATTCCACAAGAAATTTGATCAGATCACCAAAAAGGCAAAATGGTCATTTTTAGGGTTTTGACTGCACAAAGGCAATTTTTTACTGTTTGACCTAGCCAATGGCAAATCAAGATCACACATGGACTCAAGGACTCAATGACATTGTCTTGACCCATTAAACAAGTTCAAAATATCTCAAGTGCATAGGATTGACAGATGAATTTTTCAGTCAACTGATCAAAATTTGACTGTACACTGAAAAGTCAAACTTTGACTTTTTGGTCAAAATCAAGTGCCAAGAGTTATTTTTCATCAAGACATGTCAAATTATGAAACTTGTTCATAAAGAAACCCAAAAATGCAAATTAGGATTTAAAATGGAAAAATTTCATAACTTAGAATTTTTCTAAGTTATAAAATTTTCTTATTTTTTCCTAACTTTGTCCCATTTTTTCATCAAGATGCAAATGGATTCAAACAAAACTTGCAACATGAAAGTTGTGGTCCATCACAAAGTCTACAACTTTTATTCACAAAGTTTTCTCAAAAGAAGCTTGTAGCTCAAGTTATGATTTTTGGAACAAGGGTACCTAAAACTTTTAACTTAGAGAAAATTTGCCCTAATCTAGGCAGGATTTTGACCCATCTTCTTCGCCACTTTTCACATAGTTCCACTTGGAATTTCAAGTTGAATTGCAAAGATGGATTATAGTACATGTTCCAAGCTTTCCAAATTGTCCAAGAACTCCTCAAACACCCTTGTGGTTAGAGAGAATTGAATGCTTGAAGTTGGCAAAAACTCACTTTTGTCCATGGCCAATACGTGTTCATACTAATTTGCAATTCTGATCTAGCTAGCTTGGTTCACCATTACAGGCCTCAAAACCAATTTTTACTCCTTAATTTAATGCATATACATTGAATTAAGGTATTGTCTTGGTCATTAGGGCATTATACACTAGTTTAAGCCTTAAAAGGAAAAAGCAACAATGTCATTTTTGCCTAAACTTCACTTTATGTCAAAACCAAATCCTTGAGGCATGGGGCCAGATCTTTGAGGCAGGATCAAATCCACTAATTCGAGTAACCAAGAGCACAATGTGTAGCATGATATAGGGCTTGCACAGGCCTGCATTGGGAGGACACACACTTTTGCTTGAAAAAGAAGAAAAGGTGCAAAACATATCCATCTCTCACATCTGTTGAAACCAGCTTACACAAACATTGTAAACCAATTTCATACCTCCCAACAAGCCATAAACACGACCCTTCTACCTCCCAAACCTCCTTGTACACAAAATCCCTGTTTTGCTGCAAAACAGGGCAAGCTCTGCAAACTTGAAGCCATAACCAAATTCCATCGTGCATTTTGTCCCAAGATACTTCAAACACCTTCCAATCAACTCACCTGAACTATCCCAGGCCTCCATTGCAAGTTGTAACACCATTAACACACTTTGCCATTTTTGTTTCAAAGCTTTGCAGGTTGAGTTCTGTGGAACGATTCAAGTTATTTCAAAACAAGCCAAGCATTGGAAAAGCTTCCTTGGACCTCAGGCCAGCTCAAAAGAAGCTCAAACATCATTGAAGGTTGCTACATTGTCCAGCTCGAAGTCAACTGAAACAGGTATTTCATGGACTTCTATCTCTCTATCTAGGAATGGTTAGGCTTAGGTTTGTGAATGAAATATGTTGTACTCATAGCCCTGAAGCCATACATATGCTTAGTTTTCATTTACATTAATCGTGTTAAGAGAATTTCACTCATGAACTTTCTGAAAAAACTAGGTTAGAAATTAGGGCCAGAGAAATTCTCTCTGGTCTTTGAGAGTTAATTCAAGTTTTTTATATGGTTGAATTCGTTGTTTAATTCTCTACAATGTTCATGTTATGAGTTTTGTCAAAAGATCAAAGAATCAGGAGTTACAGTTTGGTACATAGCGCGCGTAGGTTTGTTCAAAGGAAGAAGAAGAAGTGGATTCTGGGTTGGGCCTGGTTCCTTTTGCTTTTGACACCCCTTTGTTCAGTTTACACCCCCCTTGCCCATTTGTTTGAATTTTTGTCATTTTGATATTTTTATTTTTTATTCTGACTTTATTATTATTTTTTCTAAATATAAAAAATGCCAAAAAATTATTTTTTATATTTTTCATATTTATTAGATATTTATTTTTATTTTACTAGTATAAGTATGTAAATAAACTATTTCCTTTTATTAAAAACTCAAAAATAATATAAAAAATATACTTATCTTCATTTATTATTTTTATTTACACTTGAAAATATTTTCTAGAATATACACATTTTTTGTAAATAATTAATTTCTATTTTTGTATATTTAATATATTTAATATACATATATATACTTATATACTTTATCTTATTAAATAATTAGGTCAAAAATATAAAAATATCATATTTTTACTTTTATTAATATTTTACACTAAAAAACATCTTTTTGTAATATACTTTTATTTTGTGTATAAATTAATATATTATTGTATATAATTAATCAATAATATTGTTTTTTTTAAGAATTAGGGTTTTGCCTTAAAATATCAAATAATTAAAATTGACTTTATCTTCATTATTTTTTACTTGACATCAAGAAATATACTTTTTACATACATAAAAAAACCTTTTTCTTTGCATAATATATTTTATTTGACTTTTATTTATTTGTATTTTATTCCATTTATTGTACATTTAAATATTGCCTATACATTCGATTTGGTTGTAATAACTTAGAATTTAATTTCTTGTCAAATACCCCCAATTCAAATTTGTACCCCCTCCCTATATAATGTTGTAATAGTGTAGCATTTAAATTCTCGCACATTTAAAAGCTTTCAATTATGCCATGCTTAGACCTAGGGTTTGTATGTCAAAATCCAAATCAACAAATAGTTTGACCTAATCAAAGACAAAAATGCATGAAAAAACAAACACAATGCACACTTGCACCCTAGGGTTTCAATCCACTTATTGCCTTCAAAAAATGGGCCATGATATGCATATCAAGTTACTTTGGCAAAACAAAAACAAAACAAAGATCATAGTCCCTCGATGACGTTATCTGATTTGTCTAAACAAAATGATCAAGTCCCTCAAGAAAATTGCCAAAAATACTTGACACTATTGCTATCATGGCTTATACGGTGACCCGCGCCTATCCCGCTTAACATCCTAACACAAGGTTGTTCACTAAATACAATGGTGAAACAACACTGTTAAAAGGGTTAAAAACATAAGAAAGATCTTTGAGTAAAATAGGGTAGATAGCTCTTAGTTACTTGATCAAAAGCTTGCAAAACATCCTTGCTATTTTCAAAACACACTTCACAACACAATTTCAAAACCCTACTTTCAAACATTGGAAACTTTTCAAAAGACAAAAACACCTTTGTATACATTCAAACAAGAATCATTACAAAGGTTGCCACAACGATGGCCTCTTTTCAAAACATCTTTCAAAATCACACACAAAGCAACATTTCAAACAATTGAAGAGCACCATTTCAAACAATTGAAAAGCAAAGCAAGTGATCTAAGCAAGTAACTAAGAGCCCATGGATAACCATGGAAAGAAAGGGTGTTAATACCTTCCCTTTCTATAATCTACTCCTCGAACCCAAGAAAACATCTCAAAGGTCTTTCCTGTGCTTTTTTACCTTTCCTTAGGATAAAATAAAAAGTTGGTGGCGACTCTTGCTAAACCGAAATATTTGCAAACACAAACGCAAAATCCCAAGTCAGTTCTCCCACCGTATCACAGAACTGGCGACTCTGCTGGGGAAAACTTTAAAAGTGGAGTAACCTTAGGGCTTAGATCACCCTTTGCATGATTATTGTTTGCTTTGATTACTTTACATTCTTGTTCTCTTGTTTGGGCTTGAAATCCTCCACCCGGATTTGGGAAACATTCATAGGTAAATAACAATCCGTTGTGGAAACTGTGCGGGGTATACCGACACGGTTGAAGCAATATCTATATTAGTGCGACATATTTGTGGGTACCGGTAGCCTTTGATTCAATCAAAGAGAATACGGGGCCGCTGAGTGATGTCATGAAGCACTAATGAACTAGAACCTTACTTGACCATCTTGGCCTTTTATTAGGGGTAGTGAGATGACCGGCTTTGGTGCAGTCTGAAGTTGGTAGATACTCGATACTACACTCATTGAGGGTTGTTTTCTTGGAATATTTTGGTCGCTAGTTAAGTGGCTAAACCAAAACAATGAACATAGAAAACAATCCAATGATATTGAGCTCCTTAGAACCCGGTTACTATTTATAAGACAGGTTTTGAGCCAACTAAACTCAAGAGGGTACTTACCTATGAAACCTCATGCAAGCCTGAAACTAGGGTTTTGTGTGACTTGCTTGTACATATGTCTGTGCATACATCATGAACATCATGAAGCATCATATGCATCCACTAACCATTTCAAGGGTTTGGATCTTCATCTTTGTTCTTGTTTTGTAGGTCATGGAATCTCTTTACAGGAAAACAATTCAAGTTAACCTTGTGAGGATCCCTCCTCAACTCAAGGAGCTTACTTCCAGGATTCCAGAGAATTATAACTTCAGTGAAAGACATGGTAGACTCCTCAACTTAGTCAACACCAGCATTGAAGAAGACATGGTGAAAGTACTTTTCCAGTTCTTTGACCCCTTACACCACTGTTTCACATTCCCTGATTATCCGTTGGTGCCTACTTTGGAGGAATTTTCTCAACTCCTGAGAATTCAAATTCTTCATCAACTACCCTACAACAGTATGGAAAAAGAACCAAAGCCTGAAGATGTTGCTCAAGCATTACACTTGCAACCATCTGACATCAAGGGGCATTGGGAAACCAGAAGTGGTGTCAAGGGATTATTGGCAAAGTTTTTGTTTGAGAAGGCACAAGAATGCTGGAATTCTCTTGATCTACAAGCCTTTGAAGAGATTGTGGCACTCCTTATCTATGGGTTGGTCTTGTTCCCAAACCCTGACCAACTTATAGATGTGAATGTTGTCAAGATTTTCATATCCAGGAATCCTATACCTACATTGCTTGGGGACATCCTACACTCATTTTACACACGAACAATGAGGAAAAGAGGTGTTCTCATGTGCTGTACTCCTCTCCTGGAAAGGTGGTTTATTTCTCACCTTTCACAAACAGTTTTGAAGAATGAGCAGGGTTTAAGGTGGTCACAACGATTGATGACCCTCACACATTCTGATGTACATTGGTGTTCTCGGTCCAGAGAAAATGTCATCATCGTTGATCATTGTGGGGAATTCCCTAATGTCCCATTACTTGGAATTAGGGGAGGCATTACCTACAACCCATGTCTAGCTTTGAGACAATTTGGATATGCTCGGAGGGATGACCCTCATGACATGCTGATTCCTGACCTAGTTTTTGACTTCGACAACGATGCGCAAGGACTTCGACAAAGGTTCATCAGAGCTTGGAGGATGCCTAACAAGGTGGATAGTAAGACACTGGGGCACAATAATTCCATCCCCCTTGAGCCTTACCTCAAGTGGGTACGAACCCACTCCCAGAATCTTATGATGCCATATCCTCACATTCTCCCCTTGATCAAAGAGCCTGTTATGGAAGGAGAGGTTCCATACACCATCCTACATCCTGACATGCCAACATCATGGGAGGAAATGCAAAAGAGTTGGATCCAACTCAAAGAAGAACGGGATACCTTTGAAGCCAGCTTTTATGCCAGTGAGAAGAAGGTTTTGGAGCTTACCCGCCGACTTCACGAGGAGGAGACTCTCAACACTTACATCGCACCAAAGAGAATGCGCAATGTCTTTTTACATTGAGAATTTTGTAATATTTCGCCCATGGGGCACTTATGTACTAACAAATTTCTTCTTAATATGACGTGTGTTCTTTTTGTTTGCAACAAATCTGAATTTTTGAACCCTTGAATGCATTACATGAATAGCATACCATTCATCATATGCATAAACATGTCTTCACGCCAGGTTTCCTTATCTTTTTGCTGTTTATTTCAGCAAGATGGATTTGGAGCAAACGGTAAAGGATCTACAGGCACAAAATTCACAGTTCCAGCAACTCCTCATGACCTTGGCAAAGGGTCAAGAGGACCTCAAAGTGTTGTTGGAGAAGAATAAAGAGAAAAAGAAAAAGAGACATGGGGTAGCCACTTTTGAAAGAAGGTTTGAGAGCAATGCTAGGAAGGTTCTTGAGTTCCCCTCAACGTCTGACGAAGGGGCCGGTAAAGGGAAAGGTGCTGTTGTACCTTCTGAATCTGAGGTTGAAGAGGAAGAGGAGGAAGAAGACGAAGACTACTCCGAGCAACAGTATCCACCAGCGGACGACAAATATAAGAACCTTGAAGATAGATTGGCAGCTATGGAGTTGCAGAGGGTGCCCGGATTGGATTTTGAGGAACTAGGGCTGGTAGCTGGGATTGTTATCCCTCCCAAGTTTAAGGTGCCAACATTCACCAAGTACGACGGTCTGTCTTGCCCTAAGATGCACTTGAGGTCGTATGTCAGAAAAATCCAACCCCATTCATTCGATAAAGACCTATGGGTACACTTTTTCCAAGACAGTTTGTCTGGCACGCAACTAGATTGGTTTTATCAGCTCGAGAGATCAGAGGTTCACAATTGGGAAGACTTGGCAGCTGCTTTTTACCGTCAGTATCAATACAATGCTGATTTGGCACCCACTTGTACTCAGTTACAAAGTATGGGGATGGCTTCCAATGAAGGGTTTAAAGAGTACGCTCAAAAGTGGCATGATCTGGCTGGAAGGGTGCAGCCGCCGTTATCAGATAGAGAGTTAGTTGATATGTTTCTGGGGACCCTGTCTGGCCCCTTCTTCAACCATCTAATCGGGAGCTCTTCTGCGGGATTTACTGAACTGATTTTGACTGACGAAAGGGTTGAGGCCGGTATTAAAAGTGGAAAGATTCAAAAGGATGCTTCCGCGTCCACAGCCGTTAAGAAACCCTTTCTGACTAAGAAGGAAGCATCTGCTGTGTATTCTCAGAAGGGATTGGGAAGAACTGAGCATCGGCCGACTGTAGGGGCTGTGATGATTCAAAACTCGTCAAATGATCAACCTCGTAACAATCAGTCGAGACCTAATCAACAACGGGTGTAAAGGCCACAACGGCAGTTCACTCGCATCAACATGATGCCCGCTCAGGTACTTCCCCATTTGTTGAAGCTGAATCTGACCAGTTTGAAGGAGGCGCCAAAAAACCCTAACACCTCCTCTCCATACTATCACTCTAATGCCAAGTGTGCCTACCATTCCGACAGTGCTAGGCACGATACCAATAATTGTTGGGCACTTAAGAACAAAATCCAGGATATGATTGATGCTAAGGAAGTAGAATTTGATGCTCCTGAGAAGCCCAATGTTATATCTGCTCCGATGCCCAAGCACGGGCACAATATTCATGCTATTATGGAGGACACTCATGTTACTGATGTTGTTGACCTGCTGATGCCTTTACTTGTGATTAAGGAAAATTTGTTGAGAGTCGGGATCTTTCCTAGTTGTGTTAAAGACTGTTATTTTTGTTTGAATATACGAGGCGATTGTCCAATGTTGAAGTCAGGTGTCCAACGCCTGATGGATACTCAAGAGGTACTTTTCCAGAAAACCCCTGTTGACACTTTCAATCCTATTACTCCTGATACTTGTGATACTTCAACCAACGATATTGCTATCATAACCATTTCCGACAATTCTCCCAAGGCTTGCAAAAGGCCTATTAGGATTACACTCAACTCTGAATGTGTACCTTTAAAGATCACCATGCCGGGACCTGTCCCGTACAAATCCAGCAAAACGGTACCGTGGAACTATGGGGGAGAAATCTTCTACCACGGCATCAAACAAATTGAAACAGTCCAAGAGATTTCTGAAGAAGACCCTGATATAGGGAACATCACGGGTACAAGCAAGATAACCCGCAGTGGCCGAATCTTTTCTCCGGAGATTGCTCCCCCTCGAGCAATTTTCGGACCCTTAAAAGCTTCTGCACCTCTTGGACCCTCTGCGCAAGGCCCAGTGATTGAAGATTTAGATACTCCTGAAGTAAGACCATCTGCTGAAACTACAAACAAGGGTAAGGGGATACTGGAAGCACCTGTCAGGACGAAGGCCCATGCTATGGTTATCCCCAAAACCACTCAAAGAAATGGATGAAATCTTGAAAATAATCAGAAAAAGTGACTACGACGTTGTGGAGCAGTTAGGGCAGACCCCTTCTAAAATTTCAATGTTGGCTCTTCTGCTCTATTCTGAGGCCCATGCTAAGGCCCTAATCAAATTCTTGAAGGTTGCACATGTACCCCAAGAGACTTCGGCTGACCAGTTTCAGGAATGTGTGGCCAGTCTTACTGCTGATAATGGCCTTGGCTTTTCCGATGCTGACTTAACTCCCAAAGGAAGGAAACACAACGATGTGTTACATGTTTCAGTTGAATGTCGGGGAACCACTCTCGCCCATGTCTTAGTTGATACCGGTTCTTCCTTGAATGTGCTGCCAAAGAAAGCCTTATACCGCTTGGACTACGAAGGACTGACTCTCAAGCCTAGTAACATCATTGTTAGGGCTTTTGATGGTTCCAAGAGAATGGTTCATGGAGAAGTTGATATTCCCATCAAAGTAGGCACATAAGTCTTCAACTCAACCTTTTACGTGATGGATATTCGACCGTCATATTCATGTTTGCTAGGAAGACCGTGGATCCATTATGCCGGAGCAGTTACCTCCTCTTTGCACCAGATGCTGAAATATCCTGTTAAGGGTAAAATTATAACGGTGCACGACAAGGAAGAGTACATGATTAGCCACCTCAATTCCTTCCGTTATGTGGAGCTGGATGGCGAGTTCATCGAAATGCCTTTCCAAAATTTTGAGGAAGTTTCTCCTGAGGTAGCAGTTGTGAAGATAATGGTTGAGGTGCCTATCGTTCCCAAGCATATATCCAGGATGGCATCTCTCAAGGACGTGGAGGCGGTGATCAAAGAAGGGAAGAGTACAGTATGGGGACAATTTCCTGACTTTCCCCATAAGACCGACAAGTTTGGGTTAGGGTTCACTGCTGCAGGACAAAGGGCTATGCATCGCTCCAAGGCTGGGGGGCCACCCATCAAGATCTCACACCATGGAATCAATGATGTAGAAGATGAGGATGAAGAGAGCCACTTTGAAGATTGGATCTTCCCGACCATCGAAGGGGGTTTGAGCAATTGGGAAGCAAAGGATTTTGTTCCTATCACCTTTATCAACCAGTAATTTTATCTTTGAACAATTTCCCATTTTTATGGTCTGTAATAACTAAATAATTTGCACACTATTTTCACCTCATGCCTTGCCCGGGGCATGTAGGTCCATTTGTAAGGGCTTGATTTTCTTCATAATCATATGCCATGTTTTTAATGAATCATTGGACGTTTTTCATCTATAAACTGCTGTGTTCATTTTCTTTCCTTTTGCATTTTGTTTGTTTAAGGATGGTTATCCCTTACACACACCCACACTTACAAATGCAGGTACCCATCCACTCTGGATTCCATGGGTGACTATTCCGCTTTAGCCTTTGATAACTCTGAAGATTTGGTCAATCAGGCTGAGTACGAAGTTGACGAAGATTGTGAAATGCCGGGAGACTTAGCCAGACTTCTACAACAAGAAGAGAGGGCCATTCTGCCTCATGAAGAGCTGTTAGAAACCATCAACTTAGGGACAGAGGAAGACAGGAAGGAAGTAAAAGTGGGTGCCAACCTGGAACCAAGTGTCAAGGAGCGCTTAGTGCAGTTATTGAACGAATATGTTGAAATCTTCGCTTGGTCTTATGAAGACATGCCAGGGTTAGACACAGATATCGTGGTTCACCGTCTCCCTACGAGAGAAGATTGTCCATCGATCAAACAAAAGGTCCGAAGAATGAGGCCTGACATGTCTGAAAAGATTAAGGTTGAAGTAATGAAGCAATTCAACACTGGCTTTCTGGATGTTACCTCCTATCCAAAATGGGTTGCTAATATCGTGCTCGTACCTAAGAAGGATGGCAAAGTCAGAATGTGTGTGGACTATCGGGATTTGAACAGGGCTAGCCCAAAAGACGATTTCCCGCTGCCACATATCGACATCTTGGTTGACAACACAGCTCAGCACAAGGTATTTTCCTTCATGGATGGATTCTCGAGATACAACCAGATTAAAATGGCCCCCGAGGACATGGAGAAAACTACCTTTGTCACGCAATGGGGCACCTTCTGTTACAAGGTGATACCGCTCGGACTGAAGAACGCAAGGGCAACCTATCAACGCGCCATGGTAGCTTTGTTTCATGATATGATACATCATGAGATTGAAGTTTACGTAGACAATATGATAGCTCAATCACAGACAGAGGAAGAACACCTTGAACATTTGCAAAAGCTGTTTTCCAGGTTGAAGGAGTATAAACTCAGACTGAACCCAAGCAAGTGCACTTTTGGAGTTAGATCTGGTAAACTTTTGGGATTTATTGTCAGCAACAAAGGCATTAAGGTTGATCCAGCTAAAGTAAAGGTTATACAAGAAATGCCTGCCCCCCGTACTGAAAAGGAGGTTAGAGGATTCTTGGGACGCTTGAACTATATTGTGAGGTTCATCTCTCACCTAACATCTACCTGTGAGCCAATTTTCAAATTGTTGAAGAAAGATTGGGTAGTTGAATGGAACAATGATTGTAAAGTTGCTTTTGATAAGATCAAGGAGTATTTACTAGAACCTCCTATTCTGATGCCACCCATCGAAGGAAGGTCGTTAATCATGTATCTGACTGTTCTGGATAGCTCAATGGGGTGTGTACTGGGCCAACATGACGAGTCTGGCCGAAAAGAGCATGCCATTTATTACCTTAGCAAAAAGTTTACCGACTGTGAGACTCGCTACTCACTGCTCGAGAAAACTTGTTGCGCTTTGGTATGGGCTGCTCGCCGGTTAAGGCAGTATATGTTGACTCATACCACTTTGCTGATTTCCAAGATGGATCCGATCAAGTATATCTTCGAGAAGCCTGCTTTATCGGGAAGAATCGCTAGATGGCAAATGATCCTGACAGAGTATGATATCCAGTATACTACCCAAAAAGCTATAAAGGGGAGTGTACTAGCAGACCATCTAGCTCATCAAGCCGTCGAAGATTATCAATCTATGAGATTCGACTTCCCTGACGAGGACATCATGACATTGGACAACATTGAAGGTAACGGACTGTATGACGGACCTGAACAAGGATCCCGATGGACCCTGTACTTTGATGGTGCTTCAAATGCACTTAGCAACGATATCGGTGCGGTACTCATTTCTCCGGAAGGTTGCTATACACCCTTCACTGCCCGACTTTGTTTCAGCTGTACCAACAACATGGCTGAATATGAAGCTTGCATCTTTGGTCTCAAGGCTGCTATAGACTTGGGAATCAAATATTTGGTCGTATTTGGGGACTCGGCTTTGGTCATCAGTCAAGTCAAAGGAGAGTGGGACACCAAGCATCCTAATCTTATCCCATACAAAGAACATGTCCTGACGTTGTTGCCTCATTTCGAGCAGATTACCTTCAAACACTTTCCGTGAGAAGAAAATCAGCTAGCAGATGCTTTGGCTACAATGTCTTCCATGTTTAAACTCAATTGGGATAACGAGGCTCCCCAAATTACCATCGAGCGAATGGACGAACCTGCACACTGTCATGAGATTAATACCGAAGAAGTAGTGGAACAACCCTGGTTTCATGAAATCAAAAGGTATCTCCAGACTAGAGAATATCCTGAAGGAGCTTCCGTCAATGGCAAAAAGTTCTTAAGGAGATTTGCTGCCAAGTTCTTCCTAAGCAACGACATCCTTTATAAGCGCAGCCATGATTGTGTTCTCCTTCGTTGTGTGGACAAAGCTGAAGCAGAGTTGATCATGACTGAGATACACAGTGGCACATTTGGCACCCACTTAAGCGGACATACGATGGCTAAAAAGATTCTAAGGGCAGGCTACTACTGGTCTACCATGGAAGCTGATTGTCATCAATATTCTTGTACCTGCCATAAATGCCAAGTCTATGCCGACAAGGTACATATTCCTCGTGTTCCTCTCAACATTCTGACAGCTCCTTGGCCATTCGCAATATGGGGCATTGACATGATTGGAGAGATCAAGCCCACGGCATCCAATGGGCATCGCTTCATCTTGGTCGCTATCGATTACTTCACCAAGTGGGTTAAAGCAGCTTCCTTTGCCTCAGTTACAAAGAATATGGTTGCCCGCTTTATCAAGCAGAACCTCATATGCCGGTACGGTGTCCCCGACAGGATCATCACAAACAATGGTACGAATTTGATCAATACTATGATCACCGCTCTATGCGAACAGTTCAAGATTTATCATCACAATTCATCTCCCTATCGGCCGAAGATGAACGGTGTTGTTGAAGCTACGAACAAAAATATTAAGAAGATCATTCAAAATATGATAGTCACCTACAAAGACTGGCATGAGATGTTACCATTTGCTCTGCATGGATATCGTACCACGACACGTACTTCAACAGGGGCAACCCCATTTTCGTTGGTGTATGGCATGGAAGTTGTTCTACCCATGGAAGTTCAGATTCCTTCCTTGAGGATTATGAAGGATGCCGATTTGAGTGAAGACGATTGGATTCAGACTCGGCTTGATCAACTTAACTTAATAGACGAGAAGCGACTTACTGCTGTTTGTCATGGTCAGACGTATCAAAAGCGGATGATCAAGGCTTTCAACAAAAAGGTTAGGCGTCAGGTATATCAAGTCGGAGATCTTGTAATCAAGCGGACCATCTTACCGCAAAGTGATCCCAGGGGCAAGTGGACTCCTACTTACGAAGGACCATTTGTGATTAAAGGCATCTTTTCTGGTGGGGCAATGATTCTGACCACCATGGACGACGACGACTTGCCGCACCCAGCGAACGCAGACATAGTCAAAAGATACTACGCATAAAACGACCCGGCAAGTTGAAAACCCGAAAGGGCGACTTGCGCAAAAATAGGCATCCCGGTGAATCGAAAACCCGAAAGGGTGGTTCAGGCAAAAATTAGGGATAAAACAAAAAAATTTGTACACACGACAAGTTGAAAACCCGAAAGGGCGACTTGGGAAAAAAAGGGTTTCCCGGTGGATCGAAAACCCGAAAGGGCGGTCTAGGCAAAAGTTAGGGAATTGAAACGTATGACTATGTCTCGTCGGATCACTTTAAGAACCAACTCTTCACCAACAAGCTCCTAGCTTATGATCAATCTAGCCATCGGCGGACGAAGCAGCGAATGGACAAGATATTCAGAGTTGTGAAGGCTATAGCAGAATGGGAATCCCATGGAATTGTTACACATAGCCATCTTTCTTTTGTATAAAATTTTTTAATTTTTACGACAACATTCTTTTACTAGGATGTCTGTCTCCTTTGTACAAAGATACTCACAAAAGTTAATACAAATATACTTCAAAGTGCAGAAATCCGCTTGCCTTTCTTTTCTTTTTACACTTATGTTTTATTTGAAAACGTCCAATGTTTCGATTAAATAGGCATGTGCATTTGAATATAATCACTGCTTACAAATAAAATAGAATTGAGAAAGGATAATTACTGGTAGATTGAAAGGGTAGGAAGACGTATTTAGGCTATTCCAGAAGAAATCCCCTACGATACATCATTCAGACCCTTAATAAGGCAAAATTTGGAGTATATTTCCCCAGCAAAGTTAAGCTTCAAGATCCGCAGCGGAGCCAATACAGTCTAAAACTTGATTCCCCAGCGAAGTCAAAATTCCAACTATCAATCCCCAGTGGGAACCATTCAGCTTCCCCCAACTTCCCCAGTAGATTGGCGTACAACCCAGGCTCCTGATTTCCCCGGCCGAGTAAACATTCTCCCCACAGGGTCATTTCCCAGCAAATTGAAGATTCTCAGTCTCATTTCTCCAGCAGAAGCCTCCCAGGTTTTAATTCCCCAGTAGAGGTCGTCAGAGTTTTCCTTATTCCCCAGGGAAGTCATGAAGAATTCTCATTCCCCGCAGAAGTTGATAAAGCTCTTGTTAAAATCCCCACAAGTCACCAAGGATCTTTAATCCCCAAGCAGTCAACAAGGATTTCTCATCTTCAACAATCAAAGGTTTTTGAATCCTCAGCATCGGTCAGGAATTTACTTCCTCCAGCAGCAGTCAAAGATTTCATTATCTCCAACAATCAAGGATTTATTTTCCTCAGCAAGACAGCTACTCGGCTTATATGCACATTGTTGTACCCCAAAATTTGCCCTCCCATATTTCTCAAAACATTTCAAGAAAATTCACAAGTCCAACCCGACGCGTTATATTCAGGTGTTCTTTCGCCAAGATATCTCTGATAACGTATTCTCAAATTCAGGTTCGGCTCAAGAGTCAATTCTTTAAAGAAGGTATCCGAATGTGTGAGTTTTCTTGAAGAAATATAGTGAAAAAGTGTGCTGAAAGTGCAGTTTTTACGCACTAAAAAATTCATAACTTGAAGATCGTGACTCGTTTTGAACCCGTTCCGGTGGCCAAAATTCCGTCTTGACATTATCTACGTTTTCATCTCTCACCGCTGGAAGCCAATTTCGATCAGAAGGTCTTCAAAAATGTGGATTTATCAAGTATTTTCGTGCAGAAATTTGTGACAGAAGTTTATTTGCGTCATGTTCAAAAAATCATAACTTGGTCGATTTTCATCGTATCGAGCTGGTTCCGGTGCCAAAATTTCACAAATTGAGTTGGCTACCTTTTCACAGAAGGTATTGAGTTCAAACGGTATTCA
Organism: Vicia faba; assembly: GCA_948472305.1. NCBI lineage: Eukaryota > Viridiplantae > Streptophyta > Magnoliopsida > Fabales > Fabaceae > Vicia > Vicia faba. Next base: position 768,267,453 of record OX451739.1, on the reverse strand, counting down.
AAAGGCATTCGTTTTTTGCTCAGAGTGCGTGACACGCTGAAAATCCTGAATGCTGAATATTATTTCATCTGGGCCGAAACTTCGAAAATTCATAACTCGGTCAATTTTTATCGGATTGGGCTCATATTTTTACACAAGGTCCCTGACTCGTAGATCTACAACTTTGCTTCAAAAGTCGAGACTGGATTATGCACCGATCAATACCAGTTTTTTATTGAAGAACGTGTCAGAGTCGACACTGGAGCCCAAAATAAGTTTGTCTGGGCTGAAACTTCAAAAATTCATAACTAATTCACCGTTTATCCGATTGAGTCGATTTTCGGACAGGAGTTATTTCTCTATGTCGGCTACATTTTGTTTTCACACTTCAACTTCAAAAAATGCACTTAAGTCCCTGCGATTTAGCCTGGAAAGTGACGAATTCAAGTGAATATTGGAGGCCCAATTGCACATTCAAAGCCCATTTGCTTTACCCTAATTTCCATTATATAATCACCTTCTTTTCACACAAACCAGGAGAAGAGAAAAAAGAGAGAAAAAACCTTGCCACAACACTGTTGGAATATCAAACTCTTTCAAGAACTCTAAAACCTTGAAATCCTTATTACAAATCCCTCTCTCACTACAAACAAAGTCATCTCAGTTACAAACCAACACCTCACGACTTCTCCAGTAAGGATAAGGCTGGCTTGATCTCCATGATCCTAATTTTCCAGTAAGGCATAAAAGCATCCAGGTCACTAATTTTCCAGTAAGGGTAAGATTGATTTGATCTCCATGATCAAAAGGGTATAATCATTCATACATGCCATATTGTGCCTAAACATTAAATTTCTTCATATATTGGCTTTATTTGCATTTTATGATTTTATTTAATGTGTTCATGAGGTTCAACACTGCAGATTTAGACAGGATCCCATGCAGGTTCATTAAGGAACGTTGAGGCCAAAAGCCAAATGGCCAAAAGCCAAAAGCCAAATGGCCAAAAGCCAAATGGCCAAAGTAGAAAAACATATGCATGACACCAATACATGGCGAGGCAGACATTAAGCCAGACATTAAGGAACGTTGAAGCCAGAACACAAATGGCCAAAAGCCAAAAGCCAAATGGCCAAAGTAGAACAACTTATGCATGAAACTCAATCCAATGGCCAAAGAATGCAGACCACGGTACTTAGGAGTCAATACTTCAAAAAACCTCCCCTTGGGCCAGACACCCCCTATGGTTTGCTCAATTTTTAATTTTTATTTGTTTTTCCTTTTTATTCTTTTAATTGTTTTTTAATTGTTTTCTTTTAATTCCATAAAATAATTTTCATAATAAATATAAAATACAGAAAAATCAAAAAAATGTTTATTTTATTAATATTAATTTTACTATTATTATTTTTGTAAATAAACTTTAAACAATTAGTTAGATTAATTTAGGTTTCAAAACTTTAATATTTTTCTTAATAAATTAAATATGTAGAAATTAGGGTTTTTAACTTTTTCATCATTTTTTTAATAAATAATTTTCTCATCATTATTATTATTATTAACTACTAATTTATTTTGTAAATAAACATGTACATAAATTCTTTAGTAAATTAAGTTAAACTTTAACATTTTTCTCAAATAATTAAAAATAACTTAGAATTAGGGTTTCTTTTAATTTTAATTTTAATTTTCTTATTTCATAAATACAAAAAAACCTAAAAAACACTTCTTTTATTTCAATAAATAATTAATTAATTTTTAATTTCATTTAATTTCTTTAAAGGGTCCAACGCCCTCGAACGTTCTATTTTTATTTCTTTCGCACATTTATTTTCTTTCAAATATTATGTAATTGCTCAAGCCATGTAACTCGGACATTTTATATTTCCCGCATTTTATTTCTTTATTTTATGTCAAATCGGGTCCTGGTTTAATTTGGCGATGTGGACCCGCGCCTTTGTAATAGTTTAGGAATTTTATCTTTCCGCACTTTTTAACTGTTAAATAAATGCATGCAAGAATGAATGACAAAAAAATAAAAACAAACGCATAGATCACCCATAACCTGACAAGACAAAAATAAATGAATCTGACACATAAATCACACACCACCCCTAGGGTACGCCTCACTGTTGCCTTGCCTCGAAAGGTGATCGTCGAGTAGAGGATGTTTTAGTAAGTCCTCATGATCCGGGAACCTGGCATGAGGGTAGCTTCTAAGGTGTCTTCCCATTACTCTGGTGATCACCATGTCCCGAACTTCGAATTGACCCGAACACCTCCAACGGTGGTGCTACCTACCTCTCAATGGTGGGATGGCACTACTTTAAAGGACATTTACACAGACGAATTCCTTAGGGTAGGTAGGTTCTCATAGATACTTGCTCTAATTTCAAAACAAATTCAAAAATACTTTTCACACCGACACATTTTCAAAAAGCTTTCGAAAGCAACTTTTCAAACACTCTTGAGGACCGATACAAGAGTCGAACTGGAATTTTCAAAGAAACTTTTTAAAACCCACAGTTGAAAAGCAAACAAACCATTTTTGAAAACACAAATGAGCAAGTATCTAAGAGCCCATGGATAACCATGGATAGAAAGGGTGCTAACACCTTCCCTTTCTATAACCTACCTCCCGAACCGAGAGCAATCTCTTTAAGGAATTTTTCTGTGCTTTTGTCCTTTCCTATTGGAGAAAATAAAAGACGGTGGCGACTCTTGCTTCCGCGACATTTCGCGAACCAGCGTTAAACAGTCAGTTCCAGATCCACCGATCACAGAACTGGCGACTCTGCTGGGGACTTAACTTAAAGTGAGGTGTACCTTAGGGTTAGTTCATAACTGTGTTTTCAATTGTATTGCTTTGCTTGCTTTAAATTATGGGACTGTCTTGGGAGTTCTATAGATCCTAACCCGGATCTGGGGGATACCTTCTTAGAAAGTAGCAACAAGACTGTGAGGGAACTGTGCGGGGTATACCGACATGGTTGAAACAGTCTGCTACATTGATGTGGCACTTTGGTGTGTACCGGTAACCCTTGAGTTCAGTCAAGGAGAGTACGGGGCCTCCATGTGGTGTCATGAAGCATCAACTGACCTTAGGAACCTTAATTGAACCATCTTGGCCTCTTTAGGGTAGTGAGATAACTGACTTTGGTGCAATCCGAGGTTGGTTGATACTCGATACTACACTCAATTGAGGGTTACTTTCCTGGAATATTTCGGTCGCCAGTTCAGTGGCTAAATCGAAACGATGAACAATGAAAGCAATCCCGTGATATTGGGACCCTTAGAACCCGGTTACTTCTAATAGGACAGGATGAACCCACCAACTTCAAGAGGGTAGTACCTAGACCTCATGCTGGTCTTAAACCCTAAGGACTTCTCTTGTGTGACTTGTGTGCCTTCGTACTTGACTATTTGCATACTTGTTATCTGACACTTGAGTTTCTTGCAGGTTTTGTTTATAGTCCTTAATTAGGACTCATAACAGGGTTTACTAAGTTTCTTGCAGGTTTTGTTTATAGTCCTTAATTGGGACTCATGACAGGTCTTACTTGAGTTGCTTGCAGGTTTTGGTTTGCAGTCCTTAAGTGGGACTCATAACAGGGTTTACTCACATTACCCCATGCATACCATAACATCATACCATTGCATGCATCCTAACCCATTTCAAGGATCTCAAGGGCTTGTGATGCAGGTCATGGTGAATCAACTATCCCAGCAAGGGGCAAAGAGGATTTATTTTCCTCTAGCCAAGGTGGTCAGGGGCTATGACCCACTGGATATGGTGAGCCTTTGACCCTTTGAAGAAGGACTCTCAGCAATATGAAGTGCCTTCAATCAAGTCACCAGTTTCCAATGCTAACAATTTTCTTGTTTACCCTGCGAGGTCCTTGAAAACATTGCATGCATATCATACACATCATTGCATTACAGGTATCCCTTTTGCAGGTCACTTACCTTTGTCGCTGTTTATTTCAGCAATGACTTCCCAACAAGATAACCAGGGACCTCCTGCTCAAGAGATTCAGTTCAAAGAGATCTTCTTAAGCCTATCCAAGGGGCAGGAAGAGTTGAGGACACTCCTCATGGGAAATCTGATCAGAAAGAGTCCTGAAGATGACAAGGACGAATAGCTGAAACGTCTACAAGCTGAGGTAGGCACATTGAAAACCCAGATGCTGGGGCAAAGGGCCCTCATTCAAGGTTTAGCTCAGGAGCAAGGAGAGCTGAGGGCCATGATCAGTCAGCTTCCTCAAGGCATGGAGCAACCAGCCCAAGTCAGGGACCCGGTCATTAATCAACTTCCAAGAGGTCAAAGGTTTGAACTTCTCCAAGCTACTACTACTTCACAGGTCCAACAACGACCTCGCCCAGAACAACGGACTGATCAGAGCAAACCAGACAAGCCTAAAAGGCAGTTCACCAAGATCAATATGTCGCTGGATCAAGCACTACAACAAATGTTGGAGGCAGGGCTGAGCACCTTAAGGGCTCCTCTCCGGAATCCAAACACTTCTGCTCCTAACTATCATCCCAACGATAGGTGCGCATACCATTCTGATAGCCCGGGGCATACTACGGACAACTGCTGGCCTTTCAAAAACAAGATTCAAGACATGATCGACGCTGGAGAGATTCAGTTTAAAGTACCTGAGACTCCGAACATAATCATTGCTCCCTTGCCAAAACATGGCTAGGATTGAGAATTTTTTGTTCATTCGAATGTTCAAGTTGCAATTTTCTTTTGTTCAAACATTTACTCATGTTAAACATTGTTATTTCATTAATGCATCGCATATGTCTGTTCTGAAACAATATATTCGTATTCACTAAATGCAAATTATTTTCATATTTTTTCTGATGATCAACTCTTAAATAATAATTCTAAGCCTCTTGAGGGAGGATGACGAAAACAATACCACGACATACAGTATGCTTTTGAACAGACCCCGCTGATGAGGTACAGGCATTGTTTCAATCCCTAAACACTGGAGTTATAAGGATGATAATCCCTCGTCAACCCCTCTGAGCCAAAGAAGTAGGAGTTTTTTATTTTCGAAAATTAAAACCCTTTATCATAACCTGGGGCAGGGTAGTTCTCTCAGTTGATCCAGGTGCACGATGAATGGCATCAAAGGAATCCTTACAAAACAAAAAAAGACAGCGATGGTTCTGAACAATCATAAAGACAGGCAGTTGTTATATCTCATAAATGAAAAAATCATTAAGTCAAAACCCAGGAAGGAGACTTACAAAACTGGGGCATCCCGCTGACTGTAATTCCAAAAAAGGAAACAGTTCAGGCAAAAAAGAAAGGGATAACAAAAATCAGACAAGAAAGAGGTCCTACAAACCCTCAACAACAAAAAAAGGAAATGACTGCCTATTCCAAATAAATCATCAATATCTGAACCATCACCGGAAAATCAGAGCAAAGACTCAAACAAGGTCTAACGTATGATCAACTGAGTTTAGGTTTGGAGAACATCACGAAGAGTGGGTGGGTACAAATAATTTGAGCCTTTATCCTTTGTTTCTTAAACAGTGAACCAGGCCACGTTATAACCCTTAAAAGTCCTAGCTGAAGCATGGGTTAGTTCGAAAGCATACTGTTACGAAAGGTATCCTGACTCCTTAAGGCTCACGGTAAAATACGAAGTTGACATCACGTTTTACAAACAATCACTTGTTTTATAAAAAAGAATGCATTTTCAAAATCTTCAAAGACAGACATAAGCTTTGCATTTTTAACATAACTTTGTTTGCATATGACCTTTTGTTTGAACAGCAGGGAAATTCGCACGATGAATACCTAGTGAACAAAAGCACCTCCAATCAAGGGGCAGACACGAGCATGGTCCATCATCTGGGGCAATCCAATCAAGATTCGGAGAATCTCTCAAAGGCCAAACAACCTGGGGCAAATCTCCGTCTGAGTCATTTGGGGCACTCCAACAACGAATCTTGCTTGATCAAACACCTTCTGGTGGCATGACAAAACACTTCTAAAAGGGGCAACTCCCTACATTCTGAAAGCACGGACATAGTCGGAAAAATACTGCGCACAATCAAAGACCCGCTAGGTTGACATACCTAGGCAAAAATAAGGGCTTCCCGGCGAACCAAAAGGGTTCGGGCAAAATGAAGGGATGAAATGAAAAAACTGTACACCTGGCAAGTCGAAAACCTGAAAGGGCGGCTTGGGCAAAAATGGGTATCCCGGTGGACTGAAAACCCGAAAGAGTGGTCCAGGCAAAAGTTAGGGATCAAAGCGTACAACTATGTCATGTCATCTTGTCACCTGCCTACCAGAAGAAGGTTTGACCCTCAACGATTATCAGCATCCCACATGTGCCTCCCCCATAGAAACAGGGGCAATAACGGGTGGTTTAAGCAATCTGATTGTTTCTGTCCTCCAAGGTACCAAGGTAGGTTCGGCTGAAGAACATAACCAGCATCTCAATCCCCCAGAGAGTAAGTCAGCAGTCAGTGCATTCTTCTCCAAGCAGAGTTATCAAATCTCAAGGAAGTTGGGTATCCTCCAGCAGATCTCAACATTCTCTAGCAGCATACATATATTCTTAACAAGCATCCCCGGCAGTCTCGATCTAAAGATTGTTCCCCAGCGGCATATCAAATATTCAAAGGAATCACTTCCCCCGCAGTTCAAAATTTCCCCAGGAGAGTCCAATTAGTTTCCCCAGGAAAGTTGGAATTCATCTCCCCAAGCAGTAAGCTTATCCCCAGTAGATTCTGGAAGCTTATCCCTCGCAGAGCACGAACACGTCGTCCGGCTTTATTCAAAGAGTTATTCCCTTAACAGGATATAACTGGGTTATCCTCAGCCAAAAGCCATGGAAAGAGCGTCCCCGACGAAGTTCTCTTACCCCCAGCGAAGTCTATCAATACTTCCAACACAGCAAAGATATCATCAGCAAATTACTATTTCAGCAGAGTATCTCTCTCCCCACAGAATATCGTTCCCCAGCATGGTCGCTAGAGTATTTTTCTCCCCGCAGAATCTTCCATTTGCCAAGTTTATCCCTCAACGGAGTCATCTTCTCCTACCGGTATTCTTGCAATCATCATCTCCAGCAGGAGTAAAAGCTTATTCTTCAATGTCAGCCCAGGAGTGACTTCCCGGCACCCGTCAAGGATTTACTTTTCTAGACGAAAGCATACATTCCTAAACATCACATACATCATTATAGCATGCATAGACACATCATATCATACAAATCTCATTTATGTTAAGAACATCATTGCTTGATCCATATCATGCATTGCATATGACTGACCTTTACCTTTCAGGAAAGATTCAGCTAAATTCTCAATCATATTTCAAGACCTAGACCGGTTCAGTTAATCGACTCCAAAGATTTCTTATCCAGTCCAAGGCCTTCTCTAGTCCAGCTAAATCGACCCCAAACAGATTTTTCTGATGAAGACTCAGTAGAAGTTATCAGGTTATAATTTCCTATGGTTCTCTCCCCGGCGGTGCGTGAGATGTAATTCCCTTTCAGGTTATAATTTCCTATGGTTCTCTCCCCGACGGTGCGTGAGATGTAATTCCCTTTCAGGTTATAATTTCCTATGGTTCTCTCCCCGACGGTGCGTGAGATGTAATTCCCTTTCAGGTTATAATTTCCTATGGTTCTCTCCCCGACGGTGCGTGAGATGTAATTCCCTTTCAGGTTATAATTTCCTATGGTTCTCTCCCCGACGGTGCGTGAGATGTAATTCCCTTTCAGGTTATAATTTCCTATGGTTCTCTCCCCGACGGTGCGTGAGATGTAATTCCCTTTCAGGTTATAATTTCCTATGGTTCTCTCTCCGACGGTGCGTGAGATGTAATTCTCTTTCAGGTTATAATTTCCTATGGTTCTCTCCCCGACGGTGCGTGAGATGTAATTCCCTTTCAGGTTATAATTTCCTATGGTTCTCTCCCCGACGGTGCGTGAGATGTAATTCCCTTTCAGGTTATAATTTCCTATGGTTCTCTCCCCGACGGTGCGTGAGATGTAATTCCCTTTCAGGTTATAATTTCCTATGGTTCTCTCCCCGACGGTGCGTGAGATGTAATTCCCTTTCAGGTTATAATTTCCTTTGGTCCTCTCCCCGACGGTGCGTGAGATGTAATTCCCTTTCAGGTTATAATTTCCTTTGGTCCTCTCCCCGACGGTGCGTGAGATGTAATTCCCTTTCAGGTTATAATTTCCTTTGGTCCTCTCCCCGACGGTGCGTGAGATGTAATCCCCTTTCAGATTATAATTTCCTATGGTTCTCTCCCCGACGGTGCGTGAGATGTAATTCCCTTTCAGATTATAATTGCCTATGGTTCTCTTCCCGATCCTGCGAAGATGGTAATTCCCACCAAGATTTTCTCAACGAGCGTTGTTGAAGTTAAAGTCACCCAAGGTTCTCTCACCGTTCATGCTGAGGTAGTAACCACCCCTGGTTCATTCATCACCGTTTGAAGCTCCAGATCCAGCTCCTGTAACCAGTCAGGACACATCTATACCAAGCATCTGAAGACTAACTCCTGCAACGTGTCAGGTACTCATTTTTTTCTTTTGCAGGTACGCAGGTTCTCGCTAAGGAATATCTTACGCGATCGACATCCAGATGGCATCTATAAGCCCATCCACCTTCCAGCATCTCTTAGCATGGCATCTATAAGCCCATCATCCTATCCATCAATCTCCAAATGGCATCTATAAGCCCATTCCCATCATCACACTGCTACTATGTGAGCGCAAATTTTTGGGCACTCTAGTGTTCAATCATCTTCCACCCTCGGATTACGAAAGGCACGTCAGCCAATCTGCATCCTCAGGTCTAAGAAGATTGAACAGGGGCAACTGTTGTACCCCAAAATTTGCCCTCCCATATTTCTCAAAACATTTCAAGAAAATTCACAAGTCCAACCCGGCGCGTTATATTCAGGTGTTCTTTCACCAAGATATCTCTGATAACGTATTCTCAAATTCAGGTTCGGCTCAAGAGTCAATTCTTTAAAGAAGGTATCCGAATGTGTGAGTTTTCTTGAAGAAATATAGTGAAAAAGTGTGCTGAAAGTGCAGTTTTTACGCACTAAAAAATTCATAACTTGAAGATCGTGACTCGTTTTGAACCCGTTCCGGTGGCCAAAATTCCGTCTTGACATTATCTACGTTTTCATCTCTCACGGCTGGAAGCCAATTTCGATCAGAAGGTCTTCAAAAATGTGGATTTATCAAGTATTTTCGTGCAGAAATTTGTGACAGAAGTTTATTTGCGTCATGTTCAAAAAATCATAACTTGGTCGATTTTCATCGTATCGAGCTGGTTCCGGTGCCAAAATTTCACAAATTGAGTTGGCTACCTTTTCACAGAAGGTATTGAGTTCAAACGGTATTCAAAAGGCCTTCGTTTTTTGCTCAGAGTGCGTGACACGCTGAAAATCCTGAATGCTGAATATTATTTCATCTGGGCCGAAACTTCGAAAATTCATAACTCGGTCAATTTTTATCGGATTTGGCTCATATTTTTACACATGGTCCCTGACTCGTAGATCTACAACTTTACTTCAAAAGTAGAGACTGGATTATGCACCGATCAATACCAGTTTTTTATTGAAGAACGTGTCAGAGTCGACACTGGAGCCCAAAATAAGTTTGTCTGAGCTGAAACTTCAAAAATTCATAACTAATTCACCGTTTATCCGATTGAGTCTATTTTCGGACAGGAGTTAGTTCTCGATGTCGGCTACATTTTGTTTTCACACTTCAACTTCAAAAAATGCACTTAAGTCCCTGCGATTTAGCCTGGAAAGTGACGAATTCAAGTGAATATTGGAGGCCCAATTGCACATTCAAAGCCCATTTGCTTTACCCTAATTTCCATTATATAATCACCTTCTTTTCACACAAACCAGGAGAAGAGAAAAAAGAGAGAAAAAACCTTGCCACAACACTGTTGGAATATCAAACTCTTTCAAGAACTCTAAAACCTTGAAATCCTTATTACAAATCCCTCTCTCACTACAAACAAAGTCATCTCAGTTACAAACCAACACCTCACTACTTCTCCAGTAAGGATAAGACTGACTTGATCTCCATGATCCTAATTTTCCAGTAAGGCATAAAAGCATCCAGGTCACTAATTTTCCAGTAAGGGTAAGATTGATTTGATCTCCATGATCAAAAGGGTATAATCATTCATACATGCCATATTGTGCCTAAACATTAAATTTCTTCATATATTGGCTTTATTTGCATTTTATGATTTTATTTAATGTGTTCATGAGGTTCAACACTGCAGATTTAGACAGGATCCCATGCAGGTTCATTAAGGAACGTTGAGGCCAAAAGCCAAATGGCCAAAAGCCAAAAGCCAAATGGCCAAAAGCCAAATGGCCAAAGTAGAAAAACATATGCATGACACCAATACATGGCGAGGCAGACATTAAGCCAGACATTAAGGAACGTTGAAGCCAGAACACAAATGACCAAAAGCCAAAAGCCAAATGGCCAAAGTAGAACAACTTATGCATGAAACTCGAAACTCAATCCAATGGACAAAGAATGCAGACCACGGTACTCAGGAGTCAATACTTCAAAAAACCTCCCCTTGGGCCAGACACCCCCTATGGTTTGCTCAATTTTTAATTTTTATTTGTTTTTCCTTTTTATTCTTTTAATTGTTTTTTAATTGTTTTCTTTTAATTCCATAAAATAATTTTCATAATAAATATAAAATACAGAAAAATCAAAAAAATGTTTATTTTATTAATATTAATTTTACTATTATTATTTTTGTAAATAAACTTTAAACAATTAGTTAGATTAATTTAGGTTTCAAAACTTTAATATTTTTCTTAATAAATTAAATATGTAGAAATTAGGGTTTTTAACTTTTTCATCATTTTTTTAATAAATAATTTTCTCATCATTATTATTATTATTAACTACTAATTTATTTTGTAAATAAACATGTACATAAATTCTTTAGTAAATTAAGTTAAACTTTAACATTTTTCTCAAATAATTAAAAATAACTTAGAATTAGGGTTTCTTTTAATTTTAATTTTCTTATTTCATAAATACAAAAAAACCTAAAAAAAACACTTCTTTTATTTCAATAAATAATTAATTAATTTTTAATTTCATTTAATTTCTTTAAAGGGTCCAACGCCCTCGAACGTTCTATTTTTATTTCTTTCGCACATTTATTTTCTTTCAAATATTATGTAATTGCTCAAGCCATGTAACTCAGACATTTTATATTTCCCGCATTTTATTTCTTTATTTTATGTCAAATCGGGTCCTGGTTTAATTTGGCGATGTGGACCCGCGCCTTTGTAATAGTTTAGGAATTTTATCTTTCCGCACTTTTTAACTGTTAAATAAATGCATGCAAGAATGAATGACAAAAAAATAAAAACAAACGCATAGATCACCCATAACCTGACAAGACAAAAATAAATGAATCTGACACACAAATCACACACCACCCCTAGGGTACGCCTCACTGTTGCCTTGCCTCGAAAGGTGATCGTCGAGTAGAGGATGTTTTAGTAAGTCCTCATGATCCGGGAACCTGGCATGAGAGTAGCTTCTAAGGTGTCTTCCTATTACTCTGGTGATCACCATGTCCCGAACTTCGAATTGACCCGAACACCTCCAACGGTGGTGCTACCTACCTCTCAATGGTGGGATGGCACTACTTTAAAGGACATTTACACAGACGAATTCCTTAGGGTAGGTAGGTTCTCATAGATACTTGCTCTAATTTCAAAACAAATTCAAAAATACTTTTCACACCGACACATTTTCAAAAAGCTTTCGAAAGCAACTTTTCAAACACTCTTGAGGACCGATACAAGAGTCGAACTGGAATTTTCAAAGAAACTTTTTAAAACCCCCAGTTGAAAAGCAAACAAACCATTTTTGAAAACACAAATGAGCAAGTATCTAAGAGCCCATGGATAACCATGGATAGAAAGGGTGCTAACACCTTCCCTTTCTATAACCTACCTCCCGAACCGAGAGCAATCTCTTTAAGGAATTTTTCTGTGCTTTTGTCCTTTCCTATTGGAGAAAATAAAAGACGGTGGCGACTCTTGCTTCCGCGACATTTCGCGAACCAGCGTTAAACAGTCAGTTCCAGATCCACCGATCACACACATCCATTACATTCATATATCATAAACATTGATGAAACACAATTCATTGCATCATACATATCATGCAGCATAACTTTGTGTTTTAGCTAACATTTTACCCTTTTCAGGATAAAATTAAAAGGCTATCATTAACAATTATTCAGATACAGTATGGATACACCCCAGACATGGTGGTTATTCTATTACTCATTCAAAATTTCAAGTCAAAGACACTACAAATACACCCCAGACACAACAGTCATTCTACTACTCATATAGACTTCAGCAATCAGATACAGACTAGATACGCTCTAGACACGGCAACTATTCTATCTCTCATTCAGATTCTCAACTCAAAGTTCAGATATGCTCCAAACACGGATTCCTTTCTGACCCTTACACCAGCAGCTTGATTCTTCCCAGTGCAGTCGCCGCGGAAGTCATCCTGTCACCTATTCAGATCCAAGTTACAGTTCCAGATACACTCCAGACACGGAAGTCATTCTGCTACTCATACAGATCTCAACTTCAGATACAGTCTAGATACGCACCAGACACAGTTTCCATTCTGTCACTCATTCAGAATTTATCCCCAGCACACAGTTGCTCCGTATACAGATGTTTCTCTGTTACCCATTCAGAATACATATACACTTCAGACACGGCAGTCATTCTGATATTCATTCAAAGTTTCAAATACAGTTACAGCTCAGATACGCTCCAAACACGGACGCCATTCCTTTGCTCATACAGACTCAGTCTCCAAGATACAGTTCAATGACATCCCGGACATGGATACCATTTTGATGCTCATTCTTCTGACCTACAACATTACAATTCAACAAACATTCTTGGATGGCATCTCTAAGCCCATCTCCAGCAAGATTCTACTATCTCCAAATGGCATCTCTAAGCCCATTTCCTCAGATATATTTTGACGAGTGCAAATTTACGGGCACTCTAGTGTCCAATCCTCGTTTACCTTCGAGTCATGAAAGGCAAACTTGTAAATCTAACTCTTCAGGTTCAAGAAGATTCAACAGGGGCAATTGTTGTACCCCAAAATTTGCCCTCTCATTTCATCAACATTTTCTCAATCACAAGACTCTTGGAACTCAAGATCAAACTAGGGTTTGCCCTACTCAAGACACCTCATTGCACTGTTGACCTAAATTAGGGTTTGAGTTTGAACAGGGATGTTTTGACCTACAATTCCCAAAGTGACTTTCATACTTCATGTTGGGCTCACAAGTTTATCCATACCAAGTTTCAAGCCTTGATTCAAATTTTTGCGCAGTCAATTGGACAGTTGACCTAGAAATCAGTTGTATTGGGGAAAAAGTCAACTGTGGCCAATTGACAGTAAAACCTCATGAAATTTGACCCACATCAATATTATAAACTCATATGAGCCATTTGATCAAGTTTGCATCACAATTCCACAAGAAATTTGATCAGATCACCAAAAAGGTAAAATGGTCATTTTTAGGGTTTTGACTGCACAAAGGCAATTTTTTACTGTTTGACCTAGCCAATGGAAAATCAAGCTCACACATGGACTCAAGGACTCAATGACATTTTCTTGACCCATTCAACAAGTTCAAAAGATCTCAAGTGCATAGGATTGACAGGTGAATTTTTCAGTCAACTGATCAAAATTTAACTGTACACTAAAAAGTCAAACTTTGACTTTTTGGTTAAAATCAAGTGCCAAGAGTTATTTTTCCTCAAGACATGTCAAATTATGAAACTTGTTCATAAAGAAACCCAAAAATGCAAATTAGGGTTTAAAATGGAAAAATTTCATAACTTAGAATTTTTCTAAGTTATAAAATTTTCTTATTTTTTCCTAACTTTGTCCCATTTTTTCATCAAGATGCAAATGGATTCAAACAAAACTTGCAACATGAAAGTTGTGGTCCATCACAAAGTCTACAACTTTTATTCACAAAGTTTTCTCAAAAGAAGCTTGTAGCTCAAGTTATGATTTTTGGAACAAGGGTACCTAAAACTTTTAACTTAGAGAAAATTTGCCCTAATCTAGGCAGATTTTTGACCCATCTTCTTCGCCACTTTTCACATAGTTCCACTTGTAATTTCAAGTTGAATTGCAAAGATGGATTATAGTACATGTTCCAAGCTTTCCAAATTGTCCAAGAACTCCTCAAACACCCTTGTGGTTAGAGAGAATCGAATGCTTGAAGTTGGCAAAAACTCACTTTTGTCCATGGCCAATACATGTTCATACCAATTTGCAATTCTGATCTAGCTAGCTTGGTTCACCATTACAGGCCTCAAAACCAATTTTTACTCCTTAATTTAATGCATATCCATTGAATTAAGGTATTGTCTTGGTCATTTGGGCATTATACACTAGTTTAAGCCTTAAAAGGAAAAAGCAACAATGCCATTTTTGCCTAAACTTCACTTTATGTCAAAACCAAATCCTTGAGGCATGGGGCCAGATCTTTGAGGTAGGATTAAATCCACTAATTCTAGTAACCAAGAGCACAATGTGCAGCATGATATAGGGCTTGCACAGGCCTGCATTGGGAGGACACACACTCTTGCTTGAAAAAGAAGAAAAGGTGCAAAACATATCCATCTCTCACATCTGTTGAAACCAGCTTACACAAACATTATAAACCAATTTCATACCTCCCAACAAGCTAGAAACACGACCCTTCTACCTCCCAAACCTCCTTGTACACAAAATCCCTATTTTGCTGCAAAACAGGGCAAGCTCTGTAAACTTGAAGCCATAACCAAATTCCATCGTGCGTTATGTCCCAAGATACTTCAAACACCTTCCAATCAACTCACCTGAACTATCCCGGGCATCCATTGCAAGCTGTAACACCATTAACACACTTTGCCATTTTTGTTTCAAAGCTTTGCAGGTTGAGTTTTGTGGCACGATTCAAGTTATTTCAAAACAAGCCAAGCATTGGAAAAGCTTCCTTGGACCTCAGGCCATCACAAAAGAAGCTCAAACACCATTGAAGGTTGCTACATTGTCCAGCTCGAAGTCAACTGAAACAGGTATTTCATGGACTTCTATCTCTCTATCTAGGATTGGTTAGGCTTAGGTTTGTGAATGAAATATGTTGTACTCATAGCCCTGAAGCCATACATATGCTTAGTTTTCATTTACATTAATCGTGTTAAGAGAATTTCACTCATGAACTTTCTGAAAAAACTAGGTTAGAAATTAGGGCCAGAGAAATTCTCTCTGGTCTTTGAGAGTTAATCCAAGTTTTTTATATGGTTGAATTCGTTGTTTAATTCTCTACAATGTTCATGTTATGAGTTTTGTCAAAAGATCAAAGAATCAGGAGTTACAGTTTGGTACATAGCGCGTGTAGGTTTGTTCAAAGGAAGAAGAACAAGTGGATTCTGGGTTGGGCCTGGTTCCTTTTGCTTTTGACACCCCTTTGTTCAGTTTACACCCCTCTGGCCCATTTGTTTGAATTTTTGTCATTTTGATATTTTTATTTTTTATTCTGACTTTATTTTTTTTTCTAACTATAAAAAATTCCAAAAAATTATTTTTTATATTTTTCATATTTATTAGATATTTATTTTTATTTTACTAGTATAAGTATGTAAATAAACTATTTCCTTTTATTAAAAACTCAAAAATAATACAAAAAATATACTTATCTTCATTTATTATTTTTATTTACACTTGAAAATATTTTCTAGAATATACACATTTTTTGTAAATAATTAATTTCTATTTTTGTATATTTAATATATTTAATATACATATATATACTTATATACTTTATCTTATTAAATAATTAGGTCAAAAATATAAAAATATCATATTTTTACTTTTATTAATATTTTACACTAAAAAACATCTTTTTGTAATATACTTTTATTTTGTGTATAAATTAATATATTATTGTATATAATTAATCAATAATATTGTTTTTTTTTTAAGAATTAGGGTTTTGCCTTAAAATATCAAATAATTAAAATTGACTTTATCTTCATTATTTTTTACTTGACATCAAGAAATATACTTTTTACATACATAAAAAAACCTTTTTCTTTGCATAATATATTTTATTTGACTTTTATTTATTTGTATTTTATTCCATTTATTGTACATTTAAATATTGCCTATACATTCGATTTGGTTGTAATAACTTAGAATTTAATTTCTTGTCAAACACCCCCAATTCAAATTTGTACCCCCCTCCCTATATAATGTTGTAATAGTGTAGCATTTAAATTCTCGCACATTTAAAAGCTTTCAATTATGCCATGCTTAGACCTAGGGTTTGTATGTCAAAATCCAAATCAACAAATAGTTTGACCTAATCAAAGACAAAAATGCATGAAAAAACAAACACAATGCACACTTGCACCCCTAGGGTTTCAATCCACTTGTTGCCTTAAAAAAATGGGTCATGATATGCATATCAAGTTACTTTGGCAAAATAAAAACAAAACAAAGATCATAGTCCCTCGATGACGCTATCTGAGTTGCCTAAGCAAAATGATCAAGTCCCTCAAGAAAATTGCCAAAAATACTTGACACTATTGCTATCATGGCTTATACGATGACCCGCGCCTATCCCGCTTAACATCCTAACATAAGGTTGTTCACCAAATACAATGGTGAAACAACATTGTTAAAAGGGTTTAAAAACATAGGAAAGATCTTTGAGTAAAATAGGGTAGATAGCTCTTAGTTACTTGATCAAAAGCTTGCAAAACATCCTTGCTATTTTCAAAACACACTTCACAACACAATTTCAAAACCCTACTTTCAAACATTGGAAACTTTTCAAAAGACAAAAACACCTTTGTATACATTCAAACAAGAATCATTACAAAGGTTGCCACAACGATGGCCTCTTTTCAAAACATCTTTCAAAATCATACACAAAGCACCATTTCAAACAATTGAAGAGCACCATTTCAAACAATTGAAAAGCAAAGCAAGTGATCTAAGCAAGTAACTAAGAGCACATGGATAACCATGGATAGAAAGGGTGCTAATACCTTCCCTTTCTATAATCTACTCCCCGAACCCAAGAAAACATCTCAAAGGTCTTTCCTGTGCTTTTTGACCTTTCCTTAGGATAAAATAAAAAGTCGGTGGCGACTCTTGCTAAACCGAAATATTTGCAAACACAAACGCAAAATCCCAAGTCAGTTCTCCCACCGTATCACAAATAATAATAAAAATTTTAATCTTTCTTTTTTAGAATAAATTTTATTTCTCTCTTTTCAAGTAAATACATACATCTCATACTTTGTTGATTTTATTTTGTCATAGCTTTGTGTTAAATTGCACAGCAA
Organism: Vicia faba; assembly: GCA_948472305.1. Taxonomy (NCBI): domain Eukaryota; kingdom Viridiplantae; phylum Streptophyta; class Magnoliopsida; order Fabales; family Fabaceae; genus Vicia; species Vicia faba. The sequence goes on along the minus strand of OX451739.1, from coordinate 768,250,001 downwards.
TTCGATTTGGTTGTAATATTTGTACATTGTTATTCTTATGAGATTCATCCCCATTTGTAATAATTGTACCCCCATTCCCGGATACTTTTGTAATAACTTAGAATTTTAATTCCTGCAATTTATTGCTTTCTATATACTGTGTAGTAATTAGGCATGTATGACAAGATTCAAAAAATCAATCGCTAGATGACTTAATCCAAGAAAAAATAACTTGAAATCAATACACTTCTCACACGTGCACCTCTAGGGTAACCTCGCTTGTTGCCTCGGAAATACAATCATGTCCCTCGAATATGAGACACTCTAGCAAATGACCCTTCAATAAACAAAGATCGTAGTCCCTCGATGACCCTCGATGTTGCCTTCGATAAAACGATCTCGCCCCTTACAAAATTGCTAGAGCGTCTCACAAGTTGCTTTCAATGATTGTAATATTGACCCGCGCCTGTCCCGTTTAACATCCAAACACAAGGTTGTTTACCAAATACAATGGTAAAACAACACTGTCAAAGGGTTAAAAATGTGTAGGAAAGATCTTTGAGTAGGGTAGACAACTCCTAGTTACTTGATCAAACTTGCAAACCATCCTTGCTATTTTCAAAAACACAACACATTTCAAAACATTTCCCAAAACAATTTTCAAACATTGAAACATCTTTTCAAAAGACAAACACCTTTGTAAAACATTCAAACAAGAATTGTTACAAAGGTTGCCTAGACAAGGCCTCTTTTCAAAATATTTTCAAAACCACACACAAATCACCATTTCAAACAATTGAAAAGCAAAAGCAAGTGATCTAAACAAGTAACTAAGAGCCCATGGAAAACCAAGGATGAAAAGGGTGCTAGCACCTTCCCTTTTCATAATCTACCCCCCGAACCCAAGAAAACATCTCAAAAGGTCTTTCCTGTGCTTTTTGACCTTTCCTTTGGATAAAATAAAAAGTCAGCGGCGACTCTTTCTAAATCGAAGCATTTGCGAACACAAACGCAAAACCTCAAGTTAGTTCTCCCACCGTATCACAGAACTGGCGACTCTGCTGGGGATATCATCTAAAAGTTAGGTTACCTTAGGGTTTAGATCACCTTTACATGCTTATCTTGTTTGCCTTGATTGCTTTACATTTGGTTCTATTGTTTGGGTTTGAAATCCTCTACCCGGATTTGGGAAACATTCATAGGTAAATAGCAATACATTATGGAAACTGTGCAGGGTATACCGACATGGTTGAAGCAATAGGTATATTAGTGCGACATATTTGTGGGTACCGGTAGCCTTTGAGTCAATCAAAGAGAATACGGGGCCGCTGAGTGATGTCATGAAGCACTAATGGACTTTTAGAACCTTTACTTGACCATCTTGGCCTTATTAGGGGTAGTGAGATGACCGGCTTTGGTGCAGTCCGAAGTTGGTAGATACTCGATACTACACTCATTGAGGGTTGTTTTCTTGGAATATTTTGGTCGCCAGTAAAGTGGCTAAACTGAAACAATGGACACAGAAAATAATCCAGTGATATTGAGCTCCTTAGAACCCGGTTACTATTTATAGGACAGGTTGAGCCAACTAAACTTCAATAGGGTACTTACCTATGAAACCCATGCAAGCCTGAAACTAAGAACTTGTGTGATTTGTATGTACATATACTTGTGCATACATCATGAACTTCATGAAGCATCATATGCATTCACTAACCATTTCAAGGATTTTGGATCTTCATCTTTGTTCCTGTTTTGTAGGTTATGGAATCACTCCGCGGGAAAACAATTCAAGTCAACCTTGTGAGAATCCCTCCTCAACTCAAGGAGCTTACTTCCAAGATTCCAGAGAATTCTCTATTCACTGAAAGACATGGTAGACTTCTCAACTTGGTCAACTCCAACATAGAAGAAGACATGATGAAAGTTCTCTTCCAATTCTTTGACCCCCTACACCACTGCTTCACATTTCCTGATTACCAGTTAGTGCCTACTTTGGAGGAATTTTCTCAACTCCTGAGGATTCCTATTCTTCATCAAATACCCTACAACGGTACGGAAAGAGAGCCAAAGCCTGAAGATGTTGCTCAAGCCTTACACTTGCAACCATCTGATATCAAAGGTCATTAGGAAACCAGAATTGGTGTCAAGGGTTTCTTGGCAAAGTTTCTGTTTGAGAAGGCACAAGATTGCTGGAATTCTTTAGATCTGCAAGCTTTTGAGAAGATTGTAGCACTTATCATCTATGGGTTGGTCTTGTTCCCAAACCCTGATCAGCTTATAGATGTGAATGCTGTCAAGATTTTCATATCTCGGAATCATGTGCCTACATTGCTTGGGGACATCCTCCACTCATTTCACACACGAACAATGAGGAAAAGAGGTGTTCTCATGTGTTGTACTCCTCTTCTAGCAAGGTGGTTTATTTCTCACCTTCCCCAGTCAGTCTTGAAGAATGAGCAAGGCTTGAGGTGGTATCAACGGTTGATGACTCTTACACATTCTGATGTTCATTGGTGTTCTTGGTCCAGAGAAAATGTCATCATCATTGATCGTTGTGGGGAATTCCCTAATGTCCCATTACTTAGCATTAGGGGAGGCATTACCTACAATCCTTGCTTAGCTCTGAGACAGTTTGGGTATGCCCGAACGGATGGCCCTCATGACATGCTGATTCCGGACTTGGTTTTTGACTTCGACAACGATGCTCAAGGACTTCGACAAAGGTTTATCTGAGCTTGGAGGATGCCTAACAAGGTGGACAGTAAGACCCTGGGACACAAGAATTCCATCCCCCTTGAGCCTTACCTCAAGTGGGTATGAACCCGCGCCTAGAGTCTCATGATGCCTTACCCCTACATTATCCATGTGATCAAAGAGCCTATTATGGAAGGACAGGTTCCATACACCCTCATACATCCTGACATGCAGACATCACTAGAAGATTTGTAAAGGAGTTGGATACAGCTCAAGGGAGAATGCAACACTTTTGAAGCCCAATTCTACGCCAGTGAGAAGAAGGTTTTAGAACTTACTCGTCGACTCCATGAAGAGCAGACTCTCAATACCTACATCACATCAAATAGGATGTGCAACATCTTTTTACCTTAGAATTTTGTATTATTTTGCCCATGGGGAATTTATGTACTGATAAATTCTATCTTATTAATATGACGTGTGTTCTTTTTGTTTATAAAAAATTTGAATTTCTGAATCCTTGAATGCATTACATGAATACATTCCATTCATCATATGCATAAATAGGTCTTCACACCAGGTTTCCTTATCTCTCTATTGTTTATTTCAACAAGATGGATATAGAGCAGACGGTCAAAGACTTACAAGCGCAGAATTCACAGTTCCAACAACTACTTATGACCTTGGAAAAGGGTCAGGAGGATCTTAAAGCACTGTTAGAGAAGGAAAAAGAGAAAAAGAAAAAGAAGAGAGTTGGTGTGGCTACTTTGGGTAGAAGATTTGAAGGTCAAACTAGAAGGGTCCTGGATTTCCCCTCAACATCTGATGAAGGGGTAGGAAAAGGAAAAGGAGTTGTAGTACCATCTAAGTCTGAGGCTGAAGAAGAAGAAGAGGAGGATGAAGACTATTCAGAATAGCATTACCCTCTTGCAGATGACAAGTACAAGAATCAGGAAGAGCGTCTGGCAGCCATGGAGGTACAGAGGGTGCCTGGGCTGGATTTCGAAGAGTTAGGGTTGGTTTCTGGGATTGTCATTCCCCTCAAGTTTAAAGTTCCTCTGTTTGCTAAGTACGACAGGGCGTCTTTCCCAAAGATGCACCTACGGTCTTACGTCAGAAAAATTCAACCTCATTCTTCTAACAAGGACCTATGGGTCCACTTTTTTCAGGATAGTTTGTCGGGGACGCAATTGGATTGGTTCTACCAGCTTTAGAGGTCTGATGTGCATAATTGGGAGGATTTGGCTGCTGCCTTCTACAGACAATATCAATATAATGCGGACTTAGCACCTACTCGTACTCAATTACAGTGGGTATGGTCTCTAATGAAGGCTTTAAGGAGTATGCCCAGAAATGGAGGGACTTGGCTGGAAGGGTGTAGCCACCATTGTCTGAAAGAGAGCTTGTTGATATGTTTTTGGAGACTCTGTCAGGTCCATTCTTTAATCACCTGATAGGAAGTTCGTCTGCGGGGTTCACCGAGTTAATTCTGACTGGTGAAAGAGTTGAAGTTGGCATCAAGAGCGGTAAAATTCAGAAGGATACATCTGCTTCCGCTGCCGTCAAGAAGACTTTTCCAGCAAAGAAGGAAGTATCAGTTGTCTACTCTCAAAGAGTTCAGGGAAGAGTTGAGCGCCGGCTAGCGGTGGGGCCGTAATGATTCAGAAGTTTGCAGTTGATCAGCCCAGAAACAATCAACCTAGAACCAACCAACAAAGGGTGGAAAGACCACAATGGCAGTATACCCGGATAAACATGACACCCGCTCAGGTTCTACCCCATCTCTTGAAGTTAAACCTTACAACCATGAAAGAGGCACCGAAGAACCCGAATACAACTTCTCCTTTTTACCATGCCAACGCCAAATGTGCTTATCATTCGGACAACCTAGGGCACGACACCAACAATTGTTGGGCCCTCGGGAATAAGATTCAGGATTTAATAGATGCTAAGGAAGTGGAATTCGACGCCCCTGAAAAGCCGAATGTGATCTCTGCTCCAATGCCAAAGCATGGCCACAATGCCCATGCTATTGAAGAAGATCTTTTTGTTGTTACTGTTGATGATTTGATGACTCCGTTACCAATAATCAAGCTGAATCTGTTGAAAGCCGGGATTTTCCCAAGCTGTGAAAAAGATTGATGCCTTTGTTCATCCTTACCAACCGATTGTCCGTTGTTGAAGTTAGGCATCCAGCGCCTAATGGATAATCAAGAAATCCTCTTTGAGAAAACTCCTGTTACTCCAACTCCTGTCAACGATGTTGCTATAATTACCATTTCCGCAAATCTTTCCAAGGCCTCCAAAAGACCTGTTAAGATTACATCCGATCCAAAGATTGTACCTCTGAAGATAACTATGTCGGGTCCTATCCCATACAAGTCCAACAAATCAATACCGTGGAACTATGAAGGAGAGATCTTCTACCACGGTATTAAGCAGATTGAATCAGTTGAAGAAAGTTCTGATGAAGAGACTCCTAACATAGGAAATATTGTTGGGACGAGTAAAATCACCCGCAGCGGAAGAATTTTCTCTCCGGAGATTGCTCCTCCAAGGGAAATCTTCGGACCCTCAAATGCTCCTAAGGTTACTCCTGTGTCGGTCAACATATTTGTGCGAACTCCGGTTATTGAAGAAATTGTTACTCCCATAGTTGTACCCTCAAATGTTGCTGCTGATAAAGGTAAGGGGATCCAAGAAGCGTCCGTCGGGACGAGGGCTCAGCCTTTGGTCATCCCTGAGACCACTCAAAAGGAAATGGAGGAGATTTTAAAAATAATTAACAAAAGCGACTATGATGTCGTAGAACAACTGGGGCAAACCCCTTCAAAAATCTCTATGTTGGCCCTGTTGCTCTGTTCCGAAGCTCATTCCAAAGCTTTGATCAGATTCTTGAAGACGGCCCACGTGCCTCAGGAAACCTCCATGGACCAGATCTAGGAGTGTGTAGCTAGCCTAACAGCCGACAACGGTCTTGGCTTCTCCGATGCCGATTTAAAATTTAAGGGGAGAAAGCCTAATGACGCACTGCATGTCTCGGTGGAATGCAGAGGGACTACTTTAGCTCACGTTCTGGTTGATATCGGGTCGTCTTTAAATGTCTTGCCGAAGAAAGCATTGGACAGATTGGACTATGAAGGTTTGACCCTGAAGCCCAGCAATATCATTATCAGAGCCTTTGACGGTTCTAAAAGGATGGTCCACGGGGAGGTGGACATCCCGATTAAAGTAGGAACAGAAACTTTCAACTCCACGTTTTATGTGATGGACATCCGTCCCTCCTACTCTTGCTTGTTGGGAAGACCCTAGATCCACAACACTAGGGTCGTCACTTCTTCTCTACACCAAATGCTCAAATACCCAGTCCAGGGGAAAACTATAACAGTTCATGGCAAGGAGGAGTATATGATAAGCCATCTTAATTCATTCCGCTATGTTGAATTAGATGGTGAATTCATCGAGACCCCCTTTCAGCACTTTGAAGAGGTTTCTCCTGAAGTTGCAGCAGCCAAGACAGTGACTTATGTACCTATCATTACCAAACCTGTGTCTCGGATGTCACCCCTCAAAGATGCGAAGGCTGTGATTGAAGAAGGAGGAAGCACAATCTGGGGTCATCTACCAGACTTTCCTTTCAAGACAGATAAGTTCGGCTTGGGTTTCATTGCTTCTGCTCAAAAGGTTGTGTGCCGCTCCCGGGCTGGAGGGCCACCATTTAAGATCACCCATCATGGAGTCAATGCTTTAGAGGATGGTGAAGAGGAGAGCAATTTTGAAGACTGGATTTTTCCAACTGTGGATGGAGGGCTGAACAATTGGGAGGCGAAAGACTTTGTTCCCATTACTTTCATAAATCAGTAATTTATCTTTCGAACATCTCTGTTGGTCTGTAATAATTCTTAAACAATTCGTACACTTTTTTCCTTGTGCCGAGGTACATAGGCCCATTTGTAAGGGTTTGATTTTTCATCTTCATATGCCATTTTTAATGAATCATGGACGTTTTCATATATAAACTTTTGTGTTCATTTTATTTCTTTTTACATTTTATTTATTTAAAGGTGGCTATCCCTTACACACACCCACACTCATAAAATGCAGGTACCCTTCCATTCCGGATTCCATGGGTAACAATTCTGCTATGGCCTTCAGTGACTCTGAAGATCTAGTCAATCATGTCGAATACGAAGGTGATGAAGACTGTGAAGTGTCGGGAGAGTTGGCTAGACTGCTACAACAGGAAGAAAGGGCTATTCTACCCCATGAAGAGCTGTTAGAGACTATCAACTTGGGTACTGCCGAAGACAGAAAAGAAGTCAGAGTGGGTGCCAAACTTGAGCCAAGTGTCAAAGAGCGTTTAGTTCAGTTGTTGAACGAATATGTTGAGATCTTCGCCTGGTCCTATGAAGACATGTCGGGACTCGATACAGATATTGTGGTTCACCGTCTCCCTACAAGAGAAGACTGTCCACCAATCAAACAGAAAGTCCTCCGAATGAGGCCCGATATGTCTGAAAAGATCAAAGCTGAAGTGATGAAGCAGTTCAATGCTGGATTTCTTGCTGTTACTTCCTATCCACAATGGGTTGCTAACATTATGCTCGTGCCCAAGAAGGACGGAAAAGTCAGAATGTGCATGGGTTACAAAGACTTAAACAGGGCCAACCCTAAAGATGACTTTCCACTACCGCACATTGACATCTTGGTTGACAATACAGCTCAGCACAAGGTATTTTCTTTCATGGATGGATTTTCAGGGTATAACCAGATCAAAATGGCCCCCGAAGACATGGAGAAAACTACTTTTGTTACACAGTGGGGTACCTTCTGTTATAAAGTGATGCCATTCGGACTGAAGAATGTCGGGGCAACCTATCAGCGAGCCATGGTAGCTTTATTTCAGGACATGATAAATCATGAGATTGAAGTCTACGTAGACGACATGATAGCCCATTAGCAAACAGAAGAAGAACACCTCGACCATCTGCAAAAGCTGTTTGTCAGATTGAAGGAGTATAAGCTCATACTGAACCCTAACAAATGCACTTTTGGAGTCAGGTCCGGTAAACTCTTGGGTTTCATCGTCAGTAACAAAGGCATCAAGGTTGATCCTGCCAAAGTCAAATCTATACAAGAAATGCCTGCCCCTCGCACTGAGAAGGAGGTCAGAGGTTTCTTGGGATGCCTAAACTACATCGCAAGGTTCATTTCTCACCTAACATCTACCTGTGAGCCAATCTTCAAGCTATTGAAGAAAGATCAGGTGGTTGAATGGAATGACGACTGTCAAGTTGCTTTCGATAAAATCAAGGAGTATTTGCTAGAACCTCCTATCTTGATGCCACCCGTTGAAGGAAGACCGTTAATCATGTACCTGACTGTTTTGGATAATTCAATGGGGTGCGTACTGGGCCAACATGACGAGTCTGTCCAAAAAGAGCATGCCATTTATTACCTTAGAAAAAAGTTTACCGACTGTGAGACTCGCTACTCACTGCTCGAGAAAACTTTCTGCGCTTTGGTATGGGCTGCTTGCCGGTTAAGGCAGTATATATTGACTCATACCACTCTACTGATTTCTAAGATGGATCTGATCAAGTATATCTTCGAAAAGCCTGCTTTATCTGGAAGAATAGCTAGATGGAAAATGATCCTGACTGAGTATGATATCCAATACACAAACCAAAAAGCTATAAAGGGGAGTGTACTAGCTGACCATCTAGCTCATCAAGCCGTCTAAGATTACCAATCCATGAAGTTTGACTTCCCTGACGAGGACATTATGATATTGGACAACATTGAAGGTAACGGACCATATGACGGACCTGAACAAGGATCCTGATGGACTCTGTACTTTGATGGTGCCTCCAATGCACTTGGCAACAGTATCGGTGCTGTGCTCATCTCTCCACAAGGTTGCCATACACCTTTCACCGCCAGACTCTACTTCAGCTGCACCAACAACATAGCCGAGTATGAAGCTTGCATCTTCGGGCTCAAGGCTGCAATAGACCTGGGAATCAAGTCTTTGGTTGTGTTTGGAGACTCAACTTTGGTCATCAGTCGGATCAAAAAAGAGTGGGAAACTAAACATCCCAATCTCATCCCATACAAAGAACATGTCTTGACATTGCTACCTCATTTCGAGCAGATTACCTTCGAGCACTTTCCATGAGAAGAAAATCAGCTAGCAGATGCTCTAGCTACAATGTCTTCCATGTTTAAACTTAACTGGGATAATGAGGCTCCCCAAATCACCATCGAGCGAATGGACGAACCTGCTCATTGTCACGAGATTAATACCGAAGAAGTAGTGGACCGACCTTGGTTTCACGAAGTCAAAAGGTATCTCGAGACTCGAGAATACCCTGAAGGAGCTTCAGTCAACGACAAAAAGTTCTTGAGGAGATTCTCTGCCAAGTTCTTCCTGAGCAATGGTATCCTATACAAGCGCAATCATGATTGCGTCCTGCTCCGTTGTGTGGAAAAGGTTGAAGCTGAGCAGATCATGGTTGAACTACATAATGGTACATTTAGCACTCACTCGAGCGGTCATACGATGGCTAAGAAGATTCTACGGGCAGGTTATTACTGGTCTACCATGGAAGCTGATTGTCATCAACATTCCCGTACATGTCACAAATGTCAAATCTATGCGGACAAGGTACATATTCCTCCAGTTCCTCTCAATGTCCTAACAGCTCATTGGCCATTCGCAATGTAGGGAATCGACATGATTGGAGAGATCAAGCCTACAGTGTCCAATGGACACCGTTTCATTCTGGTGGCCATTGACTACTTTACCAAGTGGGTCGAAGCAGCTTCCTTCGCCTCTGTTACAAAGAATGTGGTTGCCCGCTTCATCAAGCAGAATCTCATTTGTCGGTATGGTATCCCCGACAGGATCATCACGGACAATGGTACAAACCTGAATAACTCTATGATCACCGCTTTGTGCGAGTAGTTCCAGATTCAACATCACAATTCATCTCCCTATCGGCCAAAGATGAATGGTGTTGTCGAAGCTGCGAACAAAAATATCAAGAAGATCATTCAGAAAATGACAGTCACCTGCAAGGATTGGCATGAGATGTTACCATTTTCTCTTCACGGGTACCGTACCACGGCGCGTACATCAACTGGGGAAACCCCCTTTTCTTTGGTATACGACATGGAAGCTATTTTACCTATCGAGGTTCAGATTCCCTCCTTGAGAATCATGAAGGATGCTGGTTTGAGTGAAGACGATTGGATTCATACCCGGCTTGATCAACTTAACTTGATTGACGAGAAGCGACTTACTGTTGTTTGTCATGGTCAGACGTATCAAAAACGGATGATCAAGGCATTCAACAAGAAAGTCAGACGTCAGGTATATCAAGTCGGGGATCTCGTAATCAAGCGGATCATCTTGCCGCAAAGTGATCCCAGGGGCAAATGGACTCCTACTTACGAAGGACTATTTGTGATCAAAAACATCTTTTCTGGTGGGGCTATGATCTTAACCACCATGGACGCCGACGACCTGCCGCGCCCTGCGAACGCAGATATAGTCAAAAGATACTACACATAAATGACCCGGCAAGTTGAAAACCTGAAAGGGCGACTTGGGAAAAAATGGGCATCCCGGTGAATCGAAAACCCGAAAGGACGGTTCAGGCAAAAATTAGGGATAAACAAAAAAAATATGTACACCCGGCAAGTTGAAAACCCGAAAGGGCGACTTGGGCAAAAAAGGGTTTCCCGGGGGATTGAAAACCCAAAAGGGCAGTCCAGGCAAAAGTTAGGGAATTAAAGCGTATGACTATGTCTCGTCAGATCACTTTAAGGACAATCTCTTCACAGATAAGCTCCAGGCTTCTGATCAATCCAATCATCTGCGGACGAAGCAACGAATGGATAAGATACTCAGAGTTACGAAGGCTATAGCAGAATGGGAACCCCATGGAATTTTGTTACACATAGCCATCTTTCTTTGTATAATTTTTTTTTTAACTTTTATGACAACATTCTCTTACTAGGATGTTTGTTTCCTCTGTACAAAATACTTACGCAAAGTTAATACAAAGATACTTCAAAGCGCAGAAAACTATTTTCCTTTTCTTTCTTTTTACACTTGTGTTTTATTTGAAAATGTCCAATGATTTATTTAATGAGCATATGCATTTGAATATAATCACATGCTTACAAATAAACGAAATGGGAAAGAATAATTACTGATAGGTTGAAAGTATAAGAAGACGTCTTTAGGCTATTCTAGGAAAAATCCCATGCAGTATATCATCTAGATCCCCCAGCGGAGCAAAACTTTGAACTACAGACCCTCAGCAAAGATGAAACCTTCTTCTCCAACGGAGTCAAAATTCCATAAACAATCAAATCAGCATGTCATTAAGATCCCCAATGGAGCTAAGACTATCAATCTACATCATAAACCATTCAGTTTCTCCAATTTCCCCAGCAAGTTGTCTTAAAGTCTGAGAGTCAACTAGATAACAGTTAAACTTTATTTTATCCCCAACCAAGGATAACTCCCCAGAAGATTGGCATACACCCAAACTCCTGATATCCTTAACAGAATGAAGATTCACATTCTTGAAAACCCCAGAAGATTGGCATACACCCAAACTCCTGATATCCTTAACAGAATGAAGATTCTCATTCTTGAAAACCCTAGAAGATTGGCATACACCCAAACTCCTGATATCCTTAACAAAATGAAGATTCTCATTCTTGAAAACCCCAGAAGATTGGCATACACCCAAACTCCTGATATCCTTAACAGAATGAAGATTCTCATTCTTGAAAACCCCAGAAGATTGGCATACACCCAAACTCCTGATATCCTTAACAGAATGAAGATTCTCATTCTTGAAAACCCCAGAAGATTGGCATACACTCAAACTCCTGATATCCTTAACAGAATGAAGATTCTCATTCTTGAAAACCCCAGAAGATTGGCATACAACCCAAACTCCTGATCTCCCCACAGAGTTTTTCACTCCCTCAACAGATTGAAGATTCTTATTCTTGGTTCCCCAGTGAAGTTTCCAGAGCCTTCTTTACTCTCAGCATGAATTTGTCAGAATTTTTAATCCCCTAGCAGATCGAAGATTCTCATTCTTAATTCCCCAGTGAAATTGCCAGAGTTTTCATTGCTACCCAACATGAATTCATTAGAATTTTTTTAAATTCCCCTAGCAGATTGAAGATTCTAATTTCTCCGCAGAAGCCATCAGTGTCTTCCTTATTCTCCAGCAGATCAAGGTTTTCCTTTGTTTGATTCCCGGTAGAGATCTCCAGAGTTTCCCTTATTCCCCAGCCGAGTAAGGATTCTCATCGTATAATCCCCAGGAAAGTCGTGAAGGATTCTCACATCCCCACGAAGGTTGTCAAAGTTTTGTTAATCCCCACAAGTTGCCAAGGATTCTCTATCCCCAAGCTGTCATGAAGGATTCTCACATCCCCACAAAGTTGTCAAAGATTTTGAACCTCCAACAGCGGTCATGGATTTATTTTCCCCGGTAGCAGTCAAGGATTTTATCATCTCCAACTATCAAGGATTTATTTTCCTCAGCAAGACAACTAATTAGCTTACATGCGCATACATTACATTCCTATGTCATAAACATTGATAAAACATATATATTGCATCATACATTTCATGCAACATAAACTTATGTTTTAGATAATATTTTACCCTTTTCAGGATAAGATTAACAAGCTACCAGTATACAATCTGAAAACAGCCTAGAGATGCTCCAGACACGGATGCTAATCTATTGCTTATTCAAATTCAAGGATCATGAAAACAGTTTATAGATGCTCCAGACATGGATGCTAATCTATCGCTTGTTCAAATTCAGCCTCAGAAAACAATTTATAGATGCTCCAGGCACGGATGCTATTCTATTACTTATTCAGATCCCCGACTCAGAGATGCTCCAGACACGGATACCATTCTGGCGCTCATTCTTTTAACCTATAACTTACAGTTCAACAAACATTCTTGGATGGCATCTTTAAGCCTATCTCCGACAAGATTCTGTCACATCTCCAAATGGAATCTTTAAGCCCATTCCCTCAATTATGCTTTGATGAGTGCAAACTTATGGGCACTCTAGTGTCCAATCATATTTTACCTTCGAGTCGCGAACGACAAACTCGTTGATCTAACTCTTCAGGTTTAAGAAGATTGAACAGGGGCAGCTGTTGTACCCCAAAATTTTCCCTCCCATTTTTTGCAGAAATCACAACCCTAGGGTTTCTCAGATACTTAAGATTGATTCAGGAATCGATCAGACAGATTTTCTCCTTTGGCAGTAAATCAAGAATTAGGGTTTTTCTCGCATTTCTCAGAAAAAATTGAGTTCTCAGAAATTAAATTGATTTTCACATGTTTTCATCCTCTCTCAAATTTACTGAAAGAAAGGCAGTGTTTATTTGATCCAGGTTAACCAGATAATTCGCGTCTTTCAAAACATTTGCTCGTTTAGAGAATAAACATTTGCTTGTTTATTGGAATACACAGTGAGTGGTTTAATTGCAAGGTTACAAGACTACAGAGTTATTGGATTACTTGGAGTTTAAGTTATCTGGATTGGAATTATTGGAATGCAGTTCAATTATTTTGATCAGGGAATCTTAAAGAATTAGTGAAGATGCAAAGAGAGAATTACAAGTTACTAATAATGATGGATATCAGATTATCTCATAAAGACTCTCTTCATTTATTTCAGATGTTGTTACAAAAATAATTTATTATTCAAATGCTTTAGGTTTTACAACTTATCGTACTTGAAAAATAAATTAATACAACTGATTGAAAAATCTCTCTAAATTACAATGAATTGAATCTAAGCCTAAGGATGACTAAGCTTCCATTTCTTCCATACTTGCTACAAAGTCTCATGCTTTCTCTGCTTTGCCACCATCCAGTTTGCGCTCACATGAAAGAAAGACAGAAAAAATATTAGTACAGTAAATTGAACATGAATAAAAATTTCAAAAAAAAAAGAAACAATATGTTCATCATTAAAGTTTGTCGTTTGGAATCAGAGGGCTATTTTCAATTCATCGCATTTTTATTTTTCTCTTTGCAAATCACAAGAAGATTACTCTTATTGGTTCACAAAAATAAAAAATAAAAATGCAAGCTGTCCAAATTAAAGAATGCAAAGCAAATGGTCCAAATGCAACATATATTCCAAACTGCAGCATGCTGTCCAAACAGCACAAACAAGGCGCCGAACTGAACTAAACAAAGCCAAATACGAACTGGATGCAAGTTGTTGTACCCCAAAATTTGCCCTCCCATATTCCCAAAGAAATTGCCAAGTCAAGCTGCAAAATTCCCCAAGGGTTGCACAGTGCAAAAGCCTCCTATACAGTCAAAACTAGGGTTTGTGGTCTGATCAAGAAAAGGAAGTTTTCAAGGGCCCAATCAAGTCTCATATGCCTACAAATATGGTCAAGTATCCTCATGTCAAGTTTCAAGGCATTCAGCTCAAAATTGCACAGTCAAAACCCTAATTGCACTACAGTCAACTGTAGGGGCAAAATGGTCATTTGACAGTCAAAAGTTCAAATTTTTGGTCAACATATCATTTTGAAGCCACAAACATCATTTGATCAATGCTTGATCATGATTCTCAAAATTTGGCTCAGAAAATCATCAAGATGCAAAAGTTTCCTTATTTGGACAGCTGAAAAAGTCAACTGAAATTGACCAGGGCATAACTTTCACATGGATTATCAGAAAAATCCCATCCAAAGCTCATTTTGAATAGAAAGACATTTCCTACAACTCATCTTCATACTTCAAGTCCAAGAAATGCTCTCACAAAAAGTTATCAATTTCAACATTATAGGTCATTTTCAAAAGTCAACAAAAAGGGACTTTAAGTCAAAGGCCATAACTTGAGATTGGTAAATCAAAATGACATGGGACCAAAGACATTGGTTAGAGGACTCAAAGACCTTTCCAAAATGTCCAAGAACATGAGAAAAGCTTAAAAATTGAGCAAGTTATGCCTTGTGGAAGTTGGGAAATTTTTGGATATTTTGAAAAGTCAACTTTGAGCCAAATGACCTAAAATTGCTAATGGGCCCATTTTTCTTCCATTATTCATCATTCTAAGCATGTGCACGACCACTAGGCCCAAAGGGAAGTATTTTCTCATTTTTTATTTATTTATTTGAATTTTTATTTATATTAATTCATTTAGATCATTTAAATATGTGGAAAATATATAACCTAACAAAACCAATCTTTTTATACATGTTTTAGCCTCTATAATTCGTGCATATGCAAATGTGGAAAGTTTTGGCTTGATTGGATGCTAATTGACACAAGAACACATGAAAAAAAAGATTTGAAAAGATCCTTAAAATCAAATTTTCAAAAACAATGAATGCCATGGATTTGTGCTAGTTTTGTTAACCTAATGCCTTCACTACATATGCTGGATGATAAACCTAATCCCAAGGGACTGAAAGCTGCGCAAGAAGGCCATTGAAAGACTTGAAAAAATTGTCAAAAAAACACAAAACTGAAATCATTGATAGAGGGCGATTCAAAGCTTAATTTTCATTCCAATAGCTTGCTCAAGGTCTATTGAGTGTATTCCAATCAGAATCATCCCTCTAAACTCCAAGAACTGGTAAAACGAACCTCAACTGTGTCAAGAAATTTTCAGAATCGTGCATCATGATTTGTGCATAATTTGCAATTTTTGTCTATTGATTCATGTTTGTTATGAGTTTCTGAAACTAACCATGCAAATTAATTTCGTTTTTGTGCTATATACGTGATTTGGCCATTGATGCAGTCTAGGGTTTCTTGGGCTCCCAATTAGGGGTTTCTTAATAACGTAAAATTCGACCACCACAATGCCATGGATGGGTTCAGGAAGCTTGGACGAAGAGATTAATGTACTCGCGCCTAATTTATGTTCAAGAATAGCCTAATCGCTATTTTCTCAAAACGCGTCTAAGAGAACGTGGGAAAAACCGTGGCCAATGCGTTCATGTTTCAGAAAAATAAAAAACATGTGAAGAAGATGATGTGTTGTCCAAATGCTATAGGCCTGTTTGAAATTCGCGCGCTGGATCCACTAACGCGTTTGTTTTTCTTTTTGTTATTTATTTGTTATAATATGTTAACATGCGTTCCATGGCTCAGCTGGCAAGCGATCAATGCATTGACGTCCAAGACCTGGGTTCGAATCCCAGGTCTGTATAATTTCTCATGTTATTTTTCATTAACCCTTCCCATGCAGCGCTCAAGGCCAGGACACAGCGTACACCTTCATCATCCATCCACCCACGCGTCCATCAGAAGCAATCCAAGGGCTGAGATTAAAGAACACCATAAGCCCTAGTCAAAAGTCCCATACGTGGCCTGGAAAAGTCAACAGATTTCAAGCTTATTGGGCCAGTTCTTTGGGTCATACCTCCAATTTGGGGCTTCCACCCCCCTGGTTTTCAATTTTCTATCCTTTTTTATTATATCCTAATTATTGTTTTATTTACTTTATTGTCTTAATTTAATTAATTATATTTTTACAAAATACAAAAATGCCTAAAAAATCAGAAAAAGATAAAAAACGTAACAAATTATTTTATTCTAATATTTTCATAAATAAATTCATATGTAATTATTTGGTTTAATTAGGTTGTGATTTTAATTTCTTTTAATAACAAAAATACAAAAAAATATGTAGAAATAGGTTTAATTATTGTTTTTATTTCTTTTTCCCTTTTACCATAATAATATTTATTATATTTATTTTTCATAATTAAAATTGTGCATAATTAATTAGGGTTTCATTTAGATTTTAATTTAATATTTTCACAATAAATTTAAAAGCCATTAGAATTAGGGTTCGCATTCAATTTTCATTTTAATTAATTCTTTTTCTTTTAAATCTTAAAAAACATAAAAATACCAAAAAACATTCTCTTTTAATTTTTAATTTTAATTTAATTTTGCAAAAGGGTCCAACGCCCATGTTCTTAAATTTATTTAATTTCGCATATTTATTTTATGGCGTTAAATAATCATGTATCTCTCCCGAAGCTTTGTAACAATTACTTTTCGCACTTTTCAACTTCGTTACTTACTTTGCTTTCTTTACTTTCTGCCAAATCGGGTCCGGTTTAATTTTAGCGATGTGGACCCGCGCCATTTGTAATAGCTTAGAATTTACTTTTCCGCAAATATTTTTAACTGTTAACAAAAAAGCATGAAAGAATGTATGGCCTTAAATAAAATCAAGCGTAGATCACAATGAACATGACAAGACAAATATCAATGAAAATGACACACGAATCGCACACACCACCCCTAGGGTACGCCTCACTGTTGCCTTGCCTCGAAAGGTGATCGTCGAGTAGAGGATGTCTTAGTAAGTCCTCATGATCCGGGAACCTGGCATGAGGGTAGCTTCTAAGGTGTCTTCCCATTGCTCTGGTGATCACCACGTCCCTACAAACTCGAATTGACCCGAACAACTCCAATAGTGGTGCTACCTACCTCTCAATGGTGGGATGGCACTACTTTAAAGGACATTTACACAGACGAATTCCTTAGGGTAGGTAGGTTCTCGTAGATACTTGCTCTCTTCAAAAAACAAACAATCTTTTCACACTGACACTTTTCAAAAGCTTTCAAAGCAATTTTTTCAAACACTCTGACACAAGAGTCGATCTGAAACTTTCAAAGAAACTTTTTAAACCCACATTGAAAAGCAAACAAATCATTTTTGAAAACACAATGAGCAAGTATCTAAGAGCCCATGGATAACCATGGATAGAAAGGGTGCTAACACCTTCCCTTTCTATAACCTACCTCCCGAACCGAGAGCAATCTCTTTAAGGAATTTTTCTGTGCTTTTGTCCTTTCCATTTGGAGAAAATAAAAGAAGGTGGCGACTCTTGCTTCCGCGACATTTCACGAACCAGCGTTAAACAGTCAGTTCCAGATCCACCGATCACAGAACTGGCGACTCTGCTGGGGATCTTTTAAAGTGAGGTGTACCTTAGGACAGATCACTGTGTTTTCAATTGCTTTGACTTGTTTGCTTTAAATTGTGGGACTGTCTTGGGAGTTCTATAGATCCTAACCTGGATCTGGGGATACCTTCTTAGAAAGTAGCAACAAGGCTGTGAGGGAACTGTGCGGGGTATACCGACATGGTTGAAACAGTCTGCTACGTTGATGTGGCACTTTGGTGTGTACCGGTAACCCTTGAGTTCAGTCAAGGAGAGTACGGGGCCTCCGCGTAGTGTCATTAAGCATCAACCGACCTTAGGAACCTTAATTGAACTATCTTGGCCTCTTTAGAGTAGTGAGATAACTGACTTTGGTGCAGTCCGAGGTTGGTTGATACTCGATACTACACCCAATTGAGGGTTGCTTTCCTGGAATATTTTGGTCGCCAGTTCAGTGGCTAAATCGAAACGATGAACAATGAAAGCAATCCAGTGATATTGGGACCCTTAGAACCCGGTTACTTCTAATAGGACAGGTTGAGCCAACCAACTTCAAGAGGGTAGTACCCCAAACTTCATGCTGGCCTAAACTCTAAGGGCTTCTCTTGTGTGACTTGTGTGCCTTCGTACTTGCCTACTTGCATGCTCGTTAGCTGACACATGAACTACTTGCAGGTTTTGTTTATAGTCCTTAACTGGGACTCATAACAGGGTTTACCAAATTTCTTGCAGGTTTTGTTTATAGTCCTTAACTGGGACTCATAACAGGGTTTACCAAATTTCTTGCAGGTTTTGTTTATAGTCCTTAACTGGGACTCATAACAGGGTTTACCAAATTTCTTGCAGGTTTTGTTTATAGTCCTTAACTGGGACTCATAACAGGGTTTACTAGATCTCTTGCAGGTTTTGTTTATAGTCCTTAATTGGGACTCATAACAAAGTATACTGAATTTCTTGCAGGGTTTGTTTATAGTCCTTAATTGGGACTCATAACATGGTTTACCTACATCACCCCATGCATAGCATGACATCATACCATTGCATACATCCTAACCCATTTCAAGGATCTCAAGGGCTTGTGATGCAGGTCATGATAAATCAAACATCTAGCCAGGGGCAAAGAGGATTTATTTTCCACTAGCCAGGGTTGTCAGGGGCTATGACCCACTGGATATGGTGAGCCTTTGACCCTTGAAGAAGGACTCTCAACAACAGGAAGTTCCTTCAATCAAGTTACCGGTTTCCAACTCTAACAAGTTTCTCTGTTTACCCCGCGAGGTCCTTGAAATCATTGCATGCATATCATACATCTCATTGCATTGCAGGTATCCCTTGGACAGGTTGCTTACCCTTCTTCGCTGTTTATTTCAGCCGATCGTCATGAATCCTGAATCATCAGCCGAGCACACTATCAAGGCCCTCCAGGCTCAGAACGCCCAGTTCCAAGGGCTGATCATGAATTTGACTCAGGGGCAACAAGATCTGAAGGCCCTGCTCTTGAAGAAGGAAAAGAAGAAGAAGAGGACTGTTTTGTTCAGCCCTAGACGCAGATCTGGGAATACACCGCAGATTGAAACTGAGAGGACAACTCCATCTGTGGGAAAAAGCAGTCACCATGAGAGAGAGGTGCCTAGTCCAGTGGTCTCCGACAACGAGACAGATTTCAACGACGAACAATACCCTCCTGCCGAAGACAAGTACAAACAGTTAGAGGATAGGCTGAATGCTATGGAAATCCAACAGGTACCCGGGCTGGATTTTGGGGATCTGGGTTTGTCGACTGGTGTGATTATTCCTCGGAAGTTCAAAGCACCA
The DNA here is from genome assembly GCA_948472305.1 of Vicia faba. Lineage (NCBI taxonomy): Eukaryota > Viridiplantae > Streptophyta > Magnoliopsida > Fabales > Fabaceae > Vicia > Vicia faba. Next base: position 768,230,513 of record OX451739.1, on the reverse strand, counting down.
TCCTTTACCAAGTATGACGGGGCGTCTTGTCCCAAGTTACATCTCAGGTCCTATGTTCGGAAGATTCAACCATATACGGTGGACAAGAATTTGTGGATCCACTTCTTCCAGGAGAGTCTTTCAGGGACTCATCTCGAATGGTTCTATCAGCTAGATGGGACCAAGGTTCGTAACTGGGAGGAGTTGGATACTGCTTTCTACAAGCAGTATCAATATAATGCCGACCTTGCTCCTATGCGTACCCAACTCCAGGGTATGTCGTTAGGATCAAGTGAAGGTTTTAAAGAATATGCGCAGAAATGGAGGGATCTTGCTGGAAGAGTACAACCACCTCTGACTGATCGGGAACTCGTCGATATGTTCTTGGGGACCCTGTCTGGTCCGTTCTACAACCACCTAATTGGGAATTCGTCTGCTGGATTCACAGATCTTATCTTGACTGGAGAGCGAATAGAAGCTGGCATCCGGTCTGGGAAAATTCAAGAGGCTGCACCTTCTGATAAAAAGCCTCATCATGGAAAAAAAGAATCCAATGATGTGCACGGTAAAAAGAGCCGTCATGAGGTAGGGGCAATCCAGATCTCCAATCCTGGACCTGCTCAACAAGGACAGGGGCAGCAGCGCAAGGAGAAACGACAGTATACCAAACTCAACATGTCGCTGGATCAAGCACTACAACAAATGTTGAAGGCAGGGCTGATCACCTTAAGGGCTCCTCTCCGGAATCCGAACACTTCGGCTCCTAACTATCATCCCAACGATAGGTGCGCATATCATTCTGATAGCCCGGGGCATACTACGGACAACTGCTGGCCTCTCAAGAACAAAATTCAAGACATGATCGACGCCGGGGAGATTCAGTTTGAAGTGCCTGAGACTCCGAACATAATCACTGCTCCGTTACCCAATCGTTGAAGACCTTTTGTTTATTTGAATTTCTGAGTTGTGTTTTTCTTTGCTTATATAAACAATTAATGTCATAGCAAACTCTTTTATTCTATTAATGCACCGCATATGTCTGTTTTGGGAATTAATACAATTGTTTTCATTATATTCAAAATTCTTTTCATATTTTTTCTGATGATCAACTCTTGGTTAATAATTCTGAGCCTCTTGAGGGAGGATGACGAAAACGATACCGCTATCTTTACAGTATGCTTTTGAACAGACCCCGCTGATGAGGTACAGGCATTGTTTCAAATCCTAAACACTGGAGTTATAAGGAAGATAATCCCTCGTCAACCCATTTGAGCCAAAGAAGTAGGAGTTTTTCTTTTCGAAATTTAAAACCCTTAATCATAACCTGGGGCAGGGTAGTTCTTTCAGTTGATCTAAATGCATAACAAATGGCACCAAAAAGGTCCTTACAAAACAAAGAAAGACAGTGATGGTTCAGAACAATCATAAGGACAGGCAGTCATCATCAAAAAAAAAATCATAAATGAAAAGCCCAAAAAGTCAAAACCTAAAAGGGGACTTACGAAACTGGGGCATCCCGCTGACTGTAATCACAAAAGAAACAGTTCAGGCAAAATTTAGGGATAATAAAAATCAGACAAGAAAGAGGTCTTACAAACCCTCGACAAAAAATGATGACTGCCTATTCAGAATAAATCATCAACATCTGAACCATTATTGGAACATCAAAGCAAAGACTCAAACAAGGTCTAACGTATGATCAACCGAGTTTAGGTTTGGAGAACATCACGAAGAGCGGGTGGGTACAAACAATTTGAGCCTTTATCCTTTGTTTCTTAAACCGTGAACCAGGCCACGTTATAACCCTTAAAAGTCCTAGCTGAAGCACGGGTTAGTTCGAAAGCATACTGTTACGAAAGGTATCCTGACTCCTGAACGCCTACGATAAATACGAAGTTGACATCATGTTTTACAAACATTCACTTGTTTTATGAAAAATAATGCATTTTCAAAATCTTCAAGACAGACATAGGCTTTGCATTTTTAACATAACTTTGTTTGCATATGACTTTTTGTTTGAACAGCGGAAGTTCGCACGACGAATGCCTAATGAACAGAAGTACCTCCAATCAAGGGGAAGACATGACCATTGTCCATCCTCTGGGGCAGTTAAGTCAAGATTCGGAGAATCTCTCAAAGGCCAAACAGCCTGGGGCAAATCTCCGCCTGAGTCATTTGAGGAATTCCAGCAACAAATCTTGCATGATCAAACACCTTCTGGTGGCATGACAAAACACTTCTAGCAGAAGCAACTCCCTACATTCTGAGAACATGGACATAGTCGAAAAAATACTACGCACAATCAAAGACCCGCTAGGTTGACGCACCTAGGCAAAAATAAGGGCTTCCCGGCGAACCAAAAGGGTTCGGGCAAAATGAAGGGATGAAATGAAAAAAATCTGTACACCCGGCAAGTCGAAAACCTGAAAAGGCGGCTTGGGCAAAAATGGGTATCCCGGTGGACTGAAAACCCGAAAGGGCAGTCCAGGCAAAAGTTAGGGATCAAAGCGTACGACTATGTCCTGTCATCTCGTCACTTGCCTACCAGAAGAAGGTTTGCCTGTCAACAACTATCAGCACCTCACCAGTCTTCCTCTCCCACCTCAGAAACAGGGGCAATAAAGAGCGGTCTAAGCAATCTGATTGTTCTATCCTCCAAGGTATCAAGGTAGGTTCCGTTGAAGAACATAACCAATACAGTTCAATACTTCCCCAGGAGAGTCCAATCCAGATTCCCCAGGAAAGTTGGAATTCATATCCCCAAGCAGCAAGCTTATCCCCAGTAGATTCTGGAAGCTTATCCCCTCGCAGAGCACGAACGCGTCGCCCGACTTCATTTAAAGAGTTATTTCCTTAATAGGATATAACTGGGTTATCCTCAGCCAAAAGCCACGGAAAGAGCATCCTCGACGAACTCTTCTTATCCCCCAGCGAAGTCCATCAACACTTCCAACAACAAGGATATCCTCAGCAAGTTATCATCAACCTCAGCAAAGTATTCCTCTCCCCACAGAGTATTCCCCGCAGAGTAATCCATTCGCCAAGTTCATTCCCCAACGGAGTTATCTTCTCCTACCGGTATACTTGCAACTATCATCCCCAACGGAAGTAAAATCTGTCTTCCAACATCAGCCCAGGAGTGACTTCCCGGCACTCGTCAAGGATTTATTTTCCTAAGACGACAAAAATACATTCATAAACATCACATCTTCATACATTATAGCATGCCTATGCATCATACTACACGAATCTCATTAATTTTGAAGACATACAGTTCATGCATCATGATTTTGCATACAATTATGTTTTGCCTTTTCAGGAAAAAGATCAATACCAAAATGATTACTATCAACTATTGCAATTCTTTCTAGATATAGTTTCAGATATGACCCAGATATGGCGACGTTCTGATACTGCTTCCAGATATCCTTCTAGATATAGTTTCAGATGTAAACCAGATATGGTGACGTTCTGATACTGCTTCCAGATTTCCTTCTAGATATAGTTTCAGATATGACCCAGATATGGTGACGTTCTGATACTGCTTCCAGATGTCCTTCTAGATATAGTTTCGGATGTAAACCAGATATGGTGACGTTCTGATGCTGCTTCCAGATTTCCTTCCAGATATAGTTTCAGATGTAAACCAGATATGGTGACGTTCTGATACTGCTTCCAGATTTCCTTCTAGATATAGTTTCAGATATGACCCAGATATGGTGACGTTCCGATGCTGCTTCCAGAATTCCTGCTAGATATAGTTTCAGATGTAAACCAGATATGGTGACGTTCTGATACTACTTCCAGATGTCCTTCTAGATATAGTTTCGGATGTAAACCAGATATGGTGACGTTCTGATGCTGCTTCCAGATTTCCTTCCAGATATAGTTTCAGATGTAAACCAGATATGGTGACGTTCTGATGCTGCTTCCAGATTTCCTTCCAGATATAGTTTCAGATGTAAACCAGATATGGCGACGTTCTGATACTTATTCCAATTGAAGATATTTCAAGACCTTGCCCGGTTCAGTTAAATCGACCCTAAGATTTTCCTGATGCTTATCCAGTCAAAGGCCTTCTCTGGTTCAGTCAGATCGACCCCAAGATCTCCCTGATGCTTATCCAGTTGAAGATATTTCAAGACCTTGTCCGGTTCAGTTAAATCGACCCTAAGATTTTCTTGATTCTTACCCAGTCAAAGGCCTCTCTGGTTCAGTCAGATCGACCCTAAGATCTCCCTGATACTTATCCCAGTAGAAGACACCCAAGATTTTCCTCAACAAGCGTTGTTGAAGTTAAAATCGCCCAAGGTTCTCTTACCATTCATGCTAAGACAGTAACCATCCCTGGTTCATTCATCATCGTTTGAAGCTCCAGACTCAATTCCTGCAACCAGTCAGGACATATCTACACCAAGCATCTAAAATCAGCTCCTGCAACGTGTCAGGTACTCATCTTTCTTTTGCAGGTATGCAGGTTCTCGCTAAGGAATCTCCTACGCGATCAACATCCAGATGGCATCTATAAGCCCAATCCCATCACACTGCCACTATGTGAGCGCAAATTTCTGGGCACTCTAGTGTCCAATCATCTTCTACCCTCGGATTACGAAAGGCACGTCAGCCAATCTGCATCCTCAGGTTTAAGAAGATTGAACAGGGGCAACTGTTGTACCCCAAAATTTTCCCTCCCATTTTCCCAAAGAAATTGCCAAGTCAAGCTGCAAAATTCCCCAAGGGTTGCACAGTGCAAAAGCCTCTTATACAGTCAAAACTAGGGTTTGTGGTCTGATCAAGAAAAGGAAGTTTTCAAGGGCCCAATCAAGTCTCATATGCCTACAAATATGGTCAAGTATCCTCATGTCAAGTTTCAAGGCATTCAGCTCAAAATTGCACAGTCAAAACCCTAATTGCACTACAGTCAACTATAGGGGCAAAATGGTCATTTGACAGTCAAAAGTTCAAATTTTTGGTCAACATATCATTTTGAAGCCACAAACATCATTTGATCAATGCTTGATCATGATTCTCAAAATTTGGCTTAGAAAATCATCAAGATGCAAAAGTTTCCTTATTTGGACAGTTGAAAAAGTCAACTGAAATTGACCAGGGCATAACTTTCACATGGATTATCAGAAAAATCCCATCCAAAGCTCATTTTGAAGAGAAAGACATTTCCTACAACTCATCTTCATACTTCAAGTCCAATAAATGCTCTCACAAAAAGTTATCAATTTCAACATTATAGGTCATTTTCAAAAGTCAACAAAAAGGGACTTTAAGTCAAAGGCCATAACTTGAGATTGGTAAATCAAAATGACATGGGACCAAAGACATTGGTTAGAGGACTCAAAGACCTTTCCAAAATGTCCAAGAACATGAGAAAAGCTTAAAACTTGAGCAAGTTATGCCTTGTGGAAGTTGGGAAATTTTTGGATATTTTGAAAAGTCAACTTTGAGCCAAATGACCTAAAATTGCTAATGGGCCCATTTTTCTTCCATGATTCATCATTCTAAGCATGTGCACGACCACTAGGCCCAAAGGGAAGTATTTTCTCATTTTTTATTTATTTATTTGAATTTTTATTTATATTAATTCATTTAGATCATTTAAATATGTGGAAAATATATAACCTAACAAAACCAATCTTTTTATACATGTTTTAGCCTCTATAATTCGTGCATATGCAAATGTGGAAAGTTTTGGCTTGATTGGATGCTAATTGACACAAGAACACATGAAAAAAAAAGATTTGAAAAGATCCTTAAAATCAAATTTTCAAAAACAATGAATGCCATGGATTTGTGCTAGTTTTGTTAACCTAATGCCTTCACTACATATGCTGGATGATAAACCTAATCCCAAGGGACTGAAAGCTGCGCAAGAAGGCCATTGAAAGACTTGAAAAAATTGTCAAAAAAACACAAAACTGAAATCATTGATAGAGGGCGATTCAAAGCTTAATTTTCATTCCAATAGCTTGCTCAAGGTCTATTGAGTGTATTCCAATCAGAATCATCCCTCTAAACTCCAAGAACTGGTAAAACGAACCTCAACTGTGTCAAGAAATTTTCAGAATCGTGCATCATGATTTGTGCATAATTTGCAATTTTTGTCTATTGATTCATGTTTGTTATGAGTTTCTGAAACTAACCATGCAAATTAATTTCGTTTTTGTGCTATATACGTGATTTGGCCATTGATGCAGTCTAGGGTTTCTTGGGCTCCCAATTAGGGGTTTCTTAATAACGTAAAATTCGACCACCACAATGCCATGGATGGGTTCAGGAAGCTTGGACGAAGAGATTAATGTACTCGCGCCTAATTTATGTTCAAGAATAGCCTAATCGCTATTTTCTCAAAACGCGTCTAAGAGAACGTGGGAAAAACCGTGGCCAATGCGTTCATGTTTCAGAAAAATAAAAAACATGTGAAGAAGATGATGTGTTGTCCAAATGCTATAGGCCTGTTTGAAATTCGCGCGCTGGATCCACTAACGCGTTTGTTTTTCTTTTTGTTATTTATTTGTTATAATATGTTAACATGCGTTCCATGGCTCAGCTGGCAAGCGATCAATGCATTGACGTCCAAGACCTGGGTTCGAATCCCAGGTCTGTATAATTTCTCATGTTATTTTTCATTAACCCTTCCCATGCAGCGCTCAAGGCCAGGACACAGCGTACACCTTCATCATCCATCCACCCACGCGTCCATCAGAAGCAATCCAAGGGCTGAGATTAAAGAACACCATAAGCCCTAGTCAAAAGTCCCATACGTGGCCTGGAAAAGTCAACAGATTTCAAGCTTATTGGGCCAGTTCTTTGGGTCATACCTCCAATTTGGGGCTTCCACCCCCCTGGTTTGCAATTTTCTATCCTTTTTTATTATATCCTAATTATTGTTTTATTTACTTTATTGTCTTAATTTAATTAATTATATTTTTACAAAATACAAAAATGCCTAAAAAATCAGAAAAAGATAAAAAAATGTAACAAATTATTTTATTCTAATATTTTCATAAATAAATTCATATGTAATTATTTGGTTTAATTAGGTTGTGATTTTAATTTCTTTTAATAACAAAAATACAAAAAAATATGTAGAAATAGGTTTAATTATTGTTTTTATTTCTTTTTCCCTTTTACCATAATAATATTTATTATATTTATTTTTCATAATTAAAATTGTGCATAATTAATTAGGGTTTCATTTAGATTTTAATTTAATATTTTCACAATAAATTTAAAAGCCATTAGAATTAGGGTTCGCATTCAATTTTCATTTTAATTAATTCTTTTTCTTTTAAATCTTAAAAAACGTAAAAATACCAAAAAACATTCTCTTTTAATTTTTAATTTTAATTTAATTTTGCAAAAGGGTCCAACGCCCATGTTCTTAAATTTATTTAATTTCGCATATTTATTTTATGGCGTTAAATAATCATGTATCTCTCCCGAAGCTTTGTAACAATTACTTTTCGCACTTTTCAACTTCGTTACTTACTTTGCTTTCTTTACTTTCTGCCAAATCGGGTCCGGTTTAATTTTGGCGATGTGGACCCGCGCCATTTGTAATAGCTTAGAATTTACTTTTCCGCAAATATTTTTAACTGTTAACAAAAAAGCATGAAAGAATGTATGGCCTTAAATAAAATCAAGCGTAGATCACAATGAACATGACAAGACAAATATCAATGAAAATGACACACGAATCGCACACACCACCCCTAGGGTACGCCTCACTGTTGCCTTGCCTCGAAAGGTGATCGTCGAGTAGAGGATGTCTTAGTAAGTCCTCATGATCCGGGAACCTGGCATGAGGGTAGCTTCTAAGGTGTCTTCCCATTGCTCTGGTGATCACCACGTCCCTACAAACTCGAATTGACCCGAACAACTCCAATAGTGGTGCTACCTACCTCTCAATGGTGGGATGGCACTACTTTAAAGGACATTTACACAGACGAATTCCTTAGGGTAGGTAGGTTCTCGTAGATACTTGCTCTCTTCAAAAAACAAACAATCTTTTCACACCGACACTTTTCAAAAGCTTTCAAAGCAATTTTTTCAAACACTCTGACACAAGAGTCGATCTGAAACTTTCAAAGAAACTTTTTAAACCCACATTGAAAAGCAAACAAATCATTTTTGAAAACACAATGAGCAAGTATCTAAGAGCCCATGGATAACCATGGATAGAAAGGGTGCTAACACCTTCCCTTTCTATAACCTACCTCCCGAACCGAGAGCAATCTCTTTAAGGAATTTTTCTGTGCTTTTGTCCTTTCCATTTGGAGAAAATAAAAGAAGGTGGCGACTCTTGCTTCCGCGACATTTCGCGAACCAGCGTTAAACAGTCAGTTCTAGATCCACCGATCACACAAGCATTACAAGCAAGTAACTAAACAATGCAGCATAGCAGTAAGGATGTAGCAGTGCAAGCATTACAAGCAAGTAACTAAACAATGCAGCATAGCAGTAAGGATGTAACAATACAAACTGAACAAAGTACAAGCAAAGGGCTTGTTGCATATAGCCTTTTCATCATTTTCCTAAGAGTTGGCAAACTTTTCAGAGAAAACGGGGAAAAAGCATTTTGCTTTTAGCATTGAGAGAGGAGAGAGAGAAAAGATATCACCTAAATTGTTGGAAAGGTACAGATTGGCCATCCTGCCCACAGGCTGTCAAAGGTAAAAGCAAATATAACAGCAAAAGCAACTAGGATATAACAGTAGGAAAAACTGCAAGGAGAGGAGAGGTAGCATTTTGTCAAAACTGAGAAAACAAAACTGTATAACTAGAAAACTCTCAAACCTGCAACAGTTTGAACTTCAAAACTGTCAAAAGCATAAAAACCTCCAAACCTGTGAACCAACTCTCACAAATACACAAAACTTGCATAGCAAGTACAAATACACAAAACCTGCATAGCAAGTTCAAACACACAAAAAAACCTGCATAGCAAGTTCAAGCAACAAAACCTGCCAAAAACTCCCAAACCTGTAACCAAATCACAAAAACATTCAAAAGCCATTTTCAACTGTCAAACAAACAGCAAAAAACCTGCATAACCAAAACTGTGAAGCCAACAACCAGTTTCCAAGCCTGTCAAACTGCAAAAGCAAACTAAATAAAACAACAAGAAACAGGTCCATCAACCTCCAAACTTGTTATCAAACCCAAAACTGAAACCATTTCAAACCCAAAACTTGCAGAACCAAACTGCAAAAGATTCAAACCATCAAAACACAGTTCAATACCAAAAAAACTTGAACTCATTTCAAAGCCTGAAAACTGTAAAACCAAGCAAATCTTCAAACTAACCAACAATATCCAACGAAGTCAGAAACACCATCATCATTCAAGTTCAAGGGATAGAAAAAGATCACCAGAAGCTACCGCGTCCATCATCATTTCTTCCCTCCTCATTTCCGTCCAACAAGGAGCACTGTCACTTCCCTCTCACTATCCAACCATCCCAAACAGGTATGTTTTCGCCCTAGTATCATTTTTCTGCATCTCATAGGGTAACAAGCATGGCTAATAAGCAAAACATGAACAAAACTGTAAAACAAAACAAGCCTGAAAACTGTTAAATCCAAAACAAAAAAAACGAACCATACCTGCAAAAATGTGTAGCTAGCACTTAGTCATGAGGATGTGAGAGTGAGAGTGCTCCAGAAACGTGAGGGTGGTGGAAGATCAGATCGAACGCGTTTCAAAATCCCTTTTGTTAAATCAATTTCAAAACATTTTCCCTGAAAAAAGTATAAATCAGATTGAAATCAAAATCCCAAGGGGAGCGTTTTGCTCGTGAATTAGGAAGAGAGACAGGGACAGAGTGAGAAAGGTGAACGAGATGGGGACGTTCAGTGAGAGAGATGAACTAGAAAGGGACGATAGTGCCACTGAGAGCAACGACGCCACTCTGTACAAACCCTAATTAATCTGTTTCCCCTAATCAGAAATTATGCAAGCTTAAGATATTGGGCCAATTCTGGCCACAAACCCTAAAGCCCACACGTTCACTAATCATCCACCCCCCTTTTGAGCTTTTTTTTGTTTCATCAAAAATAATAATCTTTTCTTTGGGCCTAGCACCTTTAATTTCCATTAAGCCCATTTTCATTTGTTTTTTTTATATAATTTAATTTGTTTTCTTTTCTTTTCTTTTAGTTAATAATATACTAATGTTTTTTTTTAAAACTTCATCTTGTAAAATTAATTTGATTTTTTTTAATTTAGTTTTCTTTTATTATTTTCTTTTTATTAATTTTCTTACACTTAATAAAAACACTAAAAAACATTTAATTTAATTTAGTTTCTTTCTTTAAAGATAGCCCATAATTAATAAAAATACAAAGTATTATAATAATAAAAAATTTAATCTTTCTTTTTTAGAATAGATTTTATTTCTCTCTTTTCAAGTAAATGCATACATCTCATACTTTGTTGATTTTATTTTGTCATAGCTTTGTGTTAAATCGCACAACAATTCGATTTGGTTGTAATATTTGTACATTGCTATTCTTATGAGATTCATCCCCATTTGTAATAATTGTACCCCCATTCCCGGATACTTTTGTAATAACTTAGAATTTTAATTCCCGCAATTTATTGCTTTCTATATACTGTGTAGTAATTAGGCATGTATGACAAGATTCAAAAAATCAATCGCTAGATGACTTAATCCAAGAAAAAATAACTTGAAATCAACACACTTCTCACACGCGCACCTCTAGGGTAACCTCGCTTGTTGCCTCGGAAATACAATCATGTCCCTCGAATATGAGACACTCTAGCAAATGACCCTTCAATAAACAAAGATCGTAGTCCCTCGATGACCCTCGATGTTACCTTCGATAAAACGATCTCGTCTCTTACAAAATTGCTAGAGCGTCTCACAAGTTGCTTTCAATGATTGTAATATTGACCCGCGCCTGTCCCGTTTAACATCCAAACACAAGGTTGTTTACCAAATACAATGGTAAAACAACACTGTCAAAGGGTTAAAAATGTGTAGGAAAGATCTTTGAGTAGGGTAGACTACTCCTAGTTACTTGATCAAACTTGCAAACCATCCTGACTATTTTCAAAAACACAATACATTTCAAAACATTTCCCAAAATAACTTTCAAACATTGAAACATCTTTTCAAAAGACAAACACCTTTGTAAAACATTCAAACAAGAATTGTTACAAAGGTTGCCTAGACAAGGCCTCTTTTCAAAATATTTTCAAAACCACACACAAAGCACAATTTCAAACAATTGAAAAGCAAAAGTAAGTGATCTAAACAAGTAACTAAGAGCCCATGGAAAACCATGGATGAAAAGGGTGCTAGCACCTTCCCTTTTCATAATCTACCCCCTGAACCCAAGAAAACATCTCAAAAGGTCTTTCCTGTGCTTTTTGACCTTTCCTTTGGATAAAATAAAAAGTCAGTGGCGACTCTTGCTAAACCGAAACATTTGCAAACACAAACACAAAACCTCAAGTCAGTTCTCCCACCGTATCACAGATGGCTAAGAAAATTTTGAGAGAAGGTTATTATTGGTCAACCATGGAAATTGATTGCCATCACCATTCCAGAATTTGTCACAAATGCCAGATTTATGCTGACAAAGTACATGTGCCTCTGGTTCCTCTAAATAACTTGACTACTCCTTAGCCGTTTGCAATGTGGGGCATTGATATGATTAAAGATATTAAGCCTACTGCATCTAATGGGCACCGTTTCATCCTGGTCGCTATTTATTATTTTACAAAGTGGGTTGAAGCAGCCCTGTATGCCTCTGTTACCAAGAATGTCGTGGCCTGGTTCATTAAGCATAACCTCGTCTGTCGATATAGCATACCTGAGAGGATCATCATTGATAATGGTACCAATCTTAACAACACTATGGTCACAAAACTCTACATGCAGTTTAAGATTAAACACCACAATTCTTCTTCGTGTCGACCGAAGATGAATGGCTCAGTGGAATCCGCCAACAAGAACATTAAGAAGATCTTGTAGAAAATGACAGTGACATATAAAGATTGGCATGAGATGTTACCGTTTGCTCTTCATGGTTATCGCACTTTAGCATGTACATCAACTGGGGAAACCCCGTTCTCTCTCGTCTAGGTATGGTGGCGGTTTTACCTGTCGAAGTCCAGATTTCCTCTGAGAATTATGAAAGACACAGGTTTAGACGAAGACGAGTGGATTCAGACCAAGCTGAACCAGATAAATTTGATTGATGAGAAGAGGCTTACGGCTGTTTGTCGTGGTCAGATGTATCATAAGTGTATGATTAAGGCCTTTAACAAGAAATTCATACCTCAAGTGTTCCAGGTTGGTAATTTGGTTGTAAATTGCATCATCTTACAACAAGGTGATCCCAGGGGTAAATGGACTCCCACATATGAAGGGCCGTTTATGATCAAAAAATATTTTCTGGCGGGGCTATGATACTTACCACCATGGACGGTGAGGATCTTCCACACCCTGTGAACATGGAGATTATTAGAAAATACTACGCATAAAAGAGACCCGCTAGGTCGACTGGCCTATGCAAAAATAAGGGCATCCCGGCGAACCAAAAGGGTTCGGGAAAAAATTAGGGATATATATAAAAAAATGTACATCCAACAAGCCAAAAATTTAGAAAGGCGGCTTAGGCAAAAAAGGATATCCCGGTGGACTGAAAACCCGAAAGGGCGGTCCAGGAAAAAGTTAGGGATTAAAGCGTACGACTATGTCCAGTTTGATCACTTGTTTACTAATAGCCAGCATGACTACCGCCGTCAAGTTCAAATGGTACGGATCAATCCAATCAACTTCTTTCAACGGTAAGGGATGAGATGCTTAAAGACATAGGGGCAATAGTAGAGTTGAAACTCGATGTGATCATTTCCACATAGTTGTTTTTCTTTGTTTCTCTTCATGACGATTTCCTCTTACTAGGACTTCTGTCTCTTTGTATAAAACTGTCTGTTTATAGATAAATCATCCAAATCAATGCAATCAGTTTCAATTTCAAAAAACTATTTTTAATTTTCTTTGTTTTGTTTCCAAAAACGTCCAATGATTATATTGAATGAACATATGCATTTGAATATAATTACCATTTACAAATATATGCATGAAAACAGGATTATCATTTATCGAAGACTTTAGGAGTTGGGATAATGTTTAAGTCATTCATAAATCCCCACGGAGCAATCTCCATGAAACTATCTCTACAGAGCTATCTTTGCGAGATCGTCCCCAACAGAGATATATTCCTCAGCAAGTTTAATATGCCCACAAACAGAGATTTGGGCATCTTCCAGTAGTTCACCTCCATATCCCTAATGGATAGCTTGACCTGATTATCATCCCCAATAGGTCCTATAGCGGATAAGGAAGTTTGATCAGTTCCCTAGCATACAATGGAGTCTTCCTCAGCGCAGCCTATCAAATTCCAACCCTCATCAGAGTTTATTTCCTAGACACAGTTTACAGGAATTTAATTCCCAGTGGAGTTTATTACTCCAACATCGTAAATCCCTAATAAATTTCTCTTCTCTAGTAGGGTTTAATCAAAGTTGATATCCCCATAAGAGTTGCTACGGTATCTGAAACCTGGATAGATAGAAAACCAGAGGAATATCCATCACTTTTATCCCCAGTCAGGGTACGTAAGAATCGAATCCTTCAACAAAAAGAACGAAAAACAACTGACTCTCCTTGAATGCCTCTATCCTCAAACAGAAGTCGAAGATCCCAAGTGAAGTATCCTCAAACAGAAAGCATGAATCTCCAGCAAAATGAATCCCAGCAGAAATTGAAGAATCACTTTCTACATTCCCAACAACAGTCCAGGATTTATTTTCCCCAGCTAAACATTGTTACAAGGAGCCACTGATATGCTTCAACAACATATTGCGTCCATACATCATTTCACAATACATCATAGCATATGCATATCGAAACGCATATAACATTCTCATTTATCTTGAGAGCATCATTAATGCATTACATGCATCACGACATTACATAAAGCTAATTTTGTCTTTTCAGGTAAAGTTTGCAAACAGACGAATATTATTAGCAAATTTCAAATAGGTCACACATTAATTCCTGAAACATGACGGGGCAACTATCTATATGACTAGGCGATATAAATTCCCAAAATAGAACAGGTTTACCAACAAAAAATGGGTCACAGATTAATTCCCGGAACAAGACGGGGCAACTATCTATATGACCAAGTGGTATAAATTCCTGAAATAGGACGGGTTTACCAACAAAACATAGGTCACAAATTAATTCCCGAAATAAGACGGGGAAACTATCTATATAACCAGGCGGTATAAATTCTCAAAACAGGACGGGTTTACCAACAAAAAATAGGTCGCAGATTAATTCCCGAAACAGGACGGGGCAACTATCTATATGACCAGGCGGTATGAATTCCCGAAACATGATGGGTTTACCAATGAAAAACAGATTGCAAATCAATTCTTGAAACAAGACGGGGAGACTATCTGCATGACCAAATGATTTCCCTCAGAGACTGAATTCTGAAAGGCATCTCCCTTTAGAGACTGAATTCTGAAAAGCATCTCCTTCAGGGCCTTCATTCTGAGAAGCATTTTTCTTTAGAAATTTTCTGAAAAAACATTCTTCAGATACAGTCAAGCATAGACTCATTTTGATACTCCTATCAACAGTTACTTTGGATGGCATCTGTAAGCCCATCCCCGATGACATTCTATCATCTATCTGAATGGCATCTTTAAAGCTCATTTAAGCATTACTATCAACCAACAACAATACTTCGTGCACCGACGAGTGCAAATTTATAGGCACTTAAGTGTTTAATCCTCTTTCACCTTCAGATCACAAATGGAGGACATGCCAATATAACTCTTCAGGTTTAAGAAGATTGAACAAGGGCAGATTTTGTACCCCAAAATTTTCCCTCCCGTTTTTTAAGACAATTCAAGACACCTCCTCATGCTTCTAGGGTTTTCAATTGCTCAAGGCTACTCAAGGTTTGATCATACAAGCCCTCCTCCTAAGCAGTTGACCTATAACTAGGGTTTTGTTTTTTCCAAGAGAAATTGGACTTCTAATGCCTCAAGTGGATTTCATGGTTTCTCATATGTCTCAATGAATGATCATGCCAAATTTCAAGCCTTGCATCAAAAGTTTGCTCAGTCAATTGCTCAAATGATTGAAAATTAACTATATTGGACAAAAAGTCAATTATGGTCAACATACAGTCAAACTTCAATATTTTTTGTCAACATCAAGATTTTAAGGTCACATTCATCATTTGATCAAGGGTTGATCATGATTCATCAAGAAAACTCCCAATTTACCAAAAGTCAAAAGTTACCAAATTAGGGTTTTCTTAAGGAGAAGTCAACTGAACTTTGACCAAGCATAACTTTCACATGATTCATCATATTTTTCTCAACCAAAGCTAATTTTGAAGGAAATTAAATTCTCTACAACTTTGCTTGTCTAAAAAATGCTTCATTTGAGAGATATGGGCCA
The DNA here is from genome assembly GCA_948472305.1 of Vicia faba. Classification (NCBI taxonomy): domain Eukaryota; kingdom Viridiplantae; phylum Streptophyta; class Magnoliopsida; order Fabales; family Fabaceae; genus Vicia; species Vicia faba. The sequence continues at coordinate 768,215,002 of OX451739.1, read as the reverse complement.
AAACATTATAGGTTATTTTAAAAGTTAACAAAAAGACACTTTTTGTAAAAGAAATTTACCTCAAGATAAAATCTTCAAATGCAAACATGATCAACAAAGAGATTGTAGGAAAAATCTTGAGCTTTCCAAAAAGTCCAAGATCATCTTCATATGATAAAAATTGAGAGAGTTATGATTGGTGAAATTTGGGCAATTTTGAGAAAATGCATGAAACCTAAATTGATCTAACTTGAATTTTTGGGCTAGTGGGCTTATCTTTCAAGGTCCAAATGTGTTTTAGGCCTCATAGTGAACCTATGAATCCATTCATACACCCCTTTGATTTTTATTCCATTTTTTATTTATTTATTTAAGTTAAAAATTAAATTAAATAAAATCAAGGCTTTCATACAAAAGTCCAAGCCCACTTTCTTGACCTAATTTTTCTCTATATATTCTCATTATTCATACAAGACAAAGGACACGAAATCTTGCAAGAAACCACCACCTTCCAAACTTCAAATTTTCTCAAAACTAGGGCAAACTACAAACCCTATTTTCAGCCTCTCTCAAAGCAAAACAACCATCCCATTCAACCTCAGGGACGTCATAGGGTAAGAATAGATCGATTGTGATGATCAAAGAAGCCTGAAATGCATAACTATATGTAATATGGTGGGAGAACTGAATTTACTGGTTTTGCATTTTATCGCAAATGTTGCGGTTAGCAAGAGTCGCCACCGACTTTTCTTTTATCCAACAAAGGAAGGGGTGAAAAGAACAAGAAAGACCTTTCGAGAATTTTTTTGAGTAAGGGGGGTAGGTTATGAAAAGGGAAGGTGTTAGAAACCTTTTCTTCCGTAGTTATCTACGGGATCTTAGTTGCTAGCTCACTTTGAAAATTCTTTTTTGTGTAAGTGTATTTGAAAATATTTTTTAAAAGATGCCTTAGTGCGGCAAATTTTGTAATAATTCTCGTATCGTTGAGAATGCACACAAAGTGTTTCGTCTTTGAAAATATTTAGAAAAGAGAGTGTATGCGTGAGAAATTGTTTTTTTTTTGTTAGCAAGCAACTATAAGCTATCTACCTACTCAAAAGGTCTTTGTTCTTTTCCTTTAGATAGTGATATCCTACTATTAGTTAGTAGGTAGCTCTATCATCAGATGTTTCGAGGGACAAGCGCGGGTCATCATACAGTCACGAAAATAACTCGTAGGACACTTTAGCAATTATCCTAAGGTATTAAGATCATTTACCGAGGCAGCATCGAAGAGTCATCGAGGGACTACGATCTTTTAACCAAAGGATCTTTGCTAAAACATCCCATGTTCGCGAGACGTGACTGTTATTTTTCTGACGGTAATAAGTGGGGGTACCCTAGAGGTGCGCGTGTGCAAAGTGTGTTGTGTTTCAGTTATTTTTATCTTGTATGTTAGGTTTTCTAATGTTTGCTTTTAAGTCTTACCATACAATCCTATTAAGCTAACAGTTAAATATATACGTACATTCATACAGTAGCGCAGAAAGTAAAAATGCAGAAATTGAATCTACAATATTACAAAGCTTCGGGGATGGGGAAGTACAAACCATAAATGGGGGAAAATATAAAAGATACCTAATTGTAAAATTATTAAATCCCTATGTACAGTTACAATAGTTCATGAAAATAATACGAAAAAAGTAAACAAACGCGCGGAGAATGGAAAAGGGAAAAAGCCTAAAAAATAACCTAAGTGTTCTAGAAGAAAAATATTTTTTGATATTTTTTGTTTAGAAAAATGCTTGAAGTATGAAATAAATAATTAAACCTAATTCTAGTTAATTTTTTAATTAATAAAACCAAATTGATTAAATTAACTTAGTTAATTTGTTTATCAAAAAAATTAAATCAATTAAATGAAAAAAGAAACCTAAATCTAATATTTTTTATGATTTTTCTGATTATATGATTATTTGTTATTTTTTCTGATTTTTCAAAATAAATTAAAACAAAAAATAAAGGATAAAACAAAAATAATAAAATTACAAATGGGCCAGAATTAAAGTAAATAGGGGGGTGCGCTTCAAAATTTGCTATGCCCAAAATGAATGAGCCCAGGTACCACACACTCAATTCAGTGCATCTGTACCCATACGTACCATGGTGCGCCTGCTGATCAGAGGCGTTGGATTTGAGGTTTTGAGATCTGATGGCTCAACCATGAAACATACCATGCACACGCTAGCCTTTGCATACACTGGATCTGTAATGAAAGAACATGAAAAATAAAATGATAGGGACGGGGGTCGAACCCACGCCCTGGAACTCCAATGCTTTAACAAACATGCGGTTACCGTCGGGGCAGTCTATACATTTGATATATGAAGTCAAACAATAAAAAGAAATATTAAATCAGATCCTATTGACCGAAGAAGCGACGGAGCTCTAGCTCCGGCCATCTTCTCTGGTCTGGCTTCATACCTAAAACATGTAAAAACACGCTAAAGCGAAGGATCTAAGGACCTAAATCCATTAATTTGTATCCTACAAATCTAATGACATGATTAGTAAGATCGGTAAACACTTGTATTGTCCAGATTGAAGCTCAACGGCCTTTTGAGCCCTAACAATGGCAGTACAAGATTTCAGCGCTAAACCTTACATGTTGCACGTCAAACATATCCTAATGATGCACATGAGTAGATCAAACACATTAGGAACGACTAGAAATGCAAGAAATCAAAGTTTATATTTTTACCACTTTAAGAATCGGCGTGATGAAGAAACAGGGTTTTGGTGCTCGAGGAGTATAGCTATAGATCTAGATCGACTCCTCTGATTTTCAGGAGATGAATGCAAGCCTTAGTTTGGATTGAAACTTGCTGGAATGTGAGATATAATTTTCACAACTTCTTCGAATTTTGGAGAATTTTTTTAGAGCTTTTATGCAGTGGTTTTTCGTGTCCTTTTGCTCCTGCGTTGCTTGCATTATATAGAGAAAGAAAGAGGCTCATCACATATGGCATAATATCAAGCAATCAAACCATGGTTTAAACAAGAATCAAATATTTGAAAACTTGCCAAACTTGTAGTATTCTTTCCATTTTGGCTTGTGCACGAATTTGACATGTTGTTGGGCTGTCACAAGCTGTAATAGGCTTCCAATGAACCATCCCATGCTCCTGGCCCATTTGCTTCATATTTTATTTTATTTTATTTTGTATTTATTTGAATAAAACCAAAATAAAATATAAATAAAATGATAATAAAATTCAAGACATGGTGGGAGTGAGCTTAGGGGTCTTCCATTAGATCATGAATATGTTCAAAGCTCAAAAAGTTAAGCCATGAGTCCAAAATTTCAAATTTGCATGTTTTGCATTTCATGTATTTCTTTAAAATTTCCCAACTTGTGCAACTCATAACTTGCTCAATTTTCATCTTTTGAAAAAAATCTTGGACTTTTTGAAAATCTTAAGACATCCTCTACACTTTCTCTTTTGATAATTTTTGCATTTGGAGACCTTAGCTTGATGTAAGTTACCTTGACAAAAAGTATCTTTTGTTGACTTTTGAAAATGACCTATAATGTATTAGCTCATATCTTTCAAATGAAGCATTTTTTGGACTTGAGCATAAAAACAAAGTTGTATAGAATTGAATTATTCAAAATGGTCTTTGGTTGGAAAAAGTTGATGAAGTATGTGAAAGTTATGCTTGGTCAAAGTTCAGTTGACTTCTCCTAAGGAAACCCTAATTTGACAATTCTTGACTTTTGATGATTTGAGGGTTTTCCTTGAGGGATAATTATCAACCATTGATCAAATGATGAATATCACTTCAAAATGTTAATGTTGACAAAAAATCTTGAATTTGACTGTATGTTGACCATAGTTGACTTTTTACCCAAAATATTTAATTTTCAATCATCTGAGCCATTGACTAAGCAAACTTGTGATATAGGACTTGAAACTTGACATGAACCTTGTTGGAGACTGTTGTACCCCAAAATTTTCCCTCTCATTTCTCAAGAATTTCCTCCCAAGATATCCCATGACATCCTATTTGCAGCACTAATACATCAAATTGGGTTTGGAATTGACACAATGGCAAAATGGTCAATTACATATTGAAAAGTCAAACTTTGACTTATGAATCAAAATCAAGTTCCAAGAATCGTATTTCACTAAGACATATTGGAACATTAAGTTTGTTTCGTTAAGAAAATCAAAAGTCAAGATTATGTTGAAAAAGTCAAAATTCTAAATACTTAGAATTTTTTTTCCAAGTGTTTAAGAAATATGATAAATTCAGAACTTATGGCCTGATTTCCACCATGATGCAAGTTAATTCTGGAAGAACTTCTAACACGAGAGTTGTAGACCTCAATGAGATCTAAAATATTGCAGAATAGAACTTCTTCTAGAAATGCTAGGATTTCAAGTTATACATCTTCAAAGGTACGCCATTAAAATTGAAACATTCAGTAAATTCTGGACCTTTCCAAAATAGGATTTGGTTAGAACTTCTGGATCAATTTTCTTATAGGTCCAGTCAGAATTGGCAAGAGCAATTCAAAGAGGATTTACAAAGCGTGTTATAAGATTTCTGGAAAGTATGAGAAATCACTCAGAACATGCTGAAGCAGAGAGATTCAAAGGTTAGAGGTTGGATGTTTATTCTAAGATACGCTGATGCTGAACTTCTGACCCAGAATTAAGCTATGATGCATAATCTCATATTGCAGGATTTTTGGTTTGATAAATCTCATCATCATTTAATGCTCACAACCACTTTTGAGTTTTTATCCAAAGGATTTTCCCACGTGTGAGATAGAAGTACTATTGTTGTCCTTGAAAAACAAACTTTTGCACAAGTTTATGTTGGGCCCATGATTTGCTTTTGCCTCTAAGGGTACTTTTCCTTAATTCATGCTTACAAATCTAGCTTAGGCACGGCTAAAAGCTGCTAACCACCATACTTGTTTAACTTACTTCAAGAACAAGTCAGCGCCCTAGCAGGATGGTTGTACCCTTGACTTCTCCAAGCTACAAAATCCTTGCCTATAAATTGAACTTCATTGGCAACTATAAAGAGGTCGAAAAAATTGAAAAGAAAAGCCTTGAAACCTTGTTAAAATCTCCCAAGAACTTAAAGTTGCAGCCTAAATACAAAACCTTTTAGTCTTTGACTTTTGCATTCAATTTACAATTTTCCTCAAGTGTTTCTCGACAAATCATCAACATAGTTTCTGATATACATTTAGAAGTCATCCTAACTTTTGTTTTTAGACTTCACTTCCATCTCCACCAATTTCCATTTCAAAATCAGAACTTTGCTTCTTGGCTATTCCAGAATTTTCTAGCCATTCATAGCTCAACTTAAGGGTTGTTCTAGCTTTCTGAGCACGTCAGAAAGATGACCAGAACATCACCACAGTCAGAATCAGATTCTAGCTCACAGGACATTTTTCAGCTGCAAGGTAAGCTTCTGCAGACTCCTATCATATTACTTAGGCATTGATAGACTTACATGTTCAAAAATACAATGTAGACATCCTGACTCTGATGTTATACATATTCATAGATTTTATGTATTTTGTTTAAGTAGAGAGAATTTCAATTCAGAACTTCTTGAGGAAATTAGGATTTAGAATTAGGATCAGGAGAATTCATGCTTGCTTCTGATTTACAGTCCTAATATTTTATGTTTCTAAAATCATGATGGAAACCTTCCATAACTGCTATAGTTGCATTATATGTTCTATTGAGAAATGATTAAGTTGCAGATGTTCTGATTGGAATGGGAAGGGAGATGAAGCTCATCATCAGAACTTATTTTGTGTTATATGCTTATGTTTTTGCTTCTGATCCCGGATGTATAGCCACCCCAGTGGTAGATAGCATGTGCATAAGACATTAGTGTTAAGCGTTTTGAGTTCTATCCCCAGAAACAACTTTTTTTTATTGTTTATTTCCTGACTTTTTACCCCCATTAATTGGACCAGAACTTCTAGATCAATCCCTTTAATTGTTTATCAAAACATTGATCCTGGACCAAAACTTCTAGACATTCCCATCCAACAACATTAACACTTATTTACCCATCATCAGAATTTCTAGGTGCCCAACTACATTAGAACTTCCACACTCTCTCAATAACCAGAATTTCTGACCTTCTGTAGCATTAGAGCTTCCAAGTTGCCAGTGGCATCAGAATTTCTAAGATTTCCCTAGTACCCAGCAACCTCAAAACTTTAATGTACCCGGACTCATAACTGATGACCGTCCCCTTTTTCTGCTATTTTCCTTCTGACTTACAGTGCACCAGAGTCAGAGCTTCTTACTTCAGCAACGTGCTGATTTTGATTCTTTTCCCTTATTATTTTATCATCATTTTATCTTTAATAATCAAAAACACTAAAAATATTTTTATACATCACATACTTTATTTCTTTAAAAAATCAAAAGACAAAAAATATTCTCTTGAGCAAACTTATTTCTTCTCTTGACAAAAACCAAACAAAATCCTTTTCTTTTCCATTCATACCCTTGTATATCATTCTTTCATTTCTTGTACATTATTCGATATTCAATATGGTTGTAATAGATAATTCGGTTTAATTTCTTGCAATCCCCATTTGTAAATTTGTATACCCCATCCCCCTAATGATGTAATAGCGTAGTAATTTTACTTTCCGCAATTTATCGCTTTCATATAAATGCTAGTAATTAGGGTTTGTATGGAAAGATAAAATAAACAAGTAGATAATCCTAATCAAAGATAAACAATGCATGCAAGTAAAACACACTATTCACACATGAACCCTTAGGGTAATTCCACTTGTTGCCTTACAAACATGGTCATGTTATGCATGTGGGATGTCTTAGAAAAAACAAATAAAAAATACAAGATCATAGTCCCTCGATGATGCTACAAATGCTGCCTTCCAAATGATCTTAGTCCCTCAAAGAGAAATGCTAAGATATCTCACAACATTTGCTATCATGGCTATACGATGTCCCACGCATGTCCCTTTACATCCAAAGATAAGGCTTCTTACCAAATCAATGGTAAGATAGCAATATCAAAGGAAGGAAGAAATGAACAAAGACTTTTGAGTAGGTAGATTGTTCCTAGTCGCTTGCTCATTTTCAAAACAAGTATCCTTGCTCATTTTCAAAACAAACACCAAACACTTTCAAAACAAACTTTCAAAACATGAAATATTTTCAAAAAGACCAACACTTTGTATACGTTCTTACGAACAAGAACCATTACAAAGTTTACCTAAACGAAGGCGCCTTTTCAAAATACTTTCAAAAACCACTACAAAGCACATTTTCAAACAAAAGCAAGTGATCTAGCAAGCAACTAAGAGCCCATAGATAACTATGGATGAAAAGGGTGCTAACACCTTCCCTTTTCATAATCTACCCCCCGAACTCAAGAAATAATCTCAAATGTCTTTCATGTTCTTTTCCACCTTTCCTTTCAGATAAAAGAAAAGTCAGTGGCGACTCTTGCTAACCGTAACATTTGCGATCAAACGCAAAATATCCCAAAGTCAGTTCTCCCACTGTATTACAGAACTGGAAACTCTGCTGGGGAAAAGACTTAAAAGTGAGGTTACCTTAGGGCTAGATCACCTTTACTTGCTTTCATTGTTTGACTTGTTTGCTTTACATTTTGGTTCTTTGTTTGGGTTTGTTTTAATCCTCTACCCGGATTTGGGATACCTTATAGGTAAGTAGCAATACGTTGTGGAAACTGTGCGGGGTATACCGACATGGTCTAAGCAATAGCTATGTTAGTGTGACACATTTGTGGATACCGGTAGCCCTTGAATAGTCAAGGAGAATACGGGGCCGTTCTGTGGTGTCATGAAGCACTAATTGACTTTAGAACCTTTACTTGACCAACTTGGCCATTAGGAAGTAGTGAGATAGCCAGCTTTGGTGTAGTCCGAAGTTGGTTAGTACTCGATACTATGCTCATTAAGATCATACTTATAGGTATATTTCAGTCGCTGTGAAAGAGGCTTGTGCTGAAATAATGCCCGACAAGAAAGACCAGTGATATTGAGATCCCTTAGAACCCGGTTACTATTTCTAGGACAGGTTTGAGCCAACTAAACTTCAAGAGGGTACTTACCTATAAGACTCCATGCAAGCCTAAAACTAAGGACTTGTTTTCCTTGTTTGTATATGCTCATTTGTATATAACATCATAAACATCATAACATCATACTCATTCTCACTAACCATTTCAAGGATTATTGGGATTTATCTTTGTTCTGTTTTGTAGGACATGGCTTATATCCTCATGAATACTATCCAAGGAAATCTCATAAGGATTCCTTCTCAACTCTAAGAGTTAGCATCAAGGGTCCCCGAGAATTCTTCATTCACCGAAAGACATGGTCGCCTCTAAACTTGGTTACCTCAAGCACTGATGAGAATATGATGAAGGTGCTTTTCCGGTTCTTTGATCCTCTATACCATTGCTTCACTTTTCCTGATTATCAGCTTGTACCTACTATGGAAGAATTCTCCCAACTCTTGAGAATTCCCATTCTCAATCAACTACCCTTCAACGGTACGGAAAGAGATCCAAAACCTGAAGAGATTTCCCAAGCACTACACTTGCAACAATCTGATGTCACGACTAATTAGGAAACAAGGAGTGGTGTCAAAGGGTTCTTAGCCAAGTTCTTGTTTAGAAAGATCAAGATTGTTGGAACTCTTTGGACTTACAAGCTTTTGAAGAAATCTTGGCCCTTCTCATCTATGGGATGATTTTGTTTCCAAATCCTGACCAACTTATAGATGTAAATGCTGTCAAAATCTTCATGTCTTGCAATCTAGTGCCTACTTTGTAGGGAGATATCCTACATTTTTTTCACTCTCGCACTATGAGGAAGAGAGGGATACTCATGTGTTGCACTCCTCTCTTGGCTAGATGGTTTATTTCGCATCTTCCCCGATTTATGTTAAAGAACGAGCAAGGTTTGAGGTGGTCCCATAAGTTGATGACGCTCAGACATTCGGATATCCATTGGTGTTCTCGATCCTAGGAGAACGTTACTATCATTGACCGTTATGGGGAATTCCCTAATGTCTATTTGATGGGCATTAGGGTAGGTTGAAGAAGTGAAAAACACAAGAAGGGGGGTTGAATTGAAAACTTAAAATTAAATGTGCAGAGACACGATATTTTTATCCTGGTTCGTTTGATCTCAAACTACTCCAGTCCACCCGTCAAGGTGATTTCGCCTCTCTCCAATGAGGACTTAATCCACTAATCAATAACTGATTACAATCACTACTTTGACATCTGCCAAAGTCCTCTTGAGTACAACCACAACCCAGTTAATCTCAAGGAAAACTAGCTTAATCAAGATAAAAGAATTTTATGTATGGTTGTTTTTCCTTACAAAAACAGTTATCACAGCTGTGATATTTTACACAATTTTGAGCGTAGAAAAGAGTATGTAAGCTTGCAGTGTTTTGAGACGTATTACAGTCGTATTGAAAAATCGTTAATGATTTGTCCTCTTAGCTTTGTTTATATAGGCGTAGGAATCCTGTCCAACATAAAGCGTGATAATGGACATTTAAGTTGTTTCCATATTGAGAAGATTCTTGTCTGAATGAAGTCGTTACATGTGATGTTGTCTTTATTGAATAGTAACGCTTCAGAATCTTACAATCTTGTATGCTACAATTGCTTCAGAACATTGATGACTTAGAGTTGTGAGAATCTGATTGTATATGAACCTTCTATTCAGAATCAGAGTATTCTTCACTTCAGCGCAGGTTCTGATTATCATTCTTCAATGCAGATTCTGATTACCTCGGCATGAAAGCTTCTATGGCTTAACTTCTGATGCTGCTTTGGTCAGAACTTCTGCATATAAAATAACACAAATTTAGAGTGCATATTTGTTCTTTGTGTTTGTTATCATCAAAACTCTAATTAAGGGTTATAGAATCAAACTATGTTCTAACAATCTCCCCCTTTTTGATGATGACAAAAACTAGGATTTTCAATAAAAAAATATAGAACAAAAAGCTTCAAAGAGACTCCCCCTGAGTTGATTACTTCCCTGAAGTTCCTTCTCGTCAAAGCTTTTGATGCATCTCCTTCTGTTCTTATCAAAATGTGTTCCTGTTCAAGCTTTTTAGAAAGTAGAGGTAAATATATTCAGAATGTTTGAGCCTTTGTCCCGGTATACCGTTATTGAAAATATCTTACTTTCTCCCCCTTTTTGTCAGGTATCAAAGAGCAATATAATCAGAGTCAAAAAGATGAATTATATTGAAAACAGAATGCAATGACAAGTTTTAGAAACAATGAGGTAAAGATAAAAAATTACAGATAAACAGTTTTAAAGAAAATCTAGGAAGGAGGGGGAAGACGTGTGAACAACGCTTCCAACAAGCTCTTGATCTGAGTGCTTGATTCTTCCTTCTTTCCCATAATGTCTTTGATTTCTTTTGTAGTATCTTCTTGTTTATCCAGAATATCCTTGATCTCTTTGTTTGTATCCTCTTGCTTATCCAGTCTGGAATGGATTAAGGCATTCTCCTTCTTCAACTCTTCCAGAGTTTGCATGACTAGAGACAAAGCTGGTGTATCTTCAGGGATTGCATGTTGTTTAGAACATTCTGCAACCTCTTCTGATTGAGCCACTTCTTCTGCTGCAATCATGTTTTCTGGAGCAGTAGTCAGAGAGAGACTATCAGAATCTGGTTCAGTGACTTCTGAAGGATGGTTCTCTTTCCAGGGAGCATTATCCAGCGGAAGAATTTCTTTCTTGTACCATTGGCTCAGAACTTGATCTTGGAAGGCTTTCAGATGATCACTGAAGTTCTGCTGGGCCCTTTCATAGCCCAATTCTTTCAGCTTCTGAGTTTCAGAGTTGAGCCATTTTTTGAATCTTTCCCACAGAGAGTTAGAAGCAGCAGGATTAGAAATCTCTTGGATTGCTTGCTTCAAAGAATTGATCCATTCCTGCATTTCTATTTCAAAAATCAACATATTCTTTCCAACATCTGATTTGGTGGTGGTTGGTTTAGGTTTGGGAATGGCAATTTTGTTTGAGGTTGAAGCTAGTTGGTCCAGCACTAGTGGATCAATGACAAGTCTGAGGTTGTCAGCTGAATGGTTGATGGGTGAAGGAGTGGAAGAGTCAGAAATTAAAATTGGTGTGTTAGGGGTGTTTGGTGGTGTAGATTCATATGGTGAAGGGATTTCTGGAATATCATGAATAGTGAGAGGTAAGCGAACTGTAAGGGGTTCTGTGATTCCAGGGATTAGGATAGTGGTATCAAAATATGAAGGGGAGTCTTCAGATTGGTTTGCGGTAGCGTGTTGAGTTTCTGGTTTAAGAATTTCAGAAGATGGGTTTTCATAAGGAGGATAGAGAGAGTTTCCATTCTCTGGTTGTGGTGAGTTGAGGTTCAGATGTTCTGGTTGGGGAGAGTGTGGTTGTGGAATTTATGGTTGTTGTTAGGTGTTTGGATTTTCTGGGAGTGGAGATTGAGTGTTTGGGTTTTCTGGTATTGGTGAGGAAAAGTCTTGACCAAACAGTTCAATGTCAGATAGAACTTTGGCAAGTTCTGGTTGATGATGTTCTGGATTTGGATTTTGATTGGGGGAGTGAGGTTCATTCAAAAAGTTTCCAAGAGTTACAGATGGGTTAAATTCTATGTCAAAATCCTCAAATGTTTGGGGTGAAGGATTTTCTGTTGGTTGAGGGGGAATGGTTTCAGATGTTGGAACAGAAACATCTATTGATTCTACAACAGAAATAGAAGATGGGTTACCTTTCTTTTTCGCAGCTTTAGGTGTATTCTAAGAGGATCCTTCTCCTTCTGCCTTCCTATTTTTGGATTTCTTTAGCACAAACTCTGGAGCTGGCTTGTGCATATCTTGAATGTTGATTTCTGGAATAGTCACATTAGCCTTGCAAGCTTCAAGGTATCTGACTATGATTTATGGGGAGGCAGCTATCTCAGAAAATAGTGGAAAATCCTTCATAGGGATTCTCCTAGAAGTGATGGCCTCATGAGAAGCAATAGTTGGTTCCCTCTTAATGCTCTCAATGATCTTCATTTTCTTCAGATTCTTGGCATTCAAAGGTTTCCCAGCGGTTGCTTCCAGAGTACTTATTTCTTGAGCCTCTGCCAGATGTTCTATCAGCCTGTTTTCTGTTAGAATATCTAAAATCAGTCTTCCTAGGGGAATCCAATCCCTCTTAGTTCTTTCGTCTTCTCTTGTCTCCTTCAACTTGTTCTAAGATGGTTGAAGAACAAGTGTGGAAGGTTTATCTTAGTCTTCTTTTCAATGAAGTAAATTAGGAATTTCTGATCAATATTGATGTAATCAAGAGAGCTTGTAGGCTTCCTGTGATTGATACATCCCAGAATTATTCTAGCCCATATTCTGTGATGATCCTTCAAGTCTCTGATCTTGCTGGATGGTTGTCGAGAAGTGAAGATTTCCCTAGAAATAGATTTTAGGTCAGAACACCTATCAGCCATATCAATGCATCTGACTCCACCGCCATTGTATCCAATGAGTTTCCCAATTAAATCTTCTATTATCACTATCTTCTTTCCCATAACATATGATGTAACCTGGTGGGTGGATGAGGCAGCATGAATCAAGAACTCTTTGACGAGAATGGGAAACGTTGGACCCAACAAACGGTCAAAATACATGTTCCATCCCTGTGCAGTTACGTCTTCATAGAGATTAAAACCATTTTCTTGTAAACTTTCAAAATGAATGATCAACTCAGAGAGAACTTCCAGGTTGTCAACAGGAGTGAGAAGCATTCTACTGGGTTCTTCATATTGTTTTGTTGATGAAGATTCAGGAGCACTGAGATTCTTGAGACTTGATGATGATGCCATTGTTCACACGGGTTCTTTGAAGAAAATGGAAAGGGTTTTTGAAAACGAAACTTAGAACAAGAGAGAGAGTATAGAGGAGAGTAAAATGTGAATGAATGAAATAGTAAATTGTGTTTATATATGTTTTTAGAAAACGTAAGCAGTGAGCAAGAAAATAAGTAATGATTATATGCATTAATGAAACCTGAAACTAGGGGATTTAAAAAGATATTGAACAGTAAACACTGACAAGTGTCTCAATGCATCCAATCAGAGCCTTGGACCCTTCAGAATTTGAATGTGTGTTCAACCTCAGAAGGTAGCTTGTGAGAGGGTGACAAATGTTTGATGATGTGAACTGCAGGCTTTTATCCTTGAAATGAAACGTTCAGATCTTTATAGGTAGATTCTGAGGCAACTGTACTTCTAACTTCTGAAGACAAGTTGATCAGATGTTCACAGAAAACAATAAAGTTCTGAGGGTTAAAATATGCAAATAAAACATTTTATTTTGGGCATAACTTCATGCTGAGATGTTTCAGAATGAAATTAAATCTATCTTCAGAAAGGGGTTTTGTAAACACATCAGCCCATTGATGGTCTGTGTCAATAAATTTTAAGGTAAGAATTCCTTTCTGAATATAGTCCCTAATAAATTGATGTTTTATTTCTATATGCTTAGCCCTAGAATGCAAAATGGGATTTCTACTAAGACATATGGAAGAAGTGTTATCACAGAAGATAGGAATGTTACTCTCAAATATGTTGAAGTCTTCAAGTTGACTTTTCATCCAGAGCATTTGAGTGCTACATCCAGCAGCTTCTATGTATTCAGCTTCTGCTATTGACAATGTTATTGTGGACTGTCTCTTGCTGGTCCATGAGATCAGATTGTCTCCCAAAAATTGGCAGCTTCCAGAAGTTCTTTTACGCTCTACTCTATCTCCAACAAAATCAGCGTCACAGTATCCTACTAAGCTGTATTCATTGGATTTTCTATAAAACAAACCTAGATTAGTAGTACCTTTCAGATACTTGAAAATTTGCTTAACTATTGTTAAGTGAGATTCTCTAGGATATGATTGTAATCTAGCACATAAGCAAACACTGAATAAAATATCAGGCCTTGAAGCCGTCAGATAAAGGAGAGAGCCAATCATACCTCTGTAAATTTTCTGTTCTACCTTTTTACTTACCTCTTCCTTTTCTAGAATGCACGTGGGGTGCATTGGACTCTTTGAGGGCTTACATTTTGAGAGATCAAATTTCTTCAGAAGTTCTCTGACATATTTTCTCTGATGAATGTAAGTTCCTTCTGAGGTTTGGTTTATCTGAATACCCAGAAAGAACTTGAGTTCCCCCATTAAGCCCATCTCAAACTCTGCCTGCACGCACTTAGCAAACTCTCTTCCCAGAGAAGGTTTAGTGGATCCAAAGATGATGTCATCTACATAAATCTGACACACTAGAATGTCATTTTTAAATGTCTTACAGAATAAGGTTGTGTCCACTTTCCCTCTGGTGAATTCCTTTTCTAACAGGAAGTTACTTAGTCTTTCATACCAAGCTCTGGGAGCTTGTTTAAGACCATAGAGTGACTTCTTTAGTTTGAAAACATATTCTGGGTGTTTGGAATTCTCAAACCCAGGGGGTTGGTGCACATATACCTCTTCATACATGTAGCCATTTAGGAATGCACTTTTGACATCCATCTGATACAGAGTGATGTCATTGTTTACAGCAAATGAGATTAAGAGTCTGATAGATTCTAACCTGGCGACTGGAGCAAAGGTTTCTGTATAGTCTATCCCCTCTTGCTGACTATAACCTTGTGCCACCAGTCATGCTTTGTTTCTGATGACTTCTCCGTGCTCGTTCAGTTTGTTTCTGAACACCCACTTTGTTCCAATGACGTTGAATCCTTTTGGTTAGGGAACCAGATCCCATACGTCATTTTTGGTGAACTGATTTAATTCCTCCTGCATTGCCAAAATCCATTCATTGTCTAGAAGAGCATCATCAATTGTTGTTGGTTCAATCAGAGAGACCAATCCTATTAGGGATTCTTCAGAGTTTCTGAATGTTGATCTTGTTCTGATTGGATCATCCTTCTTTCCCAGGATCTTATCTTCTGGGTGGGCTATGCTGCTTCTGGATAACCTTTTCTGGAGTTGATCAACAGAAGATGTTGGATTGCTTGTAACATTTCTTTTTGAAGTTGTTGGAGCGTCTCTGTTGAGAAACTCTGATGAGTTGTCTTTAGTACCTGTGAACTCAACTTCTATATCTGCAAGAAATTCATTCTGCTTTTACTTTTGAGGGTCAAGCTTATCATCAAATCTAACACTGATTGACTCTTTGACAATCTGTGTTTCTATATTGTATACTTTGTACCCTCTTGAGCATTCATAGTATCCTAACATAATACACTTTTGTGCTTTAGAGTCAAACTTGTTCAGATAATCTTTAGTATTCAGAATGAAGCACGTGCATCCAAAAGGATGAAAATAAGAAATGTTGGGCTTTCTGTTCTTCCACAGTTCATATGGAGTCTTTTCCAGAATAGGTCTTATAGAGATTTTATTCTGAATGTAACACGCTGTTTTAATTGCTTCTGCCCATAAGATCTTAGCAATGTTAGTCTCATTGATCATGGTTCTGGCCATTTCTTACAGTGTTCTATTCTTTCATTCTACAACTCCATTTTGTTGTGGAGTTCTAGGGCAAGAGAAGTCATGCAAGATGCCTTTTTCATTAAAAAATGATTCAAAATTTTTATTTTCAAATTCTCCACCATGATCACTTCTGACTTTGACAATTCTAAGATCTTTTTCATTCTGAACTTGGTTACAGAATGCAACGAACACAGAGTGTGACTCGTCCTTGTGTCTTAAGAACTTTACCCATATCCATCTGCTATAGTCATTTACGATCACTAACCCATACTTCTTGCCACTAACAGACGCAGTTTTTACTGGTCCAAATAAGTCTATGTGCATAAGCTCTAATGGCTTAGAGGTGGAAACAACATTTTTAGATTTAAAAGCAGGTTTTTCAAATTTGCCTTTCTGACATGCTTCACACAGAGCATCTGAGCTGAACTTCAGATTAGGAAGTCCTCTGATCAGATTGAGTTTTTTAATCTGAGATATTCTTCTCATACTAACATGCCCCAATCTTTTGTGCCAGACCCATTGCTCGTTGTTAATAGAGAGAAGACATTTTACATTCTGACTTTTTAGTTCAGAAAGTTTTATCTTATAAATGTTGTTTTTCCTCTTTCCATTAAAAAGGATAGTTCCATCTTTCTGACTACCAGTTTTGCATGAATTTTGATTAAAGATTATATCATAACCGTTATCACTTAATTGACTTATGGATAACAGGTTATGCATTAATCCATCAAATAAGAGCACATTATTTATAGAAGGAAGATTTCCATTACCTATTGTTCCAGAGCCAATGATCTTTCCTCTTTGGTTGCCTCCAAAGCCCACGTAGCCTCCAGGTTTAAGTTACAGGCTTTGGAACATATGCTTTCTTCCTGTCATGTGTCGAGAGCATCCAGAGTCCAGGTACCATGACTGGTTTTTTAGCCTTGCTGCTAAAGATATATGCTACATATATAATCTTGTCCTTAGGTACCCATATCTTCTTGGGTCCTGGTTTGTTAGTTTTACCAAAATTCTGGTTGAATTTTGGTTTGACAGAGTAATCATTACTAGTGTATTTTAGGTCATGTGTGTGCCCATATGTGAAGTGTGATTTTATTGGTGTGCGTTTTATAACAAGGTCCATGACTTTCTTAGGTTTAGATACCTTACCTTGATATCCTATCCCTTTTCTGCCATTCCTGCTAACTCCATAGATCATTGAAGCCATCTTGCTTCTATTTATGTTTTTAGCCAAAAACTTCTGAAAGCTGTGATCATACTCTTTGATGATCTTATCAGCATTACTGGGAGTGTCTGAGACTATTTCTTTCTGAGAGTTTTGCAAATCGTTTTCTAATTTTGAAACTTTTTATTTTAACTCAGAATTCTCTAATCTGAGACTCTCAGTCTTTTCAGAGTCAAAGACAAGATCCCTTTTCAGGTTCTTGGATTTGACTCTGATTTGCTGATACCTTTCCAGAATTTCATTTAGACTTTTTGCAAGTTCAGCCTTAGTAAAATTAATAGTGAAGTCAGGGAATACCTCTTCAGTGTCTGATTCTGAGTCTGAACCAGAAGCTTCACTGTCTTCTGACACGTTTGCCATGAGAGCTATGTTTGCTCTTTCATCATCTGACTCTGAGTTAGCATCAGAAGTGTCTGAATCGTCCCATGTTTCCATGAGGCTTTTCTTCTTCTCCTTGAAGAATTTCTTTTTGGGCTTCTCATTCTGAAGACTTGGACAGTCACTTTTTTAGTGCCCTTGCTCATTGCACTCATAGCATATGATGTCCTTGTTATTTGACTTTCCGTGTCCTGAAGAACCTTCAGATCTTCTGTGTCCAGAGGAAGACTCAGACTTTCTGTATCTGGAGGAGGATTCATTTTGATTCTATGATCTTCTGGGGTTTCTGAATTTCCCTTGTCTCTGCTTCCACAGTTGATTTACCCTTCTGGAGAGGAGAGACAATTCATCTTCTTCTGGTGAGGATCCATCAGAGGTTTCTTCCATAGCCTGCAAAACCTTATAATCAGATTTTTTGTTAGATTTTAATGCTAGTGGCTTACCTTGCTTTTGATGCTCATCTTCTTCTAGCTCTGTCTCGTGACTTCTGAGGGAGCTGACTAGTTCCTCCAGAGATATCTTGTTGAGATATTTAGATAGCTTAAGTTCTGTGACCATTGGCCTCCATTGCTTGGGTAGACTTCTGATGATCTTCTTTACGTGATCAGCAGTA
The DNA here is from genome assembly GCA_948472305.1 of Vicia faba. Lineage (NCBI taxonomy): Eukaryota > Viridiplantae > Streptophyta > Magnoliopsida > Fabales > Fabaceae > Vicia > Vicia faba. Next base: position 768,197,248 of record OX451739.1, on the reverse strand, counting down.
GAATATCCTTTGTCAAGAACCTTCAGCCCAGCAACAAGGATCTGGAATCTTGAGAATATTGCATCTATAGATTCACTGTCTTCCATATTAAATGCTTCATACTTCTGAATGAGCACAAGGGCCTTGGTTTCTTTGACTTGTATGTTGCCTTCATGCGTCATTCTCAGAGAGTCAAACATGTTTTTGGTTGTCTCTCTGTTTGAGATTTTCTCATATTCTGAGTATGAGATAGCACTGAGAAGTATTGTTTTGGCTTTATGATGGTTTCTGAAGTCACGTTTTTGCTGGTCAGACATCCTTTTTTTGTTTATCTTCTTACCACTTTCATCCATTGGATGTGTGTATCCATTAATTACCATGTCCCATAGATCAACATCATGGGCCAGAAAGAAGCTCTCAATTCTGTCTTTCCAGTAGTCAAAATTTTATCCATCAAAGACTGGAGGTTTGCCACTGATTCTGTCCTTTTCCTCATAATAGTCATTGCTGATGTTTTGGCTTGGTCCCACCATAGTGTTTTTCTAAAGCTTGGATCTTGTACTGACACGGTTAAGTGTATGAACTCAGAACCAGACGCGCTGATGCCAATTGAAGAAGTGAAAAACATAAGAAGGGGGGTTGAATTGAAAACTTAAAATCAAATGCACAGAGACACGATATTTTTATCCTGGTTCGTTTGATCTCAAACTACTCCAGTTCACCCGTCAAGGTGATTTCGCCTCTCTCCAACGAGGACTTAATCCACTAATCAATAACTGATTACAATCACTACTTTAACAACTGCCTAAGTCCTCTACAACCCCAACCTGGTTAATCTCAAGGAAAACTAGCTTAATCAAGATAAAAGAATTCTGTGTATGGTTGTTTTTCCTTACAAAAACAGTTATCACGGTTGTGATATTTTACACAATTTTGAGCGTAGAAAAGAGTATGTAAGCTTGCAGCGTTTTGAGACGTATTGCAGTCGTATTGAAAAATAGTTAACGATTTGTCCTCTTAGCTTTGTTTATATAGGCATAGGAATCATGTCCAACATAAAGCGTGATTATGGACATTTAAGTTGTTTCCATATTGAGAAGATTCTTGTCTGAATGAAGTCGTTGCATGTGATGTTGTCTTTATTGAATAGTAACGCTTCAAAATCTTACAATCTTGTATGTTGCAATTGCTTCAGAACATTGATGACTTAGAGTTGTGAGAATCTGATTGTATATGAATCTTCTATTCATAATCAGAGTATTCTTCACTTTAGCACAGGTTCTAATCATCATTCTTCAGTGCAGATTCTAATTACCTCGGCATGAAAGCTTCTATGGCTTAACTTCTGATGCTGCTTTGGTCAGAACTTCTGCATATAAAATAACACAAATTTAGAGTGCATATTTGTTCTTTGTGTTTTTTATCATCAAAACTCTAATTAAGGGTTGTAGAATCAAACTATGTTCTAACATAGGTATCACTTACAACCCTTGCTTAGCCTTGCGACAGTTTGGTTATGCCCGAAGGGATGGTCCACATGATATGCTCATCCAAGGAGTGGTATTCGACTACGAGAGAGACGATCAAGGCTACCAACAGAGGTTTATATGAGCTTGGAGGATGGTAAGAAAAGTGGATAGTAAGACGCTGGGACACAAGAATTCCTTTCCCCTTGAACCTTACCTTAGGTGGGTACGAGATCGTGCTTAGAAACTTGTGATGCCTTATCCCTCCATCTTACCAGTTATCATGGAACGTGTGGTTGAAGGAGATGTCCCCTACACTGTCCTCCATCCCGACATGCCTACTTCTCTTGAAGACTTGCAAAGGGGTTGGATTCAGCTAAAGAAAGAACGAGATACCTTCAAAGCTCAATTCTACGCTAGTGAGAAAAGGGTCTTGAACTTACAAAACAACTACATGAAGAGCAAAGTGTGAACGCCTACCTTGCATCGAAGAGGATGCGTTCGGTCTTTTTATCTTAGAGATTTATTTGTAAGCCCAAGAGGCATGTTGTAGTCATTTTGATCTAATTAATGAAATTTGACATTTGTTCATGCTTTGTCTATACAAATTTAAATTTCATAAATCCTTGAAATCATTTGCATACACATCTTCCATGCATCATAACATAACAGGTTTTCACACAATAGGTTTCCTTATCTTTCTGCTGTTTATTTCAGCAAGATGGATCTACAAAAAACAGTGAAGGACTTACAAGCACAAAACTCTCAGTTCCAAGAGACTCTACTGGCCCTAGCCAAGGGGCAACAAGATATGACGGCATTGCTGGCAGCCAAAAAGAAACCCAAGAAGAAAGCCCTGGTCAACATAGGTAGAAGGTTCAATGAGTCGGTCCTTCAGATCCCGGTAGTGGAAGATTCATCAGAGGAAGACGAGAATCCGATTGGAGAAGCTAGGAGTACCCAGGCTGGGTGCATCAACGATCAAGCGTCTGATGATGATTATTTTGACGAGCAGTATCCTCCTGCCGATGTAAAGTATAAGCAGCTAGAATATAAATTGAAGGTCGTCGAGATTCAAGCCGTCCCCGGTTTGGATTTTGATGATTTTGGTTTGATATCCGAGGTTGTCATTCCCCACAAATTCAAGATACTAGTCTTTGCAAAATACGATGGGGTTTCTTGTCCAAAACTTCACCTAAAATCTTATGTGCGCAAGATACAGCTGTACACCGCTGATAAGAAACTCTGGGTTCACTTTTTTCAAGAAAGCTTGGCCGGAACGCAACTAGAGTGGTTTTACCAGTTGGATGGTTCCCGTATCAATACATGGGAAGACTTAGCCACCGCTTTCTACCACCAATACCAATATAATACCGACTTGGCACCGACAAGAGTTCATTTGCAAGATATGACAATGGGGAAGAATGAAGGGTTTAAAGAGTATGCCCAAAAGTGGATAGACCTGGCCAGTAGGATTCAACCACCTTTGATTGATAGGGAGCACATTGACATGTTTATGGGCACTTTATCTAGTCCTTTAGTTAACTTATTGGTTGGTTGTTCTTCTTCTGGTTTCACCGAGTTGATCTTAACCGGTGAAAGAGTTGAAAGCAGCATCAAAAGCGGGAAGATTCCCATGGCGTCTGCCTCCACTTCCAATCCCGTAAAGAAACCTTTTGCCACAAAGAAAGAAATCAATGATGTGTATGGGGAAAGGGCCCGTACCAAGAAGGATGACCGCCAGTCCGTTAATGTCGTTTGAATTTCCAATCCAACTCTTGCTCAAAGACCATCTGCTAATCATCAACAGTTTGAAACTCCGAGAAGACAATTCACGAGGATAGGCATGTCACTATCCCAAGCCTTACAACACTTGTTGAAGTCTAATTTGGTGACATTGCGTGATCTTCCGGCCAATCCAGATACCTCTTCACCAAAGTACAATCCGAACGCCAAATGTGCATATCACTCAAGTAGTCCCAGGCATGAGGCTGACCAATGTTGAGCACTGAAGAATAAAATTCAGGACTTGATCGATAACAAGACCATTGAATTTGATCCTCCTCCAACTCCGAATGTAATCATTGCACCTATGCCAAACCATGGAAAGGGTGTCAATGCTGTTGAAGATACAATTTGTGTTTCCTCTGTCAAAGACCTGACTACTCCATTGAACATCATGAAAAAGAATTTGTTGAAAGCTGGGATTTTCCCTGGTTGTGTGAAGGACTGTGTTTGTTGTGCCAAACAACTCAATGGATGCGAAGGGCTGAAGGAAGGCATTCAATGCCTGATGGATAGCCACGAGATCCTATTTGATAAGACTCCTCTTACCAAAATTTTGACTAATAAATGTGAAGATCTCTCCATTATAACCATCTCAAACAAGCCTTTTAGGATCTCCTCCAAAGGTCCTATCAGGATTTCAAATGAACCAACTGTTGCTCCCCTAATAATTACCACTCTCGGGCCAATTATGTGCTCTTCCAACAAAGCAGTGCCATCGAACTATGGTGTTGAGGTGTTTTACCATGGGATAAAACAAGACACTTAGATTGAAGAGAACAAAGCTGATGACGTTGGTAACATTACTGGCTCAAGTAAGGTAACCAGAACTGGGAGAATCTTTTCACCCAACATCTCACCACCAATTGTTACAAGGGCGCCTGTCCGCATCACTGCTGCTAAGCCAAGTACTGATACAAGGGGAAATGAGAAGGTAGTTGAGCCTGTTGAGACGGAAATACCCGCAAAGGACATTGCTGATAAAGAACCTTCTGCTTGTGAAATGGATGAGATCTTAAAAATTATAAAAAGGAGCGATTTCAAGATTGTGGAGCAGTTGGGGAAAACCCATTCCAATATTTCTATGTTGTCTTTGCTACTCTGTTTTGATGCTCACGCTCGGGCGTTAATCAAATTCTTGAAGAAGGCTCATGTCCCTCATGAGACCATGACTGACCATTTTGAAAATTGCATGGCAAGCTTGACGACCGATAATGGTTTGGGGTTCTCAGATGCAGATTTGACACCACTTGGGAAGAACCATAATAAAGCTCTGCACGTTTCTGTCGAGTGCAAGGGGACTACCCTAGCACATGTTCTGGTCGACACTGTCTCTTCTTTAAACGTGTTACCCAAGGGGGCGTTAGACCGTTTAGACTATGAAGGTTTTGTTTTGAAATCAAGTGATATTATTGTGAGGGCTTTCGATAGGTCCAAAAGAACAGTTCATGGAGAGGTGGACCTCCCGATCAAGGTGGGCTCATAGATTTTTAACTCTACCTTCCATATTATGGATATCCATCCTGCCTACTCCTGTTTGTTAGGTCGCCCTTGGATCCATGGAGTTGGGGCAGTAAACTCAACTCTTCATCAAAAGCTCAAGTATCCCGTCAAAGGAAGAATTGTCATTGTCTGTGGTGAGGAGGAGTTCATGGTAAGCCACCTCAACTCCTTCAAATACATGAAGATGGATGGAGAATTTATAGAGACCCCGTGTCAAGTTTTTGAAGTTGTTCCACCAATGGTTGCTGCTTCCAAATGTTCCTCTGATGTGCCTAGAGCTGTTAAGGTCGTGCCGAAGATGGTTTCATTCAAAGATGATCGTGCTACAATTGAAGAAGGAAGTTGTGATACTTGGGGGCAACTCCTCGAGATCCCATTCAAAGAAGACAAGTGTGGTTTGGGTTTCACCGTCAAGGCTCAGAAGGAAGTGAGGTGCGCTCGTGCAGGGAAGCCCCCTCTCCATATTGGAAGCCACGGAGTCAATGTTGTAGGTGATTCTGATGATGAGTGTGTATTTGAAGATTGGGTATACCCTACTACAATGGAGCTCAACAATTGGCAAGCGAAGGACTTCTTTCCCATCTCCTTCATTGAGGAGTAATCACTTGTTTATTACTTTTTATTAATTCAAGAACATTTTGTCTGTAATATTAAACAATGACTTTTAAGCCATGTGCCTGGCTCGGGGCACTTTGGTCCATTTGTCAAGAGTTTTTATTTATGTTCATGTTGAAAATTCTGGCTTCAGATACTCAATGTCACGTCCAATGTTATGACACCGTATCTGACTTACTATATGACAGTAAATACAAAAGCAGTAAATAACACAGTCAATTGTTTACCCAGTTCAGTGTGCAACAACACCTACTCTGGGGGCTACCAAGCCAGGGAGAGAATCCACTATAAGAGATGTTAATTCAGGAATAAACCAACCAGTTTATCTCCTTCACTTAAGACCTACCCAATGCAATTCTAATCTAAGTACAACTTAAACCTGAGTTCCTACTCACTCCCCCTCAATCACAGCAATGATACATAAACAAATTTGACTTGAGAATTGTTGAAGACACTCTTCAAAACACACACTTGATTAAGCTTCACAGCTTTTTAATCAAGTAACACAATCACTCGTGCTTCACAGCTTTGAGTGATGTACACAACTAACTTGACTCTGCTTCACAGCTTTAGTCAAGTAACATTCAAACACTCTTGCTTCAAAGCTTTGAGTGCTACACAACCCTTACAATTGAAACCTATTCCAAGACACTTATCACAATGATAATTGCTTGGAGTACAATTAACAAATCTATACAGATTACAAACTTGATCTTCTAATCAATCAGCAGGGATCGCTTCAAAAACCGCAGCTCTGTTGAATATATAGCAGCTGCAACTTCAGTTAGGGTTTCCAAAAACCTAGGGTTGATTCCTCTTGACCTAATGACCAGGTCACAGTACTTTGTTGATCAGGTTAGGATTGAGCGAGGTTACTCCTCAGAAAACGCAGGATTCTGTTTAGGAAGGACTGAGTTATTTCCTGAAAAAACTCAGACTTATCCAATCCTGTAATCCTGCTAGTTCAGAACAGGATGTCATAACATCTGTTATGACATCTGAGAAAACCTGTCTACTGATTAGCTAAATGTGATCATTTTGCAAACATGCTCAGATACACACTTATAAACATCAGTATTTGAGCTACAATATTTTTCTGCATATGTACCTAAAGAGTTAGTACAACCTGAACTAGAATGTTATGACATCAGTCATGACATTCACACATACACTTGGATTTACCAAAAATGCAAGCCAATACTAAAACACCTACAAACTCCCCCTTTGGCAGATTTTTGGTTAAAGTCCCTAAACAATCAGAGATAGCAGCAGAAATAAATGATGACAGCAGAAAAATATAGTGTTAAGTACTAATTAAGCAGTACCAAATATTCTCCCCCACTTTAGCCACAAATGGGCCAAAGATTACATGTTTATAAAGTTATACAGTTATCCAAGACAAAATAATGAGATCAGCAGCAGACAATAGCAGAACATACTTCCAAACTCCACCAGTAACACCACCAAGCAACAATCATCCTTCAAGCACTGTCATCAGACTCAGAGGATTCAGGCTTCTTTCTTTTCTTGTCAGCATTTCTCTCTTTGTTTGATGTCTCAACATTCTTAGAGACATTTGGATTTGTTTCAGCATTTGAGTTTTCTTGGTTCAGAGGAACAGAAATGCCAGGAACTGAGTGGTTCTCATTCAGAATTCGGGAAACAATTTTTGCTATTGCTTGATTAACATAGGCTGTCCCTTCCCTATTTGCAATTTCAGGGGGTACTGAAGAGGAAGGATGAGATGGACTACCTGTATGTCTTGTTCTCACCTCTTTGGCCTTGGTGGAGTTAATTCTATCAGAACAGATCTCCAGAACATCAGAGTCCAGACAGGAAGAGATTGTCCCAGAATCTTGATCAGATGAAGAGGTTGAGATGGTCGTATTGGATGATGATGGCGTTTGAGACATTTTGTCAGTTTTGAAGGATAAACAGCAAATGAGAAGAAATTCCTGATTGATGAGAAGTCGAGAGAGGAACAAAGCAAAGGAGTGCCTATTCAACTTCTTAAAGCAGTTGTAGGAAATGAGAAAATACAATTTTAAACCAATCGGAACAGGCAGAAGTCCTTTGGTCTTTGTTTTAAGCAAAATTAATTGCTACAATTCCTCATGTTGGCAAATACCCAACTTACCCCTTAAGTTTTCAAATTGATTTGCATCCAAAGCCTTGGTAAAAATGTCAGCCAGCTGTAGCTCAGTGGCAACATGTTCCAATTTGATGGTCTTTTCTTCTACAAGGTCTCTAATAAAGTGATGTCGTATGTCAATATGCTTGGTCCTGCTATGCTGAATGGGATTCTTGGATATGTTGATTGTACTCAGATGGTCACAGTATAATGTCATAACATCTTGTGTGACGTTATACTCAGTGAGCATCTGTTTCATCCATAACATTTGAGAGCAGCTACTGCCAGCTGCAATATATTCAGCTTCAGCGGTGGAAAGAGACACACAATTCTGTTTCTTGCTGAACCAGGAAACCAGATTACTTCCTAAAAAGAAACATCCTCCAGAGGTGCTTTTTCTATCATCAGCACTACCAGCCCAATCAGCATCACAGTAACCAGTCAGAGTCGGTTCACAGCCATGAGTATACAACAATCCATAGTTGTAAGTACCACTTACATACTTCAAAATTCTCTTCACTTGATTGATATGACTGACTTTGGGATCAGCTTGGTATCTAGCACAAACTCCAACTGCAAAGGCAATATCAGGTCTGCTGGCAGTTAAGTACAACAGGCTTCCTATCATGCTTCTGTACAGACTTTGATCCACCTTAACCCCACTTGAATCTTTGGAGAGCTTTAGATGAGTAGGAGCAGGAGTCCTTTTGTGACTTGCATTCTCCATACCAAACTTCTTTACAATATTCTTAGCATACTTGCTTTGAGATAAGAAGATTGAGTCCTCCATCTGTGAGACTTGTAGTCCAAGAAAATAAGTTAGTTCTCCCATGAGACTCATTTCAAATTCAGCCTGCATCTGGTCAGCAAAGTGTTTAACCATATGTTCTGACATTCCGCCAAACACTATATCATCAACATATATTTGGGCAACCATCAACTTCCCTCCTTCAGTTTTGACAAATAGAGTTTTGTCCAAGCCTCCTTTTCTGTAGCCTTTGTCTGAGAGAAACTTTGTTAACCTGTCATACCATGCTCTAGGAGCTTGTTTCAGCCCATATAGAGCTTTTCTCAATTTGTAGACATGATCAGGATGGGTTGGATCCACAAAACCTTTAGGTTGTTCCACATAAGCTTCCTCATTTAAGTACCCATTCAGAAAGGCACTTTTCACATCCATCTGAAATAACTTGAACTTCAGAAGACAAGCAATTGACAACAAGAGTCTGATTGATTCCAACCTGGCTACAGGTGCAAAGGTTTCATCAAAGTCAACCCCTTCAACTTGGGTGTATCCTTGAGCAACAAGTCTCGCCTTATTTCTGGTGACAACTCCTTCAGCATCTGACTTGTTCTTGAATATCCATTTTGTCCCAATGATGTTAGTTCCTTCAGGTCTAGGAACCAGTTCCCAAACTTCATGCTGCTTGAATTGGTTCAGTTCATCTTGCATTGCACCAATCCAATATTCATCAGTCAAGGCTTCCTTGACATTTCTTGGTTCTAATTTTGGACACAAAACAAGAATTTGAGATGATTTCTCTTGATCTTGTGATGACCCCACTATTAGGATCTCCTATGATGAGCTCTTTTGGATGATCCTTCTGAATTCTAATGGAAGGAGTCTTGCTAGCTTCCTTTGATTCTGATTCTGTTGTGGTGGAGTTGGGTAGATCATCCTGTTGGGTTGAAGTCTCAAAGAATGTCTCAACAGTACAAGGAACATCTGTTTCTTCATGATAGTCATCAATTATGACATTTATTGATTCCATCATGGTTTTGGTTCTGGAGTTGAATACTCTATAAGCTCTGCTGTTTGAGGAGTATCCTAGAAATATGCCTTCATCACTTTTGGAGTCCAGTTTTCTTCTCTGTTCCCGATCCGACAGGATATAGCATTTGCTGCCAAACACGTGGAAGTACTTCACAGTTGGTTTTCTTCCTTTCCAGAGTTCATATATGGTGGATGAGGTTCCCTTTCTCAAGGTGACCCTGTTATGAACATAACAAGCTGTATTCATAGCTTCAGCCCAGAAATACATAGGAAGTTTTTTGGCATGTAACATTGCTCTGGCAGATTCTTGTATGGTCCTGTTTTTTCTTTCCACAACTCCATTTTGCTGAGGTGTTATGGGAGAAGAAAACTCATGACTGATTCCTTCTGAAGCACAGAAGTCATCAAACCTGCTGTTTTCAAATTCCTTGCCATGATCACTTCTGATTCTGACAATACATACTTCCTTCTCTCTTTGAATTCTTTTGCACAGTTCTCTAAAGACTTCAAATGCATCTGATTTTTCTCTAATGAAATTAATCCAGGTGAATCTGGAAAAATCATCCACAACCACATAAGCATATCTTTTACCACCAAGGCTTTCTACTTGCATTGGTCCCATCAGATCCATATGGAGGAGTTCTAGAACCTTAGTGGTGGTCAGATGTCTTGACTTTGGATGTGACATCCTTGTCTGCTTGCCCACCTGACATTCACCGCAAACTCTTCCTTCATCAATTAGCAGTTTTGGAATCCCTCTGACTGCCTCCAAGGAGATGATCCTCTTCATACCCCTTAGGTGAAGATGGCCAAGTTTTTGGTGCCACAGTTTCACCTCTTTCTCTTCTTTTGCAATGCAACACACAGATGAGAAATTAGTGTTCTCAGCCTCCCATAAGTAACAGTTGTCTTTGGATCTGACTCCTTTCATTACTATCTCTTGTTTGTCATTGATTACAAGGCATTCAGATTTTGAGAAATTGACCTTGAATCCTAGATCACACAGTTGACTGATACTAATGAGATTAGCGGTCAGTCCTTTCACCAGCAGTACTTCATTTAGACTTGGAACTCCAGGGCAGTTCAAATCACCAACTCCTTTGATTTCACCTTTAGCCCCATCTCCAAAGGTCACAAAACTGGTGGTGTGAGGCTTAACATTATTGAGGAGGTTCTTGATTCCAGTCATATGTCTGGAACATCCACTGTCAAAATACCAGTCTTCTTTTGCAGAGACCCTCAGGGAAGTGTGAGCTATCAGTGCAGTAGCCTTTTTCTTCCATTGAGGAGCATGTGGTACCTTTTTAGACTTAGGTTTGACACCTGAATTCTGATTAGGGTATCCATGTAATCTGAAGCAGAAACGCTTTATGTGGCCATATCTACCACAATGATGACATTTCCATCTTTGGTACCTTTTCCTCATATGTTTCTGTTCCTGATGTCGAGAGTTGTGTTGAGACATCTGTTTTGACATTTGCCTACCAGAACCAGATTTTGTTGCTTTCATAAATCCTAGACCAGATTTATTTCCCACATTTTGTCCAATCTGTAGGATCTCTTCCAATTTATCAGTTCCATTTGTCAACATCTTGACAGATTTTGTCATTTGATCCAGTTGTGAGTTCAGCAATTGAACTTCTCCTTCTAGAAGACTTATAGTTTCAAGGTTTTCCCGTTTTTCAGCCTCCATCTTTATGATGAGTTTTGATTGTTTCTTATTCTGCACACAGACTTCAGTACTTCTGATACACAATTCCTTGTATGTTTCAGCCAGTTCTTCAAAAGTCACCTCTTCATCACTTTCAGAGATACAAACACCAGTTAAAGCAGTAACTCGTTTGGCGGTCTCTTCTTCAGAATTACTTTCTGAATCACAGTCGGACCAAGTAACTGTCATTCCTTTTTGTTTCTTAAGAAAGGTAGGACATTCAGCTCGAATATGCCCATATCCTTCACAACCATGGCATTGAATTCCTCTGCCTTGAACTCCCTTCCCATCTGACCTTGGTCTTTTGCTGGAATTGTCAATGTCAGAGGAAATGTTATGAACATTAGACCTTGACTTTGGATCTATTCTTTTGATGAGTTTGTTGAATTGTCTTCCTAGCATGGCTATAGCTTCTGAAATGTTTTCTTCACCATCAGTGTTGGACATAAGTGCTATGCTCTTGTTCTTTTTGACATCATCATTAGTGATTCCCATCTCAAAAGTCTGAAGAGACCCAATAAGTTCATCTACTTTCAACTTGCTAATGTCCTGGGCTTCCTCTATGGCAGTCACCTTCATTGCAAATCTTTTAGGCAAGGATCTGAGAATCTTCCTCACCAGTTTTTCTTCTGACATTTTTTCTCCCAGTGCTCCTGAGGTGTTGGCAATCTCCAAGATGTTCATGTGAAACTCATGAATGGTTTCATCTTCCATCATTTTTAGATTCTCAAACTTAGTGGTCAACATCTGAAGCCTTGACATTTTTACTTTGGAAGTTCCCTCATGAGTAGTTTTGAGAGTGTCCCAAACTTCCTTGGCCAGTTCATATTGATGAACTAATCTGAAAATATTTCTATCAATTCCATTGAACAAGGCATTTAGAGCTTTGGAATTTCCCAGGGCTAGCTCATCTTCTTCTTTACTCCAATCTTCCTCAGGCTTCAGACTGATTGTCCCATCTTCCTCAGGTATGGTGGGATGAATCCATCCTTTGTCAGCAGCTCTCCAAGCCTTTTTGTCCAGAGATTTTAGGAAGGCAATCATACGAGGTTTCCAGTAGTCATAATTAGTTCCATCCAGAATGGGTGGTCTATTTCCAAAAACTCCTTCTTTGTCCATAGTGCCAGAAAGTGATATCCCTAGATCTCACCCAGTAATACAGGCAGGGTGCCTGCTCTGATGCCAATTGAAAATTCTGGCTTCAGATACTCAATGTCACGTCCAATGTTATGACACCGTATCTGACTTACTATATGACAGTAAATACAAAAGCAGTAAATAACACAGTCAATTGTTTACCCAGTTCAGTGTGCAACAACACCTACTCTGGGGGCTACCAAGCCAGGGAGAGAATCCACTATAAGAGATGTTAATTCAGGAATAAACCAACCAGTTTATCTCCTTCACTTAAGACCTACCCAATGCAATTCTAATCTAAGTACAACTTAAACCTGAGTTCCTACTCACTCCCCCTCAATCACAGCAATGATACATAAACAAATTTGACTTGAGAATTGTTGAAGACACTCTTCAAAACACACACTTGATTAAGCTTCACAGCTTTTTAATCAAGTAACACAATCACTCGTGCTTCACAGCTTTGAGTGATGTACACAACTAACTTGACTCTGCTTCACAGCTTTAGTCAAGTAACATTCAAACACTCTTGCTTCAAAGCTTTGAGTGCTACACAACCCTTACAATTGAAACCTATTCCAAGACACTTATCACAATGATAATTGCTTGGAGTACAATTAACAAATCTATACAGATTACAAACTTGATCTTCTAATCAATCAGCAGGGATCGCTTCAAAAACCGCAGCTCTGTTGAATATATAGCAGCTGCAACTTCAGTTAGGGTTTCCAAAAACCTAGGGTTGATTCCTCTTGACCTAATGACCAGGTCACAGTACTTTGTTGATCAGGTTAGGATTGAGCGAGGTTACTCCTCAGAAAACCCAGGATTCTGTTTAGGAAGGACTGAGTTATTTCCTGAAAAAACTCAGACTTATCCAATCCTGTAATCCTGCTAGTTCAGAACAGGATGTCATAACATCTGTTATGACATCTGAGAAAACCTGTCTACTGATTAGCTAAATGTGATCATTTTGCAAACATGCTCAGATACACACTTATAAACATCAGTATTTGAGCTACAATATTTTTCTGCATATGTACCTAAAGAGTTAGTACAACCTGAACTAGAATGTTATGACATCAGTCATGACATTCACACATACACTTGGATTTACCAAAAATGCAAGCCAATACTAAAACACCTACACATGTTATCATATGATCATTCAATACAAACCATTGGACTCTTTTGCATTCAAATCTTTGTGTTCATTGTCTTTCTTTTCCTTCAAATACATTTTTCAAAATAGCCATGTGTCTTACATGCACACACACACACACACACACACACACACACACACACACACACACACACACATACACACACACACACACACACACACTCTTGCAGGTCCTCATCCATTCTGGATCTTATTGCCAGTGACTCTACTATTACCGACTATGACTTCGAATGTCCAATTAACCAAGCCAAAGACGAAGGCGAGGAAGATTGTGAAATATTGGGAGAACTATCCAGACTTCTATTACAAGAGGAGAAAGTTATTCAGCCGCACGAAGAGTCAGTTGAAGTCATCAATCTGGGTACCGAGACAGACAGGAAAGAAGTCAAGATCGGCGCTAACCTAGAAAGCAGTGTCAAAAGCAGATTGGTTCAGATGTTGCATGACTATGTGGAAGTGTTTTCTTGGTCTTATGAAGATATGTCAGGGTTGGATACCGACATTGTAGTTCATCGTCTGCTGACAAAAGAAGATTGTCCTCATGTCAAACAAAAAGTTCGTCGCATGAGGCCTAACATGTCTGAAAAGATAAAAGCTGAAGTGATGAAACAATTTGACACAGGGTTCCAAGTTATGACATCTTATCCCCAATGGATTGCAAATGTGGTGCTAGTACCGAAGAAAGACGGGAAAGTTCGCATGTGCGTAGTGTGATACGGTGGTAGAACCGACTCTTAATACTGGTTTGTGTTTTTGTTCGCAAATGTCGCGGTAAGCAAGAGTCGCCACCGACTTTTATTTTATCCAATCAGGAAAAGGAAAAAGAACAGAAAAAACCTTTTTCGAGATGTTTTTGAGTACGGGGGGTAGGTTATAAAAAGGGAATGTGTTAGCACCCTTTCTATCTGTGGTTTTCCATGGGCTCTTAGGTACTTGCTCATTTTTTAAATTTCTTGTGTGTGCTTGTTTTGAAAAGTTTTGTTTTACTTCGTTTTAACCCTTTTTCTGTCCTCAAGAGTGTTACGAAGTTGTTTTTGAAAACTGTTTGAAAAGTGTTTGGTGTGAAAAAGTTTCTTCATTTGAGCAAGTACTTAAGAACTAACCTACTTACTCGAAAAAGACTGTTCGTTTTCCTTTAGACAGCGCTATCCTATTATTAAGGAAAAGGTAGCACCGTCGTTGGAATTTTAAAGGGACGTTCGAAGGGACGAAATGGTCACTGAAGGCAACGAGTAAGGATACCTTAGCGTTTCGAAGGGACTATTATCATAAGATCAATTTGTAGGCAACTCAAGGGACATGTAGGGACCTTGATCTATATGAAGACTTTGAATCGCGGGTCATTGCTAAGGTATCCCTACATTCGAGGGACACGACCATTATTTCCGAGGCAACCAAGTGAGGAAAACCCTAGGAGTGAGCATGTGCATGTGTTTGATTTCAGTTATTTAAAATGCGGGAAAGTTAAAAGGTTCTAGCTATTACAGGGCTTTTGCAGATACATAATTATCTTGACTGTAAAAATGCGGAATTTAAACCCTAATTACTATTACAACCTCGAAACAGTTACAATAATGGAAAAAAGAATTAAAATGTGCACGGAGAATTAAATGCGAGAATTAAAGAATCCTAAAAATCTAATTGAAAAATATTTAGGTTATTATTATTTTTTGAGAAAATATTAATTAGGTTATTTTTGAGAAAAAAATTGAATTATGTTATGTACAAACTAAAACCCTAATTTCTAATTGATTTAAATTATATAGAAAAAACAATTAAATTTCCCTAAATAATTAAACTAATTAATGAATTAAAGAAACAAAAATATTTTTTTATGAAAAAAGATTTTTTTTTTGGTTTTTTTGTAATTTTTCGATTTAATAGAAAAACTGATTTTTTTGTGTGTTATTTTTGTAAGAAAGAAAATAATTAACAAAATTAAAAAAGAATTAAAATAAAAGGTTTAGATATTGGGCCTGTTAGAAGCTGAGAATGGGGGTGTATAGCTGAATATTGTAGGCCCATTAGTTGTTGAGCCTAGTCAATGCGTGGATCTTGTGTAGCCCCTCTTGGAGGGTGCACCATGGACTACCCTTTTGTTGAGCGTTTGATCTGAACAAAGATGAATCATGTGGCTGGATGATGGAAGCGTTTGGTGGGCGCCTGGCAGTGTAACACGCTAGATCTGCAATCAAATATTGTGAAAATAGCAAAATATTGGGACCTGGGATCGAACCCAGGTCCTCCCACTCAACATACACGCACTTGACCAACTGGGATGTGATGCTTAGTTGTAAATATAACAACAAAAATATGTATTATAGAAAATAACGTAAATGACTTAAATAAATGCGCGAAATTCAAATAAGCCAACAGTGTTCAGCCACGTTATCGTCTTCTTCACAAATCTGTTGTCTTAGGTACAACACTTTTACCTACGGACAACCTCCATAGCTACAGACCTGCAACCTTCAAAAATCCACAGCAAGCGTGATAAATCAATTCTAGCTACGCCAATCAACTCATTTTAACCTCACGAGTATGATGGCATCCTTCTCTGGCCTTAATTTTACCTATACAATAAAGCCCTGAAACGGAGGACGAAACCCTAATAATGGCAACTCATTGTTTATGCATCAAAACTAACAATTAAGTATACAAAAAGTTTACAGGCATTCATGTGAACGCAAATATGTAATTAAAACATGTTAACAATGCAATAATAAATAGATACGAATTTGGAAAAAGTGACAAACCATGAGAGCAATATGTGACAATTCCTGGAGCTTTGAAGCGTGCAAATGGTCATGTTAGCTTCAGGAGATATCCAGGAAGGGATTTATGGCTTTGAATGGCTTTGAATCGTCCTCTAGATTAGAAATTGGATCCACACTTTTTGTCAAAATTTTCAGTTTTGTTTCTCTGCTTGCACGACTCCAATCCTTGTTCTCTTGGCTTGGTTATGTTCAGCATATATACTAGAACGAATTAGGTCAACAAAAATGCCTTGTATCTTTGAAGATCATCAAGATTTGATTTGGTTTTTATTTTGTATGATATGTTTCCAAAATAAGCCTAATCATGCCAATTTTGATTCAATCAACCCTTGCACAATTTGTATATGATATGCTAGCTTAATTGGATTTGATTCCTACAAAAAATTAGATCAAAAATCAATCTTTTGTATTTTTTTGCAATTTATTTGATTTAATTTGAATTTTAAATAATAAAAAATCAAAATAAAATAAATAATGAAGAGAATAAAGTGTAGATGCTGATTTGGGTTGTGGACCATGTCACAAGCAAGATGCAATCATGAACAACTAGGCCCATTTGACAAAAAAAAGTATTTGAGCACATTTGACTTTTGGCAATTTTGCAAAAATAGTCAACTTTGACAAGGCATATCTCCTCCAATTTTAACCATATAGAGGTGTTCTTGGACTTTTTAGAAAGCTTAGGATGTCCCCTAAACAACCCTTTTGGTCTCGTCTCAATTGGGTCTTCCATGTCCATGTAAGAAGCTTTGACCTAAAAGGTGTTTTTGTTGACTTTTCAAAAGGACCTATAATGTAGAAATTCATATCTTTTGATGAGTGTATATTTTGAACTTGTGGGTTGAAGATGAGTTGTAGGGAATTGTATCCTCTTCAAAATTAGCCTTGGATGGAAAATATATGATAAAGTATGAAGAAGTTATGCTTGGTCAAAGTTTGGTTGACTTTTCCTAAGAAACCCTAATTTAGCAACTTTTGGCTTTTGATGAATTTGGGGCATTCCTTGAGGAATCATGACCAACCATTGATAAAAATGATTAATATCACTTCAAAATGTTGATGTTGACCAAAAATCTTGAAGTTTGACTGTATGTGGGCCACATTTGACTTTTGACCTAATACAGTTGATTTTCAGGTATCTGGGCAATTGACTGAGCAAACCTCTTGTGTAAGGTATGAAACTTGACATGGATGATCTTGAGAACATATTAGGACCATGGAAAGCATTTGGGACCTTTGGACTTCAACCATACTGGTGAAAATGGAAACCCTGGTTTGAGGTACATTGCCTTAGGAGAGAGTTTGTTTGGTCAACTCTTGGGCATCCTTGAGCAAGTTGGGGATCTCAATGGGCATGTGTTTAATAAAATGAGAGGGGAAATTTTGTGGTACAAAACATAGACTATAGGGATCTGAATAGGGCAAGCCCTAAGGATGACTTCCCTCTACCTCATATTGACGTCTTGGTTGATAACACTGCTCAACATAAAGTCTTCTCTTTCATGGATGTTTTCTCTGGATATAATCAAATTAGAATGGCTCCCGAAGACATGGAGAAGACCACTTTCATTATGCAATGGGGCACTATGATACGGTGGGAAGAACTGACTATTTTTGGAATGCTGGTTTGCGTTTTGCGTTTGTTTTTGCAAAATGTCGTGGTAAGCAAGAGTCGCCACCGACTTTTATTTTATCTAACAAGGAAAGGAAAAAAGCACAGAAAAATTCCTTTTTCGATATTTTTCTCGGGTTCGGGGGGTAGATTATAGAAAGGGAAGGTATTAGCACCCTTTCTATCCGTAGTTATCTACGGGCTCTTAGGTACTTGCTTATCATTTTTCAAAATGTTTTCTTTGTGCTTGTGGGTTTGAAAAGTTTTTGTTTTTAACTTCGATTTAACTCTTGCTTCTGTCCTCAAGAGTGTATGAAGTGTTTTTTGAAAACTTTGTTCGAAAAGTGTAAGTGTGAAAAAGATTTTTGTTTTTGAAAGAGCAAGTATCTAAGAACCATCTACCTACTCGAAAAAGGAATTGTTCTATGCTAATTTCCTTTAGACAATGCTATCCTACTATTGATGAGTAGGTAGCACCGTTGTTGGAGTTTAAGGGTCAATTCGAATAAGGGACTTACGGTCACTAAAGCAATGTTAGGACGCCTTAGCGGTAACCCTAATGTCTTAGATCATTTGTTTGAGGCAATCATATCCGAGGCAACCGTTTCGAGGCGACTATGATCTTTGGACAAGAGGACGACCTCTAAAGCGACCTATACTCAATGATCGTGTTAACGAAGGCAGCCAAGTGAGGTGTATCCTAAGAGTGCGCATGTGCGAGTGTGTTGTTTTCGGTTATTTTTATCTTTGTACATGTTAAGGGTGATCTAAGTTGATTTTAGGTTAAAACATTCAGTCTTGTCATGCATCCCTATTATCAAACATCTAACAGTTATAATTTGCGGAAAATAAATTGCGGAATTTAAATTACAAGGCGTCGGGTATTTACATCGCCAAAGACAAACCCTTTAAAAATAAATAAAGCGATAAAAAATAATAAAAGGTCCTATTAACTATTACAAACCAGAGGCAAATACATTATTGGATAAAGAAAATAAATCGCGTGCGGGAAATTAAATTGAGCACAAGGTTCTAGGGTTTTGACCCTTTTTGAAAGAAAATATATTTTTTTGTTGTTTTTTTCTATGAAAGAAATTAACCTAAATTAATTACTAAATTAAATTAAATAAATTAATAAATAAAAATAAATTATTTTTGGGTTTTTGGTATTTTAAGAAAGAAATAAAAAAATTAATTGAA
The DNA here is from genome assembly GCA_948472305.1 of Vicia faba. Classification (NCBI taxonomy): domain Eukaryota; kingdom Viridiplantae; phylum Streptophyta; class Magnoliopsida; order Fabales; family Fabaceae; genus Vicia; species Vicia faba. The sequence goes on along the minus strand of OX451739.1, from coordinate 768,178,375 downwards.
TTAGTAAAAACCTAATTAAGTCTAATTTAATTTTAATTATTTACAAAAATATGTTAAATTTATTCTAATTAAAACCTAAGTTAATTTAATTAGTGTTTATTAATAAAATTAAAATTAAAATTTGATTTGATAAAGAAAATATTTTGTGGTTTTATTTTATAAAAAATGAATTTTTTAATTGGTTAGTAAATTTAATAAAAATAATTAAGCAATTAATAAAATAAAATAAATAAACAAAATAATATGAGAGAAAGGGAGGTATGGGCCTGATTTATGGGTTTGAACAGCAATTGGAAGGCCCAAAAAGTGTTGGCCCTGTTGACTTTCCTGATTCAGTGTGCATGCGTTGACCAATGCTCATGGTGGACCTTCAGCTCAGACCCTCAGATTTGGCCTTTGGCCATCTGGCCACTGGATGCTTGATGGACTATGGTGGGCTGCGCGCTTGGACTACACACACAATTTCCTGAAAGAAAAAATCAAATAGAATTTTTGGGGACCTGGGATTCGAACCCAGGTCCTGATGGATCTTACCAATGTGTGCTTGCCACTAGGCCACTTATCCTTGTTTGTTAATATAATACAAAGAAAATATAATAAAACAAAACAATGATTATTGGTCAGAACAAAAAAATATACGCGCGTGATTTAAATGGACGTATGGGAGAAGGACAACTTATCATCTCCTACCTCCAGAATCTGCAAATATTACCTGCGGATTTGGATCCGCAGCTAAATGTGCATGCCCGTTCTAAAATCTTCCCTAGGCCACATAAATCAATTCTAAAAACATGGCTGAGTTCGTCTTGGCTTCCTGATTAACACCATGCCCTTCTTTAGTCCCAATTTTTCCTGAAAAAGAAAACCCTAAAAACAAAAACGCAACCCTAGCCATGGTGTTTTGGGGTTACAACGCCTATGAACCAAATTGAATATTGCCAATGGCTTGCAAATAACATGAGGGTTATGATTATGCAATTATTTCATTCAAATGATGCCAGAATGGACCAAATCGAATCCAAGAACAGAGCTAGGTAACGAGGGACTTACAGTGCGTTTGGGCGTATGAGTGAGCTTGCTTTTGATCCAGAAAGATTGAGTGAGCACCCAGGAAACGATTGAGATAGGTTTTGGCTTCTGAAAACGCCTCTAGCTATGATTTCGAATTCAAGCTTTTGGTGATTTTTTCAATTTCTGTTCTGCCTATGCCTGCACTTTCCAACCCTTATTCACGTCCCTTTGGCTTGCTTATGTATTATATAGTGTGTTAGGGTAACAAACTTGGACTGAATCTCTCTAAATCAATGCATTGGAATTTGATTTGATCTCCATTATTAACCTTTCCAAATTTGCCAATTTTCAATATTTTTGCACATGGTTTGGTGTGATACGAATTTGATGATGTTAATGATGATGATCCAATCCTTAAATAGCCAAAAGATCTCATGTAATCAAAGTTTTGGATTTTAAATGATTTAATTTGATTTAAAATGAATAAATTCAATAAAAAATCAAATAAAAAAATAAAAATGAAATATGAGCTCATGGCTAAAGCTAGGACACGTGGACAATGATGCAAGCTCAAATCAAGTGGAAAAGAATGGGCCCATTTGACAAAATTTGAAGTTTTGGGGATAGTTGACTTTTGGCAATTTTGCAAAAATGTCCAACTTCAAAAATGCATAACTTCTTCAATTTTGAACTTTTGGAAGTGTTCTTGGACTTCTTAGAAATCTTGAGATGTCCTATAACCAACCCTTTTGGTCTCATCTCATTTTGATATTCCATTCTCAAGTTATAAGCTTTGGAAAAAAAGGTGTTTTTGTTGACTTTCAAAAATGACCTATAATATCCAAATTTATATCTTCTTGTGAGTGCATTTTTTGATCTTTGGGTATGAATATGGATTGTAGGAAATTTCATCCTCTTAAAAATGAACTTTGGATGGGTCATTTCTCATAAAGTATGAGAAAGTTATGCTTGGTCAAAGTTGAGTTGACTTTTCCTACAAAACCCTAATTTAGCAACTTTTGAGTCTTGATGAATTTTGAGCAATCCTTGATGAATCATGATCAAACCTTGATCAAATGATGAAATATCCTTCAAAATGAGAATTTTGACAAAAAATCTTGAAGTTTGACTGTATTTAGGTCACAGTTGACTTTTGCCCTAGCACAGTCAATTTTTGGACCCTTTGAGCAATTGACTGAGCAAACTTCCTTTGCAAGGCTTGAAATTTGACATGGATGACCCTGAGAACATATTAGGACATTGGGGAGCACTTGAGGTCATTTGGAATCAAGTATCTTGATGCAACACAAAACCCTAATTTGGGGTTGACTGCCTTAGGAGATGACTTGTCTGACCCACTCTTGAGCAAACCTGAGCAACTTAGAGATTTTCATTGCAATGTCTTGAGAAATATGAGAGGGAAAATTTTGGGGTACAACAGCTTCCTCTGTTCAATCTTCTTAAACCTGAGGATGTAGATTGGCTTTCGTGCCTTTCGTGATCCGAAGGTGGAAGATGATTGAACACTAGAGTGCCCAGAAATTTGCACTCGCATGAAGTGGTATCAGCCTTGTGATGTCAGGAATGGGCTTACAGATGCCATTTGGAGATTGCTAATGGGAGGATGGGCTTAAAGATTCCATCTGTATGAGTGTCGATTGTATAAGAGATTCCTTAGCGAGAACTTGCATACCTGTTGTTGTGGAAGATTCCGCTGGGGAAGCTTGATCTTGCTGAGATTTAGGAACTTGCCTGTACTCCAACTGAGAGAACATCTCCGCTGGATTTTAAGGACTTGTCCGTAATTCAATTGGGGGGAAATCTGTCGAGATTTAGAACCTTATCTGTAATTCAACCGAGGATAATTTAGTTGAGATTTAAGAACTGGTCAGTACTTCGACTGAGGAAAATTGCCGAGATTCAGAACCTTATCTGTAATTCAACCGAGACTAATTCAGTTGAGATTTAAGAACCGGTTAGTACTTCGACTGAGGAGAGTTGCTGAGAGTTATAACCTTATCTGTAATTCAACCAAGACTAATTCAGTTGAGATTTAAGAACCGGTCAGTACTTCGATTGAGGGAAACATCTTCATCAAGATCTAGGAACTGTTTGTACTTAAACGAAGGATAATTCTGTTGAGATTTAAGAACTCGTCCACACTTCGACGGAGGAAAATTGTCGAGATTTAGAACCTTATCTGTAATTCAACCGAGAATAATTCAGTTGAGATTTAAGAACCGATCAGTACTTCGACTGAGGGAAACATCTTCATCGAGATCTAGGAACTGTCTGTACTTCAACGGAGTATAATTATGTTGAGATTTAAGAACTCGTCCACACTTCGACGGAGGAAAATTGTCGAGATTTAGAACCTTATCTGTAATTCAACTGAGACTAATTCAGTTGAGATTTAAGAACCGGTCAATAGTTCGACATAGCTGAGAACTTAATTGCATCTTTCCTAAAAGGTAAAGGTCAGTCGTATGCAATGCATGATATGTATCAAGAAATGATGTTCTCAAAATAAATGAGATTGTGTTGTATGATGCGTATATGCATGTATTATGATGTATGGGAACATAATGTTTTAGCTGGGGGAAATAAATCCCGGATAGCTGCTGGAGAAAAGAGTTGAATTCTTCGTTTCTACTGAGGATAGCGAATGAAGACGTTTGTGAGAATAAACCTGCAGGAGAGGAAAACTCCATTGGGGAATAAACTGATGAGGATATTACTCTGTGGGGAAGAGATACTCTGCTGAGGATTCCACCGATAAATTCCGCTGGGGATGAATTACCGTTAATGGTGGTACCGAATCCTGTTGGGGATTGACTTCTTGTTTGTGAAGGGAAAGAATTCCGCTGGGGATGATCTTCGGTTGTGACTTCACTGGGGATAACCTCTTAGACTCTAATGGGGATAATCCTTTGAGCTCTGCTGGGGACAACCTTCCAAAGTCTACTGGGGATGATTCTCCAAGCTCCACTGGGGAAGCTTTTCAGACTGCGCTGGGAAAAATTTCAAACTCCACTAGGGATATTTTGCATTCTGCCGGGGAATATTCTTATACTCCGTCGGGGAATATTAAGACTGTCGGGGATATTAAACCTTTTCAGTGTTGATGGTAGATAAACTCTGCTTGGGGAGAATATTAGTGATTCATTCGCAGTTGCAAGTCTCAGCTAGGGAGAGCTATCATTACTGTCTTTTCTTACTCTGCGGGGAGTGAAAGTACCTTAGCCATATTCTTTAGTTGAATCTACCTTTGTACCTAGTGGATAGAGCAACTGTACAGTTTGGACATTTCTATTGCCCCTGTTTCTGATATCACCAGTAATCGTCTTTTGTTTCGCATGTAAATATTTATGAGCAGCAATTAATGTCAAATGCATATATCAAAAATGAACATTGGGCGTTCTTTGCAAAACAAAACAGATAAAGGAGAAACAGTTTGAAATTTCTCTAAAAATGAATTGCATTGATTTTGAAGTTTGGCCTGTAAATAGGCGTTTTTGTACAAGAGGCTGACGTCCTAGTAAGAGAACACCGCCGAACAAATAGAATTTACACGATTTATGAAAAACTAAACAAAACAGCTATGTGAATAATCCCACTGGGTTTCAACTCTGTTATTGCCTTTATGTTCTCGAGCATCTCATCACTTTTCTACTGGGTTGAAGGTAGATCAGATTGATTAGCACCGTCCGAGCTTCATAGTTGATACCGAAGTCTAGTTGCAAGGTGATCCAATGAGACATAGTGTTACGCTTTGATGCCTAATTTTTGCCTGGACCGCCCTTTCAGATTTTCAGTCCACCGGGATACCCTTTTTTGCCCAAGCCGCCTTTTCAGGTTTTCGACTTACCGGGTGTACAATTTTTTTTCATTTTCATCCCTTATTTTTGCCCGAACCCTTTTGGTTCGCCGGGAAGACCTTACTTTTGCCTAGGTCAGTCGACCTAGTGGGTCTTTGTTCATGCGTAGTATCTTTTCACTATGTCTGCATTGACGGGGTGAGGAAGGTCGTCACCATCCATGGTGGTTAGAATCATAGCTCCTCCTGAGAAAATGTTCTTAACCACAAATGGCCCTTCGTAAGTAGGGGTCCATTTGCCCTTGGGATCACCTTGTGGAAGTATGATGCGCTTGATAACCAGATCCCCAACTTGATACTCTTGTCGTCTAACTTTCTTGTTAAATGCCTTGATCATCCGTTTTTGGTACGTCTGACCATGACAAATAGCAGTAAGCCTCTTTTCGTTAATTAGGTTCAGCTGATCAAGTCGGGTCTGGATCCAGTCATCTTTGCTCAAACCTGCATCCTTCATGATCCGAAGAGAGGGTATCTGAACTTCAATGGGTAATACGGCCTCGATGCCATAAACCAAGGAATAGGGTGTTTCCCCTGTTGACGTCCGCGCTGAGGTACGGTACCCATGAAGAGCAAATGGTAACATTTTGTGCCAGTCTTTGTATGTCACTGTCATCTTCTGCACAATCTTCTTAATGTTCTTATTAGCCGCTTCAACAACCCCATTCATCTTCGGGCGGTAGGGAGAAGAGTTGTGATGTTATATCTTGAACTGCTTGTAGAGCTCGGTGATCATCTTATTATTGAGATTTGTACCATTGTCTATAATGATCCTCTCTGGTACACCATATCGACAGATCAGGTTGTGCCGAATAAACCGTGCCACGACATTCTTGGTTACTGTAGCAAAGGAAGCTGCTTTAACCCACTTCGTAAAGTAATCAATTGCTACCAGGATGAAACAATGCTCGTTGGACGCCGTAGGTCTGATCTCGCCGATCATATCAATGCCTCACATTGCAAAAGGCCAAGGTGCCGTCAAGACATTCAGGGGAACTGGAGGTACGTGCACCTTCTCAGCATAGACTTGACACTTGTGACAGGTCCGAGAATGCTGATAACAGTCAGCTTCCATGGTGGACCAATAATATCCTGCCCGAAGGATTTTCTTTGCCATGGTATGTCCACTGGAATGAGTTACGAAAGTACCTTCATGTAACTCCGCCGTGATCCTTTCTGCTTCGTTTTTATCCACACATCGCAGTAAGGTAGAATCGTGGTTACGCTTGTAAAGGATGTCATTGCTGATGAAGAACTTTGCTGCGAACCTCCTTAGAAACTTCCTGTCATTAACAGATGCACCCTCGGGGTATTCCTGAGCCTCAAGATACCTCTTCACCTCGTGAAACCAGGGTTTATCTGCCACCTCTTCAGTCTCAATATCATAGCAATGTGCAGGTTCGTCCAATCTTTCAATGATAATCCGGGGAGCTTCGTTGTCCCAATTGACTTTGAACATAGAAGACATCGTAGCTAGCGCGTCCACCAACTGATTCTCCTCTCTAGGGAAGTGTTCAAAGGTTATCTCCTCGAAGTGTGGAAGTAACGTCAATACATACTCCTTGTAAGGAATAAGATTTGGGTTTTTTGTATCCCACTCGCCTTTGATCTGACTAATCACGAGAGCGGAATCTCCGAAAACACTTAGAAACATAATCCTTAGGTCAATTGCTGCTCGAAGACCCATGATGCACACTTTATACTATGCCATATTATTGGTGCAGTTGAAACATAGTCGGGCGGTGAACAAAGTATGAGAGCCTTTAGGAGATATGATCACGGTGCCAATGCCATTACCCAAAGCGTTTGAAGCTCCATCAAAGTACATAGACCATCGGGATCCTTCCTCAGGTCCTTCATCCGGTCCAGGTGTCTCACAGTCAGTCACTATCATGATATTCTCATCCGGGAATTCAAAGTTCATAGAATGGTAATCATCCACTGCCTGATGTGTCAAATGATCTGCCAACACACTTCCCTTGATTTCCTTTTAGGTCGTATACTGGATGTCATACTCAGTCAAGATCATCTTCCATCTTGCTATTCTTCCGAACAAGGCAGGCTTCTCGAAGATATACTTGATTGGATCCATCTTTGATATCAATAGAGTAGTGTGAGTCAGCATATACTGTCTCAGCCGGTGAGCAGCCCATGCCAAAGCGCAACAAGTTTTCTCGAGCAACGAGTATCGGGTCTCGCAGTCGGTAAACTTTTTGCTAAGGTAATAAATAACATGCTCTTTTCGGCCAGACTCGTCATGTTGACCCAGCACACACCCTATTGAGTTGTCGAGTACTGTCAAGTATAAGATCAAAGGTCTCCCTTCAACTGGTGGCATCAAAATAGGTGGCTCTTGGAGATACTCTTTGATCCTTTCGAAAGCGGCCTGGAATTCATCATTCCAACGTACTACTTGATCTTTCTTCAGTAGCTTGAAGATTGGCTCACAAGTAGCAGTTAGGTGCAAGATGAATCGGGAAATATAGTTCAAACATCCTAAAAAGCCTCTGACTTCTTTTTCTGTTCGGGGAGCTGGCATTTCCTGTATAGCCTTCACCTTTGTAGGATCCACCTGAATACCTTTATCGCTTACGACGAAACCCAGCAGCTTACCAGATCTCACCCTGAAGGTGCACTTGTTCGGGTTTAACCTCAGCTTGTACAACTTCAACCTGTCAAATAGCTTCTGAAGGTGGTCCAGATGTTCTTCTTCAGTCTGGGATCTTGCAATCATGTCGTCGACATATACCTCAATCTCATGATGGATCATGTCATGGAAAAAAGCGACCATGGTGCGCTGATATGTTGCCCCAGCATTTTTCAATCCAAAAGGCATGACCTTGTAGCAAAAGGTACCCCATTGAGTAACAAAGGTCGTCTTCTCCATGTCTTCGGGAGCCATTTTAATCTGATTATAACCGGAGAAACCATCCATGAAGGAGAAGACCTTATGATGTGCGGTGTTGTCAACCAGAACGTCGATATGAGGTAAAGGGAAATCATCCTTGGGGCTTGCCCTGTTCAAATCCCTATAGTCAACACACATTTGAACCTTACCATCCTTCTTCGGCACCAGAACCATGTTGGCCACCCACTGTGGGTAAGAAGTAACTTCTAGAAAACCGGCATCAAACTGTTTCATCACTTCAGCCTTGATTTTCTCAGACATCTCTGGGCGCATTCGACGGACTTTCTGTTTCACTGGAGGACAGTCTTCCTTGGTAGGTAGGCGGTGAACCACAATATCGGTATCCAACCCAGGCATATCTTCATAAGACCAGGCAAAGATCTCAACATAGTCACGCAGCATCTGAATTAACCGTTGCTTAACACTAGCTTCCAGATTTGCACTGACCTTGACCTCTTTCTTGTCTATCTTTGTACCCAGATTCACTGATTCCACTGGCTCCTCATGTGGTTGTATGGCCCTCTCTTCTTGAAGTAGCAATCTAGCAAGTTCACCAGGCACTTCGCAATCATCTTTACCTTCGTCTTCGGCTAAGTTGATCAGAATTTCGAAGTCATAACTGGCAGTAGCAGAGTCGTTACCAGTAAGATCCAGAGTGGATGTAGACCTGTATATGTGAGTGTGTGTAAAATAGTTGTTTTGCAATATATAATGAAAGAAAAACAAGGAGCACAAAATTTGAAATGCAAAAAATGCCCAATGCTTTTATTAATGATATATGTAGATAACACACATAAAGCCCTCACAAATGAAGCCACGGTGCCCCGGGTAAGACACCGGGCCGTAAAGTTTTAAAACATTGTCTGTTACAAATTCAAAACAAAAGTCTCATTACTGGGTAATAAAATAAATTGGGACGAATTCCTTTGCTATCCAATTGCTCAGTCCACCATCAGTAGTAGGATAGATCCAACTGTCAAACTCAGACTCTTCAACATCGTCTTCAATGGCATTCACTCCCACATCCTGTTTAGGCTTTTCTGGTGTTCCGAACTCGATCTCCTTGGCATCAATTAAATCTTGTACTTTGTTCTTCAAGACCCAGCAGTTATCTGTATCATGCCCCAGGCTATCAGAGTGAAAAGCACAGCGGGCATTCGGATCATACACCGGTGATGTTGTATTGGGGGTCTTCGGGGCCTCCTTCAGAATCACCAAGTTGGTTTTCAATAACTGCAGCAGAATTTGGGATAAAGTCATGTTGAGCTGAGTGAATTGTCTTCGAGGTCTCTCGGCCCTTGGCTGATTGTTGCGCTGAGGTGCAACAGCAGGTCTTAAAATAACAACCGCATTAACAGCTTGACGGTGTTCAGGTCTATTATGGCTATTTGCACTGTAATCCGCACTGGACTCCTTCTTAAAAGGCTTCTTCTCGGTGCTTGATGAAGCACCCTTCTGTATTTTACCGGATTTGATACCGGCCTCAATCCTTTCCCCTGTCATAATCAGCTCCATAAACCCGGACGATGAACTTCCAATCAGATAGTTGAAATATGGACCAAACATTGTCCCCAGAAACATATCCACTAGCTCCCTATCTGCCAAGGGTGGTTGCACTCTTCCAGCGAAGTCCCTCCACTTCTGAGCATAATCTTTGAAACCTTCTCCCGCACCCATAGACATACCCTGGAGTTGGGTACGCATGGGAGTGAGGTCGGCATTGTATTGGTACTGCTTGTAGAAAGCAACAGCCAAATCCTCCCAATTGCGGATACTAGCTCCTTCTAACTAGTAAAACCATTCAAGTTGAGTCCCTGAAAGACTGTCTTGAAAGAAATGGATCCAGAGGTTCTTGTCAGTGGTGTATGGCTGAATCTTCCTAACATACGAACGGAGGTGCAGTTTTGGGCAAGAAACTCCGTCGTATTTAGCAAAGGCTGGTGCTTTAAACTTGTAGGGAATCACCACCCCAGACGACAAACCCAAATCACCAAAGTCCAGACCAGGCACTTTCTGAACTTCCATCGCGCTCAACCGGTCTTCCAGTTGCTTATACCTATCCTCAGCCGGAGGATACTGGTCTTCGTCGAAGTCAGTCTCTTTGTCGGAAACCATAGGGCTAGGAACCCTCCTTTCTTCCTGATTATCTTTCCCTCCAGATGAGGGGGTCAAATCAACCTCTTCTTGTAAATCGTTTCTGAATCTGCGACCCATATTGAATAGGATCGTCTTCTTCTTCTTCTCTTTCAGGATAAGGGTCTTCAGATCTTGCTGACCCTTAGCCAAACTCATGAACAATTCCTGGAATTGGGCGTTTTGAGCCTGTAGAGCCTTGATTGCTTGTTCAGTTGATGGTTCAGAAGATATGATGCTGAAATAAACAACAAATAAGATGACAAAACCTGTAAGGGGTACCTGTTATGAAGTGCATGGAATGAAATGCGGATGATATGATTTCAAATACGTCGAGAGATTCAAATTCGTAAACCAAAAATGAAACACACTTTTACTAGATAAACTTGAAATTCAATTGTTCAACAGATGCCTTTAAGGCGTTACAAGAAAGAAAAGCTGAAAAGTAAATCAAAACTAGAAATAATCAAAAAGACAATCAGTGGTCCCATGGTCGTTTCTTGTCGGTGCGGACATAGTCATTGAGGATCCGCTCGTTCTCCAGTTGCCTTGTGAACTTCTGAATCTTCTGCTCCTGCTCGTGATACTTTTCTCTGTAAGTATCTCGCTCTTCTCTCAGCTGCATCCATGATCTCTTTAATGCCCCAATGTCCGTAGGCATGTATGGATTTAAGATGGTAGGAGGAACCCCCTCTTCATCAACAACTTCAACAATGATAGGCAAGACAGCTTCATAGGGCATTCCCAGCTTTTGGGCACGTATGCGAACCCATCGGAGATATGGTTCCATTGGTAGAGAAGTCTTTGCACCCAGCTCGTGCGGATCAGACCTGTGTACTCTATCCCAAGCTCTTATGAATCTGCAGCGTTGCTCGTCACTATCCCCTTGGAAATCAAAGACAATACTAGGCATTAGCAACTCATGAGGTCCTTCCCTCCTAGCTCGCCCAAATTGACGTAAGGCCAAGCACGGATTATAAGTGATTCCTCCATTGGTTCCTATAAGTGGAACATTGGGGTATTCCCCACAGCAATCAATAATAGCCACGTCTTCCATGCCCTTGATAGTCCAAATGATATCATTATGAGAGAGAGACATAATCTTGTAGGACCAGCCCATGCCTTCCTTGTTCTTCAAAACTGATTTGGGAAGGTGAGAAATAAACCACCTCGCCAGCAACGGTGCACAGCTCATAAGGGTTCCCCGCTTCCTAGCAGTACGAGCATAAAGAGAGTTGAGAATGTCACCCAAGAGAGTGGGCACAGGATTACCGGATATGAAAATCTTCACGGCATTCACGTCGACGAAAGCATCTGAGTTAGGGAACAACACCAAACCATATATGAGAAGAGCTAGAATGTCTTCAAATGCCTGGAAGTCTAGACTGTCCCAGAACTGATTAGCTTTACCAACCAAGAATTTAGTCAAAAAGCCCTTTGCTCCACTACGAGTCTCCCAATTAGCCATTACCTCAGCCTTTGTCAGATGGAGGGCTGAAGTAATCTCTTCCGGTCTAAGAACTTTCTCCCAACCTGTGAACGGGGTCTGCTCAAGAATAGAGATACCAAGCAGATCAGAGAACTCTTCCAAGGTGGGGACCAACTGGTAGTCCGAAAAGGTAAAGCAATGGTACAGTGGATCAAAGAACTGGACTAAGACACTCATCATCTGCTCGTCCAATTTGGAAGTGACCAAACCCAAGATGTGACCATGTCTTATGATAAAGGAAGTAGTATCTGAAACCTTTGCAACCAAATCCTTAAGCTGAGTGGGAACATGGACAAAGTTGATCCGGATGGTGTTTCTACGCATGGGTTCCATGACCTATAAAACAGAACAAAGATGAATCCCTCCTGTCTTTGAAATAGGTTAGTCCAATGCAAGATGCATGCAATGTTATGATGTCATGATAGAAAACACACCATAAGTATCCACAAATAGGAAACATGGTAAAGGCACACAAGTCACACAGAGAGCCCTTAAATTTCAGGCTAGCAAGGAGTCTAGGTACTACCCTCTTTCAGTTTAGTTGGTTCAAACCTGTCCTAAAAAATAGTAACCGGGTTCTAGAGGATCTCAATATCATTGACTACCCTCGGTCAGTCATAATTCCAGTTTAGCAACCTTTTCTTGCGGCCGGAATCATCGCGAGAGTTTAGTCTCAATGAGTGTAGCATACTGCTACTGTTCTATGGCCAAGTTGGTCAATTTGAAGGTTCTAAGGTCAGTTGGTACTTAATGACCCCTTAGCAGACCCATATTCTCCTCGTTGCTCCACAAGGGATATCGGTACATACTAAAGTGCCAACCAATATAGTTATTGCTTCAACCGTATCGGTCTATGCCGTACAGTTCCCTCACAGTTTATTGCTACTTACCTAAAGGGTATCCCCAGATCCGGGTTAGGATCTATAGTAACTCCTATACAAGCCCACAAATATAAAGCATACAAGTCAAGCAATTGAAAACAATATGAACTATTCCTAAGGTACACCCCAGTTATTTACAATCCCCAGCAGAGTCGCCAGTTCTGTGATATGGTGGGAAGAATTAACTGTTTTTGGAATGCTGGTTTGCGTTTTGCGTTTGTTTTTGCAAAATGTCGCGGTAAGCAAGAGTCGCCACCAACTTTTATTTTAGCCAACAAGGAAAGGTAAAAAGCATAGAAAAATTCCTTTTTCGATATTTTTCTCGGGTTCGGGGGGTAGATTATAGAAAGGGAAGGTATTAGCACCCTTTCTATCCGTAGTTATCTACGGGCTCTTAGGTACTTGCTTATCATTTTTCAAAATGTTTTCTTTGTGCTTGTGGGTTTGAAAAGTTTTTGTTTTTAACTTCGATTTAACTCTTGCTTCTGTCCTCAAGAGTGTATGAAGTGTTTTTTGAAAACTTTGTTCGAAAAGTGTAAGTGTGAAAAAGATTTTTGTTTTTGAAAGAGCAAGTATCTAAGAACCATCTACCTACTCGAAAAAGGAATCGTTCTATGCTAATTTCCTTTAGACAATGTTATCCTACTATTGATGAGTAGGAAGCACCGTCGTTGGAGTTTAAGGGTCAATTCGAATAAGGGACTTACGGTCACTAAAGCAATATTAGGACGCCTTAGCGGTAACCCTAATGTCTTAGATCATTTGTTTGAGGCAATCATGTCCGAGGCAACCGTTTCGAGGCGACTATGATCTTTGGACAAGAGGACGACCTCTAAAGTGACCTATACTCAATGACCGTGTTAACGAAGGCAACCAAGTGAGATGTACCCTAAGAGTGCGCATGTGCGAGTGTGTTGTTTTCGGTTATTTTTATCTTTGTACATGTTAAGGGTGATCTAAGTTGATTTTAGGTTAAAACATTCAGTCTTGTCATGCATCCCTATTATCAAACATCTAACAGTTATAATTTGCGGAAAATAAATTGCGGAATTTAAATTACAAGGTGTCGGGTATTTACATCGCCAAAGATAAACCCTTTAAAAATAAATAAAGCGATAAAAAATAATAAAAGGTCCTATTAACTATTACAAACCGGAGACAAATACATTATTGGATAAAGAAAATAAATCGCGTGCGGGAAATTAAATCGAGCACAAGGTTCTAGGGTTTTGACCCTTTTTGAAAGAAAATATCTTTTTTTGTTGTTTTTTTTATGAAAGAAATTAACCTAAATTAATTACTAAATTAAATTAAATAAATTAATAAATAAAAATAAATTATTTTTGGGTTTTTGGTATTTTAAGAAAGAAAGAAAAAAATTAATTGAATTAGTAAAAACCTAATTAAGTCTAATTTAATTTTAATTATTTACAAAAATATATTAAATTTATTCTAATTAAAACCTAAGTTAATTTAATTAGTGTTTATTAATAAAATAAAAATAAAAATTTGATTTGATAAAGAAAATATTTTGTGGTTTTATTTTATAAAAAAAGAATTTTTTAATTGGTTAGTAAATTTAATAAAAATAATTAAGCAATTAATAAAATAAAATAAATAAACAAAATAATATGAGAGAAAGGGAGGTATGGGCCTGATTTAGGGGTTTGAACAGCAATTGGAAGGCCCAAAAAGCGCTGGCCCTGTTGACTTTCCTGATTCAGTGTGCATGCGTTGACCAATGCTCAAGGTGGACCTTCAGCTCAGACCCTCAGATTTGGCCTTTGGCCATCTGGCCACTGGATGCTTGATGGACTATGGTGGGCTGCGCGCTTGGACTACACACACAATTGCCTGAAAGAAAAAATCAAATAGAATTTTGGGGGACCTGGGATTCGAACCCAGGTCCTGATGGATCTTACCAATGCGCGCTTGCCACTAGGCCACTTATCCTTGTTTGTTAATATAATACAAAGGAAATATAATAAAACAAAACAATGATTATTGGTCAGAACAAAAAAATATGTGCGCGTGATTTGAATGGACGTATGGGAGAACGACAACTCATCGTCTCCTACCTCCAGAATCTGCAAATATTTCCTGCGGATTTGGATCCGCAGCTAAATGCGCGTGCCCGTTCTAAAATCTTCCCTAGGCCACATCAATCAATTCCAAAAACATGGTTGACTTCGTCTTGGCTTCCTGATTAACACCATGCCCTTCTTTAGTCCCAATTTTTCCTGAAAAAGAAAACCCTAAAAACAAAAACGCAACCCTAGCCATGGTGTTTTGGGGTTACAGCGCCTATGAACCAAATTGAATATTACCAATGGCTTGCAAATAACATGAGGGTTATGATTATGCAATTATTTCATTCAAATGATGCCAGAATGGACCAAATCGAATCCAAGAATAGAGCTAGGTAACGAGGGGCTTACAGCGCGTTTGGGCGTGTGAGCGAGCTTGCTTTTGATCTAGAAAGATTGAGTGAGCACCCAAGAAACGATTGAGATAGGTTTTGGCTTCTGAAAACACCTCTAGCTATGATTTTGAATTCAAGCTTTTGGTGATTTTTTTCAATTTCTGTTCTGCCTATGCCCGCACTTTCTAACCCTTATTCACGTCCCTTTGGCTTGCTTATGTATTGTATAGTGTGTTAGGGTAACAAACTTGGACTGAATCTCTCTAAATCAATGCATTGGAATTTAATTTGATCTCCATTATTAACCTTTCCAAATTTGCCAATTTTCAATATTTTTGCACATGGTTTGGTGTGATACGAATTTGATGATGTTAATGATGATGATCCAATCCTGAAATAGCCAAAAGATCTCATGTAATCAAAGTTTTGGATTTTAAATGATTTAATTTGATTTAAAATTAGTAAATTCAATAAAAAATCAAATAAAATAATAAAAATGAAATATGAGCTCATGGATAAAGCTAGGACACGTGGACAATTATGCAAGCTCAAATCAAGTGGAAAAGAATGGGCCCATTTGACAAAATTTGAAGTTTTGGGGATAGTTGACTTTTGGCAATTTTGCAAAAATGTCCAACTTCAACAATGCATAACTTCTTCAATTTTAAACTTTTGGAAGTGTTCTTGGACTTTTTAGAAAGCTTTAGATGTCCTCTAACCAACCCTTTTGATCTAATCTAATTTTGATATTCCATTCTCAAGTTATAAGCTTTGGCAAAAAAAGTGTTTTTGTTGACTTTCAAAAATGACCTATAATGTCCAAATTTATAACTTCTTGTGAGTGAATTTTTTATCTTGGGGTATGAATATGGATTGTAGGAAATTGCATCCTCTTCAAAATGAGCTTTGTATGGGTCATTTATCATAAAGTATGAGAAAGTTATGCTTGGTCAAAGTTGAGTTGACTTTTCCTACAAAACCCTAATTTAGCAACTTTTGAGTCTTGATGAATTTTGAGCTATCCTTGATGAATCATGATAAAACCTTGATAAAATGATGAAATATCCTTCAAAATGAGAATGTTGACAAAAAATCTTGAAGTTTGATTGTATTTAGGTCACAATTGACTTTTGCCCTAGCATAGTTAATTTTTGGACCCTTTGAGCAATTGACTGAGCAAACTTCCTCTGCAAGGCTTGAAATTTGACATGGATGACCCTGATAACATATTAGGACATTGGGGAGAACTTGAGGTCATTTGGACTCAAGGATATTGATGCAACACAAAACCCTAATTTGGGGTTGACTACCTTAGGAGATGACTTGTCTGACCCACTCTTGAGCAAACTTGAGCAACTTGGAGATTTTCCTTGCAATGTCTTAAGAAATATGAGAGGGAAAATTTTGGGGTACAACAGGATCCTTTTGCTACAAGGTCATTCTGTTCGGATTGAAGAATGCAGGGGCAACATATCAAAGGGCTATGGTAGCTTTGTTTCATGACATGATTCATCTTGAAATAGAGGTATATGTGGATGTTATGATTTCCAGATCACAAACTGAAGAGGAACATCTCGATCACCTGTACAAGCTATTCAAGAGGTTGAAAAAGTACAAGTTGAGGTTGAACCCTAACAAGTGCACATTTGGAGTACGATCTGGAAAGCTTCTAGGTTTTGTTGTCAGTGGTAAAGGCATTGAAGTCGACCCTGTCAAGGTGAAAGCCATCCAAGAAATGCCAGTCCCCCATTCTGAAAAGGAAGTTAGAGGATTCTTGGGTTGTCTTAACTACATCGCCCGCTTCATATCTCACTTGACTGCTACTTGTGAGCCAATCTTCAAACTCTTGAAGAAAGATCAAGTAGTCAGATGGAATGATGAATTCCAAGTTGCCTATAACAAAATCAAAGAATATCTGCAAGAATATCCTATTCTCGTGCCTCCAGTTGAAGGAAGATCCTTAATCATGTACTTGACGATGCTAGAGAACTCTATGGAGTGTGTTTTGGGACAACATGATGAGTCTGGCCAAAAAGAGCATGCTATTTACTACCTGAGCAAAAAATTTACCGACTGTGAAACCAGATATTGATTGCTCGAGAAAACTTGCTGCACTCTGGCATGGGCTGCTCATCGGCTAAGACAGTATATGTTGACTCATACCACTCTGTTGATTTCTAAGATGGACCCAATCAAGTACATCTTCGAGAAACCTGCTCTTTCCAGACGGATAGCTAGATGGAAAATGATCTTGACTGAGTACGACATTCAATACACAATGCAAAAGGCCATCAAAGGAAGTGTATTAGCAGATCATTTGGCCCATCAAGCTGCTGACGATTATCATTCTATGAACTTTGACTTCCCGGATGAGAGCATCATGCTAGTGACCGATTGCGCGAAACCTAGAACGTATGACGGACCTGAACAAGGATCCCGATGGACTATGGTCTTCGATGGGGCTTCTAACGCTTTGGGTAACGGAATTGGTGATGTGATCATATCCCCTGAAGGTTGCTACACTCCATTCACTGCCAGATTATGCTTCGATTGTACGAACAATATGACTGAGTATGAAGTGTGCATTTTGGGTCTGAAGGCTGCCATTGATTTGAGGATCAAGTATTTGAATGTGTTTGGGGATTTCGCTTTAGTGATAATCCAAGTAAAAGGAGGTTGGGACACTAAGCACCCTAATTTCATCCCTTACAAGGAGCTTGTGCTATCTCTGATTCCTTACTTCGAAGAGGTCACCTTTGAACACTTCCCTAGGGAAGAAAATCAGCTAGCCGATGCTTTGGCAACCATGTCTTCTATGTTTAAGGTCAGATGGGACAACGAAGCTCCTATGATTATAATTAAGAGATTCGACAAACCTACGCACTGCTGTGAGCTTGACACTGACACAGAAAAACCATGGTACCATGAGGTGAAGAGAAACCTTGAAGCACAAGAATACCCTAAAGGAGCATCCATCAATGACAGAAAGTTCTTACGAAGATTTTCAGCCAAATTCTTCCTAAGTAACAGAATATTATACAAGCGCAACCATGATTCTATTCTACTCCGATGCATGGACAAGAAGGAGGCAGCGGAAATTATGGAAGACATACATGATGGTCTCTTCGGGACTCACTCAAGCGGACATGCCATGGCCAAGAAAATCCTGAGAGCTGGCTACTATTGGTCAACGATGGAGACTGATTGCCATCACCACTTAAGGACTTGCCACAAATGCCAAGTATATGTTGACAAGGTCCATGTGCCTCATACTCCTCTGAACTTCATGACCACTCTGTGGCCATTTGCAATATGGGGCATTGACATGATTGGAGAGATCAAACCTACCGCTTCCAATGGACATTGATTCATTCTGGTCACTATTGATTATTTCACCAAATGGGTCGAAGCCACTTCATTTGCCTCAGTCACCAAAAATGTGGTAGCCATATTCATCAAACATAACCTTATTTGCCACTATGGTATCCCCGAAAGGATCATCACTGACAATGGGACTAACCTCAACAATGATATGATTACCGAACTTTGCACTCAATTCAAAATCAAGTATCACAATTCTTCTCCTTATAGACCTAAAATGAATGGCGCATTCGAAGAACCAATAAAAACATTAAGAAGATTGTGCAGAAGATGGTAGTAACCTATAAGGACTGGCATGAGATGTTACCATTTGCTCTTCATGGCTACCGTACTTCAGCTAGGACCTAAACTGGGGCAACTCCCTTTTCTTTGGTCTATGGCATGGAAGCTGTTTTTCCAGTAGAAGTTCAGATTCCCTCACTAAGGATTATGAATGAAGCAAGCCTAGGCGAAGACGAGTGGATTTAGACAAGATTGGATCAGTTGAACTTGATTGATGAGAAGCGACTGGTTGTTGTTTGTCATGGTCAGATGTACCAAAAGCGCATGATTAAGCCTTTTAACAAAAAGATCAAGCATCGAGTATATCAAGCTGGTGACTTGGTGATAAAGCGCATTATTCTGCCACAAGGCAACCCCAGGGAAAAATGGACTCCCACCTACGAAAGGCCATTTGTTATCAAGAGAGTGTTTTCTGACGATGCTATGATGCTGATTACCATGGACGGTGAAGACTTCCTACATCCTGTGAACGCGGACATAGTTAAAAAAATACTATGCATGAGAGACTCGCTAGGTTGACACACCTAAACAAGATAAGGGTATCCTGGCAAACCAAAAGGTTTGGGCAAAATTAGGGATATATACAAAAGATTATACACCCGGCAAGTTGAAAACTCGAAAGGGCGACTTGGGCAAAAATGGGTATCCTGGTGGGCTGAAAACCCGAAAGGGAGGTCCAGGAAAAAGTTAAGGATTAAAAGCGTATGACTATGTCCCGTGGAATCAGCACAGTCAACTTTATTACCAAGGTCCGAGTTCGAACGGTCCAAGATCAATCCAATCAACTTCTGTCAACGGCAAGGGGCATTCGAAGACATTGGGGCAATAGTAGAGTTGGAATGCAATGGGATCATTTCCACATGGAGATTTATTTTTGTTTTCAATTTTTGTTTTCCTTTCGACAATTTCCTCTTACTAGGATCTCCGTCTCTTTGTACAAAAATGCCTATTCATGGGAAAAATATCAATACAAATATACTTTAAAGTGCAAACTTTTGTTTTGTTTTGAATGCAGAAATGTCCAATGACTAAAATTGAATGAACATATGCACGTGAACATAATCAAAACTATCTGACACATGTTTCCTGGTAAGCAGCGACAAGCATCTCTTTAATGTATATGGAATATCCCCAGAGTTATTTCATTAGCATTATCCCCACAAGGACGATTACAATAAACCATTCCTCAAACAAAGTTACCCACAAAGTCTCTTTGCTTAGGTTGATCTCTGACCAGAGTTTCAATCTCTTGACGGATCTCTCCCCAGCTAAGTTGATCTTACAAGAAGAAGCCTTGTGGATCTCTTTCTAAAAGAACTCACCTCGTCAACAGTTCATCAACAGGGTTTATTTCCCCCACAAACAACGAACAACAAAATTCCCCGGCTTAGTCTATCCTCTCCAGCTTGAGTTTGCCTTTCAGACTATTACAAATCAAAGGGCCACAACCCCTAATCCCCAATAAATTCGTCAACAAAGACTTTATTATCTCCAAAAGATACTATAAAGCCTGGCCCCGACCAGATATTAGTACAACTTTAAGTTATTATGAAGTCTGGACCCGACCAGACGATAGCTAACTTCTTAAGACACTATGAAACCTGGACTCGACCAGATGATAGTTTAACTCTTCTAGATATTGAAGAACCTGGACTCAACCAGGCCAGGGTTTAACTTCTTTTCCTCAGTAGAGTTTGCCTCTACCCCAATAAGTTACTGTGAAGCCTGGACCCGACCAGATATCAGTTCAACTTTACCATTTTCACACAAGTTATTGTGAAGCCTGGAATCCTACCAGATAGCAATTCCCCTCATAAGTTTGTTGTGAATCCTGGATTCGACCAGATATCATTTCAATTTCATCTTTTCAAGCAAGTTATTGTGAAGCCTAGATCCGACCAGATAACAATTAACTTCGTCCACCTCAGAAATCTGTAAAGCCTGGAATTCGACCAGATAGCGGTCTAATGTCATTAAATTATTGTGAAGCCTGGATCCGACCAGATATCAGTTCAACTCCGTCTATTTAAGCAATTTAGTATGAAGCTTGGAGTCCGACCAGATAACAACTAGCTACAATCCCCAACGAGTCACTATGAAGCCTGGACCCGACCAGATAATAGTATAACTTTTCAAAGAAAAAACTATGAAACATGGACCCGACCAGATAGTAGTTACCACTTCAAGTTACTATGAAGCCTGGATCCGACCAGATAATAGTTTAATTTCAAGAAATTTTCTGTGAAGCCTGAAATCCGACCAGATAAAAGTTGATTTGTTCTTCCCCAGTAGGTTATTGAGAAACTTGGAATCCAACCAGATCACAGTTGACTTCCTCATCCTCAACAAGTGGTTGTGAAGTCTGGACCCGACCAGATAACAGCTAACATTCAAGAGATGATCCCTGGCGGAAGCATTCTTTTAACCAAATATGAAGATATGTATATTCTTCCTCCCCAACAGCAATCCGGGATTCAGCTTCCTAGAACTCCTCAACAATAGTCATGGATTTATTTTCCCAGACAAATATACATCCCACATTCATACATCATAGCATATACATATGAAAATAATTTAGCACAATCTCATTCATTTTGAGAACGTCATGCATACATCTGCATTTAACTAACCATTTTTCCCACAGGTGAAACATCAAGTTTTAGTGTAAATCGACCAGAGGTTTGTTCTGATATTTATTCCAGTGTTTACAATCATTCCTCCAAATGGAATCTATAAGCCCATTCCCAATATATCTTCGAGTGCAAATTTTTGGGCACTTTAATGTTCAATCATCTTTCACCTTCAAGTCAAGAATGGCGGATCCGCCAATCTAACTCTTCAGGTTTAAGAAGATTGAACAGGGGCAGCTGTTGTACCCAAAAATTTTCCCTCTCATTTATCAAGAATTTCCTCCCAAGATCTCCCATGACATCCAGTTTGCAGCACTAACACATCAAATTGGGTTTGTAATTGACACAAGGGCAAAATGGTCAATTACATATTGAAAAGTCAAACTTTGACTTTTGGATCAAAATCAAGTTCCAAGAATCATATTTCACTAAGACATATTGGAACATGAAGTTTGTTTCATTAAGAAAATCAAAAGTCAAGATTATGTTGAAAAAGTCAAAATTCTAAATACTTAGAATTTTTTTCTAAGTGTTTAAGAAATATGATAAATTCAGAACTTCTGGCCAGATTTCCACCATGATGCAAGTTGATTCTGGAATAAATTCTAACACAAGAGTTGTAGACCTCAATGAGATCTAAAACATTGCAAAACATAACTTCTTCTAGAAATGTTGGGATTTCAAGTTATACATCTTCAAAGGCACATCATTAAAACTGAAACATTCAGTAAATTCTAGACCTTTCCAAAACAGGATTTGGTTAGAACTTATGGATCAATTTTCATATAGGTCCAGTCAGAATTGGCAAGAGCAATTCAAAGAGGATTTACAAAGCGTGTTATAAGCTTTTTAGAAAGTATGAGAAATCACTCAGAACATGCTGAAGCAAAGAGATTCAAAGATCAGAGGTTGGATGTTTATTTTAAGATACACTAATGCTGAACTTCTGACCCAAAATTAAGCTATGATGCATAATCTCATATTGCAGGATTTCTGATTTGATAAATCTCATCATCATTTAATGCTCACAACCACTTTTGAGTTTTTATCCAAAGGATTTCCCCACGTGTGAGATAGAAGTACTATTGTTGTCCTTGAAAAGCAAACTTTTGCACAAGTTTATGTTGGGCCCATGCTTTACTTTTTCATCTGAGGGTGCTTTTCCTTAATTCATGCTTACAAATCCAGCTTAGGCACGGCTAAAAGCTGCTAACCACCATACTTGTTTAACTTGCTTCAAGAACAAGTCATCGCCCTAGCATGATGGTTGTACCCTTGACTTTTCCAAGCTACAAAATCCTTGCCTATAAATTGAACTTCATTGGAAACTGTAAAGAGGTCGAAAAAATTGAAAAGAAAAGCCTTGAAACCTTGTTAAAATCTCCCAAGAACTTAAAGTTGCAGCCTAACTACAAAACCTGCTAGTCTTTGACTTTTGCATTCAATTTCCAATTTTCCTTAAGTGTTTCTCGACCAAATCATCAACATAGTTTCTGATATACATTTAGAAGTCATCCTAACTTCTGTTTTCAGACTGCACTTCCATCTCCACCAATCTCCATTTCAAAGTCAGAACTTTTCTTCTTGGCTATTCCGAAATTTTCCAGCCATTCATAGCTCAACTTAAGGGTTGTTCTACCTTTCTGAGCACGTGAGAAAGCTGACCAGAACATCACTGCAGTCAGAATCAGATTCTAGCCCACATGACATTTTTTAGCTGCAAGGTAAGCTTCTGCTGACTCTCATCATATTACTTAGGCATTGATAGACTTGCATGTTCAAAAATACAATGTGGACATTCTGACTCTGATGTTATACATATTCATAGATTTTATGTATTTTGTTTAATTAGAGAGAATTTTAATTCATAACTTCTTGAGGAAATTAGGATTTAGAATTAGGATCAACAGAATTCATGCTTGCTTCTGATTTACAGTCCTAATATTTTATGTTTCTGAAATCATGATGGAAACCTGCCATAACTACTATAGTTGCATTATCTGTTCTGTTGAGAAATGATTAAGTTGCAAATGTTCTAATTGGCATGGGAAGGGAGATGAAGCTCATCATCAAAACTTATTTTGTGTTATATGCTTATGTTTTTGCTTCTGATCCCGGATGTATAGGCCCCCCTAGTGGTAGATAGCATGTGCATAAGACATTAGTGTTAAGGGTCTTGAGTTCTATCCCTAGAAACAACTTTTTTTATTGTTTATTTCCTGACTTTTTACTCCATTAATTGGACCAGAACTTCTAGATCAATCCCTTTAATTGCTTATCAAAACATTGATCTTGGACCAAAACTTCTAGACATTCCCATCCAACAGCATTGACACTTATTTACCCATCATCAGATTTTCTAGGTGCCCAGCTACATCAGAACTTCCACACTCTCTCAATAACCAGAATTTCTGACCTTCCAGTAGCATTATAGCTTCTAGGCTGCCAGTGGCATCAGAATTTTTCTAACATTTCCCTAGTACCCGGCAACCTCAGAACTTTAATGTACCCGGACTCAGAACTGCTGACCATCCCTTTTTTCTGCTAACATTTTCCTTCTAACTTATAGCGCACCAGAGTCAGAGCTTTTTACTTCAGCAACATGTTGATTCTGATTCTTTTCCCTTATTATTTTTATCAACATTTTATCTTTAATAATCAAAAACACTAAAAATATTTTTTTCATCACATACTTTATTTCTTTAAAAAATCAAAAGACAAAAAATATTCTCTTGAGAAAACTTATTTCTTCTCTTGACAAAAACCAAACAAAATCCTTTTCTTTTCCATTCATACCCTTGTATATCATGCTTTCATTTCTTGTACATTATTTAATATTCAATATGGTTGTAATAGATAATTAGGTTTAATTTCTTGCAATCCCCGTTTGTAAATTTGTATACCCCACCCCCCTAATGATGTAATAGCGTAGTAATTTTACTTTCCGCAATTTATCACTTTCATATAAATGCTAGTAATTAGGGTTTGTATGGAAAGATAAAATCAACAAGTAGATAATCCTAATCAAAGATAAACAATGCATGCAAGTCAAACACACTATTCACACATGCACCCTTAGGGTAATTCCACTTGTTGCCTTAAAACATGGTCATGTTATGCATGTGGGATGTCTTAGCAAAAACAAATCAAAAATACAATATCATAGTCCCTCGATGACGCTACAAATGCTGCATTCCAAATGATCTTAGTCCCTCAAAGAGAAATGCTAAGATATCTCACAATATTTGCTATCATGATTATACGATGACCCACGTCTGTCCCTTTACATCCAAAGATAAGGCTTCTTACCAAATCAATGGTAAGATAGCAATATCAAAGGAAGGAAGAAATGAACAAATACTTTTGAGTAGGTAGATTGTTCCTAGTCGCTTGCTCATTTTGAAAACAAGTATCCTTGCTCATTTTCAAAACAAACACCAAACACTTTCAAAACAAATTTTCAAAACATGAAATATTTTCAAAAATACCAACACTTTGTATACGTTCTTACGAACGAGAACCATTACAAAGTTTGCCTAAACTAAGGCGCCTTTTCAAAATCAAAAACCACTACAAAGCACATTTTCAAACAAAAGCAAGTGATCTAGCAAGCAACTAAGAGTCCATAGATAACTATGGATGAAAAGGGTGATAACACCTTCCCTTTTCATAATCTACCCCCCGAAATCAAGAAATAATCTCTAAGGTCTTTCCTGTTCTTTTCCACCTTTCCTTTCGGATAAAAGAAAAGCCGGTGGCGACTCTTGCTAACCGCAACATTTGCAATCAAACGCAAAACATTCCAAAGTCAGTTCTCCCACCGTATTACATGGACCTATGATGAACAATGGGAACCACTTGAGGCCTTTGTAACCCAAATTTCTTAGAGAAACTCAAAACCCTAATTATAGACCTTTGCTTAGGAGGAGTCTCTTGACTAGTCAACCTTTGAGATTCTTGAGTATTTTAGAAGCCTTGAAAGAATGTCTTGAGAAAAATGGGAGGGAAAATTTTTGGGTACAACAATATGCATCGTCGGTTTTCATTCTTGCATAAAATTCATGTTTTTATTTTTATCATGCTTTAATCGAAACTAACATCACTAATGTTCTTCTGAGGTATCAATATGCAGGTTTAAACCATCACATGGCCCCCATGATGTCAGAATCATGTGTTGCCATGTTTACACTGTTTTGCATTATGATGTTCATATTTCATCATACAGGGAGAATTAGCCCAAACCAAGGCCACCGTTGATTCGCAAGGTCCAAATTAGGGGGTAGAGTACCTTTGGGTCACTAACGACTTTTGTTTTGCAGGTACAAGGAACATGCTCGCTAGAGAAGACGACTAAAGCTAGAGCTTCGACACCTCTCTGGCCATGTAATTTTGTTTATTACATATTTATTTGTTTCCATTAAGTTACTGGATGAAATAGCCACCCCAGTGGCAAGCGCGCACATGTTAAGGCATTGGTATATGAGGGCATGGGTTCTATCCCTGCCTTTTGATATTTTGATGTTTTTTTTTCTTTCATATTTTACAGGTTTTATTACATTTTGCGTTGCAGCCATTCTACTAACACCAACACATGCTTGGCGCAATGGTAAACTATGCAGGGCAGAAGGCAAGGGCGTGGGTTCAACACCCACTTCTGGAATTTGTTTTAATTTTGGTTTCTAACCCTCTTTTTTCCATTGATTTTTCTTCCCCTATTTTATCTTTTGGCTAACCTTAATTCTTTTTCACTAAACCATTAAAAATAAACCTTTTTTGTAAACCCTAATTATTAGATTTAGATTTAATTAACCCTTTTTTATTTTTAATTGATTAACCATTTTTTAATTAATTAGAATTTTAGGTTTTATTTTAATCATCGTCATAAATCTATTTTCATAAAAAGTCACCAAAAAACATTCTCTTATCCCTTTTCCTATTCTTGTTCTTTATTTTCATTTAAATTTATTAGATCAAGTGTATAGGGCGTCTCCTCTAATGTAATAGTGTAGCTTTATATTTTTTCGCATTTTCATTATCATGTAATTGCTTCTGGGATGTAATAGTTTTGGGTTTTATTTCTCGCGCTCTTTATTATTATGTAACTGCCCCAAAGCTCTGTAATAGTTTTAGTTTTACATTTCCGCCTTTACCTTCTGCTATTATATTTCTATGCAACTGTTAGTAATTAGGGTTTGTATGGCAAGATAAAATCAACCGATAGCAAATCATTAATTTCAAGATAAACATAACTGAATCAAACACACTGGCACACTTACACCTTTAGGGTAACCTCCCTTTGTTGCCTTTCAGAATAACAGTCATGTCCCTCAAATGTAGGGATACTTTAGCAAAAGGCCCTCGATATAAAAGATCATAGTCCCTCGACGACCCTTTGATGTTGCTTACAAATAACATGATCTAGTCCCTTACGAAATTGCTAAAGTATCCTTACTAGTTGCTTTCGATGACCATACGATGACCCTTTACATGTCCCTTCACATCCAATAGATGGGGCTACCTACCAACTAATGATACAGATAGCACTATCTCTAAAGGAGAAGGAAAAGAATAAGAACGATATTGAGTGGGTAAGAACTTTTAATCGCTCGCTCACAACAAATTCTAAAAAAACATTTTCACATCACACTTTTCAAACAAAATATTTTCAAACACTTTGTACGCGTTCTTGAGGACTGATACAAGAATCATTACAAAGTTCGCCTTACATCGGCATTTTCAAAATATTTTCAAAATACACACAAAAAAGCAAATTTTCAAAAGCGAGCTAAGCGATCAAGAGCCCGTAGATAACTATGGATGAAAAGGGTGCTAACACTTTCCCTTTTCATAACTTACCCCCCGAGCTCAAAATCTTCAAGGTCTTTCTTGTTCTTTTAACCCTTTTCTTATTGGATAAAAGAAAATTCGGTGGCGACTCTTGCTATCCGCAAATTTTGCGTAAAACACAAAATAAGTCAGTTCTCCCACCGTATTACATAGTAAGAGTATTTAGAAAAGAAAATGGAAACTGAATCAAAGTAAGCAATGTATTTAAAACAAGTATGAACGATTCTATTACCAAAAGAATATAATGAGAGACTTCTTTCTACTATTACCAAAGAGGAGTTGTTCGAAGCCGTGTGCCATATGCATTCGGATAAAGCCTCGGACCCAGACGAGTTTAATTTGGCCTTTTACCAACAATTTTGGAATATTTATGGTGATGATATTTTTGTTGCGGTTTCGCTTTAGATGGAGTGAGGCTTCTTTCCAACCAGCCTTAATGACACTAACATATGTCTCATTCCTAAATGTGATAACCTGACTACTATGAAGGATTTGAGACCCATATCTCTTTGTAACATGGTGTATAAAATGGTGTCAAAGATGTTGGCTAATAGATTGAATATTTGCTTACCAAAGTGTGTTTCAGAGGAACAATCTGCCTTTATGGAAGGAAGGTCTATCATTGATAACTCTTTGATAGTCTTTGAGGTTATTCATAAGTTGAAGCGTAAAACCAGAGGTGATATTGCGGAGCTAGCACTTAAAATTGATATTGGTAAAGCTTATGATCAGGTGGATTGGAGTTTCTTGAAATGGGTGTTATGTAGAATGGGTTTTATAGACAAATGGGTGCATTGGATGATGATATGTGTGACTTTAGTAAACTATTCCATAATGGTTAATTCGGATCAAGTAGGACATGTTCATCCAGGAAGGGGTTTAAGGCAAGGAGATCCACTTTCTCCATACCTCTTTATCCTAATAACTGAGGGCCTTTGATCTCTTATTAAGAGAGAAGTTGACAGAAGAGATATGCATGGTGTTCAAACATGTAAGGGGACACCTATGGTGTCCCACCTACTTTTTGCAGACGGATATTTTCTTTTTTCAGGCAAATCTTACTAAAGTCAGACACCTTATGGATATCTTGAAGGTGTACACAGATGCGTATGGACAAGAAATTAACATGAATAAATCTGAGGTATTCTTAAGTCGCAATATTAGCCATCAAGCTAAGGAGGACATTTCTCGTATTATGGGTTAAAGGCTTGTGTTGGGAACATATACTTATTTGGGGCTACCATCTATGGTGGGAAGAAGTAAGAAGTCTACTTTTTTATTCATCAAAGATCATATTTGGAAGCGTATTAACTCATGGGGAGAAAGGCCAATGTCGAAGGAAGGTAAAAAGTTGTGATCAAATCAGTTCTTCAAGCTATACATGCTTATGTTATGAGTGTTTTTATTCTTCCGGATACCTTGATAGATGATATAGAGAGGATGTTGAATGCATTCTGGTGGGTGGATAGAGTAACAACAAATGGCTTAAGTGGTTAGCTTGGGAGAGTCTTACTTACCCTAAGAACGAGGGTGGATTAAGTTTTTGTGACTTTAAAACTTTTAACATGGCTATGGTGGCGAAACAAGGTTGGAACATTATGAATAATTAGGACACCTTAGTAGCAAAAGTATTTAAAGCAAAGTACTATCCTAACTCATCTTTTTTGGAGGCGAAGTTAGGGCACAAATCGAGCTTTGTCTGGAGAAGTATCTAGAAAACTAGGGAAGTTCTGGTATTAGGGTGTAGGTGGAGGATTGAGGATGGGAGTCAGATGTCGGATCCTTGGTTGAGAAGTGTGGGTGGGGGTTGGATGGAAGCTTCCCAAGGGCATGATACATACACTATGGTAGTTAAAGATCTAATTCTTCTTAATTTTAAGCAGTGGGATCTCAATAAGATTGGTAACTTGTTTACTCTTGAGGTTACTAACAATATATTACAGGTACCACTTTTGGAGGAGGTTACATAGGATTATGTAGTGTGGAAGGAGGAGAAGAACGGTGACTATAGTGTTAAAATAGGGTATAAGCTTTGGTTGCAGCAACTTAGTAATTGCAAGGGTAGAAGAGTGGAAAGAGATTGACAGGGTTTATGGGGCATTCAAGTGTCTATATAAACCAAAAACCTTATTTGGCGTATATGTCGGGGTTGTCTCCCTACTAGAAGTAGGATGAGGCAACACTAAGTTCCTTGTCCAACTAGATGTCAGTTATGTGAGGGAGAAATGGAGGATGAGTGGCATGTTATCTTTGATTGTGCTCTAACATCTCATTATTGGAATGTAGTAGGTTTAGAAACCATTATCAGGACGTAAATTGCAAGGATGAATTATGCGGAAAAGGTAATTCAAGATATTTGTAGTAAGGAGGATAAGAGGGTTGCAGGTAGAGTGGCGGTTATGTTATGGGTGATTTGGAATAATAGGAACAATTGGATTTAGAACAATGAGAAGAAAGATGCTAATCACTTGGGAATGAAATGGTATCATACTTGAAAGGATTAGTTTATAGCTCAATATTCCCATAATATAAATGGTAATGTTGAACACCAGACCGTTCATCATCATGTATGACAACCACCAAGAGTAGGGTGGATGAAATGTAATGTGGATGCGGGATTTAATAAACACCTGGTAACGACTAATAGAGGATGGTGCCTTAGAGATAGCTGGGGAGGCTTTATTATGGCGTGTACCTCTTGGGATTTTGGGATGTATGCTATCATTGAATCAGAGGCTTTGGTTTTGAAGGAAGCGATTTAAAAAGCCGTTCAGATGCAGAGGGAGTAAATTATTTTTTAGAGTGATTCGCAGTTGGTCGTGCATGTTATTAGTGCTAACTCTTTTGGTAATTCTAAATTTAGCATGATCATATCTAATATTAAGAATCTTCTTATTTTACACCATGACTTTGAGGTTAAGTTTGTCAAACTTCAAGCAAATTCGGTAGCTCATAACTTAGTTAGGGTGGCCAATTCTTGGTCTAGGCATATGGATCTCCATGTGATTCCTCCTTGTATTGAATATTGTTTACATGATGATATGAACTAAGTTTGCTTTTGTAAAAAAAATTATGAATGATTCTATAAAGAAAAAGGTTTTATCAAATAGTTTTAATATTGACATTAAAAATATTCAACTTTTTTAACGACAAAATATATCGTAAAATAAATATAACTATATTCCAAAATAATTAACAAGCCTTCCAAACAACAAGACCATCAACAAGGGTGGGTGGGATAACTCAATTAGTAATTGTTAATTGGGTTAGAGGGGTGTAAGTTGTTGTTCCAGACT
The DNA here is from genome assembly GCA_948472305.1 of Vicia faba. Lineage (NCBI taxonomy): Eukaryota > Viridiplantae > Streptophyta > Magnoliopsida > Fabales > Fabaceae > Vicia > Vicia faba. Next base: position 768,148,221 of record OX451739.1, on the reverse strand, counting down.
TCAATTCCTGGCAACAACATTTATTTATATTCAAACCTACAAAATTATATATTGATGCAAGCATAAAACGACACCACCATCAACAAGGGTGGGTGGGATAGCTCAATTGGTAATTGTTAATTGGGTTAGAGATTGGTCCAGGGTTCAAGTCATGGTTTCTTTCAACCTATAAACAGGTTGTTGATATTTATAAATCAACAACTTTAAAAAAACACCATCAACAAAAGAATTGGGAATTCAATCATACAAAATTATATATTGATGAAGTTAGCCTTCCACTAAGAGAATATGCAAGAAACACTAAATTTGTTAGAAATAACATGCTTCCAAGACTTAATGAACACTTTGTCTAATAATTCTTCTTTGGTAGATTTCCACCTAAAAAAATACTCATTATAGAATTTGCAAATGACCTTCACCATAGAATGTCAGATAAACTATATTTAATTCTAAACACAAATTCAATAGACCTTGTTATTTTTAAGATTGATCCAATATTCTTATGCAAGACTAAATCTTATCTAAGTCATCTAAAGACATTATACCAGATCAAAGACACCACTTCATAAGAAACAAAGATATGGCTAGGCAAATCAGGAACACCTACGCCTAAATAGGTTATCCTTTGTGAGATTCTTGTCTCCAAGTAATTATCCAGAGAACACAAGTACTTTAGATGGGGACAAAAATATTTCAAATAAGAGGTAGAACTTTAGAAATCTCAAGAGCGAAATAAGCATTTTAGGGTTGAGTCTGACACAAGAAGAGATAGATTATTTTCACCAAGTAAAAATCATTCTTATCAAGCAATAACTATTAACAGTCCTCTTTGGAGGAAGCACGAAAACCCTCTATGAGTCACCCTGTTTGAGCCTTCTCAAGATATTTGTTTCTTATGTGGGACAACCATTGACAAGGACAACCAACTTCCACGAAAACCAAAGAAGCCACCTACCACAAAAGCACGACTATAGGATCACCATGCTTTAGCCCTCATTCAGGTGCACCGCCTACCACAAAATCCAACCTTATCTTACATATAGCCAATAAAATTTTGACTAACTGAGTCGTATACTTTCTCAAAATCCACTTTAAAGATAAAACAATTATCTTTAGATTTTTTGGTCAAGTCAATGATCTCGTTAACCGCCACCCACCATAACTAGAAGAATAACTTTGATAAAAAAAACTAGTTAGGATACATAACCTTATCTATCATATTTCTAAATATATGAAACAAACAGGTATAGGCTTCCACTCCTGGAAATTGTTGGTGTTACTTATGTGGAGATGACTTTTTCAGTTGGTTTTGCAATTTTGGAATCCAAAAAAGAGGACAATGTTACATGGGCTTTGGAAAACATGCCAAAACTAATTGTCATTAATCTCATTAGTGCATTGATGAATTCGGTTGCAAAGGTGTTTCCTACATCGTATGCCTTACTTTGTAAGCATCACATAACCAAAAATGTGAGAATTCGACTAAAACTTGTTGTAGACACCAAACAAATCAAGGGTGAAGATGGAAAAATGGTCAAACCTTGTGTGGTGTTGAAAAAGATAACTGATTCAAGGATTGGTATAATAAATTCTTCTTTAAAAGAGTTATATGTTGAATTTGTAATAGATTTCAGGAGGGTATGTGCAGGATATCTATATTTCTAGAAATATGTTGAGAGTACTATTTTGGACCAGGTTAAGGAAAATATTTTTTGTGCCTCAACCGATCAGATTAGACGCTTTGGAAACTCAACAACTAACAAAGTTGGATCTGCACATGCTACATTGAAGAATTAGTTGGGAAAAAATAAAGGTGACTTTTGTCGAGATTGAGACGACGTGAACCGAATTCTCTAAAGCCAACATAATGAGATACATACATCTTTTGGTCAGAGCATTACTATGTCAGAACACCAATTTAAATATAACATCCTTTATTCACAGTTGGTTGGCAACATATCTCAGGCGTGATTGAATTTTATTTTTTACGAAGACAAGTGAGCAGATATAACCAGTTCAGATAGCTCAAAGTGTGGTTGTGCATTTAGGAAGACGTATGGTGTAATAAGGTGGGAGAACCGACTTTTAGGTTTTGTGTTTTATCGCAAATGTTGCATATAGCAAGAGTCACCACCGACTTTTCTTTTATCCAATAAAGGAAAGGGTGAAAAGAACAATAAAGACCTTTAAGAATTTTCTGAGTTCGGGGGGTAGGTTATAAAAAGGGAAGGTGTTAGCACCCTTTTCATATGTAGTTATCTACAGACTCTTAATTGCTAACTCACTTTTGAAAATGCTTTGTGTGTTTGAAAATATTTTGAAAATGCCTAAGTGCGACAATTTTGTAATGATTCTCGTATCATTGAGAATGTATACAAAATGTTTGTTTTGAAAATATTTTTTGAAATAAAGTGTTGTTTTTGTGAAAATTCTTTTTGAAAATGCTAAGGTAAGGAAATTTGATTTATAATAACCCTTATATAAGTCCTCAAGAGTGTTAAAAAGTGTTTTTGAAGGTAGTTGTTTTTGAAAGTGTGAGGTATGAAAATTGTTTTAGTTTGTGAGCAAGCGATTACGAGCGATCTACCTACTCAAAAAGTCTTTGTTCTTTTCCTCCTCCTTTAAATAGTGCTACCTTACTATTAGTTAGTAGGAAGCCCTATCGTTGGATGTGAGGGACAGGCGTGGGTCGTCGTATAGTCATAGAAGGCAACTTGTAGGACGCTTTAGCAATTTTCGTAAGGGACTAAGATCGTTTACCGAAGGCAACATCGAAGGATCATCGAGGGACTACGATCTTTTTTAATCGAGGGTCTTTGCTAAAGTGTCCCACGTTCGAGGGACATGACTGTTTTATCCGAAGGCAACAAGTGAGGTTATCCTAGAGGTGCGTATGTGAAAAGTGCTTTGATTTTAATTATTTTATCTTTGAGATTAGGGTTTTCTATCGTTTGTTTTTAAATCTTGTCATACACGCCTGATTACTATACAGTAATAAGTAAAACAGTAAAGACATAAATTAAATGTCCTATGCTATTACAATGCTTCGGGTGGGGGTACAAATTTATGAATGGGGGTGACATAAGAAATAAACACCCAAGCTATAATCAAATCACACAATACAAGTCCAAACTATTAAATAATTATTTAAGTTAAAACTCTTTTCATTTGATAAAATTAGTTAATAATTTAATTAATAATGTCAAACAGAAATTATTTTAAAACTAATAATTATTTAAAACAATTGTAAAATAATTATTTTACAATTTTAACTATAATACTAAAATAAATTAATAAGCAAAACAAAAATAAATAATATGTAAAATAAATAAAGAGAAATAGAGAAAGTTTAGAAATGGGCCTGGACTGAAGCAAAATCTGGGGGATGCAGAAATTAAATTATCAAAAGCCCAAATAAAGGGCATCTGTTGGATCCAGTGTGGGAGGCTTCAGAGGGTGCAGCGTGGGCATGCTGATCCAAAGCATTGGGTGATGTTGATAAAGACCTGATGATTATCAAACAGATGGTAGCCGAGGGTACATGATATAGTCAGTGGAGGTGATGTACGAGATTGGTCAGCTGGAGGATTAGGGGTGGTGACAATTGTCACCACCGGATTAGACCTTAATTAAAAATTCTTTAACAAATAAAACAAAAAAAAACCTAATCAGAATCAATCTTAAACAATAATCCTCTCTTTATCAGTCTTCCATGCCCTCTCCCTCTCTGAATGGTCTTCGCCGGAGACAAAGAACGTGCCACGCTGGAAATCGCCTCACGGCAGTGGCATAGCTCCTATCTCACATTTTTTTACATCTTCTGATTCCTTATCTTCTCCTATTTACTAATCTATGATTTATTTTTACAGAAACCAAATGGTTAGCTCTAGATCTAGAAGGGGATTTTTGAAACCCTAAATGCTCAGATGTGACAACAATCAATAATTATGATGAAGAATGCTAAATAGAAAGCAAAAATGAAAAGAAAAAGAGAGATACGGATTCAGATCCGTGAGCTTTCCAACCTTTTGAGGCTTTTCCGGTATTATCTTTCTGTCTCTGAGCTTATATCTTGCTTTCTCTCTTCTTCTGAACTTGCGGTCTTTGATTTTTCTGAAGGGATTTTTGAATAAAATGAAAGATGATGATGTTAGGGTTTTTGTGCAGCTTCTATGTTTCTCTGATATGAACAGTGCTCTCCTCCTCTTGATTTCAGTGCATTCAATCCCTTTATAGTGAGATGGATTAGGGATGATATTGTGTTGCTCTGAACTTTAATAACAAGCCTGATGATTTTCTGTATTGGGCCCTTACGAATTCAGCTTGTTAGCACTTTCTGGTTTTTCTTGTTTGTTTCCTTTTACTGACATGTGCATTTTGTTGGGCTGAGACTTGTTTCCGACTTTGCTATTTTCTGCTTGTACGAAACTTCTACTGCAGTAATTTTGTTATCTGTTATTGGGCTTGAATTTGTGATTTTGTTTGCACCTGTTGATTCCTGTGAAGATTTGTTACTGCAGTAACTTAATTTTGTTGGGATGGAAATGCGACTTTGACTTTGCTTTTACTTGCTTGGGCTGAAACGTGAACTTCTTGTTGTTGGGCTGTTTGTTACTGATGTGTAACTGTGATGTTTTGATGGGATCAAAATGTGATTTTTGACTTTGATGAATGCTATAAATTTGTCTCTTTTGATTTTGTCTTTACTGTGAACCAAAGTTACTTTTGTGATTTGCAGTAAAATGGAATTTTTGGCCCATGATTATTTGCTTGAATTCTGACTTTGTTGGCGTGAAACAAAACAATATGAGGCTTTTGTGGAATGTTTATGAACATGATTTGAAAATCACCCTTTATTCTGATTCCTGTCAAAAATCCCTAATGATGAAATTGAAAAGAAAATTCTTTGAAAATTTGTATTCTTTTGTTCAAATTTATTGATGATTGCTAACTAATTTCTTCTTTCATTGTTTCATGTATGAGGTGAGAGAAAGATGAAGAAGGCAAAGATGAAGAAGAACACCGACGCAATATATAGAAGATATTGGAAGGAACATACAATATTAAGAATAGAATCTTTGGCAAATAGAATCTCATGGATATCTTAGGGTTTAGAATTCTTTGGTTAGGTTCTTGTAAAAGAAAAATTTGTAATTGTTAAGAATTTTAGGAGTTTGAATCTTGAAGAAAGATGAATGAAAGCATCTTTTACCACTTGAACTTTAGAATTCTCAAACTCTTTTGTTTTAAGCCTTGTAATGAAACAAACTTAGAAACAATGTAATTCTCTTTGTCATCCTTGTGTGAAAACATTATGAAACTTGTAGAACTTGCCATTTAAATTGATAATGATATGGATCTTGGCACAAAATCTCCAAATTCTTCCTCATCTCTAAACTTGACAAAATGTCAAAATATTCTAAGTAGGAAACAAGTGGATGAGCTAATTTCCCTCCAATATCCTTTATTTGAAATTCAACCTCTTTATAATTTTCTTTAACCAAGTATAACTTCTAACTAAACCCGACATGATGCACTCTAAAAGCCCAAACATTTTCAAAAGTTCTTACATATAATACTTCAATATCTTTCCTCAATATGGATATCCCAACAAGTAGCCCAAAAGAAAATTACTTAATCATTAGATACTGTGATACGGTGGGAGAACTGACTTAATGTTTTGCGTTTTATCGCAAATGTTGCGGTTTAGCAAGAGTCACCATCGACTTTTCTTTTATCCAAAAAGGAAAGGTGAAAAAGCAAAGAAAAGACCTTTAGAGATTTTTTCTTGGGTTCGGGGGGTAGATTATGAAAAGGGAAGGTATTAGCACCCTTTTCATCCATGGTTTTCCATGGGCTCTTAGTTACTTGCTAGATCAAATTGCTTTTGTTTGAATGTGTGCTTGTGATGTAGGTTTTGAAAGTATTTTGAAAATGTAACTTTGTAATGGTTCTCGTTTCTATAAGAACGCCTACAAAGTGTTTGTTTCGAAAATAGTTCAAAGGTGTGTTTGTGACATGTGTTTTTGAAAGTATTTTGAAAATGAAACTTCATAATGGTTCTCGTTTCTATAAGAACGCCTACAAATTGTTTGTTTTGAAAATAGTTCAAAGATGAGAGTGTGGGTGTATAAAATGTTTTTGTTGTGAGAAAGCGAGTAACTAAGAGCGAATCTACCTACTCGAAAGGTCTTAAATGTGCTTTTCCTCCTCCTTTAGATGTGGCTGTCTTACCATTGATTTGGTAAGAAGCCCCATCGTTGGATTTGAAGGGACGGGCATTGGGACATTTGTATAGTCATAGAAGGCAACTTTATGAGACGTTTTAGCAATGTCGTTTAGGGACTAGATCGTCTACCGAAAGCAACATCGAGGGTCATCGAGGGACTACGATCTTTTATCGAAGGGTCTTTGCTAAAACGCCCATGCTCGAGGGACATGACTATTTTCCGAAAGGAGACAAAGTGAGGTTGCCCTAGAGGTATTAGTGTGCGAGTGTGTTAGTTTCCATGCATTTTGTCTTGTATTTGAAAGGTTATCTATTTGCTGATTTTATCTTACCATACATCCTAGTTACTAGCAATATATGAAAGCAAGTAAACATGCGGAAAATAAATCCTAAGCTATTACATCACTTTAGGGGGATGGGGGTATAAATTTACAATGGGGATGAAGTGGAGACTGAAATATTACAACCATATCGAATGATAATGAAAATAATGTAAAAACAGTGTAAAATAAAAGGAAAACTGCATTTTGAACTGCTATGTGTCGACCCATGCTGCTATGCACCGACACATAGCTTTTCCTTGCTCCTGTAAAACAAAATCAGTTCAGTATGGGTCGACACATAATGGGATGTGTCGACTCATGCACCTTCTTGTATCGACACGAAATGCGTATGTATCGACTCATAGGCTTTTCCCTGCTCCTGTAAAACAAAATCTGCTCAGTATGAGTCGACACATAATGGGATGTGTCGACTCATGCACCTTCTTGCATCGATGCGAAACACGTATGTGTCGACTCATAGTCTTTTCCCACTTCTGTTTTGTAACCTGAAATCAGTATGAGTCAATGCATGGGGGTTATGTGTCGACTCATACCCTGTTTTTTTTCACTAGGATGAGTCGACACATGAGGATATGTGTCGATACATGCTTCATTTTCCTGCCTTAAACATTATTTTACTGAATGTACAAGTTAGCTTATGGCATATGATGGATAAACATGAACAACAAATGATTGAATAAGCCTAAACAAAGTGCAGATGACTAGTTCAAAAAGATATTAAAGTACTACATCTTGTCTTCAAAGAACAACAACTTGTTAATGATGTAATGACAAGATATCAAGTCAAGAGGACTTACCTTTGGGTTGCACTGGTTGTTTTAGATCTGAATGTTTTTCCAAATGATGTGATAACCTTGTGAGTCTTCAGGAAGCTACTCTGGACTTCTAGAACTGAGTTGGACTGTACTGTAATGTTTTTGGTGTTTTGAAGGTGGAGATCAATAGCAACACATGAGCTGTTTTTGTGATGTTTTGGACCACCTTTGTATGTGATGAGTTGTTTGGTTTAAAGGAAAGTTTGTATATGGAGAAATGGGTTGGATTTTTGTTTTGAACAAGAGCAATTTTTTTGTTTTGAAAATGAGTCAAGGTTGCACAGAATATTGTTTTTCTGCTCAACAAAACTCTCTATTTTTTCTCTCTTTCAAAATCCAACCCCTTTGTCTTATGAGACAACCCTCCTTTTGTAGACCCCTTGACTGTGATTTAGGGGGGAAAACAAATAATTCATTTTGAATTGCTTTTGTCTACTGTTTTGACACTTTCTTCCCACAATTTTTCCTTTGCCATTTTGGTGTAATTTGGGGGCTGTCATGGTGCAGGCTTGAGCTGACTGCATAGAGCAGTTTTGGACTGTAATGGCAGCATGTATCCTTGGGGTGCAACATAGTTGTAGCATGTGATATATCATATTTTCTTCAATTTTGGACAGCATAGTTGTAGCATGTGATATATCATATTTTCTTCAATTTTGGACAGCATAGTTGTAGCATGTCACAAATTTAGTCTTGTGCACATTATGTCAAAGGCAAAAATATTGTGACAAGGTTTTAATCAAGACATAGTTTTAGAATATGTAATTTTGCAAAAATGTCACTTTGTAATAACTTGAATTACTTGCATCATCTTGAATTAATTGGAGTTGTAGTAAAATGCCATGAAGCAAATGAAATTAACCAAGTATAGAGAATACTTAGAAAAATCTCAAAGTCTTGCAAAGTTGGATTTTTTATTCTCTTGACTTCTTAATGGTCAAGCTTGACATCTTTGAATGTCTTGATGAAATTTGATCTTTAGGTTGTAATGTTGACCAAAAAGTCAAAGTTTGACTTTCCAGTATGCAATTGACCATTTTGCCCTTATGCCAATTTCAAGCCTAAATTCATGTATCAGTGCTGCAAACTTGGCGTCTTAGAATATCTTGTGAGAAAATACTTGAAAAGTGAGAGGGAAAATTTTGGGGTACAACAGCTGCCCCTGTTCAATCTTCTTAAACCTGGAGAGTTAGATTGGCGAGTTTTGCCATTCGTGACTCGTAGGTGGAAGATGATTGGACACTAGAGTGCCCAGAAATTTGCACTCGGCGATGCGATGATAGGAGGAATGGTCTTAAAGATGCCATTTGGAGAGATGATAGAAAGTTGTTGGAGATGGGCTTAAAGATGCCATCCAAAAGTGATTGCTGACATTGTAATTTGTAAGCTGAAAAGAATAAGTATCAGAATGTTGTCCGTATCTGGAACGTATCTGAGCTGTATCTGGGGACTGAATCAGTATGAGCAAAAGAATAGCATCCATGTCTGGAGCATATCTGATTTGTATCTAAACTTGAATCTGAATGAGCAACAAAGTAGCTTCCGTGTCTGGAGCGTATCTGGACTGTATCACGAACTTGAAATCTGAATAAGTGTCAGAATGGCATCCGTGTTTGGAGCGTATCTGAACTGTATTTGAAAGTTGAAATCTGAATGAGTAACAGAATGGAAACCATGTTTGGAGCGTATCTGAACTGTATCTGAAAGCTGAATCTGAATGAGTATCAGGATGGCATCCATATCTGGTGCGTATCTGAACTGTATCTGAAAGCTAAATCTGAATGAGTATCATGATGGCATCTGTATCCGGTGCGTATCTAAACTGTATCTGAAAGCTGAATCGGAATGAGTATCAAGATGACATCCGTATCTGGAGCGTATCTGAACTGTATCTGAAAGCTGAATCTGAATGAGTATCAGGATGGCATTCGTGTCTGGTGCGTATCTGGATTTATCTGAAAGCTATCTTTGAATGAGTATCAGGATGGCTTCCGGGTCTGGAGCGTATCTGAACTGTATCTGAAAGCTGTCTTTGAATGAGTATCAAGATGGCATCCGTATCTGGTGCGTATCTGAAACTGTATCTGAAAGTTGTCTTTGAATGAGTATCAGGATGGCATCTGTATCTGGTACGTATCTGAACTGTATCTGAAAGCTGAATCTGAATGAATATCAGGATGGCATCCATATATGGTGCGTATCTGAAACTGTAACTGAAAGTTGTCTTTGAATGAGTATCAGGATGGCATCCGTATCTGGTGCGTATCTGAAATGTATCTGAAAGCTGAATCTGAATGAGTATCAAGATGGCATTCATATCTGGTGCGTATTTGAACTGTATCTGAAAGCTAAATCTGAATGAGTATCAGGATGGCATTTGTATCTGGTGCGTATCTGAACTGTATCTGAAAGCTGAATCTGAATGAGTATCAGGATGGCATCCGTATCCGAAGCATATCTGAACTATATCTGAAAGCTGAATCTGAATGAGTATCAGGATGGCATCCGTGTCTGGTGCGTATCTAAACTGTATCTGAAAGCTGTCTTTGAATGAGTATCAGGATGGCTTCTGGGTCTGGAGCGTATCTGAACTGTATCTGAAAGCTGTCTTTGAATGAGTATCAGGATGGCATCTATATCTGGTGCATATCTGAAACTGTATCTGAAAGTTGTCTTTGAATGAGTATCAGGATGGCATCCGTATCTGGTGTGTATCTGAAATGTATCTGAAAGCTGAATCTGAATGAGTATCAGGATGGCATCCGTATCTGGTGCGTATCTGAAACTGTATCTGAAAGCTGTCTTTGAATGAGTATCAGGATGGCATCCGTATCTGGTGCGTATCTGAACTGTATCTGAAAGTTGAATCTGAATGAGTATCAGGATGGCATCCGTATCTGGTGCGTATCTGAACTGTATATAGAAGCTGGGCTATTTGAGCTGGTCGAGTAGATATTCGTCCTGTCTGGTTTCAGGTGTTAATCTCTGACTTGAGAAAGAAAGATAGTTTTCCTGGCTTGCTACAGGTATTAATCTTCAATCTCTTCATGTAGATAGCTTTCCTGGCTTGCTACAGGTATTAATCTGGAACTTAAAAAGGTTGGTCGACGAGATAGTTATCCTGGCTGGTTTCAGGTATTAATCTCTGACATGAGAAAGAAATAGTTTTCTTGGCTTGCTACAGATATTAATCTTCAATCTCTTCATGTAGATAGTTTTCCTGGCTTGTTACATGTATTAATCTACAATCAGTCGTCCACAGATAGTTTTCCTGGCTTGCTACAGGTATTAATCTAGAACTTGAAAAGGTTGATGGTAGCCATCTGTTGATTGACCCTTTTTTTCTGAAAAAGGTAAAATGTTAGTTGTATGCAATGTCATGATGCATGAAATGCATGATGTCATGATGTTCTCAAAATAAATGAGATGGTGTCGTATGCACTAATCATATATGAGAATAGGATGTATGAAATGTGAAATGTTTAATGAATATATTTTTTGTCTGGGAAAAGAAATCCTTGACAAATGTAGGGGAGTTTGTTAAATCCTGGACTGCTGTTGAAGAGTGTGTGTGTCTTCAAACCTTGCTTAGAATGTTTCCACCGGGGATTCCTGTTTTATTGTTTGAAGAGAACTCCGCTGGGAAATATTGAAAACTCTGTGGGGAGTATGCTTATTCCTGCTTGGGGAAAAAGTTCAGGAGTCTCGATTGTCTGTTGCTCTTACTGGGGAATCGAAGTTGAACTGATATTTGGTCGAGTCCAAGTTTCACAGTAACTTGGCGGGGATTGTAGAGTAGCCTACTGGGGAAGAGGATTTGTGGTCCTTTGATTTGTAGTAGTCGGAGAGGCTACTTCAAGCTGGGGAATCCTGTCGTTTGTTGGGGAAATAAACCCTGTTGCCGGTCTATTGGAGAGGCGACGACTTTACTGGAGAAGAATCCTCGAGGATTCTTGAGGTCGACTTAGCTGGGAAGAGGTTATCAGAGATTGAAACTATGGATGGGAGTCATCCTATGAGAAGGATTTTGGGGAGAATTGTCATTGCCCCTAGTAGCGAGTGTTTGTGGCACTGCCAGGAAATGTTTGATTGTACGGAACTCTTTGCTGAGATTGGCGTTCAATGCCCCAAGTAATGGAGATTGGAGACCTTCCTCTGGTTATTCTGTACTTCTTGAGAGAATTCCTGGAATCTTGACTGGACTGCCCCAGGTGTGCTAGATAGTGACACGTCATGTCCCCTTGTTGATAGGAGATTTGTCAATGGAAGTATCGTCCTTCTTGAGCTGATTTTGTTCACTGAGAGAGCTTTCGTTCACTGGATATTCGTTGTATGAATTTCTCTGTTGTCAAATAATTAGCCATATGCAAACAGTGATATTCAAGTAATGCAAAGTTTATGCTTGTCTTGAAGTTTTGAAAATGCGTTTTAACAAGTAAAGGAATTTTGTTAAGAAAATTCAAACTCAGGATTTTTAGTAAAGCCTTACAAGAGTCAGGATACCTTTTGTAACAGTATGCTTTCGAACTAACCCATGCTTCAATTAGGACTTTTGAAGGGTTGTAACGTGGCTTGGTTCATGGTTTAAGAAACAAAGGATAAAGGCTCAAATGTATTTGTACCCACCCGTTCTTCGTGATGTTCTTCAGTCCTAAGCTCAGTTAATTGTACGTTTGAACTCCAATTGAGTCTGAGATGACGTTTTGGTGATGGTTCAAACAAGTTAAGTTTATCGAAAGGCAGTCAACCTTTTTCATGTTGTTGAGGATTTGTATTGACCTCTTTTTGATTTGTTATCCCTGATTTTTGCCTGACTGTTCCTGTTTTAAGATTACGGTCAGCGGGGTTCCCCAGTTCTCTTAAGTCTCCTTTGTAGGTTTTGACTTAGTGAGCCTTTTTTTTAGAGAGATAATGACTGCCTATGTGATAGGGAACCATCACCGTCTTTTGATTCTAGAGGAATGTTTTTGATGCCATTCGTTATATGAGAGTTTGCGGCTAAACGCGCGTTTGAATTAACTGAGAGACTACCCTGCCCCAGGTTTTGATTAAAGGTTTCAATTTGTATACAGAAAACTTCTACTTCTTTGGCTCGAAGGGGTTGACTAGGGATTATCTTCCTTATAACTCCAGTGTTTAGGATTTGAAAGAACGCCTGTACATCGTCAGCAAGGTCTGTCCAAAAGCATACTGTATGAGATTATGGCATTATTTTCGTCATCCTCCCTCTAAAGGCTTGTAACTTTTAGCAAGAGTTGAATGTCATAAAGAGAGTAAAAAGCACAGTTTAAATGTAATGAAAATGAGTGGATCAAATCAAGACAAACATATGCAATGCATTAATGAAACAAATAACAAAGGAAATTACAATTGAAAATTCAAAATGAACAGAAGCCTCTTTGTCTGAACTTGTCACTTTAGATGGTGAGCCTTTGAGGGATGGCAGAAGAATTCCATTTGTCCATCTTGTGTGAACTCCAATAATCCTTCGTTGATCAGGTTTTGAATCTTGTACTTCAACGCCCAACAATCATTTGTATCATGCCCAGGACTATTGGAATGATAGGCACACCTGGCATCGGGATTGTAGCTGGGAGAAAAAGTTTTGAGATTTGGATGAGGTCTTATTGGTGTAATCAGATTCATCCTCAGCATGTGTTGCAAAGCTTGAGACATTGGCATGTTGATGTTGGTAAATTGTCTTTTGGGCTCGTTTTGTCTTTTCTGATTTTCTGGTTGATGTTGGCGAGGCTGTTGTTGGGCCCGTGACGTGGCGGCAATTTGGAATGGTCTGTTTTCCCTTGAACCAGCTTCTTGTCTTATGGGAGGCTGAATGATGATTTGATCCTCAATTCTAGTTGTTTGCCTCATTTGGTTACATTCGTCATGACGAAGCTTGTTGATGAGGGTCCTTAGCTCTTCTTGTCCTCGAGCCAAGTTTTGGATGAGATCCATCTGGCCCACCAGTTGTCCCATCATCTGGATTTTCATTATGGCTATCTCAGTTCGTAGCAACTCTAACTGATCATCTTTGTTGCCCTCAGGATTCCCCATGGTCATGCCTCCGGTGAGGAGAGCTTTCACCTCTTCTTGCCCCTTGGATAGGTTCAAGAACAACTCTTGAAGTTGAGCGTTTTGAGCTTGGAGATCTTTCTCTGTTTGTTCCATATCCATCTTACTGAAATAAACAGTAGGAAGATAATGATGTTTGTATGGGAGAAAACTGTCATGATATGATGCATGATATGTGGATGCATGTTTTCAAGGATCTCGCGGGGTAAGCACAAGAAAAAGTTATTGATTGAAATTTGATCAACATCTTTGATTGGAAAACTTTGTATCGGTGGATGTCCTTTCACGAGAATCAAGCTCACCATGTCAAGTGGGTCATAGCCCTTGACTCAAGTTGTTGTACTTGATCTTTGACGGTGTTTGGTTAGAGGAAAATAGATCCTCTTGTCCCTTGATAAACATCTTAGTTCAACGTGACCCTGCATCAAAGACCCTCGAGATCCTTGAAACGGTTATTGAAAATGCTATGGTATGATGTTATGATGTTATGTACAAATATGCGAGGTAAGCAAGTTTATATACAAATAATCATATTCACACAAAGCAAACAAATCCTTAGTTTCAGGCTTGCATGGAGTTTTGTAGGTAAGTACCCTCTTGAAATTTAGTTGGCTCAACCTGTCCTAGTTAATAGTAACCGGGTTCTGAGGAACTCAATATCACTGACCTTTCCCACAAGCTTAGTTCAATAAGCAATTGGCTCACAACCGAACAAAACACAGGGGTCAAGTCTCAATGAGTGTAGCATCGAGTATCAACCAATTTTCAGCTCTACACCGAAACCGGTCATCTCACTACGTCCTAATGGCCAAGTTGGTCGAGTAAGGTTCTAAGGTCAGTTGATGCTTTACGACACCACGCGGCGGCCCCGTACTCTCCTTGATTCGACTCAAGGGTTACCGGTACCAACCAAAGTGCCACATCAACGTAGCTACTGCTTCAACCATATCGGTATACACCGTACAGTTCCCTCACAGTCTATTTCTACTTACCTAAAAGGTGTCCCCAAATCCGGGTGTAGGATTTAAAATAAACCCAAACAACGAACCAAAATGTAAAGCATACAAATCAAACAATGAAAGCAAGTAAAGGTGATCTAAACCTAAGGTAACCCCACTTTTTTTAGTTTCGATCTCCCCAGCAGAGTCGCCAGTTCTATGATACGGTGGGAGAACTGACTTGATGTTTTGCATTTTATCGCAAATGTTGCGGTTTAGCAAGAGTCGCCATCGACTTTTCTTTTATCCAAAAAGGAAAGGTGAAAAAGCACAGGAAAGACATTTAGAGATGTTTTCTTGGGTTCGGGGGATAGATTATGAAAAGGGAAGGTATTAGCATCCTTTTCATCCATGGTTTTCCATGGGCTCTTAGTTACTTGCTAGATCAAATTGCTTTTGTTTGAATGTGTGCTTGTGATGTGGGTTTTGAAAGTATTTTGAAAATGTAACTTTGTAATGGTTCTCGTTTCTATAAGAACGCCTACAAAGTGTTTGTTTCGAAAATAGTTCAAAGGTGTGTTTGTGACATGTGTTTTTGAAAGTATTTTGAAAATGGAACTTCGTAATGGTTCTCGTTTCTATAAGAACGCCTACAACGTGTTTGTTTCGAAAATAGTTCAAAGGTGTGTTTGTGACATGTGTTTTTGAAAGTATTTTGAAAATGGAACTTCGTAATGGTTCTCGTTTCTATAAGAACTCCTACAACATGTTTGTTTCGAAAATAGTTCAAAGATGAGAGTGTGGGTGTATAAAATGTTTTTGTTGTGAGCAAGCGAGTAACTAAGAGCGAATCTACCTACTCAAAAGGTCTTAAATATGCTTTTCCTCCTCCTTTAGATGTGGTTGTCTTACCATTGATTTGGTAAGAAGCCCCATCGTTGGATGTGAAGGGACGGGCGTTGGGACGTTTGTATAGTCATAGAAGGTAACTTTATGAGACGTTTTAGCAATGTCATTTAGGGACTAGATCATCTACCGAAAGCAACATCGAGGGTCATCGAGGGACTACGATCTTTTATCGAATGGTCTTTGCTAAAACGCCCATGCTCGAGGGACATGACTATTTTCTGAAAGGCGACAAAGTGAGGTTTCCCTAGAGGTGTTAGTGTGCGATTGTGTTAGTTTACATGCATTTTGTCTTGTATTTGAAAGGTTATCTATTTGCTGATTTTATCTTACCATACATCCTAGTTACTAGCAATATATGAATGTAAGTAAACATGCAGAAAATAAATCCTAAGCTATTACATCACTTTAGGGGGATGGGAGTACAAATTTACAATGGGGATGAAGTGGAGACTGAAATATTACAACCATATCGAATGATAATGAAAACAATGTAAAAACAGTGTAAAATAAAAGGAAAACTGCATTTTGAACTGCTATGTGTCGATCCATGCTGCTATGCATCGACACATAGCTTTTCCTTGCTCCTGTAAAACAAAATCAGTTCAGTATGGGTCGACACATAATGGGATGTGTCGACTCATGCACCTTCTTGTATCGATGCGAAATGCGTATGTATCGACTCATAGGCTTTTCCCTGCTCTTGTAAAAAAAATTTGCTCAGTATAAGTCGACACATAATGGGATGTGTCGACTCGTGCACCTTCTTGCATCGATGCGAAACACGTATGTGTCGACTCATAGTCTTTTCCCACTTCTATTTTGTAACCTGAAATCAGTATGAGTCGATGCATGGGGGTTATGTGTCGACTCATATCCTGTTTTTTTCACTAGGATGAGTCGACACATGAGGATATGTGTCGATACATGCTTCATTTTCCTGCCTTAAACATTATTTTACTGAATGTACATGTTAGCTTATGGCATATGATGGATAAACATGAACAACAAATGATTGAATAAGCCTAAACAAAGTGCAGATGACTAGTTCAAAAAGATATTAAAGTACTACATCTTGTCTTCAAAGAATAACAGCTTGTTAATGATGTAATGACAAGATATCAAGTCAAGAGGACTTACCTTTGGGTTGCACTGGTTGTTTTAGATCTGAATGCTTTTCCAAATGATGTGATAACCTTGTGAGTCTTCAGGAAGCTACTCTGGACTGCTAGAACTGAGTTGGACTGTACTGTAATGTTTTTGGTGTTTTGAAGATGGAGATGAATAGCAACACAGGAGTTGTTTTTGTGATGTTTTGGACCACCTTTGTATGTGATGAGTTGTTTGATTTAAAGGAAAGTTTGTATATGGAGCAATGGGTTGGATTTCTGTTTTGAACAAGAGCAGTTTTTTGTTTTGAAAATGAGTCAAGGTTGCACAGAATATTGTTTTTCTGCTAAACAAAACTCTCTATTTTTTCTCTCTTTCAAAATCTAACCCCTTTGTCTTATGAGGCAGCCCTCCTTTTGTAGACCCCTTGACTGTGATTTAGGGGGGAAACAAATAATTCATTTTGAATTGCTTTTGCCTACTGTTTTGACACTTTCTTCCCACAATTTTTCCTTTGCCATTTTGGTGTAATTTGGGGGTTGTCATGCAGGCTTGAGCTAACTGCATAGAGCAATTTTGGACTGTAATGGCAGCATGTATCCTTGGGGTGCAACATAGTTGTAGCATGTGATATATCATATTTTCTTCAATTTTGGACAACATAGTTGTAGCATGTGATATATCATATTTTCTTCAATTTTGGACAGCATAGTTGTAGCATGTCACAAATTTAGTCTTGTGCACATTATGTCAAAGGCAAAAATATTGTGACAAGGTTTTAATCAAGACATAGTTTTAGAATATGTAATTTTGCAAAAATGTCACTTTGTAATAACTTGAATTACTTGCATCATCTTGAATTAATTGGAGTTGTAGTAAAATGCCATGAAGCAAATGAAATTAACCAAGTATAGAGAATACTTAGAAAAATCTCAAAGTCTTGCAAAGTTGGATTTTTTATTCTCTTGACTTCTTAATGATCAAGCTTGATATTTTTGAATGTCTTGATGAAATTTGATCTTTGGGTTATAATGTTGACCAAAAAGTCAAAGTTTGACTTTTCAGTATGCAATTGACCATTTTGACCTTGTGCCAATTTCAAGCCTAAATTGATGTATCAGTGCTGCAAACTTGACGTCTTAGAATATCTTGTGAGAAAATACTTGAAAAATGAGAGGGCAAATTTTGGGGTACAACAGAGACCCAATGGAATTCTCTTAATAAAACCCTCAATTAGTATTTCTTTAATCAATGAGCCCAACAATAGTATCTTAGCCTTGAAGAATCTTTGAAAAATATGAGAATGGAATTAAAAAAGAAAACCTCAGTAATGACCCTCAGTTGATGATCGAAAGTGTACTGGAATAATGCTCGTGATGATAATGATTCAAGAGTTCAGCCAAGAAAGACGTCAAACACTTTAATAATAAACACCCTAGCACAAGAACTAATGGATGTGAGAGACACCGTTCAAGATCAAAATACCTATAGCTCTAGTTCTCTGATGAAACAAAGAATCAGTGCGATATTCTGAGGCCTAGAAAGCCTGGGTAACCTAAAGCAATTGAAAATCCTAGGAGCATGAGGGGATCTTTTTGAATGAAATGAGAGGGTAAACTTTGGGGTATAATATTTGGTCTTCCATGTGCTTGTTTAATTTCAAAGAAGGTGAAGCTTGATAAATCGATACGTATGGATGAATTTTACACTCACTGGAAAAGACTCTGGTTTGATGATGACAGTGTGATGAAGGATGATAAATCAAGTATAATTATTATAAGTGAATGAGAAGTAATCCAAGAGAGATTTTCGTAAGTTGATTATATAATGAAATTGCACATCAAATAGCAGCCGAGGAAGATCGCCTATCCATAAACAACATATTTGAAACCACCGTAAAAAACAGTTAAAAAATGGTGCCCTTAAAAAGTTCAAATCGACACATAGTGACAACTTTACGAGATGGTCTCCTTCATACTTTGAACATGTTGCCTCACATTTTCCAGATTCTCCAACTCCAGGATCTCAAAAGAGTGTTTTCAAGGATGCTAGCATTAGCAAACCATTTCCTCCACCAGTGTTACCAAAAATCATCCACATCAAAGAGATGTCGCTTTTTATGCACAAATACATTGCGTGAATTGTAGATGTTAAAGGTGCCAACAATTATGGTTTTTGAGCTATTTCGAGTTTGCTCGAGTTTGACAATGTATAGAGATTATTATTGTATTTTTGTTTAAATATTTGAAAGCCACATGGAATTCTTTAATTTTTTTATTTTTTATATATGATATTATTTTTATGTGTTTTTAAATTATTATTTTTATTAATATTTTTAGATATTATTTTTTAAAATTACTAAAAGAATAGATTTGGGTCTAAACCTATTTTTTTAATCAGCAATCCACACTTCCTCTAAGCACATTTTATTCATTAGTTCATAAGTTTTATTGGTTTATAAAGACTATATATGTTATTATACAAATCGATGTGGGACTATAAAAGTCTATAAAAATCACAGTGGTGATGAAGTTTACGGCGAACAGTACCGACGTAAACAAAACACTAGAATGAGGATGCCAACTTTTCCTTCACACTACACACACAGTAACAACATGCATTGGAAGTGGGTCTTGTACCATGATAACACCACCACCATTATTCTGATGAAGATGATAATATATTTCATTAGAATCACTTATTGGTTTAGTTGATTTTGATCACAACTTCCATATTCTACTTTATCACCATATTTCTTGTTGTAGCAATAACAAAAATTACAGAAAATAGATGGTACTCTGGAATTTACGTGAATGATGGAAACTGGTTCACGACTCTGTGATTGTTGTGGTTGCAATGAATATTATAGTATGTATGCATATTACAATATGCAAGTACAATATGTATGTTTGCATTGAATATTACAGTATGAGTTCATTGCAATTTAAGCCGGTTGATTGAGCCACATTTTCCGCTTTGCATGAGAATGACAACAATTTGCATGCACAGTATAAAAATAGTATATCTAACATATTGTCATCACATGCCTATTTACCCCTCTTTCAATATATATATATATATATATATATATATATATATATATATATATATATATATATATATATATATATATATCAAATCCACCTTGTTTTGTTTTATTCTACAACATATTATAACATGTGAGAGAAGAAGGTTTTATTATTGTACCTCCTTCAAAACTGTTTCACATGGATTATGCGGCTCGTTTTCTGCTGCATGATGTTGCTACAACTGGTTTTTCTAGACACGAATAGTAAGAATTTAATAGCTATACCTACATTTATTCGGTATCAATAATGATTCAATAGTAACAGTTTAACATGCAGAGCTGGATATTACTATCATTCAAAGCTCTGTATATAAAGTTTGGGCTTTTATGGAAAAGAAAAAAGGAAGTGTTTATAAATGTTGCTACAGTTGATTTGTGTTTTGAAGTATTATAATCTCACATCGAAATTCTATCTAAAAATGGAAGTGTTTATAAATGAGTTTGTCACCTTATATTTCAATTCATTATTAATGGACTGTAATTGAAAAGAAAAAGAGATTTAGGCTCATTTGAATAATTTTAATAGTTAATTTATAAATTAATTAATTAGATTATTAAAAGAAATTAACTATTAAAAGTATTAATAAAAGTTAAAAATAAAAAAATAATAATAAATTAACGAAATATTAAAAAAATTAAAAATAAAAATATAATATAAATTAAAAAAGTTAAAATAAATAAAAAATAATATAAATTCCATGTGGATTTAAAAAATTATTAAAATAATAAAAAAGTGCTATGCGGACTGCCATGTAGACAATTAGAAGAACTCTTTAGTTAAATGTGGCACTCATGGGCCTAACTGACGGAATCTAAAAATTGCAAGGGGGGTTTTAAAATTTTTTTTTACCAGGGGTTAAAAACAAAACTTGCAAACATTGTAGGGGGATTTGTATATTTAACCCTATAGAAAATGGTTATGATAGAGTGTGTATTGATCTAGTAAGATAGGATATCTCATGTGTATTGGTTGACTTTCAAAAACACAATATTTTATTCAAGTTTATTTGAAATCATGATGTCCTATACCAAATACATCACCGTAGTGGACAACACATTTCATAAAAGATGTTGAAACTTGGTTGGATCAATTTCTGAAAAGGATGGAAAAAATCACCAAGTTGAGAGACATTGAAAAAGAATCAAATAACGAAAGTGTAGTTGTTTAGTTATTGGCTTGCATTTTTGGTAAAACCCAAGTGTGTATGTGTTAATGTCATGACTGATGTCATAACATTCTAGTTTAGTTATACTGATTCATTAGGTACCTTTGCAGAAAAATATTGTCATTCAGGTACTGATGTTTATAAGTGTGTATTTGAGCATTTTGCAAAATGATCACATTTTCCTAAATCAGTAGACAGGTTTTCTCAGATGTCATAACAGATGTTAAGACATCCTGTTCTGAACTAACCGGTTTTCAGTTTGGTTAATTCTGAGTTTTTTCAGGAAAATAACTCAGTCTTTCCATAACAGAATCCTGCGTTTTCTTTGGGTTAACCTAGCTCAACCCTAACCTGGTTAATAGAGTCTTGTGACCTAGTCTTAAGGTCAAACGGAATTAACCCTAGGTTTTTGTGGAAACCCTAACTGAAGTTGCAGCTGCTATATATTCAACAGAGCTGCTGTTTTGCAAGTAATCCCTTTTTGGTCAAAAGATCATTTGTAAACTGTATAGGTTTAATTATTGTACTCCAATCAATTATCATTGTGATAAGTGACTTAGAATAGGTTTTTAATTGTAAGGGTTATGTAGCACTCAAAGCTTTGAAGCAAGAGTGTTTGAATGTTTCTTGACTAAAGCTGTGAAGCAGAGTCAAGTTAAGTGTGTGTATCACTCAAAGCTGTGAAGCAAGAGTGGTTGTGTTGCTTGATTAAAAAGCTGTGAAGCTTAATCAAGTGTATGTTTTTGAAGAGTGTCTTCATCAATTCATTAGTCAAATTGTTTTATGTATCACTGTTGTGATTGAGGGGGAGTGAGTAGGAACTCAGGTTTAAGTTGTACTTAGATTGAAA
This sequence comes from Vicia faba, assembly GCA_948472305.1. Taxonomy (NCBI): domain Eukaryota; kingdom Viridiplantae; phylum Streptophyta; class Magnoliopsida; order Fabales; family Fabaceae; genus Vicia; species Vicia faba. The sequence continues at coordinate 768,126,703 of OX451739.1, read as the reverse complement.
TTGCATTGGGTAGGTCTTAAGTGAAGGAGATAAACTGGTTGGTTTATTCCTGAATTAACATCTCTTATAGTGGATTTCCTCCCTGGCTTGGTAGCCCCCAGAGTAGGTGTTGTTGCACACTGAACTGGGTAAACAATTGACTGTGTTCTTTACTATTTTTGTATTTACTGTCTTATAGAAAGTCAGATACGGTGTCATAACATTGAACGTGACATTGAGTATCTGCAGCCAGAATTTCAATTGGCATCAGAGCAGGCACCCTGCCTGTATTACTGGGTGAGATCTAGGGATATCACTTTCTGGCACTATGGACAAAGAAGGAGTTTTTGGAAATAGACCACCCGTTCTGGATGGAACTAATTATGACTACTGGAAACCTCGTATGATTGCCTTCTTAAAATCTCTAGACAAAAAGGCTTGGAGAGCTGCTGACAAAGGATGGATCCATCCCACCATAACTGAGAAAGATGGGACAATCAGTCTGAAGCCTGAGGAAGATTGGAGTAAAGAAGAAGATGAGTTAGCCCTGGGAAATTCCAAAGCTTTAAATGCCTTGTTCAATGGAATTGATAAAAACATTTTCAGACTAGTACATCAATATGAACTGGACAAGGAAGTTTGGGACACTCTCAAAACTACTCATGAGGGCACTTCCAAAGTAAAAATGTCAAGGCTTCAGATGTTGACTACCAAGTTTGAGAATCTAAAAATGATGGAAGATGAAACCATTCATGAGTTTCACATGAACATCTTGGAGATTGCCAACACCTCAGGAGCACTGGGAGAAAAAATGGCAGAAGAAAAATTGGTGAGAAAGATTCTCAGATCCTTGCCTAAAAGATTTGCAATGAAGGTAACTGCCATAGAAGAAGCCCAGGACATCAGCAAGTTGAAAGTGGATGAACTTATTGGGTCTCTTCAGACTTTTGAGATGGGGATCACTGATAATGGTGACAAGAAGAACAAGAGCATAGCACTTGTATCCAACACTGATGTTGAAAACAAGGAGGATGAAGAAGAAAATATTTCAGAAGCTATAGCCATGCTTGGAAGACAGTTCAACAAGCTCATCAAAAGAATGGATCCAAAGTCAAGGTCTAATGTTCATAACATTCCCTCTGACATTGACAGTTCTAGCAGAAGACCAATATCAGAAGAAAAGGGAAACCAAGGCAGAGGCATTCAATGCCATGGCTGTGAAGGTTATGGACATATTCGAGCTGAATGTCTTACCTTTCGAAAGAAACAAAAGAAAGGAATGACTGTTACTTGGTCTGACTGTGATTCAGAAAGTAATTCTGAAGAAGAATCTGCCAAACTAGTTACTGCTCTAACTAGTGTTTGCACCTCTGACAGTGACACTAGTGATGAAGAAGTGACATTTGAAGAACTGGCTGATACCTACAAGAAATTATGTATCAGAAGTGCTGAACTCTGTGTGCAGAATGAGAAACAATCAAAACTCATTATAAAGCTGGAGGCTGAAAAAGGGGCAGATCTTGAAACTATAAGTCACCTAGAAGGGGAAGTTCAATTACTGAACTCACAACTGAACCAAATGACAAAATCTGTCAAGATGTTGACCAATGGATCAGATAAATTGGAAGAGATTCTTCAAGTTGGACAAAATATGGGAAACAAATCTGGTCTAGGATTTGTGGAAGCTAAGAAATCTGGTGCAGACAAGAAGATCAGGCATGTTAAACAATTGTCAAAGCAGATGTCTCAACACAACTCTCAACATCAGAAATACATGAAGAAAAAATACCAAAGATGGAGATGTCATCATTGTGGGAGGTATGGACACATAAAGCCCTTCTGCTTCAAATTGCATGGATACCCTAATCAAAACTCAGGTGCTAAACCTAAGCCAAAAAGGGTACCACATACTCCTCATTGGAAGAAAAAGGCTATTGCCCTGATAGCCCATACTTCCCTGAGAGTGTCTGCAAAGGAAGGTTGGTACTTTGACAGTGGATGTTCCAGACACATGACTGGAATCAAAAACCTCCTCAACAATGTTAAGCCTCACACCACCAGTTTTGTGACCTTTGGAGATGGTGCTAAAGGTGAAATCAAAGGAGTTGGTGATTTGGATTGCCCTGGAGTTCCAAGTCTGAATGAAGTACTGCTGGTAAAAGGGCTGACTGCTAATCTCATTAGTATCAGTCAATTATGTGATCTAGGATTCAAGGTCAACTTCTCAAAATCTGAATGTCTAGTAATTAATGAAAAACTAGAAGTTGTAATGAAAGGAATCAGATCCAAAGATAACTGCTACTTGTGGCAGCCTGAGAACAGTGATAACTCCACTATGTGTCCAATTACCAAAGAAGAAAAAGAGATGAAACTGTGGCAGCATAAGCTTGGTCATCTTCATCTAAGAAGAATGAAAAGAGCTATCTCTATGGAAGCAGTCAGAAGGACTCCAGAACTACAGGTTGATAATGTCTATGATGTGGCAAATAAACTTGAAGAAGGATGTGTTGTCAGAACCATAAGTTATCATGACAAGGATGTTGGAAATAACAAGTCTAATAAATTCTGTTTCCCTGAAGAAATGAGGCGTGAAGTCTCCTCTCCTATAACTCTCCATCAAAATGGAGTGGACAAAAAGAAAATCATTCAAGAATCAACCAGAACTATGATTCATATCAAAAGAATGCCTTCCCAACTCTGTGCGGAAATAGTTGTTGCTAGGAAAAACTGTTCTCAAAATATCTGGTCAAAACAGATGCTCACTGAGTATAATGTCTCACAAGATGTTGTGACATTGTGTTGTGACAATCTGAATACAATCAATATTTCCATGAACCCTATTCAGCATAACAGGACCAAGCACATTGTCTTTGTAAAGAAGAAGTCATTTAAACTGGAACATGGTATCTTTAAGCTTCAGCTGACTGATTCTTCTACCAAGGCTCTTGTTGGAAATAAACTTGAAAACTTGAGGGGCAGGTTGGGTATTTACCAACATGGGAAATTATAGCAATTAATTTTGCTTAAAACAAGGGTTGAAGGAGTTAATTTTATTAAGTCTATTTTTAGTGGGTTAATCATATGTTTTCCCAATTCTTTCAAAATCCTTAAGAAGTTGAAAATACTCTCGTTTGCCTCCTACCTCCCTCGTCTCTGCAACCTGTTCCATCCTCTCAATCAAAGTTTTTTCTCAAATTGCTACTGGTGCTCAAAGTCAATCAAAATGTCTCAGACATCATCTTCAACCAAGGCGACTTCATCATCCTCATCATCCTCATCATCTGACCAAGACTCTAGAGCAATCACCACATGCATAGAATCTGAAGTTCTTGAGGTCACTCCTCTCAGAGAGATAGCAACTGACCCAGCCAAAGTCAAAAAGCTAAGAACTAGACATGCAGGAAGAGCTCAAGCTGCAGCCTCTGGTAATCCTTCTCATCCTTCTTCTTCTGTACCAAATAGAGAAGGATCAGTTCAAGTTCATCAAGTTATTGCTAGGCTTGTTACTAGTATACTAAGCGGAAACCAACCTGTACCGGGGATTTTTGTCCCTTTAAATCAATCAGGAAGCCCAAATGTGGACGTCTCTGAGAATGTAGATGTCTCTGAGAATGTTGTGACACAAAATGACAACATTCAGAACCCTTCAGAAAAGACTGTTGATCCACCTATCATTGATGTGGATGAGGATTACTCAGAAAATGATCTGATTGCTAATGTAAACCCTAGCATAGCTAGGAGATTGATGAAAAGAAAGGGTAATCAGAATGATGCAAAATGTGTGTCCAAAGATAAACTTGTTGTTAAGAAATCCAAGGCTGAAGGCATGGCTGAGAAAAGTATTCAGACAAAAGGGAAGAAGGCCCAGGTGCATACTGCTAGACAACCAATTTCAAAGAAGAGAAAAGAACCTGAATCTTCTGATTCTGATGAGGAATCAGAATTTGAGATTGATGCTGAAGAAATTCCGATCAGAAGGAAGCTCCCCTCCAGCAAAATTGCTAGAGTGCCCGAAGTCCCAACAGACAACATCTCTTTTCATCATCCTGACAATGCAAACAGATGGAAGTATGTTTGCTTAAAGAGAATAGCTTTAGAAAGAGAACTCAACAATGATGCCTTGGAGTGCAAAGACATCATGGACCTGATCAAGAATGCTGGACTGATGAAGACAGTGATAAAATTTAACAAGTGTTATGAAAATCTGGTCAAGGAGTTTGTAGTGAACTTGTCTAATGATTGTGCTGATGGAAGGTCAGCTGACTTTGAAAGTGTTTTTGTTAGAGGAAGAAGGGTCAAGTTCTCTCCATCAGAAATTAACAAATTTCTTGGAAGAACAAATGAGGATTGTCCTGATGTGGAGGTCACTGACAATGAAGTTTGTCAAACCATCACAGCAAGGCAAGTGAAGTGCTGGCCCTTGAAAGGCAAGCTGAATGCCAGCAAACTCAGCATGAAATTTGCCATCCTGCACAAGATTGGTGCAGCCAACTGGGTGCCTACAAATCATAAATCAACTATCTCCACAGGATTGGGGAGATTTATCTATGCTGTGGGAACCAAGACTGCTTTTGACTATGGCAGGTACATCTTTGAACAAACTTTAAAGCATGCTGGTAGTTATGTTGTCAAAGGACCAATCGCCTTTCCCTCCCTCCTTTGTGGAATTATCCTTGCACAATACCCTGATATCCTGGTGGCAAGAGATACAGCCTGCAAAAGAGCTCCTGCCCTTGGGTTGCACTACAAACTGTTTCAGGGATCTCATGCTCCAGATATTGTCATAACATCAGCTGAGACATCGTATGTGAAGACCCAGTCCAAGACATCTGATGTCATAGCTGTTTTAAAAGAGACCTGCAAAGAGCTGGAAGCTAGGAAAAAGACCCTAGAAATCCTAATTGCCAGGTTAGAAAAGGAGGAAGCTGAAGGAAACAGAAGGGAAGAAGGTGGAGAAGCTGAAGGTCATCTCAACATTGAAGAAACTAGCTCCTCTGAGTCTGATGACAGTGCTTAAAGGTTGGTTGTTGTTTGGTGGGGTTGCTGGTTGGTGCTGATATCTGGTGGAGTTTGGAAGTGTGTTCAGTTTTTTTTCTCTGCTGCTGCTCTTATTAATTTTGGATAACTGTATAATCTTTATGAACATGTATCTTTGGCCCATTTGTGGCTAAAGAGGGGGAGAATATTTTGGTACTTACTCAATTAGTACCTGCTTAATTAGACATTCTATTTTTCTGCAGTCACTTATTTCTGCTGCTATCTATCTCTGATTGCTTAGGGTCTTTAGCTAAAAATCTGCCAAAGGGGGAGTTTGTAGTTGTTTAGTTATTGGCTTGCATTTTTGGTAAAACCCAAGTGTGTATGTGTGAATGTCATGACTGATGTCATAACATTCTAGTTTAGTTGTACTGATTCATTAGGTACCTTTGCAGAAAAATATTGTCATTCAGGTACTGATGTTTATAAGTGTGTATCTGAGCATTTTGCAAAATGATCACATTTTCCTAAATCAGTAGACAGGTTTTCTCAGATGTCATAACAGATGTTAAGACATCCTGTTCTGAACTAACCGGTTTTCAGTTTGGTTAATTCTGAGTTTTTTCAGGAAAATAACTCAGTCTTTCCATAACAGAATCCTGCGTTTTCTTTGGGTTAACCTAGCTCAACCCTAACCTGGTTAATAGAGTCCTGTGACCTAGTCTTAAGGTCAAACGGAATTAACCCTAGCTTTTTGTGGAAACCCTAACTGAAGTTGCAGCTGCTATATATTCAACAGAGCTGCTGTTTTGCAAGTAATCCCTTTTTGGTCAGAAGATCATTTGTAAACTGTATAGATTTAATTATTGTACTCCAAGCAATTATCATTGTGATAAGTGACTTGGAATAGGTTTTTAATTGTAAGGGTTATGTAGCACTCAAAGCTTTGAAGCAAGAGTGTTTGAATGTTTCTTGACTAAAGTTGTGAAGCAGAGTCAAGTTAAGTGTGTGTATCACTCAAAGCTGTGAAGCAAGAGTGGTTGTGTTGCTTGATTAAAAAGCTGTGAAGCTTAATCAAGTGTATGTTTTTGAAGAGTGTCTTCATCAATTCATTAGTCAAATTGTTTTATGTATCACTGCTGTGATTGAGGGGGAGTGAGTAGGAACTCAGGTTTAAGTTGTACTTAGATTGAAATTGCATTGGGTAGGTCTTAAGTGAAGGAGATAAACTGGTTGGTTTATTCCTGAATTAACATCTCTTATAGTGGATTTCCTCCCTGGCTTGGTAGCCCCCAGAGTAGGTGTTGTTGCACACTGAACTGGGTAAACAATTGACTGTGTTCTTTACTATTTTTATATTTACTGTCTTATAGAAAGTCAGATACGGTGTCATAACATTGAACGTGACATTGAGTATCTGCAGCCAGAATTTCAGAAAGGTCCAAGAAGAAACCACCAATAGATATAGAATTAGGTAGTGACACATGTTTTGATACATTTTAGTTTTTATCTAACAATGTAACTCGTTTTTTGTATGTAATATTATCGATCATGTAATTTCGATACAATTTGAGGCATACATAATGTCTATTCTACTTTAATGTTATAGAATTTAGGGATAATTTTTAGACACTTTTTCTGTTTCAAAATTTTGCCCTGCATATATACTGGTTATGTATGAACAATGTTCTGGGTGAGTATGAATATGCATCTCTAGACACATCCCATCTAAATTGTAAAAAAACAACTAAACATGGGGTTTTACGAATGTGCATCTCCGTAAAACCCCTTATTTTGTTAAAAATAACATGTATTTGGATATGCATATCTGAAATATGCCCCGATGAAAATATATTGTTTCTAAGGTCCAAATTGATCCAAAATTGTATAAATAAGGGATATCTCACCCCCTGTTCTTTTCAAAAACACAACAACCAGAATGAATACGTATTCTCATCTTGCATTTGTGTATTTCAATGGCCTAAAGCCCCCACCTCAATTTAGATTCTTCGAGGACATCTCTCTCGTCGATCTGAAATCCAAACTGAATACTCTCATGTGATATCCAGAAAATTAAAGAGTTGTCAAGATCTAGTATTATTCACCCTCGATTGAAGACGAAGGGAAGATACAGTTCCCCGAGCTTGAACTGGAGACAAATGAGAATTTAAAGGTTATATGGAGTACATTTTACCGTTACTCATCAAAGGGTCTGATTGAAATAGACGCAACAATTGCAAGATCGACCGAAGATGTTCTAAGGATGTTCCAAGGTCCTGAAACACTCGTTTGTAATGAAATGTATTGCTAAATTTATGTTAATGATTATCTATGTAATTTTAATTATTTTGATATTAATTTATGTTGTTTTTCCAACATTCTGCCATTGTTTCTGGTTGTATTTGATTTGACCTAACATAGCTTATTTCAGAGATACATCTCTAGAAAATTATCTGAATATTGGATTAAGAGTTGTTACAGAGATGCATCTTTGAACTCACCCTAATGTTTATATGGAGATGCATCTTTAGACTAAATTTTAACAAAATAAGAGTGTTTCAGCAATTTGAGCGGACAAATGTATAAAATAGATGCGTCCGGAGATACATCTCTGTATTCTAGAGACAATTGTGACTTTTCACTGTGATGAGAAAATGTGGGACGAGTATTCCCTTAGAGTGACTTATACCATCCATAAAAGAATTTATAGAGGCAATTTTTCATTGCACCCTAATACATCCTCCCAGACCCTATGCAAAATTCCCAAAATGCCCATATTTTCGGAAATATATCTCTGGACGTACCAAATACCATTTTTTTTCACAATAAAATTCGGAGATACATCTCCAAAGTCTTAAAAGGGTGTGTTCGGAGATGCATCTTCGAACAAGACCTGGTTCCAGAAATGAGACAACATGAATAAAAAAATGACAACATAATAAAAAACATACCAACACCAACATCAATGTTTCATTAAATAAAAACATTACATAGAGAGTCACTAAAATAAATTCAATATTACATGACCATTTCATCTGGACGTTGCAGCATAATGATTATATCTTCGATGGATCTTTGAACCTTCACACCCACTTCAATCAGACCCTTTGATTCATAACTGAGAAAAATACTCCACATAACCTTTAGATCTTTATCCGTTTTTAATTCAAGGTTGGTGAAATGGACATTCTCTTTGCTGTCACATGCGGGTGACCAAGGCTCGAGCTTAACAACTCTGCGATTTTCTGGAAAGCACAACAGAGTGTTCAATTTGGATATCAGATCTGCGAGGGATGTTTCCTCGGTGACCCTAAACAGAAATGGTGGTTTCTCGCCATTGAAATACACAAATGCAAGGTGAGGATATGAGACAACATAAATGAAAACATGACAACATAATAAAAAACACACCAACACCAACATCAACATTTCATTAAATAAAAACATTACATAGAGAGTCACTAAAATAAATTCAATATTACATGACCATTTCATCTGGACGTTACAGCATAATGATTATATCCTCGATGGATCTTTGAACCTTCACACCCACTTCAATCAGACCCTTTGGTTCATAACTGAGAAAAATACTCCACATAACCTTTAGATCTTTATCCATTTTTAATTCAAGGTTGATGAAATGGACATTCTCTTTGCTGTCAAATGCGGGTGACTGAGGCTCAAGCTTAATAACTCTGATTTTCTAGAAAGCGCAACAGAGTATTCAATTTGGATATCAGATCTGCGAGGGATGTTTCCTCGGTGACCCTAAACAGAAATGGTGGTTTCTCGCCATTGAAATACACAAATGCAAGGTGAGGATATGAACCCATTCTCTCTATTTTTAGTGTGTTGGTTGATCACGACTTTAAGAGTCTATCAGGTTAACTAACTGCAAGTGCACAATCTAATCACGTAGTTTTAAAAGATATTGAACCCACGAGGACTAATAATCAAACTAATGTTATATATCGTTACTATGTAAAGCTAAGGCAAAAGATTTTCTTGGATTAATGGGAGTTAAAACTAAACTAAAGTTAATAGGAAAATATGGTAATAAAGAGAGACTGGAATATGCATTCAGCGTACCTCAGGGACTCTGTAACTTGTTGGCTTGTACTCAAGTTAGAAAAGTGTTTAGTAGAAAATATCAATTTAAAGACAATATCTCTCACTCTCGTGGTTTTGAATAAAGTCACATTCCTTGACAATGGGATTTTACTCTCGCTCGCCCATTCAAATCGAGAAACACGTTTTGAAAACTAAACAAGTTCTAATTAATACCTAGAGCGCTCTCGCCCTCTTTTGGAATCGATGCACCGTTCTTACTATCTGGTTCGACCCCCACACTCTCGCAGTGCCAACTCGAACCTTATTTAATTTCTCACTATTGTGACAAAGTCATGTTAAGTAACCTCTCACTCTCGTGACAAGGCTATTTAAATTAAGTTTAAAAACAAGAACCAAAACAAAATTTTCAAATAAAGATTAAGCTAACATTGTTATCGAGTCCCATTGGAAACGAATGTCCTCACATACCGGACTCTAAAAGTTTAGCTAGACATGGAATTTATTTCAAAAAAAATAAACATTATAAATATAATTAAAGACAACATGCTTGACAAGTATAAAACGGAACAATAATAATAATAAATCGATAAATAAAGAACTTGTAAATGTGAGAAATAAAGAATATCGAATTAACTTTGATTATAGAGGAAAGATTGATCCAAGTGTTAGACAAATTATAGGCCTAAACACAAACACTAATGGTGGAGTAATTCCTCGATGTGAGAAAACTACCCCTTTTACACTGGTAATTTCTACCTAAAACTATGAACAGTGCTTTCGTGCACAAACTTGGAAACCTTGAAAGTGTGATTCCAAGGTCTATTTATATGAGGGATTTTGTTTTCTAACTTTCATAGATCATGTGTGACTAGTGGAGAAAGTGGGAAAAACCTCCAAAGTGGTGTTGTTAGTGGGTGGTTATTTTTCTGAACTACGACATCATGGCGACCGCTACCAAGCTATGGCGAATGCCATGGCCTTAAAATATGGAGAATGTGGCTTTTGAGTCCATGGTGAATGACATAGGCCCATAGCGAATTCCATGCACCATAAACTTGGTTTTTGCTGCATTTTTCTTCCTTTCTTGTTCCTTTTCTGGTTTCTTCGAACAATTGCTCCATAATTGATTTATACCTGAAATACAAACAGGTGAAGATATAAAAGCGTTAAAACATAATAGAATGACATCAAATAACATGCAAAATGGGTCTAAAGACATGATACATTTTCACGCTATCAAACTCCCCTATACTTAAACCATTGCTTGTGCTTGAGCAATCAACCAACACGGTAAAAGAAATGATTGAGCGTGATTTGAAACAAGGGCACAACACGACTCCTAATCATACGTGGATGCTAGGCTAATGTTGGATCGATAGGTACTAAATATTCAATACCAAGGATACTGTAATGACACAATGTTTCAAAAACTCCCTCTTTATGCAATACAATTCGAATCATGACATTATAACTCAACCTATATCTCTCACATTCTTTCACTCTTTTTTCATTCAAGCGCAATCACATTAAGCACGTTATCCATACATGCACATAGTAAGGAAACCTGTTAGTGATCATGATCTTTATTAGCACGGGGTTCTAGTAGCTAAAACATTGCACCCCTTTTCACCCAATTGTAGTCGTGGGGGATCAGATTGTAATCCGCCCTACCAAGTCCAACACCAGAGACCAGTGGCGGAGCCAGAAATATTATAAAGCCTGGGCGAAAAATTAAAGATCGCAAATTCATATTGTATATAATATATAAATACTCATCAATCAAAATAACATATACTAGTGTATACTAAACTCCAGTGACTCCAGTGAGATTAGTATTAGGCTGAGATTAGTATACATTAGTAATTGTATCTTTGAAACAAAATACAGAGTTAATCAAATGCAGAATATAAGAAATAGAAAACAGATAACAGAATAACCTGGAACTCGTCACGATTTTTGATCGTATGCCTACGTATCCTCTTAGGAGGAATCAGAGTCTCATTTTGTAGTTCGCGGTTTTGTTTGTGTTTTTTATAGATTGCAAAATATATTTGAATTTCCCGCATACGTAGTCTAGGAGTGTGAATAGTGGAGTTTATTGAGACCAAGTGCGTAGTTAATATACTCGTATTTCTTTCCGAAAATTAATTGTTCGAATTAATTTAATTTGAAGAAAAAAAAGATTTGGTGTTTGGTTGAATATTTTTTATACGCAGAGTGAGCGAGTCTGATACGTGTTACTCGTCATGAAATATAGTAATTTTGGTTAGTCGCGTGAGATTTGATTATTTGATTTTTGAATAATAAACCGATAAACGATATGTCGACCAACTTAATTTCTCGAAGGAGGACACCATATTATTTGTAGAACTTTAAATTATTTTGACTCAGGAAAAAAATCTCAAATATGTGTAATATTAAAGATCTAATTAGCCCAATTAAAGAACATATATATTTTTAATTCTTGCTATATTAATTAGATGAATTAAAAATCTATTTTTTTTTTGTTTTTTTATCTTGATTTGATATTCCTTTTTTAAATCTAATTAATTGAATCAAAATAAATTAAATAAATTGACTTAAATAAAGCAATTGTATGATTAGAAATTAAAGGGTGTAAGTAAAAAAATGGGGAAGTGTGATGGTTATCTAATAGATTAGGCAAAAAAAAAACTTAAACCCACATTAGCAAAATCTTAACGTAATTTAGAATTGTAACAATAACCAAATGTTAAAACTAAACCAAAATTATAAACTATAATAATATTACTAAATAAAAGAACTAAAGAGGTGAAACAAATACAGTGGCTTTATGACTCATGGAACCAGAACATTCACATTAGCTTTCTTTTTCTCTCATACTTCAAACTTTCTCTCTAAATACTCATCCCTTCTCTTTCATTCTTCCTTTCCATCTCAATTCCAAAATAAATGAAGAAAACACCAGAAGAAAGATTGAAGTACTCACATGGCGGTGGTGGTCGATTGTTAGAGTTGAAGTCATTTGTGGTGGTCAGAGTTGATCTGTACGGCGTGGCTGTGCGTGCGGAGGAGTGAGGTCGCCGATGGGGTTGCTTCGGTGCGGTCGGTCGATAATGCATGGTTGCAGATTCGCGACTCTGAAATTGGTGACGGTAATCGCAGGGGCGTAGAGGTGAAAGGGGTTTCGGGACGGAGCCTGGGCAGCTGCCCTACCTGGCCGGACGCTGGCTCCGCCACTGCCAGAGACCATATGGACCAGATAACAATGGGTGTTATGATTGTGTTTTTATTGGTTCAATAACCGTTAGGCTAAATGATCAGGCGAGGGTCACCTAACTTAGAAGGCGCATTCCCTATTTTTCAATTGATATAGACACTTATCAAATTAATTAGTGATCATTCACTTATTTTCACCAGCTTCCTTATGCAATTTGTTCTTAATATGGTGCTGACTGCTAATATAAACTACTTAAGAGCTACTTTGCAAACTTGAGCCTAAGGTCTCGGCATAATGGGTACCCAATTTGATATCACATAATGATGGGGGTTTAGGGTGTCATAATGGTATTGATGTTATTGAGACTTTCCCAAGCCTATCTAACACAACCTAAAGTGTGACAACCTATATACTTTCAAAGTGTGTGGCATGCATCAAAAAGAAAAAATTTGTTGGAGGTTAAATTTTTTTTAAATTTCGGGGAAATTCAATAACAACTAAAAAATAGGCATACAGACTCGACATCACATGAATGACTCGACCAAATACTGAAAAACAAATAAAATCCTAAAAGCATGAAATAAACTAGAAAAAAATAAGTCAAAATAAGAAGCAATAAATGGAAAGCGTAAGGTTGCCTCCCCCCCCCCCCCCATTGTCTTCAATATTTTGATAAAAGGTGGAAAAGTAAAGATAGAACCCGTGTGAATGCTACTGCGTGCCAAATCCTCTATAATACTGCTCTTATTGTTCATGTCTTTGCTGGCCACTTCTGCTTCGACAACAGGTGTTTGAGATGCCTTCATTTGTTGAAATTTCTCTTTTCTGAAGCAGCTTATCATGTTGTTCGTTTCTAGAGGAAGTACCTGCAAAAGCATTAGAAAAATATGGTGTGGTGTGTGCATGTTGAACCTGACTATGCAAAGAACGAGGAGAAGGTGGGATACGAACGAGAGAGACATACTCTCTCCTATCATACTCATCATCAGTGTCATCATTAGTAGTGATATTCACAGGAAAGTACGCACGCACTTGGCTCATTTCCAAGATTGTCATCTAGAGATTTTTCGCCTAGAAGTAGCTGAGACGTGACAAATTATCCATCTCTTTATTTTCTGCAAATTCACACAGTAAAAGGAAAACATTAAATTAAAAGCTCGTGGGTTGCCTCCCACGCAACTCTTTGTTTAACGCTGATAGCTCGACGACTCATAAGTACAAGAACTCATGGTGGTTCTCTCGAGAATGACTCCTAGATCGAACTTTTAATAATCTTCAGTTTCTATGGCCACTTGTCAAGCCATCTCACATATCCCTCACCTTTTCTTTTCTTTTCTTTCTTCTATGGGGTGGTTCATTTTTTTGAACTTGTGGTGGTGGTTCTGGATCTATTATGAGTATCATCTTTTTAAGTTTGGACTTAGTTATTTCATCCACCACCTTAAAGGCTAACCTTCCCCTCTTAAGACTGTTGGTTTCCCTAGTTTCATGGTCCTCTAACTTTCTCTTTTTATGCAAGACTTCAAACAAGGGTGCATTGGTGTGGATATTTTCCAATTCCTCCACAGACGTTTTAGATTGGAAGTCTACCTTAGCTTCCATAAACCTTTATAGAGTGAGGTATAAGGAGGAGGAACAACAATAGGTGCTTCATTCTCTACCTCTTATACAACCTCCCTTTCAGATGGTGTCGATGTATTTTTCTCGATCTCTACTCTTTTCTCACAAAAACTCTCCTCAACCTAATTATCACTCTCTTCAACCTCACTATCACTCTCCTTAGGATTTTTGGTTTTTTTTACTACTGATTGTTACAACATCTGCATGTCTCTCAGGAAAAGGTCCTAGAGGTTTTTGTTCAAGCATGGAGATTTGAGTCTCCAAGGACATGTTGCGAGTCACGAGGGACTCAACCACATCGTTCATCTACCTAAAGGTTTCACTAATATGGATACTTTGTTTTCTAAACTCTTCATTTTGGACAGTTTGTGTCGCTACAAAGGGCTCCATCATAGATTCTAGCCTTGAGAGAGTTTGCGTCTCAATGAAATTCTCTATTAATGTTTCGAGGTCAGATTTATGGGATTCTTGCAATTCCTCAGAATGTTGGGATTGGTAGTTGTGGAGGTAATTTGGTTGAGAGTGAGTTAGTGACGCATTGAAATCCTCCATTAGTATTTCGAGGTCAGATTTATGGGAATCTTGCGATTTCTCAAAATATTGCGAGTGATAATTATAGAGAAAATTTTGGTGATATATAGTAATAGAGACAAGAGTGCCTTAGTATATAAGGCGCAACAACATAATCACAATATTGACTAAATTAGTCCCTGGAAATGGCACCAAAAACTTGATCATGACTTTAAGAGTTTATCGGGTTAAATAACTGCAAGTGCACAATCTAATCGCGTAATTTTAAAAGACATCAAACCTACAGGGACTAATAACCAAACTAATGTTATCTACCTTTACTATGTAAATCTAATGCTAAATATTTTTCTTGGATTAATGGGAGTTAAAACTAAACCAAAGTTAATAGGAAAATATGGTAATAAAGAGAGACCATAATGGGTATTTCGTGTATCTCAGGGATTCTGTAACTTCTTAGCTTGTACTGACGTTAGAAAAGTGTTTAGTAGAAAAATATCAATTTAAATACAATATCTCACACTCTCTTGGTTTTGAATAAAGTCACATTCCTTGACCATGGGATTTTGCTCTCGCTCGCCCATTCAAATTGAGAAACACATTTTGAAAACTAAACAAGTTCTAATCGATACCTAAAGCGCTCTCGCCCTCTTTAGGAATCAATGCCTCGTTCTTACTATCTGGTTCGACCCCCACGCTCTTGCAGTGTCAGCTTGAACCTTAGTTAATTTCTCACTCTCGTGACAAAATCATGTTAAGTAACCTCTCACATTCGTGACAAGGCTATTTAAATTAAGTTTAAAAACAAGAACCAAAACAGAATTTTAAAATAAAGATTAAGCCAACATTGTTACCGAGTCCTGTCGGAAACGACAGTCCTCACATACCATACTCTAAACGTTTAGCTAGACATGGAATAGATTTCAAACAAAATAAACACGATAAACATAATTAAAGACAACATGCTTGACAAGTATAAAATAGAACAATATTAATAATAAAGCGATAAATAAAGAACCTGTAAATGCGAGAAATAAAGAAACTGGAATTAACTTCGATTATGGAGGAAAGATTGATCCAAGCGTTACACAAATTATAGGTCTAAACACTAATGGTGGAGTAGTTCCTCGATGTGAGAAAACTACCCCTTTTACAATGGTAATTTTTGTCTAAAACTATGCACAGCGCTTTCACGCACAAACTTGGATGCCTTGAAAGTGTAATTCCAAGGTCTATTTATAGGAGGGATTTGATTTTGTAACTTCCATAGATCATGTGTGAGTAGTGGAGAAAGTTGGAAAAACCTCCAAAGTAGTGCTGTTAGTGGGTGGTTATTTGTCTAAATTGCGACATCATGGCGACCACCACCAAGCCATAGCCTTAAAATGTGGATAACGTGGCTTTTGAGTCCATAGTGAACGACATAGGCCCATGGCGAACGCCATACACTAGAAACTTGGTTTTTGCTGTATTTTTCTTCCTTTCTTGTTCCTTTTCTGGTTTCTTCGCGCAGTTGCTCTATAATGGATTTATACCTGAAATACAAAAAGATGAAGATATAAAAGCGATAAAACATAACAAAATAACATCAAATAACATGCGAAAACGGGTCTAAAAACATGATACATTTTCACGCTATCATCGGTGCAATAAATAAGGATTGAGACACACCCTATTTATATAAGTATTGAGTCACTTTAGACCTCAACATTCTTATCATGTATCAGGTAAAATTTCGGAAAGACATATTTGATCGATTCATGCACAAACAATTTTCTCCTTCACTTGGTCCAAAATAATACTCTCAATGTATTTCAAGAAATATGGATATGAGACACACATGCTCCTAAATTGCATTACAGAGGCAACATATAATTCTTCTGTGGATGAATTTAATATACCGATTCATGCATCCATAATCATTTCCACCACCACACTTGGTTTGACCATTTTTTCGTTATCACCTTTGATTTGGTTGGTGCCTACAACGGGTTTTAGCCGACTCCTCACATTTTTTGTAATGTGATATCGACAAATTAATACATATGATGTAGGAAACACCTTTGCAACCAGATTCAATAGTGTGGTGTCTCGATCGGTGACAATTACCTTCAACATGTTTTCTTGATCCTTCAACAAAGTCTTGCGCACTTCCAAGGCCCATGTAACATTAACCTCTTTTTCGGATTCCAAAATTGCAAATTCCACTGAAAAGTCTTCTCCGTAGAAGTAACACCAACAATTTCAAGAAACAAAAACCTATACTTGTTGGTCTTGTATGTTTCATCAATAATGAGAACAACAGGAAATGTATTGAACAACTTAATACTTTTGGGATGAGTTCAGAAAATGTCACGAATAATGACTTTATCATCACATACTGCATACCTAAAAACGTAGTGGTTTTAATTCAAAAGTTTAGAAAGTTGTTGCATTTTGGATCTTGGAGCCCTTATCGCCATATTGTTTGCATGGCACTGATTGTATACCTTCTTGATATTTGAAACACTTTCTGGGTGTTTCTGCTTCAAACCTGCAAGTATGTTTTTGGGCGCCACTCTGATTAAAGACATGTTTGAAATGATTTCCTTCTCCTCCGGTTAAAGACGACATACAATGAGATGATCAAATAGCTTTGTTTTCAATTCATGGTTATGTATTCCAAAAAGCATATTAAATTTAAACATCTCATCGATACTATAATATTCACGTAGTTTAAACGGACAATCACACTTTCTCATTCTGGTGTCGTCATGTTTCAACTTCCGAACAGTGGGAACATACGTGCCACTTCTATGGCATCTCATGGTTACAATTGTTTGTCTTCTATTTGAATCATTGTCGGACCTTCCAATTACAATGTCAAACCCCAAATTCCTGGGTACCATGTGGACCTATTGAAGCATATGTTCACGAGCAATATACAGTTGTTCATTTATGAAACATTGACCAACATCTATCTTTATCACTTTAACATCATTCTTCACTTTTTCTGGTTTAATATCCTACTTAACTTCAACTGGTTTAACATTCTCCTTTGCTACATCCTGTTTTACATCGTTACGTACAACAATTTTGGGAAACATATCCGGGTGAACCATAAATAAGTGTCGCATTTAGAAAAATATTTGTCCCAAAATACTTGTCGCTTTAGATTACCAATACAATTTTATATCTAATATTTCAATTGTACCCTCTAATAAATACTCTTAATTTATTATTTTTTCACTTAACATTAATGTTAATTTGAATACACCAATGATTAATCTGGATAATTTGGTAAAATCACTATTCTCCCTCTTTCATTTATTAGTGTTTCTTAATCTGTGTGAAATGGACAATTGCGACAAATAATATGGGACAAAGTGAGTAAGAAGCATTACAATTTAAAAAAAAAAACATTAACAATTGAATTCGGATACACATATTCGAAAAAATGTAGGTGAGTTCGGATATGTATTTTCGGATAAAGTGAACGTTTTTTCAGCTCAAACTAAAGATCAATGCAAGCTATGAGGGATGAAATGAGGGAACTTTACCTTAAATTGCAGCTTATGATGCTTCCTTTGATGTGTTAAAATGCACACCATCTGATTTTGAATAGAAAAGTTTATTGGTAATGAGATTTTTTTCAAGGTTTTTTTTTTTTGGTTATAGAGGAGTTTGAAGTGTTTGAAAAGTGAGGAAGATGATTATGCAAGGTGGTCATATACTCAAATTTCTGTTGGACATTTTCGGAAATACATCTCCAAAAATATTACTGAGTGATAAAAAACATTCTCATATAGCAAAGATAACTTCAGACATGCATCTCCGAATTTATCCTAGGGATGGATTTGGAGATGCATATCTGAACTAAATTTTGTCAAAAAATAGTATTTGGTGCGTTTGGAGATGTATCTCCGAATTTATCCAAGGACATTTTTGAATTTTCAGAAGTGCGTCCCATATAGCAAGGGTGAGTTGAGAAAGAGAATTTCTTTCCCTACCTCTATGTTTTCTTAGAGGCCTCTGACAAAATTCTAAAAATGCCCCATATTTTCGGATATATATCTCCGAATGAACCCTTATTCCACAAAAATTTATGAAAAAAATATTTTCGGATATGCATATTCGAATAAACCTTATTTTTTATGGAAAAAAATGGTTTCAGATATACATTTTCAAATTTTATTCTGTTATAAAAGTTTAAAAATACAACTAAAAATCAAATAAAATTAAATTAAGTATCTATATTTTTTTTCAGATTTTTAAAAAATATGAAACCGGAAAGTAAATCAAATAAAATACAAAAACAAGGAATTTAGGGTTTTTAGGGTGGAGTCCCATATTTTGTCTCAAAATAGAGGATTTTGATTCGTGATTTTTTCCGGATGAATTGACACTGTAAAATTTTAATTCAGAGTCGATTTTCTAGAAAATCAAATTTTTTACGTTAAATCGCATAAATGACAGAGACGCAGGAACGCAAAGTCTAGAACACCGAGATTATTTAGTTATAATTTATTTTGTTATAAAATGTATCAATTAATATAATTGATATACCTTGATTTTAATTGATATAAATATTAAAATACTTCAGTTCAGATATGTATATCTGAAAACCTTGAAAAAAAATATCAGACTATTTTAGATATGCATATCCAAAAATCTCTAAAATTGAAATTAAATATGAAATAAGTTTAAATATGTATATCCTAAAAGTATTTTTGGATTTTCAGGAGTTTAAGTCAACGTCTAGAGGTAGAGGTGGACATAGAAATTCTAGATGAGAAATTGCCTTTTATAGATCGATAAACCCAAATTGAACGTAACGGCCCAACCCATTCCATCCTCGTACTTCCCTCTTCCACAGATCGCTGCAACTTCAAATTCCATCTACAAAACACTGATCAATAAAACTTCAAATCTTTGAACAAATTTTTTTGCCTACTGAATTTAACACTCGCATTAAACAAACATTTGCACCTTGTTCATCCAGATCTCGAAGGTGAGAACAATTTTTAATTTTTCGCCTTAATTATTTCAAACTCTGATTTTGATTTTGATTTTTGTGTAGATAAAGATGAATCCAGACGCTGTAAAGTCCACTCTCACCAATCTCGCGTTTGGAAACGTAATAGCAGCAGCTGCTCGTAATTATCAAAAGGTTGTTTTATTAATCCTCAGCTTCACAAATTCCTAAATTAATTGCCTGAAACTTCCTTTTTCTTATTTTATCTATCCAAATGTTATCTTTGCTTGATTTGTTAATTACATTGTATGATATTCATAACCTAAATTTTATTTACAAGAATTGGTGTCTGTTATGAAGTATGATTTTAAAGATATTTTTATGTATTATTAACTATGAAGCACGGACACAGACATGAACACCTGACACGACACCGACACAGTCATCTGATACCAGTAATAATTTGAAAAAAATGAATAAATTAAACGTAATTTACGAATTGTGTTACTGTTTACTTGTGTTAATGTTATGATTTTTTTTCTACTGAAGTTGCTGTTCTATAGAGTTCTTATGCTATGTGATATATATTGGTTATGTGATGCCTGTTATATGATCCCTGTAGGAATTGCTTAGTGAAGAGAAGGCAGCGCAATCAAGTTCTATAAACGAGGAGGTTGACCTCGATGATTTGATGGATGTATGTTTCTAAACTTCTCAATCTTATCATATATGCACGTCTTCTAGTATTTAGAATCTGTGCATTTGCATGGGCAATATATAAGATTGTCAATAAAAAGATGAAAAGTTTGATAATTTAATTATTTAAAATGTCTTTTGTTCGTCATGTAATGTATATGTACATGAAAAGTTAAAGAAACACTTAAATACAGACAATGATAGAGGAACTGAAGATGTTTATATATGCATGTGTCAATCAATTAACTGACCATATTGTCCAAGCTGTATTTAAACTGAATTTCCAAGTGGGGAGTTATTTGTTTAAAGACTATACCACAAGGTCCAATTGGTATGAATGAAGATGAATACTTTATTTATTTTTTTGCAAGGATATTCAAATAATTTTGGTTTGTGACTATTGTACTGTTTGGTAACACGCTAGAAAGCCATCCACCGGACAGTGTAAACTCAAGCAATAAGTTCTTATTTATAAGACTACATTTCTTGGAACTCTTGAACTTATTAACTGTTGAGTTTGAAATTTTGTTGTGAGTATGCCACAAACTAGTGCTGCCCACTATTAATTATAGGTCACGATTGCAAACCTTTCTTGTGCCATTGACTACAAAGGAAGTTGTTGTTTACTCTGTTAAATAGAACACCTGCTTTATTTTGTTTTGCTACATTTGTAGTTTCCCACTTTTAGAGGAAAGACCTATGAATTTTGTAGTAAGGAGAGTAGATTAGATGAAGAGTAGTCAAACAATAAGAGGTAAAGGAAAACCTAGAAAAACTATAAGAGAAACTATTCAAAAAGATCTTGAGATTAACGAATGGGATAAAAACATGGAAAATAGCAGTGGCATTTTGTTCAAGTTAATGGTAATATGGATTAGGCAGCTGCAATGGCAGTGGTCCTCTCCTTGTGTCTAATTGGTTCAAGTCTTACAAATTTGTTTATTCTTAACTGACAAACAGATATTAGATGTGGGTAAGCATGTAAGGATAGATAGGTCACTCACTGAAAGTGCCAAGATTGAGTTAAATATATTTAATCAGATGGCAACCAAACTGAATATATAACAGCAGTGTTGTTAATTGCGGATAGCGGATTGTTTAAACTCCGCCATGCTATAGTGCTATAGCGCTGCTATTTGACAATATTTTGTACTAAATGGTGTAACACAGAACAATAACGCTTTGGCTAAATTCTGCTACGCTGTAGCGACATAGCACAGCTATAGCTGTGCTATTTAACATCATTTTGTAATACATGTATGTATCTCCATTTTTCCATAAGTTCCCATGTCTAGTTGATTAATCGTAAAAGAAAATGTTTAAGTCCGATAAAGATGCAAATATGCAGATTTGTAAAGAAGTTTCTATTTCTCCTTCAATTCTGGCTATATATATTTTAAACCATTCACCAGCTGCTCTAGTTGATGAGATGCACTAAATTCTCTAGATTGGTCAGACGTAAGTGGCCCATTATTCTTTGGTGCTCTCTCTCTCTCTCTCTCTCTCAGTTCCAACACTAGTTAAGCTCCCATAAGATCTGCTCAAAGTAGTGTATCCGATCAAGAAACAGCCATAGTGAAGGGTATAAAAATACCAAGGAAACTCACCAGCTAAAATCAATGTCAAAGTCACCGCAGAATGTTTGACACCGGGACAAATTTGTAGATAAACACATAACCATAGTCCATTAAAATCATCTTAATTGCAAATGGAAAGCTTAACTTGTAACTGTTGCGGGTAGCTCTTTAACTACCCCCATTAGAAGAAACAAACATAAGTTGAAAGGAATAAACACACCCTTCACGTAAACGTGCTTGAAACTTGTAAACTACTGTCTATGGAAGCACGCCTCCTGCAAGGAAAGTGAGCTGATCTAAACACTTCTCTATCTCAAAAAGAATTGAATGAACTTCACAAAAAAGGAGCATTGAAATAGCACAAAACAACCTCATTATTATTGAGCACCAACTCCAAGAAAAGTGTATCGTTTTATAGAACAAAGAACCAGAAAGATGAAGTGAAAATAAACAAAGATAAAACAAAATTTAAAGGATTGAACTATTGACCTTTTTGCAAGAGAGCTGTGCATTGCCGTTCTGTAGACAAAGCAGGCCTGAAGAAATGCAGCTGTTGCTGCATGCTGAAAATTGGAGAGATCTATATGTCAGAGTGTATTTCTACTTAATGTAGATTTTTGAGTTCCCCATTGCAGTAAGATTTGGAAGAAGGGACTACTTTGGACAGCTGTGTGTTCGCACACAAAATAGTATTTGGCTTTATCTTATTGTGCTTGTGCATGATGTGGTCTTAAAAACATTATTTCACTGGCCTGACAAGAGTTGGGGTAAGAGTTTATACACACTAACAGAGATACCTATTTTGTTGTATTTTCAACATCGGGCCTTCTTTTGATCAAATTATTTTCTGCATCCTAAAATGCCAGCTGCTTACATTTTGTAAAGGCCCAGACAATGCTCTGAGGCTTGTTTTGTGTGTGCAGTGTTACTTTCGATAAAAGTTTTGGCAGCTGCAGAACTGTGTTGTGAAAGCTAGTGAAAATAAGCTTGACACTTACAAAAAATCAACCTCAAGTAGATAACCCATTATTCTAATATAAGGTTTATGCTCATTTGTGATGTCAGGATCCCGAATTGGAAAAATTGCATGCAGACAGGATTGCAGCTTTTAAGGTAGTAAACTCCATCTCTTCTAGAATGCATAATGAATTTCACATTTTTACTTTCACGTTTGTTATTACCTCATTATTCACAATAAGATTTGTTTTATATAGAAAGAAGCAGAGAAACGGGAGGCATGGAAGAAGAAAGGTCATGGGGAATTTAGGGAAGTAACTGAAGGGGATTTCTTGGGTGAAGTCACTGGAAGTGAAAAAGTTATCTGTCATTTCTACCACAAGGAGTTCTATCGATGCAAGTATGACTTATTATTCACGTGTTACTCAAATTATTGCTCATTGAATCTAACATCTGTCTCTATCTCTCGACACCTGAAGTAACAGTTACAAGTGCATTTTCTTGTTGTATCAACAAATGCTTTCAGGATAATGGATAAGCACTTAAAGTCCCTTTCAACAAAGCATATTGATTCGAAGTTCATCAGGCTTGATGCAGAGGTCAGCATGAACACTTAATAGATATATTTAGTGTTCTCTCAGAGTTCAGTCAATGTAACTGTATCATTTTACATACTTATTTTAAAGCAACGTTAACTATTAAAAGTGAAATGCAGAATGCACCGTTCTTTGTTACAAAATTGGCAATCAAAACTCTGCCTTGTGTCATACTCTTCAGGTGAGGACTAAAATATTTTACTTATTGAATTTCCCGGTTGATTAAGTGCTTTCTCTGTTAGGTATAAAAAACATATTAGTGAATTTAAGATTCCTAAAGACAATCTTTAATCTTCATACCCCATCACTCTTAAATAAAAGTGATATCTTATGACGCGCACCAAAACTAATTGTTGCTTCATAGTTCATACTAAATAAGGATAAAGTTGATTTATTACATCAATTTATTAGCTAGAATTATTCTTTTTTCAGACAAGGAGTTGCAGTTGATAGATTGGTAGGGTTTCAAGATCTGGGAGCAAAAGATGATTTCACCACAAGAGCACTGGAGGTTCTGCTGATAAAGAAAGGTACTGTTTCTGTATGTCGTTCTCTGTTTCTTTTCATTTTTGTTATTATCTGTAAAGTTTTTTAACTGCCATTTGACAGGTATTATTGCCGAGAAAAAGGAAGTGGATGAGGAAGATCAAGAATATGATGAAAGTAAACGACGAAGTGTTAGATCCTCAGCGGCTGCTGATTCTGATTCTGAATAAAATTGATCATCCGGTGGCCCCATGAAGAAAATAGAGTGGGTTTCAGCTTGTTTATATCTTCTTGGATTTCTGGCTTGTATAACAAATGTTACATTATCTTTTTGTTTGCTTATAACTTATATGCGGGGGTTTTAATGTTATTGCATTCCTAGGTAGAGTGTAACACCACTTCTGTATGAACTTTTTATTTAAGCCCTAACTCCCACCAAAAAGTTGCTACAATTTCTCCCATCTTAGAGTGGTAAATGAAAGAAAAAACCTCTTTTTCTTGAATTTTAGAACGTCTCTTTTAGTTTAAAATATTGGAACATAAATTTTTAGAATGTCTCTTTTAGTTTAAAATATAGGAACTTGAATTTTTAAATTTATCAAATCTAAAAAGTTTTTGGAAATTTTAGTCGTTATCAAATCTGAAGAGTTATATGTATTGTCAAGTTCGTGCAATTAGCTCAATTAAGCATAGTATTTTTTTTTTATTAAAACTGATCTGACCTGATCAGAAGGTTTGGACCGTCACGGCTGCTCCGAGCTGAAGGCTTTTTGAACGAGGAGGGGGGGGTACCTGCAAGGCACTCCGATGCTTAAGTCAGTGGGAGTACTAGCAGATAATAGAGTTGAGGTTAGAATGATCAATACCTGACCCTCTGGAAACAGAGGGTATTTATAGCCCCCAGCGCTGGGCCAAGGTTCCTTCATTGGGCCGGGCGGATTTGGCCCAATGGAGGAACTGTCAGGTTCTACGTGGGTAGTGGGGACCAGCACGTGATCCCCTTCCTGGATATGCTGCATGAAGTGCGGGCGGACGGAGACGCGGTGTTTCCGGAGTATCGTTGGGGCAATAGAGGACTAAGTCTGCCCTAGCAAGTTAGCTCGTGACCATGTCGAGCTGCGCAGCACGGTGCCGAGCTCGACGCCAAGACCTCGAGCTGGACGGCGAGTGTCGAGCTGGAAGCCAGGACAGAGCTGGATGGCATGATGTCGAGCAGGACTTCATCGTGGGGCTGGACACCGAGATGTCGAGGTGGACATCAGGGTGTCGGGCATGGACGTGGCCCCCTTTGCCCTTTGTGGTCCTTAGTGAGTCCCTTTGGACTGGGCCTTAGTAATGCTTTTGGGCCTGTCGGGCCCAGTCCAGAACAGGAGCCCCCCAAGTCGTGGTTCCTTTGCGAGGAGCCATGACTTGAAACAGTTGTTCCGTCGCTGAGGTCTCGTGCCCGGGATGGAGGCGTGGACCCTCGAGGGGTCTCCTCGTGACGTGCTCGGAGACGTCGTCGGTGGTGGATGCGTGGAGGATCCGTACCGGGCGCGTCAGTCGGGCATACGAGGCATCTTTCGGGAGTTGTGCCGCCACCCTAGGGGGGTAGGGCCATCATTGCGTTGGGTGCAGTGCGTCGAGGAGACGGAGTCCGTGGCTGAACGAGGTGACGTTTGGTATTCCACGTCATCCCTATAAATAGGGTCTTTGGGCCCCATAATACGTTTTCCGTTCTCCGTGCTCTCTTCGTTGCAACTCTCAACACTCTCTCCAACCGTGATTTCCCGTCTCAGATTCTTCATTTCTTAGCCAAATCCCAACTTTGATCCAAGTAAGTGATCCATTTTCTTTATTTTCTTGTTTTAGAATGCATGATTCTAGGAAATTGTAGGTGTTTTAGGACCGTTAATGTGGGATTAGCCCGGTAAACTCGTGTTTTGCCCGACAGATTTATGTCTAGGACCGACAAACGCATACTTGTGGCCGACACATTCTTAGTTTTAGGTGAAAAACTTCAGAGCTGCCCGGGGTCTTCATGATCCTGGGCGCCTGACTCATGCCGGTGCCCGGTATGTTTATGGTCGTGGCCGTGGGCTTCATAATGCGGCTCGCCATGTTCATACCCCGGATCGACGTGCTTGAAGAGTGGCCGCGCAGTTGGTTTGTGGAAGAACACTGGATTCAGGAGAGTCGGGGAGGCATCCACTTGTGAAAATGGACTTGTGGTAGTGTATGGACGACATGATTATGTCGAGCATAGGGCTTCATGCTCAATCTGATTGGTTTCCCGTGCTCTGCAGGTAACCATGGCGGATGAGCCGAGCTCCTCCGGTCGTCGTGATAGCGAAGAACAAAGTGCCGACGAGTCGGCCAACCTTATAGACACTGTGACCGACCCATCGCTGGAATGGGTGGGCGCCGAGCCTCGGGGGACGGCGTCGATATACAGTCGGGATGACCGACATCCGTTCATCGCTATCGAAGAGGGGCAGGACCAGCCCGACTTTCAACCGAATTTCGAGGTCATGCTGCCGTCGACCAACGCCAGAATTTGTTCGATGTACCCGGATTACAGCTTTGCGATGTACGAGATCGCGTTTAAAGACTTGGGTTTGCGGCTGCCTTTCACAGACTTTGAGACCGGAGTTTTTACGCATTTGGAGCTGGCCCCGTCCCAGCTACACCCTAACTCTCTCGCCTTCATCCGGGCGTTTGAGCTGACGTGCCGCTACTTAAGGATAGGGGCGACCATCCCTCTCTTCTTTAGGGTCTTCCACCTACAGCGTCAGTCCC
Organism: Vicia faba; assembly: GCA_948472305.1. NCBI lineage: Eukaryota > Viridiplantae > Streptophyta > Magnoliopsida > Fabales > Fabaceae > Vicia > Vicia faba. Next base: position 768,100,285 of record OX451739.1, on the reverse strand, counting down.
GAGGAGGGAAGCACAGCTGGGTGTCCTTGAAGCAGTCGAGGAGACTGTTTAGGATGTACATGGACTCTGTGAGGGGGTTCAAGGATAAGTGGTATGTGGTACACCCTATCACCGACTCTGCTGTAGATTCCCTCTTCGAGGAGGAAGGGCCGGTCAGCGATGATGACGGGGAAGCAATGTTGACCGATGACGGGAGCCCCGTGTTAGGACGTCGGGCTAAGTTCCCGGTGTACTGGATGTCCCGACACTTCCAGCATGGAACCGGCTATTTCCATACCGCAGTCGGGGACATGTGCACGGAGGATCAGCGGGCATATGATGCTCTCTGTAACTTTGTCGACAGTTTTCATCCCGCCCAATGGGTTACGCGGGAAGGGAATGATATCCTCGACAAGGATGGTTACCCGACATTCGAGGCTCGCCCGATCGATACCAAGGCGTTGGTGGAATGTTCAACATACAGGCAGGCAGCCCGCCTGTTAGGTTGTTTGTTTGAAATTCTTTACTCGTCATTTATTTACGCGTTTTGCTCGATACTGACTTTTCTTTTACTTCGTGCAGGTACGATGGCCAGCCGACATGAGAGGCTCCTGAAATTGTCAACCGGCCAGAGGCGAAACAAGAAGGTCGTGCCTGCCCCGCAATTGACGAGAATGGGACCACCGCCGAGAACGACCGTTCCTCAGCCGGTGAGGGTGGATTCGACGTCGAGCTCGGGAGCAGCATCGGATCCGGATGTCGAGGAGATTGATGCCAGTGCCATTTTGACCCAGAGGAAAAGGACCCGCGTGGAAGGCGGTTCGAATGTCGGGGAAGATACCGGCCCTGTTCAATCCTTTGCCTTCCCCCCTTGCTTCGAGGAGGAGGGCTTTTTTGAGCGGTTCCCTCCGACCGTGGTCGTTCATGAAGCCGAGGCTATAAAGAGGATGACTAAGGAGGAGAGGAAGTCGCGGCTGGTCGCCAGCGTGGACGGGCTGGTTAAAATGGCTGAAATGGCTCTGGTATTGTCTGAAGACGCAGGGGATGCTGCTCGTGTTGAAGAGCTCGAGCGGGAGAAGGCGGCCTTGACTGCGAGCTCAAGGAAGTTGAAGGTCGCTCTGGAACGCTCCGAGGGGATGTTCCAAGAGCAGACCGCGATACTTGACGCCGAGAGGGAGATGCTGACCTTGGAAAAGGAGAAGTCGGGGCGGTTGACCGAGGAAGGGGAGTTGCTCCGGACCGACAGGGATCGTTTGGCTGCTGAAGTCGAACGCCTGGGCAAGCAGGTTGAGGAACTGAATGCTGTTCAACAACCCGCCGAAGACGAGCCCGAGGACCTAATGGCTTTGAAGAGTCGGGCTGAGCTTATTGCCCATATCCGGAACCTCGAGGAGGACGCAGTCGGTGCCCTGGAAGACGGGTTCAATTCTGCAGTCGACCAGCTCTCATTGCTAAATCCCGGCCTGGTCACCGAGGGCATCGGGCACACCCATCGGGTTGTCGGTGGCGCGATCATTCCCCCGCCCGACTCTCCCGGCGTCGACAGTGGTGATAATGTGGAAGTTTGATTTGTATTCTTTGGATAGCGGGCCTGCGTGCCTTTGATATTTGAATTTGTATTCTTTGGGCCTGCGTGCCCGTTTATTGCATGTATGAACATCGCCGGCCTTCTTGGTCGGTTTAATATTACTTTGTTGCCTTCGGGCGTTTATACCTTGTTTATTTTGGATTTTCTGCCCTTGTATGAACTCACATGCTTGTATGAATTTAGCTCAAGTCCCGGGCCCGAGGAGTGCCCGTAGGTGGCTCTGATTTGGCGAGCGACTATGCTCGTCACGATTTGCGTGCAATCTCGGCCCTATTTTGGTTGGCCGGGGTTGCTTAAGTGCTGCGCTCGAGGGGAGAGATTTTCTTTTGACCCTTGTAGATGTCCCGTTATTCTTGATGGAATATCGGGCATTTTGGAGCGAGGTTGCTCAGTCGGGCGTGGAGCCCGTAGGGACGATTCGCCCTTGGCGTGAACTGCCCATCGCGAGCTGGGTGTTCTGCCTTATGGGTACGACGACGGTGGTGCTCGGTACAGCTGTCCACGTCGGGCACTATAGATCGTCAACGTCTACCGCGCGATGCCGTGCCATTTTGGTCGTGTGTCGGCCTGTACCTAAGCCTTAAACGAAGTTGGACGTTTTTCCTCGTTGCCCGAGCATGGTCGCTTTTGGTCGAGGGTCCTAGGTGTTGACAGTTTTTAACTGTAGTACTGCTTCAACTTAGCAGCATTCCAGGGTCTTGGTAATGGCTCTCCGTCTAACTGCTCGAGGTAGTACGCCCCGGTACCCGTGGTGCCGTGGACGCGGTAAGGTCCTTCCCAGTTCGCGGCCAACTTCCCTTCGCGGGAGTCTTTCTGGTTTCTGCGTAGTACCAGGCTGCCTATTTCGAACTCACGCTTGATGACCTTGTCGTTGTGGCGTAGGGCCACTCGTTGTTTTAGGGTTGCTTCGCGCAGGGCAGCCCCCGATCGGATTTCCTCGACTAGGTCGAGTTCATCCCTTAGTGCTTCGTCATTCATCTCTTCGTCGAGGGGGTCTTCCGTTCGACGTGATGGTTCCATGATTTCGACCGGGATGACGGCTTCGGTACCGTACGTTAGTCGGAATGGTGTTTCACCCGTCGTTGAGTGGGGTGTGGTGCGGTATGCCCACAGGACGCTGTGGAGCTCCTCCACCCATCCCCTTTTGGCTTCGCCGAGTCGACGTTTGAGCCCTCGGAGGATGACTCTGTTCGCGGCTTCGGCTTGCCCGTTGGTCTGAGGGTGCTCGACCGATGTGAAGTGATGTTTGGTCCCCAGTTTGGTGACGAAGTCTCGGAATCCGTGGTCGGTGAACTGGGTGCCGTTGTCGGTCACCAGTGCCTGCGGAATTCCGAACCTGGCGAGCACGTTTCTTTTGTAGAAACGGAGGATGTTGTGTGAGGTGATTTTCGCGAGGGCCTCGGCCTCGATCCATTTTGTGAAGTAATCCACGGCGACGATTAGGAACTTGTTCTGATAGGTCCCTTGCACGAAGGGTCCGAGGATGTCCATGCCCCACCAGGCGAACGGCCATGGGGATGACAATGTGCTCAGCTCGTGTGGGGGAGCGAGGTGCATATCCCCGTGCTTCTGGCACTTGTCACATTTCTTCACGTGTTCCTTGGCGTCCTGTTGCATCGTCGGCCAGTAGTATCCTGCTCGGAGGGCCTTCCTCGCCAAGGATTTACCGCCCATGTGCTGGGCGTTGATACCTTCGTGTATCTCCCGCAATACGTCGGGGATGGAGGACTCGTCAATGCATTTCAGGAGGGGAATGGAGAATCCCCTTCTGTAAAGTTTCTGTTCGAGAACAACGTAAGAACATGCTCGCCGCTTTATTGTGGCTGCGTCGGCCTGGTTCGTCGGGAGTTCTCCCTTTGTAAGGAAATTATAGACCGGGGTCATCCAAGACGTGGCGTCCCTGATAGCATGAACCTCGACCGTAGTCGAGGGTGGTTCGATGCTCGGCCGTGCCAGGGATTCCTGGATGACGGATTTATTCCCGCCTTTCTTTCGTGTGCTCACGAGTTTGGACAGTATGTCCGCCCTCGTGTTCTGCTCGCGGGGAACATGAGAGATTTCTGCTCGTACGAACTTTGCCATGTGTTTTTTGACTAAGTTCAAGTACTCAATGAGGTTGTCATTCTTGGCCTGGTAGCTTCCCTGTACTTGGGAAGCGACGAGCTGGGAGTCGGTGTAAATTTGAACTTCGCGGGCTCCTAGGTCCTCGGCTAATCTCAGTCCCGCGAGCAGGGCTTCGTATTCTGCCTGGTTATTTGATGTCGGGAAGGAGAGAACCAAGGAGTGCTCGATTACCACCCCTTCTTCGTTTTCCAGGAGGATCCCTGCGCCGCTTCCGGACGAGCTGGAGGCTCCGTCGACGAAGATGGTCCACTTGTGTTCCTTTCCCGGGGGAATAACGTTAGAGGTCATCTCGGCGACGAAGTCGGCCAAGGCTTGTGCTTTCAGGGCTTTCCTGCTCTCGTACTGAATGTCGAATTCAGAGAGTTCCAGGGACCACTTAAGCATTCTGCCCGCCATATCTGGCCGACCCAGGAGTTGTCTCACCGGTTGATCGGTTCGCACGACAATGGTGTGTGCTAGAAAGTAGTGTCTGAGCCTCCTCGCAGCGTTGACGAGGGCCAGTGCAACCTTTTCTATCTGTTGATACCTGCTCTCGGGGCCTTGTAAGGCTTTGCTCGTGAAATAAACAGGTTTCTGCCCGTCGGGAGTCTCGCGGACAAGAGCTGCACTGATGGCTTCGTTTGAAACTGCCAAGTATAGGTAAAGCGGCTCGTTGTCATCTGGTCGAGATAGCACGGGTGGTTGAGACAGGCTCTGCTTCAGATGGCGAAGTGCGTGTTCGCATTCTTCGGTCCATTCGAAGGCTGCTTCCTTTCGTAGGAGTTTGAAAAAGGGAAGGGCGTGCTGAGCGGACTTCGCGACGAAGCGTGAAAGTGATGTCAACATGCCGTTCATTATCTGTATCGACTTCTTCGACGTTGGAGTCGGGAGGTCGGCGAATGCTCGGCACTTGTCGGGGTTGGCTTCAATGCCTCGTTCTGTTAGGTAGAATCCGAGGAACTTTCCTGCCTTAACCCCAAATGTGCACTTCTCCGGGTTGAACCTCATTTTGCATTGTCTTGCTTGGGCGAAGACAGTCTTGAGATGAGCTGCGTGATCGGTGTCTGCTCGAGATTTGACGATCATGTCGTCCATGTATACCTCGAGCATGTCGCCTATCTGTTTGTTGAACACTTTGTTCATCATGCGTTGGTACGTCGCGCCGGCGTTCTTTAGTCCGAAGGGCATCACGTTGTAGTAATAGTTGCCCGAGCTGGTCATGAACGCCGTGCAGCGTTTGTCGCCCGGAGCCATTGGGATTTGATTGTATCCCGAGTAAGCGTCCATGAACGACAAAGTTTTGTAGCCGGCCGAGTTGTCGACCAGCATATCAATGTTTGGTAGAGGAAAAGCATCCTTCGGGCAAGCCCGATTGAGATCGGTATAATCAACACACATTCTCCATTTTCCATTATTCTTTTTGACAAGTACAACATTTGACAGCCAGGTGGAATACCGGGCTTCAGAAATAAAATTTGCCTCTAAGAGGTCTTTTACAGCTTTTTCAGCAGCCTCCGTTTTTTCTGGAGACTGCCTACGCCTACGTTGTACTACTGCCTTGGCGGCTGGATCAATGGCGAGGTGGTGGCAGGCGACCTCAGGGTCGAGTCCGGGCATCTCTGCAGCGCTCCAGGCGAAGAGATCAGCATTCTCGCGCAGACAGGCCTTGATTTGCTTCCTGGCCAAGTCGGGGAGGTCTTTGCCGATCTTCACTCCCTTGGTCGGGTCTGCTCCGAGGGGAACGAGTTCGAAATCACCGTCCGGAATAGGTCGGAGGGGGATTTGCTCGCTGCTGGCCGGTTCGTCTTGGTCAAAACGGGCGTCGAGTGCAATGGAGTCGACCTTTGGTGGAGCCTTCTGAACTTCTACCTCAGGAGATGCTCTGTCGGGCTCTTGCTTTGTCTTCTTGATGGGCCTAGTGCTGGGACCTACGTCGACAGTATCCCGACCCCTTGAAGCGGCGTTGAAGCACCGGCGGGCAGCAGCGAGGTCGCCCTGGATGGTGGCTACCCTCCCCCTCTTGGTATAGAACTTCATCTTTAGGTGGACAGTTGAGGGGACCGCTGTCAGTTCCGCCAATGTCGGCCTCCCCAGGATGCAATTGTACAGGGATGGGCAGTCAATGACGAGGAAGCGGACCTTCACCTGTCTTGTAGCAGTTCCTTCCCCGAATGTCACGAGGAGCTCGACATATCCCCAAGGTTTGGACGTCGAGCCGTTGAAGCCTTGAAGGTCCGAACCTATATATGGAGACAGATGTGAGTCGTCCAGTTGTAAGGTCCGGAACAGCTGAGTGTACATCACGTCGACGGAACTCCCTTCGTCGACCAGGATGCGATGCACGTCGAAATTGGCCATCTTCGCCCTTATCAGCAAGGGGATGACTGCGTTCGGTGCTCCGCCGGGGAGCTCTTCCAAGTAGAATGTGATAGGCTCTGATCTGCCCCTCACCATTTCAAAAGTCACAGTTTGAGGAGGGGCTTTGTCGACCAGTTCGTCCAACTTCCTCTTGGCTGAATTGATGGTGAGGTCGCTGAACCCGCCCCCGTTGATGACCATGGCGGAGGGGAAGTATTCCCACCTGCTGTGTGTAGTCAGGGGCTCCTGCAGGAGCTCGGGAAGTTCGAAATCCTCGGGCCTGGTTATCGAGAAGGCGGTCTGGATTGGCACCGACTCGTCAGATGGTCGGGCATCTTCTTCGGGCTCCTTTGCCTCGCGGGCTTCACGACGGGGAGCGTCATTTCTTCTGTACTGTGCAAGTCTCCCTCCTTTGATGAGGGTTTCAATAGCATCCTTCAGGTGGACGCAGTCCTCTGTCAAGTGACCATGACTCCTATGGTACTGACAGTATTTGTTTTTGTCTACTCCTGGCTTGGCAGGAGCTGGTCGGGGACGCTTGACGCCACCGTCTTTAAAATCTGTGCTCGCACACTCCGCCAGAATACGCTCGCGGGAAGCCGTGAGCGGAGTGTACTCAGTAAACCTGCCCGAGGGGCCCCTTTGTTCCCGGACCTCTCGGGGTCTGTCTTCCTTCCTCTTCTCTCCGGTGCGTCGGGGAGGAGGGTCTTGTCTCGAGCTGCTTCCATGGTTGCGAGCCCTGGAGTCTCGTGCCCTGTTGGCAGCTTCTCTCTCCTCGTAGTCCATATATGCTCGGGCTTTGTCGAGGAGAGCGTCAAAAGTTGCAGGTGGCTCAATGCCCACAGCTTTCCTGAATTCTGTGCCGGGGAGGAGGCCCCTCTCCAGCAAATACCTCTTCATATGGTCCGCGCAGGGGACCTGTATGGCTTCCCGGTTGAAGCGGTTGATGAATTCCCTCAAGGTCTCATCATGTCTTTGAATGATGGCCTCGAGGGCTGCCTCGGTCTTTGGGTGGCGACGAGAGGCTGTAAAGGAACTGATGAACTGTTTCTTCAAGTTCCGCCACGAGGTGATGGAGCCCGGGGCAAGTCCTTTGTACCAGTCCATGGCCGCCTTCCTGAGAGTTGTTGGGAAGAGACGGCACTTGATGGGCCCCCCGACATTGTGATAGTGGAGCATGGCTTCGAACCCATCAATGTGGTCGACTGGGTCCGCCACTCCATCATACTCCTTTAGGTGTGGGGGCTTCTCCATGCCCGGGGGGATAGGTGCGTCCATGATTGCCTGCGACAGGGGACCGCGGGGGTCGTCCTCGTCGCTCCTTTCTGGAGAAAGAGAAGGGGTCCTGTAGTTGTGTCGGGCACGTTGCTCGTGCTGGGATTCCCTTGAACGTGATGTTCGGTGATGGAAGGTCACACGCCCGTCTCTGTTGTGCCTCCGGTCGTGCCTTGATGGGTCGCGAACGGGCTCTTCGGCAGGAATGACGGGCTGTCTTTCATACTGGGGCCGCCTCTGCCTTGGTGCGGGAGAGGGGCTCCTAGAGTTTTCCCTGTGATGTCTCCGCGGGGGAGTAGGGTGTCGAACTTCTTCGACCCGAGGAAGTGGAGATGGTGGCCTTTGATGTCTCCTCGGGGGGCGTCGATCATTTTCCAGTGCCCTAAGTCTTTCTCCTTGCGCGAACAGGAGATAGTTCGTCTGGTTGATGGCCGCGAACAGTGCCTGAGCCGTGGCATCTGCCCCGGCAGGGGCTTGGACTTCATAGAACCGGGCAGCCTGGCGATAGGCGAGAGCCTCCGGATCGTCTTCGAGTCCTGGAGGAGTTGTCGAGGAAGACGCAGTGTTCCCGTCCCTGCGGGTGGAAGGTCCAGGGGCGGTTGTCACGGGGACGGTATTGTGGCCGGCACCACTGGGATTGTCCAGGTGCCCATTCTTGTCCGCGGGACCGTTGTTGGCGTCGAGGACGCGAGTGTGTTGTTCTTCACGAGTTGGAGAGGCCATGACAGTGAATGGATTGAGCTTTGGTCTTTGAAAACTGTTCGTTAGACGGGGAAGCTGTTTCCCACAGACGGCGCCACTGATCATGTCGAGCTGCGCAGCACGGTGCCGAGCTCGACGCCAAGACCTCGAGCTGGACGGCGAGTGTCGAGCTGGAAGCCAGGACAGAGCTGGATGGCATGATGTCGAGCAGGACTTCATCGTGGGGCTGGACACCGAGATGTCGAGGTGGACATCAGGGTGTCGGGCATGGACGTGGCCCCCTTTGCCCTTTGTGGTCCTTAGTGAGTCCCTTTGGACTGGGCCTTAGTAATGCTTTTGGGCCTGTCGGGCCCAGTCCAGAACAAAAACCAACAATAATAATTAAGTGTATATACATTACGTATAAATGCCAACTTCATTCTGTAAAGAGAATGAATGTATCTTAAATATAAAAATGAATAATTTTTTTTGGTAAAAAGAAAATTAATAATATTGAATTAACCGTGGGAGTTATTGTTGAAGCATTGATTTCAATATTTATTATCTATCTAGGAAACTTTTCTGATTCTAGGATTAAAAAAGTCTAATTACACTATTATTTTATTATTATACATTTGATATTAAATGTTGCTCATGAGTCAATCATATAATTTTTTAAAATTTTTTCTTTTTATTCTAATGCATTTCATTTCCAAAAATATATCTCCCTCACGTTGAGAAATGAAAATCTATTTTTTCATGTGAACTATTATAATCTATCACCTGGAAAGGGGCTAATGAAAAGTCACAAAATTATCTTAAATCTCTCTTTCTCTTCGACCAACAGAACCTTCCACCGTTATCCCTGTAAATCAGAGGTTCTATCCCAAGCAACCTCCAATTTCTCTTTTTTTTTTCAGATCATCGATCTCTATGTTGATCTGCGGTTTTCACCGCTCTCCTTCAGGTGTAGTGATTCTGTTTCAGTTCTTCTCCTTCTTATTCACGTCGCCTCTGTTTTCCGATTTCACCGATCATTTCCTAACTCCGTTTTTAGATTTCAATCAATTTTGGATTCTTGAATGGTTTAACGTGTTTGTTTTCCGCAAAATCACTGAATCTAATAGCTAATTGTTTTCCGATTTCACGTGTTGATGCTCTGGAAGCTGCATATTTGATTCAGATATGTTCTGTTTTTCTGATATTTTCAATGCAAATTCCACCGATTTCACGTGTTTTTGCTACATCCTTCAATATTATTGTTCTCAGAATAGATAGCCCTGCAGTTGATGGAAAAAATCAGATCAATTGGAGGTGAAAAGGTAACTTCAGTATCTCAAATTGATTCGAGATCAGTTGTTTCATTTCTTTGCTTAAATTAAATCTAATAGTCTCTCTCGAATAAAACTTGATTGTTTAATTTGATGATCCAGGCCAAAAGGAAAATATAACAACGTTTGGTCCAATCGTATGGGTTGTAAATCTTGAAAAAATTGTTTGCAGGCAGAACTCTCTATTTTCTTTTCTTTTCTTGCAGTAGCATCATTCTCACCAGGCGAGTATTCTGGAACAACAACAACAACATAGAAAACAGAGTAAGCTCTCATAAATTATATGTTATTTTCTGTTTAACAATGTTACTGTTAATTCTAGGCACTAGCTAATATCAAAATGCAGCACTGCTATTTTAACCTGAACTTATTTATTGCTAACTCCGATCTTCATCCATTTATAGTTTCTCCATGGAACTTCAGGATTTCCTTATTCATGCTCGAGTCTTCAAGCTTTACAGACAAGCAACTAATGTTGTTTCATGGCTCAATGAGTAACATTCTTTCTTTCTTTTAAATCTATTAACCTATATTCTTTAGAGTATTGTAATGTCATGGTCTGCATAAGACTATTGAAAGGTCATCTATATCCTTTTGTTACTTAATGAGTTCAGTAGCTGAAAGGGAAGGGTGTAGTAAGCATTTTGAGAAATGCTAGGTTCACACTACGCTCTCTAAGACAATCTTTGGCACGAGATCTTCGGTATTTTGGGCTGGCAACTGCGGGGTACATTTGGCTATAATTTTTTGCAGCTATATATGATTTTCTCTGTCACTAAATTTTAAAAATATATCCTTTATAATATATTTCTATGCATGTAGGGCTGATTTTGGTTTACTGTTGCTGCAGCTTAGTAAGTTGGGCATGCTGGCATGGTCAGATTTTCTGTTAGATTTTTCTGTTAGCACAACTTCATATTTTCCATTACAAAGGCTAGAATGGTTAGCCACTGTTAGAGATTGAATTTAATGGTTGCTACTTGATGAAGTCAGGGCTGAATTGAGGTATTTGTGTAGTATCTTGAGTGTGTAGTTTGTATGTTGGAAACGGTAAAGGCAGTAAATTTTTTTTGAATTGACAATCTATTAATTAATGCATAGAGCAACCAAAAGTCACATAGAAACTGAGAACAAAAAATCAACTGACTTTTTATGAAGATGTCAATTTCCATTTAATGTATATCTGTTCACTCTAGCCTGAGAGGAGATCTAGGGAATGTATTTATCTTGGTCTTCCTATATGCAAGGGTGGTGTGTAGTTTCTCAGTATAAAATATATGCTTTATGCACTATTCCATAATAGTGTGAGTTTTTTGCGTTCACGTGCATTGACCAACATAGCCGTCTTATAAGAGCCTGAAGAACTTGATTAATTGCTTAGAAATTTATGAAAGAACTTTGAAAAGCATGTCAATTTGATGATTTAATATAACTTAGAAAAAAACTAATTACTTTTGATGCAGATTTGTAGACAAATTTGAACCCCAAATTTCAAAGCATGGAAGTCTTGGGAAACAATACTTTTATGACTAGCACTTCATAGTTGTGAGTCTCCTTAATCCATTTTCATTAGAATGATAGCTAATTTAGTCCTATGAATACGGTTTAAATTGTGAAAAATCACGTTTCTATAATAGGTTTTTTGAAAAACCATGATTAGTATAGAAGGGCGTTCCCCTGTTTTCCAGTCCTCCCCATCTGTTGAATAATCTTGATGATATAAATATAAACTTTATATCTACCACCAAGTTCGACGGAAGTAAAAAGATTCTAAAAATCCCAAAGCTTTGTGGCGCAGTTTCATTGCTTGGGAGCATCATAAGAAGAATGGTTGTTTATCGGTTGTTGACAGGCGTACCTTGCTTTTCAGCGATTTGATATGTTGTACAAGTGATGTTCAACTGATCAAAGACAGGGAAATTATAGAAGACAGTTTGGGGAAAAACTATTACCATTCAATTGCAATGGGAGTTGACCATGACATTATTGACCCCAATCATGCCTCTGTGTTCAATGCCTTGAACACATTTCCCTCATCCAATTATGTCATTAAAATCTTTATATTACTGTGCCATTAAAATTTTAGACTGGTGTTACGATATTCATAAAATTTTATAGTGCGGCTACAATTTTGCTGCTACCATTGTAAGTTTTCTCACTGTTAGTGATGTTCAATATCTATGAATCACCTTTATATCTATTTATTCTTTGAAACAATGTGTTAAGTTTTACTTAAATTATAGTGTGTTTGATGAACCTATCTCATTTTGTTTGTATACTATTATGTGTGTTTGTTTTGTACATTTGAATGAAAGGGAAGTTGGAGTCAGTCGTGGACATATGTGTGGAAAAGTCGTGCAACAATGGAGCAATTTTGTAGTGACATGAGAAAAGGGAAATAAGCATCTTAAACCACCTGCTGACTTTGCGATAGAGTTGCTGTATTATCAAATTCTATTTATTTTTTATTTTTTATATATTTGTTGGTCCTAATTATTAGATTCTTAACTTCTATTTATTTTTATATACCATTAATGGATAGAGTAATATTATTAAAACTAATACTATTACAATTGTAGTAGGTTATTCTTTTGTATTGATTTTGTGAGAAAATTATTCTAAGAGAAATGCATAAGACTAAACATATCCTCATAAAAATCACTTATTTACTCTTAGGTTTTCATGAACTTTCCAAAGGTTTTGCGATATATTGGACAAATTATGTCAAGTTTAAATATTTTACACAAGTTATTGTATTATTATTAATTTTTAATCTAATATCTTACTCAATAATTAAGTTTTATAAGCATGTAAAAATATTATCTACAATATCAAACAAATTGTAAATCTAATATAATAAGAAGGATAAAATTGATATTTAACAAGAAGTCGTCATAAATCTTAGGTTCGGAAAAATTAATTAATATCTAAAATGTAATGTTATTTGAATTGGAAAAATAAAATTTTTTTTGGTGTAGTTTTAAAATTAATTCATCTGGATTTATGGGTATATGTGAACGTATCTATGAAATTTTTTTTTTGCTGTTGTATTTATATAAATGAATTGGATGTATGATTTATTATAAATACAAATTGTTCTGGACTGGGTCGGGCTGGCCCAAAAGCAAGGATGAAAGCCCAATCTAAACGGCCTTGCAGGGGGTCATGCCGATCAAGAAGCCATAGCCGTGCCCGACACTCTCCGCTGGTACGCCATCCTCGACCTCAGCTTGAGCGCCCCTCGTAGGTCAAACTCTGACCACTACACCATCACCTGGATCCCGAAAAGACCGCGTCCCCGTCCGTCCGTACTTCTCGCAGAACATTCAGGAAGGAGACCACGTGCGGTCCCCACTACACACGTAGAACCTGGCAGTTCTTTCATTGAGCCAAACCTGTCCGGCCCAATGAAGGGACCTTGGCCCAGCGCTGGGGGCTATAAATACCCTCTGTTCCCAGAGGGTCAGGTATTCATTCTTTTACCCATACTCATACTTTTGTCTGCTCGTACTCTCACTTACTTCAGCATCGGGGTGCCTTGCAGGTACCCCCCCCATCTCGTTCAAACTTCAGCTCGGAGTCAGTCGTGACGGTCCAAGTCTGATCGGGTAAGATTAGTGGCGCCGTCTGTGGGAAACTAGCTTCCCCGTCTTGCAAAACTCAAAGACCAAAGCTCAACTCAACTACCACTATCATGGCTGACCAAGCTCGCGATGAACAAAACGTCCGCGTCGTCGACACCAACAACGGCCCCGCGGACAAAAACAGACACCTTGACAACGCCGACAACTACGGTCACAACACCATCCCTGCATCAACTGCCCCGGACCTTCAACCTACCGCGACGGAGCTACTGCATCGTCTTCCTCGGTCCCTCCGCCACTCGAAGAGGACGAGGTAGCTCTCGCGAACTACCGGGCTGCCCAGTTTCAGGAAGTCCCCGTCCCCGCCGGGGCGGACGCCACGACTGGAGCGTTGTTCGCAGCGATCAATCAAACAAATTATCTCATCTTCGCCCAAGGGGAAAGACTGAGGGCGCTTGAAGACGACCGAAGACCCCCGAGGAGGCATCGGAGGCCCCAGACTCCACCTCCTCGAGTGACTGAAGTCCAACTCCCGTCTCCCCCGCGGAGACATTACAGAGAAACCTCTCGAAGCCAGTCACCCCGACCATCGGGGAAACGACCCCCTTTGGAGAGGCAACCCATCATCCAAGCCGGAGGACGTGGTCGCGACCCGGCGAGACATGAAAGAAGACACTCCGGAGACGGGCGTGTAAGAATCAACCAACGAGCACCACGCTCGAAAGAGGCCCAGCACGACCAGGACCGTCGTGCCCGACAATATTACAGGTCCCCATCTCTGTCTCCGGAGAGAAGCGACGAGGACGACCCCCGTGGTCCCCTGTCGCAAGCTATCATGGAAGCGCCCATCCCCCCGGGCATGGAGAAACCCCCGCACTTGAAGGAGTACGATGGAGTCGCGGACCCGGTCGACCACATAGACGGGTTCGAGGCTATGCTGCATTACCACAATGTCGGGGGGCCCATCAAATGCCCACTATTCCCCACGACTCTCAGGAAGGCGGCAATGGACTGGTACAAAGGACTCGCCCCGGGCTCAATCACCTCGTGGCGAAACCTGAAAAACCACTTCATCAGTTCATTCACGGCTTCTCGGAGGCATCCAAAGACCGAGGCGGCTCTCGAGGCCATCATCCAAAGACAGGATGAAACCTTGAGGGAGTTCATCAATCGCTTCAACCGGGAAGCTATACAGGTCCCCTGCGCGGACCATATGAAGAGATATCTGCTGGAGAGGGGGCTCCTCCCCGGCACGGAATTCAGAAAAGCCGTGGGCATCAAGCCACCCAGGACATTCGACGCCCTCCTCGAAAAAGCTCGGGCATACATGGACTACGAGGAGAGGGAAGCGGCCAACAAAGCCCGAGACCCCAGGACTCGCGGGTCCAACAACAACTCGCGCCAGGAAGCTCCTCCTCCTCGACGAACCGGGGAGAAAAGAAAAGAAGACAGACCCCGGGAAGTCCGAGAACAAAGGGGACCCTCGGGGAATTTTACCGAGTACACTCCGGTCACAGCTTCCCGCGAGCGCATTTTGGCGGAGTGTGCCAGCACTGACTTCAAGGACGGCGGTGTCAAACGTCTCCGCCCTGCTCCCGCCAAGCCCGGAGCAGACAAGAACAAATATTGTCAGTACCATAGGAGCCATGGTCATCTGACTGAGGATTGTGTCCACCTCAAGGACGCCATCGAAACCCTCATCAAGGGAGGGAGGCTCGCACAATACCGACGAAGTGACGCTCCCCGTCGTGACGCATAGGAGACAAGGGAGCCGGAGGAAGATGCCCGACTATCTGACGAGTCGGTCCCCATCCAGACCGCCTTCGCCGTGACCAGGCCCGAGGACTTCGAGATCCCCGAACACCTGCAGGAGCCGCTCACAACGCACAATAGGTGGGAATATTTCCCCTCCGCCATGGTCATCAACGGCGGCGAATTCAACGACTTGACCATTAATTCGGCTAAGAGGAAGCTGGACAAACTGGTCGACGCGGCGCCCCCGTAAACAGTGACGTTTGAAAGGGTGAAGGGCAGGTCAGAACCCATCACCTTCTACCTAGAAGAGCTCCCCGGCGGAGCCCCAAACGCGGTCATCCCCTTACTGATAAGGGCAAGAATGGCCAACTTTGATGTGCATCGCATCCTCGTCGACGAAGGAAGTTCCGTCGACGTAATGTACAGCCAACTGTTCCGAACTCTACAGTTGGACGACTCACATCTCTCGCCATATGTAGGGTCGGACTTACAAGGTTTCAACGGCTCGACCTCCAAGCCTTGGGGGTATGTCGAGCTCCTGGTTACATTCGGCGAAGGAACAACGACAAGACAAGTCAAAATACGCTTCCTCGTCATCGACTGCCCGTCTCTGTACAACTGCATCCTGGGGAGACCAACACTGGCAGAACTGACAGCGGTGCCCTCGACCGTCCACCTGAAGATGAAATTCTACACCAAAAGGGCACGGGTAGCTACTATCCAAGGAGACCTGGCCGCTGCTCGGAGGTGTTTCAACGTTGCATTTAAGGGACGCGACACTGTCGACGTCGGGACAAGGCCCGCCAAAAGAACACGACAGGAGCCCGACAAGCAGGAGTCCGTCAAAGAAGAAGTCCAGAAAGCTCCACCGAAGGTCGACTCTATAGCTCTGGACGCTCGTTTCGACCAAGACGAACCTCCCAACGGCGAGCAAGTTCCACTCCGGCCAATACCGGACGGGGATTTTGAGCTCGTCCCCCTCGGCACCGACCCGACCAAAGGAGTGAAGATTGGCAAGAATCTCCCCGACCTGGCAAGGAAGCAAATCAAGGCCTGCCTGCGCGAGAATGCTGACCTGTTCGCCTGAAGCGCCGCGTCGATGCCCGGACTCGACCCTGAGGTCGCCTGTCACCACCTCGCCATAGATCCTGCCGCTAGGGCCGTAGTACAACGTAGGCGTAGGCAGTCTCCAGAAAAAACGGAGGCTGCTGAAAAAGCTGTAAAAGACCTCCTAGAGGCAAATTTTATTTCTGAAGCCCGGTATTCCACCTGGCTGTCAAACGTTGTACTTGTTAAAAAGAATAATGGAAAATGGAGGATGTGTGTTGACTATACCGATCTCAATCGGGCTTGCCCGAAAGATACTTTCCCTTTGTCGAACATAGACATGCTGGTCGACAACTCGACCGGCTATAAAACGCTGTCGTTCATGGATGCCTACTCGGGCTATAACCAAATCCCGATGGCCGTGGGCGACAAACACTGCACGACTTTCATGACCAGCTCGGGCAACTATTACTACAACGTAATGCCCTTTGGACTGAAAAACATCGGGGCAACTTACCAGCGCATGATGAACAAGGTTTTCCACAAACAGATTGGGGACATGCTCGAGGTGTATATTGACGACATGATCGTTAAATCCCGAGCATACACCGACCATGCAGCACACCTCAGTTCAGTCTTTGCCCAAGCAAGACAATGTAAAATGAGATTCAACCCCAAGAAATGTACGTTCGGAGTCAAGGCAGGAAAGTTCCTCGGATTCTACCTAACAGAACGAGGAATTGAAGCCAACCCCGACAAATGTCGGGCGTTCTCCGACCTCCCGACACCGACGTCAAAGAAATTAATACAAATCATGAACGGCATGCTCACATCCTTGTCCCGCTTCGTCGCGAGGTCCGCTCAGCACACCATTCCCTTCTTCAAACTCCTTCGTAAGGAAGCAGCCTTCGAATGGAACGAGGAGTGTGAACGGGCGCTGCGCCACCTAAAGCAAAGTCTATCTCAACCACCCGTACTATCTCGACCAGCCGACGGGGAGCCACTGTTCTTATATTTGGCCGTCTCGAACGAAGCCATCAGCGCGACTCTTATCCGCGAGACCCCCGACGGACAAAAACCTGTCTACTTCACGAGCAAAGCCCTACAAGGACCCGAAAGTAGGTACCAACAGATAGAAAAGGTAGCTCTAGCCCTCGTCAACGCGGCGAGGAGACTCATACACTATTTTCTGGCCCACACAATCATCGTGCGAACCGACCAGCCAGTGAGGCAACTCCTGGGTCGGCCTGACATGGCGGAAGAATGTTAAAATGGTCCTTGGAACTCTCCGAATTCGACATTCAATACGAGAGTAGGAAAGCCCTGAAAGCACAAGCCCTGGACGACTTTGTCGCGGAAATGACCACTCATGACCCACCCGCGGGGAAGGAACACAAGTGGACCATCTTCGTCGATGGGGCATCCAGCTCGTCCGGAAGTGGCGCAGGAATCCTTTTTGGAGAACGAGGAAGGCGTGGTGATCGAACACTCCTTAGCTCTCTCCTTCCCGACGTCGAACAATCAAGCAGAGTACGAAGCCCTGCTCGCAGGACTGAGGCTAGCCGAGGACCTGGGAGCCCACGAGATACAGATCTACACGGACTCCCAACTCGTCGCCTCCCAAGTCCATGGGAGTTACCAAGCCAAGAACGACAACCTCGCCGAATACTTAAACTTAGTCAAAAAATACATGACAAAGTTTGAACGAGCGGAAATTTCACATGTCCCCCGCGAGCAAAACACAAGGGCAGGCATATTGTCCAAACTCGCGAGCACGAGAAAGAAGGGCGGGAACAAATCCGTCATCCAAGAATCCCTAGCACACCCGAGCATCGAAAGATCCTCGACGCTAGTCGAGGTCCACGCCATAGGGGATGCCTCGTCCTGGATGACCCCGGTTTACAATTTCTTGACGAAGGGCGAACTCCCCTTGAACCAGACCGATGCGACCATCACAAAGCGACGAGCATGCTCCTACGTGGTGCTCGAGCACAAACTGTATCGCATGGGATTCTCCATACCCCTCCTAAAATGCATCGACGAATCCACAGTCCCCGAGGTACTGCGGGAGATACACGAAGGGATTAACGCCCAACACATGGGCGGTAAGTCCTTGGCGAGGAAAGCTCTTCGAGCGGGGTATTACTGGCCGACGATGCAGCAGGACGCCAAAGAACACGTTAAGAAGTGTGACAAGTGCCAGAGGCACGGTGACATGCACCTCGCCCCCCCTCACGAATTGAGCATATTGTCGTCCCCGTGGCCGTTCGCATGGTGGGGTATGGACATCCTCGGTCCCTTCGTACAGGGGACTTACCAAAATAAATTCCTCATCGTGGCCGTGGATTACTTCACGAAATGGATAGAAGCTGAGGCCCTCGCGAAGATCACCTCGCACAACATCCTCCGCTTCTACAAGAGAAACATCCCCGCCAGGTTCGGAATTCCGAGGGCACTGGTGACCGACAACGGCACCCAATTCACTGACCACGGGTTCCAAGACTTTGTCACCAGACTAGGGACGAAACAACACTTCACTTCGGTCGAGCACCCTCAAACCAACGGGCAAGCCGAAGCTGCGAACAGAGTCATCCTCCGGGGACTCAAGCGCCGACTCGGCGAAGCGAAGAGGGGATGGGTCGAGGAGCTGCACAGCGTCTTGTGGGCATATCGCACCACGCCCCACTCAACAACCGGCGAGACTCCCTTCCGACTAACGTACGGCACCGAGGCCATTATCCCGATAGAAATTATGGAACCATCCAGACGGACAGAGAACCCCCTCGACGAAGAAATGAACAACGAGGCACTCAGGGACGAGCTCGACTTAGTCGAGGAAATCCGATCTGGGGCGGCCCTCCGCGAAGCCACCCTAAAACAACGAGTGGCTCTGCGCCACAACGACAAGGTCATTAAGCGCGAGTTCGAAATCGGCAGCCTGGTATTACGAAGGAACCAGAAAGACTCTCGCAAAGGGAAGTTGGCCGCAAACTGGGAAGGGCCTTATCGCGTCCACGGCACCACTGGTACCGGGGCATACTACCTCGAGCAACTAGACGGAGAACCACTACCACGACCCTGGAACGCTGCTAAACTAAAGCAGTACTATAGTTAAAAACCATCAACGCTGAGGACCCTCGACCGTCGACACCGCGCCCGGTCAACGAGGAAAAACGTCCGACCCCGTAGAAAGACCAAGGTACAGGCCCGACCTACGCCCAAACGGCATGACATCGTTCAACCGATGAGTGTGAACGACAGTGCCCGACGTGGACACCTCAATCGAGGTCCACCGTCGAAGTACCTGCAGGGCAGAACACCCAGCTCGCGATGGGCAGTTCACGCCACGGGTGAATAACCCCGATCCGGGTCACGTACCCGAACAAGCGACTTCGCTCCGCACGCCCAATGAATCTCGAAGAACGTCGGGCCATCCAAAAGGGTCGAAAAGAAATCTCTCCTCGATGTCATCACTTAGGCGAATCAGGCCACCAAATAGAAAGCCGAGCACAAGCACGAACAAAAGACTTAGGCAAACTCGCCAACAAAGTCACAACCACATACGAGCAAGACTCAGGCCCGTAACTTAGGCCAATTTTAGCGCAAAAACGTAAAACACAAGCACGGGCAAACAATCAAAAATTGAAACAAACATTCATTGTAAATGCTCGTAGGCAACAAAACAAATAGAGATAAACCGACCAAGACGGTCGGCGATGTTCAAGAAATACAAAGAACGGGCACGCAGGCCCAAAAAGTAAAAATGATCGGGCACGCAGGCCCCGAAACGAACATCAATAAAGGCGCGCAGGTCCTATCAGAACCTCACAAATCAGCTTCCCCGGAGCTATCACCACCGACAACAGGAGACTCGGTCGGAGGCACGACCTGACCATCAATGATCTGGGACATGTAACCCACTCCTTCAGTATTCAGACCGGGATTCAACAGAGAGAGTTGGCTGACCGCGGCTTCAAAGCCATCCGCCATAGCACCGACACAGTCCACCTCGAGGAGTTGAATACGAGCGACCAGTTCCGATCGACTCCGCAAATGAGCCGTCTCCTCCGACTCATCCTCGGCAGGGAGCATGGCGGCCTTTAATTCCTCAACCTCTCTGGCGAGGTGCCCGTTGTCAATTTCCAGACGTTCCCGGTCTTCACGGAAATAGTCTCTCTCCTCGGTAATCTTCCCCAAGTTCTCTTTCTCCACAGCCAGCAACTCCGTCTCCGCCGCCAACAACTCGGCTTGCTCGCAGAACATCTCCTCGGAGCACTCCAGGGCAGCCTTCAACTTTCGAGAACTCGAAGTAAGGGCAGCTTTCTCCTGTTCCAGCTCCTTGATACGATCAGAATCTGCCCCTTCCTCGGCCAGCACGACGGCCATCTCAGCCATCTTGACCAGCCCGACCATATTGGCGGCCAGATGCCTTCTCCGACTCTCCTTGCTCATCCGCCTAATGGTGTCATCTTCATCAGCACTCACGGACAAGGGATATCCCTCGAAGAAACCCTCCTCTTTAAAACAAGGGGGAAACCCGAAGGACCTCACCGCGCTGGAGTCCTCGCCGACCTCCGATTGGCTTTCCACCTGATTCCTCTTCCTCGGTATCAGATTGGTGTGTGGCTCGACATCCTGGGCGTCCGGGGTCCCTCCCGAAGCAGCTCCCGGGCTAGTTGGCAGGCCCATCCTCGTCGTCTGAGAAGCGCCCGGGCTAGTTGGCGGGCCCATCCTCGTCGCCTGAGGAGCTCGCACCAACCTCTTGTTAACCTTCTTATCCTGTGTCAGCTTCAGGAGCCTCTCCTTTCGTCCAGCCATGAGACCTACATAAAATGACCCCGGGTTAGTGACGAACAAGTAACAAGTGAAGAAATTCAAACAAGACAAAACAATAACGACCTAGCAGGTTCGCGGCCTGCCCGAAGGACTGGCACTCCACAAGTGCCTTCGTATCGATCGGCCGTGCCTCGAAGGTCGGATAACCTTCTTCGTCAAGAATATCCTTCCCCTCCCTCGTGGCCCACCGGGCGGGGAAGAAACTGTCGACATACCGGCAGAGAGTACCATAAGCCTTCTCGTCTTCGGTGCTCATCTCGCCCGCGGACGTATGGTAGTACCCAGTGCCATGCTCGTAGTGTCGCGAGGTCCAATGCAAGGGAAATTTAGCCACGCGCCCTAACACCGGGTGTCCCTCGTCGTCTAGAAGGGCTTCCCCGTGACCGTCGGTCACGGCCATTTCCTCCTCATATACAGACTCTAAACCTGCTGTGGTAACCGGTCTCACAATGTACCACTTGTCCTTGAAGCCCCGCACGGAATCCATGTACATCCTGAACAGTCTCTTCGACTGCTTCAGGGAAACCAACTATGCCTACCTCCCCGGGACTGGCGCTGTAAGTGGAAGACTCTGAAGAAGAGGGGTATGGTCGCCCCAATCCTTAGAAACCGACACGTCAGCTCGAACGCCCGGATGAAAGCAAGCGAGTTTGGGTGAAGCTGCGACGGGGCCAGCTCCAGATGGCTGAAAACCCCGACCTGAAAATCGCTGAAGGGGAGCTTTAACCCCAGGTCCTTGAAAGCAATCTCGTACATCGGGAACCCATACTCGGGGAACTCCGAGCAAATTCGGGCAGTAAGAGTCGGCCTACTGACGACAAAGTTCTTCTGAAAACCGGGCTGACTACCGCCCTGTTCGATGATGGTGAACGCACTTCGACTACAACGACTATATGCCGAAGCAATCCCCCTGGGCTCGGCTCCCACCCATTCCAGCAAAGGGTCGTCGATGGTATCAACCAAATTCACATTCTCCTCGGCACTTTGGTCTTCCACCTCAGTGCGCCCCTAGGAACACGGTTCGTCGGCCATGGTTACCTACAAAGCACAGGAAACCAGTCAATTGGGGAGCAAATCCACACGCTCGCCATAACGGACGGGATGAAGAGCGCGACAAGCCATATCACTCCACGTGCGACTAAAAAAGTTGGTGTCTCGAAACAAAAAGAGAAGTCACCTCCCCGACTCCCAGATACCACGATAAGTCTCCCTACAGATCGCCTAAGTGGGCCAACATCTCGACCATTCACGAATATGTCGACCTAGGCTATGAACGTGGCGAGCGATATCATGAGTCTCAAAACTAGAGCCATGAGTTTACCGGGCACTACCAAGAATTAGGCGCCCTAAATCATGGAGATCCCGGGCAGCACTGTGAGTCAAATACCTAAACTATGCATTTACCGGGCGCAAACATACGTTCGTCGGGAATAAACATGGATTTGTCGAGCTAAATACGAATATACCGGGGCTAATCCCAGGCGTACAGTCTCTAAACGTCTAAAAACAATGAAAAATCATGCATCACAGAGGAAAAGCAAAGGAGACAAGACGCTTACTTGGAATCAGGAAGGGAGTGCGACGGTGAAAAGAGGAATCGGCGACGGAGATCACGGCGGTCCTATGAATATCTGGGAAGAACAGCAGCAGAAGCAGAGGAAAGAGGAGAAGCGCGGAGAGGAAAAACACGTTCTGGGGCCCAAGGACCCTATTTATAGTGATGACGTGGAATACGAAACGTCACCCCCGGGAACCATAGAACTTCCCTCCTCGACGCGTAGCTCCCCTAGGCAATGATGACCCTATCATCAGTAGGATGGCGACACGGTTTCCAAGAGATGCCTCGTGTGCTGGACGAACGCAACCCGTCGAGATTCCCCCGAGCACTCCTCGAAAGGGATTATCTCGCGAGCCTGACACATGGGAAACTCCTCGAGCAAACAGCGGGGAACTACATCTCTTAGCCGGGCGCGGGACCCCCGTGACGGAGGCGGCCTAAGATCAAGTCATGGCTCCTACTCCAAGAACCACGACTTAGGGGGCTCCTGTTCTGGACTGGGTCAGGCTGGCCCAAAAGTAAGGATGAATGCCCAATCCAAACGGCCTTGCAGGGGGTCATGCCGACCAAGAAGCCATAGCCGTGCCCGACACTCTCCGCTGGTACGCCATCCTCGACCTCATGCAGTCCAGCTCGACCTCAGCTCGAGCGCCCCTCGTAGGTCAGACTCTAACCACTACACCATCACCTGGATCCCGAAAAGACCGCGTCCCCGTCCGTCCGTACTTCTCGCAAAACATCCAGGAAGGAGACCACGTGCGGGTCCCCACTACACACGTAGAACCTGGCAGTTCCTTCATTGGGCCAAACCTGCCCGGCCCAATGAAGGGACCTTGGCCCAGCGCTGGGGGCTATAAATACCCTCTGTTCCCAGAGTGTCAGCTATTCATTCTTTTACCCATACTCATACTTTTTCCTGCTCGTACTCTCACTTACATCAACATCGGAGTGCCTTGCAGGTACCCCCCATCTCGTTCAAACTTTAGCTCGGAGCCAATCGTGACGGTCCAAGTCTGATCGGGTAAGATCACAAATGAATACTTAAAAGTTGATGTATATTATTAGCTTATAGTTATAATTATGTGAATGTCAATCCATTGAAGAATGAATTCATACATTATAAATGATGGTCAAATAAACTGAAATATTAATCTAGACGGGACTCGTGGGATAGTACGAGTTTCTTACTAATTAATATAGTAATATTTGATACACACTCTAATCAATGATGACTATTATAAACAAAATATTTTTAGATTTATTGAATAAATAATTAGTAAGAAATTTGTGTTATCGTTCGAGTTCTGTTTAGATTCACATTACACGTCTATCGAACCATCAGTTATAAAATTTTAATTCACTATTCAATTAGTTAACATTCACATAGTTACAAATATAGACTAATAATATGTATCAACTTTTAAACATTAATCTGCACTTATAATAAACCGTACAATTGATTCTTTAACTTCAATTATGTAAAACAACAACAAAAGAAAGATTTAAAAAATAGAGATTAAAATGAACTGTCTATAAATGATATCTTATAGAATAGGCTAATAATATGCACCAACTTTAAAGTATCGTTCTACACTTATAATAAACCGTACAATTAGTTATCTAACTTCAATTATATAAAACAAAAACAAGATAAAGATTTAAAAGATGAATATTAAAATGAATGGTCTATAGTTATTATCTCACAGATACATTCACATCTATCCGTTGATCTATATGTTTGCAAAGACCTTTGTTACGATGAATAATTTATCACTGTTAAATTGAAAAATTAAATGAAAAATAAAAATAATTTTTATATTAATATATTCAATCAAGAGAGTATTAAGTATTTAATGTAAAACTAATTTTGTTAAAAAAATTCTACAATTTATTCAAAAATGAATTTTATAATAAATCAATATATATATATATATATATATATATATATATATATATATATATATATATATATATATATATATATATATATATATATATATATATATATATATATAAAATATATATATATAAATAATTTTAAAGATTTTTATTAGATTAAAATTTTAATTTAATTAAAAAAGAAAATATATTAATGGAAGGATAGTGGCTCGGCGTAGTATAACCCAAATCAAACATGCAATAACACCATAAAATTTAACAATCATTCAGCCAACATAAACCATAATGTATGAATCAAAAACTATTCAAATTTCAAAAACAGCTTATAACAAAGAAAGTATAACAAAGATGACATAATCTAGAAATGAAGGACCTTCGATTATTAATAGCTTCAACAATAAGATGAAGCTCCACTTGGAAGAGCTCG
The DNA here is from genome assembly GCA_948472305.1 of Vicia faba. Lineage (NCBI taxonomy): Eukaryota > Viridiplantae > Streptophyta > Magnoliopsida > Fabales > Fabaceae > Vicia > Vicia faba. The sequence goes on along the minus strand of OX451739.1, from coordinate 768,075,864 downwards.
AAACTTATTCTTATTCTTGTTTGTTGTCAAGTGGGTCTTAGGCTACAAAAATAACAACAAATAAGTTTTGGAGTTATGTAATTTTGGACTTATCTATCAAGTAATTATTAATTTATATACAAATTCTAGGGGTGTTCGTGATCCGGTTTGGATCGGTTTTTAGATAAAATATCATCCGATCCAAAAATATATAAAACATACGGTTTAGTTCGATTTTTGGATGACAACAAGAAAAATCTAAACCAATCTAATCCAATTTATACAGTTTACTTCGGTTCGGTTGAATCGGTTTTATTCGATTTTTAAACCAATACTATTTAGAAATTTAAAAAGAATATATTTCAATACCAGTTACAATTATGCCACCAACGTCTACTGAGACAATATCTAATTGCTATGTTCATATAGCTATTTAATGTCATTATTGCAAAGTTTAATTATAATGTATGTATAATATCTATCCCAACGAAATAGACATGGCTATAATATATAATATATATGGAGATATGCTTAGTTTTTATATAGAGATTTGTATTATAAATTAAATATATGACAAATATATAAAACACTGAACAAGTGAAGATTCCAAAACTATATTAAAGTGAATATAATAATAAAACTTCAAGAAAAATATCAATAACAGTGAACATGCGAAAGTTGCATCACAAGGAATATATAATAATAATATGACAATCCGGTTCGGTTTGGACCGATTCGGTTCTCATGAAGCCAACCGTAAACCGAATCGAACCGATCGGTTATGCTACATGGTGATCCAAATACATCCAAAAAAATTCGGTTTTTTTTAGATTTCGATTTTTTCAATTCGATTTTTAGATTTTTTTTGGATCGGATTGAATCTGAACACCCCTAAGTAATTCTAAAGCATAAAATACTCATGGAAGATACAAAAAGTAATAATTAGAAAGATGCACCTAAGAACATTGGGCTCTGCCATTTCCTATTGAATATTTTTTGTGCCAACCAAATGATAAGATAATACCCGAGCATTTGATAATAGAAGATTGCTCTAGCACTAGCATATCTTTCCATCCTATACATTGCGCAACGATAAGAACTCATTGTAAAGATAACATGTACGACGAGTTAAGTGAAATGAAATCACATGTTTCTGTGTTGGAAAAATACAGTTCTATGAGAATCAACAAACTTAATTCAAGTCACTCACTTATTCCGAAGCAAACAAACTTAATAAATAAATAAAAAAATAAATCTAACAAATCAAGTTCTAACAATATTAGTACCTCTGAAACATAGATGAAAACTAACCCTATTTTGCATCAGGCTTTTTGCTATTCTTCTTGAAAACATAGATGAAACAATAGTCCGTCCTAGCAAAGAAGAAGTTGAAACTGAAACAATAGTCCGTCCTATATTAAATATCTATTTTGAACCTTTCTTTTCATGGCTTTCTCAATTGTTGTTTGGTGTGCTAACATATACCTATATTATTGGATGTTTATGAGTTGTTTCTTAAAGCTAATAAAAAAGGCCACATGATGCTTAAAGTGTGAAACTACAAAATGGGCTAAATTGCAAACATTCTATTCCACATGTTCCTAGTCACTGCATTTTAAAGATTACATGATTTTCGTTTTCATATTTGCAAATCACAAAGATATACAAAAAAAACAATGAAATCATAGGCACAATTGTAAATGCATTCCATTTTCTAATAACTAATGATATTATCTAATTTATTATTATACATAACATGAACACTGCACATTTAGATTCATTAATTTTCCCTCGAAGTTACATGGCTTTTACAAAGAGAAAAATATAGTATAAAATTTGTCATTTGCATTGTTTGGGAGAGTATAAATTTCAAAAATCAACAAAGTTTAGAAAGAAAGAAAAGATAAGAAGTTCCAACGCACCCCCGCAGAATTCATGTCTGATACGAACTAAAACACAGAATTGTAGTAATATAACAGTACAAGCAGAAAACAGAGGAAAAGAGAGCTTTATTTTAGTGAATATGAATGGGAAACAGTTACAGAAAAGGGAATGTAACCCTAGATCTGACAAGAGCTAGGCTCCTAATAGGAAGCTATAGCTCCCTATTCATGCTAGTAAATCACTATAATCCAAGGTAAGATCTACATTCTCCCTCTGATCCCTTATATCGTGGAAATGGATTGCAAAGTGCTCTCCTCACTCAAGCCACGTCACAATATTATAACTAACTAGCCACCAATTCCCTTCTTACCCTTCCTTCTAGAATACACTTTCCACTCTTGGGGTCCACTTGATTCCTTGTAAATCAGCCGCTCACGTGGCAATTCTTTCTCAACTAACTGAGTCCTATCAATACCCTCTCCTTCCGCAATGGCCTTGTCCTCAAGGCCAAACTTTGGAAATTGGCTTCTGATCATTATCTCATCTTCCCAAGTTGCTTCTTCTGCTGTCTTGCCTTTCCAGTGTACGAGGATTTGCCTTATTTCTTCATCTTGTTTTTTTACCTTCCTAGTGGCTAGTACCGCCTCTGGTTCATACACTTCAATATGTTCCTCCAATAGCTCGGGTAACTCATCCTCTTCGTGATAACTCCCCACAGCCTTCTTCAATAATGAAACATGAAAAACAGGATGCACTCTGGACCCTTCGGGCAGCTTCAGTCTGTATGCCACTGCTCCTATCTTCTCAATAATGGGATAAGGACCGTAGTATCTTGCTGCTAATTTCGCACAAATTCTGGTCACTACTGATTGCTGTCTATGAGCCTTAAGCTTGACAAACACCCATTCTCCACATACAAAACTCCTGTCCGTGCGTTTCTTATCAGCTTGACTCTTCATCCTCTCTTGTGCTCTCAATAATTGGTTCCTTAATTGTCTCAAAGCCTCATCTCTGTCCAATAATTCTCTCTGCACAGCTTCAACTCTAGTCTCTCCTTGACTCCATTGAATTAGTTTTGGAGGTGGCCTTCCATAAACTACCTCAAATGGTGTCTTCTCGGTGGCAGCGTGAAAAGTTGTATTGAACCAATATTCAGCCCAGTGTATCCACGATACCCATGTCCTAGGTTGATCTGCAATGAAACACCTCAAATAGGTTTCCAAACACCTATTAACCACCTCTGTCTGCCCATCCGATTCGGGATGATATGCGGTACTCATTTTCAGCTTAGTTCCCTGCAGTTTGAACATCTCCCTCCAAAAACTACTCATAAAAATGGGATCCCTATCGCTTACTATGGACAGAGGAATGCCATGGAGTTTGACTATCTCCTTACAAAATACTTCAGCAATACTCCTAGCTGTATATGGATGTCGCAGAGGGATAAAATGAGAGTACTTTGACAGTCTGTCCACCACCACTAAAATAGCTTCGAAACCTTTTGACTTTGGCAACCCGGTGATGAAGTCAATCGATAAATCATCCCATATCTGATGAGGAATGGGTAGAGGTTGTAACAAGCCTCCTGGAGATGAAGCCATGTACTTCTGTCTTTGGCAAATGTCGCATCTTCTTACAAAGTCTTGTACGGTTCCTTTCATGCCTGTCCAATACACATTAGCCGCAATTCTTCTATAAGTTTTGTAGAACCCCGAATGTCCTCCTTGGGGTGTTGAGTGGAATTCCTCTAACAATGTAGGAATTAGCAAAGAATTGTTGGAAATCACCAACCTACCTTCATACATTAAGACACCTTGCTTGTACTCATACCCAGGCCATGTTTCTGCATTTTGTTGAACCTCTTCTATTATTTTCTGCAACCTTTCATCCTGTTGGTTTTCTGTTTTAACCTGTTCCATATGCAGCCATCTCCATTGGTAATTCATGGTAGCTAACTCCCCTCCCTCATGAATTCTGGACAAAGCATCGGCTCCCTTGTTCAATTTACCCTGTTTGTACACAATCTCAAAATCATAACCCAATAATTTAGCAGTCCAGTTCTGCTGCTCTGCAGTTACAATTCTCTGTTGCAGTAGTTGTTTGAGGCTTTTTTGATCAGTTGATACTACAAATTTTCTCCCCAGCAAGTATGGTCTCCAATGCTGGATTGCTAAAACTACTGCCATCAATTCTTTTTCATAGGCCGATTTTGCTAAATTCTTCACCCCAAGGGCCTTGCTGTAGTATGCTACTGGTTTCTTATCTTGCATCAATATCGCCCCTATTCCTCCTCCTGAAGCATCACACTCAATCATAAAACTCTTTGAAAAATCTGGTAAAGCTAGCACAGGTGCTGATGTAAGCCTCCACTTCAACTCATCAAAGGCTTGCTGAGCTTCCACTCCCCATTTGAAACTGTCCTTCTTGGTCAGCTCAGTTAATGGTCTAGCAATTTTCCCATAATCCTTTATAAACTTCCTGTAATAACCTGTAAGTCCTAAGAATCCTCTCACCCCTTTTACATTCTTAGGTTGTGGCCATTGAGTCACACTTGCCACTTTTCCAGGATCTACGGCTACACCGTGCTCAGTAATCATGTGCCCCAAATACTCCACACTTTGTTGGGCAAAAAAACACTTTTTCTTGTTAGCCACTAGGCTGTGATTAGCTAACAAACTCAACACTTCTTCTAAATGTTTCAAATGAGTCTCCCAGCTCTTGCTATAGATAAGTATGTCATCAAAGAAGACCAACACATGCTTCCTTAACAGAGGGCGAAACACATCATTCATTAGGCTTTGGAACGTTGACGGCGCATTCATGAGTCCGAACGGCATCACAAGGAACTCATAATGCCCTTCATGTGTTCTGAAAGCTGTTTTGTACACATCAGATTCCTTCACCCTCACTTGGTGGTACCCCGATTTCAAATCTAACTTCGAAAAGAACGTAGCTCCATGCAACTCATCCAATAACTCTTCGATCACCGGTATAGGAAATTTGTCAGGTACCGTGATCTTATTTAGAGCGCGATAATCAATGCACATTCGCCATGTGCAGTCCTTCTTCTTCACCAAAATCACCGGACTTGAGAACGAACTCGTACTGTGGCGAATGATCCCCGTGTCCAACATCTCCTTCACCTGCTTCTCAATTTCATTCTTGTGATGGTGGGGATAACGATACGGCCTCACGTTTACGGCTCCTTGTCCTTCCACAAGGTTGATCGCATGCTCCTTGTTCCTTGTCGGCGGAAGGCCTAGCACGGTTTGGAACACTTGATCATATTTGTGTAATAATGCTTCTAACTCCCTTTGTTGTTGGACAGGCAACGGACCTTTTTCAGCCTCTTTGGGTTTTGTTTTCTCTACTATCCACAATAAATCTTGCATATTGGGCCTGGGCTTGCTGAGAACAGTTTGCAAAGCTACTGTAGGCTTCCTGCACCCCTCCTGTCCTTTAAGAGTCACCCATTTCTTCTCACTCCAAAAACTCATAGTTTGTTTATTCCAATTAATAATAGTATCCCCCAATGTTTTAAGCCACTCAATGCCTAAAACCACATCAATTCCTCCTAATTCAAATAAATGCATTTCTGGGTCTAATTTGAATTCATCAATACACACTTCCATTCCCTTACACACCCCCTGTGTTGCTATTTGTAACCCATTCCCCAATTTGACCGTCATTTGAGGGGTAGTGTCAATTGGCCAGTCCATTTGATGCACTAATTTTTGAGAAATGAAATTATGTGTTGCCCCACTATCCACCAAAATCAATACCTCTACTCCTTGTATTGTTCCTTGGAATTTCATAGTATGATGAGTCTTATGTGCAATGTGATGCAAGTTAAGTACACTCATCTCCCCCTTCTCCTCTTCATCACTTTCATCCACCTCTATAGCCAAGAATTTGGTCTCATCCACATCATCTCCACCCTCTTCCACAACCAAAACTCTTAGTTGTTTTTCTGGGCATTGGTGCATAGGATGGAATGGGCCTCCACACTTAAAACATAAGCCCTTTTGCTTCCTTTCCATCAATTCATTGTAAGACAAATGTTTGAAACCCCTATCACGAGGCCCAGTGTGTTTCTTTTCATTTTGGGCCTGTTTGTCTCCTTTGAGCCCACTTACTCCACTCTTGACACCCCCATGTGGCCCAACATCTCTCCCCCTTATCATGACCCAATCAGATGCAGCTTTCCTTCCTGATGACCCATTATGAGATGGGTTATAACCAGCTCTAGACCCACGATGAAAGCCTGACCCGTTTCCCCCTTTCACCTCTCTCTCCACAGCTCTTGTGACTTGGAGCAATTTTGTTCTGCTCATTTCCCCCATTGCCACCAAGCTACGTACCTTTCCCCTAATCTCTGCCTTCAACCCATGTAAGAAATACCCACGAAATTGTTTCTCCGGTAGCTTCGGTATCTGTGCCGTTAGGTATTCAAACTCTGTGATATATTCCTCAACCGTTCCCTCTTGCTTCAATTCCGTCAACTGTTCATAAACATCACCCTCCCCGTGTCCTCCATACCTCTCCAACAAAGCCTCCTTCAACGATTCCCAGGTCAACCCTTCTTCCTCTCCGAGCAAAGAGTTAAAAAAATGAATCGTTGCTCCCTCCATACACAGTTGAGCTAAACTCACTTTCATCTCTGGTATCGTGTCCTGGACGCGGAAATACACTTCTGCCCGTGAGATCCATCCCGCCGGATCTTCTCCGGTAAACGACGGCAGTTCTACCTTCTTCACGGATTGGCGATACTCTGTCAACGCCTCTCCATGACGGTTGTTGACAACCGTACTCTTTGGACCTTTGCCGGACACGCTCGCATCTCCTTCGTCTACGGTCAACGACTTACCCAAGCATTTTTCTAACATTGCTATCAGATTAGCATGGTTTGTCGTTACTGAGTTCTGCATCTCGACGAGAGTTGAACGCACCTCTGTGATCTCACTCTCTAACGCTTCGACCCTGGCTTCCATCTTTGCGAACACCGTTAACGTCACCTTTTTTGGTGGCATTCACTGGCTCCTTCGTCGGAATCCGGTAGGTCGGACCACTTGATACGAACTAAAACACAGAATTGTAGTAATATAACAGTACAAGCAGAAAACAGAGGAAAAGAGAGCTTTATTTTAGTGAATATGAATGGGAAACAGTTACAGAAAAGGGAATGTAACCCTAGATCTGACAAGAGCTAGGCTCCTAATAGGAAGCTATAGCTCCCTATTCATGCTAGTAAATCACTATAATCCAAGGTAAGATCTACATTCTCCCTCTGATCCCTTATATCGTGGAAATGGATTGCAAAGTGCTCTCCTCACTCAAGCCACGTCACAATATTATAACTAACTAGCCACCAATTCCCTTCTTACCCTTCCTTCTAGAATACACTTTCCACTCTTGGGGTCCACTTGATTCCTTGTAAATCAGCCGCTCACGTGGCAATTCTTTCTCAACTAACTGAGTCCTATCAATGTCTTATAACCAAACAAAAACTTCCCAGCATCACAAATTAGAAGTTCACAGTACTCATACCTATATGCCATTGAAGGTCACATCTGACCACCTGCCCAAAAGAGTAACATATCAACCTTCATGCTCTGGCATAAAATACAAAACAAGTTGAAACTAATATAGAACACCCACATACAAAGCATTTTAGCTATTTATAAAGGCAACCATATCAAACAACTACATCCTCTTCGTCCCAAGAGCGAGCTTTCTGTAGAGAAACATTGGATGCGACATAGAGTATATCAGTTCCAGTTGCAAAAATTAAATGCTATATATACAACCAATTAAATCAAATCAAATCAAACATGAATCTGAATAAGTGAGACAAAAATAACATTAACAATAATATTAAGATGCAAAATTGATAATGATAATCAAATCTAAGAGAAAGAAAACTAGATATGAATTAGGTGAAAACATTTGTGATGGGAAATAGCTTAGCAGACTCTGATACGATATTGTGTCATCAACTTTACATAGAATTCATAAGTGACACCTTTGCATCATTCTTCCCAACAAACACATAATCTTATTCTAAAAAATAATCTTCCCATCAACTCATATAATATCTGTAATAGATTAAAAAATTATTCATACTTTACAAAATAATTAAATGTTAAAGACAATGATTTATCCAAGAATTGACCGTTTATTGTATACACATATTGATCCAAATACCGCTTATCTTCACCTGAATCAAGCAGAATCAGTTAAGCTTGAAAGCCTAAAAGAGGATCAAGCAGTTTGGTGACAATGGAAATGCAGAAGAGATCATAAGAATCAATAAAGAAACTCTCATCACCGGCGTCGTTTCCTTTTCCCAACAAATCCAGTGACGGGACTGGAACGGAATCCGACTACTGCCACATCAGCTCGCCGGAAGCACAGCGCCGACAACAACCACCTCCAAATCAGGTGCGAAACCGACACTAATCCGCTGCAAAAACACGTACCGACTGCTCTATCCTGGCTGCTGCATTGAATACCGTTAAAAGGAACCTCAAAACACAGTAAAAACTTCTTCTTACTTGATATGATTTTGTGTTTGTTTGAGTTTAAATTGATTTTGTTTGTGTGTTTCGACTGAGAAAGGGAGAAGATCTGGAAGAAATTGAGCGAGAGAAAGAAACATTCATTGAGAAAGAAAAGAGTCATATTAGTAATAGGAGAAAAAGAAATAAAAAAGGATACGGAAGAGGAAAAGAAATTGTAATAGAGAAATAAAGACTACCAATATAGCAAGAAAATTAATAAGTGTCAGTGACTTTTCATTCTTCAAGAAATTCAAATGAAAATGTAGTTTCCAAAGTAGCTTTTCAATTCTTTAAGAGAGGTTTTTATTTAACCAAATAAATATATACTAATTCAAAATTATTTCAAATATCTAATATTATGACAGACAAGAATATTAAATGTCAAACGAAGGAGGTTGTACTAAGAGCATCCACATTTATCATATCTATTTGGATTCTTTAAATGAGACCTATATAATTTTTTATATTATTTCACACTTCTCAATTTTTTAAACAACTCATCTACAATTCTCAAATATCCATGTAACTCATCAAAAAAATCTTAAATGGGTCCCACATTTAAAACAAATCAACTACATTCTTACAATTTTATTTATTAATTTATTATCATGACCCACTTAATTGGAGTGTAGAAGCGTGCTTTAGTATGAGGATGTGCTTTAGTATGAGGACGTGTTTTAGTTCAGGAACGTGAAAACAAGTGAAATATTCATTTATTATTGACACAATTTCTTTAATAAATGTGTAGGAACTCTCAAAGAACACAGATAATCATGCTCTAAGGTTTCAAATAATCAAATCTAATTCTAAAATCAGAAATTTTTTAACGTGAATTCAAAAAGATATATGTGATTTTTTCGAGTACTTTAACTTCTATATATTTATAATAATGTATTAGATCATCAACTACCTATTAACCCAATATTACCCTTTCTCAAATTGAACACTTCCACTAAAAATTAGACACTTAAGTAATTAGCAAAATGCAATTGTACTTCAGTCTCCTAATTCCTTTCAACTTAACATGGGTCAACTTCTCATTGGTGGTGTTTTTTTCATATTTTAAATTGGACAGACTGTTTCCTTTCTCCGTCTCTCTCTCTTACCTCTATATCATCCCCTCTCTTTAACCATTACCTCTCTCCTCTGAACATCATTTGTTTCAACTTTACATCCATCTCTCAATACTACTACTTCTCCTTACCTCAAAGCTTCCAACTTTACATCTCCTCGATTCTATTTTCTCCACCTCCAACATAAATTTCTCCATCTTCTGATCAATGATTTTTTTCCCTTTTGTAACATTTTGTTTCCCTTTCCTCCATTTTATGCTTCACTTTTTTGTATTTTACCCTTCAATCGTGGTTCTGAAAAAACGATTTTGTTTTTCTCTGGCTTACCATTTCACTTGGACAATTTCAGTCTTGGGTTTGCAAGTTCTCTTTTTTTGTAACAATGGTGTCAGCTTCATTTTTAAGATTTTATATGTTGTGTTTTCCGGTTTACTTCTGCTACATGACATTGTTTTATCTTTGTTCTTTGTTCTGGTTTATGTATGGTGTTTTGTTTTGCTTTGTTCTCGTTTATGTATGGTGCTTTGTTTGGCTTTGTTCTCATTTATGTACGGTGCTTTGTTTTGTTTTGTCCTGGTTTATACAGGGGTTTATTTATGGAGCTTTATTTATGTGGTTTAGTTGTTGGAAAAAACAAACTATAGAGAAAAAGATGAACAAAATAACAACACATAATATACTCTCAACTAAACCAAACCCCCAATACATTCATACCTTCCAAAACAAATACAAGTTTAAACTGTTTTTGACTGGTGTATCTTGTAAAGAAAAACTTGAATCCTATATATAGTCTTGGACTCCCTTTTCCTTTACAAAAAATAAGCAAAGCGTGACTTCTTCCACATGTATATTTTCAACTAACCCCAACAATCTCCACCTTTATTGAAAATAATACATAAGCTTTCATTGTCTTCACCGACAATAATACTCCATCATAAAGAGTATAGTCACTTGAAGCTACACCACTCCAAAAAATTTCACATTGTCTTCGCCGACAATCATAGTTTTAAAAACTATCACACTCCACCTAAAGAAGAGTATATTTCACTTGAGGCTAAACCACTTCAAGAATTTTCACATGCCGAAAACCAAATTGAAACTTTATGGTGAAACTTCCATGTTGGTAAGAAGCTCTTTAACCACCGATATAATCTCACACACCTTGTGTAAACTGATTGTATTAACACATATTTGACTTGAACTTTCCACAAGTCAAAAACAATTCTTCCATCAATTTTCTCTAGCCTAAACTGCACAGCGGAACTTGTGACTGCAACTCAACAACTCTTTCACAACAATACCCTTTTTTCTGATGTGGAAGATCAGATAAAGCTGCAATCACATAGCATACTAAGAACGATTATCCCCGGATCGAACCAAAAGCTCTGATACCAGTTGTTGGGAAAAAAAACAAACCATAAAGAAAATAGGAACAAAATAACAACATATAATATATCCTCAACTAACTCAGGCCCCCAATACATACATCTACACCCTCTTTAACTACATCTTACAACACTCTGATATAAGAGCATAAGAGAACAAAGAAAGACAAATACAAGTTTAAAGTGTTTTTGACTGGTGCATCTTGTAAAGAAAAATTTGAATCCTATATATAGTCTTTGACTCCCTTTTCCTTTATAAAAATAAGTAATATGTGACTTTTTCAACATGTATATTTTCAACCAACTCCAACAATATGGTGTGCTTATCTTTGTTTTTTTTGGTACTACGTTGTTATGATGATCTGGTTGTCTTGGAATTAACTAGTATTTTGCTTTATAAGCAAGCATAACTTGGAATTAACTTTATGTTGCAGTTGCATTAATGGTTTTTAGAGTAATAAGACAATACTTGAATGCAAGGATGTGAGGAGTAGGACAATGCATGTTGTGTCAACTCTGGTACAATAGTTTCATCCAAATATTGTAGTGACCATATTTTACACACATATCTTTCCGATTAAAGTTGGTGATTTATACTCACAGTTTACAAGTTCGAGTTTTGAATTTCTAACCATTCAAAGACATGTTTACAAAAGCTATAAGCTACCACTATTCTAATAGATCTAGAAGCTGAGAAGAATAATCCACTCTTGTGGTTCAGGTATACAGAAAGAAAACATTTTGATCAATATGTGTTAGAATTGATAGTATGGACTTAGGATCATTATTTTTATTTAAACACATTTTTAAATTTATTTAGTATTTTATTATAAAATTTGTATGAATAAATTTAGTGGTGACACTAACTCTTTCTATTATCATATGCTAATACCATGTTTCAATTTCGATAATTTGTTTTGATTATTTTAATAACATTTATATCAAATATAGATATAAATGAACAATCATGTGTAGACGCACGGATTTTCTACTAATTATTATATATCAAATATATTAATTGTTAAATGAAACAAACAAAAAAAGTGTTGCTTATAATAGTTATCAGAGGGTGCAAAACACATGTGAAAGTGGTAATTCATTCCTTGTCTAAGAATTTATTTTTAAATTGATATTTCATTTGGAGAATTAGTTGTCTTTTGAAAAACTTCTCCTCATCTAAATGATTTAACAACTATTATTTAAAGGTGTTTTCTAGAAGAGTGCCTATAGTGAAGGAGGATATTATACAACTTGAGAAGAGCAATAAGCTGCTTGAATCTTAGAAAGAGGAGATCCCTGGTGAGGACACAATTAAGACCAAACAGTCGGATCAGAGAGATATGCACCTTGAATTTGGAAACCCTCGAAAAAGTGGTTAGAACAGATGCTTTCCCCACCTAGGACTTAGACCGGGCATTTCAGTGCTTGGTAGTAGCGCATACCAGGACGAGAGGTTATGGCCCCTTTTGGATAGTGGAAAAATGACTGAATTATTTCATCTTAAAGACTGTGATTGATAATGCTTATACAATTTCTGATAGTATATCGAAACACCTTAAATATATCGACCTAATACACGACAAAGTTAAAAATTATTTGGTGACATAAATCAATTTTCAAAACTTTTTTATATTCAAAATTAATAATTTTAAGATTTGTCTTTCCGCCATGGCTATCTAAGAAGTTTTTGGTAACTTTTTAACTGTTTCTAACTTCAACAACTCTTCAAGTGTAAGGAAAGTCACTTTAAATAGTGGAAACAAATGATTTTTTTCTTATCAATATGAAAGATTGTCAATGTCTTGACTAAGAACACCCCAATGGTGGAAGAAATAGTTGAAACACCTAAATAAATATGAAACCCCTAAAGAAACATTCACATGTCACGAAAATGACTATCTCTGCACACAAAAAAATACATTGAATGATTTGAATGATGATTTATATGATTATTATAGTGCCTACAAGGCTACCAAAGACAAATGGGAAATTCTAAAAAAGAAGTATGACACTTAAGAAGTTGTTGAGTAAAATATATGTTGTAAGTTGCTATTAGAAATACCAAATGAATGATGAAATATACGTAAAGATCCAATCCCATGAAATTCAGAAGATAGTACACGAAATTATCATTGAAAGTATGATTTTAGATGAAAAGTTTCAAGTTGTTGTTATCATTGACAAAGTGTCCTCATCTTGGAGGGATTTTCAAAAATATTCTAAGGCGCAGGATTAAAGAATCTTCTTTAAAGAGTATAATAACCTACTTTTGTATTAAAGAGGAATCTCAAAAACAGAATCAAAAAGAAGAAGTGTTGGTTGTTTCAAACAACAACAAAAATTCATTGGGTGCTTCTCTAAAGTCAATCGATAAACCTCACTAGAATCAAAAGAGACACTTGAATATAAATAATAACACTAATTGCAGTAAGAATGGCTAATCTCTAAGGCAACACCCACCTCTTCAAAGAAATGAGCATGTAAACTCGCATATCACTTGTTACAATTATGGGAAATCATGACATATGGAACGCAAGTGTAAGAACATGTCAAGTGTAGCTCATCACGCTGACATGATTGAAGAATAACAATTTATTTTTATGATTACTAAGATCAATCTTTTATATGGAACAAATGGATGATGGACAGGCACTTACGCCTTCTGCCATGCTCATAGGATCGTGATATGTTCAAAATATACACAGATGATGAATATAAGAAAGATGGTGAATATAAGAAAGTGACGTTGGGAGATGTTGTTTGAACTAGAGACATAGAGCTCATGTTCAACTTTGGAAATACTTTGATCCTCAAAGATTTTATGCATACTCCTGAGATTAGGAAGGATCTTGTTTTCAGATTTCTATTGAATAAGGTTAGGTTTACTCAGGTTATAGGGAAATATTTTTACACCATTAATAAAAATGATATTTTTGTTGGAAAATAGTACACCACTAATGACATGCTCAAACTCAATGTTGACATGAATAAAATTGAAAATTCAGTTTATATGTTGTATGATTTTATTATTTGGCATGCTATACTTTATCATGTAAATGAACAAATAATATCGAATTTGTGTAATTTTGGAATAACTCCAAAATTAACTATTAAAGTGTTGTACCCCAAAATTTGCCCTCCCATTTCTTAAAGGATCATCCTGGACCCTCAGGTTTGCTTCTGTCAAGTTGCAAGTCTAGAATTACAAGGGTAAAATGGTCAAAAGCACATTGAAAAGTCAAACTTTGACTTTTTGATCAAAATCAAGTTTTAACAATCATATTTCATCAGGACAGGAAATTGGTCCATAAAGAAATCAAAAGTAAAAAATTACTTTGAAAAAGTCAAATTTCTAAACACTTAGAAAATTTTCTAAGTGTTAAGAAATATGATAATTTCAGAACTTCTGGGCCAGTTTTCACGCAAGTGCCGTCAGAATTTGAGAAAATGATTCAGAACATGAATCTTCAATCAGAATATATGGAAACTGTGTTCTTTGATCAGAATATGACTCTTCAGCATATGGAGACTATGTTCTACGCTTCGATCAAAACATCACCCTTCGAACCTCATTCTGGTCTTTCCATTCTTCGATCAGAACATCACCAAGCCCCAAAACCTCATTTTGAATAGTATGCTGCACTGCTATGGCACAATACTGCATCCAGCTGCCACAACACTCCAAATTGTTGCTGATCTAGTCCACGCCTGCACTTTCTCAAACCCCATATTTGCACCAAATTAGCATATAAAAGTTGTATTTAAAAAGCAATGGAATAGTATGCCAAAAAGGTTCAAATCCCATTTTTTTCCCTCCCCCCAAAAATACAGCAAACTCATCTATAAGTAAGTGGTTCCATCAAACGTCTAAGGGGATGGCTTTTGGAAAGGGAGAGGGATCAAATACAAAAAAAAAGACGGAAAAGAAAACATTCAAACATTCTTAAACCCAGAATTCCCAAAACAATACATTTGTTCTTCCCTTTTGAATCAAAGAAAAGAACACAACATTTTCTGTTCTGTTTCTTGCTGACCCCAGAACATTTGAAGGCAGCAACTCAGGTCCCAAACACACGCTTCAGATTCAAGGTAAGTCATTCTGACTTTGAACTTTTCATTCAAAACATCATTAAAATATAGATGTCATATATATATATATATATATATATATATATATATATATATATATATATATATATATATATATATATATATATATATATATATATATATATATATATATATATATATATATATATATATATATATATATATATATATATATATATATATATATATATATATATATATATATATATATATATATATATATATATATATATATATATATATATATATATATATATATATATCATTGCCCAAGTAGAAAATTTGTGGAACATAACTTCTTGAAGAAAACTAGGCTCATAATTAGGATTAGAACTTCTATAAACTGTCGTGCTTTTATTTTTTCTGTTTTGCTGTTGTTAAGAACTGAATAAGTTGCAAATTCTCTGGCTAATGTAAGGAAGAAGGTTAAGTGTAACACAAAACTTCTGAGTTTTCTTTCCCACTGTTTTAGCACAACACAGAACTTCTAGATTCTTCTCACTGTTTTAACACAACACAGAACTTCTAGGTGTTTTTTTACCACTGTTGTAACATAACGCACATAACTTCTAGGTCTTTCTCACCGTTTTAACACATCACATAACTTCTAGGTGTTTTTTCTCATTGTTGTAACACAGCGCACAGAACTTCTAGGTCTTTCTCACCATTTTAACACAGAACATAACTTCTAGGTTTTTCTCATTGTTTTAACACAACACAGAACTTCTAGGTTTTTCTCACTATTGTAACACAGAACACAGAACTTCTAGGTTCTTCTCACTGTTTTAACACCCAGAACTTCAGCGCGCGGCAACCCAGAACTTCTGGTTTCCTCCAACGTTTCTTTCTGAACTACAGCGTGCCTAGCATCAGAACTTCTGATCCCCCTCATTTTTGTTTTCAGCAACGTGTTGATCCTGGTTTCGTTATTTTTAGTTTTTCTTTCTTATTCTTATTATTTTCAGTATTAATATAAAAAAGGGATTAAAAAATATTTTCTTTTTATTAACTAATTATTTTTCTTAAGACAAAAAACCATTTTCAAAACAAGTCCTTTCCATTTTCTTGTATTGTACAATTCAATATGGTTGTAATAGATAATTAAGATTTAAATTCTTGTAAATTCCCATTTGTAAATATGTACCCCCATCCCCGAAATGATGTAATAACTTAGAATTTATTTCCGCATTTTTATTGCTTTCATACATTGTTAGTAATTAGGATGTATGGCAAGACGAAATCAACAAGTAGATAACCTTTAAATGCAAGAAAAAATGCATACAAAACACACTTGCACACTAGCACCTCTAGGATAATCTCACTCTGTTACATTTTGGAAAATAGTCATGTCCCTCGAATATGGGTATTTTAGCAAAGACCCTCGATAAATATTGAATTTTGTCGTAATTCACAACAAGATTCACAATTGTGACACGGTGACAGAACCGACTGTTATATACTGGTTTTGCGTTTGTATTCGCAAATATTGCGGTAAGCAAGATTTGCCACCGACTTTTCTTTTATCCAACAAAGGAAAGCGTGAAAAGAACAGAAAAAGACCTTTTCGAGATGTTTTCTGAGTAAGGGGTAGATTATGGAAAGGGGAGGTGTTAGCATCCTTTCCATCCATAGTTATCTACGGGATCTTAGAGGTTTGCTCATTTTGAAATACCTTTGTGCTTTGTGTGTTTGAAAATGTTTTAAAAATGCCCTAGTGCAGCGATTTGCTTTGCATTTAACTCTTGTATCAGTCCTCAAGAGTGTTAACAAAGCAAATGTTTTTGAAAATTGCTTTTGAAAAGTAGTATTTGTTTAAGTGCAAAAAGTGTTTTTGAGCAAACTTCTAACAACTATCTACTTTTATACTCGAAAATGGTCGTTCTTTTCCTCATATCCATTAGACAACGCTATCCTACTATTAGTGAGTAGGTAGCCCGGTCGTTGGATGTTTGAAGAACATCGAAGGGACGTTTACAGTCACAAAGGCAACTTGTGGAGACGCTTTAGAAATTTTCTTTAGGGACTAAATCATTTACCAAAAAGGCAATTGTATGGTCATCGAGGGATTATGATCTTTTGATTTATGGATCTTTGCTAAAGTGTTCCTGCCTCATGATTGTTTTATTTCTTAAAGACAACCAAAGTGGGGTACCCTAGAGGTGTATATGTGCAAGTGTGTTATGTTCAGTTATTTTTGTCTTTTTGTTAAGTTTGCTAACGTTTGATTTTAGTCTTTTCATACACGCATAGTTACTAGCAGTTAATATATACAAAAAATAAAGTGCGGGAAGTGTAAATCTAAACTATTACATGACTTTGGGGATGGGGATTTACAAAATTTGGGAGTGCAAAAATTAAAAGCAGAAAAATAAAAATACCTAATTATAATCTATTACATCCTGAAGCCAGTTACAATAGCATAAAAAATGCGAAAAAATGAGTAATGCGTGAAAGAATGAAAATACGTAAAACCTAGTAAGAGAAATCCATTTACTTATTTTTTATTTAAGAAAATAATTAAGTTAAAAAAAACCTGAAAAATCTATTTTAGCAAAATAAAATTAAATAAGTTTTTGGTTTTTTATTATGAAAAGAAAAATTAAATCTAAATTAAATCCTAATTCTAATTTATTTTAAAATTGAGAAAGAGTTAAAGTTTTAATTAAATTATTTACAAAATTAGTTTAATTAAGAAAATAAAAAAAATTAATATAATATTTTTATGATTTTTTTATTATTATTATTGTTAATTAAATAAATGAAAATAAAAATTAAAAAAAGAAAATATTAAAACAAAACAAATGGGCCTGGGGTTATTCAGCAAAAACAAGAGGTGCTGAGTAGAATTTGCGCCGGGCCCAGGTGTGAAAACCCAAGTCCATCCTTGGATCCAGTGAGGGCTAGCTTCTAAGGTGCATGATGAACCTTCAGATAGGATACCTTAGATCTGATCAGTGGACATCTGGTGGTTGTGATTTGTTGGAGCATGATGAGCGCTAGGCTATGAGAAACACTGGATTCTGTATGAAATAATGTGAAAATGGGAAAATGTTGGACCTGGGGTTCGAACCTAGGTCCTCCCCTTTACAAGTGCGCCTCATTACCAACCGTGCTTCCAATTCAATCATGCATATGATAACAATAATATATTATATACAAAAAATGTTAATATTTGGAATTTTTTTTAAAACGCGCGCAATATTCAAACTGGCCAATCAGAGGTGTAACGCGGTGGGAGAACTGATTTGGTTGTTTTGCGTTTTATCACAAATGTTGCGGTTAGTAAGAGTCGTACCGACTTTTCTTTCATCCAAAAGGAAAGGCTGAAAAGAACAGGAAAGACCTTTGAGATGTTTTCTTGAGTTCGGGGGGTAGATTATGAAAAGGGAAGGTATTAACACCCTTTTCATCCATGGTTTTCCATGGGCTCTTAGTTACTTGCTAGATCACTTGCTTTTTGTTTGAAAATATGCTTTGTGTGGTTTAGGAAAGTATTTTGAAAAGGTGTCATCGTTTAGGAAAACTTTGTAATGATTCTCGTTCGTAAGAATGTATACAAAGTGTCGATCTTATGAAAATGTTTTCAAGTTTGAAAGTTGTTTTTGTAAGTGTTGGTGTTTGTTTTGAAAATAGCAAGGATGTTTTGGTTTTGAAATTGAGCAAGCAACTGGGAATAATCTACCTACTCAAAAGTCTTTCATGTTTATTTCCTCCTTCCTTTGACATTGTTATCTTACCATTGATTTGGTAAGTAACCCTATCTTTGGATGTAAAAGGGACGGGCAAGGGGTATAATCATGATTAGAAATGTTGTAAGATATCTTAGCATTTTCTTTAGGGACTAAGATCATTTTTAAAGGCAACATGGATAGCATCATCGAGGGACTATGATCTTGTATTTTTGCTTGTTTTTGCTATGATACCTCACATGCATAATATGGCCATTTTTGTAAGGCAACAAAGTGGGTTTATCCTAGGGGTGTATGTGTGCAAGTGTATCGGTTTACATGCTTGATTTGTCTTGATTAGGGTTTGCTATTTGTTAGTTTTAATCTTTCTATACAAAACCCTAATTGCTAGCATTTGTATATAAAACATTTAAATTGCGGAAAATAAAAATACTAAGCTATTACATCATTTAGGGGAGGGGTGTACAAATTACAAATGGGGAATTGCAAGAAAATTAAATCTAATTATCTATTACAACCATATTGAATTTGAATAAATGTACAAAAATGAAGATAAAAATGCAAGAATATAAACTGTAAAGAGAAAATATTTTTTTTGTTTGGATTTTTATGAAAAGGGTTTTTTGACCTAATTAATTAAAAATAAAATAATTAACTAAAAATAAGAAAATCAAGATTAAGTTAGTAAAATAAATTAATTTAAAGAAAACAAGTTTTTTTAGGGTTTTGTGAATTTAATTAGTAAAAAAAATTAATCAACTAAAAGTCCTAAGTTCTAAATTGATTTTTATTCACAAGAAAATAATATAATAGTTAAACCCTAGTCTAAATGTTTATTAAATAAAAAAAAATTAATTTATTAAATAAAAAAATGTTTTTGTTCTTTTAGTTTTTATGAAGAAAATAAACTAAATAAATATAAATAATAAAATATAAATATTTTTGGTTTTTTTTTATTAGTAGCAAAAAAAGAATGATATTAATAATAATAATAATAATAATAATAATAATAATAATTATTATTATTATTATTATTATAAAGAAAATAAAAAAATGAAAATAAAATATAAAGAAAAGTTAGGGAGGTTAAAGTTGAGACAGGGGGTAATGTTAAGAAAAAAAGGCCAGGCCCATGGGATGGAAGCCCAAACGCTTCCCGAAACAAAAAAATGTCAAAAAAAGTTTTAAAAAATGCAAAAGGCAGCACGCTGGGTGTTGAACCCACGCCCTCTTGGTTACCAGCACGCTGCCTTACCAATGGGGTGGCTATATGTGATCGGTGGATCTGGAACTGACTGTTTAACGCTGGTTCGCGAAATGTCGCGGAAGCAAGAGTCGCCACCGTCTTTTATTTTCTCCAAATGGAAAGGACAAAAGCACAGAAAAATTCCTTATTGAGATTAGTTCTCGGTTCGGGAGGTAGATTATAGAAAGGGAAGGTGTTAGCACCCTTTCTATCCATGGTTATCCATGGGCTCTTAGATACTTGCTCATTTGTGTTTTCAAAATGTTTGTTTGCTTTTCAAAGTGAGTGGGTTTGAAAAAGTTTCGTTTAAAATTTCAGTTCGACTCTTGTATCAGTCCTCAAGAGTGTTTGAAAAGTTGTTTTTGAAAGCTTTTTTTTGCAAAGTGTTGGTGTGAAAAGAAGTTTTTGATTTGTTTTGAATTAGAGCAAGTATCTATGAGTCATCTACCTACCCTAAGGAATTTTGCTGTGTAAATGTCCTTAAGGTAGTGCCATCCCACCATTGAGAGGTAGGTAGCACCACCGTTGGAGGTGTTCGGGTCAATTCGAGGGTTAGGGACAGTGTGGTCACCGAGCAATAGTAAGATACCTTAGAAGCTACCCTTATGCCATTGATCTTTTTATTCTGAGGCGACCGTTCCGAGGCAACTTATTCGAGGCAACTAGATCAATGGAACATAAGGACTCACTAAGACGTCCTGTACTCGACGACCACGTTTCGAGGGACAAGGCAACAATGTGATCACCAGAGCAACAGTAGGACACCTTAGAAGCTACCCTTATGCCATGTTCATGGACATAAGGACTTACTAAAACGTCCTATACTCGATGACCACGTTTCGAGGGGCAAGGCAACAGTGAGGCGTACCCTAAGAGTGGTGTGTGAATTGTGTGTCATTTTCAGTTATAGTTTATCTTGTCATGCATCGGGCGAGCTACGCTTTGATTTTATTTTTTTGGCCATTCATTCTTTCATGCAATAGTTAGCAGTTAAAAGGTGCGGAAAATAAAAATGCGAAAAATAAAAGTCCTACGCTATTACAAGGCGCGGGTCTATACATCGCCAAATTAACAAAGACCCGATTTAAAATAAAAGTGCGGAAAGTAAATGTCCTAATTATTATTACAAAGCTTTGGGGCAAATACATTACATCCACAAAAGAAATAAAAATAAATGCGAAAAGAAATTAGAATCGAGCGCGAGGGCGTTGGACCCTTTAAAGAAATTAAATTGAAATTACAGATTAATTAATTATTAAATAAAGAAAAGAAATGATTTTTTTATGTTTTTTTGGTATTTAAATGAAATTGAAAACTAATTAATTATTTTAATTACAAGAAAATATTTTTTGACCTTTTTTATGTTTTTATGAAATAAAATAAAAAAATAATTAAAAATGTCAAAAGAAAAAGCCTAAGTCTAAATTTGTTTTTATTTATTGTGAAAAAAGGTTAAAATTAACTAATTAAACTAATTAATTTGTTAGTATTTTATTTACAAAAATAATTACTAAAGTGAAATTAATAATAATAATAATTACATTTTTTTTTGTTTTTTTTCTGAATTTATGAAAATAATTATTTGTGAACTAACTAAATAATAATAATAATTAATAAAAGGAAAGAAAATAAGAAAAGAAATGCTAAACCAAGGAGGTGAAGGCCGGATTTTGGAGGTTTTACTCAAAATCATCCTTAGGCATCAAAAATTCAATCTAAGCCCATGGTTGTGATCGTTCATGTCTCCTGATCACGTCTATGCTTATGGTTTGTCCCAATTTCACCTGTAGACAAAATACCTAAAAACAAAACCAACGAATCCTAGGCACGGGTATTGTTATACGAAGCCTAAAAATGAAATTGAATATAGCAGTTACATTGGAAATTAGGCATGGAGTATGAATATGCTATTATTTTCCAGAAAAAGTGCAAGAATGGAGAAACATGATTTCGTGTACAGGGGTGAGTTTGAGACAACTTACAGCGCTTGGTAGTGGACCTTAGGACGCGTTTGTGGTTGCTTTGGCTTCAGGGAGTGGCAAGGAAGAAAGCCACGTGCTTGCTTTGATCTGAAAATGTTTGCAACGCCGCTTTAGATCTCTCACTTTTTTGGACAAATTTTTAACTTTTCCTCTGGCCGTTTGTGCACACTCTCCTTTTTTTCTAGGTTCTGAATGAGGCTTGCAAGGCTTGTATATATAGGCTTGGATGAGAATCAGTCACATTAAGGAGCTTTTAAGCCTTGCAATGAAGTTTTGATTTTCTCCATAATCACCATTGAAATAACTTGCCATATTTGCTCCAAATTTGAATTTTTTTTGCTTGAAATAGGTCTTGAACGAATTTGGTATATGTTTTA
The DNA here is from genome assembly GCA_948472305.1 of Vicia faba. Taxonomy (NCBI): domain Eukaryota; kingdom Viridiplantae; phylum Streptophyta; class Magnoliopsida; order Fabales; family Fabaceae; genus Vicia; species Vicia faba. The sequence continues at coordinate 768,053,579 of OX451739.1, read as the reverse complement.
TGGTGTATCAAAGCTATTCAAACCACAAAATATCCTCCCATTAATTTTCTTTATTTTTATTTGAATTTTAAAGATTTAAAATGAATTAAATCAAATAAAATTAAAAAAAAATAGAAAAATTAATTTTTATTCTTGAAATAAAACATGGGACACGTGGGAGGTATGGCAAAGCTGAATCAAGTGGAAAAAGTGGGCCCCTTTTATCAAAAATGAAGTTTCAAGGATAATTGACTTTGGCCCTTTCACAAAAATTTCCCAACTTCTCCAATGCATATCTTGCTCAATTTTGAAGCTATGAACATGTTCTTGGACATTTTGGAAAGGTCTTGAAGTCCTCTAACCAATGCCTTTGGTCCCATGTCATTTTGATTTACAATATCAAGTTATTGTCTTTGACTTAAAGTGCCTTTTTGTTGACTTTTGAAAATGACCTATAATGTTGAAATTGATAACTTTTTGTGAGAGAATTTCTTGGACTTGGAATGTGAAGATGAGTTGTAGGAAATGTCTTCCCCTTCAAAATGAGCATTGGATGGGATTTTTCTGATGAACCATGAAAAAGTTATGCCTTGGTCAAGGTACAGTTGACTTTTCAGTTGTCCAAAAATAGAAACTTTTGACACCTTGATGATTTTTGAGCCATGCTTGAGGAATCATGATCAAGATTTTACCAAATGATGATTGTGGCTTCAAAATAAGATGTTGACCAAAAATTTTGACTTTTGACTGCCAAATGACCATTTTGCCCCTACAGTTGATTGTGAAGCAATTAGGGTTTTTGACTGTGCAACTTGACCTTGTGAGCCTTGAAACTTGACATGTAGGTGCTTGACAATGTTTATAGGCATGTGGGACTTGATTGGACCATTGAAAACCTCAACTTCCTTGAAGGAACCAAAACCTTAATTTTGACTGGCTTAAGAGGATGGTTGACTGTGCAATCCTTGGAGTAGCCTTGAACCATTTGAGGTGATGCTTGGCAAAACTTTTGAAGAATATGGGAGGGAAAATTTTAGGGTACAACAGTTGCCCCTGTTCAATCTTCTTAGACTTGAGGATGTAGATTGGCTTGTGTGCCTTTCGTGATCCGAGGGTGGAAGATGATTGAACATTAGAGTACCCAGAAATTTGCACTCACATAGTAGAGTATCAGCAGTGTGATGTCAGGAATGGGCTTACAGATGCCATTTGGAGAGATGATGGGTAGGAGGATGGGCTTATAGATGCCATCTGGAAGTGTGACAGAACCTTGTCGGGAATGGGCTTATAGATGCCATTTGGAACTGTAATGGATAGTTGAATCTGAATAAGAAATAGAATAACTTCCGTGTCTGGGGCATATCTAGTCTATATCTAATTGCTGACGTCTGAACGAGTAGTAGAATGACCGCCGGGTCTGGGGTATATCCATACTGCATGAGTAACAGAATGTCATCCGAATCTGGATCGTATCTGGACTGAACAATAGAATAGCATCCGGGATGGAGCATCTCTAAGTTGTCTTTAGAAGTTTTAATCTGAGTAAGCAATAGAATAGCGCCCGGATCTGGAGCATCTCTAAGCTATATCTCAAAGGAAATCTGAATAAGTATCAGAATGTCGCCATGTCTGGGTCGCATCCGAACCATCTCTAGAAGGGAATCTCTGAATAAGTAATAGAATGGCATCTGGATTTGGAGCATCTCTAGGCCATCTCTGAAAGGAATATCTGAATAAGCCATAGGATAACAGCCGGGTCCGGAGCATCTCTGAGCTATTATTGGAAAGGAAATCTGGAATAAGTATCAGAACGTCGCCATGCCTGGGTCACATCTGAACTATCTCTAGAAGGAGTTTTGAATAAGCAAAAGAACAGCATTCATATCTGGGGCATTTCCAAGCTATCTCTGAAAGGAAATCTGGAATAAGTATCAGAACGTCGCCATGCCTGGGTCACATCTGAACTATCTCTAGAAGGAGTCTTGAATAAGCAAAAGAACAGCATCCATATCTGGAGCATTTCTAAGCTATCTCTGAAAGGAAATCTGGAATAAGTATCAGAACGTCGCCATGCCTGGGTCACATCTGAACTATCTCTAGAAGGAGTCTTGAATAAGCAAAAGAACAGCATCCATATCTGGGGCATTTCCAAGCTATCTCTGAAAGGAAATCTGGAATAAGTATCAGAATGTCGCCATGCCTGGGTCACATCTGAACTATCTCTAGAAGGAGTTTTGAATAAGCAAAAGAACATCATCCATATCTGGAGCATTTCCAAGCTATCTCTGAAAGGAAATCTGGAATGAGTATCAGAACGTCACCATGCCTGGGTCACATCTGAACTATATCTAGAAGGTGATCTCTGAATAAACAATAGAACAGCCTTCGTGTCCGGAGCATCTCTAAGTTATATCTGAGAAGAAATCTGGAATAAGCATCAGAACGTCGCCATGCCTGGGTCACATCTGAACCATATCTAGAAAGGTGATCTCTGAATAAACAACAGAACAACCTCCGTGCCCGGAGCATCTATAAGTTATATCTGAGAAGAAATCTGGAATAAGTATCAGAACGTCGCCATGCCTGGGTCACATCTGAACCATATCTAGAAAGGTGATCTCTGAATAAACAACAGAACAGCCTCCGTGCCCGGAGCATCTCTAAGTTATATCTGAGAAGAAATCTGGAATAAGTATCAGAACGTCGCCATGCCTGGGTCACATCTGAACCATATCTAGAAAGGTGATCTCTGAATAAACAACAGAACAGCCTCCGTGCCCGGAGCATCTCTAAGTTATATCTGAGAAGAAATCTGGAATAAGTATCAGAACGTCGCCATGCCTGGGTCACATCTGAACCATATCTAGAAAGGAATTTTGAATAAGCAAAAGAACAACATCCATATCTGGAGCATTTCCAAGCTATCTCTTTAATCTTTTTAACGTAGACATGCCCTGGCCGGATGTAGGTATCGAATCCACAATCAATCGCTCACAAACATGCCCTGGCTAGATACAGGAATCGAATCTGGGATTGCGATAGTTGATAGTAATCATCTTTTTATTGACCTTTCCTGAAAAAAGGCAAAACATTAGTTATATGCAATGTCATGGTGCATGGAATGCGCGGTGTCATGACGTTTATAACCAATGGGATTGTAGAATGTGATGTTTATATCATGTATGAAAATGTGATGTTTGCGGATGTATTTTTGTCTAGGAAAATAAATCCTTGACGAATGTCGGGAGCTAATCCTGGGCTGATGTTTGAAGAGTAGAGAATTCTTCGTTTCCGCTGGGGAAAATGATTGCAAGGATAAACCGGTAGGAGGAGATGACTCCGTTGGGGAATAAGCTTGGAGAGATTACTCTGCGGGGAAAATTACTCTAGCGATCTTGCTGGGGAAAATACTCTGTGGGAAGAGAGGTACTTTGCTGAGATGTTGTATGAGAACTCCTCCGGGGATACCATTGTTGAGTTACGCTTTGGCGATTTGAGGAACTCCGCTGGGGATAGGAAGACTTCGCCGAGGACGACCTTTCCGTGGCAATTAGTTGAGGATAACCCAGTTATAAGCTCTGGTGAAGAATAACCTTCTGAGTAAAGACGGGGAGAGATATGCTCTGCAAAGGATAAGCTTCCAGAATCTACTGGGGATAAGCTTCCTACTGGGGGGATTGATTCAACTCTCCTAGGGAGACTTTGGACTGTACTGGGGAGGGGCTCCGCTGGATGTCTAGATTCCGCCGGAGAACAATCTTAGATTAAGACTGCCGGGGATGCTTGTTGAGGATGTTTGTAGACTCTGCTGAGGAATGTTGAGATCTTCTGGGGGTAATCCAACTTCCTTAAGGCTGACGGAGTATAACTCTGCTCGGGGAGAGTATCGCTGACCTGCTGGAGATATTGTGCCTTGTAGGGCTTATGGGAATCCAACTCTGCTTGGGGAGAATTGTTGAATCTTGGCTCGCTCTCTGGGGAAATCTTTGAGATATACTGGGGAAGCGGCTCCACTGAAGGTCTGATCTACCGCCGGGGAACAATCTTAGATCAAGACTGTCGAAGATGCTTATTAAGAATATTCGTATATTGTGCTGGGGAATGTTGAGATCTGCGGGGAATACCCAACTTCCTTAAGGTTGATTGTATAACTCTGCTTGGGGAGAGTGTATTGATCTGCTGGCTCACTCTCTGGGGAGTTAAGATATACTGGTTACGTTCTTCAGCTGAACCTATCTTGGTACCTTGGTGGACCAAACCATTAGATCGCTTAGACCACTCATTATTGCCCCAGTTTCAGTGGGAGAAGGCACATGTGGGGGTAATTGACAAATCTTCTGGTAGACAGGTGACGAGATGCCAGGACATAGTCGTACGCTTTGATCCCTAATTTTTTCCTGGACCGCCCTTTCGGGTTTTCAGTCCATCGGGATACCCTTTTTTGCCCAAGCCGCCCTTTCAGGTTTTCGACTTGCCGGGTGTACAAATTTTTTCCATTTCATCCCTTATTTTGCCCGAACCCTTTTGGTTCGCCGGGAAACCCTAATTTTTGCCTAGGTATGTCAACCTAGCGGGTCTTTGATTATGCGTAGTATTTTTTGACTATGTCCACGCTCTCAGAATGTAGGGAGTTGCCCCTTTTAGAAGTGTTTTGTCATACCCCCAGAAGATGTTTGATCAGGCAAGATTTGTTGCTGGGAATTCATGTCCAATGCCCCAAGTGGCTCAGGCGGAGGTTTGCCCCTGGTTGTTTGGCATCTTGAGAGATTCCTTGAATCTTGACTGGACTGCCCCAGATGATGGACAATGATCAGGACATGCCCCTTGATTGGAGGTGCTTTTGTTCATTAGGCATTCGTCGTGCGAATTTCTATGCTGTTCAAACAAAAGGTCATACGCAAACAAAGTTATGTTAAAAATGCAAAGCTTATGTCTGTCTTGAAGTTTTTGAAAAATGCATTTTTCAGTAAAACCAGCAAATTTTGTAAAATGTGATGTCAACTCAATATTTTATAGCAAGCCTTAAGGAGTCAGGATACCTTTGGTAACAATATGCTTTCGAACTAACCCATGCTTCAGCTAGGACTTTTAAGGGTTGTAGCGTGGCCTAGTTCACGGTTTAAGAAACAAAGGATAAAGGCTCAAATTATTTGTACCCACCCGCTCTTCGTGATGTTCTTCAAACCTAAACTCAGCTGATCGTGCGTTAGACCTTATTTGAGTTTTTGCCCTGATGTTCCAATGATGGTTCAGATATTGATGATTTATTCTGAATAGGCAGTCATTTTTGTTTTTGTTGAGGGTTCTTATGACCTCTTTCTTTTTGATTTCATTATCCCTAAGTTTTGCCTGAACTGTTTCTTTTGTGATTACAGTCAGCGGGATGCCCCAGTTTTGTAAGTCTCCTTCATAGGTTTTGACTTAATGGGTTTTTATTTTGAGAAGTAATGACTGCCTGTCTTTATGCTTATTTGGAACCATCACTGTTTTTTGTATTGTAAGGACTTCCTTTTGATGCCATTCGTTGTGCATCTGGATCAACTGAGAGAACTACCCTGCCCCAGGTTATGATTAAGGGTTTTAATTTTCGAAAAGAAAAACTCCTACTTCTTTGGCTCGAAGGGGTTGACGAGGGATTATCTTCCTTATAACTCCAGTGTTTAGGAATTGAAACAATGCCTGTACCTCATCAGCGGGGTTCGTTCAAAAGCATACTGTAAATCGTGGTATCGTTTTCGTCATCCTCCCTCAAGAGGCTTAGAATTATTAACCGAGAGTTGAACATCACAAAAAAATATGAAGGCAATGTGAACATAGTGAAAATGATTGGATTAATTCAAAAACAGACATATGTCGTGCATTAATGAAATAAAAGAGTTCGCTATGACATTTAATTGTTCGTATAAGCAAAAAATTACAACTCGGAAATTCAAATAAACAAAAGTCTTCAATGATTGGGAAAAGGAGCATGGATTATGTTTGGAGTCTCTGACGCTTCAAACTGAATCTCTCCGGCGTCGATCATGTCTTGAATCTTGTTCTTCAAAGGCCAACAGTTGTCCGTAGTACGACCCGGGCTATCGGAGTGGTATGCGCACCTCTCATTAGGATGGTAGTTGGGAGCAGAGGTGTTTGGATTCCGGAGATGAGCCCTCAAGGTAATCAACCCTGCCTTCAACATTTGTTGTAGCGCTTGATCCAGTGACATGTTGATTTTAGTGAATTGTCTCTTGGGTGCGACCTCCTTACGTTGATGCCCCTGTCCCTGTTGAGCAGGCCTAGGATTAGAGATCTGGACTGCCCCTACATGTTGATCATGGCGACCCTTTTGGCTATACGCAGCATTGGCCTCTTTCTTCCCAGTGTAAGGCTTTTTGTGAGTATCAGAAGGTGCAGCTTCTTGAATCTTTCCAGCCTTGATGCCAGCTTCGATCCTCTCCCCGGTCAAGATCAAATCGGTAAACCCAGCAGAAGAATTCCCAATCAGATGGTTGAAGAAGGGCCCAGACAGGGTCCCCAAGAACATGTCAACGAGCTCACGGTCAGTCAAAGGCGGCTGCACCCTTCCAGCCAGATCTCTCCACCTTTGTGCATATTCCTTAAAACCTTCACCCGTCCCAAGTGACATACCCTGGAGTTAGGTACGCGTAGGAGCGAGGTCGGCATTATACTGATACTGCTTATAAAAAGAAGTTGCCAAGTCCTCCCAGTTACGAATAGTGGTTCCATCCAGTTGATAGAACCATTCGAGTTGAGTCCCTGAAAGACTCTTCTGGAAGAAATGGATCCATAGATTCTTGTCTGCCGTGTAGGGCTGGATCTTCCTTACGTAGGAACGGAGGTGCAGCTTAGGACAGGAAACCCCGTCGTACTTTACAAAGGCAGGTGCCTTGAACTTGTGAGGGATCACCACCCCAGAAGATAAACCTAGGTCCCCAAAGTCCAACCCAGGCACACGTTGGATATCCATAACATTTAACCGGTCCTCCAGCTGTTTGTACCTATCTTCAGCAGAAGGGTATTGCTCATCATTGAAGTATGTCTCAGTGTCAGAGACCACGGGACTAGGAACCCTTCCCTCTTGGTGACTGCCTTCCCCAACAGATGGAGTAGTCCGCTCAGCCTCATTCTGCAGTGTATTCCCAGATCTGCGTCTAGGATTGAACAAAACAGTCCTCTTCTTCTTCTTCTTCAAGAGCAGAGTCTTCAATTCCTGTTGTCCTTGTGCTAAGCTCATGACCAGCTCCTGGAACTGGGCGTTCTGGGCCTGGAGGGCCTTGATAGCTTGTGCATTGGATGACTCAGGATTCATGATGACTGCTGAAATAAACAGCGAAGAAGGTAAATGACCTGTACAAAGGGTACCTGTAATGCAATGATGTGTATGTATGCATGCGATGTTTTCAAGGATCTCGCGGGGTAAACAGAGAAACTTGTTAGAATTTTGTAGCTTGATTGAAGGGACTTCATGTTGTTGAGAGTCCTTCTTCAAGAGTCAAAGGCTCACCATATCCAGTGGGTCATAGCCCCTGACAATCTTGGCTCGGGGAACCTTCTTCAGGTGTCAAAGCTCACCATATCAAGTGGGTCATAGCCCCTGACAACCTTGGCTAGAGGAAAATAAATCCCCTTTTCCCCTTGCCAGACATGTTGGTTCATCATGACCTGCATCACAAGCCCTTGAGATCCTTGAAATGGGTTAGTCCTTACGCGGGATGCATGCAATGGTATGATGTTATGCTATGCATGGGGTAATGTAGGTAAACCCTGTTATGAGTCCCAATTAAGGACTATAAACAAAACCTGCAAGAAACTCAAGTGTCAGATAACAAGCATGCAAGTAGTCAAGTTTGAAAGCACATAAGTCACACAAAGAGCCCTTAGAGTTTAAGCCAACATGGGGTCTGGGTATTACCCTCTTGAAGTTGGTGGGCTCAAACCTGTCCTATCAAAGTAACCAGGTTCTAAGGGTCCCAATATCATTGGATTGCTTTCATTGTTCATCGTTTCGATTTAGCCACTGAACTGGCGACCGAAATATTCCAAGAAAACAACCCTCAATTGAGTGTAGTATCGAGTATCAACCAACCTCGGACTGCACCAAAGTCAGTTATCTCACTACCCTAAAGAGGCCAAGATGGTTCAATTAAGGTTCCTAAAGTCAGTTGATGCTTCACGACACCACGCGGCGGCCCCGTACTCTCCTTGACTGAACTCAAGGGTTACCGGTACACACCAAAGTGCCACATCAACGTAGCAGACTGCTTCAACCATGTCGGTATACCCCGTACAGTTCCCTCACAGTCTTGTTGCTACTTTCTAAGAAGGTATCCCCCAGATCAGGGTTAGGATCTATAGAACTCCCAAGACAGTACCCACAATAATAAAGCAAACAATTCAGACAATTGAAAACACAAATGATCTTAGTCCTAAGGTACACCTCACTTTAAGTATCCCCAGCAGAGTCGCCAGTTCTGTGATCGGTGGATCTGGAACTGACTGTTTAACACTGGTTCGCGAAATGTCGCGGAAGCAAGAGTCGCCACCGTCTTTTATTTTCTCCAAATGGAAAGGACAAAAGCACAGAAAAATTCCTTATTGAGATTAGTTCTCGGTTCGGGAGGTAGATTATAGAAAGGGAAGGTGTTAGCACCCTTTCTATCCATGGTTATCCATGGGCTCTTAGATACTTGCTCATTTGTGTTTTCAAAATGTTTGTTTGCTTTTCAAAGTGAGTGGGTTTGAAAAAGTTTCGTTTAAAATTTCAGTTCGACTCTTGTATCAGTCCTCAAGAGTGTTTGAAAAGTTGTTTTTGAAAGCTTTTTTTTGCAAAGTGTTGGTGTGAAAAGAAGTTTTTGATTTGTTTTGAATTAGAGCAAGTATCTATGAGTCATCTACCTACCCTAAGGAATTCTGCTGTGTAAATGTCCTTAAGGTAGTGCCATCCCACCATTGAGAGGTAGGTAGCACCACCGTTGGAGGTGTTCGGGTCAATTCGAGGGTTAGGGACAGTGTGGTCACCGAGCAATAGTAAGATACCTTAGAAGCTACCCTTATGCCATTGATCTTTTTATTCCGAGGCGACCGTTCCGAGGCAACTTATTCGAGGCAACTAGATCAATGGAACATAAGGACTCACTAAGACGTCCTGTACTCGACGACCACGTTTGGAGGGGCAAGGCAACAGTGTGATCACCAGAGCAACAGTAGGACACCTTAGAAGCTACCCTTATGCCATGTTCATGGACATAAGGACTTACTAAAACGTCCTATACTCGATGACCACATTTCGAGGGGCAAGGCAACAGTGAGGCGTACCCTAAGAGTGGTGTGTGAATTGTGTGTCATTTTCAGTTATAGTTTATCTTGTCATGCATCGGGCGAGCTACGCTTTGATTTTATTTTTTTGGCCATTCATTCTTTCATGCAATAGTTAGCAGTTAAAAGGTGCGGAAAATAAAAATGCGAAAAATAAAAGTCCTACGCTATTACAAGGCGCAGGTCTATACATCGCCAAATTAACAAAGACCCGATTTAAAATAAAAGTGCGGAAAGTAAATGTCCTAATTATTATTACAAAGCTTTGGGGCAAATACATTACATCCACAAAAGAAATAAAAATAAATGCGAAAAGAAATTAGAATCGAGTGCGAGGGCGTTGGACCCTTTAAAGAAATTAAATTGAAATTACAGATTAATTAATTATTAAATAAAGAAAAGAAATGATTTTTTTATGTTTTTTTGGTATTTAAATGAAATTGAAAACTAATTAATTATTTTAATTACAAGAAAATATTTTTTGACCTTTTTTATGTTTTTATGAAATAAAATAAAAAAAGAATTAAAAATGTCAAAAGAAAAAGCCTAAGTCTAAATTTGTTTTTATTTATTGTGAAAAAAGGTTAAAATTAACTAATTAAACTAATTAATTTGTTAGTATTTTATTTACAAAAATAATTACTAAAGTGAAATTAATAATAATAATAATTACATTTTTTTTTGTTTTTTTTCTGAATTTATGAAAATAATTATTTGTGAACTAACTAAATAATAATAATAATTAATAAAAGGAAAGAAAATAAGAAAAGAAATGCTAAACCAAGGAGGTGAAGGCCAGATTTTGGAGGTTTTACTCAAAATCATCCTTAGGCATCAAAAATTCCATCTAAGCCCATGGTTGTGATCGTCCATGTCTCCTGATCACGTCTATGCTTATGGTTTGTCCCAATTTCACCTGTAGACAAAATACCTAAAAACAAAACCAACGAATCCTAGGCACGGGTATTGTTATACGAAGCCTAAAAATGAAATTGAATATAGCAGTTATATTGGAAATTAGGCATGGAGTATGAATATGCTATTATTTTCCAGAAAAAGTGCAAGAATGGAGAAACATGATTTCGTGTACAGGGGTGAGTTTGAGACAACTTACAGCGCTTGGTAGTGGACCTTAGGACGCGTTTGTGGTTGCTTTGGCTTCAGGGAGTGGCAAGGAAGAAAGCCACGTGCTTGCTTTGATCTGAAAATGTTTGCAACACCGCTTTAGATCTCTCACTTTTTTGGACAAATTTTGAACTTTTCCTCTGGCCGTTTGTGCACACTCTCCTTTTTTTCTAGGTTCTGAATGAGGCTTTCAAGGCTTGTATATATAGGCTTGGATGAGAATCAGTCACATTAAGGAGCTTTTAAGCCTTGCAATGAAGTTTTGATTTTCTCCATAATCACCATTGAAATAACTTGCCATATTTGCTCCAAATTTGAATTTTTTTTGCTTGAAATAGGTCTTGAACGAATTTGGTATATGTTTTATGGTGTATCAAAGCTATTCAAACCACAAAATATCCTCCCATTAATTTTCTTGATTTTTATTTGAATTTTAAAGATTTAAAATGAATTAAATCAAATAAAATTAAACAAAAATAGAAAAATTAATTTTTATTCTTGAAATAAAACATGGGACACGTGGGAGGTATGGCAAAGCTGAATCAAGTGGAAAAAGTGGGGCCCTTTTGTCAAAAATGAAGTTTCAAGGATAATTGACTTTGGCCCTTTCACAAAAATTTCCCAACTTCTCCAATGCATATCTTGCTCAATTTTGAAGCTATGAACATGTTCTTGGACATTTTGGAAAGGTCTTGAAGTCCTCTAACCCATGCCTTTGGTCCCATGTCATTTTGATTTACCAATATCAAGTTATGGTCTTTTACTTAAAGTGCCTTTTTGTTGACTTTTGAAAATGACCTATAATGTTGAAATTGATAACTTTTTGTGAGAGCATTTCTTGGACTTGGAATGTGAAGATGAGTTGTAGGAAATGTCTTCCCCTTCAAAATGAGCATTGGATGGGATTTTTCTGATGAACCATGAAAAAGTTATGCCTTGGTCAAGGTACAGTTGACTTTTCAGCTGTCCAAAAATAGAAACTTTTGACACCTTAATGATTTTTGAGCCATGCTTGAGGAATCATGATCAAGATTTGACCAAATGATGATTGTGGCTTCAAAATAAGATGTTGACCAAAAATTTTGACTTTTGACTGCCAAATGACCATTTTGCCCCTGTAGTTGATTGTGAAGCAATTAGGGTTTTTGACTGTGCAACTTGACCTTGTGAGCCTTGAAACTTGACATGTAGGTGCTTGACAATGTTTATAGGCATGTGGGACTTGATTGGACCATTGAAAACCTCAACTTCCTTGAAGGAACCAAAACCTTAATTTTGACTGGCTTAGGAGGATGGTTGACTGTGCAATCCTTGGAGTAGCCTTGAACCATTTGAGGTGATGCTTGGCAAAACTTTTGAAGAATATGGGAGGGAAAATTTTGGGGTACAACACTATACATCCGTTAACTTAACTGAAATGATAAATATATAATACAAAATGAGCCATGAATACACTTCATCTTCAACCTCCAGCCAGACCACTTGTATCTCATTCATTTCTCAACAAAAATGGAAAATGCAAACATGAAAGTTGCTCCATTTTTTCATACGAACCCAACCGTATAAATATCATAAACTATAAATCAAAGATGAATGATAATTTTTGAAAGTACCAAATTCTGACCTAATTATTTTCAGAGGTTCAATCCTAAAATTCTCCTAGCTCAATCAATATAAATAAAATCTATGGACATGTACAACTTCAGGGCAATGATGTCTATATTTTATCTTCACAAATGCAAGCCTAACAATGCCTGAGTAATAAGATAGAAGTTCAAGAAAAATATCTCAAAACTGGAAATCGTGAAATGCAAATGAGCTTGATTCAAGGTGCTGCAATGATCAGGTTAGCTTCCTCAAGTTCCCAGGAAGCTAATGCAATGGTTAGCTTGAGTTGAGAGTGGCTGAAATAGCTTGGAGAAGTCAATGTGCAATGCTCTGTTTTTGGCTATGGAGGAAGATGGAAATTGAGTAACAGTTGTGTAACAGGGACAGGGATAAGTTGTATTTGATGTTTAGAAGCTTTAGGAACCAAAAGGCTTAAAAACGCACGAGGGAGATATGAGTTTCAAGTTTTTGGTCAGAATGTGCAACAATGGTGATTTTTGATTCAATTCTGAGTTCTTGTGTGTTTTAGGACTTGTGTATGCGTGTGTTTTCTTGCAAATGACTTGTGTATCTATAAGCAAAAGGTTGGAGATGTTTTGCACAAGGGGTTTCTGTGTTATAGGGTTATGGCTAAGTTGCTTGATTTTGAAGAAAAGTGAGAAATATAGTTTCAAGGTAGAAAGTACAAGCATGTATAGTGGTTAGGAACTTTAAACATGTTTGCTTCTGATCACTTATCTTGAGTGTGGACAGAGACAACAAGTTAGGATCTCAAGGAGAGTTGACATTTGCAAAATCAATGCTTTATAAAAATAGCAATGGTAACTTTGTTCCATAAATGGAAAACTATCTTGGATAAAGCTTGAATTAAATGGATAATAGCTCAAAAGCAAGTGTAATCTTATTATTAGGGATAGATCTTGAGGTTTAGAGGCCTGTAAAGCAAGATTGTGCAGCATAGACTTGAGATTTGAATTCTTGTTCATCACAAAATGACCTATAATTTCAGTTTGAAACCCTAACTTCCTCTCTCCGATTCTCCTTGCTCAAGAATGATATCAAGGAGTTCTTGGACATTTTGGAAATATTGTAATGTTATCTACAAACCCTATTTGAATCAGTTTTGAAAATTCCACTTGGAACTATGTGAAAAATTTCCATGAAGTTAGGTCAAAATCCTGCCTAAACTAGGGCAAAATTTTGACTAAGTGTTTAGTTTCATGACCATGACTTCATGGATTAATAACTTGAGATCCAATCATTTCTAGGAGAAGATGTGTAAAGAAATGTTTTATATATCATGGATATCTACAACTTTCATGTTAAAAGTTTCTTTTTAATCATCTTGCATCATGGCTCAAAGTTGGCTCAAAGTTGTGAAAAAATATGAAGTTTTCAACACTTAGAAATATTTCTAAGTTTGGAAACTTTGACTTTTCAAAATGAAATCTTGACTTTTTTATTTCTTGATGAAAAAGTTTCATATTTTGACATGTTTTAATGAATTGTGATCTTTGACACTTGATTTTGACCAAAAAGTTAAAGTTTGACTTTTCAGTATACAATTGACTTTTGATCAGTTGACTAAAAATCAACTATCAATCAATTGATCTTTGAGGAATGTTTTGAGTCATGCCACTAGGTCAAAATTATGCAATTAAACTCTTGAGATCATGCCTCAAACCAATTAACCATTTGCTATGTCAAAAATTAGAAATTGCCCTTTCTCAGTCAAACCCTAATTTTGACCATTTTGCCCTTTTGATGATTTGATCAAATTTCTTGAGGAATTATGTTCCAAACTTGATCAAATGACACATATTAGTTTATAATGTTGATATGGATAAAAAATTATGAAGTTTGACTATAAATTGGCCACAATTGACTTTTTCCCTAATACGACTGATTTTTAGGTCAACTACTCAATTGACTGAGCAAAAATGTGATCCAAGACTTGAAACTTGACATGAGCAATATTGAGGGTCTATAATGATCCATGAAAGTCATATGAGGCATTAAAATTTCAATTATCCTTGTGCAATCTCAAACCCTAATTTCAGTCATCAGTGCTTAAGGAGGTGTCTTGAGCTGATCAATCCTTGTGCAGTCTTGAACCAAAGGATATCTTATGAGAAAATATTTGATAAATGAGAGGGAAAATTTTGGGGTACAACAGCTTCCCTTATTCAATCTTCTTAAGCCTGAAGAGTTAGATTGGAGGATTTTCCATTTGTGACTTGAAGGTGGAAGATGATTGGACACTAGAGTGCCCGGAAATTTGCACTCGAAGATGAAATGGGAATAGGATTATAGATGCAATTTGGAGGAATGATGGAGATTTTCCGGAGATGGGTTTGTAGATTCCATCCAAGGGTGATTGTTGACAGAGAATGGACTAGGTCTGAACTTGATTTCAACTGGAAAAGAATCAGAATAAGTCTTTGGGAGCGATTTATCTGAACCATGAGAAGTCTTGTATCTTGTTTGACTGGGAAGAATCAGAATAAATATTGGAGCGATTTATCTGAACCAAAAGTGTTCCTTTGGAAAGTATCAGGATAAACCGTCGAGTGGTTTAAACTCAACCAAAAGAGATCTTGAATATTCTTTAACTGGAAAGAATCAGAGTAAATCTTGGCGCGATTTATCTGAACCAGAGAAAGTGTCTGTGGGAAAGAATCAGAATAAATCGTTGAGAGATTTATCTGAACCCGAAGTGTCCCTTTATAAAGTATCAGGATAAACTGTTGAGGGGTTTAAACTGAACCAAAAGAGATCTTGAATATTCTTTAACTGGAAAGAATTAGAATAAATGTTTGTGCAATTTATCTGAACCAGAGAAAGTGTCTACGGGAAAGAATCAGAATAAATCGTTGAGAGGTTTAAACTGAACCGGCAGGGATCTGTAGAAGAATCAGAACAAATCATTGAGAGATTTTATCTGAACCAGATAAGACGTTTGTGGGAAAGAATCAGAATAAACCATTGAGAGGTTTAAACTGAACTGACAAGGGGTTTGAAAGAAATATCTGTTACGTTGATGGTTGACCAGTCCTTTCTTGAGAATTGATCTGTAATTGACTTGTTGAAAATTTCATGATAATTTTCTGTTGATTGATCTTTCCTGAAAAGATGAAATATTAGTTGCATGCAATGTCATGATGTATGAAATGCATGGTGCGATGATGTTCTCAAAATAAATGAGATTGTGTCATATGTATTTGTGCTGTCAATGTTATGACGTATGGATGCAATGTATGGACACGTTAATTGTTATGCCACAGTGTTGCTGGAGTCAGGGAAAATAAATCCATGAGCATTGCTGAGAATGAGGAGTGCAAGTCTTCATGTATTGAAGTTGAAGTATTGATGATTTTCCATTTGTCAGAGAAATAAACTCTGTTGTGAAGGGGAAACGCCGTGTATTGCTTGTGGACTTTGTGAAATCCTGAGAAATTGGGTGACTTTCACTAAGGAATCTTAGGAGCGGTAGCTGGAAGTTTTGTTTCTTCGGGGATGTGAGAGAGCTTGATATCATTAAGCCTCACACTATGGGGGATTTTATGGAATAGTCTAAAGATATTATCCTATTTCTTAAAGCCATTAGTGATTGTCTTTCTATTTTCTGTTCCTTTTTTGCTCATTTGTAAACAGTAGTTACGTTCAAATGCATATGTTCAAAAATAAATCATTGGACGTTTTTGTAAACAAAACACAGAAATAAAGAAAAACAGATAGTTTTGCACTTTCAAAGGGATGTCTTTGTATTTAACTTGAATAAGTGTTTTTGTACAATGAGATGAGCATTCTAGTAAGAGAATGTCGTCGTAGAAAAATGAAAATCTGATACAAAGAAAAGATATCTATGTGAAATAATCTCATGGGATTCCCATTCTGCTATAGCCTTCGTCTCTCAGAGCGTCTTGTCCACTTGCTGCCTTGTCCGAAGTTGATTGGATTGATTAGACCTATTGAGTTTGTCAGTCGATGCTGAAGGTTGTCTGTAAGGTGATCCGATGGGACATAGTCATACGCTTTAATTCCCTAACTTTTACCTGGACCGCCCTTTCGGGTTTTCAGTCCATCGGGATACCCTTTTTTTCCCAAGCCGCCCTTTCGGGTTTTCAGCTTATCGGGTGTACAATTATTTTTGTATTTTATCCCTAATTTTTGCCCGGACCTTTGTGGTTCGTCGGGATTCCCTTGTTTTTCCTAGGTGTGTCAACCTAGCGGGTCTCTTATGCATAGTATCTTTTGACTATGTCTGTGTTCACAGGGTGTGGAAGGTCGTCGTCATCCATAGTGGTTAAGATCATTTCTCCACCAGAGAATATGCTTTTAACCATAAATGTTCCCTCGTATGTAGGAGTCTATTTTCCCATGGGATCACCTTGTGGTAATATGATACGCTTGATTACCAAGTCATCAACCTGATATACCTGACGCCTGACCTTTTTGTTAAAAGCTTTGATCATACGTATTTGGTACATCTGGCTGTGACAGACAGTCGTAAGCCTCTTCTCGTCGATTAAGTTCAACTGGTCAAGTCGAGTTTGGATCCAATCATCTTCATTCAGCCCTGCATCCTTTATGATTCTCAGAGAAGGTTTTTGGACTTCAATTGGTAGAACAACTTCCATGTCGTATACCAAGGAGAAAGGAGTTTCCCCTGTTGATGTGCACGCCGTGGTACGGTAACCGTGGAGAGCGAATGGTAGCATCTCATGCCAGTCCTTGTAGGTTACTGTCATCTTTTGTATGATCTTCTTGAAGTTCTTATTTGCGGCTTCGACAACGCCATTCATCTTTGGCCGATAAGGGGAAGAATTATGGTGCTGGATCTTGAATTGCATGCACAATGTAGTGATCATAGTATTGTTGAGATTCGTACCATTGCCTATGATGATTCTCTCCGGGATACCGTATCAGCATATGAGATTCTGTTTGATGAATCGGGCCATAACATTCTTGGTAACGAAAGCGAAAAAAGCCGCCTCAACCCATTTCGTGAAGTAGTCAATGGCCACCAAGATGAAACAGTGTCCATTAGAGGCCGTAGGTTTGATTTCTCCAATCATATTGATGCCCCACATCGCGAATGGCCAGGGAGAAGTCATAACATTTAGAGGAACTGAAGGTACATGCACTTTGTCAGCGTAGATCTGACACTTGTGGCAAGTTTATGAATGTTGATAGCAATCTGCTTCCATGGTAGACCAGTAATACCCCACTCATAGGATCTTTTTAGCCATAGTATGCTCACTGGAATGGGTGCCAAAAGTGCCTTCATGTAGATCAACCATGATCTTTTCTGCCTCAACCTTGTCTACGCAACGAAGCAAAATAGAGTCGTGGTTGCATTTATAGAGAATGCCATTACTGAGGAAGAATTTAGCGGATAATCTCCTTAAGAACTTCTTATCATTGACTGAAGCTCCTTTCAGATACTCTTGAGGCTCGAGATACCTTTTAACCTCATGGAACCAAGGTTGGTCCACTACTTCTTCAGTATCGATCTCATGATAGTAAGCTAGTTCGTCCATCCGTTCAATGGTGATTTGGGGAGCCTCGTTATCCCACTTGAGTTTAAACATGGATGACATGGTGGCTAGCGCGCCCGCTAGCTGATTTTCCTCTCGTGGAAAATTCTCAAAGGTAATTTCCTCGAAATGTGGGATTAACGTCAACACATGTTCTTTGTAGGGGATGAGGTTAGGGTGCTTCATGTCCCATTCTCCTTTGATCTGACTGATGACTAAGGCTGAATCTCCAAATACACTTAAGGACTTGATTCCCAAATCTATGGCAGCTTTGAGACCAAAAATACACGCTTCATATTCTGCCATGTTATTGGTACAATTGAAGCAAAGTATTGTAATGAAGGGAGTATGAAATCCTTAAGGGGATATGATTACAGCACCTATGCCATTGCCAAGTGCGTTGGAGGCTCCGTCAAAAACCAAGGTCCATCGGGATCCTTGTTCAGGTATGTCATATGGTATGAGTTCTTTACAATTGTTTACCATCATGATGTCTTCATCTGGGAAATCGAATTTCATGGACTGGTAGTCATCCCCAGCCTGATGAGCAAGGTGATTGGCTAGCACACTACCCTTTATTGCTTTTTGGGTAGTGTACTGAATGTCGTATTCAGTCAGAATCATCTGCCATCTTGCTATTCTCCCAGAGAGGACATGCTTCTTGAATATGTATTTAATTGGATCCATCTTGGATATCAATAAGGTAGTATGGGTCAACATATACTGTCTTAGCCGGAGAGCAGCCCATGCCAGAGCGCAACAAGTTTTCTCGAGCAGTGAATATCTTTTTTCATAGTCGATAAACTTTTTGCTCAGGTAATAAATAACATGCTCTTTTCGGCCAGACTCGTCATGCTGCCCCAGCACACACCCCATTGAATTTTCCAAAACAGTTAGATACATGATCAAAGATCTTCCCTTGACTGGCGGCATCAAAATAGGAGGCTCTTGTCGGTACTCTTGTATCTTGTCAAAGGCAGCTTGGAATTCATCATTCCATTTGACTACTTGATCTTTCTTCAGTAACTTGAAGATTGGTTCACAAGTAGCGGTTAAGTCAGAAATGAATCTGGCAATGTAGTTTAACAGTTCTAAGAATCCTCTGACTTCCTTCTCGGTGCGAGGAGTAGGAATTTCTTGTATTTCTTTCACCTTGGCATGGTCCACTTTGATACTTTTACCGCTGACGATGAAGCCTATGAGTTTACCGGACCTCACCCTAAATGTGCATTTATTCGGGTTCAACCTCAGCTTGTATTTCTTTAGCCTTTCAAAAAGTTTCTGCAAATGGTCAAGATGTTCCTCTCCAGTTTGAGATCTGGCTATCATGTCGTCCACATAGACTTCTATTTCGTGATGGATCATGTCATGAAATAGAGCTACTGTTGTAACCCAAAATTTTCCCTCTCATTTCATTAACATTTTCTCATCACAAGACCCTTGGAACTCAAGATCAAGCTAGGGTTTGCTCTGCTCAAGACACCTCCTTGCACTGTTGATCTAAATTAGGGTTTGAGTTTGCACAAGGATGTTTTGATCTAAAATGCCCAAAGTTACTTTCATACTTCATGTTAGGTTCACAAGTTTTCCCATATCAAGTTTCAAGCCTTGATTCAAATCTTTGCCCAGTCAATTGGACATTTGACCTAAAAATCAGCTGTATTGGGGAAAAAGTCAACTGTGGCCAATTGACAGTCAAACCTCATGAAATTTGACCCACATCAACATTATAAACTCATATGAACCATTTGATCAAGTTTGGATCACAATTCCACAAGAAATTTGATCAGATCACCAAAAGGGCAAAATGGTCATTTTTAGGGTTCTGACTGCACAAAGGCAATTTTTGACTGTTTGACCTAACCAATGGAAAACAAAGCTCACATATGGATTTAAGAACTCAATGACATTGTCTTGACCCATTCAACAAGTTCAAAAGATCTCAAATGCATAGGGTTGACAGATGAATTTTTCAGTCAACTGATCAAAATTTGACTATATACTGAAAAGTCAAACTTTGACTTTTTGTTCAAAATCAAGTGCCAAGAGTTATTTTTCATCAAAACATGTCAAATTCTGAAACTTGTTCATCAAGAAACCCAAAAATGCAAATTAGGGTTTAAAATGAAAAAATTTCATAACTTAGAAATTTTCTAAGTTATGAAATTTTATTATTTTTTCCTAACTTTGTCCCATTTTTCCACCAAGATGCAATTGTATTAAAACAAAGCATGCAACATGAAAGTTGTAGTCCATCAAAAAGTCTACAACTTTTATTCACAAAGTTTTCTCAAAGGAAGATTGTATCTCAAGTTATGATTTTTGGAACAAGGGTACCTAAAACTTTTAACTTAGAGAAAATTTGCCCTAATCTAGGCAGGATTTTAACCCATCTTCTTGGCCATTTTTAACATAGTTCCACTTGGAGTTTCAAGTTGCATTACAAATATGGATTGTAGTACATGTTCCATGCTTTCCAAATTGTCCAAGAACTCCTCAAACACCCTTGTGGTTAGAGAGAATCGAATTCTTAAAGTTGGCAAAAACTCACTTTTGTTCATGGCCAATACATGTTCATAGCAACTTGCATTTTCAAATCAGCATGTTTGGTGCTAGCTTGCAGGCCTCAAAACCAATTTACACTTCATAATTTAATGCCTAACCATTGTGTTAAGGTATTATATTATTCATATGGACATTACATGCAAGTTTAAGCCTTAAGTAGAAAAAGGCAAATTGCCATTTTTGCCTAATGTCACTTTATGTCAAAAACTAAATCCTTGAGCATTGGTCCAAGATTTCTTGCAGCAAAACAAATCCACAAATCAGAGGGGCCTAGATCAATGTATGCAAGCATGTTTGACAGCATATAGAGGCCTGTAACTTCACTTTCACAAGGGGGCATCAAGTAGAGAAAACTTGCAAAAACACAACCAACTTCACATATCTGTTAACACAAGCTAAAACAAACTTTGTGAACCAGTTCCATACATCAAAACAAGCCTGAAGCACGACCCTTCTACCCCTGAAACCTTCTCATACTCAGAATCCCTGTTTTTCTGCAAAACAGGGCAAGTTCTTCAAACTTCAAGCCATAACCAATTCCTATCGTGCATTTTGTCCAAAAGAGTTTCAAACACCTTCCAATCAATCCACCTGAGCTATCCAGATCATCCATTGCAAGCTGTAACACCTCTAACACACTTTTCCATTTTCATTTCAAAGCTCTGCAGGTTGAGTTCTACAACACGATTCAAGGTGTTTCAAGGCAAGCCAAGCATTGGAGAAGCTTCCTTGGACCTCAGGCAAGCTCAACAGAAGCTCAAACACCATTGAAGGTTGCTGCATTGCCCTACTCGAATCCAACAAAAACAGGTTTTTTATCACTTCCTATCTCTCTATTTAGGAACATTTAGCTTTAGGTTTGTGAATGAAAAATGTAGTATTCAATGTCATGAAGCCATACATATGCTCAACTTTCATTTATATTAAGTGTGCTAGGAGAATTTCATCCATGAACATGTGAAAAAAGCTAGGTCAGATTTTAGGGCCAGAGAAATTCTCTCTGGTCTTTGAGAGTTAGATTTAATGCTTTATATGGTTGGATTCGTGTTTAAATTCTCTACAAGTTTGATGTTGTAAGTTTTGGCAAAAAGTCACGTTTCCAGGATGTAGCATTTGAACCAGGCGCGCGCATATTTTGTTCAGAGGTTGAAGAAGAAGCTGGCTTGGGTTGGGCCTGTACATGCTTGCTTCTGGCACCCCCCCCCCCCCATATTCAGTCTACACCCCCCTGGCCCATTTATTTGATATTTATCATTTTTGACATTTTCATTCTGACTTTATTATTTTTTATATGAAATATAAAAAATGTCAAAAAATAATTTTCTATATTTTTTATATTTATTTGATATTTATTTTATTTTATTAAGTGTATATATATATATATATATATATATATATATATATATATATATATATATATATATATATATATATATATATATATATATATATATATATATATATATATATATATATATATATATATATATATATATATATATATATATATATATATATATATATATATATATATATATATATATATATATATATATATATATATATATATATATATATATATATATATATATATATATATATATATAAACTATTTTCTTTTTAAAACAAAACTCAAAAAATAATACAAAAGATATATTTATTTTCATTCATTTCATTTATTTATATTTAAAAGCATTTTCTTGAATATACACTTTTTTATATACTTATATACTTTATTTTATTAGATAATTAGGACAAAAAATACAAAAATAATACAATTTTATTTTTATTAATATTTGACACTAAAAATACTTTTTTTTTACAATATACTTTGATTTTTGTATAAATTAATATAATTATTGTATATAATTAATAAATATTGCTATTTATTTGAAAATTAGGGTTATGCCCTAAATAACCAAAATAATTAAAATTTGACTTTTTTTATTTGTTTATGTTTCACATTAAAAAAATATCTTTTTCACATACATAAAAAATCTTTTTTTGCATAATACATTTTATTTGACATTTACTTAATTGTATTTATTTAAATGTTAAATATTGCCTTGTACATTCGATATGGTTGTAATAACTTAGAATTTATTTCCTTGTCAAGTATCCCCAATTCAAATTTGTACCCCTCCCTATATCGTGTTGTAATAGTGTAGCATTTAAATTCTCGCACATTTAAAAGCTTTCAATTATACCATGCCTAGACCTAGGGTTTGTATGCAAAATAAAACCAACAAGTAGTTTGACCTAATCCAAAGATAAACATGCATGAAAAACAAACACAATGCACCCCTAGGGTTTCATCCACTTGTTGCCTTCAAAAAATGGGCCATGGTTGCATGTCAAGTACTTTGGCAAAACAAAAACAAACAAAAAGATCATAGTCCCTCGATGATGTTATCTGAGTCGCCTAAACAAAAATGATCAAGTCCCTCAAGAAAATTGCCAAAGATACTTGACACTATTGCTATCATGGTCTATACGATGACCCGCGCCTGTCCCGAAAACATCCTTACACAAGGTTATTCACCAAATACAATGGTGAAACAACATTGTTAAAAGGGTTAAAAACATAAGAAAGATCTTTGAGTAAAATAGGGTAGATAGCTCTTAGTTACTTGATCAAGCTTGCAAAAACATCCTTGCTACTTTTCAAAACACACTCCACAACACAATTTCAAAACCCTACTTTCAAACATTGAAAACTTTTCAAAAGACAAAAACACCTTTGTATACATTCAAACAAGAATCATTACCAAGGTTGCCACAACGATGGCCTCTTTTCAAAACATTTTCCAAAATCACACACAATGCACCATTTCAAACAATTGAAAAGAACCATTTCAAACAATTGAAAATGCAAAGCAAGTGATCTAAGCAAGTAACTAAGAGCCCATGGATAACCATGGATAAAAAGGGTGCTAATACCTTCCCTTTCTATAATCTACTCCCCGAACCCAAGAAAACATCTCAAAGGTCTTTCCTGTGCTTTTTGAACTTTCCTTAGGATAAAATAAAAAGTCGGTGGCGACTCTTGCTAAACCGAAACATTTGCGAACACAAACGCAAAATCCCAAGTCAGTTCTCCCACTGTATCACAGAATTGGCGACTCTGCTGGGGACAAATTGAAAGTGGAGTAACCTTAGGGCTTAGATCACCCTTTGCATGATTATTATTTGCTTTGATTGTTTTACATTTTGGTTCTCTTGTTTGGGCTTGAAATCCTCCACCCGGATTTGGGAAACATTCATAGATAGCAATACGTTGTGGAAACTGTACAGGGTATACCGACACGGTTGAAGCAATAGCTATATTAGTGCGACATATTTATGAGTACCGGTAGCCTTTGAGTCAATCAAAGAGAATATGGGGCCGCTGAGTGATGTCATTAAGCACTAATGAACTAGAACCTTACTTGACCATCTTGGCCTTTTATTAGGGGTAGTGAGATGACCGGCTTTGGTGCAGTCCGAAGTTGGTAGATACTCGATACTACACTCATTGAGGGTTGTTTTCTTGGAATATTTTGGTCACTAGTTAAGTGGCTAAACCAAAACAATGAACATAGAAAACAATCCAATGATATTGAGCTCTATAGAACCCGGTTACTATTTATAGGACAGGTTTTGAGCCAACTAAACTCAAGAGGGTACTTACCTATGAAACCTCATGCAAGCCTGAAACTAGGGTTTTATGTGACTTGCTTGTACATGTGTTTGTGCATACATCATGAACATCATAAAGCATCATATGCATCCACTAACCATTTCAAGGGTTTGGATCTTCATCTTTGTTCTTGTTTGGTAGGTCATGGAATCTCTTCGCAGGAAAACAATTCAAGTCAACCTTGTGAGGATCCTTCCTCAACTCAAAGAACTTACTTCTAGGATTCCAGAGAATTCTCTCTTCAGTGAAAGACATGGTAGACTCCTCAACTTAGTCAACACCAGCATTGAAGAAGACATGGTGAAAGTACTTTTCCAGTTCTTTGACCCCCTACACCACTGTTTCACATTCCCTGATTATCAGTTGGTGCCTACTTTGGAGGAATTTTCTCAACTCCTGAGAATTCCTATTCTTAATCAACTACCCTACAAAAGTACGAAAAAAGAACCAAAGCCTAAAGATGTTGCTCAAGCATTACACTTACAACCATCTAACATCAAGGGGCATTGGGAAACCAGAAGTGGTGTCAAAGGCTTCTTGGAAAAATTCTTGTTTGAGAAGGCACAAGACTGCTGGAATTCTCTTGATCTACAAGCCTTTGAAGAGATTGTGGCACTCCTCATCTATGGGTTGGTCTTGTTACCAAACCCTGATCAACTTATAGATGTGAATGCTGTCAAGATTTTCATGACCAAGAATCCCATACCTACATTGCTTGGGGACATCCTACACTCATTTTACACACGAACAATGAGGAAAAGAGGTGTTCTCATGTGCTGTACTCCTCTCCTAGCAAGATGGTTTATTTCTCACATTCCACAATCAGTTTTGAAGAATGAGCAGGGTTTAAGGTGGTCGCAACGGTTGATGACCCTCACACATTCTGATGTACATTGGTGCTCTCGGTCAGAGAAAATGTCATCATCATTGATCGTTGTGGTGAATTCCCTAATGTCCCATTACTTGGCATTAGGGGAGGCATTACCTACAACCCATGTCTAGGTTTGAGACAATTTGGATATGCTCGGAGGGATGTCCCTCATGACATGCTGATTCCTGACCTAGTTTTTGACTTCGACAACGATGTGCAAGGACTTCGACAAAGGTTCATCAGAGCTTGGAGGATGCCTAACAAGGTGGACAGTAAGACACTGGGGCATAAGAATTCCATCCCCCTTGAGCTTTACCTCAAGTGGGTACGAACCCGCTCTCAGAATCTTATGATGCCATATCCTCACATTCTCCCCTTGATTAAAGAGCCTGTTATGGAAGGAGAGGTTCCATACGCCATCCTACATCTTGACATGCCAACATCATGGGAGAAAATGCAAAATAGTTGGATCCAACTCAAAGAAGAACAGGATACTTTTGAAGCCAGCTTCTATGCCAGTGAAAAGAAGGTTTTAGAGCTCATCCGCCGACTTCACGAGGAGGAAACTCTCAACACCTACACCGCACCAAAAAGGATGCGCAACGTCTTTTTACATTAAGAATTTTGTAATATTTCGCCCATGGGGCACTTATGTACTAACAAGCTCTTCTTAATATGACGTGTGTTCTTTTTGTTAACAACAAATTTGAATTTTTGAACCCTTGAAGGCATTACATGAATAACATATCATTCATCATATGCATAAGCAGGTCATCAAGCCAGGTTTCCTTATCTTTCTGTTGTTTATTTTAGCAAGATGGATTTGGAGTAAACAGTGAAGAACCTACAAGCAGAAAATTCAAAATTTCAGCAACTCCTCATGACCTTGGCAAAGGGTGAAGAGGATCTCAAAGTTTTGCTAGAGAAGAATAAAGAGAAGAAAAAGAAAAAGAGACCGGGGGTAGCTACTTTCGGAAGAAGATTTGAGGGCGATGCTAGAAGAACTCTTGAGTTTCCTTCAACGTCTGACGAAGGGATTGGCAAGGGGAAAGGAGTTACTGTACCTTCTGAGTCTGAGGTAGAAGAGGAGGAAGAGGAAGCAGACGAAGACTATTCAGAACAACAGTATCCACCAGCGGATGACAAGTATAAGAACCTTGAAGACAGATTGGCAGCTATGGAGTTGCAGAGGGTGCCCGAATTGGATTTTGAGGAACTGGGGTTGGTATCCGGGATTGTAATCCCTCCCAAGTTCAAGGTGCCAACATTTGCCAAGTACGATGGTCTATCTTGCCCTAATATGCACTTGAGGTCATATGTTAGAAAGATCCAGCCACATTCATCCGATAAAGACCCGTGGGTGCACTTTTTCCAAGACAGCTTGTCTGGCACTCAGTTAGATTGGTTTTATCAGCTCGAAAGGTCAGAGGTCCACAATTGGGAAGACTTGGCAGCCGCTTTCTATCGCCAGTATCAGTACAATGCTGATTTGGCGCCTACCCATACTCAGCTACAAAGTATGGGGATGGCTTCAAATGAAGGATTTAAGGAGTACGCCCAGAAGTGGCGCGACCTGGATGGAAAGGTGCAGCCACCACTATCATATAGGGAATTAGTAGACATGTTTTTGGGGACCCTGTCTGGCCCTTTCTTCAACCATATAATCGGAAGCTCTTCCGCGGGATTTACTGAACTGATCCTGACCGGTAAAAGGGTGGAGGCCGGTATCAAAAGTGGAAAGATTCAAAAGGATGCTTCCGCATCCAAAGCTGCTAGAAAACCTTTCCCAGCCAAGAAGGAAGCATCTGCTGTATACACCCAGAAAAATCGGGAAAGAGAGGAACGTCGGCCAATAGTGGGGGCCGTATTAATACAAAAGTCCGCATTAGACCAGCTTAGAAACAGTCAACCAAGGAATGATCAGCCCAGAACTTATCAGCAAAGGCCACCACGACAGTTTACCCCAGTAAACATGACCCCTACTCAAATCCTTCCACATCTCCTGAAGTTGAATCTTGCTAATTTAAAAGAGGCGCCAAAAAATGTAAATACCACCTCTCCATCCTACAACTCAAAAGCCAAGTGTGCTTACCATTCCGACAGTATTGGGCACGATACCAATAATTGCTGGGCACTCAAGAAGAAAACTCAGGACTTAATTAACGCCAAAGAGGTTGAATTTGACGCTCCTGAGAAGCCCAATGTTATATCCGCACCGATGCCCAAGCACGACCACAATGTGCATGCTGTTTTGGAAAATCTCCATGTTACTGATGTTGCCGATCTGTTGACTCCATTGTTAGTGATAAAAGAAAATTTGTTGAGAGCCGGAATTTTTTCTGGTTGTGATGAAGACTGCTATTTTTGCTTGAACATTCAAGATGATTGTCCAATATTGAAATCGGGTGTCCAACACCTGATGGATACTCAAGAAATACTTTTCCAGAAAACCCCCGTTAACACTTTCAATCCGATCACTCCTGATGCTTGTGATACCTAAACCAATGATATTGCCATCATAACCATTTCCGACAATCCTCCCAAGGCTTGCAAAAGGCCTGTCAGGATTACACCCAACTCTGAATCTGTACCTTTAAAGATTACTATGCCGGGACCTATCCCGTACCAATCAAGCAAAATGATATCGTGGAACTATGGGGGAGAAATCTTCTACCACGATATCAAACAAATCGAAACAGTCCAAGAAATTTCTGAAGAAGACCCTGATATAGGGAACATCGCGGGTACAAGCAAGATAACCCGCAGTAGCCGGATCTTTTCTCCGGAGATTGCCCCCCCCCCCCCCCGAGCAGTTTTCGGACCCTTAAAAGCTTTTGCACCTGTTGGACCCTCTGTGTAAGGCCCAGTGATTGAAGAGTTAAACACTCCTGAAGAAAGACCATCTGCTGATAATACCGATAAAGGTAAGGGGATACTGGAAATTCTTATCAGGACGAAGGCTCATGCTGTGGTTATCCCTGAAACCACTCAGAAGGAGATGGATGAAATCCTGAAAATAATAAGAAAAAGTGACTACGACATTGTGGAACGATTAGGGCAAACCCCTTCTAAAATTTCAATGTTAGCCCTCCTACTCTGTTCAGAGGCCCATGCTAAAGCCCTGATTAAATTCTTGAAGACGACACATGTACCCCAAGAGACTTCGGCTGACTAATTTCAGGATTGTGTGGCCAGTCTTATTGCTGACAATGGCCTGGGTTTTTCCGACGCTGACCTAACTCCCAAAGGAAGGAAACACAATGCTGCGTTACATGTTTCAGTTGAATGCCGAGGGACCACCCTCGCCCATGTCTTGGTTGATACTGGTTCTTCCCTGAATGTGCTGCCAAAGAAGGCCTTAGACCGTTTGGATTGCGAAGGTTTGACCCTCAAACCTAGTAACATAGTCGTCAGAGCTTTCGATGGCTCCAAAAGAATGGTTCATAGAGAGGTTGATATTCCCATCAAGGTAGGCACCGAAGTGTTCAACTCCACCTTCTACGTGATGGACATCCGTCCGTCATACTCATGTTTGCTGGGAAGACCGTGGATCCATTATGCCAGGGCAGTTACATCCTCTTTGCACCAGATGCTGAAGTATCCTGTTAAGGGTAAAATCATAACTATGCATGGCGAGGAAGAGTACATGATTAGTCATCTCAATTCCTTTCGATATGTGGAGTTAGATGGCGAATTCATCGAAACGCCTTTTCAACATTTCGAGGAAGTTTCTCCCGAGGTAGCAGTTGCGAAGACAGCGGTTAAGGTACCTATCATTCCCAAGCATATGGCTAGAATGACATCTCTCAAGGACGCAGAGGTTGTGATTAAGGAGGGGAAAAGCACAGTATGGGGACAATTGCCTGACTTTCCCCATAAGACGGACAAGTTTGGTTTAGGGTTTACTGCTGCAGGACAAAAGGCTATGCACCGCTCTAAGATTGGAAGATCACCCGTCAAGATCTTACACCACAGAATCAATGCCGTAGAAGATGAAGAGGAGGAGAGCCACTTTGAAGACTGGATCTTTCCGACTGTCGAAGGGGGTTTGAGCAATTGGGAAGCAAAGGATTTTGTTCCTGTCACCTTTATCAATCAGTAATTTTATCTTTGAACAATTCCCATTTTTATGGTCTGTAATAACTAAAACAAATCGCACACTATTTTCACCTCATGCCTTGCTCGGGGCATGTAGGTCCATTTGTAAGGGCTTGATTTTCTTCATAATCATATGCCATGTTTTAATGAGTCATTGGACGTTTTTCATCTATAAACTGTTCATTTTCTTTCCTTTTGCATTTTTGTTTGTTTAAGGATGGCTATCCCTTACACACACCCACACTCACAAATGCAGGTACCCATGGGTGACTATTCTGTTTTAGCCTTCGATAACTCTGAATATTTGGTCAATCATGCTGAGTACGAAGTTGACGAAGATTGTGAAGTGCCAGGAGAGTTAGCCAGACTTCTACAATAGAAAGAGAGGGCCATTCTGCCTCATGAAGAGCTGTTAGAAACCATCAACTTAGGGACAGAGGAAGACAGGAAAGAAGTGAAAGTGGGTGCCAACCTGTAACCGAGTGTCAAGGAGCGTTTAGTGCAGTTGTGATCGGTGGATCTGGAACTGACTGTTTAACGCTGGTTTCGCGAAATGTCGCAGTAAGCAAGAGTCGCCACCGTCTTTTATTTTCTCCAAAGGGAAAGGACAAAAGCACAGAAAAATTCCTTATTGAGATTAGTTCTCGGTTCGGGAGGTAGATTTATAGAAAGGGAAGGTGTTAGCACCCTTTCTATCCATGGTTATCCATGGGCTCTTAGATACTTGCTCATTTGTGTTTTCAAAATGTTTGTTTGCTTTTCAATTGTGAGTGGGTTTGAAAAAGTTCGTTTGAAAACTTCTAGGTAACTCTTGTATCAGTCCTCAAGAGTGTATGAAGTATTATTTGAAAACTTTTTGAAAGTGTAAGGTGTGAAAAGTATTTTGTTTGTTTTTGAAAAGAGCAAGTACCCCTGAGTCATCTACCTACCCTAAGGAATTAAGCTGTGTAAGTGTCCTTTAGATAGTGTTATCCCACCATTGAGAGGTAGGTAGCACCGTCGTTGGAGGTGTTCGGGTCAATTCGTTTGTAGGGACAGTGTGGTCACCGGGCAATAGTAAGATACCTTAGAAGCTACCCTTATGCCATTGATCTTTTTATTCCGAGGCAACTATTCCGAGGCAACTTGTTTCGAGGAAACTAGATCAATGGAACATAAGGACTCACTAAGACGTCCTGTACTCGACGACCACGTTTCGAGGGGCAAGGCAACAGTGTGATCACCAGAGCAACGGTAGGACACCTTAGAAGCTACCCTTATGCCATGTTCATGGACATAAGGACTTACTAAAACGTCCTATACTCGATGACCACCTTTCGAGGGGCAAGGCAACAGTGAGGCGTACCCTAAGAGTGGTGTGTGAATTGTGTGTCACTTTCAGTTATTATTTGTCTTGTCATGCATTAGGTGAGCTACGCGTTGATTTTATTTTTGACCATTCATTCTTTCATGTGATTAACAGTTAAAAGGTGCAGAAATTAAAGTGCGGAAAAATAAAGGTCCTACGCTATTACAAGGCGCGGGTCTACATCGCCAAATTAAACCAAGACCCGATTTGAATAAAAGTACGGAAAGTAAATATCCTAATTAATATTACAAAGCTTTGGGGTAATTACATTATATCCACAAAAGAAATAAAAATAAATGCGAAAAGAAATAAGAATCGAGAGTGCGAGGGCGTTGGACCCTTTAAGGAATTGGATTGAAATTATTAAATTTAATTAAATTAAATAAAGAAAAGAACTTATTTTTTGATATTTTTGGATTTATGAAATTAAAGAGAATTAATTGGAATTAAAAGTTAAATAAAAACCTAGTTCTAAATTGTTTTTAATTTATTAAAGAAAATTGTTTAAATTTAATCTAATTTAACCTAATTATTTAATGACAAGTTTATTTACAAATTAATTAATAATTAATAATAATGATGATGAGGTAATTTGATTATTGGGAAAAAAAAGTAAAATGCTACAAAACCTAATTTTTATGTATTTTAATTTATTTAAGAAAAAAAACATTAAAATTAAACCTAAAATTAAAACTAATTGATTATTAGAATTTTATTTACAAAAACATTAATGCATTAAATAAATAAATATATTTTATTTTTAATGATTTCTGATTTTTTGGATTTTTATATGAAAATTAATTATTTGAAGTAAATTAAATAAAATAAAAAAAATGATCAAAAGAATTAAAAAAAGAAAATAAAAGAAAAGAGATTAAAAGATATACAAACTTTGGGGGGTGAAAGTCCAATCTGGAGGTGTTACTGAAGTAATTTTGGCCCAAGAAATCTGGCCTACGTTGACTTTCAGCGTTGGTGTGAGGAGCTGTTGACCAATGCATATGGTGATCTGCAAGTTCTGACCATTGGATGGAGCCTTTGGGCGCGTGGCAAGCCAGATGGTAAAGGCATATGGTACTCCCTTGAGAACATGCTGCATGGAAACACTTTGAGAAAAATAATATTGAAGAGGTGGGGGACCTGGGAATCGAACCCAGGTCCCTGCGTTTGCCAAGTTAGTGCTTTGCCAATTGTGCTGTTGGTACGCTTTGTATATGGAATGGAAAATGAATAATATAAAACAAAATCAAAATCAATGTTATCAAATAAAAAAAACGCGCTGGAATTCAAACCCTCCATTCACGTCGTGCCACGCAGTCTTCTTCTCCATTCGTTCCTGTAACAAAAAAAGGATAGCGGGGGTTTTAAACCCCCCCAAAACACAGGCTTATGGATAATAGCGAATAGCTCATATGGAAACATAAATGGGGCGCGAATAGTGGGTTAGCTTCGTCTGGAGGTCCTGATTCCAACCATGGTAATTAGATGTCCTGATTTTACAGTATGTGCAAACGCCTAATTCCAAACCTCTGAAACCCTAATGTCCATCAATGGCAACTTTTGATATGGGATGCCATTGCTCAATCAAATAATACTAAAAGCTTCAGAAGGTCATGGTTAGTATAAATCAATAGTTTAAATGCATGAAAAATGTCCAGAAATTAAAACACGATTGTGAGAAAAGTTTGAGAAAGTTTGACCCCAATATACCAATTCCTTGCGCGTGGAGGGTTGATTTTGATTGGAATAGCTTCCTTGGGATGTCAGCAATGTGTTTTGATAGGAATGGGGACTTGAAACAAGCTCTATGTATGTTTTCAGTTTTGAAATTTTTGTGTGAAAAATGCCAAATTGTTCTGAGGTTGCAGCGCAGCTTAGGTCTTGTTCTCTCTTGTGTTCACTTGTATATGCATTATGTAATGTATTTCAATTGGAATTAAGGGCCTTGAAGCCTTGCATTCATACTTAGGATTTTGCCATAAACCTCCATTAACACACCTTCCATCTTTGTACCAAAATTTGAATTCTTGCTTGATTAGGCCTTGGCACGAATATGGGATGTGCATGATGATGATTCAAAGCTAATCAAAACCAAATATGTCCCTTAATTAACCTTCTTGATTTTTATTTGATTTTAAAGGATTTAAAATGAATTAAATCCAATAAAATCAAATAAAAATGAAAAAATTAATTTTAAATTTTGAAATAAAATGTGGGACACGTGGGAAGCATGGCCAAGCTGATTCAAGTGGAAAAAGTGGGCCCCTTTTGTCAAAAATGAAATTTCAAGGATAAATGATTTTGGCCATTTCACAAAAATTTCCCAACTTCTCCAATGCATATCTTGCTCAATTTTTAAGATTTGATCATGTCCTTGGGCATTTTGGAAAGGTCTTGAAGTCCTCTAACCAATGTCTTTGGTCCCATGTCATTTTGATTTACCAATCTCAAGTTATGGTCTTTGACTTAAAGTCCCTTTTTGTTGACTTTTGAAAATGACCTATAATGTTGAAATTGATAACTTTTTATGAGAGCATTTCTTGGACTTGGAATGTGAAGATGAGTTGTAGGAAATGTCTTCCCCTTCAAGATGAGCATTGGATGGAATTTTTCTGATGAACCATGAAGAAGTTATGCCTTGGTCAAGTTACAGTTGACTTTTCCAACTGTCCAAAAATAGAAACTTTTGCATCTTGAGACTTTTTGAGCCATGCCTTGAGAATCATGATCAAGAATTGATCAAATGATGTTTGTGGCTTCAAAATAAGATGTTGACCAAAATTTTTGACTTTTGACTGCCAAATGACCATTTTGCCCCTACAGTTGACTGTTGAGCAATTAGGGTTTTTGACTGTGCAACTTGACCTTGTGAGCCTTGAAACTTGACATGTAGGTGCTTGACAATGTTTATGAGCATATGGGACTTGATTGAGCCCTTGAAAACTTCAACTTCCTTGCAAGAACCAAAACCCTAGTTTGACTGGCTTAGGAGGATGGTTGACTGTGTAGCCCTTGAGTGGACTTTGAATCATTTGCTTGTCATTACTTTGAAGATTATGGGAGGGCAAATTTTGGGGTACAACAGCAGTTGTTGAACGAATATGTTGAAATCTTTGCCTGGTCTTATGAAGACATGCCAGGGCTAGACACCGATATCGTGGTTCACCATCTCCCTACCAGAGAAGATTGTCCACCGATCAAGCAAAAGGTTCACCGAATGAGACCTGACATGTCCGAGAAGATTAAGGCTGAAGTAATGAAGCAATTCAATGTTGGCTTTCTGGATGTTACCTCCTATCCACAATGGGTTGCTAACATCGTGCCCGTACCCAAAAAGGACGGTAAAGTCAGAATGTGTGTAGACTATCGGGATTTGAACAGGGCTAGCCCTAAAGATGATTTTCCGTTGCCACATATCGACATCCTGGTTGACAACACAGCTCAACACAAGGTTTTTTCTTTCATGGATGGATTCTCCGGATATAACCAAATCAAAATGGCCCCCGAGGACATGGAGAAAACAACCTTTGTTACACAATGGGGTACCTTCTGCTACAAAGTGATGCCGTTCGGACTGAAGAACGCAGGGGCAACCTATCAACGCGCCATGGTAGCTTTATTTCATGATATGATACATCATGAGATCGAGGTTTACGTAGACGACATGATAGCTCGATCACAGACAGAAGAAGAACACCTTGAACATTTGCAAAAGCTGTTTGCCAGGTTGAAGGAGTACAAGCTCAGACTGAACCCAAGCAAGTTCACTTTTGGAGTTAAGTCTGGTAAACTTCTGGGATTTATTGTCAGCAACAAGGGCATTGAGGTTGATCCAGCCAAAGTAAAAGCTATACAAGAAATGCCTGCCCCCCGCACTGAAAAGGAGGTTAGAGGATTCTTGGGACGCTTAAACTATATTGCAAGGTTCATCTCTCACCTAACATCTACCTGTGAGCCAATTTTCAAATTGTTGAAGAAAGATCAGGTAGTTGAATGGAACAATGATTGTCAAATTGCTTTTGATAAGATCAAGGAGTATTTGCTAGAACCTCCTATCCTGATGCCACCCGTCGAAGGAAGGCCGTTGATCATGTATCTGACTATTTTGGACAACTCAATGGGGTGTGTATTGGGCCAACATGACGAGTCTGGTCGAAAAGAGCATGCCATTTATTACCTTAGCAAAAAGTTTACCGACTGTGAGACTCACAACTCACTACTCGAGAAAACTTGTTGCGCTTTGGTATGGGCTGCTCGCCGGCTAAGGCAGTATATGTTGACTCATACCACTTTGTTGATCTCCAAGATGGACCCGATCAAGTATATCTTCGAGAAGCCTGCTTTATCTGGAAGAATAGCTAGATGGAAGATGACCCTGACTGAGTATGACATCCAGTATACTACCCAAAAAGCTATAAAAGGGAGTGTAATAGCTGACCATCTAGCTCATCAAGTCGTAGAAGATTATCAATCTATGAGATTCGACTTCCCTGACGAGGACATCATGACTTTGGACAACATTGAAAGTAACGGACCGTATGACGGACCTGAACAAGGATCCCGATGGACCCTATACTTTGATGGTGCTTCAAATGCACTTGGCAACGGTATCGGTGCGGTACTCATTTCCCCAGAAGGTTGCCATACACCTTTCACTGCCCGACTTTGCTTCAGCTGTACCAACAACATGGCTGAATATGAAGCTTGCATCTTTGGTCTCAAGGCTGCTATAGACTTGGGAATCAGATCTTTGGTCGTATTTAGGGATTCGGCTTTGGTTATCAGTCAAGTCAAAGGAGAGTGGGACACCAAACATCCTAATCTCATCCCATACAAAGAACATGTCCTGACTTTGTTGCCTCATTTCGAGAAGATTACTTTCGAGCATTTCTCGCGAGAAGAAAATCAGCTAGCAGATGCTCTGGCTACAATGTCTTCCATGTTTAAACTCAACTGGGATAACGAGGCTCCCCAAATCACCATCGAGCGATTGGATGAACCTGCGCACTGTCATGAGATTAATACCGAAGAAGTAGTGGAACGACCCTGGTTTCATGAGATCAAAAGGTATCTCCAGACTAGAGAATACCCCGAAGGAGCTTCCGTCAATGACAAAAAGTTCTTAAGGAGATTTGCTGCAAAGTTCTTCCTAAGCAATGGCATCCTTTATAAACGCAGCCATGATTGTGTTTTACTTCGATGTATGGACAAAGCTAAAGTAGAGTTGATCATGACTGAGATAAACAGTGGCACATTTGGAACCCATTTGAGCGGGCATACAATGGCAAAGAAGATTCTAAGAGCAGGATACTACTGGTCTACCATGGAAGCTGATTGTCACCAATATTCCCGTACCTGCCATAAATGCCAAGTCTACGCCAGCAAAGTACATATTCCTCCTGTTCCTCTCAACGTTCTAACAGCTCCTTGGACGTTTGCAATGTGGGGCATTGACATGATTGGAGAGATCAAGCCCACGGCATCCAATGGACATCGCTTCATCTTGGTCGCTATTGATTATTTTACCAAGTGGGTCGAAGCAGCTTCCTATGCCCCAGTTACAAAGAATGTGGTTGCCCGCTTCATCAAGCAGAATCTCATATGCCGGTATGGTGTCCCCGACAGGATCATCACATACAACAGTACAAATTTGAACAATACTATGATCACCGCTCTATGCGAACAATTCAAGATTTATCATCACAATTCATCTCCCTATCAGCCGAAGATGAACGGTGTTGTTGAAGCCGCGAACAAAAATATCAAGAAGATCATTCAAAAAATGACAGTTACCTACAAGGACTGGCATGAGATGTTACCGTTTTCTCTGCATGGATATCGTACCACGACACGTACTTCAACAGGGGAAACCCCATTTTCTTTAGTATATGGCATGGAGGCTGTTTTGCCCATGGAGGTTCAGATTTCTTCCTTAAGGATTATGAAGGACGCCGATTTGAGTGAAGACGATTGGATTCAGACCCGGCTTGATCAACTTAATTTGATCGACGAGAAGCGACTTACTGCTGTTTGCCATGGTCAAACGTATCAAAAACGGATGATCAAGGCTTTCAACAAGAAAGTCAGGTGTCATATATATCAAGTCAGAGATCTTGTAATCAAGCGGATCATCTTGCCGCAAAGTGATCCCAGGGGAAAATGGACTCCTACTTACGAAGGACCATTTGTGATTAAGAGCATCTTTTCTGGTGGGGCAATGATTCTGACCACCATGGAAGGTGACGATTTGCCACACCCTGCGAACGTAGACATAGTCAAAAGATACTACACATAAAACAACCCGACAAGTTGAAAACCCAAAAGGGCGACTTGGGCAAAAATGGGCATCTTGGTGAACCGAAAACCCAAAAGGGCGGTTCAAGCAAAAATTAAGGATAAAACAAAAAAAATTGTACACCCGGCAAGTTGAAAACCCGAAAGGGCAACTTGGGCAAAAAGGGGTTTCCCGGTGGATCGAAAACCCGAAAGGGAGGTTCAGGAAAAAGTTAGGGAATTAAAGCGTATGACTGTGTCTCGTCGGATCACTTCAAGAACAATCTCTTCATCAACAAGCTCCGAGCTTCTGATCAACCTAGTCATCGGCGGACAAAGCAACGAATGGACAAGATATTCAGAGTTGTGAAGGCCATAACAGGATGGGAATCCCATGGAATTATTACACATAGCCATCTTTCTTTTGTATAAAATTTTTCAAAATTTACGACAACGTTCTCTTACTAGGATGTCAGTCTCCTTTGTACAAAGATACTCACAAAAGTTAATACAAATACACTTCCAAGTGCAGAAATTTGATTGCCTTTCTTTTCTTTTTACACTTATGTTTATTTTGAAAACGTCCAATGTTTTGTTAAATAAGCATATGCATTTGAATATAATCACTGCTTACAAGTAAAACGAAATTGAAAAAAAGGGATAGTTACTGATAGGTTGAAGGTGTAGGAAGATATTTTTGTGCCACCTAAGGAGAAATCCCCGCGATACATCATTCAGACCCTCAACAAGGCTAAATTTGGAGTATATTTCCCCAGCGGAGTTAAGCTTCAAGATCCTTAGCAGAGTCAGTGCATTCCAAAACTTGATTCCCCAGCTGAGCTAAGTTTCGAAATTCCCATCAAAATTAAGCTTCAAGATCCCCAGTGGACCCCCAAAAAATCCTGAAAATCCTATACCCAGCGGAACCAGAATAGTGAACATTCTCCCCACAGAGATATTTCCCAGCAGATTGAAGATTCCCAGTCTCATTTCTCCAGCAGAAGTCTCCCAGGTTTTAACTGCCCAATAGAGATTTTCAAAGTTGTCCTTATTCCCCAAGCAGTCAGCAGTTGGCAAGGATTTCTCATCTACAGCAATCAAAGATGTTTGGAATCCCTAGCTTCGGTCATGGATTTATTTTCCCCGGTAGCAGTCAAAGATTCCGTTATCTCCAGCTACCAGGATTTATCTTCCTCAGCAAGACGGCTACTCAGCTTACATGCATAACCATTACATTCATATATCAAAAACATTGATGAAATACAGTTCATTACATCATACATATCATGCAACATAACTTTGTGTTTAGCTAACATTTTATCCTTTCCAGGATAAGATCAAAAGGCTATCATTAACAATTATTCAGATACAGTATGGATACACCCCAGACACGGCGGTCATTCTATTACTCATTCAAAACCTCAAGTCAAATACAGTACAGATACACCCCAGACACGACGGTCATTCTACTACTCATCCAGACTTCAACAATCCGATACAGGCTAGATACACTCCAGACACGGCGGCTATTCTATCTCTCATTCAGATTCAATTATCAAACTCAAGTTCAAATGCATTCCAGACACGGATACCATTCTGACCCTTACATCAGCAATTTGATTCCCTTCAGTGCAGTCGCCTCGAAAGTCATCCTGTCATTCACTCAGATCCCAGTTACAGTACAGATACACCCCCAGACACGGCGGTCATTCTACTACTCATACAGATCTCAACTTCAGATATAGTCCAGATACGCTCCAGACACGGTTGCCATTCTGTCACTCATTCAAAATTTATCCTCAAGTACACAGTTTCTCTGAACACAGATATTTCTCTATTACCTAGATACAATACAGATACACTCCAGACACGATAGTCATTCTGATATTTATTCAACATTCAAATACAGTTACAGCTCAGATACGCTCCAGACACGGATGCCATTCTTTTGCTCATACAAACTCAGCCTCCAGATACTGTTCAAGTGCATTCCAGACACGGATACCATTTTGAGGCTCATTCTTCTAACTAACAACATTGCAATTCAGCAAAGATTCTTGGATGGCATCTTTAAGCCAATCTCCAGCAAGATTCTACCATCTCCAAATGGCATCTTTAAGCCTATTCCCGCACCTATGTTTTGACGAGTGCAAATTTACGGGCACTCTAGTGTCCAATCCTCTTCTACCTTCGAGTCGCGAAAGGCAAACTTGCCAATCTAAATCTTCAGGTTCAAGAAGATTGAACAGGGGCAACAGTTGTACCCCAAAATTTTCCCTCTCATTTCATCAACATTTTCTCATCACAAGACCCTTGGAACTCAAGATCAAGCTAGGGTTTGCTCTGCTCAAGACACCTCATTGCACTGTTGACCTAAATTAGGGTTTGAGTTTGCACAAGGATGTTTTGACCTACAATGCCCAAAGTGACTTTCATACTTCATGTTGGGTTCACAAGTTTGCCCATATCAAGTTTCAAGCCTTGATTCAAATCTTTGCCCAGTCAATTGGACAATTGAACTAGAAATAAGTTGTATTGGGGAAAAAGTCAACTGTGGCCAATTGACAGTCAAACCTCATGAAATTTGACCCACATCAATATTATGAACTCATATGAACCATTTGATCAAGTTTGGATCACAATTCCACAAGAAATTTGATCAGATCACCAAAAGGGCAAAATGGTCATTTTTAGGGTTTTGACTGCACAAAGGCAATTTTTGACTGTTTGACCTAACCAATGGCAAACCAAGCTCACATATGGATTCAAGAACTCAATGAAATTTTCTTGACCCATTCAACAAGTTCAAAAGATCTCAAATGCATAGGGTTGACAGATGAATTTTTCAATCAACTGATCAAAATTTGACTGTATACTGAAAAGTCAAACTTTGACTTTTTGGTCAAAATCAAGTGCCAAGAGTTATTTTTCATCAAAACATGTCAAATTATGAAACTTGTTCATCAAGAAACCCAAAAATGCAAACTAGGGTTTAAAATGAAAAAATTTCATAACTTAGAAATTTTCTAAGTTATGAAATTTTATTATTTTTTCCTAACTTTGTCCCATTTTTTCACCATGATGCAATTGGATTCAAACAAAGCTTGAAACATGAAAGTTGTAGTCCATCACAAAGTCTATGATTTTGATTCACAAAGTTTTCTCAAAGGAAGCTTGTATCTCAAGTTATGATTTTTGGAACAAGGGTACCTAAAACTTTTAACTTAGAGAAAATTTGCCCTAATCTAGGCAGGATTTTGACCCATCTTCTTGGCCATTTTTCACATAGTTCCACTTAGAGTTTCAAGTTGCATTACAAAGATGGATTGTAGTACATATTCCAAGCTTTCCAAATTGTCCAATAACTCCTCAAACAACCTTGTGGTTAGAGAGAATCGAATTCTTAAAGTTGGCAAAAACTCACTTTTGTTCATGGCCAATACATGTTCATAGCAACTTGCATTTTCAAATCAGCATGTTTGGTGCTAGCTTGCAGGCCTCAAAACCAATTTACACTTCATAATTTAATGCCTAACCATTGTGTTAATGTATTATCTTATTCATATGGACATTACATGCAAGTTTAAGCCTTAAGTAGAAAAAGGCAAATTGCCATTTTTGCCTAATGTCACTTTATGTCAAAAACTAAATCCTTGAGCATTGGTCCAAGATTTCTTGCAGCAAAACAAATCCACAAATCAGAGGGGCCTAGAGCAATGTATGCAAGCATGTTTGACAGCATATAGAGGCCTGTAACTTCACTTTCACAAGGGGGCATCAAGTAGAGAAAACTTGCAAAAACACAACCAACTTCACATATCTGTTAACACAAGCTAAAACAAACTTTGTGAACCAGTTCCATACATCAAAACAAGCCTGAAGCACGACCCTTCTACCCCTGAAACCTTCTCATACTCAGAATCCCTGTTTTGCTGCAAAACAGGGCAAGTTCTGAAAACTTCAAGCCATGACCAATTCCTATTGTGCATTTTATCCAAAAGAGTTTCAAACACCTTCCAATCAATCCACCTGAGCTATCCACATCATCCATTGCAAGCTGTAACACCTCTAACACACTTTGCCATTTTCATTTCAAAGCTCTGCAGGTTGAGTTCTACAGCACGATTCAAGGTGTTTCAAGGCAAGCCAAGCATTGGAGAAGCTTCCTTGGACCTCAGGCAAGCTCAACAGAAGCTCAAACACCATTGAAGGTTGCTGCATTGCCCTACTCAAATCCAACAAACACAGGTTTTTTATCACTTCCTATCTCTCTATTTAGGAACATTTAGCTTTAGGTTTGTGAATGAAAAATGTAGTATTCAATGTCATGAAGCCATACATATGCTCAGCTTTCATTTATATTAAGTGTGCTAGGAGAATTTCATCCATGAACATGTGAAAAAAGCTAGGTCAGATTTTAGGGCCAGAGAAATTCTCTCTGGTCTTTGAGAGTTAGATTTAATACTTTATATGGTTGGATTCGTGTTTAAATTCTCTACAAGTTTGATGTTGTAAGTTTTGGCAAAAAGTCACGTTTCCAGGATGTAGCATTTGAACCAGGCGCGCACATATTTTGTTCAAAGGTTGAAGAAGAAGCTGGCTTGGGCTGGGCCTGTACAGGCTTGCTTCTGGCACCCCCCCTATATTCAGTCTACACCCCCCTGGCCCATGTATTTGATATTTATCATTTTTGACATTTTCATTTTTATTCTGACTTTATTATTTTTTATATGAAATATAAAAAATGTCAAAAAATAATTTTCTATATTTTTTATATTTATTTGATTTTTATTTTATTTTATTAAGTATATATATATATATATATATATATATATATATATATATATATATATATATATATATATATATATATATATATATATATATATATATATATATATATATATATATATATACTATATATATATATATATATATATATATATATATATATATATATATATATATATATATATATATATATATATATATATATATATACTATATATATATATATATATATATATATATATATATATATATAAACTATTTTCTTTTTAAACAAAACTCAAAAAATAATACAAAAGATATATTTATTTTCATTCATTTCATTTATTTATATTTAAAAGCATTTTCTTGAATATACACTTTTTTGTAAATAATTAATTTTATTTTTATATATTTG